>WQNJ02000071.1:9300833-10562500 GCA_016584745.2 Phylloscopus trochilus trochilus | reverse complement strand
TGCTCTGCTCTCAGTTCCTGGTGTTGCATTATTAATGCTATTTGTCAAGGTTGTGTATTCATTTTCCCAAATGTGAGTTGGCCCCATGGGCTATTCAAGGTGTGCTAAGAAATTAAATAGTCTTATTCTTCCCTGCTGATAGCTTGTTAGCTGTGTGTGCCTGTGCTGGGGATGCTGTGTGAGCAGGCAGAATATTCACCTGAGTAAATACTCCTCCACTAATGAGAAGTAGCTGAGAGATATTTATTTGCTTCTTCTTCCTTCATCATGGGATTTGTTTATTTACTTTTTAATTTTTTTCCCCGAATTGACGGTCAAACCTATCCAGAAAAGAAAAGAGATTTTTTCCTTCTTGTTGTCCTCATCCACTTTTGGGGTCTTGGTAGGATCTCCTGCCCCCCCCTGCAGCACCCTTTACTCCACCAGCTCCTTGTGCCCAAGAACCACATCAGCTCTTTAACTCTTCCTTCTCCAAACTGACTGCAGCACAGCACACAGGAAAGCTGGGCAGAGAGCAGGGTGTCCCCAGGGTGTCCCCAGGGTGTCCCCAGGGTGTCCCCAGTGCCCCAGCTGCTCCGTGGGTGCCACCACGGCTGGGATGCTCCACTGACCTTTCCTCTGTGCACTGCAGGGTTTTGTCTATAGCCATTGTGTAGATGTCAAATCCCAGCCTGTTCCCATGGATACAGTAGAATGTAGAGAGAGAAGAGCTGCCTCGTTGCTTAATCTTCATGTAGGGTTTTATGCACCTCAGATTTTGGGTTATGGTGGCCTCAGTGGGCAGTGGCTATAAAGGGCAGGAGGTGGCTGCAGCAATTACCCTGTGGGTCTTTAATTGCAAGCCAGTCTCCCAGATGTAACCCTTTTCTTTTTTTTTTTTTTTTTTTGTTCCACTTCATCTTTGAATCTCTGGTCAATTTAGTCTTTGTAGAAGAAAGACTCCTTTTTTGTTATTATTACAGTTTGTAATACAGGAAAGTACTATTTCAACAAAAAAAAAAAATTAGCCCCACTCCCCTGTATTGCCAGATTCTATCCCAAGGGCTGGATCAAAGAATACCTTGACTCTAACTGGGTATTTTCATGTCTTGAGCAGTTTGTACCGTGATGTTCTGTGGGCTCTGTCCAGCATTTTTAATCAAATCCCCTCAACCCTTTCTCCATTTCCAGTGAAAGGAGAAGGAAGTATTCACACAGAAATTGTGATTAATATGCCTTGAAAATACACAGCACCACCAGTCAAGGTTATTCCCCAAAAAGCCATTTTTTTTGTCATCAGCTCTGGACAAATCTCTTGGCTGTGATGAGACGCAGCTGCTTTTAATCTTTAATGTTAGGACAGTGTGCATTCATTTTCTTAGAGGCAAGCCAGGTGTGACAGGGGTGCAGAGAGGGTGTTCCATGCCCTGTGCTGATCCAGGTTCTGCAGCTGCTTGAGCTGAGGCTGCTGCAGCTCCGTGTGCCCAAAGGGCAGCACCAGCCGCTCCTCGGGTCCTGCTCCAATGGCTCATTTTGGATCAAAGCCATGCTTACCCCAGTCAGTCCCAACCACCATCAAACACCTCTAAATCTGCATGTAGATAAATCCCCAGACCCTGAGATTCAGCTCTGTTGCTAATTAGCAAAGTGTTTAGGCACGTGCTGAAGTCCCTCCGACTCCAGCAGGATCCACCTCGCAGCCAAAATTAAGACCAAGCAAAGCTCTGCTGAGCAAGAGCTGTCTTTGTTTAATAGCACTTGGTAGCTGGGCTTTGTATAGAGGAGCTGGAAGGCACAACAGAGGAGACAGTACAGAGACAAAATCATAAATTTATTATTTTCTACAGTGATAACTTTTTTTAATGAGGTGGATGTTCACAAAAATAAAGCCCTGAGGTTCTCACATCTGCCTGACATCCTGACACACGCCAGCTTCCCGCTGCAACTGCAGGGGAAAACCTGCCAAGGAAGCTGAAAGGTGTTATTTAATTAATAACAGCTAATTTGAATAAATACTGAGATGTCACTCAGCAGCTCCCAAGGGGAGTGTGGGGAGTTCAGCTCCGTGGGAAAGGGAACACGGCCGGTGTCAAGCACAGAAGAAGGAGCAGCAGATCTGTCCTGTCAGTGCAGGTCAGGTCCTGCTCAATTCTTTATGTTTAACAGGTAAATCTATGGAGTTTGGGTTTAGCATAACTGAGTGCTGTGGGGGTCTCAGGGCTGATTTAATCTGTCTCCAGCTCAGCTCATCAAAGGCTGCTGGAGTGAGGGGATAAGAGAAGAATCAGTGGCACTGGCCAAGGCTGTGTAGTGCCCATCCAACATCTTCCTTTGAGGTAATATGGCTTTTAAAGCTGCCTGGCTTCAGTGCTAAACAAGCTCAAATATCTGAGTGAGAGCTCTTGACTGTCCTGGGAAAGCAAATTGTGCTTTACTTTAGCAGAAATTACAGGGCCTGTTTCTGGAGAGAGCATCCCCAGCTCCTGCTACATCTAAATTTTGGGCTGACCCATGTTTGTCCAGGACAGGAGGATTATATATTATTTAGTGTAATTATTCATGATTCAGATAAGCATAGAAGGTCTCTCCAGCAGTGCAGAACATGTACGTAGAAAATCCCCATCAAATTATTTATTTCCATATAAATTATGTACTGTCAAAACTGTTCTACTGATCTGAAGGTTAAAGGCTTCATCATGGAAATGCAGCAGCTCCCTGTCATCTTGATCAGAATGTGATTATTTACAGAAAAAAAGCATCCTAGTGGGTGTGGATTTCCTATTGATCTGCTTCAGCAGCCCTGTCTGACTGAGAACAGCTGAAATATATGAAATAAAAACACAAACCTACTGTTGTTTTATCTTGCCGTAAGAAAGTAGGTCATATCCTCAAGTGAGCTGTATTTTATTCATGTAAATACATTTTTACAATTAAAAATGCAACAAAAACTATGTTCATGTCAACAGAGCTGAGCCTGGTGAAACTGGGTTAGGGCTGATGCCAGGGCTTCCTTGGGCAAAGCCTTGCTGATGGATGAGCAGCTCCCTCACGCCTCTGCTGTGGGTATGGGACCCCAAACCACACATTTGGGAGCAGGAAAGTGAAGCAGGAGAAGAGTGAAGGAGCTGAAAGCTCTCCAGATTGAGCTCCATATAGGAATAATTACGGCTGCTATTTTAAGGGGTTGTTTAATAACGTTAAACAGATGACAGGCTGAGATTATAACACTGCCACCTCCACGCTCCTGGGGGCTTTTTCTTCCCTACTCCCACCCCACAGCCAGTTCTGGTATATTTGCATTTTCCCAAGGCAATTATCATGCTCCAAAGGCTCTGGAGCAAGCTGGGAATCGCCTTGCACAAGGAGAGAAGGCAGGATGTGAATTCCTCTCCTGGTGTGTACTTGGAGTTCGTTCAGCAGCAGCATCTGCATTGTCACCCGGTCCAGGAAAATGTTTTGGGGCAAATCAGCTTCTGGGGCTAAGAGCTCAGCCCACAGGTACCACCCTGCACGTGTGGGGCTGCAGCTTATGGGAACACACACCCACCACTGGCTCAGCTTTCCTATTTATCCACCAGAAACTGCTCTCTTGATAGGCAGCTCAGCACTCTGGGTGAAGCGTGCTGCCCTTAGCATGCACACAGATAATTAATGATTTCTTTTCTGGAGGTTTAATGTCTCCTCTGTGCTGCATGGTGATCAGCACTGGGCTTCTCTTGACAGGATGCTCCCTCCCCACTGAGAGGCCTGCAACAGAAATTGGAGCTGCTTATAGAAATTGTCTAACAGGGATGTCAGGGCTGTCTTAGGGGCCTGCATTGCCAAAAAATTAGAGCCTGAAACAAAGGCAGAAGAAAAAAAAGAGAAAGAGAAAGAGAAAGAGAAAGAGAAAGAGAAAGAGAAAGAGAAAGAGAAAGAGAAAGAGAAAGAGAAAGAGAAAGAGAAAGAGAAAGAAAGAAAAAGGGGAAGGGGAAGGGGAAGGGGAAGGGGAAGGGGAAGGGGAAGGGGAAGGGGAAGGGGAAGGGGAAGGGGAAGGGGAAGGGGAAGGGGAAGGGGAAGGGGAGGAAAGGAAAGGGGAGGAAAGGGGAGGAAAGGGGAGGAAAGGGGAGGAAAGGGGAGGAAAGGGGAGGAAAGGGGAGGAAAGGGGAGGAAAGGGGAGGAAAGGGGAGGAAAGGGGAGGAAAGGGGAGGAAAGGGGAGGAAAGGGGAGGAAAGGGGAGGAAAGGAAAGGAAAGGAAAGGAAAGGAAAGGAAAGGAAAGGAAAGGAAAGGAAAGGAAAGGAAAGGAAAGGAAAGGAAAGGAAAGGAAAGGAAAGGAAAGGAAAGGAAAGGAAAGGAAAGGAAAGGAAAGGAAAGGAAAGGAAAGGAAAGGAAAGGAAAGGAAAGGGAAAAGAGAAAAAAAGAAAAGGAAAGAAAAGAAAAAGCTAAAATAATGGAGCTTTCTGCCACACTTTCCTATTTTTTTCTGGTTCTTCATTTGTAATAAAGGCAAAAAAAAAAAAAATTCAATCAAGGGTTTTGGTGCAGCTGGCCATTGTTTGAGAAGGAGGGTGAGAAGGTGGTGCCCTGAAGTTCCCAAAGACAGGGGTGTGGGCTCAGGTCAGTGCCTCCTCTGCAGCCATCAGTGGGCCATTAATGGTCAGAAGTGCCTTTATCTCCTCTCTTTTCTCAGGTCTGTTTCAACTGATGTCATCAGCTGGGATTTTTTGGTTGGTCATTTATTTCTCGTGGTCTTGGGGGTAGAATTCTCCTTTCCATGCACATCACCTTTTCCCAGCTGGCAAGGAACAGCTGCTTTCCTGCCCCATGCTGGAGCTGCACAAGGAAAAAGAGGTTAGGAAGATTAAAATGCAATTTCAAGTAGTGTGAAAATAGATCTGTCAACCTGGCCTATTTGCTTGAGGGTCCTTGGGCTGTGTCTGGTTGAGTTTTTTAAGGTGTCAGGAAAGATGCTGGAAAATAAATTAGGTTTCATTTAGCTCAGAGTAACAATTAAAACTTGGAATGATCAGGGCCAGTTTAGGCAAATCAATTAAAAGATTGGCACATAAATTATATGTACCTTCATCTTCCACTGTTCCTCTCATGCTGGGAGAACTTCAGACTGGGACTTTTGAAGGTGAGGCCACTAATCCAACACGTGTTTCCATCAGCCAACCCTACAACTGCCCCTCCTGACCTTCTGGCTGGTCTCTAACCTGGGATAGACGTTCTGGGCTTCTGCCTCAGGAGGTTTTCTCCATCACCAGCTCCTCCAGCCTTTCGTCTGAAGCAATTTCACTCTGCATCCCCAGGAGTTTGAAGGAGCAGGCACATCCCAGTGTCTGCTCTCAGTGCTGAAGGAATCTGCTCATCCCACCCCAGGGGCTGTAGCTTTCCACCAGTGGGAAAACCCTTGGGAATGGCAGAAAGGTCAGAAGCCCTTGGGAAGTCCAGTCCCTATTTCATACTCCCTCAGAAATGGACTTAACAACTTTCACAATATCCAAAGAAATTGGGAAAGAAAGTTGAAAATAATTGCTGTTTAAAGCAGAGAGAGCCTGGGGGCACCATGGGCACAGCACAGAAGACACTGGCCACAGAAAGATGTTGGATACAGCAGGACACCTCAGTCTAGAGGACAAAGGCTGGAGGAGCCTGGATGTCCTGGGTTATGGAAAACAAAAATGTGTATTCTATTTTCATCTCCTGAAAGCACTGTTCTTCTTTACTCTGGGAGGAGTAGGTCAGGTGCCTTTTGTCACTGGGCCAACTGTAGGGCATTGTTTCTTATCTGTTTCACCACTGCTCTTCCCTCCAGGGGGATAGCTGTCTGCTGATGGGCCATTAACACCTCCCCAGACTAACACATCCCCAAACTGTACCCTCCCCAAAGCAGTACATCCCACATTCCATCATCCCATTGTGAGATGCTCCACCCAGTGGGGGGAGCCAACCATTCCTACCTGGGTAAAACTGAGACACAGGAAGGAGAAGGCATCCAGCTTCCCCCGATTCCTGGAGGAAGACTGGACCCTTCTCACCACCACTGGGCCCTGGTTCTACAGGATCATCTCTGTTCCACCAGAACCACATCTGCCACTACAGGAGGACTCACTTTTGGACTGCTTCAACACCCTGACCAACAGAGTGTCAGGTTGTAGCTCTGACTCTCTCAGGGTTCTCCAAAATTGTTGTTTGTTTGCTGGTTTGGTTGTGTGGTTTTGTTTTCTACTACATTTGTATTGTTAATATTCCCTAGTAAAGAACTGTTATTCCTATTCCCAAATCTTTGCCTGAAAGCCCTTAATTACAAAATTATAATTTGGTGGGGGTGAGGGGTTTACATTCTCCCTTCTAAGGGAAACTCCAGCTTTGCCTGGCAGATACCTGACTTTTCAAACCAAGACACTGGAATGGGACAAAATCCAACCAAAACTGTTCAGGAGAAGCTCCTGGTGTCAGCTGCAGCCCAGCAGCCGTGCTGGTGTTCAGGCTCTTGGGCTGTTCCCAGCAGCCTGGCACACAGTGGGGCTCAGCAGCAGCCTTGGGAACAGCAGTGCTGCTGTGGATCCCAGCTGCAGCATTCATTGCATCAGCTGCTGGTGGCCCAAGGGGATGCAGGGAGCCCTCAGCCCCCCAGCCAGCAGGGCACACTCCAGGCAGCCAGCGTCAGATCTGGGACACCAAAAGTGATGGGAGGGACTTGAGGGACCATCAGCAAGGCTGAGGGAAAGCCCAGGGACTGAAATGCTGAAGAGCAGCCAGGACAGTTCCCTAATAATGACCTCAAGGAGGGCCTGTCCTGCTCTGAAGGTTCTGTTTGTGCTCCAGCCGTGGCTGAAGGAGAGCAGCAGCCAAAGAGCAGCTGGGGATGGTGATGGACAGACTCACTGGCTGATTTGCAGGGTGGGGATCAGCCAGGGCTGTGTGACAGCACCCAGCATCACCCAGCCCCTGCTAGAGGGGCTCTCCCTCCCCAAACATTCTGAGGGATTTCTTGCTCCAGAGAGGTTCTGTGCAAGGTGAAAGCTGGGATAAAACCTGCTTCCCCTCCAGTTCCAGGACACAGGGCCTGCACAGGGTTGCAGGGCCAGGACAGGCTCTCAGCCCTGTGCTCCCTGCCCAGGCTGTGCTGGCTTTCAGCGATGGAAATGCATGGCATTTGTTTTTTCACTTGCAAAAATGCCCCAGGGTGCCAAGTGCCCAGCTGAGAGGTGCTCTCACCCCTGGGACAAGGGCTTGTCACCAGGGAGCAGCCCGAGGAGCCCATCTGCCTGGCACCGGGGGAGTCACCCCTGCCAGCTCCAGTGCTGGCACCTGGGCCAGGCAGGGAGGGATAAAGAACAGCTGGGGAACCCCCACCCATTCCTCCTTCAGGGGAGACACAACAGGCTGTAAAATTCATCCTTAATCCCTGAGAAAGAAAAAATGAAAATGTTTAAAATGTGGAGTTTTGGACACTTTCATGTTCCGTGGTGGTGGTGATTTTTTTGGTGGTTGTGGGTTTTTTGGTGGGTTTGTTTGTTTGTTTGTAGGTTTTTTGTGGGTTTTTTTTCTTTGGTTTTGTTGTTGTTGTTGTTTTGTGGTTTTGGGGTGGGTTTTTGGGTGGGTTTTTTTTTTTTTGTTTGGTTTTTGTTTTGTTTTGTTTTGTTTTGTTTTGTTTTGTTTTGTTTTGTTTTGTTTTGTTATTGCCAGATGAGCATGTGAACCAGTTTCCACCCCGAACTGCTCCTAGCTGGGAAGCTGAAACGCTGAGTTCCAGAAGGATTTAGGAATCATTTTTTTTTTTCCCCTTAGGAAAAAAATGTATTTTCAGGGTCTGGAGCTGGGGGGGACCCTGGGGCTGGGGGGCACGGGGGGTCCCTGTCCCCGCGGCCGCCGCCGCTGGTTTCGCAGCACCCTCTCCTGCCCCTGCGCAGGAACAGCAGCCGGGAGGGCTCCCGGCCTCCCAGAAATTGCTTTTTCCATCTCCACTGATCCTGTAAATGCTCCTCAGCGACCTTGAGCCTCACTTATCATTTCTGGGAGCACAGCCTGCTTAAAATTCAGGTGAAACTCTCTGGGGAGGCGGTGGAGGGGGCTGCCCTCTGGAAACGATGCTGCTCCTGCAGGTAGATTTTTGTTTATTTTGTTGGTTTGGTTGGTTTTTTGTTTTTGTGGGGTTTTTTTGGTTTTTTGGTTTTTTTTTCAAAAAGTAAAAGCAGTGCTCAGAGTCCTCTCTCAGGTGTAATTTCCACAGGCTGTCAGGAATTTAATAAAGCAAAAAAAAATATTTTAAAACAACAAGAGAACAAAAACTAAAACAAGAAAAACTAGGGTGGTCTTAGAGTTTAAAAGGTACAAATAAATACTGCTTAAGAGCAGAAAGGAACAAATAATAGGGGCTAAAAAGAGAAAAGCCATTCAGCTGGTGACAGAACTGTAGTTTTGGGACCAAACAGGGACCAAAGAGGAAGGAAACCCTCCCCAGCCCTGGGCAGTGCTCCCACTTTGGTCCTGCATGGTCACAGTCCCAGCTGCTGACTGATTTAAACCAGACACGTCCCTGCTCCAGCAGAAACCCTGGGGCTGCGGGAGGGGTGTGGAAAATGCTGTAAGGGAGACACAAGCAATGGAACAACCACCAGAGCCTGGTTCCTGATGGGCCTGCAGGGGAATCCTCTGATGTCTGCTGGAGCTCCATTCCTGCAGCTCCTTCCCCCAGCAGAGGCCGCAGCAGCCCCCTCCTCCCTCAGCCAGCTGTTTGCAGTGACTCTGCAGCACTTTTGCACTGCTCCAGCTGGGATCCTGCACCAAACTGAAACAGCTCAGGAGTTCAAAAGGTGCAGACAGAGACTGAGAGGTCTCTGGACCATTGTCTTGGGTGGCAATGCAAGATGTACCCAGCAGGATGTATTCAATTGCCAGCTGTTGAAACCAGTTGGAGAGGTGTTTTCTTTATCTCTTCTATAACCCATTCCTCATAACTCCAGGGGGATCTTCTGTCCATGGGCCAGCTGTTAAACCAGCTGGGGCAGTGTTCTTTATCCCTGCCAGGACCCAACCTCATAACTCTGGGGGGTATCTGCTGTTAAACCAGCTGGGGCAGTGCTCTGTATCCCTGCCAGGACCCACCCTCCCTCCAGGGGTATCTGCTGTCCATGGGCAGCTGTTAAACCAGCTGGGCAGTGCTCTGTATCCCTGCCAGGACCCTCCCTCCCTCCAGGGGTATCTGCTGTCCATGGGCCATCCAGGCTCACTGCAGGGCTGATCCAATTCCATCAGCCCAGCGGAGGAGCCCAGCATTCCCAGCTGGATCCAAGCTGGGATCCAGAGCCCCAGGGCAGCCTGAGTGCTCTGCATTCCCAGAGGAACCCAGACCCATCTCAGCACCACTGGAGCCTCAGAGGGAACTGCACCCTGCTCCAGGATCCTCTCTGCTCCAACAGAACCACACCTGGCCCTGCAGGAGGGCTTGGCTGGGCTGCTCCAGCACCCTGACCAACAGGTGCCAGGCTGTGTTCTGAATCTGTCTGTGGTTTTTTGTTGTTGTTGTTGTTTTTTGTGGGGGGTTTTTTTGTGTGGTTTTGTTTGTTTGTTTGTTTTGGTTTGTTTTGGTTTGGTTTTTTTGGTTTTTTTTTTTGTTGGGTTTTTTTGTGGGTTTTTTTTTTTTTGTTTGTTTGTTTTTTGAGGTTTTTGGGGGGTTTTTTGGGTTTTTTTTTTTGTTGTTGTTTCCTTTTTTTGTACTACTACATTTTTATTTTTGATATTCCCAGTAAAGAACTGTTATTCCAATTCCCATATCTTTGCTTGAAAGCCCATTAATTTCAAAATTATAATAATTCAGAAAGGGGGGGGGGGTTGCATTCTCCATTCCAAGGGAAGCTCCAGCTTTTCTTGGCAGACACCCGTCATTCTGAACCAAGACAATCATCACACACTGACCACATAAAACAGGATTTCTTTGGAAGGAATGGTAAAAAAACAAAACAAAACAAAACCAAAACAAAAAAAAACCCACCAAAAACAACACCAACACCAAAACAAAACAAAAAACCAACCAAACAAACAAAAAAACCACCAAAATAAACAACACCACAAACTGAAAGTGTCATATATTCTTAGCAGACAGAGAAAGGGCAATAAAATATGAGAGGGCAGAATAAGGGGCCCCTGGGGTACCCCTGGAGTAGTGCTGTGACAGGGGAGATGTTGCACCACCGAGCAGTCAAAGCCAAACAAGAGTGTGGGCTTGGAAAGAGGAATCAGAAGGCACAGAACCAAAGGAGCCCCTTAAACCAGCATGGAGGAGAGGAGGGAAGTGGGACAGCACCCAGTCCTGTGCTGGTGGCAGCAGAAAAGTGGAATCAGGGATTTTCTGGGTAACAGCATCAAAGCCAAAGCAACAAATATCCAGGTAAAACTTTCCTGAAAGCCTGAGAACCCACTGGTGGTCACCTCAGATCCCCAGCCCTCCTGCCCCCACGTGGGGCATCTGGGAGCTGGATAATTGATGTTCTTCTGTGTTTTCAGCTCACTGGTGGCTCTGAGCTCCGGATCTGGCAGGAAACCCTCCCTGTGGGTGTCAGGACCCTGCTGCCAGATGCTGTCACGTGTGGCTACTGATGATTGCAGTGGAGCCACATCTTCTGTGTAGAAATGCTGAGTTTATACCTTCAGGGAAAGGTCTCTCACTCCTGCCTTTGCTTAGACACTGAGGATACTCCCCGTTTGCACTGCTGGACATGGGAAAGCAGCAAGGAAGCAGATGCTCCAAAAGGGAAAGAGCCTGCCACAGGGAATGCTCTGCCCTTCTCTAGGTCCATAGCTCCAGGGCAGGAGATTTATCATACAATAATGGAGCAGGTTTTTTATTCTGGCCAAGAGATGTGTCAATAAACACCTCTTTGGTGTGATTTCTGCCAGCTGAGCTTTGATTTGTGTGGCCTCTGCAGCTACCTCGGGCATACAGCTACACAAAACACATGGATTTTGTTGCTAAGAGTTGAAAGCCTCAGTGTGGACAGAATTGACCCTTTAATAATTGACCCTTTAAATGCTGTCCTAGTAAGAGCTGCCTTGCTCCAGCCAGGCTGCAGCACTGGGCAGCTCAAGCTGAGTTGCTCCTGATTAAATATGGACAGCCCAGACAGGGGGATCAGGGGAAAAAAATCCCACAAAATTACCTGGCAAAGGCAAGGAAAGAAGGAAGAAAGGCAAGGGAAAAGAGGGAAGATGAAACAGAAAATATCCACCCTGTACAAGGGCAGGTGAATGCATCCTCCTTCATCCCACAGTGGCTTGCTGAGGACCAGAGCATGGCAGGAGTAGAGAGCTCAGAAAATTCCTTATAAACTAAGGATGTGCAGAGTACAAGAATCCCCTGAGTTTATCTGTTATTATTTTGAAAAGAAAAAAAAAAAAAAGAAAATTGTTTTTATTACTAAAAGAGCCTGTCTGAGGAAACCAAAGTCCTCCTCAATATCTTGCTTGCATTATTAAAGGGAATGAATCATTAAATGCACTTTGAGATGCAGTCACAGGTAGCAGGATAAATCAATCCCCCAGAAAAAGAAGCATCAGCTGAGGGTCTTATTTTCAAGTGCTCTTCAGAGCAATTTCAAGGTGTGCAGGTCAGGGCTGCAGGAGGGCACCTGTCTCCCCTGACACCAATAACCCCCTGCAGCACACGGATCTCAGGCCAAGGGGGAAAGCTGCTGAGTTCTGTACATCCATGGAGGAGCCTGGAGCTGGGCTGGGGAGAAAACAGCATTCTCTCTTTGTAATGGTGCTAAAGGAAAAAAAGAAAAAAAAAAAAGGCAAACCAAACCAAGCCTCAGCTCTCAGCAATAAGAGAATTAGCCTGACAGATGGCTTGCAGAAAAAGAAAAACTATCTCGGGCTTTGAGATTTGTGCTGACGGAGCCTCAGAAGGGAACTATTGCAATTAGCATTTGTGCCTGGTAATTGAGGAGCATTGAGAGAACCAACCCAATCTGCCACCATTGTGGAGCCTCCGTTGTTCTTGATTTTGGGGATTTTTTTTTCCCTGTTTTCCCTCCAGTCACAAGTCTGGGGACAGACAAAGTGCCACTTTGGTTTTTGCTTTGTTCCTGGGGAGGCAGGCAGAGCTGGGCTGGAGCCCTGGAAGCTGAGAATTTCAGGCTTTCTGTACTAACAGGCACTGACCCTCAAGCAAGCACCACATTTGATGTGAGGCCGTGGAAGAGGCTTCCAAAATTGAGTGAAAGCGCTGGGTTTGGAGTTTGAATGGATTTGTGTAACATCACAGGGTGCAAACCTCAGGATTTAAGGTTTTAGTATACAGTAATGTGTCTAGAGCAAGGTGAAGGATTTGAGGCATTGGCTAGGTGGTTCTTCTTTCACCTTCCTCTTCATGGACCTGGCTGGTGTTTTGTAATTGGGTGAGAAAGTCCACGTTGTGGGTCACGGGTGGTGGATTATTGGGCTAAAGGTAAAAATAATATGGGTGCACTCTTGTTATTGGATAATTAGTGCTTAAAAGGCCTTGGAAAGAGTTAGAGACAGAGCCATTTTTCACTTTGTTAGCTAGAGCTCACAACTGAGACTGTACCACAAGAATTAATAAACAGCTGAGCCTGAACACAAAAACTGCCTCTCCCGAGCATTTAATCCCGGCTCTAACAGAAGACAAGAATATCAAACCCTGACAGCTTGCCTGTGAGGTTCCCTGGGAGCCCAGGCTGGCTCCTGCCTCCTTAGGCAGGTCCATCCTGGGGCACAGGCTGTGGTTGCTCAGCCTGGCTCAAGCAGAGGCTCTGCAGCGCCGTGGCTGAGCTCAGCTGTCACTTGGCCTGGCTGGGACCCAGAGCCAGCCCGGGCTCTCTCTGCCATGGAATTCCCGTCTCCATACCCGGGGAAATGCCCTGGCCCTGGCACCCAGCATTTATCTGTCTCTTCCTCTTTGGAAATCAGCCTTTGTTGGGAACGCGCTGTTGGTGTCTGATGAGAGAGATGATCTGAAGACCAGGATACTCTTTGGGACACGTGTTTTATTGGTCATGGTTTATTGGTCATGGTTTATTGGTCATGGTTTATTGGTTGTGGGAAGGCAGCCTGACTGGGGAAGAGTTTAAAGGTCTAAAGGGACAGGGATCCAGGGGAGTAAGAGCCCGAGTTACCTGTTACATTCCATTTTAACCCTTTCTATCGTGAATATTCTAATGAGCATCAACCAATCACCTACAGAATTTACATACAGCCTGTAGGGACTACTATATTACCATACTAATCTACATAATAAAAACCTGAAAAACCATACTTTTCCCTGCTACCTGAGAAGGTCCAACCCCTTATTCATCTTTTTGTCTTGGCAGGGGTGTCACTGAAGCACCCAGCTCAGTCTCTCAGTTGGCTTAATCACTCTCTTCCTGCCCAGCACCTTACAGTTTAAATTTCGCTTTCAATTCCATCTCTTTTGTAGGTTTCATCCTCTTAGAATCTCTCACTAATAAACTATCTCTGCAGGGTCCTCCTGCTTCCTCCTCTCCAACAAGCCTTGAAATGCCAGGGCTTCTGCTGCTCCCCGGGGCTGGGGCTGGGGCTGCGCCCCAAGCTCTGGCACGGGGCACCCGGCCCTGGGGATCAACCCCAAACTGCCCCAAACTGCCCCCAAACCCCTCTCACTGCTCCCTGCACACCTCACCTGCCCACAGCAAAAACGGGGAAGTGCTCCTGCATGCTAGTTATGTCCTTCCAGGGACAGAAGGTGGCAGACGAGTTTGCTCGCAGTGCCTGTAGAAGGAGCTGTGACATTATTCAGAAGTTTCAAACATTGGTTTTTTGAGTGGGTCCCACCCACCCCCCCCCCCCCCAGCCCAGGGCAGCAGCCCCATGGGTGCTCTCACCTTTACAGGTGCTGGAAAAGCAGCACCTCACCCACAGCTGAGCTAAGCTGGGAAACAGGGCTGGGTTTGCTAAAGCCTGAGAATTTCTGTTGTGAAAAATATCTTGGTTGTTTGTTAGCTTCTAGTGGTTAAGCTACAGGTATAGCAAAGAACAGAGCAAAACAGGATTTTTAAAAAATCTTTCCATTTATGACATTTTTTTCAGTATTTGGGTTTTTTTTTTTTTTTTTTTTTTTGTGAGGTGGTCATATAGCCAAGAGACATCTGAAACAGAGCCGTGGAACTAATCCTGGCGTGGCCCATGCAAAAAACAACACAGGCAGGAAAAATCTGGGGGGTTTTTGTTGTTGTTTTTTGTTTGTGGGGATTTTTTGGGGGAGGGTGTTGTTTGGTTGGTTTTGGTTTTGGCTTTTGTTTTTCTCTGCATCTGTGCAGGACAGTAATTTTTTTTTTTTTTCCCAGTGCAGCAAAAGAGAAAGACATCACTTCCCCATGGCTGGCTGCTCCAACTGCAGCACCCACAGCATCACCTGCAGCATCACCTGCAGCAGAAGGTCTCATTAGCAGGAAAGGGCACAGTGCAGGCAGCACAGGAGGTGCCTCTCTCTGCTGCTGCCTTCCCCAGTGCTGCTCAAAGCCCTGAGCTCAGCCAGGCTCAGGTACACCCTGTTCCCCTCAGCTCCTGCCTGCCTGCCTGCCCTGCACAGCAGCTCTGCTCCCAGGTGTTGTATCCCTCTGGGGATGGTTTACCCCAAAAGGAGCCCCAAAGCCTGTAACTCTGTATTTTGACTCTACCTTCCCCCCTGTCTCTGACCAACTGGCTCAGTGCCAGCTCTCTGTCCTGGGACAGGGGGTCTGGATAAACCCCTGCTCTTCCTTGTTGGGTCTCTTTTACCCTGGAACCCCTTCAAGAACAAAGCCTTGGAACACCCCAAGGTGAGGAGCCTCTTTTGGGTCTCTTTCCCTATCTCAAAGTCTTCCTTGCCCAAAGCCCCCCAGAATCTGAGCTAGCAGCCTGGCCAGGGGGGCAGAGGGAGGGAACACTTCACCCAGGCTCCTGTGGCTTTTGGCCCCTGTAATTTGTGCCAAAAAGATGGAAAGTGTGGGGCTCTGAAAGCTCTGCAGTGAGCATTGAGGCACCCATGGACACAGACCTGCCCTGCTGGGTGGAGGAGGGCAGTGCTCAGGTAAGAATCCCCCTCTCTGCTCTGGCATTCCCAGCTGAAACTGATCTTATCTTTAAACCTGATTTCCTCTGGAGCCTCTGCAGGCTTCAGCACAGGTCCCCTGATTATGCCCAGCAGTGCTGAAGAACCTGCTGGGGCTGCACTTTGAGTCTCAGGAGAGGCTTCTCACCTGGAATAAAAAGTTACACTGGGGCTACCCAACCCTGGACCTTGTGCTGCAAGGCCCAGGCTGTGCTGGAGTGTGTCAGGGGCCTCATGGGAAGGAAGAGGGTTTGTTGATGTGAAGCCTGGGCTTCAAAAGTCATATTTTGGCTTCAAAAGTCATATTTGGCTTTAAAAGTCATATTTTATTGTTCCTGTCTTTAAAAATAGGAAAAAACTCCCCTGATCAATCTATCTATCTGTATGTATTTATAGTTGTTTATTCATATAGATCTATAAATATATCTATATATTTATCTATCTATCTATCAGGATCATGTGTGGATAAAGACAGGAGATGTTGCACCCTGAGCAGGAGAAGGATGGGGGAGGCAGGCCAGAGAAAATAATTATGGTCCTAGTGAGAAACACTTGAATTAAAAGTGCAAGTGGGTTCCTCCAGCTCTCAGCCAGAGAATCCTGTGATCAGGTGGTGAGCTCCTGAGTGGATAAACCCCATTGCTAATTCCCTGATCCATCTTTCACTGCAGTAGAGCTCGTGTTGGGGTTTCAGTTTTCACCTCATTGTCAGGCTGCAGCTTGATGTTGCTCAGCACCCATTCCCTCTGCTCTGGGACAGCTCTAAACTGTTGGTCAGAAATCATATCTCAGACAAAATCTGACTTTGAGGAAGGTTTGACTCAGCTGCCATCTCCCAAACCAGGGAATTTCAAGCTCCCAGGTGATGATGGCTGTGCTTCCTCTCCATAGCAGGATCCTTTATTTGTTTATCTATGCTTTTATCAAATTCAGAGGAAAGCCTTGAGCTTTGGGTAAAGCTGGATCCTTTGAGATATGTGGTGGAGGTTTTTGACTAAAAGCCTTATTTTTCCAACGCTTGATCTTAGCAGCACTCATTGACACTATGAACAAATGAAGGTAAGTTACAAACCTCCCCTATCCAAGTTAATTATTGATAGTTCCAAACTGCAAGATGAAAGAAAACTTTGCCATATTGTAGCTTTAGAAAATGAGTAGGCCATGCTCTATCTAGAGACAAAGAGGACAGCAGCAGGGGTCTATCTTCTATTCCATTCCCTGCTAATATCCAATTTACAAAGGAGCACCTTTAGTTGGGAATTGTTTTCAAATGAGTTGCAGGGATGCTGACAAAATGAGCTGCACTGCATTAATGTTCTCTTAAAGATTCAAAACTGTTACGTAACAAAAAAATTATCAATTCATGCCACTTCTTTAATGGGCTTCCTAATGTATACTTTAAAAAATAAATAAATAAAAAAATTAAGAAAGTGGATTGCAGAGTTCTCTTCCCAAGCTGTCAAGGCTTCTATCAGGAGCAGCTTCAAAGCCATTTTTCTTTTCATATGCTTGTCTGCTGTGTCTAACTGAGCATGATTACTTTTTCCTAAATGAATAGATAATTTTGCCTTATTTGTAAGTAGAGCACCAGGATTTTTTTGTCTGTGACGCTCTTGGGCTGAATCTCAGGATGGCTTTGAGTAATGCATGTTCATTATTTAATGAAATTTGTTTTGTGGGGTTTTTTCCCTTCCACCTGGATTTGTTTCCGAGTCATATATTTTTGCCATAGAGCATTCAAAAACACTTGAAATATTAATGAGGCAAGTAATGGCCCATTTCAATTGGAGTTTGCCATAATATGCAGGTAATCCCTCACAGGTCTCTGTTTTAGTAATGATGGTGATTAAAATGTCTCATTTTCTCCCCAGCCAAGGATTCTGGTTGGGTTTGGGGGTGTGACAATCGTTAGCTGCACAATGGCTGGACTCCCTGTAAGTGCTGGGAAAAGGGCTCTTGGTGGGGGACTTATTGATGTAAAATTACTTTTCAGGCCACACACTCACTTTTGGCCAAATTTCCAAAGCCCTCAATAAATAGGTCAAATGCTGGAAAAACCCAAACTGGCTCTTAAGGTGGTGAAATGCTTTCATGGCCTTAATGACCTGCAGCCCAAAGTTTGAGGTTTTGCCACCCCAGCTCGGGCAGGTCCCTGAGCTTTTCCTAGGGCCAGCAGGGAGTGGGGGTTGGATGGAAGATGAGACTTTGGCTTCCCATGCCAGCCTCACTGTGCATTGCCCAGTCCAGCTGCTGCCAGGCTGGCACTGCTAGCTGAAGGCCCCTGAGGTGATGTTGCCTTTGCAGAATGTGACTGAAGGGTCAATGTGGAAAAAAGGAGCACGAAAATCTGCCTGTGGAGCCCAACATCACTGGCAGGATGGCTCCTCGCTGCAGTGGCCAGCTCAGAAATGAGGGCAAGAGCCTCAAAGGAGGATGAATGACTACAGAGAGCTCAATCTCCAGCTTTTACAAGCATCTGTGTCAGAACTTTTGCTAATGTCATGACTTTCCTGGAGTCTCAAACCTCTCAAAGCTGCCTTCCAGGAAACACAGCTTCCTTTGTGACCCCAGAGGAGAAAAGAGGTTTTGAAGATGTTAAGAGGCTCAGCAGCTTCAGAGTGAATCTGTGAGAGCTTTGCATCACCTACAAACCCATTTTCCTTAGATCCCTGGCTTCTTTCAGGACTGTCAGGCTGTTTTGTGCTTAAGCTTTATTCAGACCTTGCAGAGAGATCTCTGTGTCTCAGTGTGTTGCTGTGACCACAGAGCAAAAGCTGCTTTGGAATGAGCTGGAAATGTGCACTCGAGTCCTTTCCTGCAGCCCTGCCCATGGGTGAGTCTGGCAGGGGCTCTGCTGAGGGCTGACCCAGCCAGCACTGGGTTCTCCACTTGGCTGAATGAGAAGTAAATGTGGTTGACTTCAAGCTGCAGAATACGATGTCAACAGCACAAGCTGCTTGGGGAAAATTGATTGAATATAATTGACATAATTCAATATATTGAATTCTATATCAAGCCAGAGATGTTCTGCATTTTGTGCCTGTTTTGTGAAGGCAGCAAGAGCCCCTCCAGGATGAGGGTGTGTGCCTGGGTGAGCACAGTCCCTCTGTGCTGAGCACCCCATCCCTTCCCCGCTCTCTGAGCAGAGAGGGAAAGAAAAAAGGAAGAAAAGCAAGACGTGGATATTCCTGCTCCATCAGGGAAATTGGCTCAGAAAGTAAACAGCTACCCCAGGGAGGCAGGATTATGTCCAAATCCTGGGAACATAAATCACTCTGCAGTGAGTGCTTATCTGTAAGCCCTGATGGGGAGAGCCAGGCACCTCTTCCAGCTCCAGCTCTGCTGCAGATTTGCAATGAGAACTTGAGCCTTGAAGGTTCCTGGAGAGGCACATTTATAGGAAAAGCCCCAGAGCTGAGGGGTCTGAAGGAGGGAAACCTGTGTGTCCCCTGGAACTCCTGGAAGCCTCATATTCCTGCAGAAGAGCTCAGCAGCCATCCTTTCCTTTTCCCAGAGCCACCAGCCCCAGGGCCAAGTGAGCTGCCATATTCCCTGTGTCTCCTGTCTTTTCTGTTCTCTGTTTGTCACTGCTGCCTGGCTATTATGGAAATTACCACGCTCCTGGTACACGGGACGTGCATCACTGGCTTTGCAGAATTACCACAGGGATGAGCTGGCAAGTCACTCGTGTCTTTGAGCTGGTAGTTTGGCTCCAGAATTGTTGTCATTTCTTAGGCTGCAGTAAAAGAGAGGGTCTGCCTGTTCTCGTGGCAGAGATGCAAACACTCCATCTTTCCCAGAACTCCCTACACGTGCACCTGCTCTGCTCCCCTGCAGAAACCCAGCCTTGTCTCTCTGCTGGTGGACGTGGGTCGTGCCCTGGTCTCCTTCACGTTGCTGTCAGCTGGGTGTAACCCCTCTGAAGCCAGGATGTGAAATGCAGCTCCCTGCCACGTTTACATATTCTCCTCCTTACAGCATCATTTGTCCTAGTTTTTTCAGCACCGAATGCCTTCGTAGGAATTTCATTACAGAGCACAAGTTTTGTCAAGTGCATTCTGCTAGTTTTGCTGGAGGTTGCTAAGCGTAGTTGTGGTTTTTTTCTGAATCCTTTGTACTGATAATTATATTTGCTCATGCCACACAAAAATTAAAATACAGCATGTAGGAAAGAGCAGCTTCGTGTCACATTCCTGGGGAAAAAAAAAGGTTGCTCTTGTAAGGGCAGAACTTTCTGTGCTAGGAAAACTCTCTCTGGTGACTCTTGGGGATGAAAATGGGGACAATCTGAGGGTAATTCGGAGGATCTCAGCCTCCTTACCCAATGGCACAGCAGTCAGTGCTGATAATTGATTTCAACCCATCTGCAAGATGAACACCTGCTGTGCAATATGGCTCTGTAGGATTCGTTCTCCCCACAGAGCTGGAGTAAAATCTCCATTGTTGACCTGCCTGGTTTGGGTGCCTGTTTGCTAAAACCTGAACCGCATCCTACTGTGAAGTTAAGGGTTCTGTTGCAGCATATTTTAAACACACTGCCTTGACACTTCTGCATTTCTGTGAATTTTAATGGGCTTCTTCCTTTCTAAGGAAATTTAATTCCATTACTAAATAATGCATTTGGCCTCCAACCTGCCTTGTGCTAATTACTCACGTGCTGAATGGGCTTTAAATCTTGTTTGGAAACACTATAGGGCTTATTGTCTTATTAAAAGCACCTAATGTGAGCCGTTCTTTTTAAGGATGCAATTGGTCCCTAATGAAACCAAACAGATAATGCAATAATTTTTCACTAAACTAATTATCAGAGCGGAAGATGCTAATGTGTTCCGCCAACTGTGTCCATGTCTCCTCGGTTAATGTGCAGCATGGCCACGGCTGCTCAGCAAGACTTCACATCTCTGCAAGCACAAAAAGGAGGCTGAATTTAGCTCAGGCTGCACCACCTCTGCCTGCACTTAGTGTTAATCAAATGGGTTTTCTTCCACAGAGAACTTGCAGGGGCCTCATTTACCCGGATTCTTGAGGGTGTTGGATTGCTGGGTTTTCTGATTGCAAAGGTCCCAAGCACCCAATTCCCAAAAACTACATTAATTCAACTGTGTTGGATATGGAAGTATCCAAAGTCAATGGCCACTTGAAAGTACCCATGAGGTGTTTCTTCAAGCATTGAAATAGATCTCTGTGCACAAATATGGGATCCTGACCACACGTGTGTGCAGGGGTTGACAAAGTGGTCACAGCACCAGCCTGGCAGAGCTGAAGGAGAGCTTGGAGAACTCTCAGGTCATGGTGTGGCTCCTGGAGATGGTCCTGTGCAGGGCAAGGAGTTGGACTCGGTGATCCTTGTGGATCCCTTCCACCTCAGCCTATTCTGTGATTGTGTATTACTGAGAATAACCTCTCATTTTCCATTAACTGCAGTGTGCATGGGTGGGCTTTACAAAGTGACTAAACAAATACAGAGGCTTCAGAAAACCTGGCCTTAGATGTGCAAAGCCTGCAGAAAGCCCTGAGTGCTGAGAAAAATGTCCTTTCCTTGGAAGAAGAAAAAAATGAAGAGCGAAGGAAGAGAAGTGAAGTTTCACCTTGAGCAAATGCCACGTGTGCTTCCCCAGCTCTCCTCGGAGCAGGCTACATTGAAAACAGAATTGCAGCTTTGGCAAGGACTGGGATTTGCCTGTCTGATTGCTGTTACTTCCCAAAACAAATAAACAAAACACAATTATCTTTGAATGTTACCCAGGCTAATGTGTAGAACTGGCACTGGGGAGTAAGGAAAGGAGAGGACACCAGGCTAAAGTCATTAATTGGTAATGGAGTGTGTATATTTGTCAACAAGATGCTCAGCTTGGAGAGCTGAACAAAAAGAAAACAAGCTGCAGAAAAACAAATGCATACCAAGCCTTGTCACTGATATTTATTTAACAGCCTGTCACAAGCAGAAAATGTGGATCAAAGGTAGGAAAGGCAAGGAAGGAGCAGTTTGAGTCCAAGGCATCTGTTCTGCATTGCATCAGGGTTCACTTCTGGATCAGGGTACGTTCTGCCACATCGTGTTACATCAAGCCAGTTGTGAAATGATGGAGCCTAATGCAGAGTGAGTGTTGGGAATGGGAAGGAAAACAACAGCCCGTTGTTTTCTTATTCATTACTCGCCATGGGTTTGGGGGTTATCCAGGAACAGAGAGGCTGTTCTAAGTGAGGCAGAGAGCTGAGATTGCCAGGCTCTGCTTGGTAAGAGAGCCCTGCAAATTGCTTATGGGATTTGATGTTGTCCTATCCTGCCTCCAGAACAAATCCTGCTGGTAGGGGTTTGGGTTTTCCTTTCTTAATCACTGGAAAAACCTTTAGAGAAGAACCCTTCACTCCAAACTTAAATATATATATATAATTCTCTTCCTTCTTTCTAAGTTGTTTTTTTTTTTCTCTTTCTTAGTCTCAGATCCTTTTACTGGCTGCACCTTCCTCTTTCTCAGCTCCTCAGGTTGATCATGCCCCCTCAGTGGAAGTGCAGGGTGAGGTTCACTGGGCTTGTTTGGTGATGAAGGTTGTGGCATTGTGCTGCTCTGCTGGGAATGCTGCTGGAGAGATGCACATTTCCCCTCTGGCCACCTAAGCAGAGGTGACTGCTGGCCCCAAAGGACCAGCAGAGGTAACTGCCCTCTGATGTGTTTTTGGCCAAGCAATGTGAACATTAAGCTTAACTGGAAAAGAGATGGGGACAGCTGAGGGTGCAGAGAGAAAACGCCAGTTGAAAAACAAACATTGCTCAGCTATCAGCAGAATGAACTTGAAATTCAACGCATCATTTTCATGCCTTTGCTTCAGAAAGCACTTTGGGAAGGGCATTGATTTAAATGATTGGAATTTCTCTCAAAAGCTTTGCAGGCTTCTTTCCTAGCCAGCCCCAGTGCTAAGGAGATGAGTGATCAGTGAGAGAAATTGCAGCAAATAATGGAAGCAACTGGTTTATGATACTGTTCTCTGTCAAACAAAAGCAGTGTGTGAGTCTGCAAAAAATAATTTGCAGGCCTTGGCTGTGAATACAGCATGAAGGGTTTTATTGTTAAGTATTAGCATAGCTTGCACAACTCTAGAAAGCCCTTTTATTTTAGGATGTACTTCTTGTATTAGTATGTAACTTTCTTGTAGTTTGATAAGAGTTTCTAGTACAGCTTTAGCCCCTGCTTAGAACCTTTCTTTTATTGGTTCTTTCCTGTCTCACCCCCTCTGTCATGCATAATTTCCCTCTTGTCCATCATAGCATCCTTATCTTTGAAGTACAGTAATTTGAGCCACTAACTTTGCTGGACTGCCCTCAGACCATCCCGGAACCTGTGTTGGATTTGTTAGAACTTAGGTGACTTAGTCTGGCATGATGTACTTAGATTGTTTTATTGGTATCTGTCACTTAGAACCCACCCCAGAATTGTAGTATTAACCCGCCCACCACCCCAGGCTCGGGGTCTCTCTCCAGAGGCACCAGCCTGGTGGCTGGGGGGATCTCCCTGACCCCCTTTCCCCCCGAATAAAGCCTCTGTTCCCTGGAAACTTCGAGAGAGTCCCCTCTTTCTTCGATCCAGCCTTTACAGCGTTATCCAGCTGTGTGAACCGAGCCCCCACAAAGTGACTTGCTGAGGCGTGCCCGAGCTGCCCGGGGAGGCCCTGGCTGAGCACCGAGCCAGGGCCAGAGCAGGCACGCATCACAACATCAGTGTGCACTGAGCAGCCTTGTTCTGAGCGTTGTTCCTCACACCGAGCCCATGTGCCTGCCCTGAGGATGACTCTGCAGGTCTGGCTGGCAGCAAGGAGCTGCCTTGGTGACTTTCCACATCCCCGGCGGTGCTGCTGGAGCGGCGGCCGGGGTCATTAATCACCTCCCCAGCTGCAGATCCCGCACCTCCCGGCCACGCTCGTGGGCAGCAAGCGTCGCCTCCAGGATTAATGGCTATTGATGAACTTGCTTAGCAACCTCCTCCCAGCTGGCAGCCATCCCTGGGGATGCACAGAAACACCCACCGGGTGAGAGCGGTGCAGGGGGAGCCAGGAGGGGCTTGGACCAGCTCTGTGCTTGTGTCTGAGCTCTGTTCATGCTCTAAGCCCAGGCTGGTGGCTCTAAAACCCAACTTTGGTCCAACACCTGTAGTTTCAGAAGTGCTTCTCGTGTTTCATGAAGCTGCTGGCTTTGGATAGGAGTGGCAGCAGTAGCGTGATCCACGTGCTGAGAGTGCCTCTGGAGACTCAGGCTGGGGATAATCACATCCTTTTCATTCTGCTGGTAATTAACTATTAAAACAATTTACTAATGGATGTAGTGGCTTCTTTAAATGATGAATTGATATGATTTAACACAGCTATGAGATATGGGCTTGATGCAAGTATTACTGAGTGCAAATCCAGCCTGCATTATAGCCTGTTGAGGTCAGAATCTATTAGCCATAATTCCTCTTAGCCTAAATTCCCTTCATCTATGGAATATGTTTTTCCTACAGAAATTATTCTAAAACCTTCAAAACCAGAACTGCATGTGCTCTTATCACAAGGCAATGTGTGCTGTCATTCACTAAGTGGAAGAGAAGAGTGTTTATAAAAACTTCAGCAAAAAATACCGTGTATATATATAGTATAAAATATAATATAGCGTTACCTAATGCAATAAATTTATTGGGTATTTTTGTTAAAAATGGATGAACCTTGTGTGCCTGAATAGATGAAATTATATTTACTGGCATGAACTGAATGGATTTAATCAGAGTAATGGCTGTTGAATGGGTATAACATCTATTAATTGAATATGGAACTAGTTTTACCTGATCCTTTCTTTTAAGAGGTTTCCAGTATTTACACAACATAACTGTCACAGGAAGTTTAATTATAATATCTGAGATCTCCCAGATCTTGTCAAATTAATTTCTGAACTCTTGACATTTCTGTGACAATACTGTCCTAATTCTACTTGTAGCATGTTCTTAAGACAACTCTAATAACTAACAGTCATGTCTGACAAAATAAAGACAAGCTGTTATTTCTCTCGAAGAGATGACAGTTCCATTTTTCAAAAGCCAGGGGAAGGCTGCTCACTGCTTTACTTCCTGCAGCAGCAAAATTTCCAGGCGTGGGACTGGCAAAACAAAGAGTTACTTGCTGTAGGTAAAGGGTTTTTCTTTGCATCCAACCATTGCGCTTGGATGGAAAGGTCAGGTGTGTCAGAGATGGTTAAGGCTTTGAAGAAGACAGATGTGTGTATGCAGAAAGAACATAAAGGGGATTGGAATAGCTTAAAGGAATAAGCAGAATTGGAAAGATCTGGGCTTTAAACTTGGTTCTGCTATTGAAGTCATTGTTAGTGCTCTCCCCAGCTGAGGAAAAAATGTCTTGGGGGAAAAAAAAAGCTGGAAAAAAAAAAAAAAGAAATATTAAATGTATTTTTCTGGCTATCTCAACTGCTGGAATTGTAAGAGTGCAAATTACTCCAAGCTTTTAGCAAGAGAGTAGAATCCATTTGACCTTTCTTTCCTCTCCAACCTTATTTAATCTTCAGCTCTGGGTTGGGATTGTGGGGACAGGTGCTACAAAAATGGGAGGGGGAACAAAAAGGTGCCCAGCAGGCTCCAAGCCCAGAGAAGGCAGGAGAGAGAGAGTGTGTGTGTGTGCAGCCTGGACCTGGCTGTGCTCTTATTCTCAGCCAGGCAGGTTTCCACACAATAGATTGAGCTGGGCTTGCTCAGAAGTTTAGCAATCAAACCCTGCTGCCCATCCACAGAGGGAGGGAGCCCCTGTGGTCCCACACTGTGTGACAACCACTGCCCCACCTCAGGATGGAGAACAGCAAAATCCTGTGCATCCCCAGCCCTGTGGGAAGGCTTTTCCCCACATTTAAACCATCATTCATTTTGTGAGGATGGTGTTGGAGCCCTTGCTCTGCCCGTCACCAAACCCACAAGGTATGCGTGGGGTTTGCAGCTGAGCACTGCAGGGATCCCTCACATCATCCCCACCTCCACGAGGCTGCACAGAACTGTAAATAAAACATCACACTCTGTCCAAACAAGGAGAAAACCCTGGGCACATCATCAGCTTCCAGCAAATGGGAATGCTTCTGGCACTTTCCTCGGCGAGGCTGCAGTCTGGGGTGGCCGTGGGTGTCTCGCAGCAGCCAATGCTCATTAAATAATCCTGCCCTCCCCTGCTGCCCCACTGGGTTTGTCTGCCTCCACCACGGGCCAGCAGGGACTGATTTGCGAGATTGAAAAGCTTCTGCATCTTCTCATTACCCCTGCAATGTCCCCTCTGAGAGGGGATTGGAGTTTCTGGTCCCTCACATGTCATTTTCGCCGTGCCATATTTGCCACTTCTATTTATTTTCCATTTTAATGCTTGTAAGACTGTAATGGACTTTTTTTTTTTATAGAGGCATTACTGTTATGGGGGAAAAGTCAACATCTGCCAGCTCTTGCAGTTGAGATGCTGTGGGTTTTGTTTTTTTTCCTTGCTACCTAGAAACCATTGTGTTAACAGAAATCTTGCTGGAGTGCTTTCCTGTGAAAAATTTTTTAAAAAAACTGTAAAAAGGTAAAAAGATTTATGTTAGAAATGTTCACCTAAATAATGCAAAAAAAAAAAAAAAAAAAAAAAGGAAATTACCTGAGTGGGAATAGGGTGAGGGATGGGGGGGAAGGGACAGGAGGAGGATGGGGAAGGATCAAATGTTCATATTTTGGATTTCTAAGTTCCATGTAAGAACATGTACATACTTCAAGAAAAGAGGGCACTTTTAGCCAAAAAAAAAAAAACAACCAAAAATCCCATTGAAGGCATAAAGGCATGATTTTCCTTTGAAAAATGGAATTAAACAGGACAGTTTTAATGAGTTTAATCATGAAGTCTGACAGTAGATGTTGACCTGGTAATGGTTCTCTGCTATGAGAAAATGGGTTATTTACAGCCAGAATCACTGCTGCTATTTTTCATTCAACTAAGTAAATTATAGTAGAATTATTCACATGATACCATTGTTGTATGGACCTCAGTGGAAAACTAATTCCTTTCAGCTTTTTGAAACCTCATCCTCATTCTTTAACAGTTTCTTCATAGATTACAAAAAAAATTAAAAAAAAAAATCTGGCTGCACCAACACACGTGTGATGAACCTAAAAGACTTTCTAGAGATTTATCTGTTGAATTTCCCATGCACAAGTTTAATGGATACACCACAAAACAGGGCATTACTTATTTGTTAATTGAATTGAATAATTATTCAATTGAGTCTTATAAGCAAGGATTTTTTTTTTCTCCATTAGCAGAGCTGAAAGCACATGGAAAGGCTGTAGGTGTGTTCCAGCCCTTCTTTGCATAGATCACTCAGAAAATAGTGTCTTTTTAATAGCAGTGGCAGTAACCATCTAATAACCTGCATTAGGCAGGCTTTAACACTTGGCAAGCGCTCTCTGTTCCTGCGTGTTAAATATTTTGTCAAGGCTTTTCACAACTCTGGCAGCTGCAATTCCTTGTCTTTCTCCAGAAGTCATTTTCCTTTTGAGCTGATGAGGCTTTTCTCTTGGGCAGAACCTGCTGTTTCCTGGATGCTCTCTGGCAGCCCTTGAGAGCCGCCCTGTGCAGCATCGCCCCGGGGCCGTCAGCTCCACAGGGCACGGCCTGGAATTGCCCTTTCCACAGCCAGAGCAACCCCAAGCAGGAGCTCAGGGCTGGCACGGCCTGGAATTGCCCTTTCCACAGCCAGAGCCCAGGCAGGAGCTCAGGGCTGGAAAGGCCTGGAATTGCCCTTTCCACACCCAGACTCCAGGCAGGAACTCAGGGCTGGCACGGCCTGGAATTGCTCTTTCCACACCCAGAGCAACCCCAAGCAGGAGCTCAGGGCTGGCACGGCCTGGAATTGCCCTTTCCACACCCAGACTCCAGGCAGGAACTCAGGGCTGGCACGGCCTGGAATTGCTCTTTCCACACCCAACCCCAAGCAGGAGCTCAGGGCTGGCATGGCCTGGAATTGCTCTTTCCACACCCAGAGCAACCCCAAGCAGGAGCTCAGGGCTGGAATTGCCCTCTCCACACCCAGAGTCCAGGCAGGAACTCAGGGCTGGCACGGCCTGGAATTGCCCTTTCCACACCCAGAGCAACACCAAGCAGGAGCTCAGGGCTGGAATTGCCCTCTCCACAGCCAGAGCCCAAGAAGGAACTCAACACTGGCACGGCCTGGAATTGCCCTTTCCACAGCCAGGGCCCAGGCAGGAGCTCAGGGCTGGAAAGGCCTGGAATTGCTCTTTCCACACCCAAAGCCCAAGCAGGAGCTCAGGGCTGGAACTGCCCTTTCCACAGCCAGAGCCCAAGCAGGAGCTCAGGGCTGGAAAGGCCTGGAATTCCCTTTCCACAGCCAGGGCCCAGGCAGGAGCTCAGGGCTGGCACGGCCTGGAATTGCCCTCCAGAAGTCATTTTCCTTTTGAGCTGATGAGGCTTTTCTCTTGGGCAGAACCTGCTGTTTCCTGGATGCTCTCTGGCAGCCCTTGAGAGCCGCCCTGTGCAGCATCGCCCCGGGACCCAAAGCCCAGGCAGGAGCTCAGGGCTGGCCCCTCGTGGGTTTGCCCACCCCACCAGGGCGTGGGGCTCTGCTGCTCCTCTGATGATCTGAGCTCCCCTTGCACTTCCAGCTGGTGACAAATCAGAGCTTCCCTCGGGATGAGGGAAGGCTTGGGCTGGGCCCTCCCAGCCATCCCAGCAGGAATGCTGCTGCCTCAGGAGCTCAGCACCAGCACCAGCACCAGCACCCACTTCACAGCCCCACCAGAATCTCTTCATCTCTTCCACATTCTTCTGATTATTTTTCTGTGAATAGTTTATTGATGGGGAACAGAAAAGGTCATGTTGGTTCGAGGTGCTTCTGAATTTTATTCTTTTTTGACGATTTTAAGAGTTGCTTTTGATTTGGTTCATATATTGGCTGCTGTAACAAAAGCCCTCTTACAGAATTTTCTGCATTTACAGTTTATTGATAAATGTCTATTGTAGCATTCCTCCCCCACTCCCCAAAAAAACCCCACACCACCGTGGGGGAAGAATTTAAACACAACATACAGGTGCTACCAGCTGGATGTACATAATCACTGTGTTGAGTATGGAAACGTCAGCTTAGACTGTGCCAAGTTTAAACCATTTTTACACATGGAATTAACAGGATATAAAGTTTGACTGGTCCTACCAGCTTTTCCTCCAAAAAACATCAGGGTCAACATTGGGTCTTCTTGGGAAAAAAAAAAAAAAAAGGCAGGAGAGGAAACCCCTGGGACCTTATGCTGATTAAATGCTGTCCCAGAGAGTTTATGGCTCAGCCATGGAGGAGGTGTTTGCTGAGTAAGTGTGCTGCCACCTGGCTCTGAGCAGACAGGCAGCATTTGAGGTGTGAAGAGAGATAAAAATCAATAAATACACCATTTACCATTTACTCAGCCCAAACAAAATACTTCATGGAGACATTGGTGTGGCTTTAAGAAGTGAGAGCACAAATTACAGTTCCAGTGCAATGTGGACAGCAAGGCTTCATGGAATTCTGCTGGCTGTATTTACAGCTCACTTAAAATACTTCGCTTTGTAATTATTGCTACAGCTTTTCTTTCTCTTCTTCTCACTCCTTCTGTCACATAATGGTCTGTGGAAAGGGGTTTGTGCCACTCCATGTACAGTTGCTAAATGAGGAAGGGGTGAATGGATTCTTCCAGCCTTTATTCCACCTCAATTAACTCATGAATTGGGATTGGGTTTAAAGTTGTGTTCTTCCTCTTGGCAAGACTTCCCCTTGAGTTCCCCTGTTTCTCACCTCCCACCTTCCTCCACTTGCTGATTTCTCTATCTGGAAAAATAATTCCATTGAAAATGGAGAAGAGCAATGGAATGAGAAATGAGAAAAGCCTTTCTGTTCAGCTAAGCTCAGTCCAGCTAGGAGCCTCCCAGCAAAGCTCTGACTACCTGGTTCAACATCCATCTCCCAAGTGTGATTTTATGGAAAAACAACTCTTCAGACCCCGTTACAAACATCTGATCAAGAGCATGTTTCTGATAACTCGTGCTCAGCAACAGAGGCTGCAGTTCCAGGTGATGCAAGGGGATTTCCTGGTCTTGTGTAGAATAAAAGCACCAGAGCACAGGGGAGAGTAGATAAACCCACTTCTGGCTGCTTGTTCCATACCTGGCCTCTCAGAAGTAATGACTAGCTGTAATTTCACCTTCTAATTTCATTTTTTTTAGCAGGCTGAGTGTTTATAAAACTTTCTCAAGGCAGCTGCTGGCGTGTGCTCCTAAAAGACCATTTCTCTGGTGAATAATCGGCTGAAATTCTAATGAGAAAATCCTTTCAGTGGCCAACAGCCTTCCCACTCAAACGCTGCATTATCAGCTCCAAATTATTCCGACGGATCTGAGGAATTTACTTTAGGAAGCTTAGGAGATAAATTCAGTGCAGCAAGTTATCATGATTGATTTAAGTATTTAAGACTTATCCTAAAAACCTGTTTCGCTCAATCCGCCTCCTAACACGTTCCCATTGAAGCCCCTTTTTTTTCAGGTTAAAAAGCAACCCGAGTGCAGCAATTTCCCTTTCTCTGGCCAGGGGTGATTCTCCTACACCCTCTGGGGCTGTGGGTGATGCAGTGCTTCAGGGGCAAGGAGCTCTCCACCAGATTGCCTCATTTTTTCCACTCCTGTGAGTCCAGCCACGCCGCTCTACAGCACCTTCCCCCTCGGGTCTGAGAGGGAGCATTTGCTCCAAAGAGGATTTATATATTTGTTTTCTTAAGGCCATTAAAGAGACTAATGTTGCTTTGTTTGTAGGGGCATCAGGAGCTGGTGCCCAGGAGAGCAGGCAGGATGAGCACAGGCGCTGTGGGCTCAGGGGGAGCACTTTGGAAATGCCATCCATCACCATCCCCCTCCCAGTTCCACCTCCCAGTCTGGCTGCAGTTCATGTAGGGTTGTGTGGAGGAGCTCTGGGTGTGTGTTTGTACAGCACAAACAGGTGCAGGCTTATTTCTTAGAGTTGGCTCATAACAGGTGGAATGAATGAATGAATCTCACAGGCATTTCTTCTTTCTTTTTCTCCACCCACCCTATCACTGTACCATATTCCCAAGGAGAATTTGTATTTCCCTCTAGATGTTGCCCTGAGAATGAACACAGCTCATTCCAGCAGTGCCTTGTCTGGGTGAACCCTCACTCAGCACATCTGTTTTCCAGTATTGAAAAGATGATGATTTTTTTCACTGGCCTCTCAGCAGGTTTCTCCCATAACGTCTCATCAGGACACTCCTCTCCAAATCTTTTCAAGTATGATGAAAATCAAGACTCCTGTTAACCCCTTGCTCTTTCTCCCATTCCCTTTTTAACCCTCCAAATTCACAAATAACCCCTGCTCATGGATTTGACTCCTTCTCCAGGTAATTCTTAATGTACCATTTGCCACTGCAATGAATTTCCCCATGCTCAGGACAGGGGTAAGAGGTAGGACTTGAGACATGGAATTGCGTGGCAGACAACAGGCACAGGGAACTTTAGGTCTGTGAGGCAATATTAGTTCACTCTGTAGCTGGATGTGAATGCTATTGATATTAAATATCTTACCAGGAGGGCTGAGTGTTTGAAGGACAAGCACTCATAATTTGCTTTGACATTTGACATGATTAAGCAAGTACAGGAAAAATATTCCATTTCTCCATTGTCAAAAAGATAATGAGTTTTGTAACTATTGGTATTATGGGAAAATTAGAGCCTGTGTAGTGTAAAATGTGTGAGAGCTGCTATATATTCTTCTATAAATTGCATGTATCATGTTCTTTTGTTGGCCCTATTCAAACACAGCATGCCCATCCTTTTTAATTTTCTGGTTTGCTGTGCAAGTCTCTAACAAAAAAAAATTCTTTTTTTTTTAATGAAAAAGTTTTCTTCAGATTATTTATAGAAAGAGCAGTGCTGTCATCGAGTCTGTCTCATCACATCATTCTTGGGTATCAATTTCTAGGCTCGGATGACAAACCATAGCAGCCACTTTTCCAATAGCAGCATCTGGCTTCCTGGCAAACTCAAAATGCAGTTATCTGGAAAGCTTCCGAGTTGCTTCTGAGCACATTTTATTTATTAGAAAGCAGTTGTGTTGCTTTGCTTCCCATGACTAAGCCAAAGAATATTTAATATATTAAAAGGAATAACAGAATCTAGGCCAAGCTGTTGTCCCTCAAGTGGCAAGGAATGACAAAATTTTTCCTTTAAGATGACCGTTTGTTCAGCTCTGAAGGACAATCTGAAACGCTTTGCCCTCACTCTAGATGCTCTTTGAAAGGACTAAAAAAGAAATTCAGCCTTATAACGCCTCAAACTAAACTCAAGTTCACCCTTTCCTAGACTGAACGCTCTGAAATGGGATGGTGACTTCTCTGCCAGCCTTGCTGGGGAAAGAAGACCCTCTGCACAGAGTGGGGTCCTCAGAGGAGAAAGACACAATGCCCTTGCAATTTATGATGAATTATGACAGAAGGAATAGGTGGGTCTGTGGGTCAGGTTCTGTGCCATCCCTGAAAATGAGTGAATTCAGCCTTTGTTTCACTACAGAATTTATGAGATTGATCATTTGGATCCAGCTCTGCAAACATCCCCTAAGGTAGTTCAGCAGATATCACAATATACTGCAACATCTGATCAAACATGCATGAAAACATAGTTCCAGGAACAATTCTGGCAGTGCTCCTTAAACACACCTGTGGTAGTGCTCCTTAAACACACCTGTGACCCACTGACACCTCCTGCCACATCCCAGTGTCTTCCAGGCTTCTGTGCTCAGGCTGGAGATGTGAAGCTCTGCTGCTGATCTGGTGGTTTAATCAAATGCCACTACTGCCCTGGGGATAAAAGGAGATTATCCAACACTGCACAAAATGGATGAAACATCCAGTTCTCCATACACAGCATAATCTGAAGGAGGTTATTAAGGATTTTATTTCCCCAGTATCAGCATCAAATTAGATAGAAAAGACACCAAGACCCACAGAAGATGACAATGACCAGTGATACAGGTGTCCTTATAGTTTTAGGACATTTCTAGATGCTAAAATACATTCTCACATGCACAGAGCTAAAAGCTGAGGAAGAACAAGGGAGCATGAAATATCTGTTCCAGGCTTTGATGATGGTTTAGACTGTATCTACATCAAAAGCCCTATTTAATTGAAGTGATTATTTTCATTCTGAGAAAGAACTCTCTCGAGTTTTTCTTGAGCAATTTCCAAAAGTTTCTTTCAGTGAAATGCTAGTGTTATTTTTCTAGATGATAGATTTAAAAAAAAAAAAAAAAGAAAAAAAAAAACTAAGAAAGCCTAATCTGTTAAACTCAATATGTTTGACACTTAGCAGCAGTAATGCTAAATGGTAACATCTTGCAGTTTTCTTCTGATACCAGTGGTGTCTCTGGGGCAGGATTTTATTAGTGACAGCTCTCACTGAATTCAGTTAAAGCCAAAGTTTTGTCTCCAAAGTAACTGTTATTCAGTTCAGAAATAAAATGATCAGGCACAAGATTTCATTTAAAGCTTTGAACATCAACGTCAAGGAATCAAAACAATTCTGTTTCAAGATTCTGTTTCTCCAGGGTGAAAATTATTTCTGGGTTTGGACTCTTGTCCTTGCACGTTGTCGTGCTGAATTACAGGGAGGGAGACGCTGTGGGGCTTTCTCTTCTCATTGTCCTGAGCTTCTGCCTCTGGTCTGAGCTTGGAACAATTGGATCTTAATTCTGATTGAGGACGGAGGAGGCTACTGCAGTGCAAAACACCCTGCCAAGGCTCTCTGCTGCTACATTCAATGGCAGTTTTATAAGGCTGTATCATAAGCAAAGCCTGCAAATCAAAGGTGACACGGTGGGCAACCTGTGCTGTATGCAGTGGGTCAGAGAGATTTCGTGTTTCAGAAAAGACTACACGCTTCTCTGCTGTGGAAGAGCGTAAGCACTTTTGCCTTCCTTCCGCCACGAATGGAGATTATTCAATGGTTGGATTTAATGAATTCAAAATCCTTAGAAAATCACTAGAGCCAGACATCAATGTAAAATACTCCACCAGCTTTCTGTAGTGGAATATAATATTAGCTCTCCCACAATCTACTTCATGCATTTCAAAAGAATAGAGAACATTCTTAAACTAAAGAAGATAGCTTGGGCAGAAAATGATTGCCTGCCTCGGATGCCACTCTGTAACCCTTCAGGAGCCTGAGACGTTTCTCTTGGGGCAGGAGGAACAGAAACAGATGTCTTCTTTGCAAAAATAGGAGGGGGAGGAAGAGGAGCGAGATATTTTATTAATAAATGCTGTTAATGTGCTGTTACCTTGCACAGTCAATAGGAGCGTTGCTGCAGGGCCGGTGGCTCTGAAGCCCTGGTGCTGTGTGTCCCCGTTCTGCTGGTGGAGGCTGCTGAGAACCCACCAGAGCAGCCAGCACCCTCCCTGTGTCCTGGGGCATGTCTGGACTGGGAGTGCTCGAGGAGGAGGTTTCAGTGCCATGTGGAATCCCTGCTCTGGGTACAGCCCACCCAGCCCTCCCCTTCCCTCTGCTCCAGCCAGAAGCATCTCTCCCAGCAATACCGTAATACAAATAAATAATATTAATTAAGGCTTGATAGGTTTAAAAAGCTATGGAAATAGCTTCTCTCCTGCTGTTTCACTATCTCATTTCCCCTCTCTGTCCAAACCCCCAAAGCCCAGAGGTACAAACATATATTTCAAACGAGGAGTTTGTTGAACCTCATTAAACTTAAATGCTCAATCCAGTTTCTCGGAACGAGGTTTCACTCTGCTTTTGAGTTTACCTGATTTCATTCTTCCATCCCTAACATTCATTAGGAGATATTCGTTTAGAAGGTGATTTTTGCAAAGGCACTGATACACCTACAAACCACAAAGAAAGCATCATTTACATTTCTAAACCAAGCATCTGACTTTGGAGCTGTTCTATGTTTATAGGCTTCACGTCTGAGCAATTCGCCGAGGTCTCTGCGAAATAAAGACCAGCTTTTAATTTGTATTTGCTTTTTGTTCTCCCAGGTTTTTTGGCTTTTTTTCTGAAATGGACGAGCAGCTGAAAAGCCTGTCTGCGTTGGTATGCTGAGCATTGGAGTCACACAAGCACCTGCAGCCATCCACGCACTGCTCGGCAAGAGCACTGTATTTCTCGAGGTTTGTAGCTCTTGTCCTCCCACTCCCTAATTCATATACATAAAACTGGTGTGCTGCCACGTTCCCTCCACACAAATGCATTAGCTGATCAGGAAGCCTTCCCATTCATCTGGCTTGTCACTTGCATGAGGTGGAGGCAGGACCGGCTTGTCAACTGGCGTTGATGAGAGTGAGGGGTGGAAGACAGGATAGCGCGACAAAAATGGTGTAGATGTTTCTCCCCATGGTTTTCCAGGGGAAAATATTTTCAGGTGCTGGATTGTCTCCATACCCTTCCAAACAGGAGCAAACCAGCAACCCAAATACTTGCCTACAACCTCCTTGCGTAATTAATCGCAGAGTGAGGCTGCAGGAGGAAATCATGGCTGAACCCCTCGATGGCTCTGCTGTGGCTCCCTGGCAGTGTGGGCATCTTCTTGGAACTGCCTCAACCCCGCTGTGTTTGGCACCGTTTCCACGGTGATTTCCGGGGCAGCCCATGCAGCAGAAGGAAGGTGTGCAGGACCCACCCAAGAAAGAGCAGTGAAGGTGCAGAGCTTTGCACCTCTAGAGTGGGCAAGACCTCCCTGCTCTCCAGACAGATCCTGGTGTGCCGCAGGGTTGAGAGCCAACCTGGTTCACACTCACACCTTCACCCCCTGTGAATTTCACAGAATGACACAATGGTTTGGGTCGGACGGGACCTTAAAACCCATCTGGTTCCATTAGACCAGATAGCTCCAAGCCCCGTCCAACCGGCCTCGAGCATTTCCCGGGATGGAACGCGCCAGACGTGGCGGAGCCCGCTCAGACCGAAGGACCGGAGCGATGCTCGGCGGGCGCGCATCGGGGCCCGGGCTCTCCCCGGCGGGGCGGCATCACGTCGGGGGTCGGGAGGCTCCGTGCCTCCGCTGCTCGCGGCCCCGCCGCCCCTCCCTGCCTCCCTCCCTGCCTCCCTGCCTGCCTCCCTCCGCCCGTGCCCGGTGCCTGCGCGGCCGGGGCGGTGCGCGGAGGCGCGGCCGGCGGCGGAGCCCGGCCCCGCGGCGGCGGCAGCGGCTCCCCCCGCCCGGCTCCCCCCGCCGCGCCCCCGCCCCCCGCCCCGTGACTCGGAGCCTCCCGCGGGCGCGGCGGCTGCCGGGCGGTGTCGTGCGGCCCCCCGCGCCCGTGCGGGGACTATGAAGCACCATGGTGTGGTGTGACCGTGGCGTCCAGATGCTGCTGACCACGGTGGGCGCCTTCGCCGCCTTCAGCCTCATGGCCATCGCCATCGGCACCGACTACTGGCTCTACTCCAGCGCCCACATCTGCAACGGCACCAACATCACGACGGACGAGGCGCAGGGGCCGCCGCGGCGGGCGCGGGGCGATCTCACGCACTCGGGGCTCTGGAGGATCTGCTGCCTCGAAGGTACCGGGGCCGCGCTGGGAGGGGGCGAGCAACTTCCCGGGGGGACCCGGCTGCGCGCCCGGAGCCGCCGGGCAGCGCCCGGGCAGAGCCCAGCAGGGGCTGGAGCCGGAGCCGCCGGGCTGAGCCCCGCCGGAGCCGGGGCCGGAGCCGGAGCCGGAGCCGCCGCCGCTGCCTCGGACACGGCCGAGGAGGAGGATGGCGTTACCGTGGCAACCGGCATCTCCGACATTGCCATGGGAACCGGCGGCGGGATGCGGAGCGCTGCCCAGGGGAGCGCTGCCCAGGGGGGCGACCTCGCTCCGCGACCATCGCCGGGGCTTCGGGGCTTTGGGGGGCTCCTGGCGGGGTCGGGGCTTTGGGTGCTTTGGGGCGCACCTGAGCCCTGCAGGCTTCGGGGCTGGGCGCCCCCCCTCAACCCGGGACTTTGGCTTTCGGAGCTTTGGAGCTGAACCACAGCTCTCGGGCAGGACAGCGGGAACTCCAGTTCCTCCCAGTCTGCCCTCACACAGGCACCGGGAGCTCGGGTGAAGGGGGTGTTGCCGCCGCTCGGGTGCTTCAGTGTGGGCTCGGGGCTCCTTGGCACGGCCCCAGGGTCGGGCTGAAGGACAGGAACAATAAAAAGATGGGTGTTTTTGGCGGCTGAGCCGGGCAGCGGGACCCCGCTCCCCGCAGAGGCCGAACATGTGGCTCCCGCGCTGAAAATGGAGTTGTAGAGAAGGCGCGGCGGTAACTGCGGGGACAAAGAAGCACATGGGTGTTGCGAGGATTTGGCAGAGCAGGTCGCAAAAGCCCAGATGAGAAAGCACATCTGTCAGCCGAGGGAAAGCGGCACGTCCCCGGGAAAGGGACTGGCAGCGGAGGCCGTGGCCGCGGTGGCTCTGAAGCCCCTCACCTGCTGGTCCATCCCCTGTGTGAGCGGCCGGCAGAGCCTCCGTGGTGCTGGGGAAAGGGAGAGCGCGGGGGAAAGAAAGGGAGAGCGGAGGAACGCCGGGACTTGTGCCGAGCTGCTCCGGGGCTCGGGGGTCACCGGTGGTGCCCTGCTCCCCGCAGGGATGTGCTTGGGAGGGCTGCCGTGCGCCTCGTTCCATCAGCACGGCTCCGCACACGGGAACTTTGCGAGCCCGGCTTTGTGCTTTATTCCGACTGACAGACGGCTCAGCCCAGACGAGCCCACCCAGCTCCTGTTCAGAGTCGCAGCTGTGCTCAGATGGGGTTTTTTTTCTGCCCAGAAAATGTTGTGGCGTGGTAGAAAACACCTCATGCTCACGTCTGTTCTCATCTTCTCTTTTAGCTAATGATTTAAGGCTGCAGTGTAACATGATTTTTCTCTTAGAATACCGGATTTGCTGCCTAGTAATAGTGGGCATACATAGAAGAGCTGTAGGAAAAGGAAATATTTTTAGATGCTAAAGGGAGAAAGAATTGTTGAAATGTGAAGGTTTATGGGTAATAGCAATGCTTGGCTTTATGGCTCTTAAAGGAAATCTAACACTCAGCATGGGCTTTTATGGCACCTGGAAAATGAGGGCTTGCATCTGAGAGCTCCTGAGTTTGCTTGAGAGGTGCTGAGCATCCTCCACTTGAACTGAATCTTGTGATCTTCGCTGAGCTTGTTCCAAGTGTCTTCAGCCTCCGTTTTTCATGGAAAATAAGTTTGTTTGCATCTTGCAGGAGTTGCTGAGCTTGTTCAGCGAGGCTGGACCTGTCACCTCCGGGAAAAATCCCTGAGCTTCCCGATGTCAGGATTTCTGTGTGGTCTCCCAGTGCCACCATTCACAGAAGGGAAGTGCAGCTTTGACTGAAACTGGTGGCATCTCTGCCTGGCTTTCACCTGCTCAGAACATTATTTAGGAGGACAGCAGACGGGGGGGCTGTGAGGAAGGGGCAGTGTTGAAGCAGAAAGGCGGCCGAGCTCCAGCCTGGCTGCAGCACCGGGCAGCACCGGTGCCCTCCTGGCACTCACCAGGGAATCTGCTGAGCACTTGCACCCAGGAGCTGTGTGCAAGTGAAGCTCCAGCCCCCATCCCTTTGGGGGATGAAAAGGCGTTTCATGGGACACATCAATCCGACAGCAAGGGAGCTGTTCTTCTCAAAATTCAAATGCTCATAATCAAATTACAAAGTTACAATTTTTAAAGTTGTCAAATATGTGCTAAGAATGCCCAATTTGAGAAAGCTGTCATCTGTTCGCAGAGCTGAGGAGCAGAGACTACATTCTCTCCTCCTTTTTCAGTATGTTCTGTTTTGTAAGATAAAATCTATAGAAACAGTAAATTATTCATGTTTTAAACCATGCCATGGGGACTTGGATTTCAACATGGAACCATTCCTTTGTTTTATAAAATAAAAGCATTTCTAGAAGCTGATTTAAAACAACACTCCCCTGACCATTTCAGAGCCTCGCTCATTTGAAGTGGCTGAGCCTTTTAGTGATCTAAAGGTAATCTTGCAATTCTGAGGAGATACATAGCAGGAAAATAACTTCAGCTATGGATTTTATATGTGATTAAATGGTCTGGCTTCAAACCTATTTTTAGAAATCTTCTGGTGTTTTGGAGAAATAATTGTTTAAACCTCCCTTATTTATTGTAATGGTCTTTATTGCCATTTCGCTCAAGTCAAAAAGACAAATCTGAGGCACAAATGTGCAGAAGCCGAAAATGCTTTAAACCTCTGAAATTGCTTTTGATATACATAAAGCATTTTGCTGAGCAAATTTCAGGTCAATTGAAATTTCCCAGTAAAATGTTTCTCAACTCTATCAATAAAACAACCTGTGTGCTGGATTTTCAGCAATCACCTGTTCTGGAGCCCCAATTCCAAGGCTTCAAACAAGATTGCTGAAACGGGATGTAAAAGGATAACCTTATAATCCAATTAGCAGGTGCTCCTTAATGTTTTCCTGTTTTTCTTTGAGACAATATTTTAAAGCAAATTGGCATCGTAATTGGAGTGATACAGCTTAGGGATCAAGCATATTATCTTTGTTTGGAGCTGCAGGGATGAAATCATGTTTCAGTAGTAGCTGGTACTACTATGGCGCTTAGTCACTCAAGAGGCAGAGTTAATGATGCATCAGTCAAACTCTTGCCTGTCTAATCCCAATTTTGTTCTTTTGGAGTGTTTGTCAAAGGTGGAGGTAGGAGGTTCATTGAGTGGATTTTAAATGGTTGCACTGTTTCTGCGTGGATTTTTTTAAAAGTTATATCCCAGGTAATTGCCTTCGGTCAGAAAGTGAAATAATTCCTGGTGTGGATGTGCAGGACAGAAGTGGCTGAGCCTCTGAAGATGGCCCAGGGCTCCCTGGCAAAGCTGGGGTTTGGTTTTCTGGGCCCAAGACAGCAACAATAGCTGCAGCCTTAGCAGCTGAAGTTAAAATGTCACCAGAGGGAGTTTCTGACAGAGCCCCTCTGCAGCCGATCAACCTGAAACCTGCACCCCAGCCCACAAATTTCCAGGAGTTCCCAAACCAGCCCCATTTCGGGTGGCTGCTGTTCTGTGCCACGTCCACACTTGAGCTGTGGTGGCTGTCACAAGCTCTGGGACCCTGGGTGCAGAGCAGGGCCTCGCAAACACAGCAGATGCTGTGTGCTGTGGATAACCATTCTGTGGTCAAGCCAGCCCGAGAAAGGGAGATTAAACCCCTCTGATAGCCCCTGTTCCTATGGGAAATGTGCAGCACAGCTTCATAAGCCTCTCTCAGTCTTACTCACAAGGAGGATCTGATTAAAATACTTGCCTAGGAAAAAACAATGTTAAAAACACCACTTTATCCACTGAAACTGCTTATCTTGGTGAACAATCGTGCTGAAGTTAATAGGACAGCTCACAATAGAGAGCTCTGCAGGCTCTGGGACATCAAGATAGGAAATCAAGTAATGTACTTGTAATTTAAATTTATTCAAAGAGTATTTTATTAAACACTTCAGCGCATGGATCTCTTTGAACCCATTGTGTCTACTGCTTTTGGTATTCCCTGTTTGCCATTTACTTGTCAAGTGGTGCAATTGGCTATTTAATCCACGTGGGCCCACGTGTCCTTCCTGGCTGCGTGGCTGGAACATTTATAATGGGGAGGAAGGACCGAGTGAATCATTTCTGATTCTGAAAACTTGCACAAATGCACATTTGCACAATCGTTTGCAAGTCTTCCAGCTTGGATGAATGCACACAAACACGGGCACTGCGGCGCCCGCATGCGCTGCTTCCATGGATACTCCTGAAAACAAAATAAAAATGCTTATACCAATGTTTGAGGCAAGCAAATAAAGGCAGGCTGCTACCCATCAATACTGCAAATTCATGGCTCATCCCAAAAGAATGAATATTCCTTAGTATTCTCCAAGCACAGCTATGAAGCTCCAGCACCACCACTTCGTAATAAAGTGAATACAAGGCAGACTTTTTATTCCAATGCAGTGGCCAAAGTGCTATTTGGTGTAGAGCAAATGTTAAATCACTCTAAGATCAGACATGACCTGCCTTGGAGGTTGTGTCCACAGGCACATTATGAGGTGGTTGCTCTTCTCAGTCTGTGCAGGCACAGGAGCCTGTGCTCACACTGTGAACGAAAAGTGGTTGCAAACGGAGAATACACAAATGGGTGTCTCTGCTCTGAAAAACTTGTTTGGTGATGCTGTAGCCTATTTCTAGGACAATATATACATGTACTGCACTGCTGAAGAGTGAACTTTCACCCATGAATCTTCCACCACAAACATAAACCCATCAGTGAAGGGCTTTGCTGAGATTCAGACCGTGTTTGCACTTCCATTCCATACGTCCTGCTCGCACCGACTCCGTTCCCTCAGTAAAACACACACTCTTCAGGAGGTCCATGTGCTTTTCTCACTGTTTTTAACAGCAATTCTTAGCACTCTAATATCAGCTTTGCAATCCTGTCTGAAGCTGGCAACTGATGGGGTGATTTTTTTATGAGCCTTTTTAGGTGAATTTTTTTTTTTTTCAGGAGCATTTCATTTGTTAGAGTTTCTGAATTTGGAGTTGCCTTTATGGACACAGAGTTCAATCCCTTTGAAATATTGTCCATAGAATAAAATAATTAAAAATACTGAGAAATTTGGTGCTGGAGGACCTGTCAGCAGAGGATGGGTTAAGGTATTATCTAGTCTCAAATGAAAAAAAAAAAAAAAAAAAGCATGTGTCTCCTCAATGCACCTCTTTGAACATTTGTACAGAGGCTCTCAAATGATCTTATTGATGTCACAAAACATCCATTCTTCCCTGCTCTATGAAACAGGGATCTGAAGCTAATTGACTGAATATATGTCACTTTAATGAATTAATTTGCTTTCTTGAACTCGATCTACTCCATAGCCAGTGGGGAGCTATCAGGCTACAGGAAGGTTTTGTTTTTTTCTCCGTGGCTCTCAGCATGTCAGATATCCCAGTGCAAAACTTAGATCCCAAAGACTCTGTGTGCATTAACGATGCTCCCCGAAGGCAAACCAATGAAAGCACATTTGTAATCCAGCAGTAAAGCCCTTTCTGCTGTGCAGGATGCAATGTGGAGAATATTAATCTCACCTCGGTTTCAGGATTGTTCTGGGGAGGCTTCAGAAATGTTTTGTGAAGAGTCAAGGAGGCGTCGGGTTGTACAAACAGGATCCTCGTGGCTGTGTTGTGCTGCAGTGACTGTTTTATTCTGGATATAGTTACGCTGCATGTTCTGAGGACTTGACAGATGGCATTTGTGGTAGGATCTGTCAGAGCCATAGTAACTCATTTTGGGGTTTGTGGGGACCTTTGCAATGATGCCATGCAGTCTCTGGGCTTCGTCCAGCCGCTGTTACCTTTAACTGACCTTCTGCCATGGGCCTTTATTGCTCCTCTTACACACTGCCAGGGCTTGCCCTGCCTTCTGACAGCTCCACTGACCCTCGCCAGCATAAACTGGCAAAACAAGTCAACACAACCATGTGGGGGTTTTGGCTCCTGTGAAATTTCAGCAGTGATTGTTCCTCCAGTACCTCCTGTCCCGTTTGCTGGGTCACACGTTGTCACCTCTGCTCAGGTCAAGCTGTCCCACCTGTAGCTTCAGTCAGTCTTGCCAGGTGCAAAACACCTCATAAAAAAACTCAGGGAGAAGGGGAGTGTACCTGATGTCTCCATCCTGTAGTCTTGTGTATTTTTCCAGAAAGAGAGGAAAAAAAAAGAACCAATATTAGGAAGGGAAGCAAGTGCTTTCATCTCATCTCTAATTCCTTTGAGGAGGTAGGAGTACTTAGTACTTAGGTACTGAGTGTAATCTGAAGTCTGTTATTAACACCTCTCAGCTCCCAGATATTTAGTTGGTGTCTCTGTGGTTTATGTGTTAAAGAGCAGCAATTCCTGTAGAATTTCTGTATCCCCAAAATGGAAATGAAAATGGAGAGGAAGGAGGAGGAGGAGGATGATGAGCTTGTGGCTCTGGGCTTTTATAGGTTTCCTGCTTGATCTGGGGCCAGTTACTTCATCTTCCTGCTCCTGACTAGGAGGGGTAACTGTGCTTCCTTTCCACCCACTTCCCTCTTATTCTAATAATAAAATGGAAACGAAGATGTGAAGAATCTGGGACACGGTGAGAGGGCTGCCCAGCCCGGGGAAGATGCACGAACGGCTTTAACTGGGTTTGAAGCATTTTGCTTGCAACTTATGTTTTATACATGCAATATTTGGTGTTTAAGCATGTCTTCCTTGAGGGACAGGATTAAGTCTGATTCTCCACCTACGGAAAGTTAACTGCTTTCTAGGAAGGCGGTGGAATTATGCCAATATGAAGCCAATATAAGAGAAGGGATCGCAGATTTGTCCCTTCAATTGGACCTTTTCCTGCTGGTCCTTCTTTTCTGAGCCAAGGCTCATCTCAGGAAATAAATCAAACTATCAAACTGAAAAACTGGTCCTGCTTCCAAACATTACTTGGTGCTTATCTTCATTTTAGATTTCTGTTTACTGCTATTTATTATGTCTCGGATTTATGGTTCAGCATCCAAATTCTTCCCAACAGATGGCAAGGCAGGATGCACAGGAGTAGTAAAATAAACAGGATAAATGCACAACTGCCCATATGTCTGAGAGGCTGATACACATTTATGACTTCAGAACAAAAGGGTGTTTGCAGCAGACAGCACCAGTGCTGGGCAGGACTTCATGGGTTTTTTTCTGCCTTGTTCTGAAGCCTCTCACTTTTTCAATGTCTTTTGATCAGTTAAATTGCAATATATTTTGTCCTCCCTCTTCTACTCCCAGATAGTTCTTTTACTTATAGTTATTTATCTCCACTCTCAAAGTACATGAGTTCATTTTAACTTCAACATTTTAACGTGGAAGGTGGCTCTTTCCTGGGCTTCAGCTTCAGTGGTTTTTCTTTCATTGTGGCTGTGACTCCTGAGAGGGGCACACAGAGGTGCTGGGGACCACAGCAACATTTGAGGCTTTCTCTATATTGAGATTTATTGTAATATTAATGACAAGTGGCCTCTCTACTATCTCAAAATAGCAAGCCTCCGGGCAAGCTGCCTGCAGGATGGATAGCCCAGCCTAGACAGACTTTGCTAGATTTCCCTTCAGATCTGGGGGCATTTTTCCAGTTGTTGCATGCTGGGAGTCAAATGCAGTGGAAGCGTTGAAGCAGCTCTTGATTTAGCCTGGCAGATAGTCCAGCCCCTCTTTCTCCTCCTTCCCGTGGCATCCTGTCAGCTCAACATCTTTGTTCTCTTCCTCTTTTTTCCTCCCCTTGCCGAAATGTTGTAACCTTCCTTGTGCTGAAGAGATGCCTTTGAAATCAGCTCTTCGATGGCAGTGCATGAGTCCTTCTTTAGAAAATGAGTAGATACTGCCCTAGGTAGAAATTTAAGATTTTTTAATTCTCTTCTTAACTCTTGACCGTCTCTGTGCCATCCTGCCAATGAGAAACGTGTCATCACTTACTTGTCCAAAGGTATAGCCTGGGTTCTTTTTTTCTCTACCTGTTTTACTTGTTTCCCAGGATTTATCCAGGCTCCTGACTACTTAACAAATAACCCTGTAAATTCTTCTTCAACAGAATTGAGTCATTTCTTGTCAAATGCAATCCATGAAGGAATGATAGATTATAAACACGCAGACATGGTATGAAGAGATGAGTGAAGGGAGAGCACGTTATGGAATTACAGTATTTCCTGTACCAATTGCCAAGCCCTGATACAAATTAACCTCTTTTATTGTTCTTTTTCAAGCATTCCGCCTTTTAATTGCTGTTTTGGAATTGTGCCACTTAGTTGTGCCCTTTGAATGTTTCTCACTTAGCCAGTCCTGTTAGCTTGATAATGCCAAATGTTTCTGAGATATTCAGAAGCGCTGAACATCCCCTGCTCGAGTGGGAGAGGGACCCAGCTCAGGCAGGAATTAGCACCCTTGTTTAGCTGCCAGGGCTTTTTTTTTTTTTCAGATTAAGTTAATAGCCATTTTTAAGTCACTGCCAATTCTCTACCGGGCTTTCAGATCAGTTGCCTCCCATTTATACTTTTTAAATGATGCAGTTTTGTGGGGAATATGGACGACTGGATATTTTCTCCTGTCCAAATATATAGCATTCAATAACACTGGGGTTGTTATTGTCTTCCTTGCATCCCAGAGGCACACTTTATCTCTTGGTGCTGCAAGGCATTAAAAAGGAACCATGGCATGTCACAATTATGAGTTGAAATAGGATCTTGCCAGAGGAGCATTGCCTCAATGTAATCAAATCTAAACTATAACTTATTGCAAATACCTATCAGGGCTGTGCACACCTATCTCACAGCTCGCTGGCTATCAGGGATAGCTGATAGCAAGGCACTGGATGATTTTGTTGGAAGAATTGTCGTGCTGTTGGGGTTTTTTTAGAGTTCAGCCCCCAGCATTCAACTGCCTACAAGCAAATGAAATAACAAACTCTCAACGCTGGAAGACCTTGTGACTACTTAGGCTGAGCTTTCAAAGGTATATCCAGATATGAAAGTTTGTGATACTCCTCCGTGCATGACTCACTAATGGCAGTAGTGGGCTTTAATCATCTTTGTCCAGTGGATATTCTAAATTCAAGTAAACCCTAGCAATGCTCCTTTACATAATGCTTATATTTTAATGCAAAATTCGTAGACTTGGTTTCTTTGTGTGTTAGATTGGTTTTAGCCAGATGATGAAACAGCAAGTTACATTGTGTCACATCACATTTTCATCCACGGGGATTGTGAACAGGGTTGAATCCCTCAAATTCACTGAACAGAGCCCTGTTACTGGAGCCAGTGAAGCCAATAGCCCAAAATGGGTTGTTAAACTCCAGCTATGGCTCTGCTGAGTGTGGGAAGGTGATTTGCAGGCAACTGTGAACTACCAAAACTTCAGGAATTTGCTTTCCATTGCCGAGGGAGAGCTCCAGACTCTGCTTCCTCCCAGATTTAACATTCCTGTTCCCACTCTGCCACCTGATGTACACCTGACTGAAGGCAGTTCCTTCTGCACAGTTGGAGCTCAGGAACAATATTAACCATTTCAACTGGGTTTCATTAGGGCATCTTTTGGAAAATGTCATTATCAAGCAGAGCTCTCCTAAACACGATAAAACATCAATTAATAACTCTGGGAGCTCAGTAACAGTTAGAAAACGTTTCTTACAACCCAGTCGCCAACCCAAACCAGTTGGGTCCTCACCCTCATCCTTCTGCCAGCCAGCAGGGGCTCAGTTATTTGCCATGACAGCGATTTGGGGGTCACCAGAGTGCTCTTTGCAGACAGACTGACCCCTTCCAGATGGAGCAGCAGGACACAGACAGCTCCAGTCCAAAGCCCCTCTGCACACACTGAACCCAAGCCAATGAACGTAGCAAGAGGCTGAGTTTCTTGGCTCATGCTTGGATGTTCCCACCTTGTGTTTGGATCAGAGCTGGTCCATATCCCCCCAGCTCTGCCCACTGTGAAAACACATTTTTGTCTGTCTACAAAAGGTGCTCCAAGACAGTGAGGAGATTTTCCAAAGGGTGAGGCTTCCGACCTCTAGCCAAGCTTGCATTGCACTGAGAGTCAACAAAATTTCACTTTTTAAGTTATTTGGGTGTTTCCAAAGATATTTATCCAAGACTTTGCCAACATCTGCTCACTGTGAGATCCAACATCCCGTGCTCTGCTCCAGAGGATGGGAAGCGTTTTCCCTTTGCTCTGCACGTTTTGCTGGGCTCTTGTCCTTGCCCTTAGCACTGACAAACACTGATGGTTCCAAGGTGCTTTGAGATCCTTAAAGATGCAAGACCTGAAATAAACCATGTAGCATTTAGGAATGATGTTCACAGCACCACTTCTAATTATAGCCCTTCGAACAATTCATTTGCAGTGTCCCGCTACGGTTGTTGCTTATTAAAACAGAATCCTCTTTATAGTTTGGTAGCAAATTAAGAGGGGAAAACCACAGCTGTCCTGTTCCATCCCATGCCTTTGAAAGAGGTTTACCTTCATAATTTGCTTTCTAGGGATATCTCCCTTGTTTTCACTTGTGCTCCTGGTCTGATTTTTTAATGACTTCCTCGTTGTCTCTTGGTAGCCATTTCCCAGTGACCTTTTTGCTCATTTTATTTTAATTTCTGTGTATAAATGGCAGCATTCTAGCTGGAGACATTCCTTGGGCACAGCACAAAAACCCCATAGGGAAGGAAAAACAGGCCAGAAATTTTCCACCTGAATTTTAAGCATTAACCCAGGGCTTTAGCCACACAAAGAGCCAGCACGCTCAGCTCACACGCCAGAGCTGGATCCTGGTCCAGGATCAGGGCCAGACCTGGGCAGCTGGACCTCACCATCAGCATCTCCAGGCATCAGCACTGGATGCAGCTACTCCCACAGGTTATCCCATTTTCTGGCATGACTGCTGTGCCCCAGGAGGGCTGAGCAAGTGCTTGCAGCTGGCCAGAATATGGGTACACAGCTCCTAATGCTGATTTTATAGCATTAATGTGCACCTGTTTTGGTGGCCAACTGGCACCGTGCTCAGCCTAAAATGTCTGTGTAAGCTCTGTATTAAAAGAGGCATAAGAATTAGCATGTATCAAACATGTCATTAGACACGTGTCTGCTAGACATAATGCAGGATAATGAATATGATCACAAGAATAAATTAATAACCGAAAATATTTTTTATACGTGTGCACACTTAAAACGGGGTAGGAACTAAGTGACACTTGTGTCACCAGTTTATAATTAAAATGCAGTGCTTGAATGGAAATGTAAGCTTCAATTAGCCAGCACGACCCTGCTTCCGGCTTTACTTCCCACTGAAAAGCAACGATAACAAGCTCACATTTATTATCAGAGTTTTTCCTGGAGCTGTGCACTGAAACATGCTCACATCTGAGCCCTTTCACTGAAGACATTTTTTCGCTTCAGCAGTTTGGCATGCCATACAAAGGCTCTCTGATTTTTAGTGATGTTCACCTCCTCTTACATAAAAATGTTTTCTGTGCATATTATTTGGTTTTAGTTAAAGTCCAGGTGCACGGGTTACTGAAGAACCAAAGGGATGGCTCATCACAGAGCACAATGGGTAATTATTGCTGAGCTTCACTGTATTGCACAGACAAATCCTTTCTTGGAGCTCAGCATTGTGGCTGTGAGAAAGAAAATACCTACCATCCAGCCCAAAGTCCTACAAGGGTAAGAATAGATCCTGTGGGAGATGCTTTGCCCATTTCATTTTTAACTCTCTCAAGGGACAGAGCTTCACAGTTTTGTTTAGAGACACTATTTTGCATTTTAATTTCACCAGTAGGAAGTTAATACAGATATAAATTATGAGGTCTCATGTGTTCCCATTTCATCCCAAGAGGATGTTGGGCTTTTTGTAAAATGGCTAAATAATTCTCTGGGTTCTGCCCCCCATTAAAACCAAGATTTATCTTGATTTATGATCCAAATTTTGCTGCTGCTTTGCCTGAGGATTGAGCTTAATTTCTGCAAGAGAGGGCAGAGTCCTTGGCTGTGCAGGCAGGAAGAAAACCCATTTGGCTCCTGCCCAACCCCAACTTTGGGTACCTGGCTCAGCGCTCCTGTGAAGGGCAGAGCCATCCACGGGAGATCCAGATCCTTGAGGTGCCTTTTGAGAGATCCTGACATCTTCCCAACCCCTCCAAAACAGGAACCTTTTAGTCTAGGGCTTATTCAGCCTTGTGTCCATGCAGGAGGTATCGTTTGGGCATTTTTACACCCTTCAAATGGGTCCATGTGTAGAGAAGGCTGCAGGAATCCCAAATAACAAGGATAGGGAGTGGCCACCTCAGTGCTTAGGGGAGCTGGTGAAAAGCACACAAACCCCAACAGCCCCAAAAGGTCAAGACTGAGCAGCTGGGCCTCAGAAAGTGTATTTAAGGAATATGTCCTCTCTGACAGAGATGGACCAGATGTCCACACGGATATCTTTTGCAATGCCCCCTCCAATATTTTAAGCCATTTCTACGGGCAGAATTCTTGTGATGTAGGAGTGGATGTCAAGCCAGGATATCTCAGCCCAGAATAGATATGTGCTCTTAGCTTTGGGTCAGGCAGTGACGTGTGCCGGAGTTAGAGCCTCCAGGAACTCTTCAAGTTGTAAAAACTACAAAGCTCCTGGTTTTTCACTGGTGCTGTTCACATGGGACAGAGTGACCTCTCCAGAAAGCCCTTCCAACAGCAGCCGCAGTCTCTCTCAATAGCATTTAATAACTACCCATGGAGAAAATTACACTCTATTTAAAAGGCCAGAAAAATCATCTTCAGTTTAACTCTGCTGACTTTGGTAGAATTACACCAAAAATGAGTTCTGTCTGATATCCTTTCCCATACTAATGTTCAGTAGCTGGGCATAAAGAGCCTTTCCAAGGCAGATTAAACACTTCCAAATGGTGAAATATTCTTTTAATTTTCTTTCACACACGTTATTTTAGGTGTAGCTTGGAACTCTGCCCTTACAAGAGGCATCCCTTTAAATATTTACACAGCATCAATATGTAGCCACCTTCATACGTTTTTAATGATATGTTCCTTTCTAAATTAACCATTAGATAACCTTGTCCTATGGTGTTCTGTATTTTGCACTGCATTTACCCTACCCGTGGATTTTTTTTTTTTTTTAATTTTTTTTTTTTTTTTATTTCTCTGTGGAACAATGAAGATGTCAAGGCAAGGCCCAGGGGCACCGTGGAAATCGAATTCTTGGAGCACCACTGCTGTTGCTATGTGGACACTCACTCAATAGCAACTGTGTGCTGCCCTGCAAGCCCCACTGCTGGGCCCTGGCAGTTCAGTGCCAGTACAATGGCAGCTCCTCACTCCTGGAAATGCAACTCGCAGGATCAGGGGGGAAAAATATTGAAACAAACCCAAGCAAAGGAGGAGCAGAAAGAGATGCCTCCATTGTGAGGTTCTCCTTGAGAACTTCTGGATCTTCCAGAAGTTTTTCTCTTTTTTTTTTTTTTTTTTTTTGTTTTATTAATTGTGTTACTAAGCTGCTACAACATGCTGAGGTGAACAGGACCAACACCATCAGCTGAGTCAAAGAGCTTTTTTCATGATCTCTTTGTTCAGCCCTGATTCAGCCTGAAAACCCACAGATGGGTAAAAGTGTTGGTACAAGCCATGGGTTTTTATAACTCTGGGATTTTTGAGTCCTGTTTAATTACACCACATCATCAAAGCAAAGCAGTTTCTGCAGAAGCTGCTCATGGCTTGTTTCCCCTCCCTCCCGAGGGGACCACGGGAGATGGCTGCACCAGGAGACCACGGCTGCAGAAACAAACCCTTAGCAAAGCCTCAGCAGACAGACAGACAGACAGACAGAAAGGCAGCACACCTCTCACAGCTTTGGAACGGAGATTATTCCTCTGACCAAAAAAAAAGGGACACCAGAGTTTATCCTCTGCCCTGTTATCCTGAAAAATATTCCCACAGCTGCCTCGCAAAGAAGAGTTTCACCCTCCAGAGCTGGAACCCAACCTCTCCTCCTCTGAAGGGGCCTCACCCTGTACTTGTCTTGTAAGTAAGAGCTTCAGTTAAGGCAGCTGAGATTTTTTTCTGAGGGTAAGGGGCTCAGGGAAATACTGGACTGCAATTTCCCTGAGTTGCAGGGCGTTGAAGGCAGAGATTGAGTCACCAGCAGTGCCCTCCCAGCGCGGGTCCCAGGCAGGATGTCCCCAGCTCCTGCACTGCAGAAAAGGCACTCAGAAAAGGCACAGGGGGTTTTCTGTCCTCCCTCCAGTGAAGCAAATCTGGTACGGTTTGGCTGCAGCAGTGACTCGGTTTCTGGGTTTTGAGATGTACTGGTAAAGGGACATTGTTTGCTGCAAACAAAAGCCGCCTGGGCTTGGCATTCCTGACAGGTGCCTGAGGAAAAGGAGCCAGGCAGCAGCTGAAATCCAACAAACTGCTCTCCCTTCCACCACGGGAAAGGCAAGGTATGGCCAGACTGAACTTGTGCTGCTATTCAAGGCTTTTCTTTGGGTTCTAGAGGACCTTTTTTTTTTTTTTTTTGGTGTTTGCTGCAAATATGTTTAAATTCTCCCTGTTTTGGAGGCAAGTAGTCAATGCATCTGAAGTGCATACTTGACATATGTTTCTTTTCACATGCTGTCCTCCATTCATTTCGTGCAGCAGATGCTCAGTTTACCACTTTAAATGTATTCTTATTTACTAGAAATTATTTTAGAAAATAGCTGTTTGGAACTAAACATTTCCAGCCCTTCTTTTGGGTGCAGGGAGCTTCTTTTTGCAGCTGTCCTGGGTGGCTGCATGCAGATGTTGACAGGTTAATTTGCATTTGAAGGGCTGGATGCAGCGAGCTAAGCAAGGGTTTTTCTTCCCTGCCTCTGAAGGCAATCTCTTCACACTCCTTGCCAAATTTAGCCCCGATGCTACTCTTCTTAATTAACTAGAACAACATCCAAGCTGAGTTTGGCCCATTGTTAGCCGGCCATTTATTACAGGGTTGAATTAAACCCCTTGGCCGTGCAGAAGAAAGGCTTTTATTCTGAAAATTGATTGTACAAAAGTGAACCACAAGGACAGCCCTAATTCACAGCAAGGTGGTAGGTACAAGCTGGTTTATCTGATTTCCTCTGTCCTGTTGCCAGAAACTGCAAGTCCAACCTGGTTTTCCTGCCTGCTGCACACTGCTGAGGTCAGAAATGGTTTAGTAAAAAAGGAATCTTAACAGAACAATGTGCAGCTCACTCTGCTCAATCCCCCTTCCCAGAGAGTATTCTTTAGCTTCTTGTTTCGGGTTTCTTTTTTCCCTTTAAAGTAAGTTTATATCAAGACTGTGAGCACAAAGACCTAGATTTAGACTTCAGTCCCTTCCATTGCTATAGGAAAAGGCAGAAGTCCTGATCCACAGCCCTGCTGTCAGCCCTTAGGAACTGTTGCTGCTGGTCTTTCATGTGCCTGATCCATCCACATCGGCTCAAAGCAGAGACCAAAAGCTCCCATGCTGCAGCAGGGAGAAGAGCTGGCATTCAAAGAGTTGTGGGCCTTGTCACCACCACGGCCCCCTTTGCTTCCTCTTTGGTTTCTTTTCTTCCCTTTAGATGTTACAAAACTGCCAAGGAAAGCTACATCCTGTGGGTATTAAAGCACTGAGGTGAACCTACAGAGACAAGGGAAGATGTAATTAATGTTTCTCTGGCATTTTTTTTCACCACACTGCCTCGTCCCTGCCATGATCTGCCGTGGGCAGATGCTGGTCTCACTTCTCCCCCCATAATCTGGATTTCAGCTCAGTTTGCTGTGCATCCATCCCCCTGGCCGAGGCTGGCGTGGGGACACCAAAGTCACCCACCTGAGGGACAAAGTTAGCCTTTGACATGTATCAGCTTTGATGTTTATTTGCAGGCATTAAATGAACACTTGTAACAGGTTGGATCCAGGCTGCATTCCTGACAAAATCCTTCCTGGTCGTAGTCAAATGCAAACGAATTCATCACCCCGAGTGTGTGTGAGGGAGGCACTGGCACGGTGCACTGGCTCAAAGGGAAGTGTTTGCTCCAGCCCATCGTTTGCATCACACATGAAGCTTTTCTTGGAGATATCTTTGGGTTTCCTACGTAAGAACTTCAGGGGAAGGGGTGGGAATGGAGCATGGTGCTGTTAGACAGGCATGATTCAGGTACCCATGGCGACGTGAGATCACTCTGCATTGTCACCAGCACAAGGAGATTACCTTATACAAGAATAACTAAGAATAGAATTTTTGACCTTCAATATTTCCTTATCTGTAAACATTAGATCTGCAGAGCAGTGCAGCCCTGCTTGTCAACAAGAAGAAATAAAAGAAAAATAAAACTAATTTAAAACCCCACAGTGGCAGTGGAATAAATTCATACATTTATCATTTCAGAGGTTCCCATCACTCCTGCCTCTTTTCCTGCAAGGTTTAAATGATTACATATTTTTTTGTGTTATGTTTACTCTCCTAAGAATAGAACACACTTTACAGAAGCTCATATGGATGAAAAAGCATTTTCCTTTTGCACTGTTGCTCACAGTTAACACACACAAGCCTACACCTTGAGCTTTCCAAAACCTTGGTTCGTACCATCAAATAAATTAATGACATATGCAGGAATTTATTTTTTTAAGTCCTTAAAAGTTGAAAGTTTATTAACTGAACTTTCGCTTTTAGAAATATCATGGATCTCAGTGATTGGTTCTTCACAACACTTGCACCTGCCCCTGCTCCTGCCAGCACTAAAATTGGAGATACTTGAATGAAAAAAGATCCTTAAAGTGAAGAAATGCAGGATGAGGTTCTAAGCTTACCATAACAGCTGGAAAGAGCCTTGTAAAATAAAATTCAGCATCTGCTTCTGTAGATGTCTCAGATTTAAAGTTTCTGAGGCAGAGGGTAATTTTTAAGCAGAATTTTAACTTGCACATACATGAATTATTTCTAGTGACTGGCTCAAAAATAGCCATTTGAGCCTGTGCAATGTGTTCACACAGGGCTGGAGCCTGGCCAGGCCTGGGGACACCAAACTTTCTGCACACACCTGGACCACATACCCTGCCTTGGGTCTGCCACCGTGGGCTGGGGACACGCCCTGAGTGTCCCTTGTCCCTTCCTGGGCCTGGCTCATCAGGGAACAGCCAGGGTTTGGGGTCCAGACACCTTGCTGAGGTCTGAGCTGTGGTTTGGAGTCACTGGAGGCCAAAGGCAAAGTGCTGTCCCCCGGGAGCTCATCGTGCTGTGTGACTCAGAGGTGCAGCTGTCACAGCCCCCGTGGCTCCTCCTGTGATGGGAATGGCTCAGACACCATGATGGGATTGGGATTCTCCATCCAAGCCATAGTGCCCAGGTTCCTCGTTTGCCTCACTGGGAGAAAAGGCTTTGTACTCCTCTGAGAAGGAAAAGGAGGCTGTGGTGTGGGAAAAGCAGCTCTCAGGTTCTCACTCATGAGAACACTGGTAGGGAAAAAAAAAATCCAAGAAGAAACACATTTAAAGCAGAAGGGGGTGGCACTATCCCAGAAGTCCAGGAAGGAGCCCCTGGTGTGTCCAGCATTTGCAGGTTAGCAGGACATGTCCGGCAGGATTGTGGGGAGCTGCTGCAGAAAAGCACTGATGTCTCATGAGGGCTCAGCTCTCCTGCTCCAGAGCCTGCAGGAGCAGGTCTGCAGAGGAGTTCAGGTGATGCTGTGCCTAAAAAAGCCAAAGCTCAGCCTACAAACCCCAGCACCCGGGACAACAAATGACCCTGAAGAGCAGAGCTCAGGAGCTGGGCCCTCGTGGTGAGCAGACTGACATCAGACCTTCCCTTTACCCCCAGGGCTGGTGTTTGGGGCTGTGGGGTTGGACATCACCTGCCTGAGCCCCCTGGCTGGAGTGGGCAGTGCAGGAGTGCCCTGGCACATCCTCACTCTGCAGCAGGCCCTCGCTGCCCAGAACCCGGTGATCCCAGCCTGCAGAGCAGAAGTAATCCACAGTCACTGGGCAAACTTTGTCCAGAGCTTATTTGGGAGAGAAAGCCCTGCTGCATCCTGCTGGGTGCAGGAGAGCTGCTGGAGCCCAGTGAGGTTTCGACATGACTGAGTATTTTTAGAGCCATCCTATAGTGCAGGATTTTTAACTTCCATTTCACAGCCCTTGGAGCCTGGCAAACTTTCATTAACATTTGATGCCTTGAAGTCATGCAAGGTCTGGGGGGAAAGGGAGGGGAAGGAGGGAAAAGGAATACACCTTTTTGGAAGTTATTGGGAAGCTTAGAAAAAGCCTCCAGTCCCTCCTTTTTGCACCAGGTGGTTTTAAAGGACCTCAACCATCCAGCAAACAAAGCTAGAATTCCAAACCGTGGCTGGGTGGAAGAGTCTTAATTAACACGTGAAATACCTGGAGTCTCTCTGGCCTTTGGGGAGGGATCACACCTCTCTTCTTTGCCCATTATTAGGCAACTTTGCTCACACGGGGCTGTTTGACCCATAAATCCCCAAATTATTTCTGAGCCATCAGGCATCCATCCCCGAGCAGAGACCAGGAGCCATGGAGAAGTCAAAGGATTTGCTCCCACTTCCCACTGCCCTCTCTGCCATTTCTGCTCAGCACAGAGTGAGGCTTTTTTGCCCAAAGTTATAACCAATGAAAACAGTGCTTCCCTGGCTACAAGGCAGACTTTCAACTGGAAAATAAGTTAACAGAAACTCTATTTTTCCCCCCTCTAAATATACTCACATACACACACACACACACAGAGCGTCTCTTCGTGCACACAACTGAGATTTTTCATAGGCTGAGGGAGTAGGAAGAAGAGACGTATTTTTGTCTCCTTGGCAAAAAATATACTGGCAGCATATCAGTGAGTTGTAAAGATTGAGTGAGTCCCAGAGCGGGTTTTGGAGAGCTGCCCTTTGGCTGCCTCTGCCCCGGCCGGGGCAGGGACTCTGCCCTGGGGCCTCAGCCTGAGGAGCCCCAGACAGCCCACCCAGGCTGCTGAGGACGAAGAGGAGGTTGCACTAGGTGGAAATGAGGAGCTGTCAGCTCTGCAGCACGCCAGATGAGGTGTCTGAAGGGGAGAGGAGTGTAAATCTCCCCCTGGGCATGGCAGCATTCCCGGGCGGTGGGAGCTGCTGCCCGGCTCCTGGTGTGGCCCTGGCAGGAGGTGCCACCACAGGGGTGACAGACTGCTCCTCCCCTGCTTTCAAACCTAGGGGGCAAATCTGGTCCCCAAGGTGTTGTTGTGCAAGGGCAGGGACAAACATGAAGGGCTGAGGGGGAAGGAGTCAGTGGGCAGGGGGCCTGCCCTTTGTCCAGCCTTCCCAGCCAAAGGAAAACATTTTGGTTTTCTCCTCCCGGCTGCTTCCGTGCCATCCCAGGACAGCAGAGGGCAATGAGCCTTTCTGGTTACAATGGCAGATATGCCTGATGATGGTAAGGGCTGAGACTCTCAGATACATTATTTAAACCAAATTCTGGGATTCTAAATTGGATTGCTCAAAGCTCCCACCACCACTATCCTTCCCCAATGCAGGTAGAGACATTTCATAGTAAAACACAATCCTGAGATACTGAAAGTAAACTCAGAAATCTCAACAATGAAATATTTATGAGCCTGTGCTTTGGTGCATTGTAATTTTGCATGATATGTTTTGCTTTTCAAGACTGACTAGATTAAGGCTCTTCTGATTCATTAAACACATTTCCCCAAATGCTGTTTCTACAAATATTGTTGGGTCATTGTGTTTAGCTGCATTTATTAGCTGGTGTAACAAGGAACGTACGTCTCCCATAAACCTGAGAGGAACCCGCTTCAGTGTGTTGCTCTGAATCTCAGCAGAGAAGAAAACAGTTCTCATGAATAATTAAAGCTTAAAGAGGTCATGCTGGTTTTGCAGCCTCATTTTTATTTGTCACTGCTTAGTTTGCATTAGGAAATAGGAAGTTTTAGGTGCAGGAGCCAAATGCAATCTCTTCTGCATGTGTTCATTTAAACAGATCTATTTGGTAGCCGTCTCCATTTTTATGTATTGGGTCATTTGTTAGCTGTAATAATTTAAATCAGTCCTGGGAATTAGAAAGTTTAAAGCTTTTAATTTTCATCAGGCAGTGGCTGTGCATCCCTTTGCCTTTCTGGCAGGAGGGAGCACTGGCTCCTCAGCCAGGCAGGGCTGGGGTGCAGGCAGGGCTGGGATGCAGGCAGGCTGGGATGCAGGCAGGGATGGGATTCAGAAACACTGGGATGCAGGCAGGGCTGGGATGCAGGCAGGGATGGGATTCAGGCAGGGATGGGATTCAGAAACACTGGGATGCAGGCAGGGCTGGGATGCAGGCAGAGCTGGGATTCAGGCAGAGCTGGGATGCAGGCAGGGCTGGGATTCAGGCAGGGGTGGGATTCAGAAACACTGGGATGCAGGCAGGGCTGGGATGCAGGCAGGGATGAGATTCAGAAACACTGGGATGCAGGCAGGGCTGGGATGCAGGCAAAGCTGGGATTCAGGCAGAGCTGGGATGCAGGCAGGGCTGGGATGCAGGCAGGGATGGGATTCAGGCAGGACTGGGATGCTCAGGGAGGAGCTGGCTCACCATCTGGTTCCCCTCTCCACAGGCCCCTCCAACCAGCCAAGCCTCTGCTCTCCTCCCAGGCTCCCTGCTCACCTCCAGCCACCCCTAGCCAACCCTTCCCATCTCCTCCTCAGCCTTCTCTCCCTCCCACTTTCTTCCAAGCTTCTTTTCTTTGTCCTCTGTGAACCTCCTCCCAATCCCTGCACATTCTGCCCCAAAGTGCTCCTTTGCCCTTTTTCTGCTCTTTTGCTCTTTTTTTACACTGCTCTCAGCCTTCCTCCACAGAAGTGCAACCCCTTCCTGCTTGCACGCACTGCTGGGGATCAGGAATAACCAAGGCAGTTGTAACTCTAATTCAAGATAAAATCCTACATGGTGCCTTTATATTCCCTTCCAGGATTTAATAATGGTGAGATACTTTTGTTCCTTTCATTTTTTTTTCCCCACTGGAAGCTGCTCAGTCTCTCCAGCAGCTCTGCTGTTTGTTCCCAAGGTTAGACACCAGCCCTGGGTATTCAGCTCGGCAGCACAGGCAGCACTAATCTCTCCTGGTGGAGTGTCTTTTGCACTGATACATCATGCAGATGATTGCTGAAACCTTTGCCTTGCATTTCCCAAATCCAGCCATCAGCAGGGTTTGGCAGTTCCACCCCTTTCTCCCAACCTTTAGATTCCCTGTTGTCATCTGCCTTGTTTCTGTCCCGCATCACTGATTGTGCATGATCAATCTCTAGAGGCTTCGCTTCTATGTATAACTCAACAAGCTGGCAGAGAGACCAGGAAGACTCATTTGTGTGCTCCAAAACGAGTGGAGATCCAGCTCAAGGTCACTGCATTCCAGAGACAGACACATTACAAGCATTCCTTTCAACTAAGATGATTTATGGACACCTATTTCCCTATTGCTTCTTCAACATCCAACTATTTTTCTGAATGCCATCATCTCACAATGAATCTTCATGGACTGAAGAGGTGTGGAATCACCACCAGATTCCAGGAGTGTCCAAATATCCTGCATACTCCTAATCAATTCACTGGCAAGGTCCTACATCACTACTTTCCAGTGTAAGCCTCGTGCTTTTTTCATTTAAAAAAACCCCAACTTTGCAATGTATGAATGAGCCAAAAGAAAGTTTGTAAAAAAAGTTCAGCTCTGGATGGCAGGTTAGAGGCAGTCCCTGCTGTTGGAGCAGACAATAAGTCATTTAATGCAGAGAGGTAATTATTTAGTGCCTTGCAAGCTTCTGCTACACCAAGAGACCTCACCATCAATAATCAGAACCATCAGTAGTCAATTCTGAATATTGATTGCATCAATGATATGAGCCATTACCTTATTAATAAAGTATCAATAGTGTGAATCATTAATAATATGAATATTTTTTTTTCTGCTGGCTAGATCTGGAAGGTTTTTCCATTAGAGAAGAAGACACCAGGTGCACCCTGTGTGTGTTACCCCAAACACTCCCAAGGATTTCCCAGGTCCTCCTTCTGGAGAGTTGTTTCTTAAATTTTAGACTGCTGTATGCCAGCTGCAAACCTTGTCTGGTGTGAAATGAAAATGTTTCAGAAAATGGGGGCGGGGGGGAATGGCAGTTTAAGAGGGTCTAAAAGCAGAAATTAAGAATAAGAAGGCAACAGCTGGAGGTTGTGCAGGTGTGAAAGTTGAAGTGGCAGAAAAAAAAAAGGGATTAAGCATCACACATTGCACTCTGTGTGTGTTTCAGGTAGCTCAGGAAGCACCCCAGAGGTCACCATGACAGTGACTCAAATTATAAACTCAGTAGAGACTTTGAAGAGACATCAATGTCCATTTCCTTGAATTCCACCCCCAGGAAATGCCAAGCCATGGGGCAGGAACGTGTGGATGTGCTGTGATCCTGAAAGGTGAAGCCATCCAGCCCTGGTTGATCACCATGTTAATGAGGGAGAACTGATGACTTACCAAAGGAAGGGAAACCATATGGATAAAAACCAAACTACCCCTTAAGGGAAGCTTGATTCCAATAGCTCAGATGCAGGAAAAAGGCAGAGTTTGTCATAGTGAAAATAAACACGATTTGTCATTTTTCAGCATGTGAACTTCACCGGCAAAGCAGGGGCCTGTTCTCAGAGCTGCACCCAGTGCAGTCTGGCACTTCAGCCCTCTCACAGGGACTGAGGCACTGGCAGCAGCCTCCCTGGATGGGCAGCCTTTGTACCACTGAATCTCTGTCAGGGTCAGGAGTACTGGGGGGAGGAACAGATTTTGGTCCAGATCCTGGCCAGGTTCAGGCCAGCACTGCTCATTTCCCGCACTGAGGTTGTGGAGCAGTGATGGTCACTCTGGGGCCATTCACAGTTGTGAAAAACAAGTCAGTCTCTGACATATTGTGCCAAAAGCACTGCCAGTTACTAAAGTACCTCTTTAAATTAAGGTATTTGGAGCCAGAATGTAAGTAAGAGCTGGAAACTCATTGGAGGATGACTCTCAGTTCAGAGCTCTGATGGATGAAGGCTCTCACCTAAGAAGCCAACACCAGCTCCTCAAGTGTTAGACTGATTTTAGCTAAGGTAGAAAAGCCAATTACAGAACTCGAATGGAGGTTTCTATCCAAGCTCCAAACTCACTTGAAAAGGACGAGGAGGATTCTATCAGCCACCCAGAAACAGCCTCAGCAGAGTGGCAGCAGAGCAAGATATGGAAGCGAGTGGTGAGACAGGCTCCTGGGCTGCAGGGATGAAGGCCTGTGGCAGGAGATGCAGGACGAGACGAGGTGTGAAGGCAGAACACAGCGAGTGTGGGCCGTGGTATGCAGAGAGAAAAGCAGACACAGAGAAGTGAGTTAACAACCCCACGACAAACTGGAAATGTTGACAGTTCCTTGGGACTGAGCCAGGCATGAGAACGCTCACCGTGGCAGGGCTGACTTGTGTCTGACTCGAAAATGTTCCTCAAACAGCATCACCAGTGTGGCCCCAAAACAACCACGTCACAGCCAGGCTGGGGAATTGCCCCTGTTTGCAAAATGCAAACTGAACAGCAGGGCTGGAAGTTTGTCAGTTTTTCTCCCAAGAAAACACAGAGTCATTCCCTCAGTAAGCTCTGTAAAAAGGAACAACAAAAGAGACTAAAAGAGAACCCCCTGAAATCTGCCCCACTTTGCTGCCCAAGCAGCAGCACAAGAGGATGTGGTTGAGATGGAGAAAATTGCCAATTGTAGTAGGAAGAGCCATCAGCAGGGCTTGTGGGATCACACAGCACGCTCCATCATCTGCTGCTTGGCCAAGGAAAGGCAGCTGGGAAGGGACAGGAACACTGCTGAATAACCTCAGTCATGAATTCCATGGCCAAAATGCTGATTTATGAGGTGAACATTTGAAGGAACTGGAAAGTGAGTAGCCTAAAGTGGTGGAGTCACCATCCCTGGATGTGTTTAAGAAAAGACTGGATGTGGCACTGGGTGCCATGGTTTAGTTGAGGTGTTAGAGCATGGGTTGGACTTGATGATCTTGAAGGTCTCTTCCAACCTAGAAAATTCTGAGAAAATTCTGTAAAGCAACAGGTAACACACAACTCTCCCCTACTCTGCTGCTGCCCTGGCTTCCCTGGTACCATTGGTATTCACTGTGGTAGCACAAGGACACTTAGTACTTTTGGCAGCAGTTTTGTAATGACTGAAGAGAATTCAAAGGACAGCAGCCAGACACTGATGTGTTTTATTAGCTCCCAGATGTGCAGGTGAGGTGAATCTTTGGGAAATGAGTTTTGCTGCCACGGGTACTCTAACATCACTCAAGGTCTCAAAATCTTATAATGGAACAAAAGGCTGTCACAGAATTTGAAAGGCATCTTTGGCTTTTTTCAGAAAAGCATCTTTTCTGAATCTGTTCATTTCTTACACAGAAATACAAATGCACAACGTCTCTGATGGTATTTGCCCAGCTGAAAACAGGAGGTCAGCTGCTGAGGCTGTGTGTTTTCCACATGAATTATAAGTGACTGAGCCTCTGTAGGTATTTCCTGGGATATCTTCTGGTGTAGGTGATCCAGAATCTGGAGATGCTTTACCAGGCTGTATAAAACAGTGCTTGGTGCATCCTGGATTGCAGAACATCAAAATAACAAAGAATATATTGAAGTTAAAATTTTTACCTGCCAGAATTAGAACTCACCCTTCCCAACAGCAGAGGTGCTCCATCCATGGAAGTGTTCAAGGCCAAGTTGGATGGGGCTTGGAGCAACCTGGGGTGGTGGATGGTGTCCCTGGCCATGGCAGGGGGTGGGACAAGATGAGCTTTAAGGTCCCTTCCAACCCAAACCATGCTGTCATTTCATGAACAGTGGATTTCATTACCACCCAAGCAAGGCACACCTTCTGCTGTGGGACCAACCTCTTTGGGAAACAGTGAGAATCCCCTGGCATCTGGAGGAGCCCAGCTAAGGCCACAGGAAGCTCAGGAGCGTTTGAAAAGGGGTGGTTGTGCCGTGAAGGTCAAACTGCCCAAGCAGGAGCCCCTCCAGTCACTGGCTGCAGCTCTGGAATTGGCACTCAGACCACTGGAGGTGGCTCCTCAGCCACGCCAGGCATGAGCCCCACTGCAGGCTGAGACCTCTGTAAAAGAAGCAGTGCAGGGAACAGAGCAGCACAGCCTTCATTCTGTGGGGCTGTGGTGAAGGAAGGGGCTGTGAGCAGCCTCTGCCTCCAACAGAGAGAGCTTTGTCCAGAGCACCAGGGAGAGGCTGCAGGCAGCCAGAGGAATCAGATCAAGCACTGCCACAGTGCAGGCAAGGCAGGGAAAGCAGATTAGGATATTCTGAGCACTGGAGAGTGGTGGTGGAGGACAGTCTCTCCTCTCACAGAGAGCCCACGACAGACACAGGAGGGAGCATTTATTACGTGGAGGTAAGAGAGTGGAGTGAGCACATCAAATGATGAGATAAACCAAGACCTGCTCCTGGAGAACACCAGCTTCTGCCAGACTGGAGGGGAATGGGGAGCACTAAATAAAGGCCAGGAGAGAGCTCCCTGGCAGCCCCAGCTCCTCTGCAGTGCGTGGGCAGCAGCAGCTGCTCCGGCAGCTCCTCAGAGCCCTCCCGAGGTGCTGAGCACACCGGGAAGGTGTTCTGCCTTTAAAAGCCTTAAAGAGGAGCAAAATGGAGCAGGCAGCAAGTCCTGAGTGGCTGCTCCTCACCTGACACTGAGGGCACTGCCGGGAAGCTCTGAGCAGCCGAAGGGCTGTAGGAAGAGGAGGGGGGGACTGGAAAAAGGGGAAATTTATGTCACAGCAGAAGATAAGAAAATAAGAGACTTGAGGAGGAGTTTTGCTTTGCCCACCAGACAATTGAAAATAGATCAAAAGAAGAACCCAAAGGGTTTGTTTGAGATGACAGCTCCTAAGGAAGAAAGTGGGGCAAATCTCATACATTTCAACATTTTAAAATAATTTTCTTTCTGCCCAGGAAGTAGACGGGAAGCAAATGAAAGGGAGTAGGCCAGATCCTGATATCATTGGGTGAGACAGATTTGTGTCCACTACAGGGAAATCAGAATCTGACCCAAGAGTAGGCAGTTCCTCTCCCTGCAATGAGAAACAAGTGAGTTCTGAGTTAGGGATGAAAGATACAGAAAGAAGGAAGAGACTTCTATAAGTGAAATAAAAGATTAATTTTTTTCACAGTCTCAAGACTTGTAGAGAAACATGGTTAGGAGTAGGGATGAACTCCTTTTAGAGACTCAGCTGAGCTGAATTTGCTTTGTCCTGACCATGACACACATGGGCAGCTTGTCCTGCCCAGCTGGTTTGTGGCACCAGGGTTACAGCCCACAGTTATGGGAATAAACTCCTACTCTCTTTATGTTCTGAGCACTCTCTGAACACAGAAAATGGCAAAAGTATGACAATAACCCCAGGTACGAGCAGTGTTCTTCATCAAATTCATCTTCAGGATGAAACAAAAATACAAACTGTCATGTGGACAAATCTCCAGGACTGGCAGGACTCCAAGGGTGTCAGACAGAATCTGTCTCAAAACCAGCCTATGCTTTGAAGTTTCCAGCTCTCACAACAGCCAAACTTTTTTCAAAGGCAGACACCCAATCAATGTGTTTTTAACCTCCCGAGGCTTCTTCCTCTGCTGGCTCCATCCTCCGCGGTGATGAGGGCGGCTCACAGCAGCATTGTGAAGTAGCAAATTCACACGAGGTGTGTTTTGCACATGACCTGCATCAATAGTTCATGATTTCTTTTCTAATGACAGCATTAAACATCTCCAGGCAGAGGCTCATGGGATCTGTGCTCATTGGAGTAACTTAAGGACAGGCTTGTGAAACTCTCAGCAACCAGCAGGAGACGAATAACCAAACTTGGGACAGTTTAACACAAAGTTCCAAGCTGCAGGAAAACATCCAGTGCTGTTCCTTGTGGTCTGAGGGGAGAGCTCAGGACTAGAATAACCCCTGTTTGACCAGCAGCATCACAAGGCAGGCTTTGGAAGTGGAAGGAGGTGCAGCCTGGATTCCTCTTCTCGAGGGTTATTTTATGACAAGAGGAATGAGAAGAAAGCAAAGGCAGCAGCTGCGTGTGCTGTGGTGTCAGTCCAGTGAGACAGGGGAGCTGTACTGGTGGAAAAATCAAACAAATGAACACGGGGCACAGATAGATATTTTTGTGGAGATGAACACTTTTTGGCGTGTCTGATCTCCTTTGCTCACTATTGCTCAAATCACTCGGCAAAGCGCTTCAGAACCTGTCAGCAGAGAAATCCTCCTCAGGAAAAAAATACACAACTGTTTCTCTTCTCCCCTGGCAGAGTCCAGCACTGAGACACTCTCACTCACTATAAATAGAGGCTCTCCACTGATGTCCAAGGGAAGTGTAAAGCCATGCCATTAAGGAAACCCAGTCCTGCATGACGTGCTGGGACGGACACTGTGTTCAGGCAACTTGTGTTACCACAGCCCCACGCCGCCTGTCACGCTTTGCTCGTGCTCTGTGATGCTGTCAGTCAGCCCTCTCTCTGCTGATACATTCAGAAAACTTGTCATTTAAACATTCGGATATTCGTGTGTTGCAGTAAATCAGGCTGACAGGCAGCTCTGGAACTGAGGCACAGTGTTTAATCACAGAACAGAAGCAACAAGCAGAACCATCGGTCCCAATTTCCCATGGTACCTTACTAATTGCCTTATTTTTAATACACAGTCAGCTCCTTGCAACTTGTATTCCCTGTTTCCACAAGCACTTGCCGTCAAATGATCCTGAAAATAATTTCATTCCACGTCTCCAAACTATCCCAGAAGTCCCTCATTTGCCAGAAAGGGATCAGCTGGTTGCTGGGGGTTTGGGGTGGATGACTGTGGGTGTGCTCACCTGCCTGCAGGTGACTGCTGAAGCCAGGGGACCACTTCTGCAGCTGACACCCACAGCCCTCATCCCACAGGGGCAACTCCTTCGGGAGAACCCCCTGCTTCACACTATTAATAGTGTGCATGTGTGTGCTCCAAGCATCCACAGCTGCTGGAGAGCTGCAGGAATCCTTGGCAGGGGAGGGTTTGATCCAAGATATCCCCCATGTCTGGTGTCCCATGAGAAAACAAGAAAAGCTTCTCTACCAGGTCCCAAACTCAAGTGTTTTCTGCATAAAGGAGGGCTGGCAGCTGGAGGAGTTAATGGGGCAGTAGCTCTGCAGGAGGTGATGGGGAGGGAGGGAGCTGCTCAGCCCCTCTCTCCTCCAGTGTCTCCTCCTGCTATCGGATATCGCCTCCCCTCAGTGCCTGCTCAGCACAGGGAGACAAAACCTGCTATAGACAGGAGTGCCCTGCAGCCAGGGCCCTCTGCTGCAGAGCTGCTCCAGCCTGGAGTGCTGGAAACCTGTTTGAAATGGCAAAGGAGAAGTAACCTACAGGAAGATCCTGTTGTGTAGTTTTCAGCATTAGGGCAGGGAGAAAACAAAAGTGCAGCCTTGTACTGACAAATATTGTCAGATATTTGAGGGCTCTGTTTTCCAGTGCTGGTTTGTGCAAACACTCCCAGGGCATCAGGGAATGTTGTCATTGATAAACTTTAACCACAGGAAATGGCTGTTCTCAAAGACATGGCTGATGGCATGGACAGTAACAGGATCCTGTAATGCATGGCCACCAAATGAATAAGCATTTGCATCCTGAGCATTAACCTTTACTCTCAGTCATCAAAAAATAAAAACCCAGTGAACAATCTGCAGTGATAGAGGCAGGATTTTCAAAGGATTATTTGAGAAAGGGCAAGGAGAAGGCAGTATGTCATCAGAATTTGGGATCACTACTTTGATTTGCTGTTGAAACCTCCATGTATTTTGAGACCTCAAACCCCAAAACAAAGCCTAATCTTCACTTGGGAACTACAGTTGCCTCCCTTATCACGTTATCTGAGTACATCACACGCTAATTATAGTTGCCTGAACAACACTTAGTGAGATTGGGAAGTACTAACCTTGCCAGAGGAGCCTTGAACACAGAGTAGAACCAAGTCAGAAATGCTTTTCAGTTCCTAAATGCCAGCTAAGTATGCTGCAACCAGTGGAAAAAAATCGTTGTTACTCCATCAACAACACTTCAGAAAATTTACCTCTTCATTATCCTTAATGCAGATCCTGAAGTCCTGGCTCAAAATTCAGAAGAAAGTCATTGTTATTATGAGGGGGAAAAAATGCATTCTAATATTTGTATTTCTAAAAGCATCATTAAAAACATACCAGTAATCATTCAAAGAAAGGAGTAATACTTACAGCATCTCAGTGGGACATTATCTCACTCTCAAGAGGTATCCAGAAGTGCTTCTCAATATTTTAGTATCTGTTAGGCAGTGATTGCAGTTTATTTCTCTCTCTCTGGTGGGTACAGCAGTAGGAGTTAAATACCCCATCTTCCTCTCCCGAGGATATAAGGGACTGTGTCCCCAGAGTCAAGCAAGGAAGAAAATCTCTCTTCCACTTCTCCTTCTGGGGTGGGAAATGGCTTTGTGTGCCTCAGTGAGGGTGGACCTGTGGCCACGGTTGCCTGCACATTTCTTCAAGGCAGCTCCTGAGAAGCCCTGGAGAAGAGCTTCAGGGAGCTCAGCCCTTGTTCAGGTGCTGGCAGGATGGTTGGTACTGAGTTTCACTGAGGCTTTTCCTTTTCTGCCACCCCTGCCATTCCATGACTTTTATTATTTTTGCATTGCTTTACATGCCAGGGCATGGACATGGGTATTCCACCCAATTCCAGCTTTGCTTTGGTTCTATTTTTCCTGTATAAATACAACTCAGACTCTGCTGTTGTGCTTTTAGAGCTGACCACTTCTCCAGCTAGTTTTAATTTTTGCCAAATCTGAGTTTCAAACTCCATCATTATGAAGAGAAGAGGGTTACTTTTCCTGGCAAGCCTTTATTTCCAATACTTTGTGGATTGAAAGGGTCCTCAATACCCTGTAGATCACCAGAGTTCTTGATAGCAACTTCAAGCCTCACTGGGAGTTTAATAAGCTGTTGCTGAATTACATTGCACTTGTTAAGTTTATAGAAAAAAGTTATTCAGTCTGCTGATGTTATTAGCTATAAAACATCACAGACACTGGAGAGGATCCTTAACCAGCATCTCTGGTCTGAACTACATAAAAAATACTGGGGAGAATATTTTGGATTCCTAGGGTTTGATGCAGGTCCAAATTTCACAGCCATTTACTATTTCTATAAAAACTTAGCCAGATAAATAATGACCAATTAATAGTGACCAATCCCAGTATTCCTAAAAACTGAAAATAAAAGGAATTCTCGGGCTTATCCAGATTTTTTTTTTTTTGGGGGGGAGGAGGTGGTGATGGGAGGTGATTGTCCTGTTTTTTTACCTCTGCTAGTCTTGCTAATACTCTTCCATGTGAAAGGTTCTAAATATAAGAGCCAGGAGATGAAGGTCTCATCAGTGTTGTCCTGCTGGTGCATTCCAGCCCTGCAGTGGATGGCTGGATGGCTCCATGGCCTCTGTGGAAGTTCTGCTGAAGGGCCATTTTACTCAGCAGTTTAATCATGTTGAGCCATTTTACAGAGCCCAAACCCCTCCATCAGTCTATCAGTGCTGCAGCACAAGAGGCTTTGAGAACATCTCAGTCTTGCAGACTTTTCATCTGTTGAGTTTCTGGGAGTGAGGTGTTTGCTGGGCTGTTGCCATGTCCACACTGGGAACGTGCAGAAGGAGCCTGGGGGGCACAGAGCTCTCCCCTTCAGGCATCTCCCTGTCTGCACTGCAGCTCAGTGCCTGCAATACTCCTACTTTTATATCAGCTGTGGGAAACTCCACCAATTACCCTCACGTTTGTTGGAGAATCACAGAATCACAGAATGGTTTGGGTTCAGAGGGACCTTAAAGCTCACCCAGTTCCACCCACACCTTCCACTGACTCAGGCTGCCCCATCCAACCTGGTCATGGACACTTCCAGGGATGGGGCAGCCAGAGCTTCTCTGAGCAAACCCTCACAGGGAGGAATTTCATCCTAACCTGCCCCTGCCTTCTGTCAGTGTGAGAAGGATGCAGAACACAATACCTACAGACAGAGAAGTGTGTGCAGGCTGAGATGGCCCCACCCATACACACACAGTCACAACCACACACAAGTCATTGAAAAGCCCATTTCCACAGGAAATTAGGATGGGAAACTTATTCAGATTTTTTTTTTCCTTAATAAATAGAGAGGATAAAAATCAGGCTCTGAATGTATTTCCTGCAAATTGCACACCTTAACGGAGAGACTCAATGAAGTGACCATCCAGTCTCAGAGGCTCTGTAATGCTGGGGGTGATTCAGCTCCATTGTGTGAAGTGCCATGAGAATAAGCACGGGGATCTTTAAACTCTGGGTTTTGCATTGCCCTGCCCGAGGGCCAGGAGGAGCAGCAGCCCCTGTTGGCCAGCACAGGGTGCACGGGCACACAGCAGCAGCAGCCCCAGCTGAAGTGCTCTCCCCACCTGCCAGCCAGGACAGGTGTGTCACTTCCAGATGTGACATGAGCCACTTGCATCTTGTTCCCAGCCTTTGAAGTGCTGTGCAGAGAAAGCCTGAGCCGTTGCTGCAATTAGAGCTGATACATCATTTACTGGAGGAATTAAATGCGCTGGAGTAGCAAACCTGCGGTTGACACTCACAGGGTGCAATTTAAATCCTCCATATTAGTAATTCTTTTGAGATCTTTGTAATCATTGGTAATAGGTGGTGAAATAAATCCACATTTATATCCTACAGACTGCAGCTGTGCTTCTGTTGAAGCAGTGTTAACTGATGGGTTTTAAATCCTTCTGCCAGCTCGAGCTGTAAGCACCGAGGCTCCTGTGCAGGGATAACTCAGCCTGGGTGATGTGTTCCCGGGCAGGAGAGCTCTGCTTAATGAATAATGAAAGCACCATGGCACAATCACAGCTCAGGGCTCCCTCCTGCAGGAAGCTCTCTGGGGAGAGGTCCCCGTGTAGCTCCCTGTGCCACAGCGACCCAGCTGCAGCTCAGACCATGGATGGCTGTGACAGACAGTGATAACTGTGACACAAAAGAGCTGTGACACAAAATGCTCATGGATGGCTTTACCTGCACAGACAAAGTGCTGAGGTGTCCAGCTGAGTGAGGAGTTTGTCCAGCCAGCTCTGGTGCTGTCCCTCCAGGGCTCAGGAGTGCACACTGTGCCCTGACTTTACTGCCCAGGCTCCCAGTTAGCTAAACAAACCTGCCAGTAAAAGCTGAGCCAACCTTGAGTGGGACATATGGGCTTAAACTGCAGCAGGAAGAGATTTATGGACTTGTTTTCGCAGCCTAGAGAGTAATTGAAGAGGCCTCAGACAATTCAGCATTTACCAGCTCTGATAAGGGAAGGCTGCACTTCACTGGGATGAGATGGGAAGGGTGATGAGAGTGAGATTGGCACTGCGAGTCCCAGCCATGGAGCAGGGACCCAGCCTGGCAGCCACCCTGGGAACAAAAAGAAGCTTTGCAAACTCAGTATGCTTGTAAGATAAGCACAGAGCTGATAAAGTGAAGCACTTAGAGATTAAAAAACTCAAGAGAACGACGTAAGTGGCTGAAGGAAAGAGCCCAGGAATCCTGGCTGTCCCTACTTCAGCCCAATCTGCCTAAAATTCATGACTTAAGAGAGGATTTCTCGACAGGTTTAAAAAAAGCACATTTACCTGGTTCTGTTCCTTATGGGCTCCATTTGCTTTGTCTCCATTCAGGAATCTACAAAGGACATTGTTTCCGGATCAACCACTTCCCTGAAGACAATGACTACGACCATGACAGCTCAGAGTACCTTCTCCGTAAGTGAACAGTGATTCCTGCCACAGAGATGTGGCCAGAGAGGCTTCCCTGGGCTTCTCTTCCCAGCTGTACTCACTGCCAGCCTGGCCCAAACTGGGCTGCACAGCCCAGTGGTGCCACGTGTCCAGTCCATGCTGCAGCTGACCCAGCCATCACCCTCCACAGAGTCATTGAGCCATGGAAGGCTTTGTGTTGGAAGGGACCTCAAAGCCCATCTGGTTCCTACTCTCCTGCCACGGGGTTCCAAGGGTTTTTTCCAAGAGTTTCCTTCAGGCAGGGGAATGCTCACAATTTGGTGCCAATTGTCTAAGCATCAAATAACAAATTTTCAAATGAGAACTACAGCTATCGTGCCCATATTGGCAAGAATATTTTACAGAGGGAGTACTTACAGGGTTAGTGTAACAGAACTTGTTTGAGGAGTGGGTTCCAGCCCATTAGGAAGCTTTACCAAATGTCTAAACCCAACCCTTACTCAAGCCTCAGCCTTTGCAGCTGCTGAGCCACCTCCCCCTGAAGTGAAATGACTGTACTGTAAGGAGGAAGTTGAAATTTGTGCAGCTAAGCACAAAATCCCAGCATGAACAGGGGCTGGGGCTTCCCTGCCTGGCCAGCCAGGCACTGATGTTCCATGCTGGCACGTAATTCCCCCCAGAAGGGATTTCACCCACCAACCCCTCCACATGACCTCCTCTCAGCTGATGGCAAGTCTTGGAACCCAACCATGAAACCTGCAAAGCTGGAGTCAGATTCCCCTTCCCCAGAGGCCTCCTTGCCTTGTTGTTCCTTCTGAACAAAAGAGCTGAGCAGCCAAGCTGAAAGCAGTGCCCTTTTCCAGGGAGAGGAACTGCAGCTCACAAGGTGTTGGGGAATCAGGGAGTGGAGAAAAACGCTGCTGGCAAGGCAGAGAACTCCTCAATTACAATATTAATTACCTGAAACACCACTTAGAGAACCACTCTGCCCTTCTGCTCATTCCTGGGCAACAACTTCTAGTTGCTAAGACATGAAGAAGGAAAAAAAAAATCTCCGAAAAGTTTGCCTCACCAGAAAACCCAGATGTTTTTTTCCTCTTTGCTCTTGTCGATTTAGATCAGTCATAGCACCCGGGTGACACGATTTCAGAGCTCAGGCAAAGGCAGAGTGTGAGCACAGCTGCATTTATCTTTCATACAAAGCCTTGGCACTAATGTTAAATTGATGCCAAGTCAGCTTTAGGAAACAAACATCATTAGTAAAAGGAAAGAGGAATTAAGTAGCATCTTGATAAAAGCACATTATGCCTCCTTTATAAGGAGAAAAGTGAGAACTGGGAAAAACAGTCTCCAGCTCCATGTTAAGATATGAGACTGGTAAATTGTTTGTAAGTGTGCTTGTGACGGGTGTTCCTAAAAGCTGTTTGCAAAAGTGACTAAGTGCAGATCTTAAAAACAAGTTGGTCCAACCCTTTATGTCTTCTGCAAAATCAGTCTCCGGCATCTCCCCCGCGGAGCAGAGCTCACCTCGCAGAGCCTGCACGGAGACAAGGCTCCTTGGCTTTAACTTTCATAAGAAGAGCAGCAGTTTCCCATGCACAGAGTTGATTTAGAGATTACTGAAAGGTTACGTGTCAAAATGCAGAGGAGATGAGCTCATACCTATATGTAATAGGGACCAAATCATTGTCTAAGACAGGAGGATGTTTGCATCCTGTTTCAAAGGGACGTGAGAGCTTCCATCCTGTTTTTGCCCTCTGCAACACCTTTGCAGTCTACTGGCTCCATATCATTCTCCACTATTTCTGGCCATTTCTTGGCACAGTTTCTCAGAGGGACATGTTGGGACTCATATTTATTTTTCCTGCCTGGCTTAGACAAAGGCACTGACACTCATGTATTTCGTGCTCCTGAAGGAGCAGCGTGAGGGGTCTCAGCCTCTTCCATAGTCCCCAATTTAATCTGGGCTTTGAAGAAATGCAAACACTGTATTGCTAGCAGGATTGAGTCCCAGTTCACAACCCCATGGAAATCAGTGGCAAAAAATGACTGATTTGGGGAGACTTTGGTCTGGCAGTGGGTAGAGGCAGGAGTTTGGATTTTGCCCTTTGGTGTTCAAGCTGCTCTCTGCAAAACCAAGCGAACGACAGCACGGTGGCAAGCTGGCACGTGCAGAGGAGCTCAGACAAGACCCTTCCTCTTGAACCTTCCCCGTGGCAACACACGCCCATCTGTGTGTCGAAAAAATTCCCCCTCACATGCCTGAGCAGGGCCCTAGAGAGCAGCAGATGTCCCAGTGCCAGAACGGAAAGCCCGCACGGTCCCCAGGCTGCCACCGCATCCCCGGCGGCAAACACGGCCCGGCTCCCCTGTCTCCTGCTCCCCTGTCTCCTGCATCCCTGTCTCCTGCATCCCTGTCTCCTGCTTCACTGTCTCCTGCTTCCCTGTCTCCTGCTTCCCTGTCTCCTGCTTCACTGTCTCCTGCTTCCCTGTCTCCTGCTTCTCTGTCTCCTGCTTCCCTGTCTCCTGCATCCCTGTCTCCTGCATCCCTGTCTCCTGCATCCCTGTCTCCTGCTTCCCTGGTCTCCTGCATCCCTGTCTCCTGCTTCCCTGTCTCCTGCATCCCTGTCTCCTGCATCCCTGTCTCCTGCTTCCCTGTCTCCTGCTCCCCTGTCTCCTGCATCCCTCTCTCCTGCTTCCCTGTCTCCTGCTTCCCTGTCTCCTGCTTCACTGTCTCCTGCTTCCCTGTCTCCTGCTTCCCTGTCTCCTGGTTCCCTGTCTCCTGCTCCCCTGTCTCCTGCATCCCTGTCTCCTGCATCCCTGTCTCCTGCTTCCTTGTCTCCTGCATCCCTGTCTCCTGCATCCCTGTCTCCTGCTTCCCTGTCTCCTGCTTCCCTGTCTCCTGCTTCACTGTCTCCTGCTTCCCTGTCTCCTGCTCCCCTGTCTCCTGCTTCCCTGTCTCCTGCATCCCTGTCTCCTGCTTCCCTGTCTCCTGCATCCCTGTCTCCTGCTTCACTGTCTCCTGCATCCCTGTCTCCTGCTTCCCTGTCTCCTGCATCCCTGTCTCCTGCTCCCCTGTCTCCTGCTTCCCTGTCTCCTGCTTCCCTATCTCCTGCATCCCTATTTCCTGCATCCCTGTCTCCTGCATCCCTGTCTCCTGCTCCCCTGTCTCCTGGTTCCCTCCTCTCCCGCCCTGCTCCGGGCACACAGACCCCGAGCTGCTCCCCCCCAGCCCGGCAGGAGGCCCGGGCCCCTCTCCCTGTGCAGAGCGGGATCTCGCCCCGGCTCTGCGCTGGGGATGTCGGGGCTCTGCTGCTCTGAGCAGGCGGACCCTGCTTCAGGGGCATCTCTACACTTCCCTGCCCTTCCTCCCCGCATGTCAGAGCAGCCTCTTTCCAAAGCCATTCCCTCGGCCCCTTGCCTTTCTGGAGACGAGAAGGCCGAGCCGGGCAGGGTTTGCAGCCCCATGGGGAGGAGCAGCGCCGCGGCTGCACCGGAGGAGGTGTCACCGCTCATAGCGGTGCTCAGCAGGCGATGCAAACCGACAGGACAGTAAACAAGGGGGGGAGAAAAGCCACGGAGAAAGCAAAAACCAGATTGCCTTAATGTTTTTTGATGTGCTGTCATTTTATTACCAGTATCAGGAGACATATGTAAATTCTACGTGGTACCTTATGAGCTTCCTTTGAAATTTCAGAGCTAAAAGGGTAAGAAAAAATGTACCGTGGAATTTTTCGGGAAGAGCACACCGTGTATTTTGTTTCTCTTTGCATTCATTACCTAGGATAGAAAAATTGTCACTGGAGATTATTAGCACAAATAGAACAACCTACCCCCTATATCTGGTGTGCCTGACAAGTTCCTTCTAATGGCCTCACTGAAGCATTTTGGCAGAGCTCTTTGATTTAACCGAAATCATTATAAGCAGCATGACCGTAAAGTGCAAGAAACAATACCCAGAAAGGGTGGGCCAGAGGAGGTTTTCAGCCTTTAACCAGGGCACAAACAAACAGAGATTTCGGCTGCCTTGAAGTCCAGCAGCAGAGACTGACTTTGTATCTTTTTCTAATAACTGACTGAAAAAACTCGGTCAGTTATTAGAAAAATCTCAAAAGCCAAAGTGCTGATAATTCATACCACACACTTGGGGGTGCACCCAGGACAGGAGAGCAGGCTCTCACCTCTCAGCAGGCTCTGAGCAGAGCCCTCACACCCGCTCCCATCAGTGGGGTTTGGCAGTTCCTGAGTAGCAATGCATGCCCGCCTGGCCGGGCTCAGATCCGCCTGGAAATGCCCCATCTGTGAAGGACTGGGAAAGGACGGGCTTGCCACGCTGCTGCAGATCGATACAGGCGGGAGCTTCCCAGGCAGGCGCTGTCTTTTTTGGGTTTGTGTTCGGGTCTGCTCTGGGTTTGTGCCTGCAGCCTCCCCGCGGGGCAGAGCGGGCGGTGCTGCCGTGGAACCCCCGGCCCCGTCCCTCCACCGGGAGCTTGGCCACCAGTTCCCAGGGGAATCGTTAGGAAGCCATTCACCGAGTCGGGAACGCCACGGCCATGGACAGCGAAAGGAGAAAGCAGCAGCTGGAACATCTGCCCGCTCCTGCCGGGGCAGCGGGCGCCGCTCGCCGTGCGCGTCAGTCGGGAGGATGCCCCGGGAGGATGCACCGGGAGGATGCCCCGGGAGGATGCCCCGGGAGGATGCACCGGGAGGATGCCCCGGGAGGATGCCCCGGGAGGATGCACCGGGAGGATGCCCCGGGAGGATGCACCGGAGGATGCCCCGGGAGGATGCACCGGGAGGATGCACCGGGAGGATGCACCGGAGGATGCCCCGGGAGGATGCACCGGGAGGATGCACCGGGAGGATGCACCGGAGGATGCACCGGAGGATGCACCGGGAGGATGCACCGGGAGGATGCCCCGGGAGGATGCACCGGGAGGGAGCGCGGCGCTCACGGCTCCGAGCGGCCCAGATGGCCTTCACTCCTCTCCGCTGGCTCGGCCCGGCCGTGCCCGTGGCCTCCCAGCCTGCTGGGGGGTTTCCAGCCGCTGCGACAGCAACCTCTGACTCGGGATCCCCCCATCCTGGCACCCCTCGCTCTGCCGGGGCTTCCCTCCGTGCCCTCGCCTTTCCCCAGCTTCAGGGTGATCCCATTTTCCACCGCAGTGTTCAGCACCTTATCTCCCCTTCTTCAAAAAATAAATCCTCTCTCTACAGCAATGAAAGTCGGTTCCTCACTCTGCCTTTCAGGAGCCCCTGCCAGCTTTTACCCCTTTGGTTTTTACAATGCAGACATCTCTCTTCTCATGCTTGTTTATTTTTTCTCAGCCCTTTTGTTCCCTCCCCGCCGCTTCCCTGTCGATTGCTGCTCTGTCTCGTTGTGGCCCGACTTTGAAAGCTGGCTTGAAGTGGTGTTTTAATATTTTTTGTGGGGGATTTTATATGCTGATGAATGGACTGAAGCGTGCAGAATTTAAAATTACTACTTTGCTGTCAGGAAACTAAACACAAACATCTAAGACGCACTTGTTAAAATTCCTTCCTTAGAAATGGGAAAGGTTTCGATGTCCTTAATAGCCAGCAAAAGAAGAAGGGGTTATTGCTGGCAACATGGATGCTGCTGACATCAAGAGCTGTAATTTGCTCCCCTTGTGTGTGCACCACGGAACAGATCCGTCTGCTCCAGCTGTCCCAAACCTTGTAGGGTTCAGAGCCAGCTCATGAATTTTTCACTGCTGCTCCCTGCGTGGTGCTGGGTCTTACTGTCACTTATCTCGTGCTTTGCCAGAAATATTCTGCTCGTGGTGGCATCAGAAAATGGCAATAACGCCGGACTTCGGGGAGAAAGCTCCTGAGATTGAAGCCACTCGGTTGATAGCCTGTGTCACACCGGCCACCTCATGGCTTTGTCATCCCAAAAACATGCCCAGAAATGCAGAGTCAGTGATGACTCTAGCAAAAAAAGGGATAAGAAATTATAAGCTAGGTATTAGGAAAAAATTTCTTCACTGAAAGTGTTATGAGGCACTGGAACAGGTGTCCCTGAGCATGTTCAGAAAACGTGTAGATGGGGCTGGCACTCAAGGACGTGGTTCAGTGGTAAGCATGGTGGAGGTGCTGGTTTCACTGCTGGGTCTGATGATCTTAAAGGTCTTTTTCAACCTTAACAGTTCTCTGGTTCTATTGAATCATTCTTCTTAATGATTTTAGGGGAAAAAAACAGGGGGTTTGAGACTCTAATCTCCACACCTGCACCCGAGGAGGCCTCTGAAATGATTACTCTGCCTTCCCTTCCTGCCTGTCTCCCTCCAGGCATCGTCCGTGCCTCCAGCGTGTTCCCCATCCTAAGCACAATCCTGCTGTTGCTGGGAGGGCTCTGTGTCGGAGCAGGGAGGATTTACAACAGCAAAAACAACATCATTCTCAGCGCTGGGATTCTCTTCGTTGCAGCAGGTATGTTCTGTTCCAATTGAGTTCCTGAGGAGTGCTGCCTTTCTCAGCTGGAAAAGAGTCTGGAAAAGCTCCTTGGGGCTTTCCTTGCACCCCTTTTCCTGGGCTGAGGGCAATAACAACACCACACCGGGCAAATTTCTCAAGTCCAAATGATGCTCCTGAAGCCCCGCAGTAAGTATATTCTAGAAAAGCTTTTGGTTTTCCTGCAGAAGGAAGTGAAATTCAGTAACAAGCATGTTTTACACTATTTAAAATGTATTAAAGGTTAGATGAATCAAGCATCTCTTATACCTAGGGGCTTATTTTTTTTTAATATGAAGGCAGCAAACATTCACCTCTGATAGGTGAGCCCGTTTTTCACACTGGAAACATCTGAGAGAGCCAGCCCCATTGTTAATAGCTCTCCCTGCAGCCTGTATTAAGCATGCTGCATTTAGATGAAAATTCAGCAAGGTGGAAGGGAACTTATTCTGATCAAGGTGAACAGCCATAGCCCTGAGCTCCAAATGTATTTTTGTCATTCTTCTGGATGTTAGAGTCCCACTCACAATATTAGCAAGCTCCCACATGCTGCTGCTTTTCCACTGTGGCAATGAAGAGATGAGAAAAAGTCCTGCTGAGTATTTTGAGATCAATGTGAGCACACGTGACCCATGTGTTGATCTATTGGTTGTTTTCCGAGAGGAAACGAACCCTTGAGATAAATGGAAGAGTAAATAAATGTCATAAAATTTCCTTGTCCCTGTCTTAGAACCATCCAGGTCCAGAAAGTAACATGGCTTGAATTTTATCTCCCCAGCCACCTAAACACTGATTTATGTTTTTCTTCCTCTAGGTCTAAGTAATATCATAGGGATCATTGTCTACATCTCCAGCAATGCAGGTGACCCCAGTGACAAGCGAGATGAGGACAAAAAGAACCATTACAACTATGGTTGGTCTTTCTATTTTGGAGCCTTGTCTTTTATTGTGGCCGAAACCATAGGTGTTCTGGCTGTGAACATTTATATCGAGAAGAACAAAGAGCTGAGGTTTAAGACCAAGAGGGAATTCCTTAAGACTTCTTCCAGTTCTCCCTATGCCAGGATGCCAAGCTATAGGTACAGGAGGCGGAGGTCCAGATCCAGCTCCCGGTCCACGGAGCCTTCTCCATCCAGGGACATTTCTCCAGTTGGCATGAAGATAGCAGGCACCATCCCCATGAATGAAATTTCCATGTACACCCTTTCCAGGGAGCCTTTGAAGGTTACCACGGCTGCCAGCTACAACGCAGACCAAGAAGCCAGTTTCCTGCAGGTCCACAACTTCCTCCAGAAGGAATTTAAGGAAGGACTCCACGTCAACATGGTCAACAGGAGAACGACGCCTGTTTGAAGCACCTTCCTTCCTTCCTTCCTTCCTTGTGCTTTTTGAAGAGATGCCCAAACAGAATGGATCTGTCAGGAGCGATGTTAAAATACCCTCTCACCTCTTTAATTGTGGCATGTGTTGAGGTAGCAAGTGGAGATCCTCTGGACCAACATAGAGTTATTTACACGCTCGTAGCTTTTTTTGAAGCTATTTGGAGTTTGTTTATTTCCGTTCTTGGTGTCACAAGATGAAGGCAGTTCGTGTTCCTGCACTTTTGTAGTGTGTACACAGTCTTGAAGAAACTGCAAAGGACTGGCCACCAGTGTGTTTTAAAGGATTACAGAAAAATTGTTGTACTTTTTTTTTTTTTCTATTATTGAGATCCCTTAATACAAACTTGCAGATATAATTTATAACCAAGCCTGAGGATGAAAATGAACTACTCATCAGGCGAGCCACTTTCCTTCGACACGGCGTAAGCTTTGCCTCTTTCAAAAAAAAAAAAGAAAAAAAAAAAAAAAGAAAAAAAAAATATTTTTGAAGGCAACACTTTCTAAAACTGACCTGTGCCACTGAAACCATAGAGCACCCACATACTGAGCATTACAGACTCCCTGATGGGGTGGGAAGGGGGTCTCCCATTCCTGGGGTGAGGCATCCCTTGGGGCAATGCAGGCCGAGCGGCGGAGGGTGGGTGCCTCTTGAAACACCGAGAAAGGGGGGGAAAAAAAAAAAATAGATTAAAGCAGGTGGGACTTGAGCATCTTATTTACAAAACATCATTTCTTGCCTAACGTTTAGAAAACTTGAATTCTCATTCCGACGAGCCCTAGTGCCTGATCCGGCAAGGTGCTGAGTGCTGGCTGTCAGGAGCCCCTGGAGACTTCCCGGGGGAAGCAGGGGAGCGGGGCTGAGCCGGGGAGCCGGGGGCTGAGCCGCCGCTCCCCATTTCCTTACTGCTTCACAAGTGCAACACTAACGCTACACCGCGAGCGGAGAGAACCTCCCGGCAACGCCCGGACGAGCCCCCGCAGCTGATGGGAGCGCCACGAGCGTCCAACAGAGCAGATGGCAACTTTGTCTTTTTTAAAACAGAACGAACAAAAAAAAAAAAAAAAAAGAAAAAAAGAAAAAAAGGAAAAAAAAAAAAAGAAAGAAAAAAAAAGGAGCAAAAAGAAAAGAGAAAAAAAAATTAATCACCGTTTATGAGATATTTATTAAACTCTTTTTATTATGAATTAAGTGCCGCATGGTGCAAGGTATGGTTGCTTTTAGATGGCAATGGTGGTTCGACCTAATTTAATTTATTTTGTAATGACGCATCTACTTACGTGCAGAGAGCCCACAGTAAACTCTATGCACCACGTAAGGAGGGGAACTAATTTGTACCCTTTGCTTCTGTATGTTTCTAAAAGAGTCTGAAATACTATTTTTTTTTTTCTTATAAATTCCTGCTTTCAGTTTTTACTCTTAGGCTTGGATCTCAAAGCTCGAGGGCCTGACTCAAAGGTAATTTTATTTAATAGTATTCATGCTGATTTTAGTGACCACTCGACCAAGCCATATGAGAATGAGGTGCCCGATTCACCTCATGTGAATTAGATGCAGTGAGAGAGGAGCATCTAATTCCTGTAGATTCCTTTGAATATCCCCATCATCTTTGCCCAGAAAATCTTTGCTAGAAGAAGATTGGACAAGTGGTGACAAGGAAAAAAATCCATAATTTGGAAAGTTTGGGTAGTGGGAGATCTCAACCAAACTGTTAAAACCTCTTTAGTCTTAATTTATCCTCTGATGGCCCCAGAGCCAGAGGCTCAGCGGTGGTTTGGATACGAGGCTTTCAGCTAGTGGAACCAAGTCCTCCAGGGAAATCCTGGAGAAGCTGCCTTAACATCCCAAAAAAGGAAGTTGAACCCCCTCTCCCCTCAGAGAAACCCTGCTCAAGCCTCTCTCCTTGCAAGAACCAAGACACAATTCTCAGTTTTAAGCGAGAGTCTTCCCCTGGTCACTGTTAAGCTCTGCCTGGCCCTCAGCCTGGCACAGCCACATCGTTATCTGGCAGAGGTGGGCTGGAGCCTTCATGCCTGCTCATTAAGAGTTTCCATTCAGGTTAAAACTCCACTGGGATCCTTTTGTCAAACCTCTGAACTCTGAGAGCTAAAGCGAACGGAGCGATGGGAACGATTTAAAAGTAGAAAATGTTGTGCTACTTTCTGTATCAACACACTATGGAGAAAGATGTTACACAAGCTTTTTAAAAAAAAAAAAATTCAAACAGAGGCAGAAAAGAAAACTTTTTTACCTACTTTTCGGCTAGGACAACTTAAAAGGGTTCTAAAACTATTAAAGTTCTTGATGAAAGGTTTTTTTTACAAGAATCTTTATGCTTTCAAACAATAAATTATTTCCTACTTTTTGAGACTTCGTAATATTAAAATACTTTGATTAGCTATGATAGAAGTAGAAGTTTGCAATGAAAAAAAAAAACAAACAACAACCTTCTGTCTCATTAGTGTGTCATACTAAGTGCTAATTAATTTACATCTAATTATAGTCAATGTATTTTTCAAGTGCAATTTCCCGGAACTATTTGTTTCCCACTGTGTTAAAAAACTAATAGTTAGAACTAAGTCCTCATTCGTGTTTACTGTAATTAAGAATAAAAACCATTCCCTTCCAAACCAGGAGTTAGATGTAGGCTGTTTCTCTGAACTCATGTACCTTGAACTGGAAGTGGACAGTGTGAGGTTTGCTCCGCGCGTGGGTTTTGTTCTTTTCGTCGTCGTTCTCCAGTGAATGTGCTTCAAACCACCCATCTGATTCCAGCCTAAGGCCAAGGTTTTTCTTCAGCCCAGCTCAGACCTGCAGAGGCACATGACAGTATTTTTGGCAGAAAAGAAAAACAAAAACAAAAGTCTTGCTGAGCGTTTTGGGATGCTGCTCTTTGCCAGAGCCTCCTCGCCCAGGGCAGGGCTGGGTCCAGCAGCTCTCCAGGAGTGATGCCCTGTTTTGGTCCAAGCTCCTTCTCTGGCGGGCACCTTCAAGAAATGGAGCTGGAGGAGGGATCATGAGATGCTCATGGGATCTGGGCAGGGAACAAAAGTCATGGGGAGATAACAGGGACCGGAGTTTTTGTCCTGTGGGACAGCAAGGGCTGCAACTGAAAGCTCAACAGTTAAGTTGCAGTGCAGCAAATCGTTCAACCAAAGCCAAAACCAAAAAAAAAATAAATAATTTGACAATTCCAGTTAAAAATAATAAAAAAAAAATTAAAAAACCCAGTCCTTTTCCATGAAAAATTTTGATTGTGACAAAACTGAAAATTTTGCAGCATCCCTGCCCATGAACAGTCTTGCTCCATGGTTGATCTATCTGAACAGAGTTGATTGTGCTCAGACTTTGAAACCACTCAGTGATAGTTTTAAAAAAAATCATCTGTTCTTCCACATCTCTCTGGTTTCTCTGGACAGCATGGAACAAATGAGCCCCATTTCCCAGCAAGGCCTGCAGATACCATAAAACCATATCATTAACAGTGATGGGTCTTTTGGTATATAACATACTGTAGCAGCAGAACTAAAAAAAAAAAATGCTATTGGATCAGATTTGATTTTCCAAGAAACAGAGTTTCAGGTATACCATGAGCTCTCTCTTCCTCATTTCTCATACACAATAGGAGTAAAAGGAGAAATCACTTCAGCTGCCCAGACATCTAACAATAAACTATTTTTCTATTTCCTTTTCTCTCTGTATGGATCACATATCCACAAGGGCTAATATATCATGTCCCTTGAGGCTACATTTCTGTCTGCAGTTCTAAAGTGTTATTTCCACTGTGCTTCAGTTCTACTGGTATAATCACAACCATGTATAATGTACTTAATCCTTACTTTTTAAATAAACCATTTTAAATGTATTTGGTTTTGTGTGGAAAGAGGTATATAGATTTTTAATTTCCCAATTCGCTGAGCTGAGATTTTTGTTTATTTTTTCACGTTTTTCACTGTTTGATTGCAGCTGGCCATGTTACTGGGGGCCAGTATTTCAGAGGAGAATAAATAATTAAAATAAAAAAATAAAATTATTCTTGTGGTACCGTAGACCACAAATTCTCCAAGATAAGCTACCTTCACAATATTTCCAGTTATTTAGTTGGAAATTAAGAAATTTCCAGCTTAAACCTGTCCCATATGAGACACACTGTGGTCTCAGTGCCCAGTTTGAGCCTGATGTGGTGGCCAGAGGCAAACCACCCTTAAGGGATACAACCCAGTGTGTTCCAAAGTGCCCTCCCTGAGCCTGAGCTTTCCTCCAGCTTCTGAGCTTTCTTCTGAACTCACCTGCAGCATCCTCCTCTCCCTGTTCTTGCCCGTTTTGCCTCAAGGAAGGCTGTCCCCTCCTGCTGCGGCTCCACCCAGCCCTGCTCTGCTCAGCACCACAGAATCCCAGCGATGCCAAACCTGGGCTCAGCAGCTGAGCAGCCTCTGCCCACTGCCAGGCAGCCCCAACCACCCCCAATCACAGACACTATTTCCTCTTCAAATGCTTCTTTTGACTTCACCTCCCAGCTCCTCAGCCTCCAGGCTGTCTGCAGAGATGAGGACTGGCTGCCTGTCTCTACCCACCTCTCCCAGGCTCAGGATGAACTGGCAGGTCTGGAGGGAGGCAGAGGATTCATCTTTGCTAACGCCTCTGAGACACGGCAGGGAAGCCCTTTAGAGCTCAGGCCCAAAGCTGCTTGCCTTGGACTGAAATAAATAAAAGGTTTCTCCCACATTTATGAGCAAGTCCGTGGGGAAATGGTGACCCCAGGAGCTGTGGCTGCCCTGCTGTGAGCAGGGTGTTGGGAAAAGTGCTGATGTTTGAGGAGGGGGGAAGCAGAGACAAGCTTTGGAAAGTGGGAAAAAGAGGATGTGGCATTTCCTTGGAACAAGAGAACCAACAGACACGGGCAGTGCTGAAACTGAGGGGGGAAGGAGAGGCTGTGCATCTGTCTGCAACCCAGCTCAGCTTTCAGCCGGCACTGCCCTGCTCCCAGAGCCAGGGATCACTTTCCCCACGGCACAGCCGGAGGTATTTTGGGAGCACGGAGCTGTGGGTCAGTCACAGGGGCAGCAGGGATGGCCAGCTACACACAGCAGGGTGGGAGTCCATTGAACAATAAAATAGCCAGCCAAAACACACACATTGAACTCCTGTGTTCCAGGATTTCCACCCCGGGAGCGGGGAGCTTTGGAGGGTGCCGTTGGTGGCATTTTGGGGGGTATTGGTTTGCAGAGCTCACCCCAATCCCAGTGGTCTCACCACACTGGGGCAATGCAGGCTGGGGAGCCCAAATATTACTGAGGAGACCTTGTCTCCTCAGAAGAAAGAGGAAAGAAGGAAGCTCTTTGCTGAACTCACATTTGAGCTGAGAGCAGAGCAGGTGCTGTGTCCTGCTCTCTGGGTTGTCCTGACCTGGGAAGGGTCTTCTGCAGAGTGTTGTTCTGCAAGCAGGGAGCCACAGAGGGAAGTTAATCTGCTGGTGGTAAATGCTGGGGCTGGTCTGAAAGAAATACAGAGAGTGCAAGTGCTGGGGAGCAGAGCCAAGTCACCACCTCTGCCAGGGAAAAAGACCAACAACACAGCAATCGGGCTTCAGACGCCTCCTCTGGCATTTTCTCCAGAAGAGAAACAGAATTGTGTCCCCTCACTTGCTGCTCCTAAAGTGCAACTAATTGCAGCCCTCCCTGCTTTCCAACAGGTCCTCATTAACAATCTATTTATATTTCATGTGATATCGATTTTTAGATGTGAATATTTACCAGCTGACACAGGGAGGCTGCAGAAACCATTCCCAGAGGATTGGGTATCATGGTCTTCTGGATGTGCAGAAAACTTCCAGGGTTTGCTTTAGTCCTGTGCTCCTCCAGAAATCTGTTTAGTCTCTGCATTTGCCAAATGCCCACAAATAACCCCCAAAGCCCCTTTTTTTTCCCCGTGGGTTGGCTAGGTAATTTTTGGGGGCTGGGGAGAGTGTTTCACCTCAGCTGCAGCAATGGGAGCTTGGGAAGCCACTGCTGCCCCTGCTGGGGCTCATCAAAGCCTGTCCACACTCCCAGCTCCACTCAGCACTAGGGAAGGATCAATTATTCCCTTCTGATCTCACTTCAGTTGTTTCCTGGAAATTAGGAAATTCAAAGCCAAACCAAACCCATAGAACTTCTCCAGAGTGAAGGATCTAAATGAGAACAAAAAGTGTCATTCTTGCCAACACTGGAAGAGGCACAAAGACCAACACCAGTGAAAAAAATTAATGAGTTCCCACCCCTGCAGTCCTTGTAGGTTGTAATTAGTCTAAAGCAGGATCATTAGCACTTGATGCCTCAGCAACCAGAGCCTCACTTTGTGCTCACATTTGCACACATTCACTTCCCTCTGCTGCACCTGTGGAGTTTGTAGCATCAAGGAATTGAAGTCAAGATGCAGCTCCTGAGATCGACTGATGCCTAGTGAAATTCAGCAAGAGTCTGCTTCAAAGGAAAAGGCATTACATCTTTAATGCCTTTCTTTTCTGGCTTAAACTCTGCTCCCTTTAGGCCTTTCTGCTTTCATGGCAGCTCTTGGCTCTGGTTTAAATGGGAGCCTCAAATAGCTCTGCCAGCCCCAGCATGGATGTGCCTGTGGTCCCTGCTCCCTGCCTTGCCCCACGTCCCCACTGCCCTCCCTGGTCCCCTTCCCCTCCCCTTTTGCACCAGGTGCCTTCACTCCTGCCCACAGTTCCACCTCCCAGCAAGAACGGGGCTCCAGGTGCCATCCAGGTGCCCACACCTCCCTCTGCCCCACAGGGGTGTCAAAGCCATCCCTGCCACACATCAAGCAGAGTCCTGTTAACCCCTCTAAGTCACACCTCAATTACAGCTTTTTTGGATCGATATTTTTTAACTTGCACTTTATTTTCTTCCCCTTTCCCGTGCTCTCCCTACACTTTAATTCCTTGCTCCACATCACCCTCATCAACTTGAACTGACACCTCTGCACCTTTATTTTGACATCAAACTTGGGTGTTAATAAAGCAGGACTGGAGTAGCTCTGACATTATCTTGACACAATGATATTTGCAGCTTTCCACTGGCATTTTTTTAACCATTCTTTTAACATTCAGGTACTGTCACCCTCTTCAGTTTGACATCACAATTGTAATGTCACCTCCACAGTGGCCTCTGCATTGACATTACCATCAAATTGGCTTCACAATCAGCTGAAATATCAAAGGGGAGGAGAGAGGCTGGTCCAGCCCCAGCAATCTGGGCTTAAGGCAAGAGAAGTCACTTCTGGAGAAAGGAATGGATGTGTCAGGTGGCTGCTGGAGTTACTGCAGGCATCGAGGGGAACCTGCTTGATAGGAAAGCAAACAAGTATTTGAGAGATACTGCACTAGAAAAAGAAAAATACACAAAAACCTAACAATAAAAGACCAAACCAAAAGAAAACAAACAAACAAAAAACTTGGAACTCACAACCCCCCCCAGCTACTCAGAACAGCTCAGGGTTATTAAAAATTATTATCATGAAAGCTTAGCATAAAAATAACTGTAATAAAGATAAAAAATAAAACAAACTAGTTGGCTTATTTTATCACTCTCTGCCACAGTTGTGGGCTCTGGGGGCTCGTCCACCTCCCCACAGGCGTGGGGCGAGAGGACTCCAGGGCTATTAAACTGTTCAGGATCAGCCTGAGCTGAGGCCTGGCACTGTTATAAACACAGCTGTTTTTATAACCTCGCTGAAAAGTTAATCATCTTATTAATGCCTATTTCTGGGCATGCTGCAAGCCAGGAGATCCCGGCCCCGCAGCCGCCGCGGGCCGGGCGTGGGCATCCCAAGCAGGCCGGGTGGGCGAAAGCTGAGCTGTGCCCTGGGAGCTCCTGACAGAGCCCAGCAGCTGCCCCGCCGCCCCGGGACTGACATTTGCAGCGCTCAGATGCGCCAGGACACCGGGAGGCTCGGCCGGCAGCGGCAGAGATGGACGAGAGCAAACCCCTGAAGGTGCGGCTGACCTTCTCCGTCATCCTGGTGGGCATCTCGCTGCTCTTCGCGGCCGTCGTGACCGACCACTGGGCCGTGCTCAGCCCCAGCCTGGAGAGCAACACCAGCACCTGCGAGGCCGCTCACTTCGGGCTCTGGAGGCTCTGCACCAAGCGCATTCTCCTGCAGGAGCCGGGGCCCAGGGAGAGGAGCTGCGGGCCCATCAGCCTGCCGGGAGGTACGTGAGAAAGCTCCAGCACTCACAGCAGGCTTTGCTGAGGAGCTTGGAGGACATGGCAAAGGTATTTTCCTGTTTTGGTGCCATGTCCCCCACGGCAGAAGGAGAACAGGCACCGAGTCTGGGATGGGGTGCAGGGGCTGTTTCCACACCTCGTTGCCATCCCTCCTGCTGGGGCTGCTTTGCTGGCTTGCCTTGGTCTGTCTGTGACCATATTTGAGTCTCCCATGCAGCAGCCACAGTGGTGGGGACAGGGGGAGGAGGATTGGGCACAGTGGGAATCACAAAGGGAGGTGGGGATGGAGGGAAACTCGCTGCACCCCAGCCAAGGGTCCTACAGGCATGCTGCTGGCAGCAGGCAAGGGAGACGATTTATGGGGCCTCCAAACCCAGCTGAATGTTCAGGATTTCCAGATCCATAGACTCCCAGAGGAACAGCCCATCCACAGCGGGCACTGGGTTGTCTCTGAGCTGTTCCCATAACAGCCATTCCTCAGGGCAGGGAGGGACAGGGACCTGCAGGATGGTTTGCCAACTTCCAGAAAAAAAAAAAAAAAAAAAAAAAAAAGAGTCATAAACAGAGTTTGAATCAATTTCTCAAGGACTCAGGGAGCCTCCTCACCTCTCAGCAGCGGCACCTGCTCCCACACAGGTCTCCAGCTCCAGTTCAATCGATGGGGAGGGCAGTGGGCACGGCAGCTTTCCGGGAAGGCTGCTCCATTCCCATGGCTAAAGGAGCTCATTATGTTTTTGCTGATTGCCAAGTCAGCAACATCCGTGCCGTTTGCACTAATACACTCCCTCTGTGACTGAGCCACGCTGCTTTTTTAGAAGGCTTATAGGGTATTGGATGCTTTCCAGAACAGAAATAACAGGATTGCCTTCGTGTTAGACTCACTGCTTGAAATGAAATTTATGTTAACACATATTTGAAAATTTCCTGTGAAAATTCTCCCTGCTTTGGGCCGACTGTATATTGCCTGTATTACTGTAATTCTTTATCTCTTTGGCCAAATTACATGTTGTGCAGAGAGGAGCTGAGCCTCAGCGTGTGGATCTGCCTCTAACCAAACTTGGGAGTGTGTCACCCATATGCTTAATGTCTCTCAGGAAGGTACTTGCGTGCCCAGAGCCATATTCCTTGCTGCACGCCTCCCCCCACGCACAGAGAGCTCCCACAAAAAGGGGAAAAAAAAAAATACAATAGAAATAGGCGGATAAACAGCAAAACTGCACGACCGTGGGGTAAATATAAAACTCATAAATATCCAGCTGTCTGCAGAGGAGAGCAGCCGCTATCTTTGACAGACATCAGCATGTGCTTGAATCGCATCCCAGCGCCGCGTTCCGCCCGGCACGGAGCGGCCGGGAATTGTGGAAGGGCTGCACTGACTGTCCCCCGCACCCCAGCCGCCTCACCCAGCTTTTAAAGACATTTGGCAATTCGGATGACAGCCTGCACGTCACGTTCCGAAGGGTGAAATTTGAATTCTCTCATAAATACCTCGATCCCTGTTGGAGGCGGAGGGGATGAGAGAGGGGCAGAGCCGCGGGGCTGGCGCTGCTGGGGGAGGCGCTGGCCGCACGGCTCCTCTTGGATTGATTTCACACTGCTGGGAAGGGATGTCGGCAGGGAAACACCAGGGTTGTGAAACCTGCGGCAGCCGAGGAAATGTGAATGAACAAATGCGCAGTAAAAGAGCAGATGCAGGCGCTGCTTTTCCTGAAAATCATGAGATATAACCAGGCATTACTGCCAGGACTGGGAAAGAGGCATCAGAATTTATCACTGAATTAATAACCATTTACCAGTCACTCCCTGTGGAGGAAATGGATGGCATGATTAACGTTATTTATTAGGTTTTGAGCTCAGCACAGTGCGGAGTGGGGAGGATGGCTTGGCTCGCAGTCCACAAAGCAGGGCTGTGATTTAGGCACAGCTTTAAAATTTTACAGCGCCCATCCAAGGGTGTTGACAAATTGAAAAGGGTTCAGCATCCTGCTGTAACAAATGAAAAGATCAGGGAGATGGTTGTTAAAACCAGACAAATTCAGATTAATACTGAGACATTTTTAACTGTGGTCAGTGAGCACCAGGGCATTTTATTAGCAGCTGTAAACAGAGTTCAGCATCACTGCCCGTAACTCTGGTGTTGGTGCTGTTCTGAAAAGTGGCTCCTGTGGCCTGGGCAGCAGCAGGGATGTTCAACAGGTCCTTGTAAATACAGGAACCTGAGTGCAGGCGACTGGAGAGGAGACGTGCTGGAGCAAATGGGTTGTCAGCAGGGCTGTCTGCTCTGTGCTACAGGAGGCTCACCCTGCAAGGCAGGTGTGAAATTAAACTGCCTGCAGAGACCAGCTCCAAACCTCTATGCCTGTCAAAGGCCTCGTTGGCCATGTCAGAGCCCAAGGCCTGGCCCCCTCCATGGCTCAGCCCTCACCCTAACACCTCCTCCAATGTCCCGTCTCCCAAACTCATCACAAGTGGAAACCCCACACCCAACCCCAGGGTTTTCTAACCATCCTCCCTGCCACAAACACCCCATGCTCTTTCAGAGCAAGGTGGGCTCCAGCCCTTTCCCAGCCTGTCACTCCAGGGCTTACAGGAGACAGCTGCCACCCAAAACTCGGCATTGGCCCCAACATCTCATGGTCTTTCCAACCTCTCCTTCCCCCACAAAGGCTCCAAACTGCAGCTCCCCAAGGCTCAACCACATTTCAGTGGGATTGCACTTGTCCTTCATCCAGGAGTGATGGATCTGGAGGGCAGGGAGCAGGAAGGCTGTGAGGGGGTGTCTTGGATGGGCAGGACACTCTGTGATAAAACACATTCATCCTGAAGTTCATGCAACCACAGAGCCCCTGGACTGTCCCCATTGGCACACTGGGGGGACCTCATGGCAGAGATAAGGAAACTGGGGTGGAGGGAAACAAAGATTGCCACAGTGCTCATCCATTATCAACCCCAGAGTAAATCCTGTCTGCTCTGTAGATGTGCTGTGACACAAATGGGCTTTTCTCTTATTCATGACAGCAGCAGAGTCACTGCAGTGCCTCAGTTCTGCTGGATAACAGGGTTTGTTCAAACAGACACCCCCAGTTCAACAGAGCATGGCAGCACCTGAAAACTGAAAACAGTCCAGCATTTCACCAAAACAAACCCAGTTGTATTTTCCCACAACAAGTGCATTTTCCAAAAACACCAACCCACTTGCGTGATGACCCCTTTTATCACACATTAGAGCTTTGCTAAGGGCCACAAGGGACAGAGGCAGCTCCATCTGCTGCAGACAAGTCCACCTCTGAAAGGTTCAGGAGGATGGAGGGTGGACTGGACTGGTTTGGTTCCCCTGCAGTGGACACAGAGCTGTGCTGCCACCACATCAAGTCTGGGTGCCTCCACCTTTGTACTGCACCCCTGGGGACTCCTTTGAGTTCAGGCTTTTTAGAGAACTAATGAACAGCTAAACCAAACAACCCCAAAATAAAGTGTCCCAGACACAATGCTCAGCCTCAGCCACAACTGAGTTACTGGTGGAGGCACACAACCATTGCTTTGAGGCTCAAAATTCACAATTAGAGTCACAGAGGGCTGAGATCAAATTTATTTCTTCCAGTAATTTGCAAGGATAATAAAGAACAGGTCAGGAGATGCCAGAGCTAAACATTAACCTCATCCCCAGCAAGGAGAATCTGCAGATGAAATAAAAGTCAGCTTATAAACTTAAGTAGATAAGAGTGTCTCGAAGGAATCTTCCCCTAACAGGCCCAAAACCACTGCTTTGCAATCACCTGTCTCCTGGGAGAGGGAAAATAAATCCTCCCTGAGTCACTAACTTCAGCAGCCACCATTTACATGACGGAAAAAAACCCACAAGAACCAACAGGTAGAACACAGGGATCTCCTGCCAGAGAACTCAGTGCTGTAAGGAACCACAGAAATGCTCACAGGCAGAAACCCCCAGCACTCCCTCCCTGGCCTGGCTTTGGCTTCACCCTGGCCCAGCCTGGCCCAGCCTGGATTGTGGGGACAGCCACCACTCCTCCCAGGCTTCCTCCCAGCATCTGGTGCTGGCTCCATTATTTAAGGGAAGAGATGCCCCTAAGGGCAGGGGCCCCTATTTTTGTGTTTCAGGCAGCCTTGGCTCTGTTTCCTGGGCACTGGGAGCCCCCTGGGTGCTGCAGGGGTGCTGGAGCAGGTGCTGTGTGTGTCCCCCCAGCCCAGCCCAGCCCGGTGCCGCTCAGCACATCCCCACCAGTGCCCCCTTCCAGCCAAATTCCTGGCGAGCAACTGTTCTCCCTGCTCCACACCCCTCCGAAGCCTCAATTAAATCAGTTATAAATAGCAAGAACACCCTCCACCCTTCCCCTGCTGCTGCCAAGGCTCCGAGTCAGCAGCTCCTCAGCAGAGCCTCCCCATCCCGCCGGGAGGCTGAGGCTGGAAGTCTCCTGTGTTTGCTGGCAGCAGTGACATTGCTCCCCTGCTTCACCCTTGCCAGGCTGGGGAGGAGGGAAAATGATTGTGCCATTGAGAGACTTGGAACAGCCAACAGCTTCCCTCATCCCCACATCCCCCTGCCCCACAACCCTGATCCCCACCTCAAACACGCCGTGCCTGTGCTCACGTGAAGTGCAGACAGAGGAGCCTCATAAAGCTCCCTCTATCTAACTCCTGCTCTTATCAAATTAACTGAACAGGCTGCTCTGATGGGATCAAACTCAGACAAAGCCCAGCATGGGAGCCTCTTTGCCCTTGGCTCACGTGGCCTTCCCTTCCCTGGGCAACTGCTTGGGTTTCAAAAAGCTTTGGTCTTTTTTTGCTTTGTTCTTTTTTTTACTGACAGCCAAAAAAAAAAAACAAAACAAACCCTCTAAGCATCCCTATTTTAGTAACCATGTGCTTTGCTGCACTGCAGCAGCCTCATCTCTGGGACCCCCAGATCAGCAAACCCCCTGCAGGCAGCAAAACCACCCCCCTGCCACCCAGAGAATCTGTGAGCTGCAGAAGGGAAGAGCCAGGAGGGAAAGGTGGGTGAGGATCTTACCTCCTCCCTGTTTGCACTCCAAGGTCACCACACCCTGATGGGCTGATGCCACTGGGGGTGGGTTGGTGAGGGAAGGGAGCTGCCAGCTCAGCAGGTCCCATCCCCAGGAAATGCTGCAGCACTGAGAGGCAGAAATGTGTGATGGCCAAAGACAGAATGAGAAAAATCCTCTGTAATTCATCTTTTAAACAGAAGAGCAATCAGCTCTGAGAGGGATGCAAAAAGTATTGGAGGGGTGTTGAAGCCCTGGAGGCTGAAAATTTCAGGCTTTCTGTTCTAAAAGACACTGACCCTCAAGCAAGCACTACGTTTGACTTGAGGCTGTGGAACAGGATTCCAAAGCTGAGTGACAGCACTGGTTGTGGGTGTGTGGTTTGAATGGTGTTGTGTGATCTCACAGGGTGAAAAAGTCAGATTTAAGATTTTAGTGTATAGTAATATATGGGGCAGGATGGAGGATTTGGGGCATTGTCTAAATCCTTCTTCTTCACCTTCTTCTTCTTGGTTTCGGGTGGTTTTTTCTAATTGGGTGAAAAAGGTCCACATTGTGGGCCTTGGGTGGTCATTATTGGGTCAAAAATATAAATAATACAGGTGTCACCTCGTTGTTGGGTGATCAGCAAGTAAATAACCTTGGGAAGATTTAGAGGCATCCATTTCCCCTCTGTTTTCTGACTTGCTAGTTAAACACGACTCGTGAGGCTGTACTAGAGATAAGGATTAATAAACACCCAGTCCAAACATGAAACAGTGACCCCTGTGCATGGATCCCAGCTCAAAGAAGAGATGAAATCAACACAAGGGCTTCAGCCTTGTCCGTGCTGGAGCCTGGTGTCCTCACCTGCTCCCAAGGAAATCAGATCCAACTCCAGCTCCTGGCTATCACCAAGGATAGGGGCCTCAAAACCACTGCAAGTTGGCTACATCAACAGAAAAGCTGATTCAGTTTTGGTACATTTTATCAGAGGCTTCCAAGAGCACAGAATCAAATTCTCTTTTCTCTTTCAGACCACAACTGCTCCTACTTCAAGCACTTCACTCCAGGAGAGACCTCGGAGATATTTGAAGTAACCACCCAGAAAGGTAAGAATGATTCCAAAAGAGTATTTTCTTAATGTTGTACAAAGCGATGGGCACACAAGAACTAAAGGAAAGGAGTCCTCAAAATGAGAGTTCAGCCCTGATTTCACTGAAAGCAGCAGAATTTCTAACAGGCACCATCAACTGGGAAAAATGTGGAAAATGCCCTGGACAAGGTCAAATCCCAGCTTCCTGGGGACAATTATTTCTATATACGATCATACCCATAAACATGATTTTACATAAGTTGTCCCACAAATATATAACAATGTCAATAGCCAGGAAAACTGCAAAAGGTCCTCCCAGCATAAAAATGACTTTACAACATTGGCACTATCCGTGACACTCAGCCTTTGCCATTGAATGAGGAGATATTAATAAAACCTGGATGAATAAATCATACCCCAAGCAGAGGCTTGACCCTGAAAAGAAGTGCAGGGGCTCTCTGAAGACCATTAGGAATTTTATGCTTCATATTGATTTTAGACAAAAGTCATGTAAAAAATAGAGCGATCGATGAATGGAAGGAACAGGGATCCTACAAAGACATGAACTGTCAGTGTTCACAGCAAAATTGTCTTTCATGGACAAATTTCACATCTTTAAAAAGTCCAAGTATTTTGAGGGCTCCCCTAACATGCTCCTCTCTCTTCCTCATCCTTTCTTTGGGGATAAACTCCTTCATAGTTTGCAACACAACATATTTACTGTTGAAAATGTGAGCCAGTGGGTAGGTGACATGTATTAATCTGCTTTGCTTCTAGTGGGAATTGTAATTGGTGGAAAATCTTTAAGATAGGTTCCCTAAAAAAGTAGCTTCCTAAGACAGGAAAGACAGGAATTTTAACTGGATAGAAAAGCATATGTCTGAGACACCTGCTTTTGCTCTCTTATCTGCTATCTGATCCAGCCACATGATCTTCAAAATGCACCCAATGCCTTCAGGGCAATGCAGAGAAAAATCAGGAAGAATTTCTTCTTCAGAAAAAAAAAATCAGGAAAAACTTCCTTTCTTTGGGGCAAAAAGAAAATCTTAAGCCCAGCAAAAGATTTTACAATGAAGTGAACACTTTCAAGCAGTTCCAGCACAGAGAAAAGAGAAACATTCAGAAAATGATAATAAAACAGTGATACGAAAAGCAGTGAGAACAAAGAGTGATCTGCTGTTCCCCTCCACAGAAATAGCTCATTTGGATAGGAGCTAATTAGTAACAGGCAAAAAAATTCTTCATGATTTTGCCTGGGAGATATTTTTTTTAATGGCTTGAAAGGCAAATATCATCAGGCACTGTGATGTTCATGCATGGATACATGTGTTAAATATTAAACTAATCTGAAAAACGAACACAACATGCAAATGAAGGCCTGAATTACTCAATTAGCAACTCTCCCCCTCCACCCAGGCACTGAGCAGTGCTGGGCTGGGGGAAGTGTCCAGCACATGGTTTAGCAAAACCCAGGACTTTTGGGGGAGGGTTTAAACCCATGCCCTGAAGAAGCTGGGTTTTCACAGAGCTGGAAATCACTGTTGGAAAGAAGGAATGAAACTGAGCTGTGCAAACACTTCCCCCAGCCTGCTGTGCCTGCTGGGGGGCTGAGCCCGGGGAGCACTCAGCTCTCTGTGCACTGGGACAGCACCAGCACTGCACAGGGCAGGGCTCTGCAGAAAGCAGGGAACAAAAGCAGCACAGAGCTGTCTGTTTACTCTGGGAGCAGAGTGCAGAGCCATGGAAGGGACCAGAGCATGGAGCCCAGCAAGGCTTTGACAGTAACATTTCCATGGCAGAGCCAAAGCAGCTCCAGCCCCATACAGGTGGATTCACCAGCAAAGGTGCCCTGGGCTGTCTCAGGAGGTGTTCAGAAGTATTTCCCCTTCCTGCTCTGTTTTTATACCCTTCACACTCAAAAGATCCACAGGCAATACTTGCCCCCGCTTTCCCTTGACAGAAATAACTCCCAAAAGCCACCTCACCCCAGCATCAGGGCTGCACTTTTCTCACACTGAGCTGCTGCAACGTCCCCACAGCTGATGGCAGCGGGCTCCAGATGTGCACACCATGTCATTCTGGGTGGTTTCCTTTTCCTTTGGCAGAATACAGCATTTCAGCTGCAGCCATTGCCATCTTCAGCGTTGGCTTTGCCATCATCGGGACGATCTGCGTCCTCCTGTCCTTCAGGAAGAAGAGGGATTATCTGCTGAAGCCAGCATCCATGTTCTACACCTTCGCAGGTACAGGGAGGGCTGCTCACATTTCTGCACTGGGTTCATAGGACAACATAGAGAAACTTAAGATAGATCCCAAGGGGACAGAGACACTTCTGAAAATGCCATGAAAGCATTTTTTTCCTGGCCACAGACCACAGGTCCCTTGTGTGGTGTGCAAACGTCCTGTTCAGCAGCTGGTCTGTGTTTTCTCCAACCCCTTTTAAAAGACTGTTCACTCCCTTCTAGCATATCCACTGTCAGTCCCAGTCTGACCAGGGGCACACTATATTCCATCTCATTTATGAAGTTTTGAACCAACAAAATGGCTGATCCAGGCCCAAAATACTCAACAGTCTCCCAAACACACGGAGACTGCACTTGGACATGAGCCAGGGGTACTTTGACATGCCACAATGAGCATAAGACACAGGTGCAAATTGTCACCTCAATATAAAATCTTCCTCAACCTCTGAAAAAGCTCCCCAGGGAATGCAATTATTCCTCCCCCACTTTGAATTTCCCATCCAAGCCTGCCTAAAAGATCACACTCAACAAGTCAGTGGCTGACCTCAGCGATGGCAGAGCTCCTGGCAGTGCTGAGCACTGGTTCCTTCAAACACTGAAGTCAGTGACTCACCTGTGAATCTCACTGCAGCTCCTGTATGCAAAACAACAGATGAGGCGGTTAATTAAGGATGAAAAATTGACAGCTGGTTCTTCAACCCACTGCTCCCATCTTCCTTCAGGTCTCTGCATCATCATCTCTGTTGAAGTCATGAGACAGTCGGTGAAGAGGATGATTGACAGCAAGGAGACAGCCTGGATCAAGTACAGCTACTCCTGGTCCTTCGCCTGTGCCTGCGCCTCCTTCGTGCTGCTCTTCGTCTGCGGCATCGCGCTGCTCCTCATCGCGCTGCCCCGCTTCCCCCAGAACCCCTGGGAGACCTGCATGGATGCAGAGCCTGAGCACTGACGCTCCCTGCACCCCTGAGAAAGATCCAGAAAGTGTTCTGAAAAGATTTGTATTTTTTAAAATGCCTGGGTCTCACTACACAGTGTGCTCTCCACCACATGAGTCATTACTGAACCAAGGCATGTTCGACTGCAATTGTTGCTTTCTCTTTTCATTTTTTTCATTCTTTTTCTCTCTTTTTTGATTCTTTTTTTTTTTTTTTTTTTTAAAAAGGCAGAAAGACCACTCAACCCCATCATGGGTGTGTGTGAATGGCGCTGCTCTGTGCCAAGTTGGGGCTGCCCTGTGCTGATGCAGTTGAGGGGAAATCTGTGTCTGAGACAGCTCGGGCCACAGAGGAGACAGCTCGGGCCACAGAGGAGACAGCTTTGTTATGGAGATGTTTGGTGCAGTTGGGCATAGATCCCTGAGGGTATCAGGCTTTTATACCTTACCCTGTCACAGACAGACTCTGGGGACCCAGTGTCCCCATTTATGCCACACTCCTCTCCTTCCCTCAGAAGGGTTAGCTTGTTTCCCCAGGGTAAGTTGATGATCCTTATGCTCTTCTATTAAAATGTTAACATTTGATAAAAAAACAAAACAGAATTTTGCGTAGCATTGGCATAAAAAATCCCCCCTCCAAACTTACACCCTGCAGTTCCATTCTTTTAAGTCAAGCGTAAAACCCCACAAAACAGAGTCTTGTGTTTTGCTTAAACTCCAGTGGCGAAGCCAAGAAGGACTGAACACGAAGAGTGATATTTTCCTTTAATAAAAAGCATAATCTTCCGGTAGCATGATCTTCTGGAAAATTATTTTGATGGATGAATCACTTGGCCCATCAGATTCTGCCAGGTCCACAGAGACAACAGAGCAGTGCTGGGTGGTGTTTGCTGCACGGAGCTCTCATTTATTCCTCCTGAGTGGGCTTTTTCAGAGCACCCTGCTCTGCTCACTGCACACAAAAGCCACACCTCGGGAAAAACCCTTCAAAGCAGCTGCCGGGAGGGAAAGGATTCTGTCTGAAAGGGCCGGGAGAGGCAGCCCCGAGAGCGCCCTGCCACTGCCTCACTGCTGCTGCAGCAGCATCACAGAGCCAGGCAGTGCTGGGGGATGCTGCAGGCGCTGCTTTGTTGCTGAGAGCCTGCAGGGCTCTGCCACAGCTGCCTGAAGCACTTTGGGGGCCGGGGGTCCCCCGGTCCAACCATCAGCAGAACTGGGGATCCCCCAGCCCCACACGCTCACCCAGCCCCTCCAGCCAAGCCCTTTTCACCCTCATGGTCCCCCAGCACCAAGAGGTGGGGTGCTTCTTCTTTTTTTTGTTTTTTACAGTTCAATTTTCAGAAATCTACTCAGCATTTTCCCTCCAGGCAGGAGAAAGTACATGGCTTACAGTGTACTCTTTTCACCCAGTAATTTAAAAATCAGGAGAAAGGGGAACTGGAGTGCTCTTCCCTCTGGGTTTAGCTGCCCACAATCCTAAAGAAAACCAGAATTCCTAACAGAAAAAAAATCTCTGGTCAGTTTGAAGAGGTCTGAAATCATGGCACGTTCAAACATGTGGAGGAATTCCCCAGCAATTCCGTGCTGGCCCAAGGGGCTGCCCTCAGCCCTGCTCTCGAGGTGGGCTCAGCCCCAGCAGCCCCAGCCAGACTCAGGCTCATCTCCATTTTCCCCATCAGCAGAGTGGCAGCGAGAACAGAAGCCTTTTGTGAAGTTGCATTAATGTTTTCCAAGCTCTTTGAAGTTGAAAAGCACTACAAATAACACATATATTATAAAGTTTTGGGATGAAGCAGTCATTGGTGCTCAGATCTGAGTGTGAGCTGAGGAGCTCTGCCTGTCTCTCATCATGAGAGACAACTGCAAGTCTTCACGTTGTCACAGAACCACTCTGAAATGCTAAATGGTTTTGAAGTCTTATTTTTGGGTACAGAGCTGACATCCTGAATTTGCATTTTCATTGTTCAGGAAAACAGAGGCTAGTTTCTAGGGAGAACCTTCACATGCAACAACAGAAAGGAAAGTAGTCGGTGTGACCGCTGGGCTGGCTGACCCCGGGTTGGGACATCCAAACCTACACAGCAAAGATTCATCTAAGCAGAGCACCTGGCAGGAACAACAGCACTCCCAGCTCAGCCATCATCATCATCACCATCACCTCAGACACGCCATGGGTTGAGATAAGCAAGGTTTGGGGACAGGGCTCCGAGTTTGTCACCCCACACAGAGCAGTGGCACATCCTGTGTCCCTGGGAAGCCCTTCACCCACCCACCCCTTCCCTGAAGTGCCATCCCTCTCTTCCAGTACCTCTGCTGGGAGAAAGTAATTTCTAGGTGGGTTCTTATCCTGATGGGCCAGGACTTTTTGCCCAGCCAAGATGCTGCTTAGTCCCCTGCCTGATATTCAAGAGCAAGACATGCACATTTCAGATAAACACACCCTGGAAGGTCTCACCCATCTCCTGCGCACTTCTGATCCAAGCCCCTGTGAGGGCAGTGGAAAGATTCCTGGTGAGTGCTGGCCTTTGGCCTGGATCCATGGTTTTACAGCCTCTCTGGGATCACTTTACTCATGAGGCAGAAAAAACACACAGCTCACAGCACTGAGATCCTACACCCACAGCCAGAGCTCAGGCAGCTCAGCCAGATGCCTCCTAAAGCCCTTAAGTCTCACTGAGTTTTATTCTCCTTCTGCTCCAGGCTGAGGCTTTGTGATCATTCCCTGCTCTGTATGGTCCCTGCCAGACTGAGAAGCACATGGATAATTTCATTTGCTTCTTCCAGATATTAAGAACTGCTGAAGAGGGACCTGTCCATTAAATCAGTCATTGGTATTCACGGTGGGAAGGGCTCTGCTCCTGGCAGCAGGTTTGTTCTGCCAGAGAGCTGATAATGTGTTTTAAGAGAGTTAATAAAAGTAATTGGCCTTCGTAAAGGAAAAGGAATATAATGTTGGAGGGGGAGCTGTAAGCAGTTCCAGTTTTCATTCTCTCAGCTAAGCAAACAGCAGAGAAGAGCCACCAGAACCTCAGGAATGTACCATGAAAATGTGAAGCAATGTCCTCACCAGCAGGGAGCCACCAGAGCCGAACAGGGATGGGAACCTGGCTGCTATCAACCTAACAGGAGCACTCCTGGGTTTGGGACACAGCCAAAGAATGGAGTGGGAAACAGGCAGCAGAGAGAGGGAGAGGCAAATCAATTTGCAGAGCAAGGAACCAGGCACCATGAAATCCTCAGCGTGTGCCCTGCCACTCCCAGCCCCAGTGACACCTTCAGTCCCGGGCCCCTGGGGCATTTGCCACTCCCTAAGCCAGCCCCAGTGCCTGTCCCCTCCTCAGGCACAGAGAGGTGGCCCAGGGCACTCAGCCCTGAGGTCGGGGCTGTCCCAGCCTGCCAAAGCCCGAGCGTTAAACCACATGAAGGCTTTTGTTTATGTAAGATTTGCTGTGAGGCGTGGAGAGAATCTGCTTCCCTTGTTTTTAAATGCTGTGCTGTGTGAATTTAATGTGCAGAAAAGGTGTCAGACAAGCAACCCTGAAGAAGAAAACTGCCTGTTTAGCAGCAAGCTGAGCTCTTGAACACCCTTGATCTGCGAGGAGGTTCTGCAGGCACAGCCCAGCACCAGCGGGTGGGGAGAGAAGAGCTCAGCAAACAAGGCAGCACAGATGGGTGCAGGAGAGAGGATTTCACCCAGAAATGCTGGCACACACCACTATTTCTCCTTTAGTCCAAACCTAGAAAGAGCCAGCAGCAGTGCAGGACGCTCAGGTGTTTGATCACCCTGACGTAGTTTACAAAGGCACAGGTATTTACTCATTTCCTTTGTTTTTTCACTGATCCCTTTCCACTCCCTGATTTCTTGTGGCTGTCACCTTTTTCTCCTCACTCTGAGCTGTGGAAATGATTTCCAGGAAGTCCCAAAGATCTGGGAATTTCCCCCCCTACAATGAGACCCCTGGCCCTGCTGCAGAGGGACACTTTCTCACCCGGGCCTGACAGCTCCTGAGGAACACACCTGACACAGGAGCCAGGAGAAGTCTGCAGCACTGCCAGCCCTGGGGAGGGCCCTGGGCATTCACACAGAGCCCCTGGGCTCCATCCAGAGCTGGTGCTGGGCAGTCACATGCCAGGAACCTGATCATGGGCAGAAACTGTTAGAGAATAAACCTCAGCCTGAACTCAATTTAAAACAAGCTTCCACTGTCCACAGTGGGACAGTGCCCCTTGGAACACTGCATTGCTTTATAACTTAACTACAGGGGTATTAGGCTGCTCTGTACCATAAAACACACACAGCAGTGGGACCTGCTCTAAAAGCATCCATTCCAATTATTTCCCCTTTCCATCGTCACCAAGGGACAAGAAAAGAGCGTCACAACTTTGTTTTGACTGAAGCAGAGGATGAGATTGTCATTGTTTTGTCACACTTGATCGATGCACTTGATCCACTGTAGCTACTGAACATAAATCCAAGGCATGCAGACATCACAGATGCCCACTCTGCATCAGACACTGAGCTGCTTTGCTGCTTTCCTCAAAGAAACGCAGAGAAGGGAATAAACTCGCATTTCTGGACTCTTTTCTATGTAACAGAACCAGCAGCACAGTTCTGTTTGGCAAGGCTGCTCAGCTGCATGCCCAGTATCACCAGTCTCACTGGGAGCACCTCAGTGCCTTCACAGCTGGTCTTGTTGAGGTATTTACCCTCCAGCAGGAAGGCAAGTCTTCTGAAAAAGGGACTGACAACATCTTTTAACCAGCCTTGGATAATTCATATCGCCGAGCGTTCTGTAATTTGTCAGAAGCATCTATTAATCCTTAATGAGGTAAAAACTCAACGTTTCTCAGCTGAGGTTGCCAAAAAACCCCCACACCGAACTGACATTTCCATTGCTGCTGCTGCAAATCCTTTTACTTCTCTTGAATGGAAGAAAAAAAAAAAAAAAAACAAAACAAATTTAGAAGGATTCAGCCCTTGCTCCCTGACACAGCCAGCAAGAAGAGACCGGTGCAAGTATTGCTACACCACCAGAAATAGCCCATATTTCATGTCAAGGAATACGATGTGCAAATTTTTATAGGCACCATAGATCATCACCATCTGTCTTGACAAGTTAATTGTCTGCAGTTTTTCTAGGAAAACTAGAACCTTTAAAAACTAACAAAACAAATGAGTTGAAGGATGATATGGGCAGAGCACGAAGCATCGTGGGCTCACTGCCCTGGAAATGTGCAGGTTCTGATATGCCTGAGTTCAGTCTAAAAAGAAAATCTGGAGTGGTCAAACACTGCTCTTGGTGCTACTTATAGCACTGAGGTGCTACACACATAGCAAAAGAATTGCTTATAGAGCACAATCTCTGCAAAAAAACCAGCTGAACTTGACGAATCTGGGAACAAAACGTTAATTAATCAAAGCAGGGAACGGCACTCACAGGGTTCGCAGCCAGTGGCAGGGCTCACATCCTGCAAAGGGCCAGCAACACCACAGCCCACACAATGAAAAATCCAGGACAAGCTGTATCAGATGACAACCTCCAGGAGAAAATATGGATGCTGAGGCCTTGGTTCTAACCTGCCAGCTTTATGCAAAACAGCAATTTCTGACTGTCTGGTGGGAGCACTGAAAGCTGCTACGTGAGCACAAAGGGGGATGGAGGGGAATTGTCCCTGCGACCCAGCCTGGGCTCTGAGGAGCCTGGCACTGCTGGGACACCTGAGCCACACTGGAACCCTCCTGGGGACACTCACTGCACTGCAGGCTGCTTCAGAGGACACCAGCACACCGTGGAGAGCCCCCAGCAGGCAGAGCACTAACAGAGAGAGACAGGGACACAGTGCCACCAAACCCTGGGCCAGCCTGCCAGCTCCCTCAGGACAGGCTGCAGGAGCAGGGCCAGCAGCAAGCCAGGCTGGGGACAAGCACAGCCACGTCCCACAGCATAAACCAGACGAGGCAGGGCACCACGGGCAGGTGCTGCAGCCTGAGGAGGTGTGAGGGTTACCTCAGAATCCAGCTGCAGGTCAGGCTGAGCTCCTGACCTGGCACGGCCAAGCAGAAAGCTCCCAGTTCCACCAGAACTCAGTCCTCAGCTCCACACAGCAGAACATGCCACTGCATTCACTGAGTGGCTTTTTAAAGGGTGAAGGCTCTAATTGAATTGTAAAAAAAAATTATTTTTCTTAGAACCCAAATCATTGATTTTTTGTAAATCTTTCCCCTTCATTTTTCATTAGTTCTTATCTGACACTGACAGCCTCCCATGAGGCATCCAGATTTTTTTCTCATCAAGAACTGGAATTAAAGAAAACAAAATGAGAAATCATTCTTGATATCAAATACAAGTTTACTAAATTTAGATCTGTCATTTAAATTTTCCACAGACAACAACGGGGAGTTTACTCCTGGACAAGGAGCATGGGATTTGGCACTAACTGAAGCATAAAAAAGGGTCCAAATACCCAGTTGGTGCATATGCCCCAGCCTCCACTCATTTCCCCCAAAACTGAGGTCATTTACACGAACTCAATTTTGAATTTTCCCTGTAATTGCAACAGGTCCATATTTACAGCCTGAGCAGTGCCCACTGGAGCCATCTGTAAGGCCTAATTTCATTTAATAAGAGTTTGATTGAAGCCCTAGGAGAGTTGAAAATACAGTTTTGGGTTTTTCTAAACATGACTTCAATAAACATTGGATAATTTGCTCCAAAAACCAAGGATCTCACTCAGGGCTGTATATGTGACATACAATGGCCAGACAAGAGATTTCAAAAAAATATATAATCTTTTGGAAAAAAATAACTCTGAGAAAATCAAATTATTCATGCCAAAGCTGTTAAGTCAGACCATCTCTATCATCTCATCCTCAAATTCCTGGGTGAGAGCACTTATGAAAATTTAGCACCAAAACCAGCTGGGGTTTTCATAATGTTAAAGAACTGAAATTCTAAGTCAGAGAGAAAATGGGATTTTATCTGTAATATTTTCAGTGTAGATAAAATGCCAGTGTAGAACAGAACAAAATGTGGTGGTGAGATGCAACCATCTCCCCTTTAACTGATCGACAGATAGCAGTAAATTAACAAGTGATGTTTATTAGTTTCATATTCAATATTAAATGGTGAACAGAATCAAAAGGCTGCTCCATAGAACTGAGTGACTTTGAAACCCCTGAAATTACAAAATGCTGACTTGGGGATGTGAAGTGCTTTGGATCCCCACCTCAGCTCTGCCAGTGAATTTCCCATGGACTGATTCCTGCAGCCAGCAGCTTGGCAAAAACCCATTTAACAGCAGCTTTGCTTGATTCAAGGTTGCAGAATTTGGCCTCTCCTCGTTTTTGGGTCGTCTGGGTTCCGTGCCCTGTGCTGAAGTGCTGAGCAGACTTGGCAGAACCTGTCCCCTTCCCCAGCACTGTTTGTTTGGTACAACATTAGGAAATAAATTAAGGAGTTACACGAGCGTTGCTTTACAGCAAAAAGAAGGAAAAAGGTTTTCAGATAAGTTTCTGAATCATAACCCAGCAAAGATTTATAATAAAAAATTCATATGCAACCCTCTGCAGTGTACTGAGTTTAAATCAACCCCATTACATAATGACCCTTGTCTTAACACATGAAGTCAAATGCAAAAAAAAAAAAAAAAAAAAAAGCAGCTGATTGACTGTAACTAGAGCAAAAATCTGATTGAAGAGAGCAGCAGCCACTGCTCCCCAGCCAGGTGTCCCATGGACAGCTGTAAAAATCTGAAATCACCCCCTCACAGCTCTAAAATTTCAATTCCTGCAGGTAATAAGTGGAGGAATTCTGAACTACACCCAGCTCATCCCTGTAAACCAGTTCCCAGATTTAAAGTTATTTCAAGTGTAAAAGGAGGATTAAGGAGAAATAAAGGAGAAACTCTACAACCCTGCTCTGGAGCTCCCCAGCCACAAAGCAGGGACAGTGTGCAAGACCAGAAATATTTAGCCACAAAGTTTTTATCTTCTGAATTTTCATTCACATTTGTTTCTTAAATTTTTTTTTTTTTTTTAATATCCCATAATTAATTTTTCAGACTGGATTCCTTAAGGGCCAGGTTCACGGAGATAAATAACCTGGTAACCACTCTGATCCCCAGAAGATTTCGATTAATTTGGATACAGCTTTGACAAACATTAAATCTCTTCTTTAATGATGTTCCTCAAACAAAACAGTTAGCAAAATATCTGAATTTCCTTGTATAATGTCACATTTTAATGTAAACATCAAATAATGTACCAAAAGTTTTACCGGGGGGAAAAAAAAAAAAAAATTAAAGCGGCACAATTCTTTATACCACTGGAGAAGAGGGGAGGAAAAAGCCAGATTACAAACATTTACACATGCATAGTGGAAAAAAAATTAAACAAACAAACAAAAAAGTATTTTACTAAATTCACGCATTTTTTTTAAAATAGTTATTAAATCTACTAAGCACCAACATACCTAAAAATTTATTTTCAGCTTCATGATTCATTTAAAAAACCTATCAAATTAACTTTTCAAACAAGCTTATATTATTAGCTTGTCCAAAAATAAAATGTAGAGTTTTTTGTTAATTTTTTTCTTCTTTTTTCGATTTTTTTTTATTATTTTTTGAAAGTATACCAATACTTTTATCTGAATGTTTCCAAACAATGGCATAGGTGTCTGCAAAGAATGCCTTTACTTTACCCTACAGTGGATGGAAAATACAATACCACATCATACAGAATCTAAAACTATAAAAGTCTGAGAATGCAGCATCCCTTCACAAAAAAGCTGATAAAACTGAAATTATTTAGAAGATGCTGCACCTTTATTAAAAAAAAAAAAATTAAATGAATTTAAGCAGAAATAACATACATTTTTACATTAACTGGCCATTTCTGGTACAGAAACCCAGCATAGTATGCTAATGTTATTGAATAAATGTAAATGCTACTTACAATCTTCTTAAATACAATTTAGACAAACTTTTTTTTTTCCTTTTTTTTCTTTTTCCTTTTTTTTTTTCCTTTTTTTCAAGTTGTACAGGTAATCTCTCAGCTGCTAGTTTAATGCAACATATCATTAACATTACACAAATTAAAAAATAACACGTGTGTGTCTTCCTACAGAAAAGCTTCCAAAAACCCGACCCACATCAAAAAATGCAAAATAATGGAATATAATTAAAAAAAAAAAATTAGTTGCAAGTCTAGCAGCAAAGCAATTAAGTGAGGATATATTTACCAATATAAACAAAAGGGAATATTTGCAACTACAGGTGAAGCCCCAACTATCTTAGATCTACCGACACAAATAAAAATTAAATTCTCTCTAAAAAAAATAATCTGATTATTTAAAATAGGAGTAAAAGCCATTGCTACCTGATGAACTACCTAGGCTAAGTTCCTGAAACAAGGACAGGGGGTCGCTGTTCTTTTTTGTCTGCTCAGGAGGAGGTTTGGGCTTGGGGGGAGCCCGCAGAGCGCTGGCGTAGGACATGACAGGCTTGGTGCCGCCGGCGGGCTGGGGGCTGCTGCTGTTGGACTCCACCAGCTGCTTGTTGGGCATCAGAGGGGGGAACTGGCCCAGGTGCTGGAGCACGTTGTAGTTGAAGGAGTTGGAGAGCTGGATGTTCTCGGCCTTCAGGTGTTCCTCCGGGGGCTTGGCAGCCTTCGGTGGAGCTGCGAAGGAGAAAAGCAGAAGTTGGAGCAAAGGAAGGGCTCTGACTCAGCACATCCACCTGCAGCAAGCCCAAAGCCAGAGCTGCCACCAGCCCTCTGGGAACCTCCTCCCACACCGCCCATCCGCCCATCTGCCGTGTTTATAGTCACTCTGAAAATGAACTTCAGAGAATGGCACAATCCCAGGGTGGCTTGGGTTGGAAGGGATCTTAAAGCTCATCCTTCCACCAGACCAGCTTGCTCCAAGCCCCATCCAACAGCCCTTGTGTTACAGTCTGAAGTGATGCTGAGGGAGTTGCTGCAAGAGGCAGAGAGCACTGCATTCCTCCCATCCAGCCACTTTCAGAGGCTGGAAGGCACTGGGATGCCAGATATCCTTTTTATTTTTTTCCTCTTTCTTTTTTTTCCCCCCTAGTCATCCCCTAGAAGTTAACAGGACTCTGACAAGGAGTGCCACAGCCACTCCTGATGGGCAGGAGGGATCAGCCTTGAACAGTCTGGAGTCAGGGTCACTCCCTCTCAGCACTGGACTTCCACTTCAAATTCTCGTGGGGTTTGATTTCATGGATAAAAACCAACAGTAACAAGAACAGTGCACTTACTGGTCATTAACCCTTAGCTCTATAAACCACATTTGGGCTGTAAATGTGATCACAGGCAGTCAGCTGTAAATGTGGAAAGCTACAGCAGCCATAAAACGGGGATGTGTTTGCATGAACCAGAGAGGACTGCATTCCTCCCATCCAGCCACTTTCAGAGGCTGGAAGGCACTGGGATGCCAGATATCCTTTTTATTTTTTTCCTCTTTCTTTTTTTTCCCCCCTAGTCATCCCCCAGAAGTTAACAGGACTCTGACAAGTCACTGAAGGGGAGAGTCAAGTTCACCAGCTCTCGCTGAGATAAGAACTGGACGTGCCTGCTCCTTGGTGTACACGAGGACCTTTTGATTCCTGTCCATTGCTCTAGCTGGAAGGACTGAAAACTTTTATTTCTGTTCTAGGTCGAAGTGATCTAATTCCATTCCCAACTCCTGGATTATGCAGCAGTTCAGTGCTCTGACATCACTGAACACACGCTCTGGGTGTCTGCAGCCTCCAGCTGAAACCCCAGAGCTGCCGTTCCGCTCAGCGGGCATTGAGGGGAAGCTGCTTCCCAACGGGCTCGACTCTCATCTCAGCACTTTATCCACTGAGACAGCACAAAGAGTATTTCATTCTTCTTGCTTTACAGCTTAATAGGCTAAAATTAAAATTTACAGCACCATATATAATTCATTCTCCAACAGCAATTCAGAGTCCTGAATGCCAACCAACTAATTATTGGTATTTCAGGCTGAATGCATTGCTGCTAATTGATATGTTCTTGCTTCACATTTAACAACTCCTGTAACTCTCAGAAAAAATGGTCCTTTAAACCATAGGTATAAAACTGCTTTCAAGTGAATTTTCTGAATCCTAATGAGGGTCCTTTACTTTTGTCTGGAGAATTGTGCTGCCTTGCACAGCTAGAGAGATGCTACACTGAAACACCTCTATCTGCAATAGTCTAGAATTACAGAACATATCTATATTACAGATATATTCTCTAATTATTTCAGTCTTTAATCATATAATGTTATTTTTAAAGTGCACATACAGAAATGTACCACCAAATGAGTGCAAAAGTAGAAAAACATAAAGTTTCTTACTGGAAGGGTCACACACAGGCTTCTGCTTTTTATAGAGCACTCAAAAAAACCCAAACAAACAAACAAAAAACCACAAAAATAAAACAACAAAAAAACCCCCCCAAAAAACCACCCCACCAAAAAAAAAAAAAACCAAAAAAAACCAAAAAAAAAAAAAAAAACCCACAAAAAAAAACCCCAACCCATAGAAGAGTGGGTATGGAAAGAACACAAGCAAAACAATTTTGCTAGGGTTGCTATGATTCAACAAAAAACAAACAACCCAGAACATGAGCAAAAAAACCCTCCCAAAATAACCACAGCACTCAAGAGAAGACAAGTAATGACAAGCAGGGCCAGAGGTGAAAGCTGTGTGTGGTAGAGGTGTCTAAGAGAAGGAAAAATATGAAATACACATCTCAAATAAGAACTTAAATCATTTTCTTGCCATCAACAGAAAAAGCAATGCATATCAAACTCCCAAATTGCAATTTTGGGAATGGCTGCACAGAAGAACCCTGAGCAATTGACAGCAGCTCTCCCTGTGCTCCATCAATCCCTCCTGATCAACCCAACCCAGCCACTCCTGATGGGCAGGAGGGATCAGCCCTTGAACAGTCTGGAGTCAGGGTCACTCCCTCTCAGCACAGGATTTCCACTTCCAATTCTCGTGGGGTTTGATTTCATGGATAAAAACCAACAGTAACAAGAACAGTGCACTTACTGGTCATTAACCCTTAGCTCTATAAACCACATTTGGGCTGTAAATGTGATCACAGGCAGTCAGCTGTAAATGTGGAAAGCTACAGCAGCCATAAAACGGGGATGTGTTTGCATGAACCATTAGATACAGGGCTCTGTTTCATAAACAATTATTGACAAAACAGAAACCATGCTTAACTACAATAAAAAATAAAAACATTTCATTGCAAGTTACCAGTGAGAATTTGACATTTTCACTTAAAATTCAGTATTTGACAGCCGATGTGTGTATATGGTATTTTTTACATACACACCTGTCCTCTGAGGACTTCACTCACAAACAGCTTCTCAAGCTTTTCATTCAGGCAAAGAAAATTGGGACTGGCTGATCCCAACATAAACGTGCCAGAGTTTCTGAGCCCCTTGCAGACAACCACGGAGTTTGGAGAGCAACTCTGTGTGAGCAATTCAGTGATGAATGCCACAGAATACTGTGCATTCAGCTCCTTGATTTTCAGTAAAAATAGAAATAGATTGAAGGAGGTGCCCTGAGCTTGAAGCTTTGAACTTAGCATGAAAGATGCTGCCATAAATATGGGTTTGCAAAATAACATTTTCACATTTTGGAAATTAAAAGGCACATTAGGAATTTAATTCTTGAGTGCTGTCGCTGATATAAAGAGCTTTTCTCATTCATTCTACACTGCATGCTCCTACTTCAGAATTACTATGAAATTACAAGATGTTTTACGTTTATAAAGTTTGATGAAAAGCAATTAAATCTTTTAAGGCAAATAAAACCAGCTTATAAATATTTTTTCCACATTATTAAGTGGTTTTACTATCCACACTGGAATACTGTTCACATTTTTATTAATTTTCTTTTTAAATTACCACTGGAGAGATTCTTAAAGCAAAATCACAGGGAAGAAACTGCACTATGCTGGTAATTTTGTTTTTCATAAACACAAGAAATAAGGAGAACAGAAGAAGAGTAGTTGAACTGCTCCAGCTCTCTCCTTGCAGCTTTTTGTCATCCCTGAAAAGTTAATTTAGTTTTCTGTCTGCTCAATCAATCAGCACTGCTGCTACCACCAGGGAAGCCACATTCCACTGAGATCCTTCCACGGTGAGAGAGACTTTAAACTCGTCACTCCTTTGATGAAGCACCAGAATTTACTAGAGAAACGCTGAGAGCACTAATTCACTTTATGTGCTGCTCCCTCAGACTGTAATACCAACACAAAATATCACTGATTCTGGAAACAAATAATCTATCTTGCAAATAAATCCCACCAGTCACCTTAGCCTCCCTCCAGCACAAACTCAGCTGCACTTGAAGTCACTGTAAGAGACGTTCTGGCTTTAGTGGAGCTTTTGGAGAAGACTAACAAGCAGCACTATTTTTTTTTTAGCTGAAAAGCAGGATGCTAACAAGAAATGAGATTATTGCAAGCCAATACTTCCAAAAGCATTGCTGCAGCTGGTTTTGGGGAAGCAGCAGCTGTACCCACCGAGCAGCTCCCGGGGCGGGCCGGCCCTGCTGGCTCCGTTGCATGGAATGTTTGGGTAGGGGGCAGAGGAGGAGGAGGTCACCCACAGCTCAGGGGAGGAGTAGTTGAACGATGACTGGTTACTGTGGTCCTGAAGCTCTTTACACTGACCAAGACTGTCTTGAGGAGTGCTTAATTCTTCAGAACAAGCCTGGACTGAACTAGAGGAAATTCTTCTTTGGTACAACGGCCTGCCTGGTCCTCTTGGTTCATACTGTGAACAAAAAAAAAAAAAAAAAAAAAAAACAAAGCATAAAATAGCCTTTTGCTCTTTTGATTCAACTGCGTGCATCAAATACCATTTCCCCATTCAATATTTTCTCTGCAATGTCTTCTCAAAAAAAAACCAAACCCCTAGTTCTTTGCATTTACAAAAAAACAAATACATTTCAAGCTCTATGTTGTGTACTGCAGTCACTGCTAACGTATTTTGATCACACAAAATAGAGAATTTTAAGGGAAGTGCAAAGAACATCAACAGAGATTTCTTAATTCTTATCAACCTTTCCATCTCCCACTGCTACGTGGGCGTTGGATCACACAGTGAGGAGGAAGATACCCAGCATTTACAGACGAAGCAAAGGAAGCACAGAAAACACACAAGAGCAAGAAAAACATGTTCTTACAATGCAGTCAGGGAAAAAAAATGGCTTTTCCTTTTCCAAAGGATTAATTAGTGACTTGTACACCAGGATCTGGGGAAGCAGGACACATTTGTATACTGGATTTTGTACATACAAAACAAATGCTCTGGAGAAGTGAGTGCCCTTGGGAGAAATAATGGAGAATTTTATCTGAAACCACAGAAATGACTTGCTTCCATAAACCCTGTAGATCATGTAGATGAAAACGGCAGGAGCTCCATCAATTAACCTGTGGGCTTCAAGAGTTCAGGTTTAAGGGCTCTCTAAGCTTTCTCAAAATTCAAAGCAGGTATGTTGTATTACAGTTTATTTTTAACAATAAATACAGTATTTACTCCCATCTGCACTGACTAACAAGAGCACCAATAACAGAGAAGTCATACAGGTAAATCTAGACTTGGTAAAGGGGGAAAAAAACCCATCCTAATGAAATGTCACAAGATATTAGCTAAACAAACATCAAATAACTTGCTTGCAGAGTCCAATTATTGTTAGTATATCATCTACAAAAAATAGACAGGGGGAAAAAGTGCATGAAAGGAAGCTGTTGTATCTTCTTTCAGTCACCACAATCAAGGGATCAACACTTGGATATCCTGACAATCCACTACCCTAAGAAAAATTTTGACTTCAACAACAAAAAACAAACAAAAAATGTCATAAAATATTGCCCAAATCAACCCCAAAAAAGTATAAATTCATTGAGTTTAAAAGGGCTATTTTGGTAAGCAATCAGGAATTTATCAAAGTTCTGGACACTTGCAAGTACAGAACCAGACAGAATAACTCCAGAATTCCCTTTGATGTGCAGTTCAGATCTGGTTTGACTAAACACATGCAAAAGCTTTTAAGTATCAAGTCAATTAACAGCTTTATAAATAGTGATTGAGGAAACAGTTTAGCAAGGATACCAAAAGTCAAGGAATCTGCCCTGACAAGTGCCTTGTCTGGGGGACATCTGTTAAAAACACAACTAAAACCCCATTTTGATTTCTCTGTGCACTCAGTCCTACCTACCAGCTGAAGCAGCAGTTTTGAAAAGTTTATAAGCAAGTCTCTGTCTTGTAACACTTTTACTGCATTTGGCATTTCTGTCACATATTTTGAAAGGAAGAAGAAATAAGAACTAAACCGAATTTGCACTAATTACATAAAGGCTCACTCTATTTGTCTTCAGATAGCAGGAGCTGTCACAAGCTCTATAGGAATATTTATTGGTTTATTACTGCTGAAAAGCCATTGTTCCTACGTCCTGCTGTACTGACAGCATTAACTGTTGTCACAAAGTATTTGATTTTATACAGGGTGCTATGACTTAATGGACTGAGACATCAAATTTCTAAATGTCTATAAACCCAAACCTTACTACAGCTCTGGCTGGGCCTGAGGACTCCATTAACCTCTCTGCATCTGTGTAAGCCAGAAATTTGTAAAATGCACTGGAATTCAATTTTAGTTATTTTTCTCAGGCTTAAAAACTAAATATTTTCTGTTTTTAGAAGCTGAAAGACAAATTAAATATGTATTGTGTGAGACAGCAATGAGCAAGGCTCCCTCCCCAGCTTCTGTAAAAACCTTAAGAGAAATGCATCACAGAACAAGCCACTTATGTACAAATACTGGATTACAGGCAGTCAGTGAGAATATGAATTCTCACATTCCAGGAATGCAACCTGGCTTCAGGATACTCCGTGCTTGCACGTCATCCACTTAGCACCTCAGATTCCAACAGGGATTAAAATCTCCTGTTCAAAACATGACCTGTCCCAGCTGGCAGAGTCTGCATCTCACAGCACACCCCCTTAGAGCCCAGGACAAGAGAAGATGGAGAGGGACAGAGCCAGCCATGTGTGCCAAGGGTGTGTGCTGAAGCCAGCCTCAGGCAGCACAGCTGGATGTCTCTGATTTCCAGAGCCCCCAAAATACATGGAATGGCTTTGTACCAAATTCATGCAGGCAGGGTGGGATTATGACAGCTCTGGTCTCCTATGAGAAGTAACTCAAGCACATTCACAGCTCAACACCGAGTCAAGTAGCTGGGTCATTCCAGCTGATTGTCCAGAGCTTCCACCTGGGCTGTGGCTGATTTTTGCTGCAGATAAATGACAGGCAGACACACAGAGCAATGACTGCACAAAAACTCAGAGTAGCATCCCAAAAGCCAAGGCTTCCCACTTAACAGAGAAAATGTCAGACCTGCAGCGACAAGAACTGCTCAGGGTGAACAGCAGAGCCGCAGAGAACGATTCCACCTCACAGAAATTCCCAACTCTGAGCTCCTAATGCCTGAGGTGCTCTGCATTCATGACCACCTCACAACATCATCTGCTATTAAAACAACAGGACTGGTGCAGAGCAGACAGAACACCCACCTCTTCTAAGCTGTGGAGCGAAGAAGCAGAAACTGCTCGAGATGCGAGTGGATGAAATGGCTCCTGACCGACTGCGTGCTGATGATTCTGGATTTGTATAAAAGGGCTTTGCTGCGACCTGTGGGGCAGTGGAGGTATTCCATAGTGAAAGCCCTGCCCCAGGAGGTGATTCTGCTGTAGGTTAGCATAAGTCCAGGACCCATCAGGTTGCAGGTATTTCAAGGGAGACGGGGTTATGTGTTCGGATGGCATTGAGAAAGGGGGGTTGTACATTTGGGGTAAATGCTGCTGAAATGCTGGGTTAGTGGGCAGTTCAATGTCTCTGCTGCTCTCAGTGAAGTTGGGGAAGTGGTTGGAGTTACAGGAAGGAGAAGGGAGTGCTGGTGGGCTCCGGGGCTGGACTTGTCTGTATTGCAACAGTCTGGACTGGGGGGGCGGCATCTCGGCCACGTCCCGGCTCTCGCTCGGCTCGCGGTGCGACAGCTCCCGCAGCAGCTCCTGGAACCTGTGCACACAACACACGCAGCAAGGCAAGAGGGAGGGGAAAACAAAAAAGGTTGGCTGAAATTTCGTCTTTTTGAGGTGCAGAAAGCTCAGAGAACAGAAGGCTGAATTTAAACATTCCCATCTTTGTGCTGACTGACCCTAACTTCAAAGGATGTGACTGAGCAATCAGAAATTAGGCACGAGAGGATTAATTGGATGAAATACCCACCTGAATCGTCTCAAAGTTATAATAACTCTTGAGATTTCCTTTCCAGTCAGAAGAATCAATTTTTTATTATCTCTTAAGAGACAACTAAAGGTAAGGATTTCCTGCTTTACTACACAAAGTAAAAAGTTCACACAAGTTAAAGAAAATTTTAACCCCTTTCAAGGCAAAAGCCAGAACGATCAGGGACTCCCCTCACTTGCACAATATACTTCTAAGCTTCTTCAAAAGGCCAATTCAATTCAGCACTTCAAAGAGTCAGCTAGGAGAGCATTTAGATGCTTTACCATGTCTATAACAAACCAGATGGAAAAGAAAGCATAGTGGGAGATGACAGTAAACAGAGGCAATTTAAAAATCCAGCCTTTCCAATACACATGATTAAAGTTGATGACCACTGGAACCATTTTTCTGTTGATGTTCAACAGCTTCCTTTCTTGCCCCCTAAAACTCCATCTCAAATACAAGCATGTTTTGTTTTTTTTTTTAATCTGCTTTTAAAAGCAAAGGCTTTTTGAAAAGGAAGAAAAGTTTAGGTTTCACTGGGGAGCAGCATTCAGGGAGGGGCTGTTTTGTTTCTTTTCAAGCACACAAATCTCAGACTGCTACTTCAAATTGAAGAATTTACAACTTAAATAGGCCTTAACTACACTCAGACACCTCTTTCATAAAAACACAAGGTTGTTACTCTCTATCCATTCCTTATTTCATAAATACAGCACTGAAAAGCTCCATAAAAATATTTTTCCACTACAGCTTTACTACCCAATATACTAACAGAATAAAGCATAACACATAATAAAAGCATAGTTTTAAGTCAGCCTGCCAACTATTTCAACCTTCATAATAACAGCAGCAAAAAGCAATACCTTTAAGTGCCTTGCACTTGATCACAGTGTTACAGATAGGTGCCCACTGCTCAATTTTACACAAGGTCTGATGACTCAGTAAACAAATACCTTGAATATGTTGCCTCTGTTTCATCTTCTGTATTACTGGCAAGTTTCCAGTTTGCCCTAACTTGCTGCTGTTGATGTAATCCAATTGGTTGCTGAGGAAGATGTGGTAGATGAGGATGGTGATGGTGTTGATATGGAATAGTGCCTTGACTGAGATAGGCATTATGTTCATTCCATTGCTGTAACCTGGCTTGTTGTTGCTGCCTTATTGTTTCCAAAGCTACATTTCCATGCATACGATCTATAAAAATAGTTTTAAAAAAAAAATTTATCTAATGCCCCTTTTTAAAGATCTTTATGTCAGAAAAAAAAAAAAAGAATACTTTTTATACAGTTTATTCCAGGGTCTATTATACACTAACTGCATTGCAGTGCATAACCTGGTTATTTAAATCATATGGAAAATCATATAAACATGAATCTTCTAATAAAGTGCTGAATATTCAAACATGCCTCAAGCAGCAAATTATGCTCAATGACATTACTTATGGAAACTAACCCAACAATGACCCAATTCAGAGCAATACGCCTGAAAAAGGTAAATACCTCCTTCATTTTCACTTCAATGTAGTTATAATTGCACACTCTGAATTTAAATAAAGAAAAGTCACCTACCTAAAGTGTCCCCTAAGGGCATTCCTGACGGATTCTCTTCAATGAAGTTGTTCAAGTGGGTTGGCAGAACTGGGTTGTGCTGTGCAATAGGCCTCAAAGGATTATTGACTTCTTGTAACAGAGGTGGGGGGTGTTGTTCTGAAATCACAGCATCTACAGCAGGAGAATGTGGTCGGTGGGGAATGGGATTATTAAAAAAGGACTGGCTGGGGCCTGCCTGGAAAGCAGGGGAAAGCTGCGAAGGTGGTGGAGGCTGCTGATTCAAGTGATTATGCTGCTGAACTACCTGGCTCTGCTGGGGTGGCATTTGGTTGGGCTGCTCAGGCAAGTGATTTTGCTGTTGACTTAAGAGGTTTTGCTGCTGCTGCTGCTGCTGCAGAGGGTAGGGCTGCCTCGGGAGCTGGGAGAGGTGCTGGAAGTGGCGGCTGGGAACTGCGAACTGGGAGTGGGGCGGGGTCAGGTGCAGGTTCAGCTGCCTGGGGGTGGGGTTGTCTTTGCGATGGAATTTAGCATTGGGGTAAGCGACACTGGAACGGGACTCTGGGCTTCTCTGCTGAGGGTTTGCTTCTAAATCAACCTATAAAAGGAGAGGAAAAAGTTCTGGGAATGTGCATTTTAAAAAGTGAAATAAGAACATGTCAGTTTGGCTAAGCGAATGAACGACTAAACGTAATGATTAAATTCATTAAGAGAGAGTATGAAATGATAAACGAACAAAAATACCTGAATCCCAAAAATAAACATAAAAAGAACCAAACCAGAAACCCAGACAAGAGAAACCCACCTGCTTGGATTCCAGAGGTTTTTTCTCAGGTGTTCGAATTTTACTGATTTCAGGTCCAGCAGTGTTTTCACTTTTACCTAAAAACATTTACAAAATTATTTCGTTTCAATAGGAAAATTATTATTTTAGATCTTTTTTCCCCCCCAGGCCCAGGAAAATCAACTTATTAGTATGACATTTACAGCATCACAGACATTTAGTATCATCTACCTAAATAACACTTTCCCTTTAATCTCTACACTTTGTTCATTAATCACCGCTTAGCAGTCCTTCCAACTTAATTGCAAACAACATCAGCAGTACTGCAGAAGGGAGATGGAACAATTACACCCTCACCACCCCTCCCCAACTCCCATTCCTTCTGAATCTCACAATATCCCAGCTATTCTATTTCTAATGGCAAATCCCAGGTCATTCCCCGATTAGGGAGGAAAGGGTGAAGGACAGATGAAGGAAGGAAAGTCCTCTCTGTTGGAGAGGAGGAAGCAGGAGGACCCTGCAGAGATAGTTTATTAGTGAGAGATTCTAAGAGTATGAAACCTACAAAAGAGATGGAATTGAAAACAAAATTTGAACTGGAAGATGCTGGGCAGGAAGAGGGTGATTAGACCAGCTGAAAAGACTGGGCTGGGTGATTCAGTGACACCCCTGCCAAGACAAAAGGATGAATAAAGGGTTGGACCTTCTCAGGTATCAGGAAAAAGGTGGTTTTTCAGGTTTTTGGTATGTACAGTAGTATTGTAATGTTGTAGTTCCCATAGGCTATATGTAGATTCTGTAGATTTTGTATCTTGAGGTGATTGGTTGATGCTCATTAGAATACTCACGATAGAAAGGGTTAAAATGGAATGTGACAGGTAACTCACTCTCTTACTCCCCTAAATCCCTGTCCCTTTAGACCTTTAAACTCTTCCCCAGTTAAACTGCCTTCCCACCACCAATAAACCATGACCAATAAACCACCACCAATAAACCACGTGTCCCAAAAAGTATCCTGGTCTTCAGATCCTCTCATCAGACACTAACGGCGCATTCCCAAATTTCCCCCCCAAGCAGAGCACTTTGCAGAGCCACTGCAAGCACTGACCATTGCGAGTCTGTTCGTGCTGCTCCTTGTCCTGGTGGGGCAGCTGCTGCTGTCCTATGCTAACAGGGGAGTGGTGGCCCAGGCCATAGGGGATCGGGGACCCTCGCCCGTGTGCCTGTAACAGGTTCATGTTATATGCCATGGCTGCTTGGTGAGTAAGGAGTCGAGGGTCGACTGCAAACCTACCCTGATACCCCGTCCACGGTACCTACGTGGTAAACAAAAATTAAAATAAAAAAAATAGATTAAAAAAAAATTAAAAAAAAAAAAAAAAAAAAAAAAAAAAGGAAAAAAAAGAAAAGAGAGAGATGTGATCTGTTAAAGTACATTAAATTAAAGGCAGTGATAATGAGCATGCTGACATTAGGTCAGTGACGGGAGCTTTTCATGCACCACACGGCCTGACACACTAACACACAAGGTGCTGGGAGAGCTCTAAGGGCAGGCATTTCAAGATTTCAGATTTTCAAGGAGAACCCTGGGCAAAAATTCTTCTATCAAAACCCATTCTTGTTTCAGTGGTTTTGAAGTTCAGAGAGAAAAGACTGATGGACAAATTGTAGTTTAATAAACTCCAGATTAATCTCTTCTCTAATTAAATAGAAATGGGTGAAGATCAAGCAAATACAAAGCCCCTTCTCCTGGGCTGTGGCTCAGGAGGGGACAGAGAGAGAAGCCTCAAAGGTGAGGAGCAGAGCTTGCAGCACCCAGTGCTGGGGTTCTGGGCCACAGCAGGAGGGGCTGTGCCCACCTCTGCACCCACAGGACACTCAGGGAAGTTCCCAGGACTACTGGTGGAACCCAGAGAGTGCTCACAGGGAACAACACCCCAAAGTGTCTGTGCTACGTGACACGTGGATTGCAGAGTCAAAGCAAAATCCTCCTCCTGAAAGCAGGTAAAAAGTCAGGATTTTTTTACCATGGCTTCAATTTTATTCCTAAAAGGAATGCAAAGGAAGACAGCTCTGCATCAAATGAGTTCAATCTCATCCTGTGGGGAATTTATTAAAAGAAGGGAAATACATGAACCAGAGGACAATGCAGGGGAAGATGCCCCCAACACTCAGGCTGCCAAAGCAACCTTTAGTCCTTCTCTAGCTTTTACCTTGGGTATGGGAACTGCATTAAACAAAGACATCATTTTATCTTCCACGAACATAAACACATTTTACTTCAGTCCCTGCTTGTTTCAAGTGTAACAACTTTCATCCAAGTCTTTTTTTAAATTACTATTTGCCCTTGAAATGTGCACTCTGAACTTCAGCTTTAGGCTACTGTGGCATCTGTACAACCCCAAATCATCTCCAAGCTTCTTTTCAAAAGTAGCAGTCTCATTAGTACCTCAGTCTTCCCACTTAATTATTTAAAAATCCATCCTCAGGGAAGGTGAGTTCAAAATACTTGTTTTTAATACATTTCTTTTGATTGGAAACACATAAAAAATATATTAACCTTGGAACAATAAGACAGAGCTTTTTAAATTACCTTGGTTTGATATTAATACAATGTGAGCAAGCATGACAAAGATACAGCTGCTGGCCTTCTCACTGCATTTAAATTTATCCATCAAATGCAGATTTCTAGTAAGCTTGGAAAAAAGAAAAATTCCTTGACCCAGCAAAGAAAACTGATTTACATCTGCCAGCTGATCTAAGACACAAAACTGAAACTACAGCAAGTCCCCTCTTCAGCATCCGTAACCCAAATTACAACAGAGGACTCAAAATTATTGAAAAAAAAAACCAAATTAGCTACATTATGACATTTAGTATTATGAATGGAATTAAACACATCTGCATGTGTGGGTTCCACATCCTTGCCACAGTCTTCAGGAGCTGTGTACAACACAGACATGTTACTCCACAAGCTTCTGCAGCCTTTGTTCTTCCCTTGCTTTTTCCTCCTGGAAAATGTTGACTGTGAAGGGTAAAAATAAAGCAGAGACTGCTTCTTTAATGTGTGTAAATTTTGATGGGACAGTTTTATTTGTCATCCAAAATTCCATGCATAGCCTAGAAGACCTGATTAGAGATCTTCATTCTGTTCCCAAACGTCATTAAGGGAAGGAATTGGAGAGGAAACTGGTTCACTAGGAGGTTCTGGAATGGAAAAACATCCCATTATGCTTATTTTTCTTATCACTTCACTTCAGACACCTTGCACTGCAGACATCCAAAACCTGTAATATAGGCTGTGTGATGCCAATAAAGAGAAACAAACTTGGTGTGAATCACTGAGGTCTCTCCAATGATTAAGAACTGAACCAGGGAAATAATTCAGAGGCAGGTGTCTCAAGTCAGATGAGACAGGTTCCACTAGTGTACCTAAAACACACCAAATTACATGAACATGAAATTGCTTTTAGCCTGCCTGGAGTTATTTGGGGGAGCAAAGCTTTCAGGTTCTTATTTTCTGGTGGTCCTCTGCACTGCCACTCCTAAAGCCAGCAAAGCCCACAGATTTGGAGTACTGAAAAAAACCTGCAAGGCATTCACTATCTGATTTTGTCACACATTTATGTGCACACAATAACTGAGGGGGGGAGGGGGGAGAAACAGAAAATGATTTCTTACAGGCAAAGGCACAGACATGACCATATTTCCTCCATAGACAGCAGGTACATATAGAATACTTGTCCCAGTGTGTGGATCTATCCTTTGAACAGGACTTGGAGATTTCCCCAGATTGGGGTGAGGTCCCAGAGGAGGAGGGGGAGGAGTATATGCTCGGATAGGATTTCCAATTAGAACAGAAGGATTGGGCTGAACTGAAAACAAAGATAAAAATAAAAGATATATACATACAAAAAAAAAAGAAGATATATACATAAAAAAGAACATGAAGATGACCATTTCTTTGTTTTTTCATCCTAACAGCATCCATCTTTATGAAGTATGTGTGCAACTCTCTAACAGCACAGGTCTGATACACCAAGAGAAAGCATTAATCAAATCCAGTATTCCATTTCAAAAATTTGAAGAGGCAGAAAATACGAGTTGAGATACAGAGAAACCAGTAGCTGGTAAGTGCATTAATGAAAGAATGTCCCAAACCAATTAAATATGCTGACAGCCAGCACGGCTGTTAAGCACTGCATCAAAAACTGAAATAACCCTCCTTTCTCCAGCAGGGAAGACAAGCTCTAAACTAATGCTTTTCCAAATTAATAACAAAATTATTCAGCTGTTGCATGCTACCTTGCAAAGGTATGATCAGTAATATCTGGATGTATGACAGCACAATTTAACTTCAAAGTACCTCAGAAAACAGTGCATGCAAAATAATGTCCAAACCCTTTTAGTGCAAATACCCTGGTACAGGGCTGTACATGATGAATTTCAAACACAGCTATTTTTCAAAGGCCAACAACAATGTTTGTGTTAAGGCTTTAAAATATGTGCACGTAACACCTATAAAGGGAGAGCCTCAGAAATATCAAATGTCCACTTAACAGTCTATGATCTGATTCCCACATGCAAACAGCAAGTAAATGGCTTTCAAACAGAGAAGAGACCAGATACTCAATCTATGTCAAACTCCTGTCAGCTTCCCTGGGCTCAGGAATTCCCCCAGGAACTGCAGAGGCACTCACCAATTCCATCAGGTGGGAAATGGTCATTCTGGTTATGATGATGGACCTTGCCCTTTAAAGGAAAAAAACCAATAATAGTGATCTTTGCATTCTTACACAAATCAAACCTTTTTATTCCAAGTGAACATGATAATTAAACATAAAACAGAGGTTGGAAGGAGTCAGCCCAACAGTTTATTCTTATTCAACCATCCAGTTCCATCACCTGACTATGAATTCACAAAGCTGGACATAAAACACCACTAATTCAATTAACCAGTGGATCATTACAACTCCTTCTGGGAAATCTCTCTCCCAAGGCCTGTTTTCAGATGCAAAGAGAGTTACAGCAGATATTTTGAGCTTCTTTTATCACCATTCTATTTCCCACAGTCCCACAGTTTTCAGGAGCAGCACCCAGGACCAATGTAACCCTCAGTACCCCTCGGCCATGGCAGCTTTAGTGGAAGCATGATCCATTTTCTGCTCCAGGTTCCAGCTCAAGAATGTTGGAGACAAAGGAGCTGCCCCCTGTTTTACTCAGCTGCTCACCCAGCCCCATGAGACATTGTCTCCCTGTCCCATCTCATTTATCAGCTTCTGGGCTGTGGCTCCCCAAAAGTGCAAGACAGGAGAGTAAAGAACCCCAGTGCTCAGGGGAAATTCTTCTTCCTTGCTGAAGTGTAATTAGAAAAGGATTTCAACAGACTCAAGTTATCCCTCCTACTTTCTCATGACTTTGCAGCATCAACTAATTAGTTAATATTCATAAACTGTGAGCACATATTCCATTGCCAGCATGCTCTCAAGTCCTTTGCAGCACAGAAATACTTTACTTAATCTGGACCTAAGTACGTTCACAAATTTAAAATAAATCTAAAAACGCTTTGATGCTGCAAAACTTTTCTTGCCCAGGAGATAAGTCTAGGCAGTTTTCCAGCACTCTGAGCAAATTAGTCAGGGTACAAAGACAGGTTGTTTGACAATGTTGACTCATGCATAAACCAGATTAAAGAACTGGTCTCCAAATTCTCCTCTCATTTGAAAAATGAATTATGGAAAAATAAAATAGTAATTGCTTTTCATTGCAGCACTTAAACAAAGGAAGCTAGTTTATTCAACAGAGAAAGATTCAATCTAAAAACGTGGAGGAGCTGCAGCCTTAATCACTCATGGCCAGCACACAGCATTTCTGTATCTGTTACAATGTCAGAGGCAAGCAGCCTGTGCAGGAGTCTGACAAACCTCTGCTCTAACCTACCAGACCTGTATTTTATAGGTGCCATATTTTTCAAACTGAAATACCAAATAATTACATAAGTTCATAAGAAAATAATGAGGTAAGTTTGTGAGAGGAGCTGTCCTGCTCAATGGGAGCTCCAGAACGGCCCTGTATCAGACTGGTAAATAAAAGTCAACTGAGGCCACCAGGAAACTGGGGAAGAGAGTTGCTGCCTTTCCTTTTCCTTTTTCTCTTCACAGTTTTGAAGGCTTAACGATTTTATAACAGTCTGTTCTGAATTCAATTGTCACCATTTCTCAGAGATTTGCACACCAAGGCTCGTGTCCCCACCCATCCCCAGGATATGTAAACCCACCCTAGTGGTGACTGGCAACACTGGAGCACAAATACACTCAGATGCCTCCAAAAACTCGCTCCACCTCTGGAACACAAAACTCCACATGACATAAAGGCTCTCAGAGGGAGCCCAGACCAAGATTTAGGTGACTGCAGGCAGTTAACAGCCTCGGCACTCCTTGGATCCCCCTTTAGTCAACAAACAGGAGTAGAGAGAGCTCTCCAGAGATTCATTCCAAGCTGTGGTCCTCAGTGACTGCAGGGAATGGCTGGGATGATGATGCACCCTGATTTAAGTGCCTGAATCCAGCCCAAAAGCTGGCAGGCAGCGAGTGGGAGGCAGGAAAGTTGTAAACTCCGAGCTTCATTTACTGTACGTGAAGTACCCCGAGGGAAGCTCCGAGTTCTGGAAACTTTCCCTTTCCACATCAGCACCTCCAATGGAGGCTGTCCCCACGCAGTTGTCCCCACCCAGCTGTCCCCACCCAGCTGTCCCCAGCCAGCTGTCCCCAGCACTCCTTCCCCATGGCCAGGCCTGCCCAAGCCCACCAGCACGGGACAAGGCACTGCCCTCACAGCTCCAATGCTGGCTCTTGGCCTCGCACAGACCAGACTGAAACATTTTTCCTTCTTTAAAATCTAAACAGCAAAGAGGTTTTTAATGTCCCTGCATAAACCCAGGAGCAACTGTACTGAATAAGAAATGCTGTTTGTACAAAACCACTTTTCAGCACGTGTGAAAGACAAGGCCTGACTTGCACTATGGCCATAAACTCACCACAAGACATGGTATTGGAGACTGCTCTTATTTTTTTTTCTACAAAATACAGCAACACTAGATTTTAATCCTTCATTTTTCATGTTAAATACTGTGCTTAGGATGTCTATAATAAGCAAAACCAACCATCTGCTTTTAAAACTTGAGCAAAGGGAAATGTATCACTGATCCCAGCTGTATTCTCAGAGTATTTGATTATTACCTGCTCACTGCTCTGCTGTTACTGCACACACTCACTACCTGTCAATGGCATTCAGAGGGAAGAATTTATTTAGAATTGTGATAGAGGTGGCTTATACACTTCAGATCTTAAGCTGAAAATAGAGTGCTGGCAGCTTGAACAGCACAAGGGCTTAGTTTACCAACAAACTAAAGCAAAATAAACAGAGCTGTCTACTTACAAGACTCTCACTTTCCCCAACACTCACTCCCCCTTTTTCCCTAAATGTACTAAACCTGCATTTTCAAGTTGGTTTTTTTTTTTTCATTTAGGAAACTAAAAGTATTAATAATGATGTTCTATTATTAAGAAAAAGACTGAAGAGCTTATGAAAAACAAGAGTACAGCAGTGGCTTTTAAAGACTACTTTGTAATTTCTGGTTTTCTGTAGGCCCAGTGTTTTGACACATGACTAGAAGCTTTAGAAATCTGGTGTTTGTTTCAGAAAGTAATGCATGCATCTTGATGAAGAAACCAAATGTTCTCACTTACAAGCTCCCTTTGGGGAAGGACTGCCAAAGGGAAGGCTTTCCTTTTTGTATTAAAAAAACCTGTCGTAAAAATTTCATTTCAGTGATACAGCCTGGAATAAAATTGCAAAGCTATGGGAAATGTGTGCAGTTCTTCCTTCCTGTACACTGAGTTCATCACAAAGCTGACAACCTGCATTTCAGTCCCATCTCTAAACACAATTCAATTAAATTACTACCCAAATGATTTTGATATAAACTACAAAGAACTATTAAAACAGATTTCATTACTAATATATCACCCCCCAAGAAAGCTCTAAAATTTAGTGTTGTTCTTTATCATCCTAAGGAAGATATGTATTTTCATCACTTCTTCACCTGCTTTTATGGAAAGAGCTGATGAAATTACCACTCAGAGGTAATTTTATCTCTGTCCTCTCAATGCTAATGAAATCTGGTCTTCTGAAGGACATTATCACTGAGCTAATCTACACAATAAACCAGTTTACAACATGTTTTTAATTACACCAAAAATTATCTTACATAACTTAAGTCCTTGAATTTTAAATGTGACTTTTAAACCAACCCAAATCCCTTTTGGATATTATTTTGTTGGCTTCTTTTACTCCTTGTCACTGTCTGTATCAGCCTATTGTTTCTTGGGGTGCAGTCACAACACAGCTTGGGATAGTGACTGGCTCTTGCTCAGAGGGTTTAAACTAAATCCTGAGTTTCCATGGCTAAAGTTCTCCAGGGTCACTGCAAAACTGTCAATGAACATGCCAGAGTGAGCCAAGGTGTGTTTTAGTAAGGAAACAAGGCCTGGACAACCCCAACCTATATTGCTAAAAACTTGATGATAATACAAGTCTAGAGCTTTCACTTGAAAACGCTGAGGATCCCTCTGGAATTTGCATTCCTATCTGATTGCACTGATGCAATTTTAAAACAAACAGCTTGTCCCATAAACCTTTCATGCTATTTCTCTCCGTTCACTCCCAGTTTGTGACAGGAGCCATCAGCAGGAACACTTTACCTTTGGAGGTGACTGCTGCTGTTTGGTGGGATTGGCCGCGTGCTGATGCCGCAGAGCTCGGGGGATGAACTCGGGGGCCAGAGGGTTCAGCACGTAGGTCTTCTTCAGCTCCAGAGCCTCCAGCTGAGCTTTGATCTGCTCAAAGGTGATGCCATGAAGACTTTCGTTCTCGTGGCACAGGGCAATGAACCTTTCCCAGAATTTCCTAAGGAAATGATTTTTAGAAACAGTGAGGAAGGCTCAATGGCTGTTATTAAAATGAAAACAGATTTAATGTAGCTGTGGGATGTTTTTATTTTTTGTGTGTGCTCATTTTACACACCAACCCTCCACCCTGAACCTGCTCCCTGCAGCTGAAGGCCACAGCACAGTGCAAAGCTGCCCAGCCATTCCAAATGACACACAGCTCTGTCCATGTGCATCAGGTCACAGCACTGGCTGGGTACCACATTTAATATTCCTGCCACAGACAGCTCCAACTCAGAACTTTTTCCTAGAAAACCAAAACCAGCAAACTCAATGCTTAAAGTTCAGGAATGTATGCAATTTAAGGCATTTATTGAAGCTCAAATAGTCACAGGAATTACACAGATTCTCAGTTCCAGAAGATGTCAAGAACATTCTCTGAATTTAGGCTGATCCTTCAGTGTGACAAATAGCAAAGCTAACAAAAACCAAATACAAAAGGGTTTTGAGATATGCCCTCAAAACCACTCATGTGAAACACTTCAGAGGCATGTGAAAATATTTTTGGGAGTTTCTAGAGATTCTTTGAGATTCTCTAGTGGAAAACAAACAAAACCATAAATTTTAGTGCGTGTCAGATTTTTCTATAACATATAGAAGTACTTTTGAGCTAGGAAAACAACCATCAGATGATACATGACTTGTCTATGAAAATTCTGTTTCCAACTTTTTAGAGGATGGAGGGATTATTTAAACCATGTAATAAAAAAAACACTCCTCCCTGTCTCCTGCTTTCTCATGACATGTCTTTCTACTGCTTTATAAAAAAATCTTTTTTTTTTTTTTTGTTAACATCCACAGCAGAAGCTATACAAAATTCTACTTATGATTTCTTTTTTTTAACCGCAAAGGAACTTTTTGGATGAAGTTACTGAAGCTGAAAAGTTATTTTAAAAAGGTCTGAAGATGTCACTTTAAAAAAAACCCAACAAACCTGACTGAGCTGTCTCTTTCAAAACCATCAAGAGTAAAGGTGTGCTTGACTCTAACTCCTGCTTGTTCACCCTTCAGTAATAAGGTCTGGCCTATCAGCAAGCACTGTTTTTTCCCCAAAACCTGCAAAATGAGAGATTGCTGCACGCTAATTGTACCAGCAGTGCCACATTTTGCTGAGTAGCTGACTTTGTGAGAAAGAACAAATGTCTGTCTGACAAGAATGCTGGGATGCTCGTGATGTTTTTAAGAATTCAAATTTGTTTTCCCTAAAAGCCCATTTCTGTTGTGATTTTATAGAGGCAAAAATACTCTTTTCAAATTTAGGATGCAAGTTAGCCCTTTTTCTGCATTTTGCTCTAAGGCAAATAAATCTTGCAAGGTTTTAAATGAGAATTAAAAACTAAAATTAAATGCATCACCAGGATGCTTTAATGATGGAATTCCCTCTGATTAATCAATTCAGCCACCAAACCTTCTGCCAAGTACCACAAATCCACTGAGACCCATCCACTTTTGCTGAGAATGCCCCAAGCAGTCTCCCTACACGTGGAACACTTGTTCTGGGGAGTAAGAACAGAGAATAAAACCCTGCTGTCTCTGTCTGAGTGTGCTCAGCAGTTTAAAGGGGGTGTCTGCCAAAACAGCCCTGTCTAGTCCAGTTGGAGCACACAGGAATGTAAAGATTACCCTGGGCACACTTCACAAAGCTCTCTACAACTATCATTACAGTCCTGACTCATTTTGACAGGTATTAGAATATTTATAAAATTCAAACACACTCTAAACTTTTTTGAGGTCTGTTTTTGCTAAGGAAATGTCACTTCTTTCAGACTTCTCTACTCCTGTTGTACTAAAAAAGAACCATCTTCCCAGCAGCCTCCCTGAGCCCCTCCAGCACTATTTTCAAAGAGTGAATGTTCAATTATTCAGTGAAACAAGACAATGGTATATTAAAGGGAAAGCTTGAGATACATCTTAATAAAGTTTCCCTGCTCCTTGTTTCTTAATTATCTTTCAGTTTTATAATTTGGGAACAGCTCTATGTCTACAAACAGCTGCTGGTCTCCAAAATGCAAACTCAATCCTTAACTGCCAGCACTGTAATTTATTTACCACGCTGACAGCCTATGTTTTTATTTTATTAAGTTTTTGCACACCCTATTTCAGGTATTTTGAAGGAGAACTCGGGAGGTACAGGGGCTCTTTCTCATCAGTCCATTACATAAACCAGCCCATGCCTAAAAAACCCAACCAGGTAAAGGGAAAAGTGAACTAAACCCACAATAATTATTTCTCTGTCAGTGAAGATGTTAGAAGCTATTTAAAGCAGATCACTGCATTCATGTACAGGTACTCCTGACATGGTCCCAGCAGGGAAGTGGTGAAATTCAGGTTATATTTCATAAATACAGTAAACAAAGGTTTGAGTTCCATTTGGCTTTTTCAACTCTGATCTTTGAAAACCACATCCCTTTTCAATACAGTAGAAACACTGCTCAGGAAAGTAGAACACAACACAGATATAAGAACTAACAAGTATTTTTAGCTTTATTTTAATAATGTAGTCAGTGCACTGTTTCCTCTCCTTGAGAATGAGCTGCAGGGTTTATCTCTGATCATCTCAAAATTTCAGCTCTTCCATCGAAAAAAAACCCTTTGAAGAACAAGAACCTTTAACGGAAGTGTTTACATATCTCAGCATTTTTCACATTTCTTCATTTAGGTCTATAAAATGTAAATTCACTCAAATCTTAACGAGTTTTTTTTTCCTAGTGTCATGAAGACCTATCAAAACATAAATAATGTTTTTCAAGTCTTCTACCATCCTACAACTGCCATAACATTCAGCTTTAAAATACCACATTACATCACAGTTTTAAACTCCGAACCACGTGTTACTTTCATTTGTATGTAAGACTGTAACAGGTGTACAAAAAAACCCCTACTAGAAAGTAAAATGAAGCATGTTCAACTGTTACTGTGAAGTGAAAATCTGAGCAACTATAAATACATGAAAAGACAGGTTATCAATGGCCAGGTGTAGGTATCTCATGTTTTTCCCTGTCATACATGATGACAACCATCACTGTTCCAAACCCACCAACCACAGATAAACACATTTTCCAGTCCCCTTAGCCCTGATGAATCAAGGAACATAGAGAAAGTACCTGCATCTTCCAATGGAACATAAAGCAATAGGATCTCCCACCACAGCTACCAAGGATTGTGCTCTTGTAATGGCAGTGTTGAGAAGTTTGTAATTAGACAGAAAACCATAATCCAAGTCTTCTGTTGAATCCTCCAGTAACTGCTCTTTCCTTTTAATTGGAGTTTGCTTATGTTTGCATGTGTGCCGTGTTCGTACTGTGCTGAGGAACAGAACTCTGAACTGTTTTCCTAAAATGAAACAAAAAACATCTCTGAGATAATTGTTGCTATTTCTGCTCATGCCACGGCCAGACCACTGCCCTTGCCAGCCAGATTTCACACCTAGATGTTCTGAACTCATAGCTACCCTTCATATGAAGGGCTTTATGCAAGAATAATAAGATTTAAAAATTTTAAAAGATGCACTATAAATAGCATATTCCATTACAAGAATATTTCCTCTTTAAAAGACTTACTTTTTCACCTTGATATTCATCACTCCTGAACTTTCTGAAATGTTAATTATCTTTACAGCATTGCCTATCAGTCAATAACAAATCCTGAATTTATTCTACCTTAAAAATAAATTCTGGACCTTCTTGATTCACATTTTTAAACTTCTCAAACGCATGAATATCCACCATGAAAAAAACAGAGCAAACCACTCACTGTCACTCAGTTACTTTATCATCTGCCTTTGTTTATTACTGACTAGAAATGCAACCTAGCAACAGGCTATGCCTACACAAAATCCTTGTTATCAATGTGATTTCAGGAAGAAACACCTAGATTTTTAGACTCCTTATACAGTTTATTCCTCAGATGGAAAAGAAATCAGTAAAATATTTTGAGGCTAAAGCTCTGTTGCACTTGTATTTGGAACTCTAAAACCTATCAGTTTGTTAAAAACACTAAAATTCTGTTTAAAACCGATCACTCTCCACAATTTCCACTCAACTTGTTTTTTTAAGCAAGGCTGAAGTTAATTTTGAAAAAAGATAATCTTTTTGAGTAAAGATGAAGCCATCTTTTTGAGAGAAGATCAATCTCACGTCCACGAGTTTACGGTCGTTGGAGCAACACCCGCATCACAGCTCTCCTTTTGCTGCCGCGGCTTTAGGATAATTGCAGCAAAGGAGAGGGTGATTTGATGAAGTTCTGAAGGCAGCAGACACATTTCCCCCGGCTCAGGCCAGCTCTGGGCCCCGGGCCTGCTGCTCACCCTGCACGTTGAGCACCCTCTCGACGCTGACGTCGGACAGGCGCTTCTTGCGCAGCTCGGCGCGGATGCGGAACACCTGGTCAGCGTACGGGGTCACCACCCCGATGCTGCCGTCGTCCAGCTTGCCCCAGGCCACGGGCCACTTCCTCCTCAGCTCCTCCACGCGCTCCACCACTTCAAACACCTCGGAAGAAAAGCACGATTCTTAAAAGTTACGTCCCAGGATTCATAAAAAAAGCATCGCTCTTTGATATGGAAAGGGAATCGGAGCTGTAGAGCTTTGAAACATTTACATGACACAGTGTTACACAAGCAATGACACAACTGCACCCTACAGGGAGACTCGAAAGCATCCTGGATTGTAGTCACTGTTTGCCATGTTTGAGTTTTTCTTAAGTTCTTTCCCAGGGATTTAAGATGGTAAACAAAGTTACTCTCTGTAAACTCTCTTGTTTTTCACTTTTCCCTCTCCTAAAGAGGGACTTTGTTTGTTGACCCTTGATGTGGCCAATGAGTCCAAAGATCCCACCTCTTAGGTGGGCACATTGTAAAAAGGTATAAAAATAGGTTCTGAGAATAAACCAGCCCCTTTTCGGAGCATCAGCCTTCTAAATCACGAGTCTGTGTCTCATTCATTGTGTCCCACAGTGACACTGGATTAAAACAATGTATTCACTATACAGCACCCTTTCTGATCTTGAAATTCTCACAGAAACCACAGCTGAAATTACAAACTTCAAAATTACACTAATAGTCTTCATTTTCATTCTTAGGTTCTTACAAAAACATCAAGAGCAATAGGACCTTTCTTGCCATGCTTCAACTTATTTCTGTAAGTAAATGTACTGCCTAAAGAGATATAATTGAATTTTTATTCTGGATTTGATATATGTCATCTTAGAGCCTGATAGCTCTAGACACAGAGTCCATATACCAGAGCAGAATCATCTTCCATTCCAAAGGATACTGTTGGGAGTTTCAGATTATTCATCAACTGCTAGTTCCTCTCTGAAACACTATGAAATGTGCTACCTGAGAAGACTAATGTGTAATAAAACCTGAAAACCTCCCCCTGTGAGTAGACAGCCTCCAAGAAACCTCCTGCCAGAGCACCTCATTTCAACACACCAGAGGTACTGCACTGCACAAGGCATTTCTGAGTAACTTGATAGAAGGTTTGTGATTCCTTTTTTTTTTTTAAATTTACATTCAATAAATATTTCTCCAGCTGTTTAAAGCATGGTAATTCACAATGCTCTTTTCCTACAGCACCACAAATGCAAGCTCAGCCTCTTAAAGTGAAAAAAATCTGTTAATCCTTAAAAAGACACAAATAGTTTATTTTTGGCAATTTCAGAGGACAGTGAAAATATGGGACTGTTTTTAAGCAAGTCCCGAATGTTTTTGTGACATCAATTCTTGCATTTAAGAGCCAGCTCCACTGACAAGGGATATTAGAATAAACTCTGATATCCATAAAAACAGTTGCACGAAAGTAATGATCTTTTGTAGGTATTTTGGCAAGATTCTCTGAAACCATGTAGCTTCTGGGTATGTATTTAGAATTAATACCACACAGGGAAATTTTAAAATGAAGACCAACAAGGCAAAGTTTATTTCCCAGAATAATTCTTATTATAGACATCAATGAACCACAAGATGCCCCAGTGCAAACATCCATTAAGGGTCAAACAGAAAAAATCTCCCTCATCATCTAATTTCAGTTTTTTTCTGCTGGTGTTTAAAGAGCTGTTGTCCTTCATTTCTGCCTGTGGCCATTAATGACTCACAGTTTTCAGACAGTTACTTGGCCACTAAAGATATTTTTAGGTCTTTTACAACTTTTTTTTTAAATGGCAAAGCAATCCAAGTAGATTAATGAAAGCAGTCAGGTGTCCAGAAGTCACTGAAGCTTCTTATTTAAGAAGATATTTTAATGCAGCAAAGAGTGTTTAACAAGTGCAGCACAACAACAACAACAACAAACAGGTTTCAAATTGTGCAGCAGATAAACCCCACCATGATCAACAAGGGGAAACAGGCAGCTCTGCAGTGCTTCCTAACAAGCACTAACCAGAAATTCCTCCTAAGCTTATGAAAATTACTGCTATTTCTTGGATTTTCTCTCCCTCCCCTAACTGGAGGTGACTGGAAAAAGGCATCTTCCACTATGAAAAGCATTATCAAGCCAGAAGGTGGGAGGTGGGTGCTGCTTGCATGTGTTTGTTTTTGTGAGCCTGGGTTGTTTGGTTCTTTTAAACACAAGGGAGGGAATGAGAGTGAAAGTAATTTTTGAAGAATACCAATAAATCTATGTGAAACAAACGCATGGAGAATAAGTTCTCACCTAAAAAAAATCTCATCTGCACATTATCAGTTAGACACTGATCCTAAACATATGAAAGGAAATGTGAAATGTTACTCCAGAGGACTCTTATCTGAGTGGGAACATTTCTACAACAGTCAGAGAAATCTAAGTTTTACTTCAAATTGCAGTTACTCTCAGTTGCTAAGATACATCTATCAGAATGTCACATAAATTATCAGGAAAGACATCCTGAAGAATGAGCCTGGGAGAATGAGATGTGGCTTATAATTTGCAAAGAAAAAAAGAAGGTAAATTAGTGGAAATGTTTACTACAGTTGCAGTCTTCATTACATCATGTTTAGTGAATTCCATGCTCCCCTCTCCTAGCAAGGACAATTTTCATCTTCCACCCACACTGAGCATAAACCAATTTTGGGGGAGTGGAGCTTTAAGAAAACAATCAACAGTAAAAACAAAGAAGAATTACCTCTGCATTATTGTAAAAAGCTGTACTATTTTTTTCTTGCACATCTTCTCCACGTGCTGTGAAGAAAGTCAAAGGGTAGAAATCTTTGTGTGCTGGCTGCTTTCCACTTGCCATCAATTTGCCTTCATAGAAAAGTTCGGATGTGTAACTGTAACGAGGCAAAACAGGGTAAAATGTGGAGTCTACACAGGAGCTCACTGATAAAATATGCAAATCTCCCTGATGAAATATGCAACCACAAAATACTTCATAAGGAAAACAGAACCGCTGATTACTATTCAGCATCTTCAAATGATTTCTCTGAACTGATATTTCCCTACTACAGACACAGCAGAAGGCACTAAAAATATGCTTCTCCAACACTTTTTCTACAAAGGCTGTTTTTCCTTCTCATCTAAAGCTCAACAAAGTTATGAACATTCTCACTGATGTTTCACTCAGAAGTTCTGATGGCTGGGAACTGGGCAAAAAGAACACTTGCTGTCTGGCACTGGTTATTCCCCAGGCTGGACAATGAGCTTGCTCATGTCAGTTAGGAGTTATTGAACTTGGAAGATAAATTTACTACAGATTTCGTGTGCACTGAGCACGGCGCAGGCCAAGCGTTCAGCTGTCAACCAAGCTTTTCTTCTGTGACTTCTACTCCAGGCTGATCTATCTTGCTAGAGACCAGAAGCACAACCAGAATAGAGTTCCTCTGCTGGCAGCAGCCATTCCAGCAGCTGGCTGAGTGGAAAAGAAATGAGGCAAGAACTACTTCATGGTGAAAAGCAGGAGGGGAAAAGGCAAACTGAATGGAATGAGACGAAAAGGCAGCAAGGACAGACTGCAGAGTGTTGTAAATGCTGTATGCTGTTGCACAGTAGAGCTAAATTAATGCTCTGCCTTCCAGTAATTAGTGCATTTTGATATCATCTCACTTGCAGTGCTCAGCCTCCAACCTTAATGTACTTTGGCTATCACTCAGAGGCTGCAGGCTGAGTACAGCCTGACATGAAGTCAGCCAAAGCAGAGACTGTGCAGCTGGTGGATCCATCGAGTTCTTCCAGAGCTCCAGCTACTGCAGCTTAAGATTGAACAGATGCTCATGGAAAAGCCACAGAACCTTGTCTGCTACCAAATCACCATCAAAGCACTGCAGCCCAGCCCTGACCTGGCTTACCCTGGGACAAACCTGAAGAACATTGGCTCCTCTCTCCACAGTAGCCAGGGGGCAAAACTAACCATCTCTTCTGCAAATTTTAGTAATGAGATCTCATTAAACAACAAAAATTTTCTGTATGGGCTGTTTTTTCCAATTACAGCTCCAAAGTCAGGCTGAACTAATGGCTCGTTCTTCCCTCAATTTCTCATGGTGTCTCTGCTTCAGTGAGGTTGAGATGATTAATGAGCCCTTCATCTCCCTACACTTCTGTCCTAAGTGTCATGATCCCATTTGTCAGGGGAACTTCCACGTTACACAAAAAAGGAGACTTGAGACATCTCCTAAAGAGACCACCATGAGAGTGTTCAGCTGGCTGCACCTCACACAGCAACACTTCCCAGTGGAATTGGGCAGACTGGACTTTCACCAGAGAGCCAACCAGCCCCAGTGGTGTTTCTGTGCCCTCACCTCAGTGTTCAACACAGCAGATCTATCCTGGAACTCCCTGCCTGAACTCCAGCTGCTCAAGTGAATTTTTATGATCTTTCTGAGGCAAATGACATGGAAGTGATCTCTCAAGCTAAAATGATCCCTCTCTTTACAGATGTTGCCTCATTTCAAACTCAGAAACTCAAAAAATGGGTAAGAAATTTAGCAGCACTCAGCCTATAATTACAAAGTCCAGAAAGTGAAGACAGATCAAGCTATGTAAAAAAATATTTTACATTCTCACTTTTGATTCCCCAGAGCACTTAAATATTTCTGCTCTTGCTTTGAACACAGTGATAACCTAATTAGTATGACTGGATACCAACATAATATTCCTCAGTACATATTTGAGCCAGGATTTAAACTTTAGCATTTTTCCCCATGATTGCACTTATTCTTTCCAGCACAGCTCATGGATGAGCTCATTACACTGGCAGCCATTAGTTTATCATAGCATAAAAATGCAAACCCACTGATTAATGTGTCTTGAAAGAAGTAATAAAAGATGTCAACAGTAAAGAAGCATGCTCAAGAATTTGACCTATTTTTTCCATTCACAGTTGCATATCCATATGTTCCTTACATTGCCCACAGCTTACCATTCCAAGATAATCCACCCCAGTAAATCTAAAATTCTGAGATGGTTCAAAGAAGCACAGAGCCTATACAACAGACTGCTGGGTGGTTAAAAAGGGCAAGTTGGCTCTTCTTTGCTTCAGTGTGCAAGCAGCCAAAGCATCCCCACCTGAATGAGGGGTCTGTCCCACAGCCCTGGCAGCTGCTCTAGGAGACCAGATTACAACACAGAATTGCTAATGAACTTGGAAACCAAGCAAGATTTCATGACAGAAACACTTGAGCGCTGTGCTTGGCTCTTTTGTTCACTGGCAGCAGTGGGAAGAAGCACATGATACAGTGAAAAAGTTCACACCTACTTGATGATTGCTTCATGGGAGCGATAGTTCTCACACAGCAGGATCCTGCAGGGGAACTCGGCAGGGTAGTGCTCGTAGAGCCGGTCGAGCAGGGAAACATGAAGGTTTCTCTCCCTGGCAAATTCACTGTAGACAAAAGGACTGAGCTGTAATAGACACACACACACAAAGAAAATGTAACTAAATGGGTGGACTCGGAATTTCATGCTCCCAACATACGTATTTGCATCAAACCAAAAATGAAACCTCTCTTTTACTGGACACTCGTCGCTGGAAGACACAGACCGTGGCCATTCCACAGAAATGCTCCTTCCCACCAGAAAAGACCAGAATGGTCATAAAGGAACAGTAAAATCATCAATAACTATGCAAAGAGCCTCTCTATCTAAGTTCAACACTCCAAACTGTTTAGAATGACTTTACACCATTATTCTGACAACCGCTTTAACAATTAAGGTATTACCACAAATAGCACAAATCAGAAAATAAAGACATTTCAGCATCATTCAAAAAGTTAAATAGAAATGTTGTTGAAAAAACAAAAACCCAGTGACTTAATTTACGGTTATATTAAACTCCTACTGGGTTTGTTTAACAATAAAAGCACCATCTATTACAGCAGGAAAAATAGAACCAAAGATGATGATAATGAGATTTTTTTAAAATACAATTTCCAACTGTAGAAATAAAATCAATCTGAATTCTAAATTCATATGATTCAGATTCTGAGTTTCACTTCAGCTAAATACTAGTTTTTGAAATTTAAATACTGGACACCTGATAGAGGATCTTCTGCAAGACCCTGAGCTATAGAGCAGCCTGAGACACACAGGCCCAGGGAGGACTTCAGCCAGCTGGGCTGATGAGATCAAGCCTGAAGTAAAAATTCCAAGCTCCTGAAAAGCATTTCGAGAGCACTATTTAAAAGGCACTACCCCAGTCCTTGGCATTACTAATATCACTGAAATTATCCACTAGTATTAAATCAGAGGTGGCAACACCATTCTGAGTTTACTGCTGTACCAAAGCAAACATCCCCTCTACTGCTACTATGAGATGCAAAGAGAATTAAAGGCAAATCTATAAAAACAAATAAATCTGGCCTAAATCAATAAAGCAAGTAAAGCTGACTCTTCCAAGTATGCTTTCTCCTGCCTACAGGCTGCAAAATGACAGGCAGAATCAGTGTTTTAAACTCTCCAAACCAAGGAGCTCCCAGGCACTTCACAGAAACATAAAAGCACTGGCTAGTTTCAGTTTTCCATTTCTCACTTGTTCAAATCTTAACCAGATTAGATGCTTCTAATAAAAATTTGAAGTTCTTTCAATCCTAATTCTCCATATTTTTGAATTCTTGTAAAAATCAACAGGGAATATCAGTCATAAGCTCCTGGATGTAATAAATATCCTCATATCTTACTCAAATAACATCCCTGGAATTCTCCTTGGCTTCCCCATCTATTATATGGTTTGGTGCAGATAAATAACTTGAATAGATAAATACAAATATTATACATATGCACTTCATACTCCAACATTGCTTAACTCTTACCTGCATATGGTCTCCAGCCAAGACAATTCTTGTGTTTTTATTAGCTAATGCTAGAGGCATAATCGTTTCACACTCCATAGCTTGAGCAGCTTCATCTAACAGAATGTGTGTAAAAAACCCTGGAAAACAGAGAAATCAGCAAATAAATGAAACTTGAAATACCATACAATGAACATTGATAACAAAGCAAGAACTGGAACTTAACATTCAGTGTTCTGATAGTAATCAAAACTAGAATTAAAAAAAAAAAAAAAACTATGGCTTATACAAATTAATTTCTAGCAACTACTGAAAAGCACACAATTTTCAAAGCCATCAAATGACCAGCAGTGGTCACCTGGCTGCCAGTGACACTGGCAGCAGCCCCCAGGTCTGCCTCTTTCTTGTGACACACATGAAATTAAACATGTGTTTATCTGAACCCTCCTTACACCAAAAGGAAATACCTCTTGGCAGACCATCCCTCAAGAGGTTTCTCAAATGTGAAAGTCATTTCACCACCATGAGACTTGAAGAGCTTTGGACAGTGACAATGACAAGGAATTCCTCATGTACTTGAGTCCTAGTAATTATCTTATATTCTAAATTTCCCATTAAAATTGCACACATACCTGAGCACTTTGCTGGTTATGGGCTTAAAGGAATGTTGGGGGGGAAAAAAGGAACAGAAGTTGAAGGAAAATTTAAATTCAATCTTATGATAATATTGGACCAAAGGTTTGGTGGGAATCTATGCACTGGAGAGCATGCACTAGAAAAAAAAAAAAAACTTGGCCACTGTAGACTTACATTTTATGAAACCTACACTCAGGATAGTATAGAATGGTTTTGTACATTGATGTCTGTGATATATTAAGGTTTAAAACAAAGTATTAGGGGACTTGGTGCACCATCCAATTCAGATTACATACATAAAAATGTAGCAATTTTCTTTGGAAAATACAAATTTCATACAGCTGCACACACATTGCTACGGCATGACTGTACACAGTTTGCTGCCAAACAAAGCAGATATTTCTATCTAAAGACCCAAAAATATTTACCATAAATTCCATATCAGTTTTCTCTGTTGCAACAAATGCTTAAATGTAGCCATAAAAAACCTAATCCTAACTTGTGTAAAGAAATTCCATGTTCTCCAAAAAGCAGATGGATTTCATTTGGAGATCAGGAAAATAATAACCCCTAAGCAGCCTCTGCCCCCAAAAATCAGTCTAATATATTTCAGTTTAGAAAACAACCCTAAATGTATCATGTTAACAAAGACAGGGCTTGTATGTGTGGGAGTTGTTTGCAAAGCTAAACAATTCACAAAACAAGGGAGAAAAGCTCTCTGTTATTTATGCTTACATGCTCCACTGAGTAATGACCTTAATGAGCATAATATTCAAAGTCAGAATCTTAAACAGAAATTTCCCTCTTGAATCTCAGAAACACCAGATCATAGATAGTACTGCTTCTTTATTTATTTTTTTTTAAGAAGGGAAAAAAAAGAACAAGCAAAAGGTTAATTAGACTGCCAGCAGTTTACAGCTTTGTAATAAACATTTATTCATAAAAAAACCAACATTTTAAGATTACTATTGTTTACTTTATTTTTTAACAGTTCCAAGAACTGGGTAAGGGACCAACACTGGCAAGAGGAAGATATTTCCCAAGCATGGACACTTCTTGTCTAGAAATTACCTTACCTGGTTCAAGATCCAGCTGACATAGATATTGTGATGTATTTAAAGTAACAACTACTACTCGTTGCTTAAGAATGTCTTCTTTCTGTGGCATCTGAAAGGTGGAATGTGTGCTTGAAATCAAACAGTACTGATGCACAACTGGGTGAACAGTCTTTACCCAGCGATTTCGGAAATATACCCTAGGAAAGAAAAAGGGGCTTATTTTCCATGAGCTTTGAACACAACAACAGCCTAATATTTCCAATATTTCAAATACTAATATTCTGTTTTCTGGTCAGTAAACATCATCTTCAAGATGCAAAACTCCACAACTATGCAGCATTACCTGCTGAAACGTCTTTCATTCACCTTCTATTATTGCAGTGCAGTTTTACACACATGAACAATTAGCAGGTTTTAATTCACATACAGAAATCTGTAAATCCTTCAAATGCTTATGTTCTGTGATCTTCACATCAATGCCTATTTAATTTTAAACTTACAATAAACTCATTTAAAGTATTTCCTGACCTGAAAAGTAACTATAGCCCAGAGTATGGAACTGACAGTGGCCTGCACATCTCAGCCACTGCAGCTGATATATGAAACATGTTCAAGTCCTGTTGTTCCTTTCACCCACCCCGTGTGCTGTCTGAATTCTACAAACCACACTTGAGGTGGATTCATCTCTCTATCACACAGGGCAATAACTGTGATATTCTGGATAAAAGAATGAGAAACAGTGCCAGAGCTTTGGCTGGAGTCTAAGATGTGAGGACGCTGCCTGGGTGTCAGACACCCCTCCATGACACACCAGGTCATTTTAACCACCATCCCTTGGGATCAGTGATGAATTCTTCTCAGGAAGGGGTGACCTGTTACAGCCAGCTTGGCTACATGGGAGAGAAACAGAGAAGACACAAAGGCTGTGCCCCAGAACACAGAGTACAGGTAACTCCACAGGAGTGAAGACATCCAGCAAGGAGCTGGGTAAAGGTGCCTCGTGACACCTCCATCAGGTGTTCCTCACCACTGTAATCTCTAGCAAGAACTAGAAATCTGAAGTAGAACCTTGAAACTACAAGAAATTCTTGTACAGAAATTCAAGTTTGGAATTAAAGTTTTAAAATTTATTTCCAAGGCAAATGAAGATGAATTAATTAAATTCAGTTCTAAATATGGGATTTAATGCTGTTCGGTTTATCTATTCATTATTTTATTTCTCCTGCACCCATAGTTCAAATCCCAAATCATGAATAAAGTGTTTAGAAAAGTGTAATTATGCACCTAATTGCAGAGCATGATTGCACTGGCTGGACTCTGGATATCACATGTCCACCCACGTCTGAAAATTACAGCTGAGCTCCATGTGATGTGAGAGAAAGGAGTACTAGGATTAGAATAAAGCTGGTTTGAGAAGATACAATGTCCATTTTGGACAAAATGAAATGCAAAGGCACTTCAGTACCTGAATGACTTTTTATTTGACAACAACCATGGCAAATCCACACTTGGAGACCAAAGGTAACTCCAGGTAAAACTGGGTTCAGTGCAGGAACAACCCCCACACTCCTGAGTCATTCTCAGAACAAGAGGCTTCTAATGTTACCCCCAGATATTTATTTCTTCTCAGCTATCAAATGGATGAGCTTTATTTGATAAACTGTTATTACACCAAGTCATGGCCTAACACCTACCACAAGTGAGCCAGATAAACCCTGTTCCACCTACTCCAGCTTTTTTATCCTCAGCTTTTGTGTGCTTCACCTTCCCAACCTTTAACTGAGGTAATACTTACCCACCACCTCACAGGAGTACAGTGAGCATTACTGAGTTTATTGGGAGTTTATGTTTGTAAAGCACTTTGAGATTCTTGGATGAAAGGTGCTATTGAAATGCAAAATATTATGGTTATTAGACATTATTATACCATGCACTGTCTTTTATTACAAAAATTCAACTGTGGGTGACTCACAGATTGGCTGACAGCATTTCAAACTGCATTGCTGCTTACCCATTAATTTCTTTTATTTTGATGTGAGATCAAATAGGTATCCCAGAGCTATTATTCACCACTGGCATAAAAACACCTGACAGATGTGACTACTTCGAAAATGTCAGGAGAGAAGTTAAGCCTCACTGAACAAGGACTTTCTTTCTCAGGTGCAACTCAGGGTAATAAAATCACCCATAATTTCATTGTTAGGTGGTTTTTTTTTTCCTCAAAGTTGCAGGAAGCAATTACAAAAATGGGGTTTACCAGCTTAACACAAATTGTAACATTTCACCCTGCAACACACGCTTAACTTCTGATTAAACAAAAGACTAAACTTCTAAAATGTTTACCCTTAAACCTGCATGAGCAGAGTCCCTTAACTCCAGCAGAGCCAGGTTGTTACTAATCCAAACTCTCATTAGTGCCCACAACACATTTTATTATTATTTGGGTACAAAGTGGGCAAAAGCTGCAGCCACAGAACCCAAACCCAGCCACAGCTTACAAGAGAGATTGCTTTCCCCTCAAATGCCTCATATCAAGGTTTAATTCTGGAGAAATGAAAACCTTTGCAGGGTAAGGTTTACCCAAACCACAGGCAGTGAAATTACTGGCACACACATGGAGCATTGCCTCAAAATGGAAATTTCAGATTATAGATTAGGGACTCAATCTTCTGCAAACAAAGGCACTGAATATATCCACTGCATTTAATGCTTGGTTAACATGCAAGGAATCTGCATTTCCTGTGGAAATTCAGTTCACCTTTATACCCTAAGTGTGGCCTCTGGATACCTACAACAGAAACCTTAATCCCTGTGCATCCCCAGCCAATGAGCCAAAGAATGCACCAAGCTGTCAGCTGACCCCTGCTTGCATCATCTTCCCTGCCATGACATCAAAAAAGAAATTCTCCCCAACTATTTCAACTAAGTGTCAGTCAAATCCAGTAGTTCCAGGCTGGGATTGCTTCTAGCCACTTCTAAAATTTAACAAAGGGGGAGTCTAGAGTCAGAACCTTTGAGGGAGGCTAAAAAGTTTCATTTGCACTCCTGTCCTACGACAGTGACTTCTGGTGACTCCTTACAAGAGAGAGTGGGGACCTAAACTCAGGTCTTCCAAACTTCCTTTCCCTGTTCTGAACTTGACTCCTCTCAGCTCAGAACAGCAAGGCCAGGACTCTCCCCTTCAGACTGTGCTCCAATAAATCCTTCTTGGATACATCCCACCTCCTCAGCTTTTGTGCTGTTACTCCTCATCTGAAATCCCTCAAGTAAAAAGAGCACAGAAACTCAGAGGGAAAGGAAATCTAGCAGCCTAATTTCATGTCTCTGCTAAGAGACCATACTAAAAAAAATCTAACTAGTCCCCAGAAGCCTAAAGAAAACTTTAAAAGCATCTGATTTCCCTCTTCCATTTCTTTAGATCCATCTCCAAAGAGAGACTCATTCTCACAAACAATTATGTTCCTTGGGAAGCAGAAAACATGTGAAAAACCTGTCCTACAACTTGAAAGTCCTCTTTTTTCAATCCCTTTTTCCTTTAAGGATAGATAAGATGGAAGCCAGAGTTTCAAGAAGAAAGTAATTGGCAGAAGAGTAATTTATTTTCCAAACTAACGTTTGATAAGATGAATTAATTCCATTTTCAGTACAAGAACTTATTTGGAAAAAGAAGCAAGAGTCTTTTAAAACCTGCTGGGGGTTTTTGGTCTGGGTTGCTGTTTGCTTTCTTTTTTAATTCAACACTGGCTCCTATAGATTATTTTTTACAACCTGGATAATTCTTAGCTAGCAGCCACATACCAAAGCTTCCTGATTCCAGGATATATGCAGGAGTTACACATGGATGTTATGATCAAAGTAGTAAAAAAATAAACTGAAGGGGTTTCAGTGAGATCTTTTTAACAGAACCAAATTATTTTTTGACACTGCTGAACTGAAGATATTAACTTTATTCATTCCTAAGCAAGAACATGCTTAGGAATAAATAAAAATACTCAATATACAGATAAAGGCTGTATCAACCTCTTTCCTTTTCCCTTAGTATTCCATATAAAACCAGCGTATGAAAACAACTGAATCTGAAATATGCAAGTAAAATAATACTGAATTAATATTAAAATAATACCTCAACCACTGCTCAGCAACACACAGAGGAACTGCTGCTATCTGCTTCCTGGAGTTTTTAGGAGAGGGTGATAATCTGAATTCTCCTGCTCCAGTGCTCAGCACCCACCTCCAGAAGGTTCTAGAAGCTGATGGAGACAGGCACATCCACGGAGTAAAATATACAAATTAGGAGCCAATTACTCCCTCTTACAGCTCTGACTCACCATCTAAAGGTGCCTGGCTGCTCCTGCACACTAAAAATCAGGTGTCTCACCATCAAACAGAGGCACTTAACCGAGGCTCTCTCCTCCCAGCTGTAGCTTGGGTTTGGGTTTAATTCCTTCAGAAACATTTCTGCATTCATTTAAATAAGTATATGAAATTGTTTCAGTGTCAAGTTTCTCCAGTAAAAGGCAGGTTTTGGAGTGTGCCTCTAATACAGTTGACTCATCTAATCAAACCCAGGGGCACAGTTTTTTTTTCTGGGTAATAATTTGTTTATGGGCATCAGGACTATGAGAATTTGGCCTTCAGGCTTCACTGGTATTTCATTTAGGTGCAGAAGTTAGACTTAACATAAATTCTCACTGTTTGCTCTGACTTTGTGTTTTCTAAAGGGCATAGGGAGTTATTTTATTAAGAGAAAATACAAATTTATAACATGATATTTAAACAAAAAGCCCCACAAACCCTACTTTTCAAACTTCCATGTCACATCACTGACAGGATAATTTATTTAATGTACATCTTACCCACAGAAATATCTACACGGTTTTCAGTACAAAATGTTAAATAATTTAGCTTTCCTTCTTTAAAAACAACATAAATATTACAAAATGTTATGTTGCTCCCCACTAAGCCAACTCATCACTTGTAAATAAGGGATAAAATCTACAGCAAAGTGTTCAGTTACTCAGAAACACAACGAACCCTGCAAGCAGCACATCCACCTTGAATAATTAACTGCTTCTGCTCCACTTGGTGTGTCCTTTAAAACACTGCACGAGGCTCAGATCCCCCTGTTTAATCTGACAGTAATGACTTTAATTTGAAAACACACCTTTGCAACAGTCAATAAGGGAGGTACACCCATAAATAATTCTGAACTGGCAGCCTCACACAGCTCCAGCTTGGATTCAGAAAAATTGACCTTTAACTCCTGCCAGTGCAGGTTAAAGCACTTTGTGCTCAAACAACAATTACCTGTCAGATTTTTTATTTGAACCACACATACTTGTGGATCCATTAACATATATACACAACTCCAGAGGTGCCTCCATTTTCTTAAATTTCAGGGTTTTTTATAGAGGTGTCCTGACTATTTGAATAGCATCAAACAACCTACAGCAACACTTTCTGAAGGTTTCATAACAAATACTACAACAATTAAGCTTAAATTCAAACCTTCGTGACTTTCAAGTTATGTTCTGTGATTCTCTTGGCAAATATGCACATAAATTTTAACTATAAGAAAAATGGCACTTTTTATGGTTTTCATATTTCTAAGACTGGACTACACAGTTGAAAACAAGGCAGCAAAAAATCTGGCAACAATAAAACTGTATTTTAACTCCCTGCACTGTTAAATCACATTTCCATATTCCCAAAAGGGTCGATTACACAATTTTTCCCTTCAGAAAATTAAGACTCCATTATGTTTTTCATCCCAAAGTGCTTTACAAATCACCGTAAGACACTCTGTGTTAAACACAACCAGATCAAAGGTATCTTTTAAAAAATAACACTGCCTTCTCTCCCTTGGCCAGACCCTCAGTGTCTGTGAAATGTCACATGGCAACCAAAGCCAACAGAGCTAAGAGAATTTACACCTGTTGCAAATGTAGCCTTTTTACATAACTTCACTGGCTTTACTGACATTGCAGAAAATGTAAGTCCAGGGTGGCTTTTAATAGCTAGCAAGTAAACACAGAGTCATTTTCTTAGTAATACTATAAATTCACCCACTGACATTCAGAAAATGATGCCCATAATTTAAAATATATCTACACACCAAGTTAGCAGTATAAAGTATACATTGTGATTATTGGGCAAAAATGTTCCCAGGAGCAGATTTATGCCCATAAATAAATCCTCTTTAACTATTTCCATGCAAGTTCACCCTCCTTGCTCTTAAGAGCCCGCTTCTTTTTTTTATTTCCTAAACCCATTTCCCCAAAACACCAATGGTTAGTACATTTCAACACACAAACAATCACTTCACACAGATTTATCAGAAGAGGGCAAACTACTTTCACACAATTAAGTAAGTAGCTCCTGTGACACCAAAATGTTTCTCCAAGAAGCCAAGTGGGGAGACCCAGTTTCCAAATTAGCCTCGCAATTGTGAGTCAAAGTTTTCAGAAATTAAAATACAATTAAAGTCCATTTTATCATAGTAGCTTTTAGAGGAGCGTATCAAAAGCTTGCTCATTAGGAAAGACACATTTATCAACAGAATAATAAAAGCTTAAAAAAGGATGTCTTTGTTTTTATTTAACAAATGACCGAAAATTATGTTACAATATTTCACAGTTTCTTTTAGGCTGTTTTTAAAAGCACAGCTGGTAACGCCAATATGCTTTTATGCTTTCAAAGTTCTTTAACCTTTTCTTATAGACACCTTTTCTTAAGATTAGTATTTTATAGATACATAATAAGCCTTAAAAAAATACCTGAGAGGTCTTGCCTGGGGATTGCCTGCTTCTACATATGGATGTAAATAATCCTTTATGTAGAGATCAGCAGCACTATTAGAATGGGTGCAAATGAGAATCCTGCTGGAATAAATGGATGCAAATAAAAAAGCAATGAAGAAACAGAAAACAATTCAAAGCAGTAGAATACAAAAAAAGGAAACAGTGGCCATCTTCCTGCACAGTCTTGTTCATGGAACTGCTCACTGACCTACTGCACTTCCCATGATTCAGCCCTCAGCTCAAACCCTTCAGTTATCAGTCATCAAACAGTTTTTCAATAATCATTTTGTAATCATTAATCTAGACTTGATTTTAAAGACCAGCTTCTGTTATCTACCACGCTGCAGAACTTCCCATGCCGAGCAAATCGCAGCCATTCTACACAACCTCCACTTTAATTAGTTTTGTTCTAAATGGCAAACACAGGCCAAGATCATAAAATTACTTCATCATCCCAAACACTGACGGATGCCTTGGGTTTATTGATTTCTAAGCTGGGTGGAAAAATCTGCATTTCTACCTTTGACTGGAATTTTAGCCAAAACCCACATCCTCTCTGCTGGTGGGGTCCTGCTCTGTGCTCAGTGCCCCCCTCTCACCTGGTGTCCTGCTGCTGGAGGATGTGCTTGACTGCCTGAGCCAGAGTGAAGGTTTTTCCTGTCCCATAGGGACCGATGATAAGCACAGGAGGCAGCTGGATGGAGAGCGGGGTGGTGATGGCCAGCACAGCCTCCTTCTGCTTGGCGTTCAGCCGGGGGTCCAGCTGCTCGTCCCACTGCCTGCAAACAGGAGGCACACAGGTTACAAACAGAGTTACAAACAGGTTACACACAGAGTTACACACAGAGTTACACACAGAGTTACACACAGAGTTACACACAGCTCACAGACAGAGTTACAAACAGCTTACACACAGAGTTACAAACAGCTCACAGACAGAGGCTCTCCCCATCCTCTGCCAGGCTGAAATTAAGTGAGGGATGATTTCAAAAGCGTTCAAGAAATTGAAGAGCCCTTACAGAGCTGCTGTATGGATCGTGTCATCAAGGCACATGAAACAAATCAACAAATCTGGCAAAACAATCCACGCTTTAATCATAAAAAATTGCCATTTGCAATAAATCAGCTGGGGGGGGGGGGGGTGGTTCAACCTATTCTCAACAGTTAACCTGCAGAGCACACATTTTAGAAGGAGGACATACTGCACCATTCCCTGATAACAAAAGCAATGATTTTTCTATTATTATCATGCAAGTAATAATTTCATTAATTATGTTTTTTCCCTGCACCATTTACACTGTCAACTTTCAAAGTAAATAGTTACACAACCCCAGGGCTTGGCAGAAGTTATCTAAAACCAAATTTAAAAACTACTGGCTACCAGTTAACTACAAACTTCTCTTTACTTTTTTTTAAGATCATCAGGGCACATACCTCTAATGGGAAAGCAGTCTAAAAAGAGGATTTTTGTTGTAAGCAGCCAGTGATGCCAGCATTGGGAGGAAGATGCTTTCAGAAAATTCCAATGAGCGTAAGAAGTTAAAGATTTCTAGACAGTTTTTAATATTCCCACCGACAGATTTAAAAGTAGACATGCATAGTAAAGAACACCTGTCACTGCTGCACATATGGCCATACTTTAGTAATGTGATCTGCTTTGGTACAAGCACCACACTTCTTACAGACTGGGAAAGTTTCTGTTCAGAAGTAGTTAGCAACAGGGAACAAGCTCAAGAGGGAATTGACTGAATTTTAACTTTTAAGATGCCTATGAACAACAAGCTGGCAAGAAACTAAGAAATACAGGAAAGGAACAGGGACATAAAACAGCAATAGAAGGAAAACAAGAGAGACAGTTTGGAGTTAGTTTGATTCTTAAGGAAGGACAAATCAAGCCACCAGATGGAACTGCCTTATACTGCTATATTTTATTTATGTATACAAAAAATACTACACCAACAGAACAACTGCAACTGGTATGTACATAGAAGATAAAAGTTCCATCCTGCTTGACTTGCCTCCTTTTTACTGAAATCACTGCTTACTTCCAAACTATTCTTAAACACTATTTCCTTGTAAGATTCCCTCAAAACCTAATTAAGCCAGTGAACAGATTGTCACTGACCTCCATTAGCTTTGTAGTGTAACTCTAAACAGAACCTACTCCTTTCTTCCTCTCAGTACTGCCAAAGCTCTGATGCACACAGTGATCATCCCACCAGAACACGGATCCCACCCTTGCACTGGATCTGTTCTTACTTCCAGAGACAAACTACACTTCTTCCACTGTTTTTTGTCTTACAATATTTCACTGTCCCAGCTTTCTGACAGATCATTTTCCTTTTAATGCCTGGGCTATCTCCTGATCTGTCCTGCATCACAATCACACTCCTAATTCTCACCTTCGAGACCCCACACGACTCCTGCCAGGCTGTACAGACTATCAGTTCCACATTCCTCTCATTGCCCTGGTCTCCAAGCACAGAAACCTCATGCCTCCTCTATCAAGAGCATGAATACTGACCATACTCCCTGAGCCACACAGCCTCACATTTCTCCTCCCTAAGCTTCCTCTTCCAGACAAACTGCTTTCACTGCATCACTGCATCAGCCTTAAGTTTCTCTAGAAGTATTTATATAACACAAGGGTTTATAACTTCATAAAGGAAACTGAGACATGTACATAAAGAATCTCTGGGCTGCCTGCAAGTGCAGGGCTGGTCCTTTAAGAGTCATTGCCACACCTTCCATAAGCACACCCTGTGAGATATGCCCAAATCTGGGCTCACTGCAGCTCAGCAAGTCCTGATGGATCAGCCCTTGCACACTTGGGACCCTGCACAGCACTCCTGGAACTGGCACTGCCATTGCTACCAAGTATAATGTTCTCAGAGGAGGCCAGCAGCACAGAAATGAACAGCAGCAGGTTTGTTTTCTGCAGCCACAGTAGAACTGTGATGCCTCCAAAGCCCCAGCTCAGCTCCAGGGAAAGCCCACTCAGTGGGTTCTGGCCCTGGGAGGATCATTCCTCTTGTTTTATTTAGCCCAGTTTCACTCCCTCCCCTGAACCCCTCAGCACTGATGAGGAGCACAGCTTGTTTCCTGTTCAGGGACAGATTTCAGCCATCTGCTTGGAGAAATTCAGCGCTGCATTCCCACCCAACCTTTGATTCTGGAGTGTTGGGGTACCTGTTGGGACTCCAGGGTATGGTGGGAGTCATGCTGACATCTGGAAACAAAATGCTGTTGTCCTTAATCCTGTCCAAGGCATAATGCATTTCACAGAGGGGCAAGCGGTTCAGCTGGAACTGAAGTTCAACCTGCACAACAAACCAGTGAATGAACACAGAGGTGAGCAAAAAGGATTCATTTAGAAAATGCTCATTAGACTTTGCTGTACGTGATGCATTTTTATCTTCCTGCACACCACTGGCTCGCAGAAGAAAACAGCAAACAGCATTCAATCCAAAGATCTGTGATAAAATTAACTTGCTTTTTATTTGTTGTTGTTTTGAATCAAAGATAAATGCAGCATTTTCTCTAATTTAATTTTGTTGTTTGACTTCGAAGATTAGATTCCACTGCACTTTCAGAAAAAAATTAAAGGAAAAGCATTCTTGGGATATTTTTTTTTTTAATACAAAAAACATTCCTGGAAAATATTATTATCCTAAAACATTGTTTTTACAAATATAAGCTTTCATCTCTTATTGTAGGAACAACCATAAAAAATGTCAGACCAGAAATTTTACCAGATCAACAGATGACATAAATTAGCAAAGATAAACCCCAAACATTATTTCTAGTCAAACACTCTGGAATAGCATAACTTGTCATTTTTGTTCAATTACTAGGACTTCCCAGGGGTTAATTTCTGACAATTAACTGCTTACCAATACATTCTTGGTTTTGTTCTGTCAATTACAGGTGTTTCAATGCTAGTAAATAAAAGATATTGCCAACAAGAATTCTGGTACAAAGCCAGAGACATCATGCAGAGCACTTAACATTCCTGCTTCAATTCACAACAGAACAATGGATAGTGAAAGTAGGTGACACATACACACACACACTGAAGGGGTGAAGAGAAAAGTACATTCTAAATTTGAGCAAGGGATAAAAGCAGCTCCTGGGGAAATTATTTATAACAACAGCTCACTCAGGTTATCATTTACACGTATTTAAATCTGCAATAATTAATCTCTCCAGAAACAAATGCATCTGATCAGAGTATTATGCCAAAGAACTCCACGTTCACAGCAGAACAGAAGCCTTTAGACTGAATTTGACACAGATCTGCACTAATAAAAACCAGCACAAAAACACCAAAAGCTGCTGAAGAACTTCAAGAGACTAATACTCATTTTTAGGTTTATTTCCAAAGCACTGCTGTCACTATATATTTATGTAATTACCGTGCTACAAATCTAATAAGCATTTTGATGAAATAGGAGCAAATAAATGCCTTTCTGAGATTTACAATGAGTGTGAACATGTTACCAACAGCAGCCACATTACTGCAACCTGTCTGGAAAAGCACCCCCCATTTACCTGGAAATATCAATTATTTAACAATTTCTATGGCCATCTGTACCGAGAGATTTCACAACCACCTGAGAGAGACTGGTTCTGTCCTACCAGTTAGGAGATGAGAACAGAAGCAGAGCAAAGATGAGCTGAATCTGGTCCATTAGCATCATCCCAAGTGAAGGTGCAGCCCCTTTTCTCCCAGAGCAAAGCCATGGGGGTGACAGTCATTCCAAATGTAACCCCATGCCCACAGCAACAACCTGGTCTCAGATCTAATAATTTTCTCCTCTAGCACTCACTGATTTGATGTAAGCCCATTCTTACTTAATCAAACTTTAATCTCTTGGTAATTAGTGCTACCAACCAGAAAGTTCAACAAACACAAAGCGATACTAGAATCTATTCTTACAATTATCTTTTTTGACAACTTATATAAAAACCTTAAGAAGTCCTTGACAGTTAAAAAGGAAGGACAGAAGGAAGGAAAAGTGATCACTTCTCTTTCAAAGCCATATAAACTTCTCTCAGGAACTTTCTCCTATAGGGGAGAATTCCTCATACAGAGGAATAATTTATCCTTCTAGATTTAACTACTTGTTGTACCTGACACTCCTTTATCTGTCCACAAAACCCCTTCCCACCACAGGGATCACTCTGGTGTACCAGTAATGTTTACTACTTGCAGATCATCTCCTTCAAAAAGCTTTGTAAATTAGCATTTTCTTTCTCCTACTTTTATTTCAGTATGACAGTGTTCACATCATTACGTAGCATGTAAAAATCAACACTAGCTTTGCTGTAAATAAACAATGTTTGCTTGTATCCCTGCAGAGTGTAGCCATTAACTTTCCATCTCTGGCAGATATAGGGACATTAAATATTTATCCTGACTATCACATTTTACAGCAAGACCTACAACCATAAGTCTGAAGACAAGGGCAGCAACAAATCTGACAGCGTTAAGCATGGAGCTCACAGAGGTGTTTGGAGCTGCTAAGAAAACTTTTATTTAAAATAGAACACATGAAATTCCAAGAATTCTTTTCCCCCCCTGTGCAATTTGTGCCAGCCCAGCCCCTCAGCCCCGTTCTGCACAGCAGGGTTGGCACTTCTCAGGAGTGCCAGCCCAGCTCCTCCTGCCCCACGGAGCACCCCGAGCTCCTCCCCAGGCTCCATCCTACCCCACCCATCCCTCCTCAGGGCTGGTTTGTCCCCCAAACGCATCCTGCAGATGCTTGGGGAAGACTACCACTCAAATGGCAATGGTCCCAAGCTCGTGGTTTGATCTATCCAGGGAAAATATCCTCACCCAAACAGACCCAAGGGTGCCAAAAGACCACACAACATAACGAGAGTAATTTAAATGCAGAAAAACTGTGATGCTCATCTGGGTGACATTTTAACAGCCCCTTCTGGGAGTCCAAGCAAGGTGCCTGGCATTAAATACCAACTATTATCTACCTGCATTCACCACTCTCTTAACAGCTTGTGATTTGTTTTGCTTTTAATGCTGCATGGATGGAATCAAATAGTTCCATTTACTGTTGCAGAGTACTGAATGAAGCCATCTGGGAAGGAGAGACATGTAACCTGCTTTAATACACATTCCACAGTCAGAAAACAGTGGGAAAGGAGGTTAATCCATTGCCAAGTTCACAGAGCAAGACCCAGAACAGAAGAACCACTCCAAAAATAAGTGTGGCAGCAGCCACGGTGATTTAAAGTTCACTCCACCCAACCTTCATGAATGGTTTACCTGATAAAAGCAAAACTGTGAGTTCATTATGGTTAAGCCAGAACAGCAGGTAAACAAGGTACCACCAAGTTTCTGAGACTAATTATAAGAGAAAAAGGAAAGAAACTACCCAACTTATCCAAAATCCACAGAAATCAAAGCAGTGTTATCAGTGTTTGAGAATCACATGGGGAATATCAACTCTACTGAAGAGAGCAGCAAAACCTCCAGCATCTTTAACAAAAGCTCTGTACATCCAAATTACAACCTGCTCAGATGTAAACTGAGGATTGCTTTCCAAAATTTCAGTTAATACTGAACTATAAAAAATTCCTCATAATTAAAATTCATTCAAATACAGGTAATGCTTGAAGAATCTGACCACCAATTCAGAGATAAATGCATAAAGTACTAAATGATTTTACAAACAACTTTAGGACCCAATTTCTGATGCAGAATAGATCTGCTGCCTCGGGCCAAGGTTTATAAGACACTCAAGCAAAAATTAGCCAGCTCCTGAAGCCTCGGCTCATTTTGCATTCCAGTCAAGTTTCAAATACAATCAATTAGTAAGTTTAATTATTGTTTTAAGAAAACAAACACAAAACCAAGAGCTCAGAACAACATACATTCCCAGACCAATTATCCATGTTAAATTAAGACATCAGGATTCTTGCATATGTTTCCCCAAATCAAAACAAATGGGATGAGATAAACCTTGGGTGAAAACGCATTTATTCCAGGCAATTCCAGTGACTTTAACCTCAGGTTATTTCTGTTTGGTCAGAAATAAGCAGATCAGTTATGGAGGCAAAACAAAGAGCAGGCCATGAGCTCTGAGACCACAACCACCTCCACCCAGACCTACCTGCATTTCACAATCTGCCCGAAGATTCAGCTCCTCGCAGCATTCCCTGGATACCCTCAAGAAGATATAATCCTTTGTCTTCTCCTCAATAGCTGCTTCATAAACCTTCTCTTTGGTTCCTTGGGTCTGTGCTGACTTTTCTTTAGTGACAGGCAATAAATAAACAGCATTGACTTTGGTCATCACCAGCCGTCCAGCCAAAGTGTCTTCAGAGAGCGTCTCAGTGAGCTTAAAGCGGCCAAAAAGTTGTCCATTCTGGGCATATTTTGCACCTCCAGAAACACCAGTGAGCATGAAGCTTGCTACAATCTGCAATTGCACTTTTATGTTGAACCTAAGTGAGAAAGCATCGAGTCAGTGCACAAAAATGCTCTTAGATTCTGAAATCTCTGGCGTTCAGAGTGAAGACTCACTTCATTAATGAATTTTTAAGTATGAACAAGTACAGTCAAACTGGCCCTTTGCAAGTATGCAGCTGGCAAATATCCACACTTTCTCCTTTTGAATGAAGCCTATAAAGTATATATTTAAAAGAATCAACATCTATGAAGTTTAAAAGAAGAAGCCTCACAAGAGAGAAACAAGTATTAGATACCAATAAAAGCTTAGAGTGAATGAATTACATGTCCCAAAGTAGTAAAAAATTTTATTTAAATAGTCTGTAATCTTATGGCAGATATGCAAGGGGGGACAAGCAGGCAAAAAACAGAGCAAGATTCCTGTTTATCCCATATGTCTCTTCCAGGCTGCACGCCAAAGAGGGCAATCTCCATCTTAAAAGGTAAATGGTATTATACCTATAATTCAGAGGGATTGATTAATATGCATTAAAACAAATCAGATTGAAGGCATTAAAATGACATGATCTTATTTGAAATGAGGGAATGGCATCAGCCATGAGGCTCAGCCCTATAAACCATCTATCCACAGAATTCCTGCTAGCAGCAGCTTCCTCCTGTAATCAGAGATGTAACAAATGCACCCTCTGCAGTTATCATTTTCCAGAAGTCACATGCACAACACATTAAAGTGACTCATTAGCACTCTTTATTGACCTCTCACTGATAAAAAGTGATCTCTTCCTAGCATGTTGGGGTTTTTTAAACAGATTGCTTCAACATAGTTTTAAAAAGAACAAAGGGGCAAAAAAGTCTGACAACAGAATAACAATATTCAGGTCTTCTCTCATCAACAACCTTTTCCTAAATTTGCAACAAATTACAGAAAAAAAGTAAAACTTCTTGGAAAAATACATTCTTTTCTTGTAATACTTTTCATACTCATACTGGTTTTATTTGATCTGTTCTTAATATAATTTTTATTTTAACCAAATAAACTGGTGATTGCTCATTTAAGCCCTGCAGTATCAATAACCATAAGCCTCTAACAATAAAATCCAACATTTTAGCTTGGTAATTAAACATCTACCAAACCAATCAAATATATTTTCTCAGATCTGGCACAAACACTGCAAGTTTGCCCCCATGTGGTAACAGCTGCTTTTTTATAGAACATGGGCATTGTCAATCTGAATTTCCCAATCCTCCACTCTCCAAAAGCAAGGGGACCTAACAGGGATCTGGTTGGTTCTTGCTGCCCACCAAGGTTACTGCAAAAGCTACAGTGAAAGCATTCACCCAACCCTTCCCATTTCCACAGGTACCAATAAAAACCTCATAACAAAAAAACAAGCTTGCTTCTATTGAAGTGCTGCACTATTCCAAAGGAGTTATCAATCAGCAAGCCAGCAACATCTGAAACAGCTCATATCTCCTTGTTAAAATACTATATAAAACATTAAACTGAGTAACAAGGGCTGGCAATCCTTACTGAGATACAATCATTTGCTATTGTGAATTTATTTTGTTGAAACCTCCTTAAAGTTGATCCCTATGCTGCTGAATATGTATTGGCTGAAATTCAGATTGATAAAAACATGCTGCAAAACAGTTTTATTGCATTTCTGAGACAAGGCACAGGTTAGTGTTTTCATAAATGACTGAACTACATCTGCTGTGTTAAAGGGAGTCTCAAGTTTAGATTATCAAGCCATTTCCATTGTGCAAGCTGACACCTTCTGGCAAACTACAAAACTACAAAATCCTCTCGTGATTTGATTTTTAAAAAATCAGAAGTTGCTTCTTTCATCCATTTCTCACCCTAGCTTTGCAGGGTTATACAAAATAAGGTTTTCATTCGGGCTTATAAAAAAAAAACAAAAACTCTGATCTCCTCCTAAGCACTGCAAATGCCAGCCTACCTGCAGCGTTCCTGAAGCAGCTACAAGAAAACTTGTTGTTCATATTTAAAACCACAGAATAATTACGAAGAATGACTTCATAAATCATTAATCATCCAGTACCAATACAAACAATGAATTCCCAAATGCAAACAAACCCATCCTGGCCAAAGCCCCAGGTGCCACTTTGCAAAAGCACATTCAGCACATTTGCTGTGACACTGACACCTGCAGGGTTCAGGGTGTGCACCTGCCTGGGGAGTGATCAATGGAACACACAGTAATGACAAAAGCAAATTTATTTTCCATCAGAGCCAGTACTTGATGTGTTCACAGCCTTGAGGGTAAATCTGCTCTGTAATTCTGGGAGCACGGAAGGAGCTGTCTGTCACCTCACACCCTTTAATGTTCATACAAGAAAATGTTCTAGTCACTCTAACAAGTATATATTGCTTTTCTCTTCAATATACAAGAGAGAAAGGAAGAGTTTCAAAACCATGAACAGATATTTACACTCTCCAAAACCCAATTACAATCAAGACTGGATCACTGCTTTGCTTTTCTTCAAAAACAGTGTGCTTGCACTTGGAAATTCAACAGCAGTGACTCCCTTATTATTCTATTATTCAATTTTATGATACTCACGTGGAGTAACTTGTACAAATGTCTCTTGAAATATGAAAATAAACACGATTTAAAAGTAAATTCTCTGAGACTGTCCAGAACTCCCTTGTAACTGAATTCAAGGTATATCTGAGCCACTGCAACCTTCACCCAAGGCTGTCCAGTTCCACTCGGGTGATTCCACGTAAAGTCTGAACCAGCACTTCTAGAAAGTGAGAAACCATCAACATTCTTAAAAGCTAAGGATCCCCTTCAATCTGAACTGCAGACTCTCCTGTTACTCCAGTGTTGTCAGACGACCATGCTGCCAATCCTCCTGCTTTTACAATGTGCATTCACAAACCCTTCAAAGCGCAACAGCTCCTCAGCACTGCCACTCTGGCACCACTTCAGAGGTGTTACAACCCACTTGCATCTGGATTTCTCAGCCCATTTCCAGCCTTGCAACCCTGACACTTCACTAGAGAATACCAAGTGTGTGATCCTAGCCACAGAAGAGTGGAAATGTCTGCTGGTTTGAGCTTTGTTGCAATAAAGTGGGTCAGCTACAAGATCAAAAGAATATTTGTCATCAACACTATCAAAACAGATTTCAAGAACATTATTAACACTTACTTATAACTTATCAAGCAATAAATTACTGTTGCACCGAATAGTCCAAAGGGGAAGCATTACATACAAGATACACTTATTTTTCTTTCATTTCTCCAGGTTTGCTGCTCTCTGGTTTCCTACGAGGCATGAGAGTGCAACTCTCAAGGTGAAAATTCTATCAGTAAAAACACTGCTCATGTTTTAATGGTATTTCATAATATTTACTTTAGATCCACTTTTGTTTCAAAAGGTCTCAGAAGAGTCAACCTGTTTATAAATATGGATGATGGAGAATATTTCTGCAAGCTGGAAACAGTGTTCAAGCATGATTCCTCCATGTGTTAGACTGCAGCTCAAGAGCAGAGTGCATCAGTGATAAAAGAAACAGCTCAAATACTGCCCTTCAGCTGAGATTTAAAAAAGAATTTGAACCATTTCTCTGCTTTAAAAGCAATGGAAATACAACTACTCATAGTATTTCCTTTTTAAGTTCTAGAGGGCTGGTTCAACTGAACCTCTGTAGCTCCAGGAATGGTTCTTCATCTTAAAAAAGATTTCCTGATTTGGAACTTCAAGTAATTGATAAAACGAAATTTGCTAACAAATTAGGCTAAAATGATGTTGTATCTTCTAGACTTCCCATTCTGAGTAGTGACAAAACTCTGAAAATCTTTAGTACACATGAATGCAGGAAAAATTTTTGACCACAAATACTAAACGACAGAAAAAAAGTCCACGTGAAGGTCTATGTGAATCTTTTTCCTAAATCCGTATTTTTCAAGCCTAGCTGGGTAATTTGTACGTAGCACCTAAAGACACAACAAACCAAACAATGTATATTATATGCCTTTTATTAGGAACTTTCATTCAGAAACTGGGTGTCAACCTATTTAGGAAATAAATAGCCAGCTGCCACATCATCACAAGATCAGTCTGATCAGTCTGATCCACCCACAATTCAAGGCTTTTTACATATTTTTATATATATTTTATATATTTTTATATATATTTTATATATTCCTTTGCTATAACCTACTTTCACACAGGAACAAAAATATAACTATTATTAATATATTTTTGTACATTCAGACAAAAAACTAGAAATAAAAATAATTTACAAAACCATGTCCAACAGCTGCTTAGTGCCTGCAACTGTAAGCACAGACTGATACACACTGTTTGGTTTCAATGAACTAGCAGGAATTTATATTTAAGTGCTAGTGACCTTTACCAAACATTTCTATTCCCAGACTCATTCAGGTTCAGTTCAAACAAACAGGAAGCCTCAGCATCTTAAAGAAGCAGGTAGCTTTAATGAAAAGAGCTGTCAGTCTCATTTTAACAGGAACGTTTTTATAAAGGAATCACTTACTTGCTAACTTCCTTATACTGTGCTATTTCCTCAATATAAAGGAGGTCGTGGAGCCGTGACTGATAGTTGGTCTTGGTCAATGATTTGTCCAGGACAGATTGTGTGAACAGCTGGTCAGCAGACAGAGGGATTTGGTATCTGGTGAGAAGGCTCTTCTCCAATTCAGTAGTTTCATTAGGCTCAAACTCGACAATAGTCTTAGAGGTGGAATCCCAACGCTTGGCTGTGGTCAGGAGCTGTTGCCGTGCGTGCATCAGGTATTCAAGGTCTGCATGGACAGACAGAGCAGGGAAGGTGGCGTTTGTTTTTATAAACCCTAGCTGGCTTGTTTTTATTTAAAAAATGAAACAATCAAACAAAACCCACTAGTAAAACCTCTGCCCACAACGCCTTTAGGAAGCTCACTGCTGGTATTTACTGTCCCTGCTTTTCAGGTGTGCACAGAGAGCGAGCTCTCCAAGAGTATCAGAAAATAAAACATTCTACAGATAGCAATTAGAATTAATAAAGACAAATAAAGGACTTTTATTTAAATAATCATCAACAGCTTTGAAGGACTTGGCACTGCAATACTCCTTAAAACCCAACTGCAACATCCCTCATTTCAAAAACACTACATAGTGAGGAACTCTACAATGTATATTACAAAATTTAGAAGGTCATAAAAACAAGTTGATAAATCAGCTTGGTAAGGAATCATTGCATTTGCAACACTGTGAGAGCCTCTCAAAAAGCTCTACAGCCTCCTGCTCTGTGTGTGGTGCAGGCAGTTACATGGAGTAGCTAAAGCTACTTCATTAAGCAAAACTTGGGAAATGTAACCCAACATGATACAAAATTAGAAAATTCAAAGGAAATTCATTTCTCAGCACACCCTGATTTCAGGGACCACACAGCTTAGATGAGAAACAGAAGACCAAGCACTTGTCTACAGCCACCTAGAACATATCCATTAATTCCACAAAACCACTATGACAACAGTGAATCAGTTAACAGAACTGCAGTTAAATTGCAGAGCTGAAACTATTTGGCATTTATAGTCAAGCTATGCTATCTTAATGTATAATCTCTGAGTAAGATTTAACATGAGTATCCAGGATATCACACCAACGCTGAAAATGTGCAAAAAAGACATTTTCAAATTCAAATGAAATGCTTAACATCATCTTGGCTGTCTTTAGTCTAAATAAGAAAAAACCCCAGCATTTTAGCAAAAGAAATCTCCGTTCAGCTTGACTATGACTACAGGAACATGGCTTATCTTACTCACTGATCTCATGTGTTCACTAAGAAGAAGGGATATTTAAATATATCCCTCAAGCCTGAATCTTACCAGTAGCTACAGTTGTACGGCAAGAGAAAGTCCAAGTTTGTGTGCTTTGTGTGTCTGAAATAACATCACCATAAAATGAAGCTTTCTCTGCTACAAATCACACCTCAGATCCCAAAAGCTCAGTAATTATGCTGGGACTGACTCCTTCCTTGCTGGAACAACAGCCATTTAGTTCCCAGCACTGGAGAGGCTTTCCCTGGAAGTTTGACATAAACAGTTCCTGGCACAGATTGCACACACAGTGACACTTTCTTAAAGAGCAGTTAGTACATAATCAGTGCACAGAAAACTTCCTACAGCTCCCTTTTTCTGCTGTAAAGATTTCAAAATGCAGAATGGAGGCTCCTCTAGTAAAATATTTTAATGTTGACCTTTCAGTCCTGCCTAAACATCTCAACAGGGCCCTGAATTAAACACAAACATAGAGACCTCAGGCATCTTTCTGTTAGAAAAGCATTTCCAGAAGATCTCAATTCATATATAGCAAGAAGCAAAAGAAATTATGGAATTGGACACAAATCCAGTGCAGTTACCCCTTTCCCCTGTGTGTTACACACCTCTTAGATTATACAGCAAAAAGCCCAGGATTCTGTAGTTACAATTATCTGTAAATTGTAAAAAAGTGTATCTTTCCATGTGAAGTAGTATTAGTGCTGACCTGCCTGTCCCTGTGCTCAGGTGAAGGAAACAGCAGCACCTGATGCTCCCCCTCATCCATCACCTTCCCCTGGAATTCCACTGCCTGCCCCTGGGATCCCTGTGGTTACCACCTGGTTGAAGGCCCCAGACCACAGACTGGTTTGACAGGAACTCTGACTCTCATAGCTGGGTTCCCTTGATCTTGCCCAGGTTTACAAGGCCAGGATTGCTCTCCACAGGCCCAGTGGCTTAGGGAGTCTGTGATTTCCCATCTGCTCCGTGGAGATGATGGCACAGCTCCCACCCTGGCAGTGCCATACCCTCTGCTCCCAGAGATCTTTCCCCATGCTCAGTCCCACTGCTCCTGGCTACAAGCACTTGGGTCATCTCAAAAGATCATGATCTTTGGTATTTGCTATTTACAGCTTTCTTCCATGAATGCTGCAAATGTTAATCTGTTACATGGAAATAAAGGCCAGGAATAGAGAACTGCTGTTTTCTCAGCTTCATCTTTTTTTCCTTCTTTTTCCCGTTCCTTCTTCTTTCTGCTTAAATCCCAGTGCTAAAATTCTGCTTCATTGGTGGTTTTATCTCTCAATTTTTCATTAAAAATTAAGATCCTGTATCCCACCCAATGGCTTACTGCCAAGTGATATAGTGACCTATATTTAGCTCTCTTACACCATAAATCAAAGTGCTTCCTTCTTCTTTTGCACCTCTTTGAAAATCTTTCCATTTTCTGACATTTTTCTCATACTGGAGTTATTTCAGGTTTGAACTGAGAAACACAGATCACTTTAAGAAACAGATTAAACACTCACAGTAACTTGTAGTTCATTTTTTTTAACTTGAAAACACAAATATATTTACACTTCCTTTACATTTTCAAAATTCATGTCAGCAGCAAATTATTGAGTCACAAGCCTATACTCAGCCTAGTCAGGTATTGCAAATGAAGAAAAAAATACAAACCTACCTCTCAGATTGTCTGTTTTAATTACTGGGTTTATTACCCCATGTGTTCTTATACAGAAACACTTCGTTTCTCTAACAACCTTTTCTGACACATTTAATGTCTTCATCAATATAAGAATGTTTATAAAACTATAAATACATTCTTATAAAGGCAGAACTTCCAGTGCTGCACTCAAACACACAACAAACTAGAAATTCCCACCATTTTATCATCCTTAGGAGCCATATCCTGACACAGAGTAAGTCATATTCCATTTATCTGCCCGATTTACACCCTCTGAAGCTTTTGCCCACTATTTCTATTCCTATCTATGAAGAACAGAACACACAGTACAAAACATTCATGAGCAGTTGACAGAGATGCTGTTCTGCCCAAAACTGAAAAGGAAAGAGATGGCATGAAAGATCCAGTACACAAAAAAGTAGAAGTTTTAGTACATTACCTTCAGTTGAAGCAGCATCAATCATCACTCGTTGCATGAGGACTGGTTCTAATCCAAAGTCAAACACCACAGTTTGGCGAAAAGTCCCAAAGATTTCTGTGTTAAAGGCTATACTGACTTTGTATATATAGTGATCTATTCCATTCTGGACCATCTTCCCTCCTATCCATTCCTGACAGTTTTCTGGAACTTCTTGTGATACCTGGGTAGTGCTGTCTCCAGCAGATATTGCAACAATACTAAAGTGTGGTCGATGGGCATCATAAAGCAATGCCACTCGATACAGCATTCTTGCAGGCTGGAAAAGAAATGCAAAGGCTGAAATACTGACATTATTCCAGGCTATCCTCATTTGCAATCATATAAAGAGGGTTAATAAGAACTATCAGTTTCTCAGAGCAGGTACAGGTCCTGCCTGATTTCCAGAAATCTGGGCAGTTGATACATAATCACCAGAGCTGCTGGGAAACAAAAAGAGAGAGAAGGGATGGTGCTGGGAAGTTTCTCTATTTTAAGAATGATGCAACTGAAATCTTAATTACAAAAGGTTATGGGCTGCATTCTAGTTATTACTGACTCACTTTCAGAAAATAAGTAGTCCTACCTTACATGTGAGAGCAAATGTCCATGTCTGGTGAGACTTTTTGGTGGTGACCGTTACCGAGAGCTCGGGATTGTGTTCCACTCTCACTCCTTCCACACATTCACTAAGCTAGAATAAAAGGAAAAGAAGATAACATTAAACTTCTACAGGCAATATCTAAACACAAACATTCAGGAAAAGGTAGCATTTTGTTCAATAGAAAGAGGAAAGAATGGTTTCCTAGATTGTGCAGGATTGATGCAAGTCCCACTCAGGAATTAATGTAAATATGTGCTAATGCAGAAAGACAAGCAAGCTAAATCTAGCAGATCACACTGTGTAAGTGAAGAATAGAACCATTCAGGGACAATTAACCACAAGACTTGATTTTCAATAAACAACTTCATTGTAAATGTTTAAAGTAGAAGAGAACTTCATTTGGATAAAAGGATCTGTGATACAATGAGGCCCAGAAGACCCCAGATCTCACTGACATCAACGAGACTATTGAGACAACAGGAAACGAGAATCAGGTTTTCTACTCATCAATGCATTTTGTATAAAGTCCACTTTTCCCAGATTTTAATCAACAATAGATGGACTGAAAACTCCTTCGGGTCAGTGGTAAGTAGAGCTGGTCAAATGACACAAAAAATGTTCTAATTCCAAAGAGCTGCAAACTTTGATCATATCCATATCCCACACTCCTTGGTACTTTAACACTTTTGAGTTATTTGGGGGATTGGCTGTTCTTCATACCAGTGCCTGCAGCTGCAGGCAAAGAAAAGGAGCCACACACAAGAGTATTCCCCACTAAGCTGTGAAACCTTTACCAATTATTCTCCAGTTTAAGGAGCTCTGCCATCTAGTCAGGGAACAGGAACAACACCATGGGACTTGCCTGACCCATCCTCCATTGGGAATAGCAAATATGCAAAATGAAGAAGCTGTGATTAACCCCCAAATCAGCCTAAGTCTCTCTGCAAGAAGACCTAGGGCAGAATGGAAAGGGCAGCAAATTGGTTGGACAATTTCTTGGTGAGGAGCGATTCGACCAGCTCCGATAGTCAGGGCCAAAACTAGGCTCATGCTAGTTTCAAACACGAGTGCATAGAGAAGCAGGGTATGTCCTTACCACTTTCTCAGGAGATAAGGAATTCATCCATTTCTCAATCAGGGTTTCCATGTAACTGCCTGAGCACTGCTTGTTCTCCTTCTGCTGTTTCAATCGGATCAAGCGGGAGGCGTAGCGTTTCTGCCATTCTGTCAGCTCCTCCTGGGAATGTGCTGAAGTACACTGGGCACCATACCTGCAGATCCCTTGCTCTAAAAATCTGCACAAAATAGGAAAAACCATCAAGCCTTGAACTTTTCAGCCTCCAATTAAAAAAAACAAAAACAAAAAAAACTATCAAAAAACAGAAATTTATCAAAATGTTACTTGTAAAGCCAGAAGGACGTTTGGACATTCTTTAAGTTTGTCTCACAGAACTAAAGGCAGTTTAGTCCATATGAACTAATTTGGAAATATATATATTTATACAGCATTTTCTAAGAGAGGCAGCAGCTTCTGTCATTGCAGAGCCCAGAAAAGTGTATCAAATTTCTTGGAAATACAGGGGATAGAAGTCTTAAGAAATTTCCAGCTTTAAAGAAAACAGAATCAAGTGTTTGTACAGCAATTAACACAGGAGATCACAGAGCATCCCTGAAATGACTAGGCACTGCATTGATATGCACAAAGCCCCCTGTTAATCAAGGGCAAAGGAAAGATGTAGCATAATTTCTTCCAGTGATTACATTATTAGCTGATAAATACTCAATCAGCAATTTTCCTGGAGCAACAGTGACATCACATGGTCCCTTCTACTAAGTACACCTACACAGAAACCTCTAGGAAAAGGTTTAATCTTCTCCTTTGGAAAGGGTGTATCAGTCTAAAAGGATCTGTTCTTGCAGACACTAAGAATCTCTTAAAGAAATACATTTTCCACTTAGTGGCATGTGCTGATGCATTGAATTAATGCTATTCCAATGGCCTGTATACAATTGAAGCATTCTAGTTCACAGAATTTACTGCAAGTCTGGGCAAATGCCTGTATAACTTGGGAATTATTTTTATAACTTAACTCTGTATTAAAATTATAAACCACAAGGCAGTAGCTGCAGCTCCATCATTCTTCAAAACTGAAGCACTTAAAAAATAGATGATGAAATGAAAATGAAATAGGGGGAGAGGTTTAAGTTCTGAAGCTACCAGGAAAGCATTGGTTATTCAGAATAAAATTAGGCCAGGAGACTCTTTTGTTTGTTTGTCTGCTTGTTTTGCAAAAGGAGACTATAAAAAGTTAATACAAACACCACATTCTTTATTTCCACAGTACATGTATTATATAAAGTGATTAAAACTGTGAACTTTGTGCCGTGAGACAAAACCAAGCCACACCTTGACTGTGACATGAAAACCTTGCAGCACAAGTACCTGCACATCTAGGTCACACCTGCATCAATGGCTGTAATTTCATTTAGCATGCACTTTTCCTTTAAGAAATGTACTTGAAAGTTTGCATGCCCAAATTGCAAACAAAATAAATATGATATGTAACACCATGTCACTCAAGGCCTTCTCAAGCTACGTTTCTTAATATATTTTAAATTAAAATGTTTTTCTTGGCAGTCAATTCTTTCAGTATTCTTACTGTCAATTTTCCAATTCACCACTGCATTAGAATGCTAAAGTACAATTATGATTTTCACTTCCTAAAGTAAATGGAGTGCAAGCATAAAAAATTGCTGACCTGTTCTTGTAACCTACATAACAGATCTAAAATCAAGTGAGCTTCCTTTTCATTATTTAACAGGAAAGCATATTACTTTAAAATTTGTCATCATTATACAGGTTCTCCAAGATCCCATTGTTCACATTTTTAACACTTTTTTTCCCCCCTCAATTTTACTTTCTTATTTAATGCCTCCTGCAATTCCATAGCTTCATTATCTAGAATAAATATGCTGCACTCCTACTGCTTTATGGCACACAAGGGAAAAATAAACCAGAGCTTCAAAAATTCATATTCAGTACCTGCAACTGCCTCCTCATAAGGAACTAAAATCTTCAGTCCCTGCTCAGAACGATGCTTTTCCCAGGGATTTGCTGAGCAAAGCACATCCTTCTCACTGGAAGGGTTAACAGTGAGCATAAAGCTCATTACAGCTTCAGTGGAAAAATGTTTCAGAGCAACGGTAGGAAGCATGGGATAGATGTTACTCAACAAAAGATCACCACAAGCTAAAAATTGTAAATATCTGTGCTTTTTTTAATTGCTGAATAAGCACCAGACATGATTAAGAGTCAAGAAGAGTTGCCAAGATTTAGCATCTTTAGAAAATCATGCCAAAAGAAGCTCAAAATCAACAATTCAGTCATGTCATTTAAAAAGCAGGTCAGAGCTTTTGAAAATAATTTGCATTAGTTACATAAATGGCAGGATCAAGTGCATAATGATGGTTCCTCCCCATATATATATTAATACATTTTTATGTAGAGCAATGACAATTAACAACACGAAGTACAGGCAATATTGATCAGAAGACTGGAAAAGACAAGGAGAAACACCCAAACAAGCCATTGGATCTTCTCTGTGTATCTGAGTCTATGCAAGAGGGAAAATAATGAGATCTGAGGGAAATTCTACTTTTTTTATCTGAAGACAAAGCCCATCTACCAACAAAGTTCATTTATCAGAACTCAGCACTGTAACCTGACTGTGCTTCAAGTTTCCTTGCACTGCTGCCTGGGGAACTTTTCACACCTCTGAAATCACCCAAATTAGAAAAGGTAGGGGAAAAAGACAGATGCTGACCTGTCACTAGAAAAATGCCCCTCAAACCAGGATTATGAAAACTGAGTTAGTGATTCCATTCTATAAACTGAAGCGCTGCTGGATAAACTGACCCTTCCATAAAACTGTGAACAGGTCAACTCCTGTTCTAACAAGCACCTTCACTTTCCTGGCCTCTTAATCATTCTGTCAGCAGGTAAAAGAAAGAGGAACCTGCTTTCTGCTCCCTTGGAGGGGGTTAACGCGAAGCCAAGAGTTTACCTTTTACAGAGTGTGTATTCCTCACTGCTCGTGACGCCCCTGGGAGGGGGGCGGAAGTGCCAACCATCCTGTGACCCTGCCAGGACACAAGCACAGTTATTGCTCAATTCTCAGTTTTCCAGTCAGACAGCAGCTGCTTAGGGACCCACATCTCTGAGCATCAACCCAAGGTGTACCTGAACACAAGCAAAATTACCCCCCCAAACTGATTTACCATCCATGACAAACTCATTCAGAGCAGGGTGAATTCAGAGTGAATTTCAAGCAATCTGCAGAACAGAGCAGGCTCTGATACAGCCCCCTGGTCAATAAACAGAAACTCCTACCTCTAAATTCAGTCAACACTGAGATAATTCTAGCTCACTGGGGCTCATCACAACAGTCAAACCCCTTTTTTGCTTTTTGCCTGCAATGCAGCGCTGAGCATTCAGCAGGATCCAAGTCTTCTCACTAGGAAATGATGTAGCTTTAAAGCTGAGTTACATACCTTCCTCTAAATCTTCTACATGATATCCTGATGGTACTTTACCAGCTGCCTACAATTATATAAAACAGCCCACAGTTATAAAGGAAGACAAAACAATTTCATCAACAAGAACTGCTGTCAAGATGGGGTTTAGAACAACCATTAAAAAATATCAATCATAAGTTGAAATTACTTCCAGTCACAAACCCTGCTGATAACAGGGATTCCGATAATAACAGGAATTCTGACAGGAACACCGAGTCAACTGGTTAGAAAAAACTTTTAGAGATTTTTTACAAGACCAAATTCCATCCTGCAATCAACTTAAAATGGACTGCAGCGAATTTCTAAAACACCAAAAACTAAATCTGCATTGGTAAGTCTTTCAGCTTTCAATCTACATCAAAATAAAAGCTCAAATAAATAACTAAGCATAAGGAACAAAATGAGAGGGGACAATTTCATCAGCAGACATGAGAGTTTGACCTCCAGTCCAAAAAAAAAATTTTAAAAAAAGAAAAAAAAGGTGATTGAGAAGGTGTTTATATTGTTTAAAAATTACTGAAGTCATGTTTATTACCTCAGACTGGTTTCCAACAGAGAAAAATGCAATAGATAAATAAATAAATAAACGAAAAAATACTGCAGATCTATGCCTGGAATTCTTTCTACTTGCTACTTCAGGAATCAACAACCTATCAGCATCATTTTTTATTTTCTCATACATCCTGCAAGACTGTGATGAAAAGTTCCTGAAGAAGTTGGTGGGTAAAGAGCAACACACCAGCAGAAACAATAATTCTTGAACCAGTCTATTCCCAGTGAGCCTGGATCTCCTGGGACACATGGAAAGCAAACCTTCAGCAGCTTCAGGTACTGCTCATTATTTTCCCAATAATATCCTCATTATTACCTCTGTTTCAGCAAGAAGTGTTTTCAGTCGTGTGAGATCTTTAGTTACCATCCCGTTCTGGGGGCAGAAAGAATATTAATTATTGAACACATAAACCTTCATTATGTGCATTAAACCACAGCAACCAAGTTCATTTCCCCCTCAACACCAGGCGAAGGGAAAATGAGTTTGACTTACACCATCAATTTTAAATGACACTAAATAAAACTGACTAAACATTGTGATAAAAGAAGGAATTCTACACTGGCCAAAATCAGCACTAGACTTTCAACAATTATCAATACAGGACAATCCAGGAAAGCACCATATTAAGAACTTGAGGGAAAAAATATACCATGGTTACTGCAACCCTTCAGCTCTGAAGAATTAATATAACAATCTTTCACTGCTGTTGCAGTGATGAATTAATTTCTTTTTAAGGATCTACTTTACAGATCACTAATTTCTGCAGCTCCATAACTCTTCCTGCTCTGATGTAGACTGTAATTTTTGGAGTTTTCCCTCAAAAGCAGAGGTTAGCCATGTGACTAACTGCATAATCAAGTACAACTGAAGTAAAAATCCTTCAAAACTGAATTTATGTTAAACACGTAAGTATTTGTAACAATTTCACACTCTTATAAGCCAAAATGTTGATTAAAGGAACCCAGACCTGTGGGGTTTATTGCAATAACCTCTTGCAGAAATTTAATTAAGTGCTACTGCATTTGTTAGACTTCTCCACATTCTGACTGTGCTACCAAGCAGGAGAAATTACTCTGCTGAAAACTTACACACTTAACAATCCTCACACTTAAGCTTTTTCCAAAAAGATTTTTCACTTTTTCGGCAGAAGGCTGAAAATTGAACTTGTTGAGCTTACATATATTAGAGTAAAAAAAGTTACCAAGAATTATTCTCTTAAGCCACTGGGGAGGAAACTGGATGGATTCCAATTCTTCAATAAATTCATTCCAAAACTTTGTTTCACTACTTCTTTCAGACAATGGCACAGTCAGTAAATCAGCTGCTGATTTTAATATTCCTACTGAAAACAACTGTGTCTAACAACCTAAAGCTTGTAAAAACCTCTCAAACCCTGCTTTGGGATGACACTCTGGAACTCTATACAAAGGTACCTTTATTTGCACAACAACAGCTCAAAACAAGGGCACTCCACATTCCCTGCAATAAGACTATTTTACTAATTTTTCCTGAAGGCAAGTTTCCTTCAACCTCACCAGGAATTTTTCAATGAAACATTTTTTCATTAGAAAACAGCTAAACAAAGAAAAAAAAAAACCCCTTTCTTTATGTAAAAATAGCCAGTGGCCGGGGGGGAAGGGAATTCAGGATACAGACCAGACAGACAAACAGAACTCTCAAAAACAACCTACTGATTCAGTTCAGCTCCAAGATACAGGAGACAGGATCCAATCTCAAGGTAAGAGGTTTTCCTGCAAGTTTCTGATGTCACACGTTCCCCTCAGTCTGACCAAGCTATGACCATGTTTCTGGGTGTATTAAGGCCAGCAGTTCACGCTGATGAACTGCCTATTCAATTTTACAGAAATTAAAAGGACACTATTCTTTAGAGACTTGCATATGTCCCTAATTTCCCCATATAAGTAATCACATAAAGGTCAGAAGTGACTTACATGTCTGGAGTTAAAAGCATCTTTACAAGTTTTAACAGTTCAAGGGTAAAATAGAAGTTTTGAACTTAAACCTTTATCTTCATCTTGAAATGCAAAGCCTTTTTTCTTTTCCTCAAAAGGTTTTTCTGCTGTCTTACAACTTTTCATAGGCCAATTATTTAAAAGTCCAATCAATATTTTTTTGCTTTAATGGATAGAATTTCTGAAGTCCATACAAAACGGGGTCAGGTACAATTCAGAATAAGCAAGCAAAAGTTTGAGATTTTTATTATTCTTGTCAATTGCACAATTATGCAAATTTATTTTACATTCCCTGAAGATGCAGGGCCAACTATGGAAAAACTTTTTAAAATCACAGCAACTCTGAAACACTGGTTATGCAACAACCTGGCATCTTGCTGATATATGTGTGCCCATATATTTCTCTTTTCCACACAAAGCATTTTGGTTGCAACCTGCCAGTGAAACATACGGCAGAAGTCTGTTATTAAACAGATTTTTTAAAAAAAGGAAATACAAAACCGTTTTGGTTTTTTTTTTTTAACCATGTAGATTGCAGCAAACCCACTTACCAGTGATTCCCCCATCAGTGATTTGGAAAGAACATTAGACACAATTTGCAGCTTCCCTTTGAGATGCATGCAGCAGAGCACTGCCCGGAGAGATCCATCGCCCTTGGCCAGCCCCTCTCCCAGCACTGCAACACAAATCAGCCACTGTTACCCTCAGCACACCATCCATTGAAATCAAACATACAGTTCTCCTTCCCCCTCAACAAGAAAACAAAATCTGAAGCTCAGGTTAAATCCGTGGCTTGTTGAATGTAAGTTAAGTACCATGTGCTGCTGTCTAATATTAACCTGAAGCTTGTCTCCCACCAGCCAATAAATGCTGCACATGAGCTCAGGAAAGGTTGTCATGTTGACATGCTAAAATAGAGACAAATTAAATACGGGAAGGGTAAATTCAAGTATCTGACACAGACACAAAGGACCTCCTCTCACAGAAAGGGTAAAAAAGAAACAGCAACCAACAACCTCTCGGTAACACAAACATGCTCAGGAAGATCCATTCATGCTCACAAAACACATGCCCTGTCGTTTCCAAAAATAGCCAACCTCCTCGTGGGCAATTCCTGCTCCTCTAAAAGGGCTTTTATTCACTTATGCTGCAAAGCGTGGCATATAGGAACGATTGTCTGAGCCCAGAAATTTACAGGCTCCCTGTAACAGAAAACTTTCTGAGTGCTCCCTAGCCCAGGATCAGCAGCAAGCAGTGCCAAACAGACACTTTCTGAACACTTCCAGCAGGGACGGCATTTATTTCACCATACAGACGTGCTTCGGACAAGCTGCAACAACACTTCATCACACGTATTACCTGGCCAGAAAATGAAATGCCAGAGTGACTAAAAAGCTTAGCAAGCTAAGTGTGCGAATTGAAAAGAAGGCTGGACAGTTGTTTGAAATTAAGGAATTATAAAGTAACTGTTATTGCAGGCAACATCAACATCTGTGTTTATACTGCTACTCATGCAGATGCAAACAGCCTCTCTTAGTGCTAACAGGAATTTCACATTCACCACAACTTCAGGATTACATTTTAGAATAATAAATCAAAACTCCTCACTCGACAGACGTTCACTTCGTTAACAGAAATTGCATGGAAGACTCAATCAATAAATAGTCCCACAAAACATTTAAATAAAAACAACTAGGCATCTCTTCAAACTGCAATGGTAACTAAATCCGTTTTCATAAAGTGCCTCAAAGATTAGTCTGAATTCAACACTCTGATAGTACAGACTACATTGCCAAAAATAGAACTTACTTCCCAAATCAGAAGCAGAAGCACCAAAAATAGCTGTAACGTGTCTGACAGTTTGCTATTTTAATCTCAAAGATTAAATCTCCAATTATTATATTTCATATGACTATCTGCATACTATCACCAAGCTGAAACACACAGTTGCACATTAAAAAAGTTGCAAGACATTAACCACTCTCTCTTCGAAAGACTTGTGGAATAATTTAACAGATTTTAAGTGATCATCATTCCCTGCACACTGCAAGCAGCATACTATAAAGAACTTGTATTTCTCCAGCTATTCCAGAATACACTGATCATTCAGGTTCAAATAAAACCATCACAGCTGTGCAACATGTCAAGTCTTGTAAAAAGGCAGAACAGCAGCTTGAATAAAGCTTTGCCCATTATAAAAAGCCTGTCAGTATCAAGGAGTGTGAGTATCAAGTAGTCCATGCTAAGGTTGTTTCTTCCCAACAATAATTCAAACATAAACCAAAACTAAGACCTTCTGGGATCATAAATGCAAATATTCTAAATGTCAGGTGCTGGGCTACAATTGATAACCACACATCATGGAGAACCACAACCAAATCATTCATTCATATAGTCATAAAAATATGGTGTGTGTGTGTATATATAAACACATACACAACATTTTTATATACATACATAAATATAACATTATAAGTTCAAAAATGTCCTCAGTTTTAGATCTGGAAAATAATATGTGCAGAATATGCTGGCATGAACAAAGTAAATTAACATTCATCTGGATGCTATTTCTTTGTTAACTAATATATATTTAAAGGCTGTTTTTTCTACTTAATTTTAAAAAAGAAGATAGAGATCAACGGTCCTATTCCACCCACTTCTGTGCCTGTCCAGTGAGAGATGACAAGCAGTTACCATGACAGTTCCTTTGAGATACTGATAACTGACACACACACCAAGGAAAAGTTTCACAGATGAAAGTCACCCCTGTCCCCTATGACAAACCCATCAGAGCTCATTGATGAGAGCACTGTTCATTAAAAACAGCATTCTCCCTCCTACCTCCTTTAACCATCATTCAGCTTCCCATATGGCTCTTGCTTTTATTTGCCATCATGAAAGACAATTCTGAAGTTAGAATATTACACCCCTACAGCATACATCGATAAGGTAAAAGAATTTTTTTTTTAAATTTCAGACTGTTTCAAGAATGGTACGGATTAAGCAACAATCAGGCTTTTTTAAGGTATTAAACTTTAATTTTACACCTACAGAAAGCAAGCTTATTTTTCTTAATCAATTTTTATGGACCTTTACAAGCAGGCTCAGAGCCCCACAAATTCTCCAAACTATGATTTGACTATCAGTGAAAACAAACACATTAAAAAAAACCCCAAAACAATATAAAATCCACAAACCCAGAAAGGAACAATTTAAAGATTATCATTGCTAGCACAGAAATGTCAGAAGAGTAGATCACAGACTGCATAACAAAACTGTGACCTGAAAAAACTTCCTTTAACATTCAGGAGCAGTTAAAGAATAAAAACCAAAACCTGGGATCTACCCACTTTTTCTTTCCAAATCCAACTGATAAACTCTGATCCAACACTTTCCAAACTCAGTCAGTTCTCAGTGAATTCTGAGTAATTTGCATTATAGATGAACAACAGAAGATTGGGAAAGATGGGTTAATTCCTTCAAAAATACCCAAACTGAACAAGGCAGTGACACACGAAAGGCTCGACTTCAATGTGACATAGGCACATTTGGAAGCTTTAACAAATGTGCATCATCTTGATTTTCTCTGAACTAAGTCCCAAATGCAAAGCAAAATATCCACCATGTCCCTGGGAAGAAAGGCAGAACAATCAGCTGTCTTTGTGCCTTTATCTTTGTCAGGAGCCTGACGTTGTCAACTCTTCCTACATTTCTGCACTGAAATAACTATTAGCCAAATAGCACCACTGAGCCAAGGACATGGATTTGAGTCTTGGTACTTAAATAAGAGGTGAAAAATAGTGAGATCTCTCTTCAAGGGAAAAAAAAAAAAAAAGCGGGGGGGAAAAAAGCAGAAAAAGTATTATAAAGCAGATACATAATTTTAAATAGGAAAAAAAAACCCCACTGCTAGCAAACTAACAAATCTGGGCATCAGTTTTAAAAATTCAGACAAGTGACTGCAATTCATGACACTATGTAATAAAAAAAAGAAATAAGCATACCATGCCTACAGTCTTCATCTGCTTGCCCATACTTTTTCTGAAAGGTAAAACATGAAAAGTTTAAAAATAGCATTATTCCAGTTAGAATAAACAACTACATGCTTGAATTACAAGTTTTTTAAAACTTTTTAGAAAGCATTACCTTGTCTTTTCCTGGGTGGAACATGTAAAGAACATAAGTCACATGTCAATTATAATATAATAAATTCTTAGAATGCTTTTTGTCAAATTCTCAGTTAATTCTTAAAATGCTGACTTTTTCTCAAATTCTCAGCATGTGGACATTTTAAAAGAGGAGCCTGAATGGGCAAAGGTGTGTGTGTGTGTTACATGTTTATGGGTGGCTCACAACATCTAGAAAAAGATACAAAACTTAACTTTCAAGATGCTGTTTGTTTTTAATCTTGCACTAATATAGTTATGCTGAAATTTTAAGATATGCACATTATTTTATTCTGTCTTTTCAGTAGCAATTTTAAAGATTATTTTTGTTTAGTAAAACAAGAAGGAAAATTTGGATTGTTTTCCTCTTTTAAGACTTTACTTATCTATATAATTCAAGTCTTTAATAGGAAGGTTTTGATTTCAAGAATTTTTCCAATGTCCCTGCAGACTCACTGCAATAATATCACTATGATGAACATCAGATAGGTGCCTCAGAGGATTTTCAAAGAGTGATGTCAGATATGTATTAAATAATCCAAGCACCAATCTGTATATTGGCTTAGAGAAGTAATTTTGAGAGGTCAAGTCTGTGCTAACACAACTTCTATTAGAAAAATCAACCTCACTTATTTGTAAATCTCCTCCCCTGAGGAGCCATAACATAGGTCACTTCTTCATTTAAGAGGTTTCCCAATTCTTATTTTGCACAATGAATAGTCCAATCCAGCTATTTATTTGAAGAATGCTTAAGAACACTCCCTTAATCAGATGGGGAAGATTTGTCTTAAAGCTGCCCAGCAAGGCCTTGTGACTTGGCCAAACTTTTTTCACCTGGGATGAAACTGCTCCCACTCAGTACACGAAGATTTGGAGTGGACAAGGCCGCTGTAAATCTGTAATAGCATTTCAGAAAGGTAAGAAAAAGCAGGTTTCTTCTTAAGCACTGAAATGTCCTTTCCTTTAAGAAAGGACATCTGATGCTTTAAAGGTAGGACACAACTTTGGCAATGGGATCACCTGTAATTCAGGGTTATGCCTCTTGCTCTGCATTTACAAACCTTTACAAGATCCATTTTTACCTTTCCACTAAATATTTGCCAGAGTCTAAAAGTTACATCTTTCACCAGGTATGCTCTAGCCTAGCCCTGGAAAGATGGGATTAAGCATTAAAAGACTAATTTTAGGCCTATGCAAATGGAGCTAAGGCAGGTATGAACCAGCTACCTATAATCTGGCATTTCTTTGTTTCTTTGTTTCTTGAGTGTTTTTATTTGCAGAAACTTTAATTTCATGCTCTTAAAAGATACGGTAATTTGGTATGTAATTCAGCATATGTACCCTGAACCCAGCTGTTTTGCCTTCCTGGAAAATATATATATATATATATATATATATATATATATATATCTTTCTTTTTAATGTTTAAAGTATTTTTACTTATTTGTGTAGAAAACTGTGATTGAGACCCAAATCAAGAGGTACCAATCCTGAAAAATAAATGGCTCAGGGAGAGCTACAAGACAGAAGCCTCATAGATGCTATAGCAAGAGGGATTCTGTGGGCAGAGCAACATGCCAAAAAATTCTGAGTTGTATTTAAATCTTGACAGTACGAGAATATTTGACTTTTCTTTCCAGTTCACTAGATACTATAAAGAGTTACACTCACAAGTTGTAAAAAGGAAGCAATTCTATACAGAAGAGTCTCGATTTTGATGCGGTCGAGTTCTGCCTGGCAGGGCTCCGGGAGGTGAGCTGGGGGGTACTGGCTGAGGGAAAGGAGAGCCTCTGTGCAATGCTTCACTGCCACTTCATAATCCTGCTGCTTAAGGGATTCACATGCTTGTTCACATGCCTTCTCTGGTCTTCTGTCTGCCATGACTCAGGGACAGAAATCCTAGAGCGGGGGCAGAGGGGACGATAAAACGTTGGTTAGCTGTGGAATGGCACTGACAACTTGCCAACCAACTTCCATTCCCATCTCAAGGTGCTGCATCACATCCCCCTCGTGCTGTGCCAGTCACATTTCCTAAACCAAGCTTCTCACTAACTAATTTCTTCCCAGGCTTTTCTCCATCGCTCCCAGCTCTTGGTTTTGACTCTAATTCAAGAAGGTACTTAAAGCTCATGACTGATTTTAAGAATGTAAGTAGGGGGTTGAAATGTTAAAGTCAGCATGGATTTAAGCAGAGACTTTTGGGTCTTCAATGGCAACACAACCTTCGCTTTGGAAGGAACACAACTCATCCCCTAAGTGCTGTCTCTGAGCCTGCAACCATGAACTCCACAACACCTCTTCCAAGCACTCCTCACCTGCACTCAGGAGGAGGAGAGACTTCCTCTGGGTGAAGGACAACAAGGATGGACAGGGAAAGACAGGAAAGACCAGGGGGTCAACAGCAAACCTACCACTTGTCTCTTCCTTCTGCTGCTTTAGCTACATTTATGGCTGAGAAAGTCTAGATGCCCCTGCCACACCAACATCTTTGTTCATAACTTCTTAAATAATTTTTAAGTAAATACTGGAGAGGGATTGAGACAGCTATTAAAAAAATCTACCCACAGACAGACATTATCTGCCAATGAACTAACACAAATGATTATCCATATCTGAACCACCAGCAGAAGAGCAAAGCACTTCTGTAATCCGTGTCCACATTCCTCCTTCATTGACATATTGAAATACATGATACCCATCCCTAGAGACACTGTACATTAAAGCTGACTTCACAAAATGGGTTCTGATAACTGAAAGAGGAAAAATCTGAAGAGTTCTCATTTTTGCTTTTAGCAACCAGCATATTGTCAATATTTGTGATTAGAGAGCAACTATTGCAATTGTCTAAAATAACTACTTTTAGTCCACTTTAAAAATTCACTGTTAAAAGCTTTCTTTATACTTGGCATTTTCAGATTTTCAATCAAAGGTAAAGTAAATTCAAGAATTTAAAGTCAAATAAATGCATTTTCCTCATATGAAAAATAATCCATTATCCCACTTTTCCCATTAACACATGCCTAAGCCAACATTCAGAAGAAATATAAGCTAGTCTTTTCATGTATTGTACAACATAGCATCCTATGTATTCCCTTCTATTCTTAAATTTCCATTCAGAATCAAAATAATTACATAAAGGAATACTGATTTTTTCAAGACTTAAAACAGCTTTCCTTCTACAACACTAATATAAAAATTTCTCATGTGCAACAACAAAAAATCTTCTCTAAAATGAAGGAACATAAGCATGAATATTTTGCAGTTATCTGGGTATAAATCTGTGATGTATGCCTCTTTCTTAATAACAGCCTTACAAAATATGACCTCATTCATCCAGATATTTCTTTTTCTGCTAAAAATAAGTTGTCATTTTCACACAATAGGAACAGGCAAGTAGGTTTTGCATTTCCATACATATGAGTAAATTCATTCATGAGGTAATTCTTTTAAGGATTCTGTTGGATCACTTAAGCACGTATCTTCAATTATATAAATGTTAGGTATTCTTAAGCTGTGTATGCACGGATCTTTTCTAGATACAACTAAAAATTGCACTGGTTTCTACTGCACTACCATTTTAGGCCACGGTGTATTTCACAAATCTAGGATCTGCTTCCACAGTGACACAACAGTTAATTGATGTTTTTCTCATGTACATTCTGTTTTCCTCCTAAGGGACTGAAAATAGAGGACTCCATGAACTCTGCTGTACTTTTGATTTCCTCACTTCCTGGCTGACATATAACCAAAATTCCTTTGACCAAAAGGCTGAGCAGAGCTTCTGTGTGTTTATTCCCCAAGAGCTGATTAAACACAGATCCCATCCTAAGTGACGTGGCCAGCACAGCTGACAGATTTGAAAGCCCTTCTCCAACAGGGCACCATGTAAAAGACAAAGATGTTCCTTATCATTGCCTTCTGCTGACTGGTTGGAGAAATACAGAACTCATCTGTTTCAGAAGCTGGATTTTACACAACCAGCAGTGCCCACACAATTTCTTTCATCAATTTGAAGACTCCAGAGCACTTCAGAGGACATAACTGAGGACCAAGCTGTTGGAAAGTGGCTAAACTGAGTCACACCAATGATATTTCAGAGTGTAAAAAATCCACCGAAATCACAGTGCACAAGACACACTGATAGATAAGGAGCCACTGCAGCATAATTTGGTTGGAAAAAAATCAAATTATAACAAAACCAATATGTGGACAACATATGGAAAATTATGCACTCAGGCTCTCAAGATTTCATTTCAATCCCATCTATAGCCACACATGTAGACTCAAACATGGACATTTATTAGGTATTTGTGCCATCTACTTCAGACTCCAATCCAGGTGCTCTAGACTGCTCCTTGGAGACACCTGACTTCTCCTGCTGACTTCACAAACCTTTTTTCCTAGGTCTGGTACCCTAAATCAGCAACTGAGACTTGTGGACGTGAATTACAACCACCATTTCTTAAAATCTAGTCTGTTGAAATACCTGACTTACCTACATTTAAAATGATTCAGAGCAGTTCCTAAGTCCCAGCAGCCACCAGAATGTGACTGTTCCTCTCTGCTGGGCACTGCTGCTGCCTCACCTCAAGTCCAGTGTCCAGTTCTGGGCTCCTCCCCTCCAGAAGGGCACTAAGCCCAAAGAGAGGAACAGAGCTGGGGAAGGGCTGGAGCACCAGTGTCAGGAGCAGCTGAGGGAGCTGTTGGGGTTCAGCCTGGAGAAAAGGAGGCTCAGGGGGGACCTTCTCAATCCCTACAATGGTCTGAAGGGAGATTGTGGCCAGATGGGGCTCAGGTTCTGCTCCCTGGGAATGAGTGACAAGACAAGTGGAAATGGCCTCAAGCTGCACCAAGAGAGGTTTAGGTTGGATGTGAGGAAAAATTTCTGCACTGGAAGAGTGGTTAAGCATTGGAATGGGCTGTCCAATTCCAGGGAAGTGACAGAATCACCACCCATGGAAGTGCTCAAAATACAAGTGCACTTCACAATATAGTTTAGTTGGCACAGTGCTATTTGGTCAAAGGCTGGACTCAACGTTCGACGTCTTTTCCAAACTTCATGGAATCATTAACAGCCAAGGAGTGAAGGTACTTGTTAAAAGAAACTTATTTTCAGTTCTACAGATCTTTATTTTCAAGATCTCAGGCATAAAACCAGAATTACTAAGTTCACTCTAAGAGTAGAATTTATTACAGATTAGAACTGAAGGCTGAAGTGTCACAAGGCCTGTGCTATATTCCCAACTCTCTTTGCAAAACTGAGCAAATTACTTATGAGCTTCACTTCTGCCTGCAAAACTGAAATTAAAATACTAACATGTAACAGAACAAACATCAGGATTGTTCATTTTCTCAAAGAGACCTGGAAAACCACATGCCAAAAGAGTACTAAATTCAATTCTGAGAAATAATTTATCGTCCAGTGAAGTTTAATACGTCTTCAAAATATTGAAGAACCAGTAAAGAGGCATATTCCCACCATCTAAAGCTGCATATCTAAAATAGGTGGACATACCTAAGAAACTATATATAAATATATCATCTGACATCATACTTTGTACCTCAAAAAAACTCCTGCCCTTAAGTAGAAGAGAACTTACTCAACTTGCATTTCATTGAAAGCCAAGTTGTACTCAGCTTATCTTCCACAAAATATTATTTCAAAGACCTGTTAGTTCCAACTGGTATAACTTAAACCTTGGTGGCTTTTACAACTAATCATGCCTTTTTTTTTTTTCCCCTACAACTAATGATTTTCAGGCTCAATATTCCTAATGAGTATTCCACCTTCTTGCCAAAGGGGTTTTGTAAGCAAACATGAGAAGAGTAACTAAAATCCAATCTCCAAATAAAGCTGCAGATTTCCCCTCCAGAGCTGCAGAGGGGGCTGGGAAAGGCAGAAGGGACAGCTTGAAGAGGAAGAGTGATAAACATCGTGATCCACACAGTCATTTATTTCCAAGTAAACACTACGCCTGCTTGGTGCACAGGAGGCTCTGAAGAACTACTCCACAGTCTGATGAGTCCAACTTCAAATTAAAATCGATGTAGGAGGAAAGAACATCATGAACTGAAATTCCAGTGTTTCACAGCAGTTTAACTCGTAACTGTGCACTTCCATGCTCCACATCTTACTGACGTGTTTCATGGAATCAAAGGGTCCATACACTAAGATAATAATAAGTTAAAGCATGTGACAGTTCCTCAAAAAATTTCAAACAGATGCTTTTTCAATTCACTGTAAAGCATCTAGCCAGATAACTCTCGCTGTACTTCATAAACAAACAGATTAGAGGGCACAATGCTGTTCCTATTAATGTTACTGGCAAAATTCCCAATGTCTGCCAAGACAGAAGGATCAGATCCAAGGTCTCGCATGCCAAGCTGACAAACAGTAGACAAGTCAGTAAATATTTGCATATTTTAACCAAACATTAACATCTCTTGTAAAGATTTATGCTAAAGCAATGATGTTCAACTTGCAGTCCTACAGTGAGACTGGTAGGGATTTACTGTCAATTGAATTTACTTCAAGAGCCACATCCTGGGAATCACAGAGTGAAGCAAATGAATGAGACCCATTGCCATGGGGAACATGCAAGGGGAAGAGCCTCTCCAGCTGCCTCCCATTACAATCCATAACCCTTCAAACTGAGTTCTGCTGAGGGAAATAAGCACAAAATAGTCCTTGCCAAGGCCATTCAGCCGTGTCCTCCTGTTAGCAGCTCGCTGTCCAGCGGGAAGGGAAAGCAGGAGATGGATTTGCCCTTCCATTGCCTATTGCGGTCAAGCTGGCACGGCCTCCGAGAGAGAACAGGGCAGGAATTCCACTCATCCTGCCCCTCTCTACAGAAATGCAAGCACTCTGTTTCCCAACCCTTTGGGATTTTTCAGCCCATCTCACAGACTGGAAAGGCTGGCCACCATACTGGAGAGAAGTTTTAAACATGTAATAAATTCAGGCAATACTCATGAAAAGACAGCTGGTTTATCAGAACTTCCCAGCAATTCCTTTTAAGAGCAAGAAGAGACCTACGAGATTTATTTTCGAGGCTGGTTGCTCTGTCCTTCCTCAGTACCTTCTGAGCTTCAAGTCAATTGGAACTGAATTTCCCAGAAGTCTGAAGGGTGTGGAAGATGCTGCAGGTTTCATGAAAAATGTGTAACAAGACAGATAACAGACCCAGGGAAAGGTTAAGTTATAACTCAGCCTCTTATTGATACCAAGACATCAGTTACCCCATCAATTACTGCCACGTGCTGCCATCTACCATCAAGAGCTGTAGCAAAGTGTCACTCACCAGTGAAAGAAAAGTCTTATTTATTTTTCTTGCCCATAACAGTCAGTGCCATAGGCTGCATTCATCAGTTTAACTGCTCCAGGATCCATTCAACAGTCTCCAGGTTTCACTAAAGCAGAGTTTCCAAACTTTTCAGACTACAGACCCAAGCAGTGCACATCCCATCCCTTTCTCAAAGCTGGTAAACTGAGATGTAAGCAATTCACACATCAAAAATTTGTTATTTCCATCATATATCCAAGGAACGTTTGGGAAATCACAAAGTTGGTGTGGCTATAATTCCTGTGATTAATAGTTTCCTTCTCACTCAAAATTAGCAAGAAAAATGTGACAAGATACTTTAGTTTATACAGGTATGGAAAGATCCAGGGTTTAATCTGAATTAATATATTGAATATGACACAATAAAAAAGTTAGCTACTGTGAACATGCCAACATTACAGTTAGAAATCATGGGCCACTGGAATTCAACTGTCAAAACTCTGCAAACAAACAGCATTTGTCAGTACACACACTAAAAACAGGGAACAGTACATCTGTCCACTGCTGAATCATATTATAGAGTTGCTCTGGCATCTCCTGTGATCCCATCTTAAGGCATGCCTGCATCTCTACATGTCAATTGGTTTTGTATTATTACCAAATGCCACTAAAATGCCTTCAGATCAGTAAAATAAAATTAAAAATCCATTTATTTTCCTTACCTATTGTAGTAAAATAACCCAAACTTTGCCTTAAGACAAAAAAATTACATAAAACCCCAAACCTCCTTTATTCAAGCCTCCAGGACGGAATAAAATAGAGCTGCACAAAATACAGAAATTGCTTAGAGACATACAGAAAAAAAAAATGCACTTTCCTAGTGTCATGACACACACATCATATATAATCCCAGTCTAAAAAATCATTTAATAAAACCAGAGTAGATAACGACAGTGCACTGTGCCAACATAACAGACAGGAAAAGGATGGTACATCTTTCATACACAGGGTGCAAGAAAGAATTATATGAAAGGTGCTTTTGGCTTTTTAGATTTTTCTTTTAAGAAAAATATAACAGCAGAGATCTCATGCACTCATTTATTACAATTATGGCTGAAGTCCGTAATAGCAGTTAAGGAGTTCTCAGAAATGCACTGCACACCTTACAGAACAAATACAAAAGTCTCCACCCTTGAGAGAGGACAATCTAATCAGTTTTCTGAAGTAACTGAATTACTTTGGCTAATGTTGTACAACTCCAGGCAAAATGACCCTACTTTCAATTCCAAAAATGATGTTCAATCTGAGATGGAGCATACGGAATGAGGCAGGCACATTTCAAGGTTCTATTCTATAGCATAACAGCAGCAAGAATCCTGCTCCAAGGCCTCTGAGGAACACGATATGCCTGCTTGGGGAAGGAAAAGGGGGAAAGGAGAGGTTCAGGATGTCCCCGACCACTAAATGCTTAGCCCATCCTTCCACATCGAAAAATCAGAGACAGCACCATAAATGAGGAGGGCAAGTGATCTCTGGCCACATAAATGAAGCTTTGAGTCAGATCCTGTAAACTTAAAGTGTAGAATAAACACAACCAAGTTTACTGAAAAAGGAACAAGAGCCTGTGGGTGCTTTATCACTCACACAATGAGAGGCAACTGAGATTAAGAGCAAATGCCTTCTGCATCCAGATCCTCTGCAGGCTTTACACCACTTCACATACATCACAGATAGTAACAAGTTACATTTTTTTTGCATGCCAGTTATGACTTCAGTACAGACTAAATGATTATTAACACTTTATTACCTTTACTAATCTCTTTTATTTTCATTTTGGAAATAGCAGTAAAGGACAATCTGTGCAGCCAGCAGCAGCTACACTCAGACATGGACAGACTGGCTATCTTTGGCTCAAAATCTGGAAATAACTCAGGGCCTCAGCAATTGCAACCACCCCATCCCTAATACCTTCACATCCTGCCTTAAAAAGATCCTTTTTCACACAACTGTCTGAACACATCACCTGTTCTGATGAAACTAAGCAAAATTCCTGGCAAGTCAAAGCACTGCATCGACGTGACATGTGCTGGTGCTGCCTGAAAGCCATTCACAGTCAAGGATACAAGGTTCCTATTTAAACAAAGCAAATATATACACACATATTGCATTCATTAACTTCATAGAACAAATGCTGGGTTGTAAAGTTCGATACTCTGAGGTTGTGTGAGGACAAAAGCATCTGTACAAGTTTATGCTGGCCTCCTGTGTGCCTGCATTATTATGATACTGCCTTTAACTGTGTTAGTCTCAGAGCACATTTTCCAAGGGCTACCTGGTGAAATGAGTGGGCAGAACGGAGGCTGCTGCTTAATGGATATCAAGTGAAATACTTCAGCACAGGGCTAGAGGCCTTATTTACTGCATGCTACTCCAATCTTATTCAAAAGACAGCATTTGAATGTTTTCATTAACTTTTCAATAATGCCTACAATACTGCGACCAACCACTTCACAGCAATTAAGAAAATATCGTTCTGACAATATTCCCATTTTACAGAGAATTAAGACAAGAACACACAAGGCAGAAGTTTCCATAAACTTCTTATATTCACATGAAGAGATGTAGAAGTGATTTCTCCCCATTCTGCTCTGCCTGTACTGTACAGCCCTTTTACATGACCAACACAGAGCACCTGGTGTCTGCAGAGTGACTTAGGAGAATCCAGCATTTCTCTACCTCACAACATGGGAAAATTCATTACAAATACAGAAAATGAAGTGTAGCAAAGATGGGGCTTAAGTAGGATTTTCCATCTCTTTTTTTTTTGCTATTCCCTATTCCATTTCAGAAACACTTTCTAATTTATGCAGTAGCAAAACTGTATTCCAACAAACAACTGTATTAGCATTATAAAATAAATCATATGTACCCACACTGCACAGCCTCTTTTCTATTTCTTTCAAATACTAATATTTCTCAACCTCTTTCTCCTCATTCAACCACCCCCATCTCTCCATTTACTGTACATAATTCTGCAAAAATCTGCATTTTGCACCTTCTGTTTAAATCCAGTTGCTGCTTCCTCTGTGCTGCAGGAAGGTAGAGCTGGGAGGAATGAGGAACTTGGTATCAGGAGAAAAGAAAGGGAATTTTCTGTGCTCTCATTTTTATCCAAAATCACACCAGGAAGGAATGCAGGAGACCCAGCCTTCAAATTACAGAGAAATCTGTTTAGCTGAGGCTGAAGCATATTCACTGCAGAGATTACCTTTTACATTGGTACTTAATGCTGATTTGACCAACGCTGAGAAAATTTTCACAAGGTTGATCACAGGTACATCCTTGGCAGAAATATTATACAACAACACCTCTCAACTTTTCACAAAGCAGCACTATAGGTCATTAGATTATTTCTTTGCTAATTTATCATGTACACAAGAAAATATTTTGCCCAATTTCTAGAAGAGATGGAATCCTCTTGGCAGAACCTTCTTTCTCTCCTCGACAGCACCCAAAAAGTCAGACTATGAAAGACACCTACCATGGGAAATTTCAACCCAAATAATTAAAATCTGGCAAGCAATAACCAAGTGAAATGAGGAGTATGTCATACTAAGCATCAGGTAACATAATAATAGGTGGTGCTTCTGCCCCACCTAGAGTTTTTGGCTCCTTCATAGAAAATCTTTACGTAAACAATCTTTCATAATAACTGGTTACCAACAGGAGTTTGTACTCCATATCCCTCTGTGTTCACGCTACTTTTTGCGAATGGAGTTTCTCACACTTACCCAAGATGAGGGCATTTTAATTGAAATATTGTCCCATGGTTACCATTTTATCCCCATAACAACATCACCAATTACTTACTTTAAAAAAAATGCATTAGAAAAGTAATTTAATCTTTGCTTCTCTTAATGAAATTTGCTAGAGAAAAACAAAGGGAAGAATCAGCACTGCACATCCAGCCAGCTCTCCATAGAGCAGCACCAACCTGTAGGACTCAAACCCAAACACACTTTACAGAACAATATCCATTTCCTAAAAGATGGTTTAAACATCATAACCCACAGCTTTCCACACCATGCCTTACTTGTGTCAGAACCTCTCTTCTCAACACTTGAATATCAGAACATGGCCTTGTTCCTGTCTTTGCACTAGTGTTTAGTAATAATTTTGACCAAAAAATGAACACTGCTCATCTTAAGGACTTACCCAGTCCTGCAATTCCTAATATTATTCTCCACTGAGTCATGAGGTAGTGCCAGAAGTCCCCTCCGAGAAATGTCTGCTCTATGACACAGTCACATCTGTGTCGATGTGACTAAACATGTGTCACATCACTTTCAAAATGCCAAGCAAGTGCTAAACTGTGCTCCCAAGGAATGCAAAGGGGAGTCAAAGACTCCCAAGCATCATTTCAACACGGGACACACAGCACTAGATTTCCAAATATATTTCAGAAGTTTAAAGGCAAAAACACATCACAAAGTCTTCCAGCACTCACTCAACCTGCCATTCATGCAGCACTCTCTGCAGAGAGCACTTGACCATAGTTCATTTGCCAAATTCACCAATTTAATCATTCTCAGAGACAGAATCAAAATTAGCAGTTCCTAACTCTAAGTCTCATGTTCAATTCACAGCTTCATCTAATACAGCTGTATTTGGATTTCAGAAATAAAAGTGTTTTTAAACTAGGAAATTATTTATCACAGCATATTCCCATTTCAAAAACCCCATGCAAATTCTTCTCCACACCCAGCAGCTCCAAAGCTCAGTGGTTCAATCCACATTTTCTCTTCTTAACAGGATATTGTAGCAATGCTGAAACAGTCTTCCCTCAAATGTCAAACTTTCACTTTCACACAAGAACTTTTCTCCACTCCTGACATGACCTGATACTGCAAGGCAACACCCTCCTGGGAGCAGATCTGACTGAAAAGCACAGCTTTGATCCCCAGGGCAACTGCAGATGCTACAGGTATCTATCACAGTTTTACAACTGGATAAACGGGGAAAAAATAAAAGCCCCAAGTTCATCTGCTGTTCGAGATGCAAAATATGAATCACTCTTTCAATCCATTCAAAAGGCAAAAGATTGTAAAAATTCTTCATGCTGAATATCAGGTACATTGCACAGGTCACAAACTGAGCACAGGAATCAGCCAGAGCACTGTGGCACAAAACAGGAAAAATTTCCTTCAATATACCTCAGCCTTCATTGCAGCTTCATAATGAACTTTATTATAGTAGTGAATAATACTGTGACTGAGTTTTTTGTTACGCATTTACACAGTGCTTAGCACAAAAGGGTCCTACCGTAACAGATTTAATAACACAATCATGCCACCCACAGATCCTGCAAACACATCTTTCCCCAAACCATGCCTATTATGTAACTGTACACGGTATTTTTGTGCAGTTTTGAAAGTTCAAAGCAGTAACTAACCCTCCACCTCTACAAATGGCTATCTTTGCTGTAAATAACCTTTGAAATTCATTTTTACATGACCACGCTTCAAATAGTTCGGCATAATATAGCTGAGCCTGGTTTGGGGAGTTGTCTGCATTTTAATTACATTAACTTTTCTGCATATGGATAATGCTTTTATAATGTCCCTGTTTCCTCTCCTCAAATCTCTGGCTACGGTAGTACCAACAGATTCAATTTTCAGTCTCTTTCAAGAACAGAATATGGATTCCCACATTCTCCCCTCACAGCAAACCCTACGAGCAGCACCACAACATGTATCCAGAACACATTTCCCAACAGAACTTGCCCTCCTCATTCCTTTTGAAAGGAACATTAGTGATTCAGTCACGTATTTGAAACCCCACTCAAAGAACTGCATCAGCAGGAATGAGCACTGATCCTGCTGTGGTTAACGGCATAATCCTGACAAAACTTGGGAAGCAGAGGAGCGGTGCCTAGCCCAGCCAAACAAATATAAACAAAGCCACAGCCAAGTAGCATCAGTCAGTTCAAAGGACAAAACAAATGTCCTGCACCATTCCAAACGTGTGAGTGACTCAAGATATGGCCAGAGCACAGTTACCTCAAAACCATTTGCACAAACAACTATAATCAAAACCACCATTGGAATAAAAGACCCACAGCACTGTGTTAGCGCAGATTCCAAAGCATGCAAAAAAATCTTCCCCTTAATGACCTCCCCGTGTCAATAATGAGAGAAATCCAACAAATTCTGGCTCCCAAGACAACAGAGGAGGAGATGCAAGGCAGCTCTCCTGGCTGGTCCAACACTACTTGGGAATCCAAGCCGAGGGGGAATTTAGTTGAGAGCCATGAAGGAACATTTCTTGGGAACAGAGACCAACTGCCCATCCCTGTCCTCCCAAAATTACCCCAGGATAAAATGAAATTTTCACTTAAAATTTAGAGATTACCTTACCTTAAGTGAAAAAATATACAGGGGAGAAGTGTTATTTTACATCCTGCCAAAACCTCTACGCTTTTCATTTGTGGCATTCTCCATTTATGATGTCCACAAAGATTTGTTACCTTCTTGGGTTTGCTGAACCACTAAACATTTTCCAGCAAATTAAACACTTGTGCCGCATTACTAACAACCAAGATTCTCAAAAACAGCTCACGTTACAGATTTCCCTCTTGCCAGTGGGGTCTGAAGGGCTATGAAAGACCTTTTAAGCATATTTAAGCACCGTAATTTTTAGGGTTTCGATGAATACAGTATTTCTGCTATATATAACTATGGGGGGAAAAAACCCAGACCGTGAAATTCACAGACTGGAAGATCATTTCTAAGTAACACCCTAACTACCATAAAACCAGCTCAGACGAGTCCACACAGCGCTCACATTTCCATCCTTCACTTCCTGCCGCTGCAACATTCAAAATTTCATACCAAGCACAAACCTACTGTTATTTTTCTCCCAATATTTCATCGTTACAGCTCCAAGAATCACTAGCCTTGCTACTGCTTACAAACAGAAGCATGAAACTTCTTTCCCCAAACTACATATAAGCCAAAGATTCTACACATTCACCTCAGACACATCATTCTTTATGCAAGTGATATTTCCCAGGACTAACAGCAACAAATGGCCAAACAGCTCCCAGTCACATCTCCAGAACATATCCCTACATAACATCACCTACAAAACTTCTTGCCACTAGCTCAGCAGCATTGTGTATTCACTGCTTCCTGGAAAACCTCTGTAGTTCAGAGCTATTAATTCTAAATGGCCTTCCTGCTACAGTTCAAGCCTTCTAACATCTGACAAAGACTCCATGCCACTCAGAAAATCTGCTGGTTTGTACTCACTTGGAAGTAGGATGGGGCACAGTCACCACTCAAACTTTGTAGTCACAAAATGGAACCTCTCAGTGCAGTAAAATTACATTTAAGGAGGAAAAAGATTGAAATCTATCATTTCTTATCTGGCTTTCCTGTAATAAGGCTGTAATTTGGTATTATGGAGGACTTTGAGAAAAGACTGGATAAATAACCAGTCCATTTCTAATTTACAACAACGAATTTGCATATAAAATTATAGAGGAATATTTGGGTATTACGTTATAGCCCCATTAAGTATCCCTTAACTTCAACTGGCAGTGCAATAGAAATGCAACAGAAAAACAAATTCTCACCCATGGGTAATTACAGTCTCCCTGCTTAAATTCTGAATCCCTTCTTTTCCTACAGTAATATTCACTTTCCTGTGTTTCTCAGACATAAGTGATTGTTTCTGTTGGAAGCTTCATGTTGTAAAAATTCATGTGAAGAGAAAACCTCAGTAAGCAAAACTGTTTTGGAACAGGGAACCTGAGTCACATATCAGTGTCACCATAATGAAATCCCCAGAACCTGGCCTGTTCCTGTGGAGCAGCCTCTGACCTTGCAGACTCCAAATTTCCCTGTTTATGAAGTTTAGTTATTTTCTCCACCCCAAAACATTTGGGGAAAACAAATATTTCTTTTCCCAGTCAGAATCTCCAGAAAACCAAGCATTCCTTCAGATTTTTTTTTTTTTAATTCCATACCAATGCTGTGTGGAAACCTGTGAGAAACCAGCCTCTTTTAAAACATTCTCTCTTCCTTGTTGAAAAAGGATGGCAATCACAGAAGTCTGCACTAAGGGAAGGAAGAAATCCAACATATGAAGTACCACGTCTTTAAATATATGTCATTGATACGTATAAACACAAGTGCTGCCTTGCTGCCAAAGGCCATGGAACAGATAGCAAGATAAACAAGAATGAAAAAGGAAGGTCTTGTTTGTTCTGAAAATCTAACTCCTAATCCTTCCATTTATGGGCGAAAAAATACATGTACCATATAGTGAAAATGAGATTTTGCCACAGCACCTCAGCAAAAGAAGTGAGAAAGCATTCAACAGCTGCAATACGAGCAGGAGGGAGGCTTGGGATTCAAAATTTGGAATTTTCCCCCCCATGATGAGCCACTGGCAGCACAGCACAGTGAGGAACACTGAGGATCTGCTTCCTTCCAGGAAGCAAGCTTCAGCAATGCCAGGAGGAACGTCAGGCCGGGACTGGGGCTCGCTGGGATTCTTGGCCTCCTGATCCCGCAGGCAGGGGAATTCCAGCTGTCCCATCACTCCATCCCTGCTAGAGCAGTGTCACACCAGCCCTCCTGCTCCAAGGCAGCTCCCACAGCTTTCCCTAGTTACTCAGGCTGGACAGAGGGGATGGATTTAAATTAATTCCAAAGACTTTTTTAATTTAGATTTCACTCCTGCTACCAGACCTGTGAGGTCCCACTGACCTCAGGAGGGGATGGCAGTGAGGGGAGAGATTCAAGGGCTTTAATAACCTGAATTGTTCCAGCAATTGTTTCTGCCATTACTAAAATGAAGACGCCAAGAATAATGCTCAGTAGCAAATAAAAGATGGTGGTAAATAACAAATAAGAAGAAAAACAAACCAACACACTGCAAGTCAGAAAGAATATCCAGCTATAAATGCAAAGGAAATCTGACTAACAAAAATAATTGTCAACAATGGAGAAAATATTTCATCAGACTATGAAATTACCAGAGTTGGAAAACATCAGTAATATTACTGCCCAGCTCCTGCATGGGCTCTTTCATCCACAGGCTCAGAACTCATAACTTACAAGTCAGTAAGATTCACTATCCCTGTTTTAAATTCCTTCAGAAGGAAGCACAAACAGGTGAAGTGATTTGCATCAGGCTCTCCATGTCTCTCAAGCACTAGACCTGTACCTCACACCTGGGAATATCCCCTCTTCAAGCTTTCCAGACACTCTGACTCACATTTTTTGAGATGAGAATTTCTCTATGAATCCAGCCTTTGAGCAGAACTTCTTTCCAAACCACAGCCCTTTTACAACCAGATCTACTTACACTGATCCCAAAGCCCAGGAGGAACTCCTCTGAAACCAGTGAGATTTCACAAAGGAAAAGGATCCTCCATGACACATCAAGAAGCAGAACTGGGACAAATTAGAGAATAAGATGCTGTTTCCACATCTCCCTTTAAGTTTTAGTTTGATGGGAAGAGGTAAAAACAAGCCCCCAAACAAGCAAAGCAAAAAAAATCCCAAAACAGACAAAAAAATCCCAACAAAATCAGCTATTACAACCTTTCAAGTCTTTAAGCCATGACTTTTACAAGCCTCTACCACAGAAAAAAAAAATCATCTGGCTCACCTAAAAAGGAAAGGCACAGTGCCTGTATGAATTAAAACAGGGAAAATACACACTGTACATTTCCTAAGTCCAAAAAAATCACAGAGGTGAAGAGTGATAAAGGAAATGCCATTTCAGCTAGGACAAATAAAGAAGTAATTTCTGCTTTCAGGAGAAATTACAAAGAGAACTCAATTTATCAGTAATAACACATAAAATGTTCTTTCACTTACCAATAAGGAAAAACTGCTCTGCTAATTAAAGTTCAACAAAAAAAAAAAAGCTTAACTCAGCTTCTGCCATTCACAATCTCTGCACTGTAAAAGCCAAGCCTACCGAAGTCTGATTCCCTGGGTTTGCACCCCAAGGAGGTGCAGGGAATGTGGTAGGGAATGTGGTGGCCCCTTGTCCACTTTCTCCTCCTCTAATTTTGAACTGAATGTTCAAAACTCAGCTCCTCCCAGCACTCCCAGGCTGTCCCCACCACAAAAGCTTTGCCATTAAAAAAAAAAAAAAAAAAAAAAAAAAAAAAAAAAAAAAAAAAAAGGGGAATTTTCATTCACAATCTGCTATGCCTTAAAAGTACTCAAACAACTGAATTTAACACACATTATTTTAAAGCCTCACTGTTCTACCTATCAATCTTGGAAAATAATGCAAACTACTGTTCTACCTAACAATCCTGGAAAATAATGCAAACTTGCCTAGTATCACTTGCTTATTTTTATATAGGAACGTGTATTTTCTTATATAAAGAATGGCAGGTGGTGTATTTTATCCTTTGCCTTGCTTCAATGACACTAATTATTAAGAACAACAACATTAGACAATATCAACAATCCAAACCATCCCAACAGGACCAGCCACGGTGATACACTCAGTCTGTCATTGGGGATATCCCTGTTCAGGGTATTTTTCTGTCTCACAACTGAACTCTTTTATTTTTTCAATGAAAAGCGAAATGTGTTATTTTAAAACTTCCTCTCAAGCTGGCTGTACCTTTGAAAATGCAAAAATCCTATTACCTTATTAACTCTTACTCATTTTGTCATTAACTGGGAAGCAGCCTTGCAACCGTTCCAGTTGTTCCTTAATTTCCATCAGTGATACGTTTAATCACGTTACTCTAATCAAACAATTGCCTAACAAAGCGCTGAAGCCAAAACAACTGCACTCCTTTGGAAATTAACAAAGGGACATGTCCCACCGCAGGAGGGGTAACACAGATCCTTCTCCTGCCTGGGGATTTGACCTAAAAATATCCATAGAAGTGTCTGCTGGAAGGGCTCTGTTACAGTGTGCAGTGGAAACTCTCCTGTTTTCAGTTTCAGAGCTGATCCAGGGTATAAAAGCTGCTCTCAGGACCCGTGTTAAACCTCCCAACTTCACTCCACTCTCCCTGCCAAAGCCTCCTGCAGAAAACAAAAACGTAAGCTCATCTGCCCACCCTTCGACCGCTCCGAGGGGGTAATTTTACAACAGCTGTTAAATTCTTCCAATTTATTTTTCCATCCCTCCGCAAACCCTACCTACCCCGGTTTTTTTTTCACTTCTATTTCACCATTGTTATTTCCCGGCCGTCCCTCCCGTCCCCTCCCGCCCCGCCCGGTACAAAAACAAAGCTGCCTCCCACCCCCCCTGCATCCCTCCCCGGCTCAGGCCAGGCATCCCCGGCTCTCCGGCCCGGCCCCCGGGCCCGGCCGGCCTCGGGGCCGCTCCGCCCGCCCGCGGGCCCCGGGGAGCGCGGCGGCGCCGGGGTCCGGCCGAGCGCCCCGTAAACACCCCGCGAGCGGCGGCCGCCGCAGGCCCTCCGCGGACACAGGGCCCGCTCCCGCCGGCACCGCGCGGCCCCCGCGCCCCGCACCGCCCGCCCCGCCGGCCGCGGGGCCCCGCGGGTCCCCCGAGGGCGCGGCGGGGCCGCGGGCGGCCGGTGCGGGCCGCGCTCGGTGCCCGCGGGGGCGGACGGGGAAGTCCCGACTTACCTGTCATTACTTTCTACGCCATCTTGGATCCACTTGTCAACGTCCCACAAAGCATTGTGGGAAAGGCCGGCCCTCCCCGCGGCCCGGAAGGCGGAGGGCGGCGGTGTGAGGGGACGGGACGGGACGGCAATGGCAGCGGCATTGGCACGGGCATCGGCACGGGAACGGCACTGCGGTCCGGGTGGGGCCCAAGACCGGGACGGAACGGCCATGGGGACAGGGTCGCGGTCCGGCGTAGGGGGTAGGGATGAGGATGAGGGACCCGCTGTCCCCTCAGCCCGGCGGCCGCTGAAGCGCAGCCCGGGGTCCCCTCACGAAACAGCGTCCGGGGCCACCTCCGCGCCGCCCGCGCTAAAAACCGGCAACTTCGGGGGGGTTGCCTTTTTTTTTTTTTTTTTTTTTTTTTTTTCCTTTTTCTTTTTCTCTCCTCCCCTTCCCTGGGCTGCGGAGCCTGAGGGTCGCTGGCGGGGCCGGTACCGGCAGCTGGGGGGCCGGCCAGAGGCGCACACGGAGCCCACCCCTGAAAAAAGCTTGGAAATTACTTTCTTTCAAGGTTTTTCTACTGCGTGAGTTGGGTTGGGGGTTTTTTTTGGTTTTTTGGGTTTTTATGGGCTTGGGTTTTTTTGGGTTTTTTTGGGTTTGGGCTTTTTTGGGGTGGTTTTTTTTGGTTGGTTGTTTTTTTGGGGGGGGGGTTTGGGTTTGTTTTGTTTGTTGTTCTTCTCTTTTTTTTCTTTTTTTTTTTCTTTTTTTTTTTTTTTTTTTTTGTGTGTGTGTGTCTGTTTGGTTTGGGGGTTTTTTTATAATTATTTTCCTGTGGCTTTTTAAAGTTCCTTCCCTCAAAGAGACTTAGGTGCGGGCGCCGAGGCTGCCGCGGCTGCTGGAGCAGCTCACGCTGTCACACCGTGTTCTCCAAGCCCATCTGCCCGTGCTGAAGGACTGCTGGTAACGCGTTGCTGGCTGCTCGTGAATCCCAGAAACTGCTTTGCATAACAGTTTTATTTTCATGGAGTAATCTTCCCTGTTAGCTGTGTTTTCAGACTCTTTGGCAATCAGTTCTTAATACCTACGCTGTTTTGCAAACTGGCTTTTTCAAGGCGTTACCGGCTTAGCTGCTGTGGATGGGTGCCCTGTGCTCTGCCTAGGCTGTTGTGCTTTAGGGCAAAGTGGACAAGAAATTGGGGAAAAGCAGCTTACTTCAGGATGTTAGTAAAGTTTATCAACAAAACAGGATTCCAGCTTTTTTTAAAAAAACCTTCCTTCCCCTTTAATTGAAATAAGATCCAGATCATTTTAGTATTGGATCTTCCCGTAAAATGTATTTACATTTATATTTAAATTTACGTCTAATGCCTCGTAACTCTTTGATGAATAACCACCAGCCAAGCCTCTGATGCATTGCCACTGCAAGAAAATACTTGTGCCCAAGGTTTTCAATATTCATCAGTAATGCATTTATAAAGAGAGAGCTCCTTGCAACAATGTAAATACAGGAGGAAATAAATCTAAATAAATCCTTTGCATTTGCCACCCCAGTCTTAAGTCAGTCTACTTTTTAATTCAATTTGGTAAGTAGTTGGGAGTGCAGTTGTGCTGTCGCAGAGGGGAGTGTGGGTGGTCCCAGCCTCGACGCAGGAGATGCCATTTCAGGAAAAAACCCTCCTGTGGAACTTGCCCCTGGCCATCTCTGCTGTCCCTGCTGCCAGCCTGACACCATTCCTAGTGCTGTGATTTGTGTTTTCCATGGGCACTGTGCAAGGAACAAGGATCAAAGAAAGCTTGAAACCATCTTTAGTATCCAACTAACTTTGTGTCATTCAGTCCAGATTGCTGAAATGAAATTAGTCCTTTTACTTTTGAGGCTGGTTGTCTTTGGTTCCTAGTAAGCTTTATCTTACTGGTCTTTTTTTTTTCTGTTGGAAGATGCAAAGGTTTTCTTCAAAGTAAATGATAATTAGAAAAAGCAGTGGAGGATAGAATTATCAATGTATGTATATTTTGAGATATAAACACACATATCCTCTGAAGTTCAATCTGGAGAAGACAAATTTGGTTTGGCTTATTTTTCACATAAGCCTTTTTTGAGTCCATTTGTTCTATTTTTTTATAATGTGCTAAGAAAAAAATTGTGTGGCAGTGACTGAGTTAGTGGAGGATCTGTTTAGTGGCAGACCCCATTCTTACCCCTCTCTGTCTCTGCTGATTTAAAGTTCCAGATTGGATGGAGCAAGAGGCACAGGCTGCTGTGAAAAGGTGGCAACTCTGCCCTGTAGGAACAGCCCAGGAAGGAGCTGGGGAGGACCATGGGAGCAGGGGAATCCCACTCTATAAAACACAACTTGGAGATGTGCCCTTGCACCCACTGCTTTTAATGAGCTTGGTACTTTAACCCTTTTAGCTTCCATACGAAGGAGATTTTAGTCCATTTTGTGGACTGGTCAAGTGTATTGCACAAACCCTCAGAGGAGGTGCCAGAGGCTGGACAGAGAGGCAGCAGCTCCAGGAGGGGGCTGGCTGCCAAGCACTGCTCTGCTCAAGCAGAGCCTGCAAGCCTGGAACAACGCTCCTGTTTTCATGTGCTGTCCCCTCCAGGTTCTTTCAAGGTCCTTGTTGCCAGATAGATGAAGACTGTTGGTCCAAAACAAATGGGGCTCCAAGGGCTCATTAACCTTGGAAATTCTGCTCAAAGTGAGAATCATAGCAACTGGTTTAAGGGATGAGATCCCAAATCCAAAGGGCCTAAAAAAATTAAATGTGACTTCAGAGCCACCTCTGTGGTAATGGCCCAGGAACTGGTCACAGATTACCCCGGAGGAAAGAGACTTCTTGTAGCTTTCACTGACATATTTCACTACAGTATTCAAGGGTAATCTAACAAAATAAGATTATTATATATAAGATTATTGTATTCCTAGTGCTGTGAGAGGACCTCAGTATCTATCTATATGAGACTTCTCTTTCCTTGATGTGCATTACCCCAGGGGAAGCTGCAATTTTGCCTTCCAACCTCTGCTCTCCATTCACAACCCCCCAGGATGAGCTGACAAGCCAGGCTGTCACTGAGCACTGGGTGAGGCACAGAACCAGATGTGTGGTTCCATTGCTGACTACTGCCTTGCATTTCCAGAATTGTCCAGACTTCCTAAGTTGCTGGAATCCAATGGGGTTTCATGGCAAGAGGAGAGCCCACAGCACTAAACTTCTGCCCAAAGAGGCCGGGAGCAGGGAGTGACACAGAGTCTGAGGGAGAAGAAAAGCAACAGTGGATGTTGAAAATATAAGAAATACCAAAGGCATAATGGGGAAGCATGAAAGACAAGGAATTCCCACTCAGTATCATAAGACTTTACAGGATTCAGATCCTCAAAAGCCTAACAGTGATATTTCTAAGGACTCATTATAATGGTAACATTTTAAAAAACCCTCCAATGAATGCAGCAATATTAAACTCCATTCCACTTGTACATTTTTTAGTATCTTGAAATCCTTCAAATCTGAAAACAGCAATTTCTTACTGGATGTTCAGAAAGCCCACCCTGCCAGGGACCATGTGTGCAAGGAACCCCTGTACAGAAGCCCTAACACATCCTCTCTCCCTCCTCTGCAGTCAGGATTCTGTAAATGATGCTGGCTTACAGGGTATGATGCCTCCCCCTATTCTGTGAAGCTAAGAACCATGCCCTGGTCCTTGGAGAATCCAGTCTCCTTGCCAGAATCCAGGGGTTTGAAAACCTGGGGCCACTGAGGGCTGCTAGGCTCCCTGCCATGAAGCAGAGATCTGAGCAGAGCGCTGGAAGGTGTGGCACAGATTCTGGCAGAGTTGGGAACTCTCAAACCCTCACTTGCTCCAGGCCTAATGGAGACTTGGTAGCCAAAAAGCCCTGGAGTCCTGGCTCACCCATGAGCTGCACACTTGGAATCACAACTGCAGCTTGGTTTCTACATTTTCTATTTCAAAACAAAATTATTCTAGTTATTTGAAACTTATACTGCTACTTTTTTCTTCTGCTTTCACAGGAAACTCAGACAATCAATTTCCATTCTGTGCTCAAGTTCAGTCCCATTTCTGGGAACTAGTAGTTTGCGAATAGAGAAAAATCCATTTTTAATCAGCTCCACTCCCGATGTCTAACCAGAATGCAAGAAAAACCATTATAATTAACATGTAAGAGTAATAAGGACATAACAGAATACATTCAGCAGGGAATTGCCTCCCTGACCCTGCAGCCCAACATCCCAGCAGGCTTCTCGAACAGATCATTCACCCCTGAGCAACAAAACAACAGGAGGCCTTTCTCAATGGAAGTGCCAGACAGATTGCAGCAACAGGAGCAATGTTTGTATTGTCTTAGCACACTGGACCTTTATAAATTTTTGAACTCCCTCAGAAGCAGCAATCATGGGAAAGTAGCAGAAGTTAAGTGGCCTCTGCCACAAACAAGGCAGTGGTAGACCTGGGATTAGATAGCAACAGTAGTTCTTAGTCTTGGTAAACAATAAAGCAAACCCTTTCTAGGCAGCCATTAATGTCTGGTTATTAGGCTGAAGAGTAGCAAGTTTTGATTTTCCAGCATGAAAATTCCCCTGGAATTCCTCCAGAGTCCTCTAATGAACAGATGATCTCAACTTTAATCTTACTTCGTAATTATCCAAGGGTAACATTTCAACGTGGACTCCTTAAGCACATGTAATTTCTAGAGCAAGTAATATTCTAACTAATTCATTTCTCCTTTGATCCACAAAATGAGAGTGTTGAGAGGCAACCAGCAACAAGGGGATGGTGAGGGTACACTGAGGAGATAGAAACTACAAAGGTCAGAGTAATGTGATGGTTTGATCCCACACTGTCAAGATCAAAGATCTTCAGTCTCTGTGCATTTCTTTAAGAAGCTAGCATGTCTTTATGACCTTTGAATTGCTCATGGAGGAGTTATATCTGGCAAATATATTCTTGAGATGAACTGGCACCAAAAATTTAGAGCTTCTTTTCCTAGCAACTTGAATGTGACAATCTTTTCGAGATAGACTCAAGATACACTTCCATTTTCATCAATGGTAGCCTCCAAGCAAATAAAACCCCTAAACAAACAAAAAAACCCCAACAAAACAACAAAAAAACCACACCCAAAGCACCACCACACCAAACCCAAACTTCAGGCTAAATAGATTATTTTCCACTTACTTGGAGTTACCCCGTAGCCTAATAATTCCAGAGTTTTGTTTTAAAACTTCTATTTTAACTCTGTGATGTATGAGGAAGGAAACCCTGAGGGATTCTTGCTTCTGGCAACAAGTACTCAGAACACAGCAGAAGTCTCACTCTGAGGACAGGGAGGTGTCTCCCTTGGGCAGTATGTTCTAAACCAAGACTAAGGTGTTCCAAGTGCGAACAAAAACCTCTTTCAGATCAAAAGGAAGAGAGCTTGATCATTGTGGATCTTTGGCACAAATACAGACCATGAAAGTGAACCTTCATAATCCTTCTGAATTGACTTTTAAGGAGATACCTGAGCTGTTGAAAGAGTTCTTCCATGTTCCTTCTAATGCTGACAGCAAAAACCCTAACCCCTAAACCAGTTCCTCTCTCCGACAAACTCATGCTCTAAATGCAGCCAAAGGCAGCAGAGAGGGATAGAGCCTGGACAGAGAGGGAGGAGAATCTGCAAGAAGTCCAGAAAGAAGAGCCAGGGAACCACGGAAACATTCACTCTAGCATAAAAAGGAAAAGAGGGTTGGCTGGGGAAACAGGTCCAACATTATCTGGTAGAAGCATCAGAGGCTTAAATGCTTGGGGTTGAAGATTCCAGACCAGACTGCAAGTGGAAGGAAAATGTTTATGATAAGAGCAGGGAGAGGCAAGTTCCCACTTCCCCTGATGACCCATTGTTCCCCTCTCCAATAGCTCTTGCCTCAGTTTCCAGAGGATGTATTCTTTTTTAAGCTACTTTGTCCACTGTTCTGACAGCAGCCAATTTTGCTCTTGCATGCTACTGAAGCCTCCCAAAATGGCCAGGACATCCCATGCTCAGAAACGGTCACAACAAGGTTTTAAACAACTCGTACAGCTGGGATTGTAATACAATTTAGGAAGTTACATGGTAAACACTCTGTGCATTCTGAATTCCTGCTCCTCTTCCTTCCCTTACTGACAGTTCAGCTGTCTTTTTGTTCTTCAAATGCAGTGAGCTGGATTGGTAAGGCTTTGAAAGTTACAAGCCTTCCAAATGACATTCCCAAGTTTCCCATCAGCTAGTCCAGAGTCTGCATTTCAAATGCAAATCGCTGTTTACAAGCTTCCATCTTTTCCTGTCCCTTCAGATTTCTCTCACTCAAAATCCCTGTTTGGAGCTTCCTAATTTCTGTGCATTCATATGAAAAGAGCATTAGCCTGAATGAAGCTCTGTGCTTGTAAAAAGATGGGATCTTATATACGCCTCAATACATCATTTACAATTCAAGTCTCTACTTAATTAATTATGAACAGAACGGTTATGGCTAGCATTAAAAATCATTCCAAACCAGAGCAAAATCAATAGAAGTTCCATTGATTTTACTACAGTATTTGTTCTACTATTTTACTTCCTTAAAAAAACAGACAGGGGGAAAAGTCCACAGCTTCCCTCCATGACAAGGAGGTTAAGGTAAATAACAGGGCATTATCTGCTCAGAATGTAACACACTCATGAGGAGAGGCAGCAGCTTCCCAATACCAGCTTAGCTAACTGATTCATTGCCACTGTAGCCCTTACAAACTGCAACAAAAAAAAACCAGGCAAAATTAGTGACCTGCACCAAGCAGGCAAAGGTTCAGGTACTTATTCATGTATTGATTGCTTTGGCAGTTCAGAATTAATTAATAAATTCTAACTGTAGTACCAAATTGTAAGAAATAGCATTATTCTTAAGCAAAAACATACAGATTTTTTTTCGAAGAGTATCTTGACATAACTTTACACTATTATTATTTTAAATTACCTCTTTGTAAAACCCTAGGATTCTATTATTTACAGTATATTCTCTCAATCACAGCCTCAAAAATATCCTGTAATGAAATAACCACAGAATTATATGTTAGGCAGGTAAGGGTACACATGGAAAAAAAGGAATCACGAGACTATATTATACAGGCAATACAGTTTTATTCTGTTCTTTCACCAAGTGTAGCAAAAACATTTAACAACTGAATGAATAATCAAGGGAACTTAATTGTCAACAGGAATTTCAGAATTATGTTCTAAATTTTAGACCAGGAAGGCTTGACAGGGAGAAAACAAACCATATACACACTTGTAATAATAGTCTCTATTATGAAGATTTAATGCCTTCTTTAAAAGCACTGAGATTATTGAGGCACCTTACTGCAGGTTATGGATCATCTCTTCTTTGGCAATGAGATGTGTGGTTTTGTTAACTAGGGCCATGAGGGAGTTGAGCTTGTGAGACCAGTCATTGAGAATATTGTTTGGGTCCTTAGGCCTCTGGAAATTGATAATTCCTGCCAGCCTGTCTACTTTAGCAAAGATGGTTTTGTTAACTACTAGATTAGACAAGAACTCCTCCGATTCCTGTAAAGACAAACAGCACTAGGTCAAGAAAATAGCATTTTTACCTACAAAACACCAGAACTCCTCCCAAACAGCATGAAAGCACCAGGAGCAAGATTTTCTTTATACACAAGTACAGCTGAAACAATATTGTATTTTAAAAAATGCAGGATATTAATATTACACATGTTGGCAATGCAATGTACTAGCACAAGCTATTAAAAAAAAACAATCACCTTTTTGTTTTCAATTGACCTATGGCTGATTACCTTTCATGAACTGAAGTTTAATGTACAATCCCAACAGACTTCTACACTTTGGAGTACTTGGCTACACAGATACCAGAGTGAGTCACATGGCAAGAAAGGCTTGGGAAAATCCAAGTGAATTACTGACCACTGTCAAAAAGGGTTATTTCTGAGTTTGTGGGAAAAGCAGATTCCATGAAAAGGATAAAGCTTTTCATTTGCACTCAAAATACCAGCATGTGTCACTCTCCTTGGAAAGCTCTCAGAAAACAAAAGGGTGGTGGCAGGAAGACCCCTCCACCCCATGTTCCCAAAGTGCCTCTGAATAGGGACATTTACAGGTGAAGGACCCTCTCTTGAGTTTTCATCACTCACTGACAAGAACTTTTTAACACTGAAACACCAGACAAGAAGCTCCAGCATTTACACAAGGCCTTGAACAGAAATGAACTTCTAAGAGCAGCTTCTGCCTTATGAAACTGAGTTTAAGGTTTAATGAATAGTTTTCCAACGCCCATAAAGGCAGAAAATTAAGCAAGAACATTACTCTGCTAAATACTCACACCTCTGCCACAAGCACATCCCCCTTATGAAAGAAGGATAAGCAAAACAAGACTTACATCAACGGACAGATCCAGGAGTTGTGCCATTCTCTTCATTGTAATTCTGGTATAATATTTAGCCATTATTCTAATATTCTGGAATAAAAGTGTTCAGAGTAGAGGGTTATGTGCAAAAAATAATTGAAGCAGGCTGCAAAAATATAAAAGTCCATGTTAAAAGCAGAGTAGGAACTGTAGTGCTCTAATGGCAGTCCAGCATGGGGGACGTGAGGGATTGTGAACAAACAGCTCTTTTGCTGGTGGAAGGTATAAAAGTCTCTACGTGATAAATTATTAAGAAATCAACCAATTATGAACTTAATACAAGACTCTCAGATTTATGCTTTATTGAAAGATGAATGTTAAATCCCATTTGAGTGGAATATGCTCTTTTTGGTGGCAACTATGCCAGAAATAAACATACAATTAAGATTTACAAGAAAATAAAATCTTGAAATACAACACAACAGGAAAGACACCTTACCTGCTGCTCTATTAGTAACTTTTTTGTCTTCATTGTGATTAAAATACAGCAAGTGAAAAGCATTTTTAGCTGAGGCACTGAGTAAACAGCTACTGTTTATAGACACTGATACTTACATGTTCCACAACTCTGTTCTTTAAATCTTTCCATCTCTTTTCACCTTCCTCTGTACAGCCAAAAACATCTGTTGCAGGACTGTCAAGGGATCCTTCTCTCAACTCCTTCCCATATTCTTCAACTAGGGCACTCCACCTCATCAGCTCCATGGTGGTAAATAGTTTTAGGAGGTCTCTAAATGGTTTAGTACAGTTGGATTACAATCCTGTATTAGTAAGGCCTGCTTCATACTTAAAATAGATCAAAGGCATAATTCAAAATGTTTTATTCTTATTACCATAAATAATGGGGGCAGCTCAAGTCAGACTGTTTTTGTACCAAAGATCATTCTCTTACAAGAGACACTTATTTTCACACAGAAAAACCATGACATTTTTGCAGTATTCTTAATGCAGCATTAAATTCAAGAGTTGCTTACAGCAGATTCAGCATAAAGAGATTTACTTGCACTGGTAGAGAAAGACATTTCTTAATCTAAGAACTAGTTATTAGAAAGGATACTTACTTGTACTTGGGGATTTCTTCTAGCTTTTTGTCACTACTAATTCTGTGCACCAAATCAGACTGTTCATTGTCATAAGGTGAAAGAATAACATAAAGAACAACGCTCTTCAGTGCCTGTTTAAGAGGAAAGAATGTGGTTTTTTCCCATAATTAAACAGAGGAATTGCCAAAACTGATACAGAGCTTAGAGTTTAATAAGTAAAGGATTTAAGCTTAGTGCATTAAGAAATGAAGGTGAAATTGATGTCATCATTCAGAAATGAACTGTGGTACATTTAAATTGACACAGGTTAACCAAAATTCTAGTATTTCGAATAAATAAATACATGAAGAAAAATAAACTTTTCAAACATGGAAGACATCTGCACTGCACAGACAGCAGCACCACTGAGAGCACACTTGCACAGCTGTTTGTAATCTCTACACTTGTGTGAAAAAGCTGAGACATTCTCAATTTCAAAGGTAATATAATGAAGATGTTGGTTATAAACATCCTTTTGAAATCAACTCCATCATATCTGTTTTCAACTAACCAATTTGTTAATACAGCCATTTAAATAAAAACAGACTGATGAGCTATTTCATCCACTGTACACTGATGTGGTAAGAAATGGGTCTTGGTCCCATGGAAATACAGACATTTTGTATGGAAAGTGTTTTTACCTGTTGCCACTTTTCACTTTCAGCCTGGATACAGGGAGTGTCATAAATGGCTCTGTAGTGCTTACAGATGGAGAGGTAGGAGCCTTCGTGTTGATCCAGCTGGATCATTAAGTTGTAGTATTTCAATTTTAGTTTCTGAAATAGTATCAAGAAAGTCGAATTAACACAGCTCCATGATAGGTAAATGAAATTTAGCTGAACCCCAGAAAACAGAGGGGTTTAAATAAATACACCTGGACCTGAAGAGAGGCAAGTCAGATTAAAATTTGGGTGGGAGGAGGAAGAAAGAGTGAGAAATCCTCCCATTACTTACTTCTGTGTTTTCTTCTTGAAAAAATTTTGTATTAATTTTTTTGCTGATAATTTGAGTCCGAATATAGTCTTTTACAGCTAGACAGAGTCTCATCTGCTCCAAGATAAATTCTACACGTTCTTTCTTTTCCATTGAACCGTAGGTTTCCACCTGAAATGAAATTATAACCACTTAATGTTGTCAAAGTCAAATCAAGTGAAGGCTGAACTGTGCAAGGAGAGTGGGAGGTTGTCTGGAGGGGGAAGACAACAAAACAAAACAACAGAAGAAAAGCTATTACAGAGTAAGTGAAAATGGAATGAAGGTTGTTCCTTTTTAATTATTGCCCCCACTTACACTAAAGAATCCATAGACACTAAACTCAGTGCACTAGGCAAAGAATTAAAATCTAAGTGGAAAACATTCTATGTAACCCAACCATGAGATTAACAAAAGCAGTTAAAGCTGAACTGCCCTTTCACTAATAACAGCTCATCTCATTCCAGGCATTTCTGCAAACATACCTGATTCAGTCTGGAAACAATCTCAGAACAGTGAGAATGAATTGCTACTGCTGATGCAATTGAGAGCTCCAAGGCATTACCTGCAACTCCTGCAGAATGGAGGCAGCCTCCTTCACCTCCCCGTTCTGCTCCTTTATTGTCGCGAGCGTCTTCGTCAGGCGAGCGCGCTCGATCTCCACGTAGATCTGCGGGCAGAAGGCAGAGCTTCAACACTGCAATTTGCTAAAGAGGAGTGCAAACTCTGAGACTGCAACCCCACTGGGGAATACACTTGATGCTGCCATCATACAACCACTTAATTTTTTGGGTATCCATCCACTACATTGGCACAGTCCACAGTATACACTGATGAAATACAATGAATAACTGACAGGCCAGTTTTGGCCCAAATTAATCTAAAAAATAATGTCTACAATGACCTATGACTCTTTAAGCAAACACAAAGGGATATGCACTGTGAATAAAGTATTGCATATTCTGTCTGCTAGAATATATCGAAACAGATGAGAAGTTACACTTTCATGGTTAATGTGTAGTAAGCACTACCCATTGAATTATTTCACTTGCTCCTAACCAGCCATTAATCAACAAGACTTGACTACTAATAATTTAGACTAACATACAGAAGTCGTAACATTGACACAAATTTGCCTAATTCAGAATTCTTTCTTTCCTTAAAGCAAAAGGAATGCAATGTAAGTAACTCACTAGGTATCACCTTCTGGTTATCATAACTATATGTAATACCTTGCTAAGTGCAGGAGAAATTAAATTAAACCTGCCCATTTCCCTAACAAATTCAAATACATAACATTTTACAAAGTGAAAAGGAAATGGCATTTTAGAATTTTGAAATGTATTACTAACCATACTAATAACACAAGCAGATACCTACATTGTAGGAACATGACCAGCATTTCAGCATATGATTTAAATATGGAAAATATCTGCAGTCTTTTGGAAGGAAATAAACTACTTGGCTTCTCAGGGTAATTTAAAAATTAGTTTTAGTCTTACTTGCACAAGATAAAAAAAATAATTCTAAGAAACTATGCTTTTAAAGAAGGCCAACAATTTCCACCTTTTAGACACTGAGTCTTAAAAGAAAGCCTTACTTTTCCTTCTGTGACCATACGCAACGTGTCGATTAAGCGCAGTTTGACTGGTAAGTCTGTGATTTCTTCAACGTAAGTGCAGCACTGCTGGACCATTTTAGCAACTGCCTAGTATGAAAACAGAGGGGAAAAACATACTGTGGTTTTAGATTTCCCTAATGAATTCCAGCTGTAACACTCAGAGGTAAGTAATAAAGTTTACATCACATTAAAGAGACTCGTTCCAGCAAAAAGCACACAAGACCCATCTCCTCTCCCTGACTCATGAAGATGTGAACAGTGATGCTACAGACTGATGCTACAAGGCAAATGTGATGCTGTTCTGTCATTTTTTTATCTCAGTTTTTCCAATATTGAAAATAATCCATGCTATGCAGTTCTATCCTGAAAAGCAACTCCTCTTCTGACAAATCCACAGGACTCACATGGACTGGTAGAACTTCTCTGCTTGCCCCAAGACCTGCATGGATGAAGAGACCTGTACCTTCTCTTAACTGTGTGCATTACCCTCTGTCCTTAGCTGTAGATTCCTCAGGAAGGGAAACAATAGAGGATTTCTTCCTTCAGTAGCAAGCACAGGTATGGGAAAGTGCACTTCTGGTAATAATGCTGACAAAGCCAGCAAAATTATTATTAAAATATCTACTTCTAAAAAAACCCCCAGAATCAAACTTTGAGAAATGTCTTCCTCAAGATCTTCAAAATTCAGCTGGAATGATCCACGCCTTCAGCTACAGTCTGTGCAAGTCAGAGAACTAAACTGTACTCCTACTTTCACACACACTAGTGATGATTCTGCACACTAAACAACAGCTAACCTTTTCCATCCTACAGCAATGATGCCATTAAAATTACCTTTTCAGGTTGCTCAAACTGAACACACTGAGTGCAATAAACTTTGCACTTGCTTAAATGCAAGTGCTTTATGCCCAAGTATGCCAGTTTCAAAAGCAAGCATGCAAAGCATATATGAGCACATAAGCACTTCATATGAGCACAATAAAATGCAGTAACTCTGTTTTATATACATCTGAACAGGAATAAGCAATACATGTATCTACAATACACACTGCAGAAGTGTGCAAAGATGAACTACCATCTTTAAACAGAAATCCCTACACACATGGGGAATAAGATATGTAATATGTAATACAGCTCCAAAACCCAGTTTTATTTTCTGTTTCAAAGGATTAAATTCACCTGTTTTAACTGACTTCTTCTCTTTGATAGAAGAATAATATTTTCATTAAGAGCATCCCAGTCTTTAGCTTCGTAACACATTTTCACTATGGCAACTAAGATTCGAGATGTGGAGACCATGTCAGAAGCCTGAAACAAACCAAGAGCGTGTTAGAGACAGGACAACCAACCTGCAGCCTTCCAGCACAAAGGGGAAAAACTCATTGTGCCTGGTCTCACTGATCTGCTTTTTAAAGAAAAGACAGACTTATACTCCAAGGATACTCCAAGTCCCTTCACTTTAACCCAGTGAGGTGTGCAGCACATCCCAGCATCACCACGCACTACTCACCGTCCGTGTTTGTTTTTCCAGGGAGAGAAGGTTTTCAATGACTTCTTGCAATCTTCCTTCCTAATAAGACAGGCAAACAATTATCTCCATGAGTTAAGAACATAATTCAGTTTCAACTGAGAGCAGCTCAAATTCCCACATAAATGAAAACATAGACCAGCCTATACACTAATTTTTAATTTTTTTTTTTCCTTAAGAAAATGTCTGCAGAGCACTTACTTTAAACGCATGGCTCTACACAGATAAAAGTGGAGAGGTACTACTTTCATTTTCACACAACACATGCTCTAAGTTTTGTGCCTTGGGAGAGAAACCTGGCAAGTTTCAGACAGGTTTGGTGAGCTCACGTTCACTGAGCTGCATGGAAGACTCATTTCTTCTCTGGCCAAAACAGAGCTTTCAGTGAGATCAGATATGCAATGAAATACCTCGTCCAAAAAAAATCTTCTCCTATTACTTTCACCCATATTCATATCTTAATTACAGTGTATTATACAAAGCATTAACTACAAGTTTTACAGGCTAAGCATGGAATTATAATAGTTCTGGTTTTGGAGGGCGTTTGAGAACTGTATTTGCCTTTGTTTAGAGGTGTGTAAGATACTACAACGTACTTTAAGTCCTAAATTGCAAATCCTACCAAATATCTAATAAAATAAAAAAAAAGATAATATGGGTGACTTTGGAACAGCCCATGGCAATAGTGGGGCTGCAAAAAACTGCTAGAAACAAAAAATGGTTAGAAAATTAGTAACAATCCAAAGAAAATTGAATTTGTTTCTACAACATCCCAGCTGAAGTATTTTAGACTACATACTACATAGTTTGTCAAGCATGTGCTCTTACTGCCACAGAGTCTATATGTTCTGCAGAATAAACATGGCCATGGTGTCCATTCCTTTGCAGAGCTGTGTTTTTGGGATAAAATCCCTGTAAAATCCCTGTGCCTGCTCTCCATACAATAGTCTTAAAATAATCTAAGATGCAATTTATTTATCTTAAGGCTACTGCCTTCAGAACTGCACAACATGTGTGTCTTTCACAATGTGACACGTGGATCAAGCAGAGCATTTGCAGCTTGCAGAGTCAGATGCCATCGTGCTGGGTGAACAAATGACAGCAACAACAGGGAACCTGTGGCTGCCCCATCCCGGGAAGTGTTCAAGGGCAATTTGGACTAGAGGAAGGCGTCCCTGCCCACGGCAGGGGGTGGAATGAGATGAGCTTAATGTCTCTTCCAACCCAAACCATTCCGTGATTCCACGGTTCTGTCTTTTCTGAGATCTGAGTTGCACAGGAATCTGCAGGCCACAGAAGAACTTTTCTATAAGACACCGATGCTCCATCACTATGACCCCATGCGGAACACATCCTGCGCTCACCCAGGGCGTGTGCACGGCCGTTGTTTACCGAGCCGAAGGAGGCAGAGACAGCTCCAGAGTCCGCCCGGGCTCTGTCCCTCCATTCCAGCTCTCTGGGCTCGCATGTAACCGAGGTAAAGGACGCCCAGCGCTGCCTGTCCGACCTGACCCGGGACCTGCCACACGAAGGCAGCTCTGGCGCACGGAGACCGGGAAGAACAAGCAACTCCGTGTTGCAAGGCCAGCAGGGAAGAGCCACGGCCCTGGTGGTGAACTGGGGCCCTCTGGTTCCTTCACCCGCGAGGCTGCGCCCCGAAACCTCGCCCCGTCTCCAAATCACAGAATAGGCTAAACTAGACGGAACCCACAAGGATCATCGAGTCCATCTCTGGGCCCTGGTTTTGCACAGGACATCCCTAAGAATCCATGAGTTTGAAAGCGTTGTCTAAACATTCCATGAGCTCTGGCAGGCTTGGGGCCGTGAGCACTGCATTGGAGAGCAGTTCCAGTGCTCGGCCACCAACCTCCCTCCTGCCCACCCTTCCACACAGCCCAGAAACAGCAGAGCCGTCCACTCCTTCCCTTCCTCGGCACGGCACGGAGAGCCCGCGACCGGACCCCTCAACACCGCATCGCGGGGCAGGATGCGGCCGCGGGTCGCTCCGGGCCGCCTCCACGCGCGGCCTAGCGCGCCATGACTCAGCCCGTCCTACCCGCCAGGCTTCTCTCCCGCCTCACCTGCGCCAGCCGCTCGCACTCGGGCAGCCTCTGGTCCACGGTCGCGCTGTAATCCACCTCCATTTTGACGATGCGGCCATCGGCCCGCTCCGCGCCGCCCTCCGCCATGTCCGCCCGCTCCGCCGCCTCAGCGCTCACCGGAACCGGCCGGGCCCGCGCGCAGGCGCGCCGGGGGCAGCCCCGCCGAAAGGCCCCGTGCCGCGGCAAGCAGGCACTGCCGTGGCCACCCCCGGCCGCCTCAGGACCCGCAGGGGGGAGGTGCCACCTCTGAGGGGACCGCGATCCGCCCGCGACCCCTCTGAGGGGATGGGGACCGCGATCCGCCCTTGTGTGGGGATCTTCCCCTCAGCCCGTCCCTCTGAGGGGTTCTGCCTCTCAACCCGCTCCTCTGAGGGGTTCCCCCCCCAATCCGCCTCTCTGAGGGGAGCTGCCCCTCAACCCGCTCCTCTGAGGGGTTCCCCCCTCAATCCGCCCCTCTGAGGGGAGCTGCCCCTCAACCCGCTCCTCTGAGGGGTTCCCCCCTCAACCCTCTCCTCTGAGGGGTTGCCTCCTCAATCCGCTCCTCTAAGGGGATCTGCCCCTCAAACCGCACCTCTTAGTCCCGGTCTGGCCGGAGGACTCCCCGGTACCCAAGAAGGGCAGATGAGAGTTGGTGCCAGACGTGGCGGTGACATCTCCCGGGGTGCAATCACGACCCCCAGTGTGCCCCTCAGCACGACCACGGGGTTGGGCACAGTTGCCACAGGAGGATGGTGGGTTTGTGCTGTTCTCCCACATTTGGGGACAGCCGGGTCGTGTGGAGACGTCAGGTGCGGCCGCAGTGGAGCGCTCTGGATTCTGTAGCTGCTGATTTCACCTTGAGGATTTCACTGTATCTCATTCCAGCCTCGAGTCTTTTAATCACCTGGCTGGTGAGCTGGGGGAAAGGTAGGACACCCCATGGTTTTTAAGAGCACAAGAATCCTGGACTAGACAGCGTTGCACCATCAGCGTGTTTGATAAGTTGTGAGATGTTGGTGCAATGCCTTTGCGGGCAGGTTGCCATTATCTCCCAACACAATTTCATACACTAAGTTTCATTCACTGGGGAAATTCAGAAAAACTCCCTCTTGTGTGCAAGACCTGAACCAGAATCACAGAATGGTTTAGGTTGGAAGGGACTTCAGGATCACCTAGTTCCAACCACCTGCCATGCGAATTCTTTGGACGTTATTTAGGATTTCCAGAAAGAAGAAGTTACCATGAAATTACATTTTGTATTGTGTTACTTTCAGATCATACTGTATACAGACCAACGTGTTAACGTAGCAAAGGGGTATTTGAGATAACTGGTTTAAATCTTTTGTTGACAGAATTAAGACTGAGTTCCTACATCTGCTGCACTGGTGTAAATTCAGAGTAATTCAATTAAGTGAATTCAGAGCTCCAACACTGTATTTTGCAACTGTGTCTGATACATGCCTTCCAATTAGCACAGCACAGACCATGGGCTTTGAATCACTTTCTGTTTGAACACAAACTTGATTTGAAAAGTCTGCTAACAGAATTTATTCATTATCCTTAATCATTTTTTACTTAATTTCAGTTGACTTCAGTACTGAAAACACATGCATGTATCACACAGTGTATCAGTTTTTCTTCCCTAACTCTGGCCATTTACAAATCTTTTCAGAGCTTTTATTCTACAACCTCATCCTTTTAGCTCATGGTAATATTAGTATATTTTTACAGGTGATGGATTTGGAGTGATGGCTTCCAGGGAGGTTAAAAGTCACATGCTAATCTAATTGAACATAGTCCCATACACAGTAATTTGGTTCAAACAAGTGAGTGAAAAAGGAAGAAAATAAATGCCTTCTGCAATTGTTGTTTTCCTTTACCTGCATGGGTATGCTGGGAAATGAGGAGGCAGCTGTTGCCTCCAATATAGAATCCCTGAGTGGCTAAAAAAGAAACGAAATTCTTATTCAAAAGTCCTTAGTGAAACACCCAAAGAAACAGCTTGGCTCTTACTCTCTCTTACTCTGAAGCGACACTTTGCTGACACAAGTCCATCTGGAGTTCATACTCAGCATAATTTAACATATGGGCTTTTTCCCCTCAGGTCAGAAATGCAAAATGAGTGAAAAATGTCTCATTTTCACAACAGAGCACTGAGAGCATGTTGCAGAGGTAAGAGTAAAAAATTCTGCCAATTCATGGAAATCAGAACCCAAAACTGAGGCAGGCACTGCCTGGCTTGGGAGCTGGACGTTTTCTGTCTCAGCATGTCCCCTGGGAAGCATTTGGGGAGCGTGCTCTGGAAAGTGGCTGGGCACTCCCAGTGGGAAGTTGTAAGGGAAATCCTTGGGCTCACTGTTCTCCCCCTGTGCAATCAGCACAAGACAGAGCTGTGGTTTGGGGTGACTGCAGAATGTTTTGCTGCAGGTATGGGAATTAGTCTTGGTTTCCATTTTAAGCAGGTTCTGTATTTGACACGCTGCTTTCTGCAGATCTGCTTTGTTAATGTGCACAGAGCTGTGCATAAACTAGTTTAAGTCTTTCTCCTGGTTTTATTGAAGTCAGTGTCCCTGCCTACAGCTGGGTAGCATCAAGGCCCTATGCCAAGGAGTTCAGGTTCTTGTACAATGCTTTTCAGCAGAAACCAGAAATGTTGTTCCCAGTGGAAGAAACCACTAGAAAATCATTTAAAACTGAAGAATGTTTTAGACCTGAATTTGGATTGTCTCTCATCCAGGGGCAATACCACAGAATGACAGAACCATTATGGTTGAAAAGACTTTCAAGATCATCAAGTCCAACTGTCAGCCCAGCACCACCACTCTGTTCACCACTAAACCATGTTCCCAGGTGTCACATCCGAGCAACATTTTTTGGACACTTCTGGGGATGGTGGCTCCACCATCTCCCTAGACAGCCTGTTCCAATGCTTCACAATCCTGTAAAGTTTTTTTCCAATATCCAATCTAAACCTCTCCTGGCACTGCTTGAGGCTGTTTCCTCTCATCACTTGCTCCCTGGGAGCAGAGCCCGACCCACCCCCACCCCTCCACCCCCGGCTGTCTCCTCCTGTCAGGGAGTTGTAGAGAGCCAAAAGGTCCCCCCTGAGCCTCCTTCTTTCCAGGCTCCAGCTCCCTTAGCCACCCCTGGTGCTCCAGACTTCCCCAGCTCCATTCCCTTCTCTGGACACGCTCCAGCATCTCAATGTCCTTCCTGCAGTGAGATATCACAAGGTACTGCCTTGGTTTTGCTGTTTTGCTCGGAATTCCAGGAACACGCAGTACCAACATTATGAATTACAGTCACAGTTTCCATATTTACAAATGGTTGTGTCAGATTTGAGACAGAAATCTCATTAAACACATTGTTCATACCTCAGTTGAAAATCCAGACTGTTAATAGAGCTCTCAGATTTTTTATTTCTTTGTGTAGGTGTTTGCACTTCCCTGGGAAGGCAGGGATGTGAAATATTGTGCCATTATTGCAAGGGGCTGGCAAACAGACGTTGTTGGCTCCAGGAGATGGCACTGTGTCCTCTGGGCTGAGAATTATACCCACAGCTCTGAAATGTACATCCAGAACCAATGAAATTCTGAGGGGCTTTTGCTCTTTCTTGTTATGAAACACACATTTCATTGTAGGCCTAAATTCCTCTTTAACTGTCCCAAATACGGTATTTTACAGCTTTTATTTTTGTTGCAAATAACTGGTATGTGAGTGCAGATGTATATTTTACCATGATCTGTGCAGTGCCTTGTGTTTGCTCTTGCAGTGCTTCTCTGCAATCCAGTGAGTGGCTTTATAGCCACTGAGAGCACAGGCAAAACAGCAGGATGAGCATTTTAAACATGAAATGCTGAGGTTGTGCAGGGTTCCCGGGTAGTTTCAGAATTGGGTTCCTGTGCATTTCAAGTTGTAGCTTAATGATGGGTGAATTTCTCTGAAAAACACAACCCCCAAGCATACTAAAAAACTATTTCACTAACCAATTCCTCACTAAAGGAGTGGGGGAGACCTACGAAAACCGTTCTGGCTCTATAGATCAGCTAGGAAGGAGGCGTTTTTTCACTGAACTTTCTGCATGTCACTTGAAAGTAAAAAAAAAAAAAAGAAAAAAAGGCTATGAAGAAAGGGGGTTTATTTGTGCTGCAAAATGTGCTGGCTGATAGCGGAGGGCTGACCAGAAGGGAAATGGGTGAGGCCTCCACATCCTGTGTATGTCCGCACCGAGCGCACGCTATCCTTTCCTTTTGTACCGGGGAGGCGGCTGCGAGCCCGAGGCTCACGGGCTCGCTGCTCCAGCACCGGGCTGTAAATGCTTTGCAAGGTGCCTTGTCACACGTAGGGCAATAAACTTCCAAAACCCGAAAAGTCTTCACAGCACCATTGACTGAAATCGTGAATTCTCGGGGCTCAGCGCTGCCGGTGTCCCCTTGGCGGGAGGCGGCGGCGGGTGCTGCCCGGAGCCCCGCGGCCCGGCCCCGTTGAACCCGCCCGAGCGGCGGCAGCCGCTGCCCCCCCGCCGGCCCCCTCCCTCCTTCCTGCCTCCCCGCTGATGTCAGCCGAGCCCCGCCGGGGCAGCCGCCGCTGCAGCCGCTCCGCGCCCGCCGAGTCCGCACGCCCGCCCGTGAGCACCCCCGGCCGCGGCTGCGCCGGGGAACCCGCGGCCGCCCGCCCGAGCGCCGCGCAGCCCCCCCGTATCCCCCCCGAGCCCAGCGGGAGCCGCGGCGGCCGCAGCCGCGTTGCGGCGGGGAGGTGGGAGCCGCGTTTGGCGGCCGAGGAAGGCAACGTTATAAAAAGCCTTTGTCTTGGGAATCAGCATCGCATCTCTCCTGCCGCCCGACGTGCTGCCGGCGGGGGCGAAAGCCACATTTTCGGCTCGTTTGTTCTTTTCGCCGCCCCAGGCATGTCTTGACACAGCCGCGAGAGAGCCCGGCGTTTCCATGCACTTCCGACGGATGTCTTCGGCTGGGGCGAGAGCGGTGGGGGTTTGAGACTTTGTAGCGTATCTCGGTGCGAGCGTCTGTGAGGTTCCCATGATCGCAGTGTGAAGGAGGAAGAAGTGGGAGAAAGAGGCGGTTGTGGTGGCTTCTCTTCTTGCCGGGTCAGCCTTCCTGGATGGTTGCATTACTGACTTGTGGACACATTGTCAAGCGCGCACAGAGAAAGAGGCTTGATTATTTGCCCCCGTGTTTGGTTTCCGTCGTGATCTCTGTGCAGAAATCACCACTTTTCTCCCAGTTCGCCGGTCCGCACTGAGCAGCAGGAATATGCTCATGAAGGAGTACCGGATCTGTATGCCTCTGACAGTTGAAGAGGTAAGATCCGCGCTCGTACCGGAGAGGCTGTTCCTTACCGAGCCTTTTCTCTTGCAAGGCGAATTGAGGTTATATTTGTTTTGCTGATTTTTTTTTTTTTTTTCGTGTAATGAACTTAGCTGGAGATGACTGGTTAGAGAGGAATGTTTTTATTGGAAAATATAGGAATCCTGCAGGAACGAAGGTAACTTAAGTATATCAAAAGCATTGTGTCGTCAAAATATTGATTATAAAGATTTTCCAACCAGACTTTTCAGAGGAATTTCATGCATATTTGCAAGGGAATGCTTTGTGCTGAAATTTCTATCTGATAAAGCGTTTGTCCAAAACCCAGATTCTAAACATATTTCACCTTTGCTTAAAATACCCTTGCAGCTGAACACGGTCTGAAACTCCAGCACAGGTAGGGAAGAGGGGTGATCATTTATTAGTAAAACTTTGTTGTCATTTAAAGAAGTGATTGAAAGTCAAACAGCTCTTTGTCGGTGTTCCGAGATCTGTGTTAGGAACATAATGTTTTTTATTTATCTGCAGACATCCCACCTGCTCACTGTTTTAATTAAGACAGTAATACCTACACGGAGTACACGTGCTCTGGAGTCACTGGTGCTCATGAAGTGTTCGTGGGTGCAATTAGGTGCCCAAAGGCCTGATGGCCTTTGGAAAGGAGATGGTGCTTTGTGGTTTAGTGTCCTGCAAGTACAAAAAAAACCCCTCAGGTTGTCTTACTTGGCCATTTCTGCAGCGGATTTGGCATCGCGGAGGGGAGCGAGCCCGCTCTGGGCGCGCATTTTGCGCCGAGCTGCGCGCAAAGTTCCGCTGGTCCCGCGGGCGGCGGCGGGGCCGCCAGGGGGCGCCCCGCTCCGGCCCCTCTACGGCCCCAGACTGTGCTCCGGCTCCGGCTCCGCCACGGCCCCGCTCCGGCCCCTCTACGGCCCCGCCACGGCCCCAGACTGTGGTCCCGCCACGGCCCCACCACGGCCCCGCCACGGCCCCAGACTGTGGTCCCCCTCCGGCTCCACCATGGTCCCGCTCCGGCCCCTCTACGGCCCCGCCACAGCCCCAGACTGTGGTCCCGCTCTGGCCCCGCCACGGCCCCACCATGGTCCCGCTCCGGCCCCTCTACGGCCCCGCTCCGGCCCCTCTACGGCCCCGCCAGAGCCCCAGACTGGGGTCCCGCTCCGACCCCGCCACGGCCCCACCATGGTCCCGCTCCGGCCCCTCTACGGCCCCGCTCCGGCTCCGCCACGGCCCCACCAGGGCCCCACCATGGTCCCACTCCGGCTCCGCCACGGCCCCGCCATGGCCTCGCCACGGCCCCGCTCCGGCCCCGCCACGGTCCCCTTCCGACCATGCCATGATCCCATCCGGCCCCGCTCCGGCCTCGCCACGGCTCCGCCGGAGGGTCCCAGCCGAGGGTCCCCGGCGCAGCGCCCCAATTGGCTCATTAATCCACTAATTAATGTACACATTTGTTCTTTGGCTCCATCCAGGCGAGTGTTTTGCCGCAGAGTTTTATTTTTTTTTTTGCAATATGTGTGTAGAAGTCCTCGCGGGTGTAACAGAGCAGTCGTCTCAATGGTCGTTTTGTCCGTATCTTCAGATCTGGCAAATTAACAGTTCTCTAAAACTCAGAATTGGAACTGCCAAATATTTACTTCAGGCTGCTCAGGAAATTCCTTCTGCTGGAGGCAGGGGCTAAAACCACCGTTTACATGAAGTTAAATAGACATAGGTTTAATTCTAGCATGTTTCCATCCATGTTATATCATATGCTGTGATATTGGATGGCATTATTCTTTTAATACATAATTTTCTTTGTTTATTGCATTACCCTAATGTAGACAACATTTTATCCAAGCCAGTTCCTGATGTCCTTAGACTACCACACTTAGTTAATAACAGTTCATTACATCATCATAAGGGAGCAGATCTAATTTATTTTGAAACATTATTGTTAAATAAGATTTCCAGATGCAGAAAATTCAAAAATCTTCCAAAACAGGAATGATTGATTCATGATGAGGCAGAAGGCAATGTTGGATGTCATTTGTTCTCTAGAATGTTAACAGAATTAGTAAAGATACTCGATTTTGTCGTTTCTCTTACATTGAATCACCCATTATTTAATCCAAGCACTGTAGCTTAGATGCCTGAATGAGGAACCTAGAACATGTGTGATGTTTAGCATCAATTTAATTATTAATTATAAAATTAATCGGGACAAAATTTTGAAATTAGCAAATACCTTATTTTTCTTACAGTATTTGCATCCTAAAGAAGTCCTACACTGTATTTTTCAGAGTGGTTCATCTTTGTGACATTTCTTACAGTCCTAGGAAGGTGACGTTGCCTTATTTTTACCCTCAGCTGCACATTAGCTACCAACACAGTGATAGTTTTTGCCATTTGTTTAGAACAAGGTGCTGCTTTGTGCAGTCGTCAGGAGAACATCATGGGGCAATGCTCACCCTTCAAAAGCCAAGAGCATTTTGGTTCCAAGAGGCCCAAACTGCCTTCTGTAGGGTGCAAAGTCACTCTGAAGTTCGGGGGGTGTTGAGGGGAAGGCAGTTCCCCCAGGAGCTGCAGTTTCCCTCAGGGCTGGGATGTTGTGCTCTGATGTGCAGGGGCACTCGGGTACCTGACCTGCATGGACACAGCGGCAATTAAGCACCCAAGAATTTTTGAGGTCCTGTCTCAACAAGTGTGGGAAAAATGCAGTTCCTTCTTATGCAACAGCATAGATTCCCTTTTTGTGCTGTTTTTCTTATGTAGACTTAACCAACTGTTTTTTCTGTTGTTTGGATGTTCTGCCTTTCAGCCTGTGCACTTTATACATACATCCAAAAGTACTTCCTTGAGCAGCTTTCTTTTTTTAGCACTGCCTTGCCAGTTATCCATCCATAGAAGTCTCACAACATGAATGAGAAAGAACTATGTCCTGAATCTATGGTGGTGTCACCAACACCAGAGTGGTTTCCATATTGTTCCTGTGAAAATAATCTGGCACAGGCAGGAAGATGAAGTGTTAGCTCTGTCAGCCAAGCACCTGTATCCAATCTTCTGTAGTCAGATTTTGTGTATAATGTGAAAGAAATGTGCAGTAAAGTGTTGTGTAATGTCCAGGCAAGTAACTGGCAGTCGTGACCTTGCATGCAAATACCTGTGCATGCAGCACTGTAGGAGTTTGTGCTGCTCAGGCTGACTATTACAACCTAAATTTATCTCTAGAGAACAGTGAAAAACTGATAGATGTCAGTGTAACAGCAGCATGTCTCCAGGTTTGAAGAGTTTCTGGCACTGTTGTGGGTAGGAAATTCCTTCATTAGCTACTGCAGATCCTGTTCCTGAGGCGTTCTTTCCTTGATGCCCTTATTAGATAAGATACCCAAATATTTATAGGAGGTTTGTTTATCTACCTGTCTGCTTGGAGGCCAAATGCTTCCTTGCAAAGAAAACATCTCCTGAGAAATGCTGTTTGCTACAGACTGAACTGTTGTGGTGTATTTTGAGCCAAGATACAGGAGTTGGAGATGCATATTTGTTCCTCCTCCATAAGCACCAGGAAAGATGGGTTGTTCCAAGAGTTCTTGCTGAGGTGCAGTGGCACCACACTACAGTTCTTATTCAAGGCTGAGCCTTTCTCTGTAAATTGAATTTTTGACAGCTCTTTAGGTCTGTTACGTGTGCATAGTCACAAGCTGCTTGATCAGCTTTAAAATAATTTGAGAAAGGAAGCACCATGTTAACTGCTAAGCAAAATAATAACATTTGCTGTAAGAACTTTGCAAATAAGGTCAGGATGGAACTGCTGGTTGACAAAACTAATATGAATGCCAACGAGAAGTCATTCTTTACCTCATTTGTGGTACTTTTGGCAATTCAATCAGTTTCTTAACATTGAGACATTATAAATCAGGAAAAGCCATTTCTTTGCATTAGTATATAAAGGAAGTAAAAGCTGTACCAGTAATTCCATAGGATGTGTTACCAATCTTCATTCCAGCTGCAAGTAATAAATGAGCCTGCTGCTTGGTTCTTTTTCCCCTTGCATTTTCATGTGTTAGTTTCATTCTCACAAATAGCTTGTTACATCACATGAGAGAATTTTATAATAGGCTGCATTGTGGGTTTTAAATATCATCAGTTAAAAAAACACATTCCTAAGCAAGTGAAAAGAACACCAAGCAATTGAAAAGAGTGGAGATGCTAAAAAATTCTCAAGATTGGAGCTCATTGCAGTCAGAATTTCACAATTTTTCACAGGAAAGATTACACGGTTTTGTGCTTTCGAGATACCTTTATCTGAAAATGTAAACCAAATGTGATAGGTTAGTGTGGTACTGAACCCTTCTGGAAGTGGCAAAGTGTAGTGAAATTCTTGATTTGTGAGAAAAGTGATTATTCTTTAAGGAAACAGATGGAAAGACATTTTTGCTGGATCCTGTTGAAAATTGAGTCGTTGCTGCTGTAAAATGCTACGAGTGATGTGAAGCTGGGTTGTGTAAATTTGAAAGCTGAACATCAAATAAACTACAGGAGTCATAGGGTTTTTTCCTTGGAAACAGGGATGACCATTACGGTTTCTGTTAGTTTTGAACTGTACGTGCATGGCCAGTACCTAAAGTCCTGACAGGTTTTTTCTTTCCTTTGTTCTTTATTTCAACCAAGATTATCTCTGCTGAGGCTGGTGGAATCACTCCCACTCTGTGTTTTAAACAAAAGCCAAGTTGGATCTGTGGGGAGCACTGCCTGCATGAGGTGTGGAGGAACAGCTGTATTGTCATGAATACAAACAAGCAGAGACCTGCAAAATGTCTGTAAATGCAGAGCATGGGTTTTCAACAAAAAGTCCTTTCAGCATCAACAAATTCTGGTTTTAGAGGTTTTATCCTTGCTGCTTTATAAAAATATCCATTGTTTAGTTCTTGTTTCAAACATTATGAATTCTCCCAGTGTGGATTATTTACGTAAAATTATTTCAACAATATGTATACACAGTATTTGTGTGCTCTGAATCTCGTGTACATTTCTTCTTTAAAAGATTTCATCGTCTCCCATTTTGTGTACAACGGGTACATGTTATAACATGTTTTATTCAGACAGATTTACAGCTTATTGAAAGCATTTGAGAAAGGGTTGTTATGCCCTGAGAGTCAGCAGGTGTTACAATATTTGGACATAACTATATGTATTAGTACAGCAAAGCCTTTAGTAGGGTATAAAGTGTAAAATAATTTTTTTTCTTAAGTACAGTGATCTGCTGCAGGGCAAACTATATCTACTCATCCTGCAAACAGATATATTAAATAATGGTCAACTGTGTCCATTTCCTTCATTTCCCAACTATAGCCACAGCACATATTTTCAGAAATACATAAACGCATGGAACACTTTTAGAAGCACTATGTTGGTCATAAGCAAGAGGACTATAAACAAACTTAAGCTGAAGTCATCTTATCAAATTTAATTCATTTTAATTACTTGTAAGCGGAATTATAGTTGGACCATGCCATGTCCATGACCCCTGCAGAAAACATTTATCTGGCATTTTTGAGCTGAGGTTGTCCAGCAAAAACAGAGGCTTATTGTGCAATTTTAATTTAAGCTATCAACAGCTCTCATGCACCTCACACCAATTCATTTACAATATACTGTATTGCTGTGAAACATAAAGGACCTTTTGCTGTAGTTAATTATTCTGTCAGGAGATGCCTTCTGAGAACATCATCAGCCTCACCTGCCTTTTGCAGTTAATACGGTGGAGGCACTGACACATTTGTCTGAGGAGGATTCAGAGTTAATTATTGAGCTAGAAAACCTCTTTACAGCATTCTGAGCATCTTTTGACCCTTTAAAAGAATTCCTTGTGTATGTCTCTTGCCAGCAAAGGGGTTGGATATGGTCTTTGGTGGGTGATCATGTCTACTCTCCTCACAAGGCCTTTGCTACATACAGTGTGATCTTAAATTCACCTTAAATCTTACGGCCTGGGAAGAATCCTTGTAACAGGAAAAACCTATGAGAGAAAATATCAGAAGTTAACTATTAGCACCAAGGAAGAATACCTATTCAATTTTCTTTTGCTGCACAATCTAGTTGCAAGAAGGACTAGATGAAAGTGAGAGCTGGTTTTTAACACTGGAAAAAATAAACACCTTGCTTTGGTTTGGCCTTCTTACGTTAGCTGTGGTCAGCTGTAAGAGTACAGCAATGCAGGGCAGATGTCATACCTTCACTGAATTCCACTGCAAATAGAAATCCAAAATCATGCCGTTTTCTCCCTTACTCCTGTTTGCATGTGTCAGTATAACTGTGAGAGAAACAAGACAATCTTTGTTCTGCAGACTTCAGTTAAATCATTTAAAAAAAACCTTTCAGTGGAAAGGATTAGATACTACCCAAGAAACACCAGACTTATATCTATCTCTATCTCCCTTGTTCTCTCTTCCCCTGTCAACACTTGTTTTCTCCAAGGTGTATATATACACACACACATATATATGTATAGTGGATAATACCACACATTTGATTTGAGGGCTCTGTTAACAAGGTACAAGCCCAGTTTTGCATTTCCTGTAAAAGAAAATGCAGCCTTTTGGTGGTTTAGGACATTTTCTAGCTAAAGCACTCTACAGGGCCTTAATGCTATCAAAAACTCCATGAGCTGTGTTTGGTTTTGAGCATAATGTAGGTTTGGAAACAAAAGAACAGGAAGAGAAAAACACAATGTCAATATTGGCTTTTAAAACTTTGGGGTTTCTGTTGTTGTTTTGGTTTTTTTTTTTATTTTGGGGTGAACTTTGTCTTGCTGAGAACGTGAGGTTCTTGTAAGAGTTGATGTTAATGTCAAATGATCAGCACTTTTGAAATTCTGACGACTTCTGTTTATGTACCTAATCATGAATGTAGATGTCTATATTGGCACCTTGATGTTTGATAGCTCTGATATTTCAAAAACATTTTCCCATAGTCCAGTCTGTTTGATTTCTTCATTCTTCATACTTTTAGGATTAGAAATAATGTAACTATACCAATTTTCATGTGCTTGACTGCATATGTTATAAAAAGTTAAGTGATTAATAGCTCTTAAAGTCTGTAAAGCCCTTTAGATTAGAGGAAGACAAAGATTTCTGTATTAACGAGAAAGGTTACAAATTATATTTTCCTTCATGAGCATTCACTTGAGTCTGACAGGCATTTGCATTGTTAAAATCTGTTAGAGATCATGTTTTTGGGTACAAAAGGCTGCCTAGTCAGATAATGGAAAACCCATAGTTTATAACAATGATTCATTCACTAAATTCTTCTGTGTGACTGGTGAGCTGACAAATGTGTTCCCCAGGCTGTTCTTATAGAAGCGAGTCGCTTGTGGATGCTGAAATCCACGCAGGCTTTCCATTTTGCCTGTCCAACCTAACACACAAGCAACCATTATATACTCTGAGGATGGGTAGGGATAACACACACATGCAGACCCCTGAATATTCTCAGTCATTTTGGGTAAGGAATAATCCTTTGTGTCCTTATTAATGGAAAACTTATTTGGAATTTAATTTTTTTTTTCACAGAATTATAATTTTCCTTATATTTGTCTTTATCTTCTTTGTTTCATAGAGCATCTGTAATGACCAGCAGTAGATATTGTGAGACTTTATACCAAAATAAAGCAAATAATGACATTTCATGCAAATTTGCTGAGGGCCCTCCAGTGCAGCCTGAAGAACTCTCTGTAGGAATATTGTGCACGTATTTAAGTCTAATTGCCAGTGTCTGCAGTCATCTAAAAAGCAAGGAGAAAGGTGCTCCCCAGGATTATTGACTGTGTTTAAAAAGTAGTGAAGAAAACGTAATTTAGATTTCAAGTTGAGTTAACAGATGGATTTACAGACTGTAGGTGGGAGAAACCAGACTTGAACTTCACCTGTGTTTATATATAATGCTTTTAGTCTGGGCTTAGTCTTGTTTATCTCCTCCCAAGTTCATCATTTCTTTCCAATTTTGGTTATAAGTGATCAGCCAATTTTGAATCCTTGGATATGTATCAAAATGCTATTTTTAATTTTCTAAAGCACAATGCAGGGTGTTAAATTGTAGGAATGACATTTTAGTGGCTCTTCTTGGGGAAAAAATGCATCTTCCAGCTTTTTCTTGTTTGTGGTTAGAAAATGCTGAAGCAGTCTTGGGTTCTATTGGTTTTGTACTTTTGCAGTTCCAAAGCTGGTTTTACTGTGCACCCTCCAAGCTCCAGCACATCCATAACTTGCACACACACTTAATTTGAAGCACCAGAAGTCATGTGAGTCACAGGACATGAATGTTTGTGGATTTAGTAAAAGACTTGCTCATATGCTCTCCAGAAAAATCATGGTCTTTATTTAGGAGTTTTTACGTGTCTGTTCTAAGATTAGTCTTGCCCAAGTGATTTAGGAGTACTTAGGCTCTGTGGGAATTGTTTTCTGTGAGCATGTTGAGAATGCCTTATTTTCCATTTCATCACACTAAATGTCATCTTAGGTTTAATGTGTTGACCAATTAATGACTGTGTTCAAGTTTTTTTTCTGTAAAAATATTATTACAATGCATGACAAAATAATTGTGTGATAATGACACTCCAGTGTGACACACACTGTTGCTCAAGTGCTTGATTAACAATCAGCCACCAATGACAAACACAACTAATTTTTGAATATATTTTCAGGTTTTTGCTCTCATTTTATAAAAAGGTTATTAAAATAACCTTTTTTGCTAGTGGCACCATCTTGCTTGAAAGTTTCCCAAAATACAAAAGTCTACCATGAACCAAAAAATTGTCTTTATCAGAAAGGTAAAGACAATGATAATTCTACTGAAGTTCTTACCCATGCCAAGCTTGAATCTCTCCTGGTTGTACACAGATGTTTTAAATAGTCTCACTTGTTAGCTCCATTTGAACACTGGTCCTAGTATGTATAATCTTATCTTCTGAAGGATGCTTGGCAAATTTATCCAGCTACTTCTCTTATTTTGTCACGTTTTCTTCAAAAGTGCAAATCAGCTGACCTCTAAGTAATTTTTTCATTTAATAAATTCTTTGTATATGCAATGACTTACAATAAACCAAATGAAGCACATTAAATACAGTCATGATTACAGTCTTAAACAACGTACCTGCTTCTTTTATTCCATAGACTTAATATAAAAATTTATTTAAATCTTCAGTGGGGCAGTTTTTGTTTTGCTTCACTCTGTGGAAATTAGACCACGGTCATACCAATGAGTTCTGTCACTGATGTCAGAGACCAAGATTTCACCAAGCATGTGTGATAAAACACAGCATAATTTTTAGAACAGAAATGTCGAGAATTTAAATTCCATTTTAATTTCATGGTGTAAATCTGAAATAACTCCATTCACCTCAGGAGATCCATTACAGATTTTATCAGTCTGATCAAAAGTGGACTTTAATGAAAGGGCTGTAAATGAAAAGAAAATGTAAGTTTCTCACATCTGTTGTTCTGAACAAGAAAGAGACCAAGCTGATGTCTCAAAATCTTTATTATTCTTGCCTAACCTAAATAACATTATCACACGTTTAGATTAAGGCCCCAGATTTGTGTCAAACCTCTCTGATGTCTGTGAGCCTACACCAAGTGAAATTCTTGCTGTCCTCACTCCACAGACTCCTCAGTTACCTCTTTGCTCTCAATGTTCAGTCCTGGTTTTGTAGAACTTGTGATTTCCTTTCCTTTCTCCCATTTTTGAGCCCTTGGTGACTCCAAAGTGAGGAAGCCTCTCCAGCCCCAGCAGGCATCTGGCCAGCTGGCAAAAAGCTGCTGCTCTTGCTTGGCCTGGGCTTTGCAGAGAATAAGGAACTGCAGAGCAGACTGGAACAATTGATAATTCAGCTCCCTCTTGAGTGCTCGGCTCAGATTGAATCCCTGTATTCCCGCAGTTACCATGGATCTTTCTCCCAGAATGAAGCTAAAGAGAGCACCAAGTTCCAAAATTTCTCCAATGTCTTAGAGGGTTGCTAAGTTTATTTGCATTTCTAAACTATTTGCTACTCAGTTAAGCCCAGTTTTTTGTTTCTTTTTCTTTTTTTCTTTTTTCTTTTTTGCTCCTCAGGGATGAATCAGTATAAAAACATGTTTGTCTATATTAAGGGGACTCTGTTATACATTTGGGATATGTTGGGATTTTTTTCCCCAGTAACTTCAGTGGAAACAGAATAAAGCCTAAATGGGGATTTTGTTGTTGATGTTGTTAATTTGTTCTCCACTGTACAGCCATAGCTTATTTTCTCCACTATCTCTGCTTTTTTTCATGTCTGAACTTGAACTCACTTGGAGTCAAGTGATGCTGAACTTCTAAATCTGTTCTGAGGGAGTTTGAGATGAGGCAAACAGCATTTGAGTGGAAATGTTATGTCATAGTAACAAATGCCTATGGATTAGTTAGTTTATTTCCAGGACCTCATGGGCTATACATTGCTATTTATAATTTAACTTTCTCAAGCAGCCACGACTGTGTTTATGTTGCCATGGTGTTCCTTGCCATACTTGAGGGTGGATAGTAAATGCTATAATTGAAAATAGATACTCCCACTGAATTAAGGGTAACAGGTGGTAATGTTTTTATTGAATCATGCTGCAAGCATATTACAAGTTAAATGTAGATACCTCTACTCCTGCCTCTTTGCCAAGACATTTTCAGACATGCCAGTTTGTCTTCAGTGGCCAGGACTGGAGTAAACAACATGAGTGGTTCATCTTGTGACAGGCCAAGGAATGTCAGTGGCCGTCAATGAGCATCCTCCACTTCAGACTTGAGAAGCAAATGTTCTTCTGCACAGGGAAGGAGCTGCTCTGATGCACGGGGACAGGTCTGTCTCATCCTTCCCCTGGGGACGGAGCTCTGGGCAAAGCTCTGATTTCTGAGCAGCATCTGAGGAGCAGCGATTGCTGTTTGCTTGTGATCTCCACACATTAGCCCTTTACCTCATCTCAACTCTTCCTTTCCTTCTGTTTTCCACTGAAGTGTTCCAGATTTCCCATGTGGGCAAGACACATCCTACTATCACAACTATTCAAAGCATCCCCCTCTCATGACCATAAGAATAGCTTTTGATTAAATTTTGTCAACGCCATTTAATCAGTTAAATGGTATATCTGTAATGCATCATACATGAATCACATAATACATAAATATGTATTTTCACATGTGAATACATATATATGTTTCCACTCTTCAAAGTAAAAAGACAGAAACGCACAGATACTATCCTAAATTATTCTTAACATTTAGGTGTTGGGGGTGGGGGGAAGTTGTTGTAGATTTTTCTCCCCAAAATATTCTAAGATGTGGAAATTAAATAATTCAAAATAATGTCACACTCTGTGAAAAAGCCATATGCCCAGGAGTATAGAGTAACCAGGTGCAAACACTTCAGTCAGGATAGTGTGGTTATTATCAAAGGCATTCACAAAATACGTGTTAATAGAACCATACCAAGGATGCCTAATTGGTGCAGTTGTGTGAGCAGTGAAGTGCAGAGTGGAGCTTGCTGCCTCAGTTCTGCACAGCAGTCTCCTGTTGAGGATTTTTGTACCATTTTTAGAAGCAGCTGTCAGACTTTGGTCTTTATTAAGTTTGGCTAATTGTGTCCTCCAATTTTTCCTACAGCTATAGGATATAAAACGAATTTTCAGGAGCAGGAGATGTGTGCATACACAGTTTTCTCTCTAACTCAGTTCAGGGTTGTTTCTGGTTTCTCAATTTTCCTTTCACATTTTACCATTTTGTAAAATGAAGCCAAACAAAATAGTGTTTCATGGATGGCATGTTTTGTCATATTTTGGTTTTTAAGCTGGTTTACATTGGCTGGAAATGTTCATGTTATTTAAACCAGTGTCACTTGCTTTGTACACAAGACCAAGAGTCAGAGAATGTCTTAAAGCTTTGCAAGGAGGTCCTTTAAGGCCTTTTAAAGCTCCCAGCAATTGCATTCCTTTCCATGGGTTGTTATACTTAACATCTTTGTTTGCAGGGCTTTTCCACAATTTTGGAAGTTAGACTTGCAAATGAAGTGAGCTAATACAGGCTTATGTTATAGGTAGCACTTGATTGAGTTTATTGTTACAGAAAAGCTGAGGACATTCCCTAGGGCCACTCACAAACTTCCATGTAACAGTAAGTGTGCAGTAAAGCATTAGGCTTTGAAGTATTCATGCATATTTAATGGTAAGGGAAGGAGAGAGCTCAGCATTGTAACCAATCCAAACCTTTGACAAGAACATGAGTGAAGGAAAAAAATTTGATCAAAGGAAATAAAAAAGCATTGCTGAAGGTGATTAATGTAGATTAATCAATCGATCACGTGTTTTAAGGACAATGTCTTGGATTCACAGATCTGATGGAAATTCAGTCTCCAGCTGGGGTTTTTCTTGGCCTTTCTGAGTTTTTGCAGCTCAGCTGTCCCTTCACCTGGTCTTTTTGGAGATGTAGGACCTCTGCTTTGTTTTGGTGCTGGTGCTAAGTTTGAAGATCCCAGAGTCCTTGTGTAAACCTGTGCCTTGGAGCTGCCAAAATCTCATCTAAATAGATATTGACCTGGAAAATAACTACCTCACTCTTCCTACCAGTGTTACCTGTGTGGGCACAAGATCAAGAGTCTGGAGTCAAGCTGCTGCTTCAGCAAGGTCTTCATCAGCCACAAACCAGAATTTAGTCTTGAAGTTTATGAAAGCTTTGCCACTGTGCTTTACCAGGCTTCATTTTGTTGAGTTTATATGAGGTTATTCCACACTTTTCTTAAGCAGTTATCTATGAATATTCATTCTTAACAGTCACGATTCTCTGTGTGAAATTGTAGCATGAATTTTTATCTTGGTGTTGATGGGTGGTTCCTGATACTCCCCTCTCCTGCACTGAGTGTTCATTTCTCTGGTATCTTGCTTTTTAAATAACAGGTTACACCACAGTGAAAATGCTCTTGGTTTAAAACATTTTTACCCATTTTGTCAGTTACAAGAAAAGAAGTGAAAAGTAAGGGAAAAAGAAAGGGCACAGAATGCATTTTTCAGAGAAAGGAATTTAAGTAATAAGGTTTATAGCAATAGAAACCACTTGCTCCATCAGGTGACATTTAAAAGTATTTTCCATTTTTTGGAAACTTGAAATACAAGGAAACCATGTAGGAAAAGAAATAGATTTGCTGATTAAATATTTTATCCTGCAATCACTGACATAAAAATAATGACAAAGCTGTTGAGGTACATTTTGCCTGTCTTATCTTAAAAACCCTTCTTTTACTTTTGGACTTTTGACACCTTCCAGTCAAGAGTTTCAAAGCAAAAGGACTTTTAGCTCTATCAATATTTCATCACCCCACTGACTTAGGTGTGCAAATTGTTTGCATATGTCAGATTTAAACAAAAACTGTTTTGGAGGCACAGCAAACTTTGCAAGTTGACATATAAAGTTCACCTCAGTAAGTCAGCTGAAAATTTTCTTCTTTGTGTCCTTTCTTTAGCAAATTAGTGCACTGCATCTGCTTATGATATTCCAGAAAATAGGGAAAGAAAAATTATACCATCAAAGTCTAACAGGTGTCGAGCATCAGTAGACTTTTTTTTTACTATTTCATATACCTACATATTGATGCTAGTTTTTAAAACAGTTTCTTAGGCTTCAAAGTTTGATTATTTCTTCATATATTGCATTTATACTGATGGAAAAAAGAGTTACTGCATTTTTTTCCTGTTAAATCTTTAGCATTTTTTGTAAACTCAAAAAATATGCAAACTCTTCTGTGAAAGGTTTCTTGACAGAAGCCAGCGTTTCAGCATATCTGTCTAATGAAGCAGCTTGGGGAATGGCTGTCATGAAAATGCAAAGACCTGTGGGTGTCATAAAGCCATTCTGACATCCTGAGTATGGGATCCTTTTCAGGCAGACTCTGAACAGCTCCACAAATTAATCATTACCTCAAGACAGGATAGCACTGGGATGTGCGCTGTATTTTCATAAGAACGAGAAATAACTCGGAGGATTGAAGGCTCACGTCCTGTATTCCCTGTATTCCTGCACTGCCAATAGGGTGGTCTGGTTTCCTCTCAGCTGACCTTGTGAGATGTTTCTCTGTAATTTCACACTGCTCAGCCCTGTACCTCTCTGTACAGAAGCTGCACCTCTCTGTTGCAGAAGCAGTGCCAGGGCTGTGTGACACAGGCTAACCAGCAGCAAACTGGGAGCTCTTTGGTTCCTCTTTGTTGTAGAAGACCACAGTGAAGCCTCAGTTTTCCTCCCTGAACTCTTCCATCTGCAGTGCTGAGGTGACCCTGTGGTGAATTTGGGCTAAAGAATTTTAAGCTGGTGTCCCAGGTGTTCATTCCCTCTAAGGTCAAGGAGATAAAGTTACTGAGCTTTACATCTAATCAAGAGTTGCTCTCTGAGCCTTGCAGGCTGCAAGTGATCACTGTAACTGTATCCTCTATGTTCTCTCCTCTTTTCTCTTTGTACTCTCTGTAATATGCCTCCCACTCTCTCTTTTGAATCCTTTTTGTAGGAGGTTAATTTCAAAAATGTAGCTTTCCATCCTTGTTGGGTTCAAGTTATCTTAAGTTGCTACAACGTCGTTAATGACGAGTGGAACGCTTTCAGACCCAGCACAAATTCTTCTAGAACTTAACTGATGCCCTCTCTCCAGTGTTAAAAATTATTTGTCTATTTATTTCACTTTTTATTGCACTTTGTAAACAATGATTTGTCCAGGCAAGGAACTTCCTTATGGGAAATTTGTTTCTTTTAGAATATGGGGTAATGTGCTGTCAGGCACGTTGTGTGGCTCTTGGGGATGTCCTGTGCAGGGCCAAGAGTTGGACTTGGTGATCCTGGTGCATCCCTTCCAACCCAGCATATTCTGTGATTCTCTGGCCTTGGCAAAATAGGCTTTTGATATTAAATTGTCCATTATCCTCTGGGTCTGCTCTGGCTGTGTACCTGCTGACCTCTTTAAACACAGACTTCTCCTCACTAAAGCTGTGTTAAATTTCACTCTGTGTTTATGCATACAAGCTGTGCTGGTCACACACTTTTTTTATTTTTCTTGAGTAATAGGAGCCACTCTCATATGCTCTTTCTCAATTTTCTGTTCAATAAATTGAATAGATGATAGGAAATGAAAAGCATATGAAAAGCAAATTAATACAACTCCTGTCCTACTTGGTCAAAGTATAGAATTATAATTTAATGCCAACACAGCTTACTGAATTAATTGTAAATGCAAAGATGCAATCTTTAGAATACCAACTGAGATTTTTTTTTACCGTGGCTATCTGCTTTACTGCATGTAGGCACAAAACTTCAATAGAGGATTATTGATTAGTGGTTTTTTTAATCTTTTTCCTTTAAACCATCGACTATTTGGAGACTGTTTCTTAAAGAGGATCACAGAGGTAGCAATAATGCTAATAGTTAGGATTTCAGGCAGTTTATTAATACTTTTTGCAAGTAATGTCTATCAGTGCACCAGTATATGCATATTATATTAGAAGTTGTTTTGCCAAGTGGTGGTTGGCAGGATGTCATGTTCCCTGGTTTCCATTTGGAGCTGCAAACTCTTCTGATTGTTTTATCTCTGAAAGGAGTTAACATTTGCTTCATTTTAGATCCTAGCTCTTATAAGATGCAGAGCATCTAAACGAACACGGTGCTGTACTCCAGGAGCGATTCCCCACTTTGTCACTGCCAGGAGCAAACACAGTTCTGCTGTTGTTTCATCACCACAGCCCTGCTTCATGCCCAGCATACAGAACTCTCTGTCTTGAAAACAGAGATAAATTTCCATGTCCATGTTTAACTTTGATTTGTAGTTACATTTTCGCTCTAGCCTCCTCCCACTGACTGTAAATCAGTAAGTGAAAAGCACACCACGTACAGGAGCTGCAGTCAAGCATTTGATATGCTTGTAATTAATTGACAGCATTCCTATACATGCTGGTCAGCAAGATTAATGCCCTTGTCAGGTCCACTTCTGCACAGTGAAGCCATGGGAGTTTCTCTTCTTTTGCATTAAGAATGCAAAAATATGAACCTAAGAGAGAATTCCTTGAATGAGGAGCTGTGTGTGACAAGGAAGACAATTCTGTCCTGAACTGCACTCTGTAGAACTGCTGGCTTTAGGTAAAGTGCTTTGTCTTACTCTCCCACAAAGTACCATAAGTCATTTTTGCATAAGACATTCACATTTACGTGCTCTTTAAACTGTGATACCAGGGGACCAAATTATGTTAGAAAATTTCCACTGTTTCCTAGGGACTTCTAATAAAATTGTAAATCTGATGATTTGCTAAATGATATATAATAGGAACAAAATGGCACAAGATGAAGCAAGGTTTTTTCTGGCCAGTAGATATCTAGGTGGAATGAGCCTGGCTTGGTAAGCATTTTTCTGTTCTGGCATTTGTTGCTTTGCTGCCTCATCTTCTTCAGCAAGTGAGTTAACAGTCAAAAATCTTCTTCATCTGGCCCCTTGTTCTGGAACTACAAAATTACATTGTCCTCTGTTGACATCTGAAATCCTGACCTCCTCAGGAGAAAATGTGTTTTCCTCATCAGAAAACTGAAACATCCCATGACCACAAGTGCAGGAATCCTGGCAGCCCCAGCTGTGCTCCACGTTCAGTTGGGAATGACATCAGTGGGCATTGGGACCTTTTCGTTTTGCTGCTGGTGCTCTCCTGGAGTGGCTGCACTCCTGGAATTGATGGCCCGTGGAAGCTTTTGCTGCCAGGAATGGGGGAAATATGCAAATATAATAATCTTATGAATCATCTTGTAGAAGGCATTGCTGTAGTCTGAGGCAGAATTATGAACCATCAAAACATGCAAATCACGTTTGTGTGAGTGACACAGTGAGGGTGTCCCTGTGCTTAAGTAGGGCATTACTCAAAATAGTACTATTCCAGCTTTCCATGGGAAAGTACTTTCTGTTCAGTGACATGTTTTCTTTCTGTACCTAGTCATCAAAAACACCATCAATCCCATTTCCAGTGAGGCAGGCTTCTGTGGAATGTGACATTCATTATTTCCCTTCCTTGATAAGAGTGATAGACCTAGATTTGTGCAGAATGCAGCATATACTTTGTTAAAAAAAAATAATATTTCTTTATGCTTGAAAAGGAGCTAGTTCGGAAGAACTTGGGGTCAAAAATTTGATTTTTCTGGCTAGATACAAGAGAGGTAAATTCAGGCTTTCTGTAGTTTTCATGCACCTTAATGCAGAGAAGAAAATAGGAGTGAGTTTGTTGGAGTCATGATATAGAGTATATGGTTGGAAATAATTCAAAAGTAACCTCCTGCTGCTCTTTCTGTGTCTGTTGAAGAAAAGAAAATTATTACAGCAGACAACTGTCAGATGAAATTTCAGAATTTATATATTACAGAAATAGAATATACTGTACACATCATAATCATGCTGTCAATTTAGTGAATGTTTTTGGTGGAATTAGCAACACAAATTAAAATCTATACAGACTATAGGCATATTATTCACCCAGCTGCCTTCCTGGACCTCCAGGCTTAATCTTTCTTTTGCATGCATGGAATTTGTGCAGGCATCAAGAGTTTCATGCCAATATATGAGGTGGCTGTCAAACAAGATTCAGTGAACGGAGGTGCTGGCACTTTTCCCCTCGGTATCCCAAAGTGTAATTGCACACAAATATATCATTGTTTATCTGGATCTAAAGAGAAGCTTTAAAACCTCATAGAACACAGGAATGAGTGTGTCATTTTTATGTTACTTTACATGGCTTCAGTTTGTGTCCTGTAAAATAAAATGTTCTGAGCCTTGCCATTTATTTTTTCACTTTCTATGAGCTTAACTATTTAGAATGATCCACCAATTTGGTTTGAAGCACAAAATGGGGTGTATTCATGCAAGTATTAGTCCTAGTCTATGTGTCCTGATGAACATCAAATTAATAATTTGAGCCACGGAGGTTAAAAGGAATTTCAAGTGCTGCTTTAATGAGGACAGACAGGAACATCTTTTGATACCTTGTACTGAATTTAAGCAGTTGCCTATCTGATATACTTTATAGTGGTGCCCGCTCCGCTTCCATAATTATGGGCCTGTCAGCATTTCCATTACTAACCCCTATATTACTGCTGAAAATATCACTCCAGGATGAAGTTTTTGTACAAAGCCTTTCAGCTGTGAACGAAGAAGCTTTCAAAATTAATTTCGCTGCTTCTCCAATTTAAAAAATGAAGTTTTGCTGTTGCTTGCTCTACCCCGTATTAATGTCTTGTTTTCAGAAAAAAAACCCCACAGGGTCAAAATACTGATGTTTGTTTCCTGTAGCATGAATATAACACGTTGAATAGATAAGAACTGAAAGCTGAATGCTTTTATTTAACCACAAATAAAAGCACAAGCAGGAAAAAGTACATCTGCAAGCTGCCACTCTGAGCTCAGAGCCACCTCACTTCATTTTCACCTGTCTGCACAGATTTCAGTAGCCTCTATCCTTTTGCAGAGATTCCAAGACAGCAGGGAAATTATGATTTTGGTATCAATGTAGACTGATTTAAAAATTTGAGAGTTCAAGGGCACTTAGAATTAGGAGGTGCCGAGATTAATGTTGCCCATATAGTTTTGGTTTGCCTGCTGTTTGAATATATTTTCCATAAAACTGTTTCCTGAAAAGGCTGGGTGAGGCTGGTGTGAACACCATATTTTCATGATACATTTTTTTGTCTTTTTTTCCACTAACTTACATCTCTGAAACTGGAACCTGTGTCTACCATGGTTTTGAGTGATGCTTATCACTAAAGTATCTGAATGTTTACTAGATGTTAATCAATTTATTTTCATGACACCTTTGTAAATGAACAAGTCCTATAATTTTGCAGATGATGAAAGTCTGTATTGAGACAATAGTTGAAAATATTCACCTTTTTTGAGTATTTAACACTTGGAGCTCGATTTTCCTGGGTGGAACTGGAAACACAGTTCTCATGGACTTTGGCAGCTGGCAATCTGGTAAACAGTTAGCATTTCTCCAAATCAGATCTCCTGTGTCAGGTAGGGTACCCAGATGATGAGGAACAACAGAACAGCAATTGCTTGTGAAAAAATTTGGGATGAAGTGCTTTGCTTTGTGTTACCTCCATTGCTGGAATGTCGTCACTCCTCATCCTCCTGCGTCACAGCCAGGCCCTGGTGCTGGTGATGCCCAGGGGAGATGTGCTCATGTGGAGTCTCCACTTCATGTGACCTTGAGCTGGCACTCTTTGCCCTTCCCAGAATGTTTTTCAGCACTTCAGCAAATGGAGCAGAAGCCCTACGTAAAACCAGCCACATTAGTATGCAACTGCCTCGAATAGGGAGAAAAAGTAGTACATGATTATTTAATTGTGCCAGTGTTTAGGTACCCAAGTGCATTTAGATCCAATCAGACATCCATCCCTTTCTGTAGCTCCTGACTGCCTGGCTTTACAAGCTGAGTAAGATTTCCTTAAGCACAGTTTTTGTTTGTAATTATCTGGGGGGATTTTGCAAACTTCTGAGAAAAAAAAAAGAGCTTGTCTATCACAGAATTACAGAATGGTTTGGGTTGGAAAGGACCTTTAAAGGTCACCTGGTCCCACCCCTTGCCATGGGCAGGGCCGTCATGTGGTGTGTGATCATCCAGCCTCATGTGAGCTGCTGGCTCTTATCACCAGTGCTGGAACCTTGGGATGCACTGCACAGGCTGCTGCACTTGAGATAATGGAAGTAATGGATAAAATGAGCATTTCAAATGCACACAGTGCCATATGATAGAAGAGAATAAGCAATAGAAAAAAATCTGTGATAAAGAACACGAGAAACATACATCCTAAATATAGTAGGATCTGTGAGAGTGTGCAGTAAGAACAGAGTATTTTGATAATTCTTCTGGAAAGCCCTAAAAAGCTTCTTTGAGAATATGGAGCTCTATTTGCAAAGACTTAAATTTAAAGGTTTATATTTAGCCAAGGGATTTTCATGCATAAGTATTTATGCAAAGACTACATGTCTGTTGAATTTCAAGTCCCTTTCCTAGCTCCCTGTAGGCATAAGAGCCTTCCAAAGAAAGAAAAAAATCTGACATTTATTTCCAATACAATGAATCATTTTTATTTAATAATTGCTATTATTTTTACCAGTAACTAAAATATTCCAGAGCCATTTTCATTGTGGCTTTCTGAGCCTAAAGTAGGCACAGTAAAACATCATGCAACTAAAATTCAGTGGAGTTTTCACCAGCAAGAGAAGAATCTCTTGTAATGCAGTTGTTAGTTAATGTCTCTGCTCATTAGATACAAATCTACTTTAGATTAGATTTAGATACAAATCTACTTTAGATACAAATCTCTTCAATGTAAGTGGTTCATTTTCATATTACTGTTTACTGATAACATGGATTTTAAATACAATTCTGTTAACAGAAAAATACCACTACGTATTTACACAGTGCACTGCTTATGTCAGTGTTAAAATAAATAGTTGATGGTAACATAAACTTGTGTTTTACTTAACTGGCAATGACCTGCTGCAGTATCAACATCATTGTTAGCAATATAAACAGACAGCTAGTAAATACACAACACACACTAAAGTGCCTTCATTGGAATTACTGTCAGAACAAGACTGGATTAAGTCAAACTACCAGCTGCTTTTGATATTTCAGGCCAGATTCAGCAAGACAGTGGCTGTGGTCAAGTCAAATACAGATCAGCAGATGAGAATGGTTTTTTGGCTTCAGTTATAAGCTCCTTTTTCTTTTGTTCCAGAAAACCAGTAATAAAACAGAAGTTCTAGTTAAAAAAGGCTAAGAGGGAGCTAAGAGAATAGGGACAGTCCTGAGGGCAGTACTGGGTTGGTTATCTCCACCTGGATTACCTGCAAACATTGGCCTGAGTGTTGGAAACAATCTCACCGTGGGAGCTCAGAGCAGTTCAGCCAAACGGATCAGCCCACACTGAGCTCACGCTGCAGTCCATGTCAGTGGTATTCTTTATTATTTTCATCTTGTTTCACAGGTTAATTATTTGATAGCTCTTAACTCATCTTCTTGCAGCATCTTTTTCATATATCCTTCAAAACTAATCTGATCTTTCATTTCAAGGAAATCTAAGGCAGTTCCACTTCTTTGAGCTTCTCAATAACTACGCATACAAATCTTTAGGCTGATGGTGCTCTCTGAGAGGCTGTCTGAGATGAATTTCTTCTACCTTTTACTGTATTTCTGAAAGGACAAAACAGCACATTTTTGTTCATCGTTTTGAATTTTTGCAGGGCTAATTGCAATTTTAGGAATTTCGATGAAGTTGTGACGTTTAGAAAATTATTTTGAGAACGATACCCAACGGTAACTGAGAATTCATTTAATGTCACTTTTTTTCTTCGGATGTCATTGGAAGAAGAAATGTCACTCCTTAAGGCCACTCAAATGGCCTTAAGGAGACATTTGGTCTACGGATGAGTGGAGAGACAAGTGTGTCTCTGCAAGTTTCCCTTTGGGATTGCATTTCTAGGCTTGAGGAAGTGCATTTTGTGCTATTGTTGCCCTAAATGTGTGTCCTCACAAAGGTGGGACAGTGACACCACAGTGACGTCTGCCAGTCACTCACGTGGCAAAGGTACTAAAATGCAGAAAGCCTTTCACATCCTACTGACTTCACAGGCACCTCAGCTGCAAAGATAAAAGCATCCATTTTGTAAAGATGGAGAGTTTTGTAATATGAATCTCACCAATAGGTAGAAAAGGAAAGGAAAGAAAAGGAACTAAAAATGGAATGGCAAGGAATAGTGTAATATTTCAGCCCTGCAGGACTGCCTTTAATAGCAAGTGAAAAACCAATGCTAGTTTGATCTTCCTGTTGTAATGAAATTACTGAATTATCCTTTCATGTCCTCAGATTAAAAAAAAAAAAAAAAAAAAAAAGAGAGAGAGAGAGAGAAACTTGATCATTCATAGGCATTTATTGATATGAATGACCTTTAGCCATCCTGGCTGTCTATGTGTCAGGGAAGTCAGTTGTTGAATAGGTGGGGCTGTCAGAGCTTTGTGGCACAGTCGAGGCCTGGAATAACTATATAAATAGCAAGTCTCAAATTCAAACCTTCTGGCTGTAGAAGAACATGTTGTGTCTCTGTAGCACACATCAGAGCTGAAATGAAAAATGGGAGGTCTATTTTTAAGAAAAAGAGCCTTCTCAAGTTAAGGCAGTTACATGAGAGTTTGAGTCTCCAGTTTGTGAGTTCTGGCACCAAAAGTGAAGTGACTTTCAGGGAGTCACCTGCAGTCAGTGTGTTCTGTACCAGTCCTGTGCTCAGTGCTGCTCAGGCAGTTTCCTGAATTTTGTTAGGAGGCCACCAAGAGCCAGCAGATCCATAGTGCTGCATAGTCGTCCTTGTTCTGTCTATCCTATTTTGCCCACAAAAAAAGAAATAGAAGAATGCAGTAGATTGCCATGAGAGCTGGGTCTGCTAGATTTGTACCTTTTGGAGGGGAACTGTGATGCAGATTTGCTCCATGTGGAATTTTCTGGTCTTCATGAAGGCAGTATCGACAGGTAATACAGGAAATACTGTATGAACCCAAGGCTGAAACTCACACTTCATCTTCTCTCTTCCACACACTGTAATTCAGGTGCTAGAATGCAAATCTTTTATTTGTTCCCAGTAGCTCAGGAAGAACTGGGCAATGGGAGTCCTCTGAGTTGTGAAAGAAGAGTCCTGAGCCGTCACTAAAACCAACTGAATTAAACACACAGTTTGCCCTTTTGGAAGCCCTGTTTGGTTGTCAGATCTAAGCTTTTGTATTCTCTGTTGATGATCATTATGTGTTTGTGTGTTAGAAATTATTGGAAGAATGAGAAAATAAAGCAATGATCAGTCATGCTTGCCAGACTCTGTAGTTTTAATGTCACTAAGTGCCATGGGAAAATGACGTGAAAACACGTGTCACCCAGCAGCCCTGAATACAGCTTTGCATCTTTCCTTGCCCTAAAAGGGCTTTGTTTCCAACATTATTAACTTCTCTTCTGTGTTTAGGCCTCATTTTAAACACCTTAAATATTTTTGAATCGTAATTATTGGGTTTGCAATTTAAGTTTAAAGAAACAAGTTGGAATAAAAAGTTTCTTTCGATTTTTTCATTTCTCCCCCCTTTTTGGCATTAAATATTTTTTTAAGAACACTGCATTATCTGTTCTATTTTATTGTATACCTGGCGTGCTTTTTCTTTTCTAAAGTAACTTCATTTCTGTGTGTTATTTGTTTATTTAGTGTGAGTTATTGGTGATCCAGATTATATCAGGTGGCTGATATAATCAGGTTGAGTTAACTCAGAATCATGACAAAAGGCTGGGCCCACGGCAGGTTTAGTATGGTTCAACCAGAGTATACAGAGTATAAAAAATTTAGTAGAAGGTAGAATATATATACATAAACTTTGTGTGCATTGATGGATCCCACTGGCAATGCCAGAATTCTTCCCACACATTACCCTACTTGTCAGCATTTGTGCTCACAGCAAGGTGACCACTTGGCTCCAACAGAAGTGACACTGTGAGCTTCCCACAGAGCCAAACTGGTGGCTGCCTCTTGGTGACAGTTGTGACCGGTTGAGGCAGCAAATTGCTCATTACCATCCTTTCAATCAAAGAGTAGAATTAGAAGCATTAATTAATTTGGCTTTAACTAAGTGTCTGCAGCTTGGATAGAAGAAAATAATAAAGAAGCACTGCTTAGCTTGGCTGTCTGTGGTGGCTGTGCTGCTCCAGGGTTGGGGTGTAGGTGTATTGGATGCTGAGGATCAAGGAAGGTGCAGCTGAGGAATATCCCTGCTCTGCTATTCCACTGTGTAGCTTTAATTTGTGTGTCTGAGGTGCTGGAGACAGTTCAGCCGTGGCAGTGAGGAATTCAGTGCTCAGATGGTTATCTGCCTCTCAGGAGAATCCTGCAGTCCATACAGAGTACACGGCAAAACAACTGAAAAAAAAAAAAAAAAGAGAGAGAGAGAAATAGAGAATTTAGGTTTCCAGGTTGGATAATTAACCATTAACATTCCTTATATGTATTCATTCTGTGAATGAATGTGAGAGATGGAGGAATGGAATATTCTAAAGATTAACAAGTGGCTGGAAAGTGACAGTGCAGGAACAGTTTGCCATGAGCTTCCACTAAAGCTGTTCCCTGAACTTCTTTGCTAAAATCTTCCTAGTCAAGCTCCCAGGCCCAGCATGAAATACCACATGTTAGAGGTTTCACTGTTTTGGTAACACCTATCAGGCAGTGTGACATCCTCTCCTTCTCTTCCCACCCCAAAAGTTTTCAAATAAGGGAGAGAGATTTAAAACAAATCTGAGAAACTGTCCACAAGAGCACTTGATTTGTTAGTGAGGTAATTCTTCAGCAGGCATTTACCCAGCCTTTGAGCTGTTGGAGAAATCCCTGAGTATTCCCATTAAAGCATGGCATTATCTGGTTAACAAAGCTGAGGGTTCATGAAGTTTTAGAATAAAAAATTTTGTCCTTAGTGTTTCCCAGTCACAAGCCTATGCAAATAGTAAAAAAAGCAATGTTTTAACTTAAAAGTAATGCAGATATGTACTGCTATAAAAGTTTGACTGAACCACATGCATTTAAAAGTATGTTAGACTGAAATTAGATTACTGACCAACCTGTGAGGCCTGTTTGGGCATGGACGCTTCTCGTGAGTTTCATTCACGTTTTAATATTTTCTTCCATCTTTTTCCTTAATTATACCCTCTTGTGTTTCCAAAGGAATAATTTACAGGCACATAACCTAGGTCAAAGAATTCTCTAAGTTTGTCTGAATTCTTTATTTTTATGCAAAGTAATAGGGAAGGTCAAGCTGTGTTGCCATGCAACGAGTTTGTGGTCTTGCTGTCTGCTCTTTCTGCGTGCTATAAAAAAAATCAAAAATGTAGGAGATAAAGAGCTTTCATTGGGTTGCCATTGCTGCAGCAACCACTTCCTCTCTGAGTCTGAGCCAACAACAGGAGTGTTTGGGGAGTTGAAGGCCCTGGGTGGCAGGAAAGGAAGCGATGATTTCTTTGTAACTGTATTTTTAGACTCTGGTGAGGAGAGGTTTTTGTTCAACTTGCGTGTGTGTGGTTTTTATTTGGGGTTTTGTCAATTATTGATGTCTACAGCGGAATGCTTTAGATTAATTCTCTGACTTTTTCCAAACCCAGGAACTTTTTACAGGGTGTGTGCACTTCAAGTCTTTGAGCTACACGTTTTCCATTTCAAACATGTGTCTTAGGTAGCAGATTCCAGCCTGGAGTACTCCCGTAAACAATGCTCCCATGACTGTCTCAGAGTACTGTGCTGGTCTGAGGGACTGCAGGAAGAAAACCAGGTCCTCTATACAGAATTTGTATCTATTTATACATTTAGTTGTTGTGGCTTTCAGCTCTATTCCCTGTTGCTACTGTACACCATGAACTCTTCTACCCAAAGGATCCGTTCCAAGTGACGCAGCTGGCTCCAGCTAATGAGGAAGTGGTTAACTGGAGTAGGGAGTGCAGGAGAGCTGTTTGTTCACTTACGTACAGAGCTCTCTGCAGTCAACAGGAGAGGCTTTCCATTGGACTCAACAGGATCTGTTCCAGCTGAAGTGGCCTTTTGGAAACTTCTTTGTACTTGGAAGTTTCCAAAAGGCTGTAACACGAACAATATTCTCATGGTGGAAAGAAAGATATTCCCACTTAGAGGTATTGAGAAATTGATTTATCTGTTACTGGTAGTGTACCAGTACACCATCAGTAACAGATAGATAAAGTACACCCTACTTCACCCTACCCAACAGATAAACTGTACACCCTACTTTATTCAGAAGGGTGCACAGTCCAGCACAGAACCAGGAGTTGTTTATTCCTCTGCTGTTCCTTGTAATCATTACTTCTGGTTTTGGTGTGCAAAGGGGTAAGGCAAAGGTATCTGCCCCAGAAGAGTTTTTTAGGTCCCTGGTGCATGGTCAAGGCTCCATTAGTCCCACTGGATTCTCTCAGATGTGATGCCTGCACTGATCAATTGCCAGTTGTGTCTCGTAGCCCCTGCATAATCAGACTGTAGGTAGCTCTGTGTAATACACGGATTTGTTGTATAAGCTTGAGAAACTGTACCCCATTTTACCCAAACTTTGTCACCCTCTCTAGTCCTCCTAAGTATGATGACCCCACGGAATTCTTCTGTGTTGGTTAAAATCTGCAGGTTGTAGTTTCCTGCACCTCCCTCTGCACTGTTTCCAGGTTCTGTCCCAGAGGAGATGTTGTGTTTGTGTAATGTTCTAGACTTCCCTTACAGAACACTAAAACCAGATTAGCACTGGTGGAATGCCTAATGCTGTGGTCCCATCTGGCAAAAACATCTGGAGATCATAGAGTTTAGCATTCCTGGATTATGATAAAATTCAATTAAGCTATAGAGTCCCTTGTCAGGAATTCTTTGCCTTCATCCTCTCTTTAGTCTACATGTGGTATTGAAAGAATGTCTGCTCTGGAAGCTTTTCAGTCAGGAATGTGGTCCTTCCTGGAAATTTTGCTTATACTTACGTAAGAGCTTCTGTTCTGTGTAGTGTTGGAAGGCAGCAGTTCTGCTCAGCTGTACATTGTCAAAGAACTTGCACCTTCAAGGTGGAGAGGTTTGAAAGGAAAGGTTGTGTGCTCTAACTCCGGGCAAGCACATGAGCACCCTCACCCCTCCAGTGCGTGCACCCCCAGGTGTCACAGCTGCCTTTTGCTCTGCAGCAAAACCCAGGTTACCTGCCAGAGAGTTTGTTTGGCTGCAGTTGTGATTTTCCATAAGTCAGTAGCAGGCAAACAGATTTCCCCAAATGTGCTGCCAACATTTATTACAGATTCATGCATGCAACAGAGGCACAGGTACAAAGGTACCTGTAAAAAGTTCCTGTGGTAGTGATTCATTTCAGCATGGGGGATTTTGTCACAGATACACAGAGTAGGTACTTAAATTGCACATGTTTGTTCTGATTAACTAAAATGGAAAAATTATATGTTCTTTCAGTACTAGTTTTGAGACTTCTGTATCTCAGCTACTTTCTGTATCTCAGAAATCTGGGGAGGAAAATATGTCTTCATTTCCTTCTTATGCAATTGCTCTCATGTGCTTCCTTCCATCAGATGACTTCAGATAACCTTAATATTTTCATCATTCTGATCCCTGGGTTAGATGCAGAGATGTAGGAGTGACCTCAACTATTTACAGACACTGGGTTTTTTATAACATTATTTTTATCTACAGGATGCAGGAATAAAACAAGTGCATTTTAAAAATTAAATTGAAGTCAGTTTTATTTTAGAAGATCAGAAAGTAGGATGAAGTATTTGTGATAATCAAATGAAATATCCTGGACTGTGAATATATTTTTATTTCACTGTAAGTAGCAAAAAAAATTCATTTTCTTCTGAATAAAATATCAGAATGCAGATTGGATTTGTCTTATTCAGCTTGTTACTACTAAGTACTAAATTCTGATGCTGTTTTATTCATTGTAGATTGTGCATACTAAGAAAGTTCTCATTTTTTCATATTTATAAGCAGAATTATATTGCCTAAAATGTGCTGTAAGGAGCTTGCTTGCCAAAAAATGTAATTGCAGAATTATTTCCTGCTGTGATTCTGACAAAGTTTATGGAATCCTTTGTAGTCTCTTTGGTGCATCTAAACTCAAAGTTTACTCATTTTTTTTCCTGAAAGCATTGAATTCTCTTCTCTTGAAAGCTGTTGGTGTTGGTGTGAGAGGGAATTTTTAAGTCATAAAAATGAGTAATTACTGAAGAAGAGTAATTAGAGAAAAGGAGCCTGAGGGGAAAGAAGATCTACTTAAACGTTAAGCAAATACCATTAGCCATGCAAAAAGAGAACATAATTTCTAAAAGCATGAATAGATGCACACGTGTTTGGTCCATTTATAGTTAAAGATAAACCTAAGTCTCAAGTCTATTTCTGCACTTCACTGAATTTTGAAAGGGTCAAAGGACGTATGGACCTCTAAATACGCCCGGCTTAAACTGAACTGAATTAAAATAAGTAAATTTTTTAAATCCTGCACTTGACAGAAGTCAACCTTCCTGTTCCAAGCCAGCTTTGCAGCCCAGCCCTGTGACACGTTGTGTGGCTGGCTGGCCACAGCAGGTCCCAGCTCTGGCCAGCTAAAATGTGTTTAATATCTGTGGCACACGAGTGAGTTTCTTCTCTTCCTCCCCCACAAATCCCGTTGGTTTTAATGCAAGAACAGGTAACAGCTTTTGCTGTCAGATCCAGTAGAGCAAGCTTCCCCAGCACCATCCCTGGTGCATGGAGAATGTTGCATTTCACTGGGAGTGGAGTCCTGTGCCACCCCATGTGCAGGGCTCATGCCTGCTGCTGGAAAGAGGTTGGGGACAGGGATCAAGAAGAATGCCCATGCTTTTCCATTCTGACTGTTCTTGGAATATCTGAAATGGAAATAGTGTTTTCCTGGAATATCAGGAGAAGAGTTTATGTCACTGAAAAACCTTTAGTAACCTCTACAAAATTTATGTTGCAGTTTTACTTTATTTTACTGCATTCTAAGATAAAATTTTAAGATATTTACTGAACAGCTTCTTGAGCTTCAGGTTTTAAATTAGCCACGATCTCATGACTGAGTTGTGGCAAACAAATAAAATATGCTTTTGCCTTACACAAAGCTTCAGTAGTGTTTGATAGTTATCAAACTGATTGTGCAGTGTAAGGCAGAGTGAACTGTGCATGAAAAGCAGGAATCAAGGCAGGGCATGTTTGCAGACAAGCAGAGCAGGTCCTCATGAACAGGGCTGAGAAGATGTGGGGAGTGGTCAGTGTGCAGCACTGACAGGCTGCCCAAGGCACACACTGAGTCCCTTTTGCCTGTCCTTTATGTGCACAGAGGACTCCTGAGCCAGCCTCCGGAAATGGATCTGCATTCCTTGCAGGAAATACATGGACAAATCTACATAATAGAATATCAGCAGTATTTGTGTACAAAGCACATAGTGTACATGCTTGAAAAATGTAACCAGCTGACTCACTGTAAAATATTGTTAATAAAAACTGATTCTTAAAAATTGTATGAGCTTGTACACTCCAGAAAAACAGCTGGCTTTTCTCAATAGCACAGCTGGTGTAGAAGCATAAAATGACTACAATTTGAACAGGACATGAGCTATATTTGGCAAAGCATTTGCATGAAAGCTGAACATTTGCAACTTAATTTTCATTTATTTTAATTTTCATTGTACACCCATTAACCAGAGATCTAGACCTGCTCCTATTGGTTTCAGTAGCACTTGTTTAGTTGTAAGGCACTATGTGCCAGGGTATTGTAAACTGAGAGTGGGCCGTGTTTCTTCAGCTGGAACTACCAGAGGAGGTTACTGACTTTCAGCATCCAGTGTGTCATTGCTGAACTGTCATTCACGGGAATTTAGGCAGATAAAGTATCTTAAGGATGTAATTTCTTCCTTGAAAAGGCAAAGCAAACATGAAAGCAGTTAGAATGGCACTTCACAGCATGCAAAAGTCAACTGTTCCCACTGCAACTGTTTGTTTGTGAGGCTACAAAAGCATGTTCCCATGAATTTGGGCAACAGTAAAGAATACTGCTGATGCAAGTCAGCAGATGTGTGGTGCTTTGTGATTCACAGATTCATGCAAGAATTAGCTGAAAGAAAAATTTCAAGCTCAACTCTAAACTCTGACTGGTCAGATTCTTTATATATTATTGCAGGGAGTGACTTTTATACCACCAAATAATTTGCATTATTTGCTGGGGCCTCAAATCACAACAGTGAATTATGCTAGCATTTAGACTTTAAGACCTAGATGCTTGCTGTTGTTCCTTGATTGATCTTTTGTATAGATAAAACACATTTCCTTTTGAGACCAGAATTTAGAAGTCTACCTTTACTCCTGGAGCTACTTTCTCATATTTGTACCTTGGAACGGCCATATAAAATACCAGTTCATAAAAACTTCTTTGCACTTCAGATGTTTCTACATGACAAAGAGAATGCAGTGCAAAGGTGCCTGGTTTGCTCTAAATATCTTAGCTTAGAAACAAGAGGTCAAGCAATGCATTAGTGCAGACTCCACACTGCTGTTTGGCCAGGCTGAAGGAGATTTAGGGTCAGATCAGCAGGGTGGGAATCTCTGTACAGCACAGCACTGGGCTGTAAGAGCCACCCCCTTTCTGCCTTCTCTGTTTACTATTCATACTTTCCTTGCAGAATTTCCCAAGCAGTCAAACCCAGCAGTTCTCTTTTCACAGGACCCTAGCTCACAATGTCACTATTTTACCAGGAAAATCACTATTTTAGAACTACAAACCACTACTTTCACACTGGTAAATTGTGCTACATAAGAGAGACTTCCGAGTTCAAATTTACATTGAGTTTATTTTCTCCCTGCTTTCTTTCCTGCCTCTCTAGGGGAAAAGGGTCATTTCAGTGGCAAATTTTCTTGCTCTGCAGTGATTGCAAGTCTGACTGATTTCTCTCCATAGAGATGTCCTGCAGGAAAACCTTGAGCTGGTGGTTATCAAGACATACCCACCTCCATTGCTTGCAAAGTAGTGGCTCTGTGCCCCAGCTGAAACCAAACCAGACCAAATTCCTAATTCCAAAGGCAGCCAAGGATGAGCCAATGCAAACCCACCCATACATACACAAAAAATCAAACACCAGCACACTGCACATTCCTCTATTCTTGTTAAAACCAATCTAGGAATGTTAATAACAAGGCAAACAAATCACTTTGGCAGAAGCTGGAGCTTGTGTCACGGAAAAGAGTTCCTGAAATTATTGTTAATAGCCATGAGTCACCACCTACAGGATTTGGGGATCAGAGGGCACAGCCTCAGTGCTCCATCAGCCAGGGCTGTAACTTCCCACACGTGAGGGCTCTGCTTCCACAGCCACACGAGCTCGAGGGTGCATCAGGATTCACCCATTCCAGATGAAATGGTGTCTAATAATACCAACATGAAGGATTTATGGTTACTGAGAGAGATAAGAGAAACCACTTCTCTTTAAGTAATTCTCATTAAGAATGAGAAAGAAATGACAGGTGTGTCTTGTGGTAACAGCACTGAGCTGGAATCACTACATTGAGGCTAAATTCCCTGTTCTACTACAGACATCTTTTTTAAGGTTGATGTATTAATTTCTGTTTCAATTAATCAAATATAAAATAAGGTTAATGCTTTCTTTGCCTGTGCTCAGTATCTAACTGGAAGCTTTTCATATCTGTAGCAGTGTAGGGCTTAGGTCTTGATCAGAAAGGATCTGAGAACAACGCCCTCAACATCAGAACAAACACAATAGGAAACTTCAGTGTATCCTCCTAAACAAAGATATTTACTCAAGCAAGTACATTTCCAAACAATTTATTCCAGAGGTAAAATATCTCTGTAAAACTGCTGGGAAGAGACTGCTGGGAGTGATGATGGGCTGTGCATGTTTGGACAAGTAACTTAACTGGGGATCACCATGTTTGTCCCACTGTGGTCCTTTGAGGAACAATCAGCAATTGTTTTAAATAATTCAAAATGTGAAAAAGTGATGAATGATATTCCTGTAGTCTTTTTTAGTAAAAAAAAAATTAAGTCCTAGAACACATTCACAAGGAGCACATGAGAGCAAGAGCATCTTGCAAAGAGTAAGACTTGAAAATAGATCAGAAATGTATCAATCAATTTTAAAATTGTTTTCTGTGAATGAGACAGCATTCTATAAATCAGAATTCTGTAATAAAATTGCTACTCTTTTGCCATAATCAATGCCCTTGGTTTCAGTGTAGCTGGACAGATAAAACTGATGATGAAGCTGATTCATTGCATTTTCTTGCTAGAAATAAATCTTAACTAAATTGAGGTCAATGACAAAACAACTATTGCCATCAGTGGAGGCAGGGTTGAACCTTCAGAACTGCCTTTGTGCAGAAGGACAGATTTATTTCATTCTATTTTCATTGGTGTGGTTTTTCTTCCTTTTTTCTGTTTTACCTTGGCAGTTTTCTGAGAGCAGTAGAAGCCACTGGCGTGTTTTAGCATGAACCTGTGTGAGAAATACTTTCCACTGTCAAAATGCAGCTCACCAAACAATTGTTACCTAGAGCAGGCAGAAAAGACACTCAGTGTCTTCTGGACTTCGGCTCCTCCCTGCAGGAAGGGATCTCACTGCTGGCTTAGAATAAAAAATTGGACAAAGTGAAATGGCAGCACCATCCCTGTTGGTTTAGTCTGGTTACAGAGAAGTAAATGTAGATGAAAGTGTTCAACCATTCTTTTGAATATGAGAATTATGTAAGACAAAGCCAGTGATAAATCTGTTATGTTTTCTGTGAGCATTCAGATAAGAACTTCAAGGAGTGGTATGAAAATTTCAGATACAAGATCATTTTGGCATAATTTCTCCTTCGAGAGAGCTTTATTTTTAATATTCCACCTGAAGTTTGAAAGTTTGTACTCTGAGACTTGCATTAAATCAAAACCTGAGCAATAGGACGTCAGGCTGAAAAAAACCCTCAGACATGTTTGTACAAAGATTTCTTGTCCAGATCCTGCTGGAGATGGTGGGAGCTTTACAAATGAAAGATGGGTGGGGTGGACCTTTTTTTTTTTTTTTTTTTTTTTTTTTTTTTTTTTTTTTTTGTCTTATCTGAGCAATAAAAATGCTTCTGGTCTCACTTATAATTTTAAACAAAATCAGATTGGCCATCCTTATGCTGTTGCTAGCATGAACCTTGTTTCTTGTATGACTAAATCCCAACAGCAAACACCATCTGCCTGTTGAAGGAGCAGGAGAGTCACCACTGAGACAAAGTCTCACTCCTTAGGGCTTGGGAAACATCAGGGCTACTTCACAGCAATACCCTTAGAAATCTCTAATTCCATGTTCTGTGCATTTGTTTATTGAAGTTCTTGCTCTGATATTGAATAAATTTTCCCCTATTAAACTGAAGAATTTATAAAGAGTTTTGCTCCAGGTCCAAATTCATATCAAGTGCCATTGTGTGAAATTTTACTCAATTCCTTGAAACAGTAGATAGTCTTGGAAAATTATCTTACAGCTAAAAACACAGAAATTCAGATTGTGATAGAGCAACATAAATAGTGGCGTATCAGTTTACCCTTGCAGGAATAATGTGTATCAATTACTGTTGTTAAATGATTCTTAAGTGTTATTTCTCCACAATATCCTTAGGAGCTAAGAAAAAGCTGTGACTTTTTATTCAGGCATTTAAATTCCAGCAAGTTCTCACAGACACATCTTTGCCTTGGATTTTATTCATGTACATAGAAACATACACTTGAGAAAACGCTATTTTATCTGAAATAATAGTTGTGCACTCTCTGATTTAGTAAAGTACTATTATTTTGGAAGTTAACATTTTCCATTCTGCTCTAGAATGATTTTAACATTTTGTAGAGCAGATAGAAGCAAAGGAACAGCACACAAAAGAGCTAAGTTAGCTACTTTAAAGTACGTGTACAAATATGTTCCCTTTGCAGAACGCAGCCGCTTTCCAGCAGGACTGCCCAGCTACTTCAGTAGTTGTGAAAGGTCATGGAATGGGCTGGGTTGGAAGGGACCTCAAAGCTCATCTTGTTCCAGCCCCTGCTGTGGGCAGGGATGTCACTCCCTGGACCAGGCTGCTCAGGGCCCCATCCAAGCTGCCTTTGAAGGTGGATATTTCTGCTGGGCTGGTGTCAGATCCACAGCTAGGGGAAGCCAGCGCCTGCAGAAAGTGAGGAGCTGTGGGGTTCCTGCAGGAGAGCTGTCCAGCAGTGGTACCTTCTGTTCCCTTCAGCATCTTCCAAATGAGAGGCACCATGCTGAGCTGCCTGGGATACCTTCTGTGAGCTCCTGGGTATGATTGGAACACGTGTGATTTGGAGCCTTCCTTTAAGCACTGATTGTGCAGCATGTGGAAAGCAGTTGCTGTTTGGCAGCACTGACCCTCATCTGCAGAGTGCACTGGGCACAAGGCTTAGCCCCCTTAAATTTCTGCTCAGATTCATTTACAGTTTCTTGGATTTGATTTCTTGCAAGTGTTTTATGGTGGGGTGGGTCTGTGAAAGAACAACAACCTCTGTTAACACAGTGTGGTGGTGTGGAGTATCTCTGGCTCATGATGCTGGAGCAAATGAAGGTGTCAGTACAATCCCACAGTTGGTTGCCAGTGTAAAAGTACATTCATCTTGATATTTCTGTGCCAACATTTCCAACAGAAATTGAGGTGTTTGTATTTGACCATTAAAACTGAGAGCAAAATTGTAAAGGACTATGTGGACGTAGGAAATTGATATGTGCAATTATGAAACACTTTCCAGAGGTGTCCATGGCAACTAAAACTCATAACTTTATGGGATAACAAAAACCCCAATAGAGATCATGATCAAAATATTGGCTTTATGTCAAACTGTAATTCCTCTCTCTACTCCTCATCTAACCTTTTCATATTCCACAGGATACAAATTACTGACCTATTCCTTTCCATTAGGATATAAGGACCTAATCACCTTTCCTCTTTTCTGCCATCCTTATCACTCCACAGGCAGGAAGTCTGTGCTCCCAGGTGGTCTAATTGATACATATCTAATTGAAGGCAAAACATTATTTCTCAACTTGTACTCAGCTTTGAAGTGTGTTGCTTTGATTTCAGACCTGAAGAACAGCTTTGTGTGCCTGAAAGTTACTCCTTTTCAAACTGTACTAATTGATCAAATCAAATGTACTACAAACTTTGCCTTCTCTGTGCACCAATACATTCATTTTTGTTCGAGCAAAAGACAAGACAATTTGTCATGGATCTAGTTAAAAGCTGTGTGTGAGCTCTGCAGCTCTTCAGAGCCTTTGAGATTAGGACAAAATATTCAAATATGATGAGCTAGAGAAAAAGGATTCAGTAGAGACAAAGGTAGAGAAGTGGATTAGCAAGTAAAACAGTGTTAGGACTTATCTCAAATCAAGATGCAGCTCCAAATTTCTTACCTTCTTGTGGCCTGGTTGCTGTAGGGGAATAAATTGGGATTATGTCAAATTGAGGAACTAATATAGGGTGCCCTCCATCCTCCTATTCCTTATCATTTTGTTTAGTAAGACTTGTTGCCAGTTGCTAATAAGGTTTGTAATGGTTGGGGTTTTTTCCTGAGCTAATTGCTCTTTTGATTTGGGCTTTTTAAAGTATGTGATAGGATTGCTGTTTGCAATATGCAATAACCACAAGAATCTCATCGAGTTTTCTGAGGTCAGACTGTCACAATGCTTTTGTTTGCTTATGCTGAGCTAGGACTTGGCAGCTTGTGTGGTAGCTCAGCCATTCTCTAAATTAACAGGTTGTTCTTTGTATTTGGAGGGGGGTTGATGTGATTGAAGTGATTAGCATGTATATGCCTAAACAAATTGCTCTGGGGGAGAGAGGGATCCAATCAAGAAAACTGGATAGGTCCAAACACAGTCTGTTGGAAGAACCCTGGCGTATTCAAGAGTGTGCAAAGAGTTGAGAATAAAGACCAGAAAATGAGTGAGAAAGTACAACTTTACTCTAAAATCTTTGTTAATGAAAGTTCAAGGATGTGGTTTTGTTAAATTTCTTTGGAGGCACAAGCCCTGGTGTAGATACGAGACATAGTGAGAAAAAAGTCAAGTGCAACAATTTATTTCTCCGTAATAGCAAAATCCTCACTGTGTTTGGCTTCCTAAGTTACTTGGGAATCTAGAGAAAAATTATCATTAAAGTGCTTTAGAAAGTGCATTAAAGTACATTTTAACAATATTGCCAAGTCACTCAAACTTCTTTTTTCAAAGGGCTTGGAGTCTACATGTTTTTTTCTTAAGAGCTGGCACACGTCTCTGTGGACCAGCCATAGTTCCCCCAAATCTTATTGCAGGACTTCATTGTGTTGGCAGGCAGGAGAATCCTGTGTCCCACAGAACTTTCAGAGTTCACTTGCTGGTTAAAGTCCCTTTACATTTCAGCATGTGGAGGCACTAGAGTAATTGTTTACTTATTCTTAACTGATATACTTAGAAATACAAAGTCTCATAATAGAGGACTGGCCTAATTATTTACATTTGTATACACACAGATTTTGGATTTTTTTCCACAAATGACACCGTGGACATCATAAGGTGATGGGAGGACCCCCAAAACACTGGGTTTCACCTTCAAACTACTCTTTATTTACACATAGCAATATAGCATTGACTAAGATTGACTTTTGAATCCATGTAACATGAAACTAACAGGCTTTGTTCTTGGTTTTGCCTTGCAGTACAGGATTGGACAGCTGTACATGATCAGCAAGCACAGCCATGAGCAGAGTGACCGAGGGGAGGGTGTGGAAGTGGTGCAGAATGAACCCTATGAAGATCCCAACCATGGCAATGGTCAGCTAACAGAGAAACGTGTCTATCTCAACAGGCAAGTGCAGTAAAACTGCTTCTCCCAGCATGGACTGGGAGAAAAATTTGCAAGGAATGCAGGCAACAGCCTTTCTGTTCCAAAAGATGTTCCCATGAATACCTGCTCTTCCTGGTAGCCCTGGGGAGGTGGGATACATCAGTGGTTTGAAACAGAGATTAACTGTTATTCCTTCTAGAGCATCTTCTCCAGGAGAAGGAATTATCACTTGGAGTTAAGGATATATTGAAAATCAGAACTTTTGTTTTCTTTTGCACTTAATTGTTTGTCATTTTGTTTTCCAAAATTGTTGGGGAGGGGGAGCCAAAATCTAAACAACAGAACCAGCAAAGTCCCACCCTCCAAGAAAAACAAAACTGAGCCAATAAAAAGGTTTAAGTTCCTCTCACCTCATAATCATGAGCCAGCATTTTTGCTGACTGTATTTTGTCTCAGCAAAGTTAATTGACATTATGAATGACCATTGTACAATGTCAGCCTTCTGCACCATTTGGCTTAAAAACATGGTGGAAAATTTGGGGTTTTCTCCCTGAAGATCCATAATTTCTTACTGTGAAGTGTTTGTCTTCCTATGCTGAAATGACACTGCTGAGGATCAATGTCTCCACCCTCACAGGCTGGAGATGTTTAGATATATATATATTTGTGCAATGTGAGATATATTGCACAATCTGTTCCCTTTTTTACTACTGCTGATTTAATTGAATACCACTGCTTTTTCTGAAGTTCTTCTTTTCCCCTGGGCCTGTTTCATTTTATTAAATTTATGCTCTGCAGCATTTTGGAGTGGGCATACAAACACTGAAGCTATTGCTTCTACACTGCAAGTTCCTCCTGCTCTGCAAACCTGACATATCTCAACTTAATTCAGGCCAAATTTAATCACCAGTGATGTTGCACACACACACATAAGAGTTCAGTAATATGTACCTTGCCAACATTCAATGTTATTGTGATTGTAAGTGTTCTCTCACAGGCTACATACAGGACATGGGAAAAATCAATAAAAGTGTTCCCATTGTACAGCTCCCACAAGTTGTGGGTTTTTAAAAAATCTTTCTGGGTATTTCTTTCCTGCATGTTAAAAATAAGGCTTTAAGCACTGAAGAGAATATTCACTTCAGGGCAATTCCAAATGACCACAGGAACCCAGAAGCCATGTACAAACCACTCTTGGGGAGCTCATGATTCCTGGCAGTGCAGGCAATGGAACACTGGATTTCTTAGCCAAAGATGGGTACAAGTGTTGGCAAAGTAGATCTTTGTGCCTACAACAACTCAGGACAGTTACCTAAAGCTGTGGTAGATGTTTGAAGTCAGGTTCACCAAGTTTAATGATAATTCTGAATCCTCCATCACCAGATTTGCTATTTGAATCTTGGTGTGGTGTCACAGTGCCACCAGATATCGCAGTACTGCTGAAGCTTTGTGGAAAGGATCAGGTTTTCAGGATGCTTTGGATTTTGCTGTGAGGCCAGGATGTCTGGAGGATTTCACTCAAGGAGATGCTTCCATATAGGATGTGCTGGAAACTTCTCCTCTGCTTGCCTTGCTGAGGAGCACGACTTCCACCAGCACGGTTCTCTCCCTCAGCTTTTCTTCTTCCAGGGTCCACAGCCCTAACAATGTTTGCTTTGCTCTATTTTGATCTGAACTGATATCTCTTAAAGAAATTTGAGACTGAACTTCATCTGGATGGAGGAGAACTAGGGAAATAAGGAAAAGGAAAAAAAGCTAACATGATCCTCATACGTATGCTGCTGAAACAGAGATACTGTCTTTTCTTTGAGTGGGCCTTGGAAGAATTTGTGTGTGTCTGTGACTGGGACTTGCTAGCACTTCTGAATATAATCTGTGTTTCGCCCATAAAGTTATTTTTTCAGGATGTGCTGCACTGGTGAAGACAGGTAGACAGGCAAATATGCTAAAACCAACAATAACCAAAAAAAGTGCAAAATGAGCAGGTGTATGTTTTCTAGCATCAGTGCAACCTTAGTTATATTTAGAATTGTTTATTGCCTCTCCTCTCCTGCTGGAGTAATGTTTTCAGAAAGCTGAAAGTCTGCACCCTCTGGTATTTATAATTTAGGCATCAGAGTAAAGTTTAGAAAGGGTAAGGGAAGCAGTCATAGAAACACTGACAGAGGCAGACAAAAACACCAGAAGATCTGATACAGGGAAGTCTATTATGCAGGATGCAAAATGCTGCTTGTAAGTCTGTAGACAAGTTTTATGTAAAGAAAAGAATCCAGTTTTGAGTAATGTCATCAAAGAGCAAAAGCCAATGCACTTGGCTTTGAATCTGTAGATAATGTACTAACGTCTGCATTTTGCCTCGGGAAAAATAAAATATTTATATGTAGCCAGATCATGGTTAAATAAGCCTTAATGATCCCAAATGTATTTTCTTCAGAAGTTTGCTAATATTGAAAGTTAATTTACTTTCTGCACACAGTTATCTAAACAGAACTATTTCAAACATTTACACTCGGGAGATTGAGGTTTGGAAGCATCTCCTGCAGTTCAGTGCAGATTCAGGCTTGGCCTGGGTGCTCTGCTCAGTGCTTGGCCAGATCAACAGCATTTGAATGGAGTCCCCCAAGTACAGGGATATTTGTGGTGTCCAAGGTCTGCTGTCCTTGGAATAACTAGTTCTGCATCTTTGTTCCTGGCAGCCTCAGTGTTTATAACTGAAGTCATTAAAAGAGGGTTGGAAGATCCTCTTTTAATGAGGATTAAAGAAGAGATTTAAAGAAGGAAGAATTATAATGAACTTGCCTTTTTAAATGTTTCTTTATTCATCAGTTTTTGGTACCCTCTGTGACAAGAGTGCTGGAAATGAGAGACCCAAAAGCCATGGTAAAAAAAATGCTGCCACCCTTCTATAGTATTATTCAATTACCCTTTAATGTCCATTCAAATGGTGTATCCATGTCTTTGATTTCTGCTTCTGCTGCCTTTGTACCACTGCACTGGTGAGTTTTCTTGACAGAACGAGCTCTGAGCTGTAACATCGGTGCCATTAATTCTCTTCACTTTTGTTATTTCTTTTTCCCATCAGCAAAATGGGACTAATGCTGCCTACCAGCCTCACGAGGTGTTTTGAGTGATCTGTTAATTTTAATATAAAAGCTTCCTACTCAGGGGTTGGTGTTGGTAGTGTGGGAACAGCTGCGTGCCAGCTGAGCTGAGCGTGAGGGTTTCAGTGCTGGCAGGGACTGTGAAGGAAGAAAAACGAATCTGTAAGAAGTAATAATGGATTTGGGATCGAAGGGGACTGAAATCCCACATTTTCCCCTGACCTCTTGTTAGAGAGTGCCTCCCTGTGGCTGAGCACACGGCACCACCCTTACACCTTGTTTGGCCTCACCTGTTGAGGCTGCCCAAAAGTTCCAGGTCATGAATTCCCACAATGAGCAGCCTCACTTCAGCCCACTCCAAGGATGGCACCAATCTGCTCCCCCTGTGAGGGGAGCACAGCTGAGGCAGAAAATGAAAATACTCCTGAGAAGTCTGGGTGTTGCTGTATCCCCCAAGCACCTCACAAATGATGGGCATGTTTGGGAGTATCTTTATTTCTACAGTATGCATAAGTCATGATATATTCTAATTTTGTATTCTCTTTTTACTTTCAGCAAACTGCCTAGCTGGGCTAGAGCAGTTGTTCCCAAAATCTTTTACGTTACAGAGAAGGCCTGGAATTACTATCCTTACACAATCACAGGTAAGGAATGGGGCAGAAATGATTGCTGCTTTGTGGGTTGGGGACAGTTTAGCTGATCTTCAGAAGCTCCAAGTTATATATTAAACTACAAGCACCAAGTCTCTTTAACAACTCCTGTTGCATTGCTATATTTTTTCACCTTATATTTACTGGTATCAGGAAATGAAGATTATAGACTAAGGATGGGTAAGAACTGGAGTATTGTATCTATGCAATTTCTTGCTTGCAAAGAAAACATCAGGTGCTTGGATCCTGTCTGACTTGTGTTGTTCACTGTCCCTTAGACTTTAGTCAGATATAATTCTGCAGACTGACACAATCATTTTTATTGTTAATATGTGTTTACTGTAAGAATCTTGCATCATTTCATTTCACATTTCTTTTTTTTTCTTTTCCCTCTTTTTTCTTTTTTTACAAATGGACAATTGGAAATCAGAATACACAGTAAGTTTTTCTTCCTCTTTTTATTCTAAAAATAGAAAAATGTGAAATATAGTAGTGGAATCCAATCTGATTCATTTTTCATATAACTTATTCATAATGGGCTGGTTATAATATATGAATTATATATATGATATAATAATAATAATGAATTATAATTGAATTAATAATTCAGTAGTGGAACTTTATTTTAGTTATTTGTTTAAGCAATTTAAAGGGAAATTTTAAATCATTCTAAGGGGATCCTATAAATTATTTTTCTTTATCACTTCAAAATAATGTGATATGTTTTTTCTTACTGACTGTAAGAAAGAGAAGCTTCTATTAAAAAAGGGTGAGGCTTTTAAGGTTCCAGTTGTTACATGGAGACATGAGAACAGATTTTATTTATTGTTTTATTAACTTATTAAATCTCATCTCTGGTATAGTATCTGGGAAGCTGTACAATCTGTAGACAAAATTAAAGATAATCTGGGCACAGTGCCCAGAAAAATCAGCTATCCCCTCTCGCAGAGCTAAGGCAAAATATAGCACATAAATCATGAGAAAAAAATGTTTAAATGTGCTGGCTTCAATAATAACAATGAGTTTCCAGCAGCCTTTGGAAGGTGAGGTGGGGATGGTGAGAAGGTTCCTGGTGAAGGGACCTTTCAGAAACTCCTGCTTTGATTTAGCTTGAACTTCTGACTGCAGGTAAAACATAATGCAGATGTCTCTCTTAATTCTGCAGTGCTCAAAATGTTTGTGTAGATTTTTTTAAAAGCTCATAAAGCAAAAAGAGGAAAAAAAAATGTGTGCTAAAAAGAAAAAGGGATTTAAAGGCTCAGATGTGAAAGCTGGAGACCAAGAGTTGAAACTGTGATGGCCAGGTTTGAAAACCCAAAGCAACAAACTGTGCTTTTCAATATGTGCTATAGGTACTTAAAATATTCCTTTGATTGTCAGAGGAAACCCAAATGTCCCAGAATGGACAGTGGTGATGGGGGACAGATTCTCAGCTGGTTTTGCCAGAAGAGACTTTTAGTAGAGTCTGTCACAGTTCACATTAATTAAGGTTTACCTTTAATAGCACATTTAGTTTTAGGCTGGGAAGTTGATTTGTGTTGCACTGATATCTCTCCATGATAAATTTTTATTTTAACTGAAAGTAAATTTGAATCTTTAAATGTGATTTTTTTTTTCTTTAACTGAAAGAGACAAGTGGGGATGATGCAAAGGGTGGTGGCAGACAGAAATAATGTATCTAAAATTGAAATACAATACATTTTTAAAACCAAACAGCAGTGCTGTACTCAGAGAATCTGAATCAGGAGGTGATCTCTGTCTAATCTGGTGAAACCACACCTGGTGTAGGTCAGAGGAAGGTACAGCTGCAGAAATGTTCAAGAGCATCAGCAGAAGTGATTGAAGCATTGAAGCATTGAAGAGACATGTAAAGAAAAATTAAATCAGTAGAGAAATGTAAAAAAACCAATCACTAAGTGACAGTGTAACTGCCTAGGGGAGCTGGGGACTAATTACTCACCATGTGCAAGAAAACAGAACCAGAAATACTGTGAGGAGATCAGGGAAACTACACTTCAGACAAAAATCTAAAATATGTAGTAATGGAGCTGGTAGGCTATGAATTTATCTTCATGGAAAACAGAGACAGTGCCTTTGCCTCAAACTGTTGAATCTAGAACAAAAATGTTAAACATACCACTGGGAATAATTGCTATCCTTGTCTGGAATATTTCTCTAAATTTGATCTTCTGTATTCATTAGAGAATTCTGAAAGAGAGAACTAGCCCACAGACATTGCCCAAAATATGTAAGACAGCTTGGAAACCCTTTTCTTAAAGATCATAAATTCTCTCTGAAGGGTCTGTGGGACGTGGTGAGAGTCAAATTGAGCCTCATTTCAAGGAAAACTCATTCTAGAGGCAGGCCAATAATTGGATAAATAAAGCATAATCTTATCAAGTACACACTGCTCTGTGGTATGTTCACACCTTATTAACCTTGTAAGCCCCACTCTAAATAAAGAGAAGGACCTTAAAGGCTCAGCATGTTATTTCAGTGTGTGTTAGTGATTTGGAAGAGCATGTGAACACAGACTGAACCTTACTGACAGTCTTAGGGTTTTTCAGTTGTAAAATATGAAGGCTGTTGAGAAATTGCATTCAAGCCCATACTCTGGCATTCAGAAATGCAGTGTGGGATAATTTCATCAATCTGGTTCTCCTGTGAATATTATGGAATCCATAAATATGACCTTCTTAAAGACCTGAAATTAGGACACCTAAGAAAAAAATGCTCATCAGGCATTGAAAAATAATTTTTAGAATATTGTTCTGTGCCGTGGTTGTATAAAAAGCCAAGAGCAATTGGATGCATGAGAACAGGAATGGAAATTATACTGTCATGATGTGAGTCCTCTGCAATCTGGATCCAGTTATGATGGCATCTGCTTTAAGCAATGGCATTTGTTACACAGCAACCCCCTAAATTTGACAGCAAACACCACGTCTGCTTCTGGGTATTGACAACCATGTTAACAGCATGTAAAGCAACTGACACACTTGAGATTATGAGTTTAACAGAACTATTGCACAAGTGATGCTTTTGTGGGGTGTAATTTGTGCTATAGGGTCATGTCAGGAGAGCATTTGCCAATGCAGATGTCTCTGTTAATTCTGCAGTGCTCAAAAGGTTTGTGTAGATTTTTTAAAAGTTCATAAAGCAAAAACAGAAAAAAAAAGTGTGATAAAAAGAAAAGAATAAAGGGATTTAAAGGCTCAGATCTGAAAGCTGGAGACCAAGAGTTGAAGCTGTGATGGCCAGGTTTGAAAATCCAAAGCAACAAACTGTGCTTTTCAATATGTGCTATAGGTACTTAGAATATTCCTTTGATTGTTAAAGCTGCTGTACAAAAGCCTTCCTCTCTGGAAGATGACACATGGGGACTGTCCCAAAAAGTGCTGTATCAAGAGCTGGAGCTAATCTTTGAAAGCTTCCTGCTGATACTGAGAGGGAGGAGGAAGTGAAAAACTACTGTCAAAGCTGAAGCCAAAGGAAGTCATCCAGATTTGGGGGTACTATTTTTAGGGAATAAGATATTCCTGTAAAGTTCAGAGTTTTGGTGGTTGGGGTGTTACTTCAGAACTGTGTGTGAGAAAGCCTCTTCAAGTTGAACACTGGAGCTGCTTTGGTTTTGATCTTGTCATGAGAAACCTGACAAGATATCATGCTAAAATACATGTTTAGGTTTTATCTAGAAATCTATTTTTATGTTGTGATTCGGTTGCTGTTAAGATAATAAACCTGGGATACCGTATTTGGGATGCTGCAGAAAGGGAGCCCTATAGGAGTAGCTCCAATGGATTCCATTCCATGAGCACGTCCTGGCCTTGGGTATGGTCAGGTGCCTCCTGCCCAGCTACACCTGCTGGGGCATGGCTGCTGTTAGCTGCTGCCTTTGGGAAGAATTCCTCTGCCAGTCAGGGGCTGGGGCTTTTTTCTCTTGGAGGATGGAGACAAGATGCCTTGCAGCTCTCAACAACCCCTTGTGTGCCAGCTTATCACAGCCTTTGCAAATACGTATCTTTAGTGGGAAATATTTAGGCTGTTCACAGTGGCAAGAGCAACTGAACTTTTAGGAGGCTTTGTTATTTTTATTTCTGAGGTTGCCCAGCAAGATTAGAAATAATTAACTAGAAAGCAAACTTGTGTCTATTGCTAACCAATGAAAAAGGAATTGCATAGAACTAAGTTTCTTTACCTGCATTGAGATATTGTTAGAAAATGAACAGCACAGAGCAAATATCCATTTGACCTGCTCAAGTGACAATGGAGATTCTGGGCAAAAAAAGAGAGGAGCCTCAAGCAAACAAATAATCAGATCATAAATGTTTGATGGCTAAACCACGGTACAAAATCTTCATGTGATTGAAGTACACTGAAAATGAGCCAAAGTTTAGCTCTCAAGCTGGAGTAGAAAGTGGTAAGGAAAAATACAAAGAGAATTTAAGCAAACTCTTCTGGGTTTGAAGGTGCAGTTCGAGTGTTTACCAGAGATCAGCTCGAATAGATTTGCCACCTGACCTGAATGGCTTTGGTATTGTTAGCAATATTTCAGTTCTGGGGCTGAAATTTAAAAACAGCTGCATAATTTTTTTGTGCATAATTTACGGGCAATTGTTAGTTTCACAATTATATAGACAAAATAAACATTAAAATGGCATTGTTTGCTATGTACAAGGAGGAGGAGCATTCCTTCAACATGCCAATGTCCCAAATTAACTTATGAATAAAATATAAATCCAGAATATTTATGAAAAACAGTTTTGGAACAGAAAGCAGGAGACAACAACTCCTTTGATGATTTATCACAATGACATTTATTCTTCTACAGCAAATGACTGAGGAAAATAAAATTATGTCATCTGGTATGTGTCAAGGCCCCAGAGTGAGAGTTGCTAAATGGTCCATTACTGATCTGCTGGTTTCTGATTACTTTTGAGAACAGGCATGTTTTGTGCTTCACTTAGCTGCTGGTTTATCCATGAAGTAAATTATCTGGAAGGAATGTTTTTGTATTGTTATTTTTATAATGAGATGACTTGAGAAGGAAAACAGTTGTTTCAGATAAACATTGCTGTAGAGTTTTTTCCTGTGTTCTCTTTATCTGATTACCAGCCCTTGAAATTTGGATCTAACCCCTCACTCTTCAGTGCCAAAATTTTTCTGCAGTTTGAGGATTTGAAGAGTCTGCATCAAAAATGCAGCAGAATCTGTACTGCAGGATTAGAGTCTAATGCAGAGTTACTATCAGCATCCTCCCATCTTACCCCTCCAACTCAGAAAACAGGCTCACTGATGTCATTGTCCTGGGAAAACACAGATTTATTTCCCTTAGAAGTTCTAGCAAAAGGAAGGACCTCTGTAGTATTTACAAGAAAAAAAAATACATTTTTAGAGAGCTGCAAACCTGTATTCTCATTTAATAGCTTAATCCCATTGGAACGAGTAACTCCAAGTGCTTGGGAGAATTCCCCTTTTTCCAGCACTGGCTTATTCCAGAGCAGTCCAGCCCCCTCTCTGATGGATGGGACTGTCATTTCCACTTGTGCACGCTGCTTTTCACTTCCTTTCTTCTTCAATAAGCAGTTTACTGTTCCCATGTATCAAAGAAAGAGATCCTAAGGGAAGGCAAAGCCAGAGATAAGAGTTTTATAGCGATTGGAGGCAACTTGTTAGTCATTGTTCCATCTCCAGGTTATTGTATACAATACAAACAGTGCTTTTCTTTCTGGGCTTGTTTATGAGAGTTTTGCTCCCTCGTTTATTTTCAAGCCCTGTTTTTGCATTGTTCTTTTCCTTTCCACTCGACAGCACTTTTGTTTGCTGTTTGCCACCTTCCTGGGCTTATCTTGCTTTCCAAATTCTCCTCCCTCTCATTGAGTCACATCTTCCAAATGCCGTCGCCCTGCCCAGCCCTTTCCGTCCATTCTCTTCCAGCCTTGTCACCCTGATTGATGCTGCTTTGTGCCTGGGTGACCTGACCACACAGCAGCTCACATGCAGAGCTGTCTGGAGCAATCTGAGGGGAGTCAATAACTCCCCATTGTCCATTTTCCAAAAAACATTGAATATTCCACCTCCCATCACCTCACAGTCCCACATCTCCTCTGTCGCTTACAGCAAAGTTGGGATTCCATTTCTCTTTCCCAGGTTATAGAATTTTTATAGAATTCATTTCTTCTTCCGTAAGGAAATGGTGTTGTTACCCCCTGAGTACCAAAATAGTGCCCAAAAATTTTGAATTGAAAGGATGTGATATATGGAAGCTACCCTGTGAGAAAGATTTCATTTGCTTGAACACTCTCAGCTCATTGTAGCAGTCACTGTGTTCTTTGTCTGTAGGCTCCATGGAGATTGCTCTCTAAAGAATCCTGTTCCACCTGTGTTGTCAAAATAATGTATATGTGACCATATTAAAAAAAAATCATCAGTCTGAGAAGTGGTGGAAGATGAGAGAGAACATTTACATGAAATGTCTGCCTTGCTGGGCTTTTATGTTAAGATTTAGGGAAATATGCATCTGCTGCTTAAAAAAAAAAAAAAAAAAAAAAAAAAAAAAAAAAAAAAAAAAAGTGGGATTAATTTATACTGTACAGAAATAACTGCCAAGGATTGTGGATTAATATTCACAAGGAGCAGGAGAGGTGAAGAGCAAGGATGAGGTCTCTAGCAGGTCTTTGAACATTCTGCAGGCAGAAACCACATGGAAAATGAAAGCAGCTGCAATGGTATTGATGAACTGGCATCACTCACACAAAGCAGGTTCCAGAGGATGGAGAAACCTCTCTCAGACCAACATATCTGCTGACAACTCCAGTAATTCCCCCAGCCACCTCAGGTGTAATTACTACTCAAAGGTTAATTTGACAGCCCTCTCCATTAAATGATTGTCACACCCCGCCTGTGTTTGACTGTCTCTTTAAGACTTTGGCAAGTGTTTTGGCACACTTCGGTTCTACCCTGTTCCTGTAAGTGTTGCTTATTGCTATGGCAACACTAATCAATCATCATGCTAAAAATAGGCCGTTCGTTTTTCAAGAGGTTATATGTAGGGAATTGCAAACCAACTGTGAGCTGTGCTTTCCATATGCTGCTTTCATTCCCTTCATTCTGACGTGGAAATGCCCCTGCTCACGGCTGCTAATTACTGCTGCACGTTCCTGTTATTGCACTGGTGCTCTCTCGAGCCTTAAACCTCTCCTGGTTCCTCCAAAATTGAAGTGCCAAATATAGAAAGTTTAGGAAAACAAACAAAGAGCCCTGAATATTCCCCTTACTTGTTATTGAGTGTCACAGGTGTGCTGGGGCATAACAGTTCTTAAAGGAGTTTATAAGACATCTAAAAAATCTGGAGGTGGCAATACCTAAGATGCCTCCTTTGAGAGTTTTACACAAAGGCACCTTCTCACTGAAGACACTGTGACTGAAGATTTTGAATTATCCTGTAGAACTTAAGTTTAATTTCAAGTTAAAGGTTGAATTTGCCACTATTTCATTCCCAAGAGGAAGCTTGCAGGCTGTAGAGGGAGTGAAATGGAGAGCTGGAAGCAGTGCCCTGTGCACTCCTGTGTGTGCTCAGGATCGATCGCCTCCAGGTCAGCGCTGCAAGAACACGGGCCCCAGAGGAGGCACAGCAGAAAGGGAGTGGTGCTCAGAAGAAAATAAGAACCTCCTAAAAGGTTTATTACCTCCTATTCACTCCCCAGTTTGATTCTGACTGTTGCATAACAATTTTAATCCCCAGTTAATGCGCGGCCAGTTGAGGGGAAAAAACCTCAACTTTTCGCACGATGAATAATCGTCTTTTGAATGATGCATAAACAGTTTTCTGGTTCTGCCAGAGCCTTCTGCCAATTAGTCAGAGTGCAGCTGATGAATCATGAGACACATTCTGTGAAATGTTCAAAAATTTGGACCCTGCTAAGTGTTCCTGTAAGGCAGCGAGACCCCCCACAGCTGCTGGAGCAGTGGTTGCCAGCCAGTTGAGTTTCTGAGACAGATTTTTGCGGTGGAGGACTTTCTGGTGAATTTGAATTTTCGTTTGGGGTAAGCCCATGTTACCATTATAATCTCAAATTAGGTTGTTACTGTTCTCTCCTTCATACTAAACACAGAGGAAGGCTGCCTGTGGGTGGCTTTACAGAAAGTGGCTCTCTAATGAGGTGGCTTGAGGTAAATGGCACTGATCTTCTATGCTATTCTAAGGATCCTTGGTCTTTTCTTAATGCTCGTTTTTGAAATGCAAGGTCTCTTGTTTTAATTAGAGCTTAGATTCTGGGTCACAGGAATCAACAACTAGACTCAAGCAGTGGCTTGCTGAGCTGCTCAGGCAGCCCAATGCAGCCTCACGTTGTGAGTGGTGACATTTCAGTGCCATGACCTGACTCATTGCTGGCAACCTCTGGACAGTGATTGAAAATAGCAGCCATTTCTTTAATACCAAGGTAAAAGGGAAATCTGGCATTTGGCTTTATTCATCATTCCCTCTGAAACTGCAGATGTGCTTCAGATCAACAGCATGAAGGGGGTTTTGCTTTCCATGGCACCAGAACCTTATTTTGAGCAATCTGTCTCACTTGGTTTTTTTGACAAGGATTGATTCTAGAGGAGCTCATTGATAGTGGATGTCCTGTGATCAGGAGACTGAGAAATGACTTGTTGGGTGATACCCACTGAAGGAGGGATGTATTTGCTGCAGTCTCCAAGGAGTTGCCTTCTCATTTCAGCTGTTGCACTACACCTGGCCTCCTAAATCCCTCTTCCCTTACTCACCAGCCCCTCCCTTAGAAGAACTCTCTGAATGTTTTCAAGCCTGAACTTGGAGCAGCAGCAGTGTGAACACTGAGGCATCCAAAGATCCTCATTGTATAACCTGTGTGCACAGCCCATGAAAGAGTCGTTTGCCATAGGGGATTAGTGATGCATCACACAAGGAACTGGCAGTTAATGCAAGGAAAGCCTTGGTGACTAATAGGAAAGAGCTGAACTAGTGTCATTTAGAGCTGGTTAGACAGCTGCTCTACCTGCCTGTCTGAAAACTTGAAAGAGCTGTGAAATGATAAATAAAATATACTTGAAATATTTATTATGATGGGATTATGTTGCCTAGAATTACAAATTCTAGTCTCCATAAGCCAACTAAGCTAAGCAATCCTCAGAAAAATAAATTTATTCCTATGAAATACAGAATAATAATCTTTAACAGAAAAACATTGGTGTGGGGTTTTTTTGTTTGTTTGTTTGTTTTTGTGGCATTATTATCTAAAGATTTATTTGGATTTAGTATAAAGGAATTTTCAGAGGGGCTCATAATCCAGCTTAATTTCATTAATAGGAAATGATGTTAAAATTCATTTCTCACTGAAAATTAAGAAAACCCCCTCACATATAAAAGCATTGCTGTCTGTTTGGTCTGGACCTGCAACTGGTGAAGTGTTCTTGGGTTTTTCTATATGAGGCATAGACTGGTCTATGATGAGGGATATTGAGTTGCTCTCAAGATCTTAGTGAATTGAATTTCCAACAAGACATTCAGGACATTCATACTCCTGGGCATAGTGAGCAAGAAAACCATTGCATCTAATTATTCCAGACTGCTTATAGTGATTTATTTATATCTTCATTAGAATTTTCAGGTTTTAGATAGAATTTCTGGATCCCTCCAGAATCATCAAACCTTTCAGGTTTACATTCTGTGAATATTTACTCTTTTTCTTGAAGTAATCTGGAAAAATATAAGAAAGGTGATACTGAATGTGCCAGCTGATGAAGCAAGGCATATTTCTTGTGTTAAACATACTTTTCTTTTGTTGCAGTGTTCATTTTTGCCTAAATTCTCCATTCATATAGAGACAAAATATGAGGACAACAAAGGAAGCAATGACAGTGTAAGTATGACACTTTGTGCAAATGTTGATTTAATCCTCTTTATTAACCACAGTCTGTGTCTGGGGCCTGGAAGTCTCTCAGTTTGGGAAAAAGGCCCCATCAAAGGTGCCTTTGTCCCTCCCTGGGTGTCCTGGTCTTGAGCAGCTGCAGAGGAGTTACCTCGGAAGTACCAGGAGATGAAAGATCTGTGTACACACCTTCCTTGCTGCCTCTTCTCTTCCATTTGTCCCTTCTCTAAACACAACAGAATTTACATATGTGAATTCAGTAGTGATGAGCATTTATGGCAAGTTAAAGAAAACATGACTGGGGTTTTGTTGGTGTGCTTGTATTCCCCTCTCTGTGTTTCACATTATTATCTCTGAATAAAGGGGTTGAATTCCAAAGAGGTGTCAGGAAGAACAAAAAGGAAACTAAACAATGGTCAGAGATGAGAAATCTCAGTAAGCAGCTTGGGGAACAATGACTGTGCACACAGGTGATGCTTTTGGCAGTCACTTACCCAAAGTTTAAAATTTTCAGAGTTAAAGCTTAGAGATGAGAAGAACAATTAACTATGTAAAATGCTCTTTAGAGGAAGGGTGGGAGTGAGTAGCCAACATCTGCTTATCAGAGGGGCTCAGGAGCAGCAGGCAGGAGGTCAGTCAGACTTGGTTGTGCAGGGAGCAAAGCAGAGTCATACACCTTGAAAAAAAAAACAAAAAACAACAAAACAAAACAAAACAAAACAAAACAAAAAAAACCAAGCAAAAAAACCACTTTCTATAAAGCCCAGCATGTAAAGATCAGACCCTTGGGTTCATACACAAATAAGTTTCTCCTGTTTCATCTTGGTATGCACTGGCTGCAGAATTATGGGAAGAAGTTTCTTGTAGGCATGAAATAAAGTTTGAATGTCTGGAAATTCGATCTGTAAACCAGAGACCCAATGATGGGGTGTTTGACCCTCAGTCCTGAGAAGGAAAAAGGCAGTCAAGCATATTTTAAGGGGTCTGAGCACAGCCTTCCAGTGTTTTGGGGTGTCCCTCCAGCAGCCTTAGTAAGAGGAAAGTGTTCTGTTCTCCAGGTGGGAGGTACATTTCCCTCAGCCCCCTGGGGCTGCCTGTCCATGAGGCTGACAGCTGTTGCACTGCTTATGGCAGAATAATTACATGTACAAGAACAAGGTGGAATTTGGAATAATGCTTTTGGCATGCTGACACTTTCCCACTGGGAACATGACAGGGATCATCTATTAACCACCAGATACCAACCACTCACAGTAGCTGCTCCTCTAAGCCAGATCAGTGAGTGAGTTAAAAAGAAGTGTATTACATTACCAGCTAGATGAACATTGTGTAATTTGTGCACTTTTTAATGTTCACTTCTGCTTTTTTGGCAGCACTTTAATTTAGAGCAAGCCCACACCTTTGGTTTTGGGAGGTGCAGACTAATTTTCTGGTGCATTATAATGTCAGCAGTGAGCAGACATGATCTGGGCTGCTGTCTGACAGAGGAAGAACTGGAGCTATTTAAGCAGAGTGAATTCTTTCAGTGTGTCAGCTTGTGGCTAAAGTACTGTGAATCAAGCCCTGAACAGTATCCAGCCAGGGAATTCAGATGAAAGTGGCACAGAGGTGGGATACTCCAGTGATGTAAATCAAAGAAACTCTATTCTGCTTGAATCCAGCTCTTCCAATGTCATTTTCACAGGAGTGCCAATGGGGTAATATCATATTACCTTTCTGTTGCAGCTCCTGAGTCACAGACTAAGCCAGTGTTTGCCTAGATTAAGAGATTTCACTGACCCCTACTTGAACTGAGGAGGAAAAAGAGCAGCTGAATTAGGGAGTTGCACACCAGCCCTAATTTCCCTGATTTTGTAATTCTGAGAGCTGTGCTGTTCCCTGGTGTAAACACAATAAACCAGTGGAAGATCTACATTTTTGTGCTCCTGTGACCTTTATCTGGGACATGACTGGTACAGCACTGAAATCCTGGAAGGTTCCTAAACAGAAGAGGCTTCTGTTCATCCAAACACCTTGGAACTAGGAGTAGGAGTCAACCTCATTTCCATTCCTCAATGGGCAGGCTTAAACTTCCATTAAGAAGTTGCAAAGTGCATTTCTCCTTTGTGTCAGACGAGTTTGGATTAAGTGTCACTGTTTGTCTGGGTAGAAAATAACAGGAAGCATATCACCCATTGCTATAGATTTCCACAGATACTCTGTATTTCCCTTCATTGCAACTATCAACCTTGTCTGATGAAGAAATAATTAATCCAAAAAATACTTCTCTACATTTTGCAGTTGTAGTGCAAAATAGACTGAATGAATATTAATGTTACAGTAATGAGGGCAATAACACAAATCTGATTTCAACTCAGCTATTTCTCAATGTATTTTTTCGATGATACAGTTTTTTTGAAATCTTTGCACTCTGATCTATTCTTCATTTCCGTACTGTCTGATAAAATAGATAGTGATTGTGAAAAGCAATACTTAGACATAAGGATACTAAAATAATTCCACTGATCCATGAAAGAAAGCAATATAAATGGTCTTGGGTTCCTGTCATTTGGTAGGTTGGGATGTTATTAGAATGATTTTATTTAACATGTTGTGTTGTCTGGTATAATTCTGTCTAATTATTGCAATATATCTTGATGCAAAGTTCCTACTGATTTTTCTTCCCATTTGGCATGATAGAAGGTAGTAGTGATACTAGTGAAAGATGGTATCTGCTCTGGAACCTGATTTTTCTATATCTTAGACTTCATTATAATTTTAAGCTATTTTAAATGTGCTAAAGCATTCTTCTTCCAATCTGTTAAAGTTAGCAGTTGATCTGCACAAATATAAACACTGACAGAAAGAACAATGGACAATAAATGTCTTTATTTAGGTAACCTTGTGGAGTAGTGCAGAACCATAAATCCACTGAGCTGTGATTTCTGTGCTCAGAGCAGCTGATTTTGATGTATCTCATGTAGATGTTCCATGGCAACTCTATTCTTAGAAAAACAGAGCCAGTGTTGGATGAACATGTGAGTACATCAAATATTGTCCCTGCTACCTTCCAGCTTTACAGCTTCATTAACACTGTCAGAAACTGGACCAGTGAGTCAGGCCAGTCAGTGTTTCCTCTTGCAGATCTTTTAAATTAAAAGTCAACTTCCTAAAGAGAAATTTTATTTTTATTTTAAATTTAAAAATAGGGTGTTTTTTAATTATAATGTTTTGTGAGATGTAAATGACACGAGAGGTGGCACCTGCAGAGTCCATGAAAATATTGCTTCCCTGCTTCCATTGGTCAGGGTGGTACTGGGCACTGAGGTGCAGGTGTCTGCAGCCAACAGTGGGCACAGAGCAGTGTAAAAGGGCACAGCAATCACACCCTTCTCCCAAAGGAGAACTAGCACTTTGGGAATTGGAATATAGATAGATAAAGTCTGTATTCTGAATACTAAAAACAGAAGGGACAGCTGAGAGAATTCTTACAGGTGTTACTGAACGAAATGGTAGAAATCCAGGCAGGAGGGTGGGAGTTACTGCTTGTGTGTCAATAAATTGTTGTGTACTTTCCATGACAAGACTTCCTTAAGCTCTTTTTTTATTTGGACAGGTATTTTCTTTCAACAGTCCATTGACTGGTCAGTGTTTGTGTCACAAAGGACTAATTCAGTCAAGCTGTCATCTTGCTCTCACTTCTCTCCCACCTCTTTTTCTTACTATTCCAGCCTGCATTACAGACACACACTTTGATTTTTCCCTTTTAGTGGGGAATGCACCAAGTGTGCATTGCAATCAGCTGTGTTGGTCCCAGGGACCCAGCATATGGCTGAGTGGCTGCTGCAATCAGTGCCCAGCCATGTCACACATGGCTGTGCTGTGCTGTCCCTGCCTGTCACACTCTGCCACCGGGGAAAATGTCTGCAAAGCAGCTGAAGGTACAGGAAAGGCAGACTGGGGACAGACACTGCTCAAGCAAATCACTGAATCACAGAGACATTCAATTTTCCTATTTGTTGCACAAGGATCATCATTATGTTTGACTGATTTCTGTTGGTTTGTTTTGGTTTGGTTTTTAGTCACAGAATTAATTGCTGCTGATATTTGGGCAGTGATTTTTTTTTTTTTTTGCCATATGATGGTGTCTGGGGAAAGCAAAAAGAAGTGCAGCTTGTCAAATAATTCAAGGGTTGTCAATGAAAATTCACTGTATGTAAAACTTCAGTGCCTTGTTCTTTGTAGCATAGCATTTTCCTCTGGACAGCTCAGTGGCTGGATCTTGATTATGAAACTAAAGTAAAAGGTATGGCAGCTAGGTATGTTAGAAGTTAGGTATGGCAGCTAACAAAAAAATCCATTTCTAGTTTGGTTGAGGTTTGGGTGTTTTTTTTCTCTATTTTTGTCTCCTATCTTAGTAATGTGGAACTAGGTTGTAACAAACTTGAATATAGCACATGGAAATTAAATGTAAATTTACTATTTAAGGCAACTGCCATGAAACACTGATTTCAGCTGAAAAGGATTCAGCTGTGCCCTGGTTTAGCCTCACTGCACCACAGGATCTCATTCTAGAAGCTGCCAAAAGGATTGCTGGGCATCACTCAAAATATGGCAAAGGGACACTTTTAGGGTGATTGTATTTGTACCTGGAATTTTCCTGTACGATGGTACTGAGTATCCCATCATTTGCAAGGAAAAAAAATCGTGATTTTGTGATGCTTTTCCCCCCTCTAGGAAGTCTGAAAAGATAAAGGCAAACAAGTGGAAAGGTTAGTCTGAAATTCCTCCTGAGGGAAGAGCTGTCTTTGTTGAACTGCAGATCGTATGTCCCAAGCACATATGGCCATCACAGAACATATGACAAGGCCCACACTGACAGAGTGTGAACAAGGGATATGGTTGTGCCTCTACTTCTTCATTTTTCTAAATGAACTACTGAAGTTAGTCAGTAAATCTGGCACTTGAACTTAAAAAAACTAATCCCAGCAAATATTATAGATAGTCCACTGCGGTCTTGGAAGCACAGCTACTTTGGCATAATTACATAAAAATCAGTTCACTGTCCAGAAAGTACAAATCTTAATGAGATATTTTATAAGAGATGGAATAATAGGGGAGTCGTGACATGGAGATCAAAAGGGGCAGGGAGCAAGGCTGCAGATAAATATGTAACTGCCTCTCCCACTCTGTGGCACACAGGGATATTCCCAGCCAGCTCAGGGAGCCAAATTTTCTCCGAGAGAGATTCAATCTTTCTCCATAGAAAAATTACTCCCAATTATGAGTGTCCACATAAATAGTTTTATCCCATGAACAGGTTTGAAATTGGTCAATTCCTGCAATCTCTGCCCAAATAAATCTCAAAAGGAAATGAGGGAATTTGGAAGTAGCTGAGGTTGGAGCATGACTTACTGAAAAGTTACACACTGAATAAACTCCATGGGTCGAGTTCTGAGTCAGAGTTTTCCTCCAGAAAAATGAGAGCTCCAGTGGAGCAGGTGACCCAACCTGGGGAGCAGCCAGTGGTCCTGGCCATGGCAATCTGCAGAGATGAGAATTTAAAGGTGGAAAGTATATTTTGTGCATTTTTCTAATGGAAGAAAAGGATTATTCTTGCAGTCCTTACCACAATTACAGCCCTGCCATGAATCAGCTGTCTCTTCACAGCCTTCTGACCACAAACTCCTCATGTTTCAGCTGGGAAAAAAGGCATTTTGTGGTTATGACAGAGCCAAACACCTTTCCAGCTGGCAATCCCTTGGATGGTTCCTTTGCTCTTGAAGATGGAAAACAAACATCACAAGAGAGAATCATGTATTATGAAACAAAGCCAAGCCAGAGGCACAGATGTGACCCTTGGAGTCCTGGTGGTGCAGATGAGTGAGGGGTTTGACAGTGTGGATGGAATCAATGCATTCAGCAGAAACTGCCTTTATGCTGTTTATATCCAAACCAGGTGAGCTGTGGAGATTGGCCATAAAAAATTATATTTTATATTGACTACATCTGAATAAAATTGAAGCCAGCAACTTAGCCTGAAAATAAAATAAAAAAAAAAAAAAAAAAAAAAAAAAAAAAAAAAAAAAAGAGGAAAAATAGGAAAAAACGCTTGTAGAAAAGAGGATTTTACATTTCCCATCACATCCTACCTGAATTTCTGTTCTGGCTGTGGCTACCAAAAGGGAAGTCACTAGCAAAGGATGTGACAGGACATGTCCTTGTAGGGCAGGAGGGAAACAAAGGAATGAAAATTAAGTTCACCAGGACTTACATATCCTTACAGCTCATATCCTGTATGAGCTGTCTTTCTTGAGGTTCTGGAATCACCTGCCTGGGGGGGATGTGTACTTTTCTTTTGGTTTCTCCTTGGTTGATTGGTTGGGTTTGACATTGGTTGGTTGGTTGGTTGGTTGATTGGTTGGTTGATTTGGGGGTTATTTTTAATTGTTTTGGGTTTTTTTGGTTTTTAATTTTCACCAGAAGAAAGCACTGACAATCATAAAGAAGACCCAGTTGAAACCTTTCTCCCACTTTCTGTCTTTCTGGGGGTGATGTAGTCTAAATTGAGCTGAGTTTTCATTCCTCTTAGGAAGGGGAAATATTTTCTTGCAAAAAAGCTGTCACGTTGCTCCCCCCAAAATAAAACCAAAACCCATGGCAAAAAGGCCTCTTCAGCCTGAATGTTGCTCTTTGTTTTCCATTTGATTGTTTTAATCTCAATTAATTACTTGGCTTCCAAATGTGAAGCCTGTCCAGTTGATTCCAATATAATATTTAATATTCTGTCTTTCTACATCATCTTCTTAAGGATACAGATTGTTCTCACCATTCAGTTTCTGCACATTTGCAAATACAGTTGCACAGATTGGGAGCCTTATGCTTCTTTTTGTGGCCTTTAATCTTTTCCTTTAAAACTTTTAAGTTTTTTTAGTCTCTTTGATCCCAACTACAATAAACCCCTCTTCCCTACAGGGTTTCAGGCAATCTAAGATTCTGTGGCTAGGAGAGGCAATAAGAGAATTAGAGCTAAGAAAGAAATCAGTCTTGTTCTCTAATGACTTCTTATTTTCGACTGCTGATAGAATGAGAAGATTAAATCTCTAGCTGCAAATCTTGTGAGGACAATCTGAGAAAGGGAGAAGCATAAATGATTAGACAACAAGTTCTGCTGGCAAAGGGAAGTGAGAATGTCATTCAGCAAACTTCTGGAATAAAGGAAATGGTCACAGACAGTCTCGGCAGCAAGTAAGGCATCGTTGAAATGGTTGAAAAATTCCTCCTGGTTCTGACAGATTGGCAAAGGCATCTGTCATCCCCACTTCCATCACAGCATCTTGAAGAGAGAAAACGAATTTGGAACGATTTTCATAGGAGGTGAAATATGTGGATCAAGCCTGGGACAGAGCAGGGCACATTTCTTTGGATAAGATACTGGGTAATAATCTCCATTTAGGCCCTTGCAAATGGGCAGAGATTTGCATGTGTTTGGATTTATGGGGCTTGTACCTAAACCATGGACAGATTCAAAGCCTCAGCTGACCTGGTAATGTCCATGTAAGTGCAATTTCTATTATTTTAGAGAGATTATGGTGAAATGCATCTTGTTCCAGAAATAGTTCAACTGATTTCATCAGAGGCTGCTCTGTATTTCTGAATTTGTTTAGGAAAAAAGCAAGTGAGGAAGCTTATGAAAGGCGACCTATATTATATATATAAACACAGAAGTGATTTACATCAATGTACCCAATTCACAGAAGGAACACTACAGGAGAAGAGCTGCTCAGTTCCAATTTGTTCGAATAATCAACATAATTTTTTGCAAAACAATGACTGGAGAAGGATAATAATACAAACAAAACCAGGCTGGAGTTTCTCAGTTCTTCTGCACTTTCAGATGTATGAACATCTTACATCCAGCTCAGCATTCAGTGCTGCCTATTTTATTCACTACCAAGACAAGTTAAAATTGTAGAGTCAAACTTCAGCTTTTCCTGTATTTGAAAGATGATTTCCTGAGCAATGTTCTTCCTACCAGCTGGTTCACTGGAGTCCATTGCTCCTTTTGAATGCTTTAAATGGGCAGCCCCGATGCTTTCAGAAATAATGAAGCAGCATTTCTGTTACTAAAGAGTTACTGGCATTTTGTATTTTTAACTGTTCCTCTAGAATTTAATTCAATCAAGAGAGCATTCGCTGCATTTATTTAAAAAAAATAAAAAATAATGAAAGCAAAAATATTTTTGCTTCCTGGAAATGTCAGCTATAGAACATTGTGCCCCAAAGGAAAAAGCACATTGTGAGCTTATTACTGATCCTGACAGTGGATGCACAACTTCCCTGAATTTCATGGCACTAATTCATGGTAGCCTTTTAGCTCAGCACTGTTTCCAAGTCTCAGAGTCATGAGGGAAATGTATTGCAGACACAGTGTAAGTCACATGGGTCACTGAGATGCCTAAATAATTAAATTATGGACACAGGCACAGAAGGATACTGCGCTGCAGCTGCAGATGACCTGGATTTTCAAAATATCTCCATCGTTCGCCTTGCATAGAACAGGAGGCTTGCTGTCCCAAACGAGGTCCTAAAGCACTGAAATGTGTGTGCACGGATGGGCTGGGGAGGTTTGCAGCTTCCACTGAGGCAGTTCAACCAAAATGTTGATTCTCAGTGTAAGAACAACTCAGACTGCCTGTTCCTAGCAAACACCTGCACATTGCTGTAGTCCTTAGTTGGTGTTTTCAAACATTCCGAGTCCAGAGAGTCAGGTTTTTTACACAGTGACAAACTCCAGTACAAAGATTGGAGAGTTCAGTAAAACCAACCAAAATTGTTGACTTTACTGTATGTAATCAATGTCTCCGTTCCCAAAAAATCCAAGGAAGTACAGCAGTAGGAGCAGGAAGTGCTGAGCATGAGTAGGGTGGAGAGCGCGACCGTGCTCCTGCAAAAACTCAAGTGTTTTACACAAAGCTGTTCAGGCACAAGTCACTGAAACTGCTTGTAACAGTTATTTCAGGTGGATTTTGTGAGGGTGTTGTTCTGTAACAGCCTGGAATTTCTTTAACTCTTGCAGATTTTTGACAAAGAAGCTAAAGATCTGGAGCGAGAAGTCTGCTTTATCGATATTGCCAGCGATGAGATTCCCGAGCGCTATTACAAGGAATCCGAGGTAAGAGGCAACTGTGAACGGGTGAGGAGGGGTAAGAGGCTTTAGAAGAGCCTGGATAGGAATCAAAACTGTTTTATTTTTGTATAATATCTTGCTGGTCAGTAATATTTCAAGAGTGTTTTGTCAGAGGGGAAGCAGAGAGCAGCCTCTCTGTCTAGATTGCCTGACACTTTCTTTTGCAGGTGATTCTTTGGAATGCTTTCCTACTCTTATCAGAACACATCCTGTACCAGACCTTTGATATTCAGCTGAATTTGTCCAAACTAGGAAAGACCTTTCCTTTGCATTATGAAGAGTTTGCAGATCTGAGCACTTTTAAACACCCCTGCTGTCCTTGCTTGCATCCCACTCTGATCAGTGAGTCCTGCAAAGAGCCCAAGCCCAGCAACGGACAGCTGTGCTGCACTGACAAGGGGCTGGTGCACAATTGCTTGAAGGGAACAATGACACAAGACCAAGAGGGACTGAAGCACACTGCAGACTGCAGCAGATCTGCCAAAAAGCATCAATGGCAGCAGGCAGAGTCACTCGGAAAACTCCCTGGGAAATTGCTCCCATGTATATTTGATGGAGCACAGCTCTGAAGAGCGTGCTTCTTCTAGGTCAATGCAATTCACTGTTTGAAATCAGCAGCCACTATGCAAATGAAGGTGAGGTCTCAATGTTTTAATCTCAGAGTTGATGAATGATGGTTCACAACAAGCAGCTAGAGAGGAATGATCAGATCTATGCTCGCATTTAATTTTGGAGATATGATTTGCCTCTGGAGCCAAGTCTATATTCATAGCTGGCAGTGAGTATGGCAGCTGTTTAACTATCTAAAACGAGACTACATAATCATTTTTAGGATAGAAAGGGAGGACTTGCCAAGGAATATATTTCTATACTATAGGAGACATGATTTTCGAACTAAAAAAGTCGAGTACTTGTTACCTTCCATTTATATAGATTCTATTTTGAATGTTATGTACGGGTCATAAACCAAACCTGAGCCTACAGTAGAGTGAAAAGTAATTTTATTACTTTCCTTAGATAGTGAAACCCATCTGTTTAGTACCAAAAATTATATAACACCTCATGAAACAGCTTATTGGTCCCATCATCTTATCTGAGCTCCATGGCTTCTGGCTCCATTTAGGAATGGGTTGCTAATGGACCAGGTCAGCATTTGTCTGTCCTTTAAAGAAATCCTGTGAGATTTTTCATCTCAATCTCTGCACTTCAGAAATTGTAAACACAAAAGGGACAGCCAGCTTTGCAACTTTCCTGCTCATTTTAATAGCCAACTATTAAGTATAATTTCCCTGTGATTAATCTCCTGATACAGAAGAACAGGCTCATCTTAAAGGAGAAAAGCATTGCAGAGTCTTTGTGTTGCTATTTCAAAGACAAATCTAAATTCCAAGCGAAATGGAATTTTATATGGCTTTAAACAACAAAAATAGCCCAGCATCTGTTGTTTTTTTCTGTGCTGATGGATGATTTTTCTGTTGACTACCAAATTCTGTTTCAGAATTCATATAGAGCTGTAAGAACACCTTCAGGATTTAACTGTGCACATGCCATAATTGATAGCGAATTAATAATAGTTGAAAATAGTGGATCTTCCAAAGTTTACAAAATATGGGGGTTTTATGCTACCATATGACAAACATGAAGCCAAATTCCCATTTCTGATGAGGCCTCTTACATAATTTAGAGACTATAAAAAGATTTTTAATGTTTGTAAATGTAATTTCCATCTGTTTTCAATCAGAACAGTAATTCTATGCAAATGAGAAAGGGTTTGTGTTTCCCAAATAGCAGCTTTGGATAAACCCAGTTAGTGTAAGCTTTTGAAAGGTATTTTAGTTGCACTAATAACAACAATTTGGCTGCTTTTAAATCATGTAATCTGAACTGATACTAAGTTTAAAGATTAAAAGTGAAGTGCAATCCTCAGGATTTAACCATTAGATCCCACAAGATAAATGTCCTGACTCCCATCCAGAAAGAGCAATGAGAACAATTTTAACTTCAGGCATGTCAGTAATCTCTTCATTTCAGTCGCTCTTTCACAGGCTTAAAGCAAAGCAAGTTCTTTATCAGGGTCAGCGTGGTTGGCAGCTTCTAGAAATGAGCCTTCATTTTCTTTACATCTTGACAAAAGCGCATTCCTCTTCAATTAAAAATATACTTCAGATTTAACAAGAAATGTCATTATTTAGCTGCAATACTCCATACTAGAGAGTGGCTTAAATAATTTAAAGCCTTCACACACTACTTCCTCTGCTTGCTCTGTGCTGGGACTTATGAACCTGATGGTAGAAGGACAAAGCTACAGTGTCCTCCCACCTACGATCTAAAAAGTACTTTTTCAGTTGTCCTGATGTGAATCATTAAAACAGATTCCATTTTCATTTCCATAATAGTGATTCACACATAAAATGACAAAATATATAAATAATCCTTGTATGTATAATATTCCATTTGAGTTGAACAGCTCATTCTCACCGGTGCTGAGAGAGGAAATGTGTTCCACACAAATGTCCTGGCTGAAGGGAAAATGATTAAATTCAACTTTGTGCATATTTGCTTTTCTCTCCTTCTAAATATTAACTAAAATTGAAAAGTGAAGAATCCAGTTAGCTGGAGGCTTAAGGAGAGCTGTTGCTTCATTGCAGGACACTTCAAGGGAGCCTCTACCAGTCATACTGAGAGATCTCTTGAAAAGAATCACCCAAGTGATTGGGATTCCCTCAAGGGTGAAGGGCTTACCTGGCAGTGTGTGCAGACCTGAAATCACCAGGTCAATAGTGAGTCAGAAAACAGTTTTGTGAGCTATTACAAACACTTACAGAGTCCACTTCTATCGTGGGGCTGACCTGATTTCTGTCTTTGTGGAAGGCTGGAGGAGGGGAAACTGCAGCAATTCAGGTATCCCAAAGCAGGTGCCCTCCCTTTAGCTTCATGACCATCTACAAACTCCATTGTGAAGCAGTCACATCTTAAATACAGGGGGTTTTTTACAGGTGTGGGTCTAATTCATTAAGTTTTAAGAAGTTTAAATGTGAGGTTCCAAATGGAGAAAGGTTGATTCTAGATCCCTACTGATAAGTTTGCCTGTTTGTAAGGAGCCACATGTGTTTCCAAATCTGGATGTACATATTGCATCAAGTACAGAATTTAGTATTTCTGCACAGAGAATGTACCAGCCAGGTTAAAGTAATTGTACATTTTGTGTAGTCATTTTCTTGTGACTTTAGCATTGATGAATATGTATCACCAGCTATATAGACAGATATATTTGTCTGAAACATAGAAAAGAACAAAGCTGAGCTATGCTGAGGAGTGAGGGCCTCCAGTGAATCATTCATGAAATGAAACATTTACCATTGCTGTGAGCTACTGAGCAAAATGTTCAGTGCAAACATATTCAAGTTCTCCGAATTAACAATGTTTCATTTCCTGTTTACAACAAAGCATTGGAGAGCTGGACAAATGGAATAAACTTTTCAGGCTGCTTCTAAACAGATTCCATGCAGCTGCTGCAGTTTTCTTCTTCCATTGCTAGCTTTATTCCTTTAGCACAGCTGCTCTGTGATAGGTCCACCTTACCCCTGCCCAAGTGGTTTCAGAGTAACAAAACCTCTGTTGCATCACTAAAGGATGGTAACTGAAATAATCCAGCTGCCTCAGCCCCCCAGTGAGTGTGGGCACCTGTCAGCACAGGAGTTCAGTGAAGGATATGAAAAAGTATGAACATTTCCTTTTCCTTCCTCACTTAGTGTGTGAGTTTACATAAAGGCTGGCTGGATTATCATATTTTAACACCTCAGAACTGTCCCAATATTTACAGTTCTTAAGTATTTAGCTGGATCTTCCATAAAATACCATTTAATGGAATTTTTTTAAAAAGTCTTTAAAAAATGACTCCACATAAATGTCTATGGTAGCATCTTTACAACAATAAATCTTTCCTGAGCCCTGGCTGTAAAAGCTGAAATCCAAAACCTAGCAACTACAGCTGATGCTGATATGCCAGATGACAGGTATTAAATCCATGATTGGTTCTGAAATTCAAGATCAAACAAAATGGTCTTCAGCATAAAGAGGGAAAAAATGATTGCACTTCAAAAGCACCATGATATTACCATAGCAGTCTGAAAAAAATTAATCCAGGCATTAAAAATAAGGAAGTATCTGTTTCAGGGACATCTGGGTACTTCCAGGGAGAGAACAGGATGGGTGGCACAAGCAGGGTGCACTTTCACCTCTGGCAGCAGGTTCAGCCTGGGGACCTTTGCCCAGGCTGGAATGGCCACACCAGCAGCAAGGGGAGACAGAAGGGTGACAAGGCTGCCAAGGTGTCCCCTGCAGGCTCCCAGCACACACAGGGAGGTGCTGCCAGCTCCAGGGTGCAGTGGCAGCTTCCAACCAGGCCTGGTACCATGGCAGAGCTGAGAGCAAGTGTGCCAGGCAGATTTGGAGGTTTTCTGTAAACAACAAATGCATTTCATTATTTAACTCCAAGTACAAAGTAACAGCTCAGAATTAATTTGAAAAGGCATTGCAACAACCCAGGGCTGTGTTTGCTTCCTGGAAAGGGTGTTACCATTCCACCTCTGATGCCCGTGACGTCCATGTGGAAATTTAAGTAAATAAATGCTAAATGGTAAATAATAGACTCCATCAATAACCACATTGACTCGTGGTCTAAGTAAGAAATCCTGGGAGAGTGTTAGGTTTGAATCCATATCCCACAAACAGAGGCTTTTATTTCATTGTAATTTTACATTTTATTCTCAACTAAGACCAGCTCACGGGTTATGATGTTTCTGCTCTGTTGGCAGAAGTGCTATTTTTAAATCACTCTGCACCTGGCAATAATGTATTGCAAATACAGAGTAGGTTTTGCTCCTCTAGCAAAAGGATTTGCCAGATGGGCTTTCCTAATAAATTGTGTCTGATAAAAGGACAAGAAGGTTATTTAAACAAAAAAGATTTTAGCTATGCCATTACATTTAAAACAGATTGAGGATTTTGCCAGTAGATAAATCAAGGGGAAAATAATGAATAGACAAAGTATTCTTTGGATGATGCCTTCTCTAGGAAGAAAGGCATGGTGTCTAAAAGCAAAAATAAGGAACGCACAAAATTAATTATCTCAATAATAACATAAAAGTGGGGTCGGAGCAAAGTTCAGCTTGCCCAGTTTCTAGTCACAGGAAGAAAAGCTTCAAGTACATGTGCTGCTGAGAGAAGCTGGGTACCAATATAATTTCTACTTGCTTTTAATGGAAGATTATCAGCCCTGCTTCATTTTTTGTTATAGAAGGACCTCATGTGCCTAATTGCAGAAAGAATTCCAGGTTGTGTGTCTTAATTTGGCAATTTGAACCCATGAGTTAGGCACATAAAATCATTCTTGTCCAAGTTCTCATTAATTTCAGTAGGCTTTGGATCAGGCATTGCAGAGCAAAAGATGAGCAGTCCTGGTCCCACCAAAGCCCCTCTGGCATGGCCTGCTGCCCATGGCTATGGTCAATAGCAGAGGCCTAGGAAAGGTGTAAAAATACAGAGGGAATGGAGAGATTTTTCCCCTAAAGCTTCCTTGTATGATCCATAGCACGAGCAATTGCTGAGACAGAATTTGTGTCTTTCTAAAACAGTCAAGATGTTGTTAAACATGTAATTTTTTAGCAGCTGGGTTAAAGCCCAGGGATATTAGTTTTCCTTACAACAGCTCACCTCTGTCAAACATTTGTGCCCTTTGAATTGATGGCCCAGACATCGAATTCTCAAGTTGACTTTGCCCAATGTCACTGTGTGCCTTACATCCCCCTGCTTGGCTCCTGTGCAGCCTTCCTGAGCAAGCACTCAGGAAAGTCTTTAGCACCTTGATCTTCCATACAGCAGGCTGGAAATCTGTTCCTCTGAGGTCTGGCTTCCATTCATCACTCTGCAGTTTTATGGCACCAATGTGTTAATATTTCCAGAGAGGCAGGAATCTCCCTGAGAGCTGCCCGAACCGTCCATCCTCGGCTGGCTCTCCCCATGGAGCTCTCCAGCCAATTTGTGACTAATCCTCGTGTCCTTCAAGAAATAGGGACAGGGTTAAGGGATGTAGAGGTGCCATCCCTGGGTGCTGTTAAGGGAATTTGCACCTGGGAGTGGTCATGGATCAGTTGCATTGCACTCAGTGGGTGATGTGTGGGCCACCAAGTTCAGAGGGATTCCACTCTGTGTCCCTTTGCTGCACTGAACTCACCAAACCAAACCAGGTCCAACCCATGAAACTTGGGGCCGAGCAGTGATGCAAGGCAGTTATTCATTATTTCACTTCTAGTTAGAATTTCTTGGTATTTGATACCGACTCAAATTGATGACATTAAATCCTTTGGACTGCACTGAAGTTATTCCATTATAGACCTGGTTATCTCTGAAGGATTGTAAAGTACAACACTCAGAATTATTAAAGTGTGTATCTGAAATGCTGAATCAAGGCAATGGCTCCATCACGCCAGCACTGTGTGTGTGTTTGTAAAAAAATAGCAGATCCTGACTTATAGAAAACTATTTTCCTTTTTAGAGGTTCTTATTTCACACTGGATTATTTTGCAGGCATATTTGAAATAATATTTTCTGCAATGATTTCTTTTTTTAAGGAATTTCCTACTAGGATTTTACATATTTCTGAATATTATGTCTTCTTTCCTTTTTTTCTTTTTATTGGTATTATTATTATTATATTGATGGCTTCAGGCAATGATCAATTATTAAATAACTCTTTCAACCAGAAAGTATGTAGATCCATCTGTGGTTGAGCTTTGTTGGGTGAGAAGATTGGCAGCAGCCTGTGACCATGAGCTGTGCTGTACAGGGGGGTGTTGCTCTGATAAATGATGATGCTGAACTGTTTTTATGGTGATTTAACATTGAAACCTTATTATACTGTGAGCTCAAAGTCTCCCCTTTCCAAAGCCTGTGTCAGCAATAAAAGCAGTGACTTTCACAGGGAGGAAAGACTATCACCTCATTAGAGCTTTGTAGAGAAGCTTTGATGGCAGAGCTTCAGTTTAGGATAAACCAGAAGTCAAGAGAGAACTAAACAGTGGGAAACATGAAAGCTGGGTGATGCACAAGCTCACACTGAATGAAGCAAAATGAAGATCAGAGTAGTTATCAATTTTTTGTGGGCTTTTTTTCTCCTGATTATCACCCATTTAAAGCATAATTTAAGCACTGTTTAAGTACATGTTTCACTACGTTTATAACAAAGGATCTTCTCAGACCTCAGCACTGGGGAAAGAACACAGCTGAGCACTGCTGGTTACTCTTCAGGACAGATTTTAGAAGCTCCACTATGAATTTTCTGAAATGACATAATTTTCAAGTTCTGACAATCAGTGCTTAACCATAAATTATTTCTATTTACAAGATATAATTAGCAGGATTGGACATAAAGGGAAATAGAATTATACCAATATGGAAAATAACACTTTCACAGATAAAACTGCTTCTTGTACAGATGAAAGTAAACTTTAAAAATAAGAACTAATGCCTTTAATGGTTTTATGAAATTATCTTGTAATTTCAATGTTGTAGTTCCTTTGATTTCCCAGTTCCTGAAACATAAACAGAGTTGGGATTACTCAGTGTTTGCTCATAACTCAGTTATAACCAGAGATGGATAAATTGCAGGAGTTTCCTACTTAGCTTAGGATGAACAAGTTCACTTAAAACTGAAAATGGCACTGTCAGGGCCAGTGTTGAAGTGTCAAAGCTCCAACTGGACACGATTTCAGGAGACAGACACAGGTGCAAAGTGTGAGCAGTTCACACCAAGGGGCAGTGGAAAAGCAGGCTCTGAAGAAGCCACTTTTTTTCCCCCCAAAGGCCATAAATAACCCTTGGAGTGCCCTGCACTGTAATGACTTGCAATAACAGATTTTCTTATAGCAGAAAACCTCCTGGATTATACGATTGCCAATGAATCTACACGAATATACTGCCATTGATTCACTGCCAATCTTGGATTTTAGGATATCCTAGTGCATTTTATAAGTCAATTTCCTATTACTTTTACATAATGTTTATTAGCATGCTTTGTGTCTTATCAAAACTTGTATTTTAACAAACTGACAAATACGACCTTCCCCTCCTGCATTTCCCTGTATGTTTTCTTTGTTTTGCAGGATCCCAAATACTTCAAGTCACAGAAAACTGGGAGAGGACAATTGAAAGAAGGCTGGAGAGAGACCCATCAGCCAATTATGTGTTCCTACAAACTTGTGACTGTGAAATTTGAAGTCTGGGGACTTCAAACCAGAGTAGAGCAATTTGTACACAAGGTCAGTGAAACAGGAGCTGTTTCTTATCCTTCACATAAGCAGAACTCGAGCACTCACAGGAATGTGACTATGGCTGTGGAGAAGCCTGGGAGCCTGGCCCAGTCTGCTCAGACCTCTCACAAGGTCTGAAAGAGCTGGAGCAGAGCCCAGGACTTCACTCTGGGTACAAATGTGACAAAGCCCAGAGCTGCTCAGGCCTAAGGTTGAGAAAAACTATCAATAACATTTTCAGTGCTGTGACCAATATATGAGCTGAAGCATTTCTGAGTACACAGGGGTCCCATACACAGAGCAGTGAGGTGAAGAATTCCTTAGGAACAGATAGTGGGAAAGTTTTCCAACCAGTCTAATAAAAAATTAATGAATAGCATAACTAGGAGGTGATAAAATTTTTCGTAGCATTAACCTTCTACATGTTTGAAAAACTGAGAATGGAAAAGAAAAGATCCAGAATGTCTAATTGGCCAAAGATGAGTGGTAGCTGTACACATTCTCACATGGATTCCCATGCCAGTCAAAGCCATGATTCAGTGCTGGCAACAGATCCACTTCCAGTGGGAAGCTGGACTAGGAGTCCTTCAGAGCCAGCATGACTGTTTAGACACAAAACTGTCAGAGGGTTTCTCACTTCCAATCCTGTTGAAAGACACAGATGAGATGTTTTGTTGCTGCCGAGACCTTTAACCCTTTCCTTGCTTGCAGGTGGTCAGAGACATCCTCCTGATCGGTCACCGGCAGGCGTTCGCCTGGGTGGATGAGTGGTATGGTGAGTGTCCTCCAGAGCCAGCCCCCTTCAAAGGGCTGAGACAGTTAACAGCAGGTTTTCATTTGATTCCATGGATCATCAGGTCCCAGTGTCAGTCGTTCATGGAGGAGATGGAACCATGTCAAAGTTCATCTCCTTCCACCCCCTTCCATGGGCAGACACACCTCCCACTAGACCAGGTTGCCCCAAGGGCCATCCAGCCTGGCCCTGGACACTTCCAGGGATGCTGGATTTAGGCAGCAGGCAGCATCCAGGGATGCCTTTCCATCCCAGCCTGTCCATGGACCTGCACCAGTGCCCTCACCTGCACTGCAGGCAGGAGGCATCTCTGTGGAGAACCTCAGGTTTGAATAAATCTTCTTCCTAAGGCTGCCCTAGCTGCAGACTCCTATGGCCTCTGATCCAACACATTTCCAGCTTTACAGGAAACTTTTAAACTATTGATATGGATTGCAACAGCAACAACAACAAAAAATGGAGCTTTTCTGAAGAAAGATGTACATAAACATAAATCCTACGGGGTCTGATTCAGCAGCAGCTGCAGCAGTGTTGGGAATCCATGAACCAGCTGTGGGAGTATGGGCACTTCCAGCAGGACAATCTGAACCTCAAACCAGCCAAACACATTGTCTGAAAAGAGTGCTCTGGCTTTGTACCTTTCACATGCACTTTCTGTAAGACACATCCATAAATCACAGCTATCTTTAAACAGTTCTGAGACAGGCCTGTAACATATCTTGGGAATCTGACAATATATTTAGAATGCTTGTTTAGAACCTCCTCAGCCTTCAGGAAACACCAATTTGAGCATTTTATGGGTGAGGGCCACCTCTCTCATCAGAGCTCAGAACCACTGGGCATTGCTCAGGAACAGTCTCTGCTGCAAACACATCTGAGAGGTGTCACAGCCCTGCACTGGAAATTAACCACAAACTCAGTGGGCTCACTGTTTGGAAATAGAGAAAAAATTGCTTTTGAATCACAGTGTTCTTATAAATTTAATGCTGCATAAAAATCTTGTGCTGTAATGGTCATAAAATACTGAAACTGCTAAAAATATCTTTTTCTATTGGGATGGCTGTAAACTAGTAAGAGAATTTTATATCCAGTGAGAGAGTTCTTCAGAGCTAATTTTTTTAATTTTAGATTTGTTTCTTATTTTACCTGAAATAGAGCAATCCATTCTTTTTCCAAGTCAGGGAAACTGGTAACTTTAAATAAAACAGCCTGACTTCATGTAAAAATTGAGCCCATAAATTTGCTCCCAGTCCACCCAAAATATCTATACAGTGAGAGATGGAGAATGTTACTGAGGAGCAAAGTGTCAGCTGCACTTTAGCAGAGTTACTGATAATGCTGACAAATGAACAGCCATAAAGTTAAATATACCGAATAAGTTTAGCTCAAAAACATTTCACTATAGATTTTCCCATCCTAAGTCTGAGGTCTCCCTGCTAAAAATACTCTTTCCACAACTGAAATATTGTGATACACAATTATCTTGTGGATTTTTCCTGTCAGAGTGAGCCTTTTTGCTAACTAATGTAGTGTATTTTTAGAGCATAATTATCAGCCTAAGTACAAAACCTAAAAAATCTAGGCTTAATGAAATAGATAGAATACTCTAGCATCAAAAATATAATTCTTAAATGTCTAATAACACCTTTTAAAATCAAAGTTTGAGAAAGACCTGGAGATGATGGTAGTCAGCTGAACTGAATCAAATAATCAGTGTAATAAACAATGTGTTATGTTAATGACTGGTTGCTGTTACTGACCCTGTAAGTATGAATGTGTTTTATACTTTAATTTACTAAACTGTATTTAGCTTTCTTATTAAGAAATTCTATTTTCTCAGTGTTACTTACTAATAAAGAGCATGTCCTCTGCTTGGCAAAGTGCATCCCAGCATGTTACTGACACAGCTTCTGAGCTTGTTTCTCATTCTAACAATATTCTAGGTAACAGTAAAAGACTGAAAGAGTGTGAGTTAGGGGTATTCCATGTTTCCTTTTGATCATAATTTTAGACTGCATTTCTTTTTACTGATGAATTATGACATTGTGCTGCCACTACAACAGCTCAAGGTGTACCTTGCCTTAAAAGCTGCCTCATAAAATGCAGCAGGAGCCTGACAGCACAGAACAAGGAGTGGTGTGATACAAAATTCCCAAATCCCTGTGGCACATCATAAACTTGAGGAAAATGGAAGCCTCAAGAGCCGGTCACAGTGCCTGACCAAAGGGGCACCTATTTGCAAGCAGAGTGTGCTAATAAATGCTCTTTGAGGGTTTTGAGTGAAGAGTGAAGCCTGTTTTTACAAGGCTCTGGAGTTACCAAAGCATCGTAAAGAACAGACCAAACTGACACTGCTCCTGTTCTGACTCCTCACTCCCCACTGGATTTATGGGAATACTCAGAAGAGTCACAGGTCAATTGTTATTGGATTCTTTATGTTTTTGCTGGTGTTGTGGTTGATGACAAATCCTGTTAAAGGTGTTAACCATTGCCTGGTGTTGTGCTGGGTGGACTCCCCCAGCCAGGCTGGGCAGTGCTCAGTGATCCTGCTGGTGGGATCAGCCTCGTTTGTGGGATATTTCTAATTTTCATCATTCATTCAATTGCCTGAGGCTACACACCCATTAACATAGCTGCTATTAATTCACTATCAGTTGAAGTGTTACTTTCTGGAATCTAAACTGGTGTGGGCTCTAACACTAAGAGTTTTGCTGGTTATGAGATGTACAATGCAAAGTTAACAAAAACTCTTCTTGCAAGTGCTGGAAAGGTAAGTAAATGTTTATAATATTTCTGTACCTATCCTTTATTCCAAAGGATCTTCTAAAATCTCTTTAGAAGATCTTGGCCTTTGCCAAGGCCTGCACTTCAGTACCTCCTGCCTACCTTACATTACACAGATTTCCACTCCTTCCTGTTCTCTGACTCCCTTTGACTTAACCTCACACCTTCCTTGGCTGACACAACTACCTTTATGAGGCAATTGTCATAAAGCTAGTTGCTCCTTGCTTTTTAAAAAATCATTTGTTGGCTTCTGCTGAAAGACTTTGTGTTCCTAGAACCTTCTCCTTAGGAAAAAAAAAAATAAAAATGAAGTTTGCACTGAGTCAATGGAAAATGCCAACAATTTTGAACTTTTTACAGATATGACTATGGATGATGTTCGAGAATACGAGAAAAATATGCATGAAAAAACCAACATTAAAGTTTGCAACCAACATTCATCTACTGTGGATGAAATAGAGAGCCATGCCAAAGCAAGAGTATGTCAATTTTTAAAACATATTGCCCATCCTCAGCCAAGTCACCTGCACAGACCAGAGAAGAGGAACCAATTGCTGATCAGTTGGTGGAATTTTGGGGAGGTTTTGCTTCAATAAGAACAGAATCTTTCTCCATGAAGTGCAATCCTGCCTTTGGTTTGCACTGTAACCCTGCCAGTTATGTAAGGGAGGGTGGGGTTGGGTTCATATACAGCTCCCTGGCTTCCAGGAAAACACAATGCTCAAAATTCAGTTGGATGCATAAAGAGGAAGTTAGAAAGGATTTTTACATTTTATTCTCTGAATACTTAAAAAATGCAGGAGTTGACAGTGGTCCAGTCAAAAAGCCAAGAACATGGGGAGTGGAAAACTTCTATGGGACTCACAAAATTCTTTGTTTCACCAGGAAAAAAAAATCTAATGAGCTATTCACTCTTTTCAAGGTAACTTTAGTGTCACCATCATTGATTAGCTACCAACAAGGTGGGAAGTATTTTCAGAAGTATGTAACAGTGGTTTGTGGAAAAGGACAGGTTTCTGTGTAGGTTCTCTTGTTCCAAGTCTGGAGATTTCTTAAAGTACTTAATTACCTAATTTTGGCCCTACAAGTAGAGGCCTAAAATTAGAGATTGATACTCTCTGCAAATAGAGAAGATGCAGTGGCCTTTGCTCCTGAAATGTCATTATTCCTTTATTTCTGCTAATGGTGCTGTGGAACTCAGTGCTGGCTTTAGTCACATAACCAGTGTGGGGCAGGGCTTGAAGGGCTCCCAGTCTCTCCTTGGCTCTTGCCCAGTGCAGCTGTCCCCAGCCTGAGGAGATGTTGTCTGCAGAGTCCCCGGGAAGGTAATTCTTGTGTTCATGACACAGCAGCTTCACTGACATCAAGGTTACTCCTTAGCAGAGAATTAGTTCAGAGTTTGGCTCTGCACTTCAGGATTTGGTTCTGAATGAAGTCTGCCACCTGTAGTTTCCACGTGGAAAAATTGTCATTGAGGTCAGAGCAGAAGTTGTTATTAATGAAAAAAGAAAAGTGATTCTGAGTCTTCCTAGCTCAGTGTAAGGGCTGTTTTACTTGAGTGTATATCACAGCAGAGGGAGATTGAAGCAAATATAAGCTAAAAAGTAAAAGTCAATTGAAATGTTTCATGGCTGAATTGAAAATGAAGAGTCTTGGAGGCTCCACTCAGCAAGACTTCACTTCAAAGGCACAGTGCACTGAGAAACCTTCCCTGTCCCCTTCCTTTGTCCAAGGCAGCTTTTGGTTCATGTCACAGAGATTTCCTCAATCAAAATCCCTGTGATTCCAGGGGGATTTGGGACACTTGGAGTGCAGAAACGCCCACCCACTGTTACAGGGTGTGAAATGAAATGTAAACCAGCAAAACAGGTTCGAAGCTCTCTGCAACACCAGTAGGTACAGTTCCCCTGGGACCATCTGTTTATTGCCAGCACTTCTGTCAGATCTGAGACAGGCGTCCTTCTCACTCCTAATGAGTGCCAGTGGGGGCTGCAAAGGGCCCTGCAATGAGGTGCAGGAGGAGCAAAGGCAGCCAGCACCATGCACACTTATTTCATGTGATGTTGGACACAGCAGAAAGCTGCTTGGACAGACAAGGTTGCACATGTCTGCAGCTGGGCAGGGCAAAAAGCATCAGTGCCCTGGAAGGACAGGATTTGGTCACATATTTGCTAATCCCCTGCCAGTCCTGTGCTTCAGACACTCGAATATGTGAGATTTCTTCATTGATTAAAAGATTACTGGTTTTATTTCTGGGGTTTTGAGCTTTCATGGCTCGAAGACTCTATAAATGCTCTAATGAAATATTTCAAATTTATGAATTTAACTTGACATTCAGCAAAAATCTTAACATTGCCTTCAAGTTGGCTCGGTGGGCGTCTTGCAGGCGCTGCAGACATGGAGCAGCAGGTTCCAGAAGAGCCTCGCTGATTTTCTGCTCAACTTCCCAGTTTGTAGCAGATGTCATTCCCTGGGGATTTTGTCGGAGGTTTCGCTCGGCTCGGCTCCGGCAGAGCCAGGCTGGGATGGCGCTGCCCTCTTGTGGGGCTCGGCAGCACCGGGCGGGCTCCGGCCCCAGGACACGGCCCGGCCCGGCCGCCCTTCCCCTCCCGAGCCGTTTCCATCTCCCGTCCCATTCGCCTGCGGGGCTCCGCAGGGAACTGAGCGCTGCCTTTGTCACTTGCCCACCCGAGTTTAACTGCAGTTTGAAAGTTGGGAAGCACGGCCTTGAATGTTGTGGCTTTGTCAAGTGACAGGGAATTAATTCTTCAGGCTTTATTAGTGGGAAAGCAAAACAGGCTCGGTCCTGTGCATGAAGCTGCAGCTACAAGTCAAGGGAAGGAGAGAATTTTTCATCCCTTGATAATTACAGCAGATGAACAAACCATGACAAGCCTTTGTTCACTTGGGCTTATAATCTAAATGAAACATTTAAAACCCCTTTCAGATGTATTTTGTTTGAAGTTCTGGAAAATGCTACCTGCTGACTGTATCCAAAAGTTGCCTGTGGAATAGCTGGATTTCCCCAGCAATTACAGAGGCAGCAATCTTTGTTCAGCTCGGATCCAGGCAGAGGAACCATTAGTACGTGATTAATGTACTTAAAACTTTGTTTCCTTTACATTGTGCTCATTGTGCTCCAGTCAGCGCCTTACAATGGGAAGGCATTCATGTGGAGAATCACTTAATGAGATGCATGATAAGCAATCGTTCCCTGATTTAGGATTTGGATGGAAGTAGTTTAACTGAGTTAATGAAATGATTATTTGAAATTATTCTAACATGCCTTTGTGTTTCATTCCTTCTCGTTGAAGACATGACAATGGATGAAGTCCGAGAGTTTGAACGAGCCACTCAGGAAGCTACCAACAAGAAGATTGGGATTTTCCCACCGGCAATATCTATCTCTAACATTTCCATGCCTTCCTCAACCCGCAGTGCTCCATCTAGTGCTCCATCAACTCCTCTCTCCACAGATGCTCCTGATTTCCTAACAGTTCCCAAAGATCGGCCTCGGAAAAAGTCTGCTCCAGAAACTCTCACTCTTCCGGATCCATCGAAAAAAACCTTTTAAATTAACCCTGCATGTTTCCTCCTGATAAGCCATGTCTGCCGCAGCAGGAGTGACATAACTCTATTGCTACAAAGGTCGTGGTGGTTTGTTGGTTGGTTTTTTCTGTTTGTTTCAGATAATCTTTCCGGTGTGGAAAGATGACTCCTTTCCTCAGACTTGATACTTAAAACCTTCTGAAAAGTGCATGCAAGAGAAAGTAGTTTATATATTCCTAAAGTAGTGTTTCAAGCCATATGGTGCATCTTACTGACATCAATGGAACAGTCTGAGGGGATGCTATAAACGAGAACCAATCTTTCTGTAGCAGTATTCTGCCTGCAAACCCTCATCTAGGTCACAGCATTTATAATTAGGAGTAGGTATTAAGTAAATCTGCCAAGGACTTCTGAGGCAAATTAGTGCCAACTAGAATGCAGGGTTAACAGAAAAAACCTCCTCCCATTTTCTTCTTTTATAACCAATTTTAAGATCTTTTCCACTCTCAGGCTTCTCCTGTGTGTTCATAAACCTTTGACTGGTAACTCATTGTACACCAACAAATCCACATTTCGCTTAATATGACTCAGGATTTGGGGCCTAAAACACAAAACACAAATCTTTTCAAACCTAAAGTATCACTGTATCAAAGCCCCAGTTGTAATTAGTTATACTGATTTTGAGGCCATTGAACTATTTCTACCTTGCACAGAATTTGTAAAAGGAACCACCTATTTCTTGTAGATAATGTATTTTACTAGCTCTCCCCTGCCCTTTTGTGAGCTCAGAGTGTTGGTGTTCATCAGTGATGTTCTGTGACATTGCAAAAAGCAGCTGAATTGTGCCAGTTGAGAATCAAAAGCAATGAATTCTGTCTTTTCCTCGCTGGAAGAAGAGTGGTAGTCAGGCTGGGAGACCTTGAATGTAAAGGGAAGAGAAGAGGAGGCTCCTTTTTCTTTCCTGCCTCACATCTTTGCTAAACAGAACAATCTGACAGAGAGCTGGGTCCAGGCACTGCCTCCTTTGGGGAAGGGGGACAAAATCAGTCACTTCAAAAAGCAAACAAATCATGGGTGATGTTGAGGAACCAGAAGTGCTCTTCCTGGTCTGTGTGTGAAATCACTCTTCAATCTCAGGAATTCCAATGTAGACAAGGATGTTTCACAGAGGGAAGTGTAGATGGTGGAAGAAGGAGAAAAATAAATTGCAGGAGTGGTCTCTTCCTTCCTTCCTCTTCAAAGCACGAGCTGGGTGAGAGCCTTTCCCCACTGCCCCTGCTTTGGGGCACTCTGCTCTCTTCCACACAAGCTGCTGTTCAGTGGCTGCTGCAGTTCCTGTCTCTTGGTAACATCAGTGAGCCCCTGTGCAATGCCCAGGGCATGACAGCTCCTCCCTGAATCATGAGCCCGGTGGCTGATACCTTGTGCCACCACTGACAGCTCATGGATTGAGGAAAAAAGGCTCCTCCAGAGCTGAGCTGTCACTGAACATTGAACACTCAGTTTGGGGGTGCCCAAGCCTGGGGCACAGTGGCTGAAATGCACTGAGCTCCTCGCTGGCTGCAGCTGCAGCACAAGTTTTGTGGAATGTCTGGTATTTAGGGGGAAGTTTTGGGAGCAGAAGTAATTCCACTGCCAACCTGCAGTGAAACAACTGCTCATTTGTCTGATAGTGAAAATCCTGCAGCCAGCAAAACCCAGGAGCTCTCTGTAGGTTTGCTGTGGTCTGACTTCCTGAATTCTCCCATTTCCTGCCCATGCTTGGCTTTGCTCTTGTTTCCAGAGCTGGTAATTCCGAGGCATTGGTGACCTGATGGGTGATGCTGTTTTGTTTGAAAAGGAGCTGCTGTAATATTGAAAACAAAACTTTCCTACACTGGTTTGTGATTTCAGTTTAACAAGGGTGCACGTCATGGAATCACAGGACGATGTGTAATCTTTTTATAGTTATTATTGATTTAATATCCAAATAGGAACATTGGCAGCAAAGGGAAACCTTTGAAAACATAAAACATTGTTTGATTGTTTTCTCATTGCCTGACTTTGGCCCATACAGAAAGAGTTCAGGTCTTCTCCACCTGAAAGTCTGTTTCAATGGATTTTTCATTTGTCCAAGACAACTTTGCTCAGCTCTTTTCAGTGTCCTGGTGCTCACACATGACTGTTTCTGTTCACATTTTGGAATCTGGGTTTGGCACCGATTATTAGATCACAGCAGTCTCACCTTTACTCATGTGATTTATTTCCAATACATTGATCATGACATTAAGTAGCTTTGGTGATAAGTCATTAGCCTGCCTGAACAGGACAGATTTGAGTATCTGCCTGGTGGAGATGTAAGAGAGACACTGATCCTGCAGTGTCAGAGTGACAGGAACTCCCTCCTGTGCCCAGCTCACCACTGGCAGGGCCAGGAACAGCCACTCTGTCCCGTGCTGTCCCAATCAAGGCCAATTAAAAGATCAATAATGTGTCCCTGCTTTGGATACCCCAGCTTTTCACGGATTGTGGAGGTACCCAGTGCTGAGTTCTGCCTTGCTTTCCCCAACAGCCATCACCCATCTGGTCAATATGATCTTTAAATGCCTTTTTCTGTTTGGTTGGCTGCTATTTAGGGTAAGAGAGCTTTTTCTAGAATATTCCCAGTAGGCACACATGAAATGAAATGAAATGAAATGAAATGAAATGAAATGAGAAGGAAGGTCTAAGTATTTCAGCGTAGCACCTTGAGAAAGAGTTGTTTCCAGAACTGATTTTTCCCTTTCTGTTGTATTTGCAGCCACCTTTATAAGGATTCAAATAGAGAGTTTTGCAGGTGTTCCTCACTTGGTTTGCAAAAATCAATGCTGTGATTATTTCCTGAGCACAGCCTCAGAGCATGGCGAGTACAGCCGTGTTCCTCCTCTCTGCCACAGTGACAAGAATTCCGTGATGCAGCTCTGCTAGGACTTGGCAAGGAATTTTTTATCAAGGAGAACAGAGTTCAGAGCAAAAACTGTGATGAGTTTGTTCAGGTTTCTGTGAAAACCTCCAGGCTTTGCTTGTACTTTGGTGTATTTTGGACAGAACAATCGTTACAAAACAACTGGCAATTCAGTGCAGCTTCAGAAGGGTCAATCTCTAAAAAATCAAAAAGGGAGGGACCCACAAAAGTTGTGAGGAGCAGCACATTCCTGAAACACGTACTTAATGGGATTTCTTATGAATGTAATGGTTAATTTTGTAAAGGACTGGATAAATCCTATGGAAAGAAACTATTTGACCTTGTTCTTTGGCTTTTTTGATTATTCTGGAAGGTGATTTTGTGACATCTAGTAGCCAATTTGCATTAACTGCTGCTGTAGAGACTTTGAAACTGAAACATTTGTTCCTTGAATTTCAGTTTGTAACAAGACCGCTGTACTTTGTTAAAACTGCTTTGAAGCTTGCTGCACTATAACTTCAAAACAATGTGTTATCCTTTGAAATAAGCCAAATGTATATGCTTTTATGAATTAGTGAGTGCAGTAAGAGAGAATTCGAGATCTTGTCAATAGGAGATTTTCTGTTGCCATTGTTTGGACTTGGTTTTCTATGTATAAGTTAAAATTGCTAAATAAGTCTAACAATGTTTTGCTTTAAATGAACAGCATGGTCATTGAATTATGATCTCCTGTAGTTTTGTGGTGTCACTAAAACAGGTTTTATTGGTTCATTTCATTTCTGTGATAATTCCACGTGATTCTTTTATGTCCAATAATTAATTTCTTCTATCTAGAGCACTGATGGCAACATCAGGCAATGCATCACCACCATCAAAGAAGGACCAAGTCTTGATTTGCTCTGCACGTTCAATAGTGCAAGGCTCAGCAGGAGAATTTGACTGTCATTTTTCTCAGATCACTTAGTTTCTGGTTTTTTCCAAGTTATTTATTATTTTTAATATTGTATTTTTCGTTGCATTTTGTTGTAAATAAACTACCAACAACTATTCTTTACAACGGTGACTGTTTTCTCTTACCGGGGTCTCCCGTAGGCAGGACCCTCCTCATTAACACGTACCATTGACATTTCTACCCCAGCTCTGCAAGTCACTACCTCAAAATTAAACAGCACAGAAGAAAATCTTTGTGAGGAAAATCCAAAGCACTTACAGCCTCTCCTGGGTTCTGTTGTGCCCAGCTCTGTAAAGGTTTCACCGGGGCAGGTGATTCTGGCATTACCCATTCACTTGTAAATGACCATTTGGTTGACAAGGAAGTTTTCCTGTGGGGAATCTAATTCTTTATGCGGGGTTTGGCAGCTCAGTGTTGTACAACTAACTGGAAAATACTGGAAGAGACCACTCGAGTTCTCTCAGGCTTGTCTCCAAGTCAGTAATTTTAGTCAACAGAAATTTCCCTTGCACAACGATTCTTTGTAAGCTTTTACACGGAGACCTTCTCCATAGAAACGATGCTCTCCCTGCTCCAGAGGAACGGCAGCGCTCATTGAGGAAGGAAAAGCTTCAGAGCAGCTTGGGACCGGGCAGGGGGAACAAAGAGGGGACTGGAAACGTTTTAAACTGGAGCCCGCTCAGCCCCGGGGACATCTCGGCAGCCACCGGAGCCAGGTGTGGCTGAGCAGCTGGGGCAGGCCCAACGTGAGCCCCAGTGACGCGCCCTGACCTTTCACAGCTTGGGCTCCTCTCCTTGGGTAGGGCTGCGCTGACATCTGCACACACTGAAAACCCAACACAGGAAAATACAAAGCGGTGAAAGCCCTGGGACCCTCCGGCTGCGCGGTCGGCAGAGCCCGGCTGTGCTGCCGAGGGGACAATTCCCCGGTGCCCTGCCGAGGGGACAATCCCCATCCCCAGGGTCCTGCCGAGGGGACAATCCCCATCCCCAGTGCCCTGCCGAGGGGACAATCCCCATCCCCAGGGTCCTGCCGAGGGGACAATCCCCATCCCCAGGGTCCTGCCGAGGGGACAATCATCAGGTGCCGCTGCCGAGGGGACAATCCCCATCCCCAGTGCCCTGCCCAGGGGACAATCCCCGGAGCCGCACAGGGCACTCGCACGGGCCGGGCCACACCCGAAGAGCCCAGACACAGCGGGGTCTGTGCGCACCTTCAGCCGCGCGGAGCCTTCACCGCCCGCCCCGGCACGGATCAGCGCAGCAGTGACCGCCTCATTAACGTACACGTGACCTTCATTAACAGAGACGTGACCCCGCTCATTGGCGTGCACGTGACCCGTTATTTGCATAAACCTGACCCCTCATTAGCGCACAGCCGGACGAGCCGTGGGAAGCGCGGCGGAGCGCCGGGCACGGTGTGCGGGATGCCCCGGGGGTACCTGAGCAAGGGCGGGCCCCACGGGCCGCCCCGCTGTGTGGCGCTGTTCTGAGGACAAGCGTTCTCCGCCTCGCTCAGCTTTTACAACACTCAGACTGTCTGACGCGTTGGGAACGCAGCGCGCTCGCACACCCTCAGCCGCAGCCCGAGGCAGAGCCGCCCTGCGCGCTCGGGGGAAGGCGAGGCCGGGCCGGGCAGGGCCGCACCACAGCAGCGCGCTCCCTGTCGCGACAGCGCCGGGCCTGTCCCGACCCCACCCCGGGTCACGCGGGGGCGCGCGCGCCGCGCCAACTCTCGCGAGAGCCGGGCCTGCCCAAGATGGCGGCGCTGTGCGAGAGCTTCACGCTGCGCGGGCCGGGCCCCGGCGGCGGCGGCCCCGGGCTGTGCCTGGAGCCGGGCCCGGGCCGCGACCTCGTGCTGCTGACCGAGCGCGGCCGGGCCGCCACACTCTTCAAGGTACCGCCCGCGCGTGCTCGGAGGGCGGCAGCGCAGCCCCGGGCCGCCCCGGCATGGGGGGTGTCCCGGGCAGGGCCGGGGCCGCGCTGCTTCCCGTTTTCCCTCTCCCCCGGCCTGTCCGGCCAGGCCCCGCCGTTCCCGGCCGCCATCCCCAGCGGGAGCCCCCGGCCCGGGAGCGGCTCCAGCCCTGCCCGGCCATGCTCTGCCCCCTGCGCACCCCGCTGTCCCCGCTCCCTCTGCTCCGGAACACGGGGCGGCTCGGGCGCTTGTTCGCGTATTTCTCCTTATGCTGATATTCTCTGATCTCCCCCCCCCAAAAAAAAACACTTTCCCGAAGCCACAGGTACGTCTTCCCTGCAGTGCCAGGTTCTGGGCTGGCAGCTCAGTGTCAGCTGCCGTCCTGCAGCCCCTGAGTGTTCTGGTCTCTGTTGTTCAGTAGACCATAATAAGAAACTTTAAGGCAAGTATTTGAGTTTCTGTGTTTAGTTGACTGTAACATCCGTGCGGCTGGGGGTTGTAGTGACAGGACAAGCAGGAATGGGTTAAAGTGACAGAGAGTCGGTTTAGATTAGATATTGGGCAGGAATTGTTCCCCGTGAGGGTGGGCAGGGCTGGCACAGGTGCCCAGAGCAGCTGTGGCTGCCCCTGGATCCCTGGCGGTGCCCAGGGCCGGGTGGGACAGGGCTGAGAGCAGCCTGGGGCAGTGGGAGGTGTCCCTGCCCATGGAACTTGGTGATCTGAACCCATTCCATGGTCTAAGTGGGTTGGTGGTACAAACTCCTTTGGGTTGTTTATTCCACTGCCAAGGCCACACAAGACAGGTGTGCTGTAGATACACCCAGTGCACGCCAGAGTGGGGAGAGGGGCTTCAGTGCCCTCAGAGCAGTCAGGTGTGCATCACACAGAGCAGGAGTTCAGACTGCAAATCCACTGCTCTTGGTCTCAGGAACTCACCTTGAAACAGAGAAAAAGCACAAGTCTGTGTGTGATTGTATTAGTCAGTAGAAACAAATTACACTAGTGATAAAATGAATATCTGCCCTTTGAAAAAGCCATGCCTTGTACCTGTCCTTTTTGGCATAAGTCCTTCAGACTGTTACAGGTCAAAGTTATTTCTTACATAAGAAGAAATCTAATTATTGTAGAGCTCTTTCCTGTTATTTTGAAACTGTTGGTGTTAGAGATGGAAACAGGAATGCTCGGGAGGAATTTCTGAGTATAGCAGTTTCTATGTTTTAATACTCTCATTCAGGTCACGTGTGGCTGCCTCACTTTTCTTTTCTGTCGTGAGAGAAATCCCCAGAGTGGCCTTTCATATGCTACATTTTAATTGCAGTGTCTTTGTTCTGGCTGTAGATTTCGGATCAGAAGCCCCTGGGCTGTTGGTCGGTCAAACACGGGCAGATTCTCACCTGTCCTGTCGTGTGCAACTTTGAAACCCACGAGTACATCGCAGTTCATGATGACAAGGTGAGATGAGAGCCCTCATCCTTCTTTAGGGGGAAAAAGGATTTGCTGGGGCCCCCTGAGGGAGTGTAGGCAGGAAAAAATCAGCAGTGTGACATTTCTGGTTGGAAGTGTGGGGAGCCCTCAGCACAGTGGTGATTGATGTGAGCAGCTTCTGTGCTGGGCACCGTGGTCTGGTGGCCCTTTAGACACAGGAGATGCTCAGTGCCTCGTGCCTCTCTCCCTGAGGATGAGTTATTTCCCCTGGTGCAGCCTGGGTGACGTTTACAGCTGCATGATCATGGTACTGGAATGGTTACAATAATTCACACCCCCATCCTTGTTTTTCTGCTCTTGTTTCACAGTTAAAGGTTTCTCTGTGTACGTGTAGCATTTCCTTGGATCACGCTGAGCCTTTGCCTTTTCATTGTTGTTGATGAAAGATCACTCCTGGCTTGGCTTTGCTTGTGGAAATCAGACCATCTGTATCTCACCTGTCTCCACCACTTTGATCTGCTTTCATTCAGAGTTCTGCTGTGTCTTGTTCGTTATTCTTTCCTGTCCTTTCTTTCCAATCAGATTTCTGAGCTTGGTTTCTGTTCCTGCTGTTTCTGCTCCCCCTGGGGCAGTTCCCACTCAGGTCACTGTGAATAGTCCCTGTGTGTTTTCCTCCTGTTGCAGTTGCTGCTGTTTTGAGTACTGAGAAGTTTGTGTGTTACTGTTTTACCTAAAAATGATGCTTCTCTTCAAGGTTTTAAGAATATGGAAGAATGAAGACATTAACTTGGACAAAGCCTTTAAAGCAACAGTAAGTCTCCTTCATATGTTCTCTTCTATGTGTTTTGGATCCTGGTGGAGGGAAAAGGTGCTCTAATTTTCATACTGTTGGCCATATTACATTTTAGCTTAACTTGTACTTCATGATATTGTGGAGTATTGCAAGGAATCCACTTGCACTGACTTTATCATCAGAGTATTTCTCCTAAAGTGATTGTTATGCCAAGGCCAGCACTTCTGAGGACTTTGTAAAGATGATGAATTGTGTTCAATTACAGATCTTTGTGTTCTGCTGGTTGAGGTGTTAAACATCACTTTGTGTGTTGCTGTAGAGCAGTTGTGGGATCTCCTGACCCTGTCATGTTTATTCTGATGCGATTCAGGAATGTGATGCTCATCAGGACATTTCCCTGGCTTTTTGTTGGGTAGTGATTTGCATTATTTGTGGCATTTCAGCAAATCAGCAACTACTAGAGCTACGGTTATTAAGAATCTTAAAAGTTCCTCATTCTTCTGTTAAAAGTGTGTTGGAAAAAAAGTTAGAGTAATGACTAAAGCACTCAGTTTTAGCAGAGAACAGAGGTTTGTGTTTGTTCTTGCAGCTGTCAGCAGAGGTGTACAGGATCCACTCCCTGCCTCACGGGGGGCCCCTGGTGCTGTTCAGGGGCGGGGGCGTTCGGTCGCTGGATGTGCTGCTGGAAGCCCCTCAGCAGGAGATTGAGGACATCATCTCAGGGGAGGTCATCAGGTCAGTGGTGCCACTTGGTGAGGGTTCTTGCTCCAAGGAATTGACTGTGGTGATGAAAGTTGTTCCCTCTTTTGAGAAGATGGGGGGAAATCAAAGACCAAGATCATGGGCTTGGGTATTTTCTTCCAACACATTGTTTTTAAAATCTTAGAGTTATTTATGAGATTTCCTAAAAATTAGTGCCTAAGGAGTAGTGATATGACTTTTATGGATAAACCTAGAATTTGGAGGATGTTCATCCAGCTTTCTGATTTTAGGTGGAGTGGAGCTTTTATGGAAGGCCAACAACCTGTCTTAATTTTCACTACTGAGAAAGTGAGTTAAAAACTTTTTATTTTAAAAACTCTCATAGCAGGAAACTTGAGTACTTTTTTCAGAATCCATCACTGGTTTCATTTGATTTTAAGAGCTCTTAGTGGAATCACCATCCTGATTTAATCAATATAGCAGTTAAATGGAAGTTGTGTTGCATTCAGGACTGAGAAGCTGGGCTCTCAGAGCTGCAGAGAACATTTAATGAGATGAAGTACAGTAAATATTGTGTGATCCTTCATCATTCCTTGTGAAGAACTACTGAATAAGATGTATGTTTTTTAAAAAAGGAATTATACATTAATCTGTCTATGCAAATGCTTCTTCCTATAAATCCATGTGTTGCATCAAGTAAGAACTTTCTTTACTTGTTAGAGTCTGCAGACTGTTCCAAATTATTCTGTATGTCCTATAGAAAACACATTTTCCTAATTTTTCACAACATCCAAAGTTAAGCAGTACTGATATGTAAATTTCTGTTACATCTTTGTGTAAATTAAGGGAAATTTTTCTTTTTTTTATTTTAGGATGGGGATTTTTTTGTCTATGTACAGAAACCTAAGCTGAGTAGTCTACACAGATACAAGCTTGAACAAAAGGAATCAGCCAAGCCACAGTGTTTCACAGCACATATAACAAACCAAACTGTCACACTTCTGTGTTTGTGTAAGTTACATTTGTTAATGGGTTGTGATAATGAAGCAAAGAATTGTATAAAAGGACATAAAATGTTCATATTTATGAATTGCTGTTTAATTTTTTTAGTTTTTTAAGCTTCCTAAAACAGCTACAAGTAGTAATTAAAGATTCCTGATACTTTAATGATTGCAAAGGCCAACTGTTCCTACCTGTGATCACTTGTACATTGCAGATCTCACTGCACCTTTTTTGCTGTACCTTTATTTTGCTGCTTTTGATCACAATGAGTCATTTAAATATCCTGTATTAATTCTTCTTTTAGCATTCACTGGGTATTGGTCTTTTTGGATGTCCTTTTGCCATATGATATCAAACAGGTTTTTTCCACAAAAAACAATTATAAAAGAGTGATTGTTTTTGTTTTTTTTTTTTTCTTTTGACAGATTCCAATGACTCTGTGTACCAGGTTCTGATACCTCTACAGCAGGACACTGAAGAAGAAGAGGAAGAAGAAGAAGAAATTTTGTCCAAGTCACTACTACTAAACCTTTCATTATCTGGAGCTGTTCTGAAAGGAACATCTTTAGTTGTCCTGGACAAAGACCATGTTGCAGTGTTGGGCAGTCTTGCTGCACCTGGGAAAAAGCCCATAGGTAACTTGAAAAATCATGTTAAGTTGTGAGGTGTAAAATTTCCTTGGGCAAAACACTAGGTGGGAAAATTGTGCTGCCCTTCTTGTCCCATCTCCTGATTGAAAGCTCTTCACTGGAAAACCAATTTTTCTTTAAGTTGAGATTTAACCTGAGTGATGTAATTTTGGAACAGTTATTTCTGTTTCCTCCAGCATTTGTAACTGAAAGTAGCAAAGGCAAATGTGGCACTTAGTTGCTTTTTGGTCTCATCTGTCTCTTACTTCCCTCAGAGTGCCTGACCATATGGAATACAAAATTTCAGACGTTGCAAACCTCAAAGGAGCTGCCCCTGGGGACCAGCGGCCAGGTAAAGCTCAGCTCTGGCTTTGGGGTCCTTGAGCTTTGTGCCTTTGACAGCAGGGAAGGGACTGCTGGGCTGCAGAGCTCTGCTGCTGCTGGAGGAGCAGTAATTGCAACTTCTACAGCAAAATTCATACTGACCAGTCGATGAGCAGAGTCAGAATATTCACTGGGAAAATGGTGAACTTCTGTGATAATTCAGCACTTTGTCACTTCTTTATGGTCGTGATTATTTGGTGTGAATAAAATCACTGTACACAAAACCCAGCAGTGCCTGTTCTGTTCAGGCAATTTGCAGCTGAAGGCCTAAATGATTTTATGAACATCTGAGCAGTACTTCAAACTATTCAAGAGTCAAATAGGTAAAATGACACCTAAGGAGTAAATGCATTAGTGAACCAGAACAACTGACTGCTTTTGTCTTAAAATTGCACAAGAGGAAACTTAAAAAGGGGAATTTTCAGTGGATTTAATGCCTTGGAGCAGCCACTACATTTTAGGACATCCCTGGGAAAATAGTCAACACTTTTAATTTCTGTATTTAAAATCAGCAGTTAGTGAAGGTTTGCTAAAAATGTTAAACCTACTGAAAATAATTTAAAATAATCTGATCACTGAATTCCAGTTGAAGTTTACAGTAAGGAATTGCACATCAGTGCAGGAACTCACTTTCCATCTCAGTAATGATACATTTTACTATTTTGCAGTTGTGGTGTTATGAGGAAAAATTTTTCCTAATTCATGGGAAACTGCTGACGGTAATTTTGTACAAGTGTGAAACATCATCCTTGGCAGCTGCTGTGGGAAAGCTCAAGGACAGTCAAACCCCTGGTAAGATTTTTTTGGTTTTCAATAATTACAGTGTAAAGTTCTTGTAAAAGGAAGATGTCTGAAATAGTATAAAAATTATTTTAACACAGTCTTATTAAGTGAATTGAATCTAAAGAGGTTGAAGCAACTTCACATTGTACTGTGTTCCTGGCTGTTAAATTTGCTGGTGCTGAGAACACCAAAGCACACAAATGTCTGAATTTAGTGTGGTTTCACTTAACCTGGGTTGTCGTTCGGATAGTGGAATGCTGGTGAAGAAAACTGAAAACCAAATGAAATGCTGTTTCCTAAAAATGACTTTCAAAGACTTTGTAATTGGATAGGGCAATGTCAAACCTGAGTCTGTGAACTTCTGTTTAAAATTGTACTGTCATAGTGGTTTTAATTAAACACTGCATTGGTAAAACATTGCAAGTAATGCTCAGGATAAATTGTGTAATAACTTACCTCTCTTGCTCCCAGAGGCAAAATGGAAAAACAGTATAAAAGTGGTCATAAAATGACTTGCTGCTGAAATAAAACTGGTGACTTTCTTGGCATAAAATCACTTGCATTATAGCTTAGAAAGTGTCTATTAGCATAAGAAGTTGATGCAATATTCATACTTCAATAAATGTGCTGTAAGTGTTATCTTCATGTAGTTTCATTTGCGTGTTCCCAGATGCGTCCTTGTTTTTGAACTGGAATACCCTGGAAGATGAAGAGCTGGTGGTTTCCTTTCAGTCCCAGGAGTCTGTAGCTCTGAAAGCAGAGTCCAGAATGAATGTAAGTGCCTTTGGGGCACTTACAATGCCCCAATGTAGGGGCCTTTGAGGTTGTTGTTTGTCTTGTCTCTTCCCCGTGCTGCTACTTCTAGGTGTTGCAGCAGTAAGAAATTTCACTTGATCTGTTACCAATTGTTTCTAACAATGTTTCTGGAATTGGAGTTAGTAATCGTAGTCTGGACAGCAAGTTGACACATGAAATGCCCCACTATCTTGCTTGAAATCCTTAAATATCTTGGAGCTGAATACTAACTCTGTGTTTTTCTTTACCACAGTTAAGATCAAGAAGGAGCACTGTTGCTGAAAAACAGCCAGAAACCTTATCAGTTGGGCAGCTCTTACTAAACCTCAAAGTAAGTAACCCAAATATCCTCAAGTAGTGTTTAGACACTCTCAGAATATTCTAAGCTGTCTCTTAAGCTGTTACCTCTTTCCATGTCCTCTTGCACATAGCAGGTTGACCAATCTGCCTTGAACAGGTGAGGTGAAGAATATTGTTATTATCATTATTGTGCAAGAACAGCATTTGGGCATGATGAAATTAAGTTTTTTCATAGGACATTTTGAGAACTGCACAATACAGGGCTTACAACAGCTAGAAATTTGCACAAATTTGTTCATTTTTAATGACATTTTTATTCTCTTACAGTAAATAAGGGAGGATATTTTATCTGAACTTTGCTTCTTTAGGTTCTTATTTATGGCTTTAATTTTGTGGAAGGCATTTTGGCTTCCACAGGAAGGAAGTCAGAGGAATTGTCAGGAATTCCACTGCAAATACAGCAATAAGCTCTTTAGTTGCTTTTTAGAACTTGCTGCAAGTGCTGTGATAGGTCACACAGGAGGAGAAACTTATCTACAGTTCACCTGTGGCTGGACACCTTGGTGTTGTCCCTGATGTAACAGGTGAAAAATCCACGAGCAGTTACTGCTTACCTGAGTTCAGAGTGAGGAATTTCCTCATTTGGCTCTTTCATGCTTGGGAGAAACTATCCTATCAAAACACAGAGTGGTGAGGGATTTTTGTAAATTTTTGTAACTTGAATTCCAAAACAGGTCTGCTTCTACAGGGCAGTTCTCAAACATGTGCCTTTGTACCTCTGAGTTGCACAGTATTTGTCTTTTCCAGGGTGCTTCTACTTTTGTGTTGGAAACCGAATTGAAAAAACTGATGGCAAAAGCACCGACCCCAGATCTGCAAGCCACCATTGGCTGTGTGGTCACTGCCCTTACAGACAGATGTAAAAGAAACCCAAAGTACTACCCTCAAAATTTCCTGCAGCAGATTGTTGAAACCCATGACTTGTCCTACAGGTAGTGATTCTGCATTTTTTAAAGTGTAAGGAAGGAGTAGTCTTTACAATTAAAATAAGTAGAACGTTCTTTATAAGCTGCTCTTGAATTATCAGAATTTAATACCAAAGGTGCTTATTTTCTGATGAAGTTGATATTTTACATAAAAATCCACCTGGGGAGGAAGATTAGTACTATTACCTTAGTCGTCAGTGTAGTTCTCGGTGTGGACTGTGCAACCTATTAATTTCATATTCTTATAGTTTATGTCCAGATTTAATGGCTGTTGCTTTGGAGAAAAAAGATATGCCTCTCTTACAAATGTGCCTAGAACGCTTTCCAGATATTCCTGAAGAAGTTACTTACACCTGCCTGAATGCATTTTTAAGGTAACTTGAAATCAGATTTTCCTTTTTTTCTTCACCAAATTTTAGTCTGTTTTTGTTTTCATGATAAGCTTCAAAGAGTTCATTGTGTGTTGATGGCATTGCTGATTTTAAAGCTGATGATTAAAAATGTTAAACGTCTGAAATTTTCTTCCACAGCATGAGTGAAGCCTATCTTCAAACCATAGATGTAAATGTGGATTCTGTGATCTGTTACATTGACGTCGAATTGGACGATAAAGAAGTTAAGACAGAAATTGTAGAGAATGGTTTCAGTGCAGAGATGGACCAGGACATGTGTGATACCAAAAGCCCAAAGGAAAGCCATTTCTGGAGCGATGGGGAATCCTGCCCTGTTGGGCTTCAGAAGGCAGCATTGCTGTATCCTCTGCCTGGGGAAAGGAAGCCAGAGCATGGCACCTGCCGTGGGTGTTTCTATTTGGGGTTGTCAAAAGGCACGTCCTCTGTCATTGCCGAAAGTTTCTGAGTTCTCCTAAGAGCAGTTCCTACTCAGTAGCAAAACTGTTTAAAATATAAATAGAAACATTTAGCTTTTAGAATGTGTCTACACCAATTTAAACTTAGGTTTGTTACACTTTTTGCAATAATTTTTCTCTACTTAAGAGAAGAGGTATCAGTGCTTCGGCTCTTTGCCTGTTAAAACACTTCAGGCAGTTATACCCTTGTAGTGGACAGAACAGTTCAAGTTAAATCTATCCTGATGGTTCAGTTGCTGTAGATATTTCATGAGAGAAATAAGATTCAAATAGAACTCAAAAACCTGGAGAAATATTTCCTTTAGAATTCACTCTGGTTTGTAGAAACTGGTATTTTTCCTGCCATGTTATTCCCTTGACGGCACTGCCCAGAAATGCTGTTCTCCATTCAGCTTACACTGAAACGTTTCTTCTGCCTCACCTGAAAAACCTTCCAGCTCAACAAGCTATTGTAAGTATTTTAATGGTAAAAAGTGTAAAAACACTTATTATTTTGTGGTGAAGGAAAGGGAAGAGAGCTTTTTCTATTGTATATGAGAAATTCACCATTCATTCAGGAGTCTGAATAACAAACTAATGCATGAAAATTAAATTAGGATGCCTAATAAGGTTTAATATTAAGGAATATCACATTTTTTCTACATACTTAAGTAATTTCTTGATATTTGTAGTCCTTGCTTATTTTAGAAGATGTAAGTAAGAAGCTCTTTATGACCCAGCATACCTGGAAAATGTTCATATTCTGTTAGCAAGTAATAATACCTTTGCTGGATTTAGATGTTTAAGGATGGAAGAGGACATGGTTATGTAGTCAGTTCTATCAGAAACAGAAGTTTAGAAAATATGAGAAACAAACTGTATAATCCCAAATGTAATACAAATCTAGATCCCCTCAGTTTAGGAAAGAAACCCCACCAAACTCCTTTGTTTCTCAAAATCTGAAATATAACTTTGAGAATTGTGTGTATACCTGAGCATGTGTGTGATTTTCCAGTCATTTCAGACATCAAAACAAAACTGATCTTAGCTCTGACACATCTCCTGCAACAGTGATTACCTCTGAATGTAATTTGCACTGAATATTGCTGAGAATTTTCAAACATCCAGCTATAGCTGGTGTAAGAGAACCATAAAACTTGTTTTTATTGTGTATGTTGCATTCAAAAACAAAAAACAAATTTATAAAAATCCTTATGAATGTTACCATGTGCAGGACAGAACCCCTTGGTCTGTTAATGTTTATCCTTTACAGATGTTCTGACTTTTCTACTTTCAGCTGTTTCTCAGGTATTTATATTACCTGTATGTGAAATGCAGTGAAAAAATTAACACCACTCTTCCTGGAACACACTCTCCCACAATAAATCAGGTGAGCAGTCATTCTAAGAGCTGTACTTCCTTTCCTTTCTGGGGTGTGTAACTGTGAGTAGTTGGGAATGTCTAAGATCAGCTGAGGTCTATGTTCATTCTACAAAGTATTGTCTGTCAATGTAACTTGTATGAAGTCAGATGTAACACTTCAGCAATCAAACCCCAAATATACCTTAAAATATGCCTGAAGAATGAATCCATGCATTTTGCATTAGAAGTTAATATCTCAGGCTTGAGCTTTTAAAGGCAAGTGTGTGTTATTTCCAGACTGGGAAGTGTAAATGTACTTTTCTTGTTTGCCTTCAGATCATGGATTGGATGTGCCTGTTGCTTGATGCTCAATTCACTGTCATGGTGATGCTGCCAGAAGCAAAGGAGTTGCTTTCAAACCTGCATAAATTTGTGAGAGCCCAAGTGAGTTGCATCTTCTGGGATAATTATTTGATTTTCAGTGGGGTTCAGAATATGAATGTTGAGAAAAGAGGAAGATGGACAGCAACAAATTGTATAGTGAATCAAATAATGTGTGTGCTCCTCTGTGTGCATCTTCCTGAGCATGAATTGCAGTTGTCTCCATCTCATTTGGATTTCAAAAGCTGCTTTGTTTGTTTGGTTTAAATATCTTAAACTCTGCAGAACCACAGATAGTTCCACAGTATGATGATGTATGAAAAGAATAAAAAAGTATTTTACTATAAATGTCTCTGTTTTCTTCTTTTTAGGTACGGTTCTACTCAGAACTCAACAAGATTGAAGGAAGTTTGCAGGAATTACAAAGACTGAACCACCTGAGAGAATCTCAGACCTATTCCATTGAAGTGCTGGAAATCATTTGAATTTGAAATTCATTAACACATTTATTTTGTATTGATTCCTTTTATGACAAGGATGTATTAGCACTCCATATTGGGGCTGTCAAATGTTGTTTTCTACATAGGAGGAACCTGGTTACTCTGTAGCTACATGGGAGTTGTAAGTTTGAACCTTGTGTATTAAAATCTCTCTTTTTGACTGGATGTGAAGCTGGATGTTTGCTGATATTTTCATGTAGAATTTTGATATGTGATCCTGAGAACTTCCTAAAATACCACACAGTTCTTGGCTAAACATGAGATGGTTGTGGCAGAAGTGCTGGGGGCATAACTTGCTGTCTTGGGCTGTATACCTTAGAAGGAGATGCACACACAGTTAAAAGGCTCAAGTCACTTTGGAAGGTGACATGTTTCAGTTGTATTTATACACTGTCACTACCAAATGTATGTAGAAATCTGAAAAAAAAAAATCCCTGCAGTGGCAGCTGAAGATTTATACAGAGGGGGGCTTCTTGGCACTGGTAGTAGTTCCTTTCAATATTTTGGACAAGAAAACCTATCTTGAATCTAAAATAAGAACATTCTTATCTACATCAGTTTGTTTTCTGTAAGTACTTTTTCAACTGCTGAACACCTCAACTTTAGTTAATGTCATCTGTACTGCTTGAATTCTAGCATTTCAAAGTACATTGTAGATTGGTTTTGACTCTCTTTGAAATACAACATGATGGACTAAAGTTGTATGTAAACAACATTTGTTGTAGATTTTACAGGTATTCTTCTGAATTATTCTTCTGATGAGGCAGTCACTTAAAGCTGACTTGTTACAAGATGCTTGAGGGACTATTCATCTGGAAAAGGGAAAAATGGGACAGACACATACTGCTGGATTTCCTGGAGTTAAGTACAAGATGGATTGTTGGGGATAAGATAATCAGTACATTTTCAGAACAGCAAATACAATGTTATTTTTACTTATTTTTACTAAGAATGTGATTGAATATTAGTAGAATTCAGCATATCAGTATATTGATATACTTTGGTTTTCATCATCTAAATAAAATGGTAATTGGAATTATATTAAATTACCTCAAAAGTCATGTAAGCCCTTCCTTCCTCCACCTGACTTCCAGTCTTCTGCTGAGCTCTAGTGTAACATTCCTCAGCAACGCCGTGGTGTCTTAGAAAAATGTTCGTGGAACTGATCTGAGAGCTGAACACCTGAATGCAATTGCTGACACAAGTTATGAAATAGCTTGGAGTGAAGGACTGGACAAAAGCATCTCAATTTCAACAAGAGCATATGCTCACTTGTGCTGAATGCCATCCAGCTGTAGGTTGAGTTCTTTCCCTTGGAGAAAGGAACCCACCCAGACAACAGCTTGGAACAACTGGGCTATTCATCTTCTCCAAAGTGCCTTGTGAAAGGAGGCCTTTTCTCCGTCTGTCCGAAGGATGGAAGCAGGGTAGGGCTTCTACCCAAAAATTCTTCTTCCTGCTGTATTCTTTCACTTACAGATATGCTCATGTAACTCTACCAGCAGACTCCAAATAGAACTCCAAGTTCCAAACCAGTATGTTCTACTCTGAGGGGAAGGGGCAGGTGTTGGGGTTGGGGTTGATTTCTCTGTACTGAGCTCTGTATTGGAAAGGACTAATTTATACCTTGTCCCTGAAGGTAACATGCTTTTCTGTGCACCCATTTCTCCACCTGTGAAATGAAAATTATTAAGTCCTATTGAGTAAGCACATCCACATCACCAGCTGATAAGGGATGGGATTAAGAGATGAGGTGCTCTGGTTCACATTTCAGAAGTATATGATTCTCAGCACCTTTGCTCAACCACAAATACACAAGACCCACTGTATTTTGGAGGTGTTAATGCTCTCACAAAGCTGCGGGCTGTGTAATTGGTGCAGTAGGTGCACTAGGTACCTTTGTCTGATTCTCAGTGGATAGATGGCAGAATGCATAGGTGTTTTTCCCATGATACCAGAAGGAGATAATGGAAAATGTGTGTCTGTGTATTCACAGACTGTGTTAAAGAGCTACCACAATCCTCTGCAGCCTTGTAAGAGGTAGCAAAAATCAGCCTGACATAAGCAATCTAAAGGTAACTTGGAAAGGTTCAGAATACAAATTGAGTAGAAAAGTGTAAATGGGGTTGGGCAACGTTGGCTGCTGCTGTCTGTGTCATCCTGTGTTTAGACCAGGGCTTTGAGCCTGTGCAGCTGCAACACTGAATATGAAAGAGCTGCAGATAAAAAGCTGGATATAGAGTGCAAATTGGGCTAAACCCTGCTGCCATTGTGTGCCTGATGCTGTGGCAGGTTTCTGGGTTTAATGATGTGCTCAGCCTGAGCAACAAGTTGACAAACAAAAGGACTTCAAAAATTACTATAGAAGAACGCAAATTAAATCACGCATTGGACATGTTGCCATGTTTGTGGCATGACCAGTGTTGGATTTTACCTTGCTCAGAAGTATAACAAAAGGGACTGAAAGAAATGAACATGTAAATAGACTGATTTTCTAATGATAAGACTTCTAGCTCTCTGAAATCCCGAGGCTGTCTCAATCTAACAATGAAAAGGAAGGGTGGTTTTAAGAAATACAAGATGTTTGTGTGCCTTGGGCTGGCTTTCAGTTTGTACTGCTTTTGCTTATGAAATTGATACCCTGAATTCAAGTGGTAGCATTGGAAACCCAGCTGTGCAACTGTTTTTTGTTGATTTTTAGCTCTTTGTGGGCTCTGGGAAATGAGACGACCAGAGGGAATACAAAGCAGACAGAGCCCATCTCTCTCCTAGTTCTCCAGAGAACTGTGGAAACAGAGACTAGAGACAGTGTATGGACAAAAACGGTGATGGTGGGTCCCTGTGTGATCTCAGTGTTTGCTTTACACGGGCGCTGGCTGTGTAAGGGTGAGCTGTAAAAGAGGTTTAAACGGGCAAGGAGTCAAAGCACGGCCAGAGATGAGTGCCAGTGGTCAGGGGACCTCCTTGGTGCCGATGGCCGAGGGAAGCCTCTCCTGAGGGGACAGCCGGAGCTCTGATTTGGGCGGGGAATGAAGACCACCGTGGGGAGCCCCAGCCCGAGGCCGGGCGCGCACCTCGCTCACAGCAGGTCCCGACGGGCCCAGGGGCTCCCTCGGGGCACGGGTCGAGCTCTGGGACAGACCCCGGCCACGGGTCCAGCGACTCCGGTATGGGGAGAGGGTGAGTCCGGGGGCGGGCCGGCTGAGGGAGCGGCGGTGTCGGGACCGTGAGCTGGGGCGGGGGCGCGCCGGGTGCCGGCGGAGGGGAAAGGGGCAAGCGGAGCATTAAGGGGCGAGGAGCGGCGCCGGTGCCTGCGGTCGGTGTCGGGTTTGTATTCGAGTTGGGGGTCGGTGCCGCTGTCGATGCCTGGGGTCGACGTCGGTACCGGGGTCGGTGGTCGGTGCCGGTGGTCGGTGCCGGGTTCGGTGTCGGTGCCGGGTTCGGTGCCCGGTCCGGGGGTCGCGGGGCCGCCCCGTCGCGGCGGCTCCCTCACGGGCGCGGTGGGCGCGCCCCCTGGCGGCGGCGGCGGGCGCGGCGGTCACGTGAGGCGCTCGGGGCCTGGTGCCGCTTCCCCCAGTCAGCGCGGAGCGGCCGAGGCGCAGGCGGGGAACAAGATGGCGGCCGGCGGCGATCCGGAGCGGGGCGCCGGCGATTCGCGTTGAGCCGCGGCCCGCTCGGCCCGGCCCCCCCCCCGCCCCGGCCCCGCGCCCTCCGCGGGGCGCGGAGCTTGCCCGTAGCCGCCTGTCCGGACTCCGAGCGCCCTCCCGAGCCGCCCTTCCTCTCCCTTCCCCCTCGGCCAGCGCCCAGCGATGCGGGGCCGGCGCGGCAGGCCGCCCAAGCAGCAGCAGCCGGCGGCGGCCGCCGCTCCGGCGAGCGCCCCGGCCCCGGCGGGCCCCATCGGCGGGCTGCGCTCCCGGCAGCGCGGCAGCAGCCGCGGCAGGTGGGCGGCCGCGGCCCAGGCGGAGACGGCGGGGCCCAAGCAGAAGGGAGCCGGCGCTGCCCAGGCCTCGTCGCCCGCCGCCGCCTCGCCCAGGGGGGGCGGCAAGAGGAAGGCGGGCGGCGGCGGCAGCGGCACCCCCGGTGGGGGAGGCAGCGGCGGTAAGGGCAGGGGCAGGGCCGGGGCGGCAGGAGCAGGGGGAGGAGGAGGCGCAGGAGGCAGCTGCAACAGCCAAGGCAGGGCTGCCTCGTCCAGGAGGAGCATCAGCAAAGTGGTGTACGACGATCATGAGAGCGAGGAGGAGGAGGAGAGCATGGTGTCCGAGGAGGAGGAGGAGGGAGACCCCGAGGATAACCAGGACTCCGAGGAGGAAGAGGAGGAGGAGATAATGGAGGAGGAGGAGGACGACGACGACTCTGACTACCCCGAAGAGATGGAGGATGAAGACGATGCCAGTTATTGCACTGAGAGCAGCTTCAGGAGCCACAGCACCTACAGCAGCACCCCAGGTAGAGAGTCCGTGGGCGAACTCAAACAAGTCGAGGGCACCCCACATGCTCCCTCTAGGTTGGCAAATACGGTCCGCACTCCCATGCGAGGATGTGAGGGATGCCCGCAAGCACTCCCAGGGAGAGGGGGATGCAAATAACCACTGGCAGCCCCGGGGACGCGGGGAGCATTGGAAGATGCTCACAAACGCATGCACGGAGAGGAGCAGGGAGGGCGGGCGGCACTTGCTGGAACAAGGGGATGCTTTGCAAATATTCATGGGGAACCTGGTGACCGCAGAAATGCGCGATCCACCAGGACGTGTTGCAAACAATGTCAAAAGTGGTGTGGAGCGTTCGCTTTAAATTTAAAAACAAGGGAAACGAGAGGCATGCTTTGCAAAGAGATCTTTTCAATTAAATACAGGAAAGGCTGGCTTGTGCTTGCAAATACAACTTGATGTTGAAAGGAAAGGAAGCACATGCGAGTTGAAGTGGCTTAAAAACCAAAAAAATCATGAACACCGAGAATTTTCAGGTTCTTGAGATCAGAGCTATAACTGCATCCAACATCTACTGGCTTGAAGACAAAAGTAGCTTTCCAAGGAGGGAAATTAGATGCATTGTTCAAAATGGAGATTGCATTGTTATAGTTTGGGGAAAAGTGCACAGGGCCTCATTGCAAGGATGTAAACCTAGTTTGAGTTCAACACAAAGATTAAAAGGTGGAGGTTGAGTCAGAGGGCTTGCATTTAAATACTGCGTTTATCTTAAGATATGGCAACCTATAAAACTCAGGTTGGGCTTAAAATTTATTAAACATAATTGTGATTTTTTTTTTTAATTCTGGTGGAAAATTTGGGAAAATTTTAAGGCTTGCATTTATGTTTGTCCTTAATTGATTCATTCACCAAGCTTCAAAAATTATTTTATTTAAACTTAAGCACTTTGGGTTTATTTGAACTCGTTCCAGAATGGAGTTCAAGCTTAGAATATTTTATTTTATTTTATTTTTATTTTTATTTTATTTTTATTTTATTTTTATTTTATTTTAATTTTTCTTTTTTTAACTCTCTAAACCAGGAGAGTAGTTCAACTTGCAGGTAACCTGGTATGATTTGGGCTATAGGATGGCAGGCACTGCTGTTGTTCCAGTATTTGGCCAGTTTGGAAGAGGGGAGGAACAGGTTGTTGGTGTGAATGCATTGCATCTTAATTAAAAAAGGAATGTAGTTCCGAGTAGTTAGCTGATGACTTTTTAAAAAGAGGAAGTACTGACTGCTAAATGTGTCATTTGTTTTTATTTTGATGAGTTAATGATATCAGCTCATTCTGTGACTTCAGAATAGTACTTTAAAAAGCTCTATTTGTATATTTTTTAAAACTTACATCCATATGCTCCAGAACCTAAATGAATCACAATAAGTACATGCATTACTAAATTTATTTAGAGATAATTTTTAAAAGATGTTAGCTTACCTGTTGCAGGAATGTCCTGCAATCAAATTGAATTTTTTTAATAAAGATTGATATCTGGCTTCACAGAAAAAAAAAAAAGCTCTAACATACTCTCTTGACTTTTAACTCTCGATTTTCTGCTTAGTTGTAATAGCTTTCATTTTTATTACTTTTTTTTGGGAGTGCTTATGTCAGGGAAATAATATTTTTATGATTTTAACTGGCTAGGTCAGGATAATATTTTTTACATGAGCATCCAGGTTAAAATGAGTTCTGCAGAGAATGGGTGTATGCCATTTTCCAAGTGTGCTAAGTGTTTTGGCAAATCAGAAGATAACTCTCCGTGCATTGTTGTACAAGCATAGACAGGTTTTATGTGGTATTTAGGTGTATCAGAAACCATTTTGATAATTTATCTGTTTATTTCTCACTTGCTCAGGGTGATTTCAGTTAACTTTCTTAAGAGAAGTTTAAGTGCAAGCATTTTTATCCTTAGGTGCTTTTGCTCTGTACTGAGTTTGCTCTGTACAAAGTTAAAACGTTTGTGTTGTTATTCTGGCAATTCACTGGTGGCTCTCATTAGTTCAGTGTTTGCCTAAAGGTCTCCCCCACTCCTTCCCTCTCTCCCAGACATGCTCTTGCCCTTCTGCAAGGAAAGTACAAACTTTTCACTGGGCAGCTCGGGCCGTGCCTCATCCTGACAGACACCTGCTTTGGGAGCGTGGCTGTGCACGGCTGGCACTGCTGGGAATCTCAGCGAGAGATGCTGGGCACCAGAGCAGCACCGAGGGCAGGGAAGGGTTTGTCTCCCATCAGGATCTCCGTGTCTGACCGGGGCCAGCCCAGGGCAGGGCAGGGATGCAGAGTTGTGTCTCCAGTGTTCCTCCAGGGGCTCCTGAGCTGTTGGGCTTGGGTGCACGCTGAGCCGGAGCTGGTCCTTAGCTGTGTTTAGATACGGGGGAGGGGTTATTTCATATCCTTGTCTTGGAGCCAGGCAAAGTGTAACACAGTGACAAAGTTCCTGTGCTGAGCTGAAGGGCTCCGAGGAGCGTCTGCTGCCTTGGCTTGGAGTGGCTCCTGACAGAATGGTGCAGGCTTTTTACCAGGAGAGGTGATGAACGATCCTTCTCCCCTTCCCTTCCCTCAGCCAGTGCCACCTGAGTCACAGCCACTTCCAGGATGTACTCTTAGGGGCTGAAGAGTGTTTCTGAAAGCAGGGTTTTGAATAATTGCCATCGCAGTCAAACTCTCCTGCCAACCAGGCTTTTACACGTAAATCACATCCCACTTAAATGGGGGATGGACTTGCTACAGTTTTTTCTAACTTAGGTGGAACAATGAATTCAAGGATCACAGAGCAATGTCTCTGGCCAAGAAAGCCTCAGGTTTTGTGCTCTGATGGGGAGCTTATGATTTATCTTGAACTTAGATGTAGGAGTACTTCCTATTATAATATGATAGTAAAATTAATATTATTATAATATAAAATAATATTATTAAACTATTTAAAGAAGCAGAAACCTTAGAAAAGATAAAATGTCTTTAATATACCACTGAGTCATGGTACAGTAAAAACATACTGTGTGAATAACTTTTTTTTTTTTTTTTATTCTGCTAGATGTACTTTTGGTAGAGGGATTTTGCCTGTGTGTGATGTCCCTTACTTCTCATCCCTTTGCATCCCCAGAAGGTGGATGAACTGTTGGGATGGGTATCCTGTGTATCTTGTATCATTAAACATTTTTGCCACTCCCTGTCCACTTGAGGCTTGTCACTGTTGCATTATAGTTACTAGTATTTTTCATAGGTTGCAGAATTTTAAGAGAAGGATTTAATCAGGATGGCTAGAAGTCCTTCAGTTTTTTGTTTATTGATTTTTCTTCATCAGAAAACTAGTTTTAGGAAGAGCTATACATCTAGATTTCAGCTGAGATCATCATCAGTCTGTCAGACAAACAAATACACAACACTGGTGTTGGGAGACAAAATATTTATCTTAAAATACATTAAATAATACTTTTAGTTGGATTTTACTTGTCTGAGCATTTGCTGGGACTGACCATTGCTTCTGTTAACCAGTTACTTCACAATGTGCTTGTATCTTCAGAGTGAAAGAATTTAGCTGGGAACCAGGTGCTGCATTTGGTGTGTCTGTAGTAATTTTTTATCTGAACACGTTTTCATGCTCTTGAAGAATTGTCTAAGTGGAGACACTGAGATACAACATTAAGATATGCAGCCTCTTTTGTCTGCCGTGGGAGAGGATTTACCAGCCTCCCAAACCTCTTACCTGGGGTACCCTCTTCTCGAAGTTAAACCTGACATTTTACCGTTCAGTGATCTGCACTTGGATTTGTGCACTAGAGGGAAGGATCATTAGTTCTCATGCCAGTCTTGAAAAAGATAGGAGACGATTCTTAACAAAGAAATTGGGTAGAAGGCCAGATGAGTAATTCTGGGGGTGATCCTGCTGCATTGACTTGTAAATTGGCAGCTTATCTGAAGGGAGCTTTGTCAGTCACCTCAGAAGCTCTGAGCAGCAAATACCTCCCCCTTATCAAAGTGTGTGTGTAGTAAAAGGTAGTGTGCTGCCAATGACTTTACTGAGCTAACTTTTTTGTAGATCTGCAGTAAAATTCTCTAAGTGCTCGTTGTGTTGCATAGAACAGGTGTAGGGTGAATAAATGTGGATTTTAGTAGGATGGGGCTAGCTCTCAGGGTTCACTAACTTTTTAAATTAGTTGCAGCTTATCCTGAGTGTGTCCCAAGAAATTGTCCAACTGTTCCTGACAATAATTTTGTTTGTGCTACCTGTGGTTTTGTTGGTTTTTTTTCTTTGCCAAGGTTCTAGGCACAAAAAGGTTGTGCCTCTGAGTCCTTTTCCAAGTTACCTCACCTGCTGCATGTCTTGCATTTGCATTAGTTATCCAAATGTTAAAATGATTCCATAGAACATTGGAGGGTTTGTATTCCTGGCTCCTGAGGGAGTGCTGCTGGCCATAATGCTGGGAAATTAAATTCTTAATGTAAAATCAGTGGAGAACCCTAGTTTGATTTAAAAGTGTACTGCTGACAGGTGTGCAAACTGAAAAAAGAAGCAGCCTAAAGCATTACAGTTAAAAAAAATTAAAAAAAAATAAAGGCCTGCTTTTGTACAAGGCAAAGCAGGAGTCAGACTTTACCTAGGAACACGTGAGAGTTTGTGTGAATGTGAGTGCATTCAGGATCTAGTCTAATAACCAGTGATTTTGTCATTTGTGTTTCAACTTCCAAAGCCCTTTTGATGCTTGGAATGCCTAATTTTTAATGTTAGTTTAGTATTTAAGTTTTATTTATGGCTGATTTTTTCTTTTCTCCAGACTAAATCAATACATTTGGGTTAGGTATGATTATTGCAGAGTAATATTCAAATTGGAGCTGCACCTAGAAGTAGTTACAAATGCATCTTATTCTTTTAGAACTTTTTTCTGGAAGAGAGTGTTTGACTTGTGAATATTAGAAACATGATTATCATGTTGGCATTTTTAAAAGGGAAGAAAGTGTTTTGTAAAAGTCAAAGCCTTTAATTTCAGCCCATCCAAAGAAAGAGATTTAGATTTTTCTATTTTGGCACTGCTTTTCATAAGATATTCTTATTTTATGTTAAACTCATTCATTTTAATGCTTTTTTTTTATTTTTCTTTGGTGGAAGCTGAGCAAATGTTCTCCCAAGAGAGGTTGACTTTTAATTAAAGAACCAGTTTGGATATTGTTGTGGCAAACATGCAGCTCTATCCCGTTTCTGCATTCTGCTATGAAAGGAGAGAAAGAACACAGACAAAAAGATTCTTTTACACATTTTCAACTGTTTCCAGTTTTCTCAGTGATATCTAACAAAAACTCATGTGTTGCTTCACAGTCCCATTTGAAATATGCCTGGTTCAAGGCAATATTATGGGACAGCAAGTGCGTGTTTATTAAAACCAAACCAAAATAGAAGGGTCTCAGGGAGTTTCAGGGCAGTCAAAAGGCAAAGTTCCCAGGAGGAAGGAAAATGTAGGAGAGGGCATCTTCTCTAAGGAGTGCCCTTGCTCCCAGGACATCGTATATAACTGCCAGCTGATCTTTATGTTGAGAAGTTTCTGCAGTGACTCATGATCTGGAAAACAAAACCAGCCCAGTTCTACTTTACTAAAGATGGACTTTCATGTAAGAGTAGCGTGGTTTGACTTGGCTTGTGGAACTTGAAGCCAAAACATAAATTTTTGGCAGGGGGAAATTGAGAGTCTTTTCCAGGGTTAGTTAGTGGAGTGTGACTGGAGGGGTGGGGGTTTGTTCTGTATTTTTGCCCCTCCTGTGACAGGTTGCTGGAGTATCTGAAACTCCTTGGTCTCTTTTCTCTCCCCAGTGCTCCTGCCGAGCTTATCCTCTCCATGGCAACTGTGAGCAGGAGCTCTGAGCTGGAGAGCCCAAGTGCTGAGAAATGATGAGGAAGGGAAAGTTCTGAGAGAAGTGAAATGAGACCAGTTGTGAACTTTCAAATCAAGAGAGACTGGAACCAGTGTTTATTTTTTTAGGTCAGACCAATGCAGCCACCACTCTGTCCCTGTTTAAACAAGACAGTGGTTCTGGCAGAGTATTTGTTCTGTAGGACCTCCATCCACCAGTGCAGTACCTGAAATACATTGGGCTGAGGGGCTGTGTTTGCTGGAGGGGAGGGTTATTTAATGTCAGTGAGACAGAGAAAAACTGGATTTTTGTGGTTTTTGTTAGCCTACATGTGTATGGTGATTGAATACAACTAAAGCTGAAGAGCATGAAAGTCATATTTAGTTGTGATACAGTCTTTCAGTATTCTGGACGCTGATGTCTGTAGTTAATTCAGATACTCTGTTTACATAAACCAGCAGATGTGTTAAAGATGGTTAAAGTAGTTCTAAATTCTGTATTCTCCTGTGGTAAAAAGTAGATGTGACTTTCCCTTTTCTTCTTTCAGTCTGTGAATGAAAATGGAGACAAGGTTTTTGGTATTTTTAAACTCTTTTTCATTTCTAAGTTCTGAAAGGGTCAGTAGTTGACCCTTTCAGAATTTAGACCCAAAGTAGTTGAAACAAGTAGGTTGAGTAGATGCAAGTAAAAAAAAAATAAAGCAATGGTTTGGGTTTTTAAAGTAAATTCTGATGTGGGGGTGTTCAGGCTGTTACTTGAATAACTTTGTTTTATTTCAAATATCATTAGCGTGTTTTCTTAAATTTGTAATATAAATTATTTTAGTAGATTATCCTAAGTGTAGACTATAATTATCAGTATCTATAATTAAATGTGCCATGGGAATAGAATTGTTTACTCTTTAATCTTAATTACAGGCAGCTCTTCAACTAGAGAATTCAAAATAGGGACAGGTAACCACTGCAGGCTGCTTTAGCACTTGGGGAGAAGCAACCAGTGAAGGACTTGCCATTTAAAAGAAGCTTATGCTAGATAGAAATGTGCTCAGACATTCCAGGGGAGCTGGATCCTGTCAGTATTCCAGCTGTGGCAGCGGGAGGCTATTGGCAAATCATTTTTTTCCACCAAATAAAGCTATGGAACTTGAGTCATGTAGAAGTGGACATTTTCTGCCTTTGTACTGCCTCAAACTTGAAGGTGAAATTTGATTCAGACACTTAGTTAAATCATAGAAATTATCTCAGAAGTATCTAATTTGTATATAATAAAACTTGAGTATATTTGGGGAAACTTCAGTGTGGGTAAATTGAGAGTAGATTTCTTGAATTTAGAGTAGTTACATGAAAATTCAGTTTCAAGTCTGGTCAATCAGGTGGTGGTGCTTAAAGGAGAAGTAACTTGCACCTGCTCTGCAATCATCTTGATGGTTTTGGGGTGATTTTTTTTATTTTAAACAAAAATACTACATACTGCAATATCTATTAGAAACAAAAATTCCCTGTGGTGGACTAAATCCTTGACAAATGACAGCAAGTTAAAAAAAAATAGGTTGTCAAACCCTAGTATCTCTAAAATAATCTAAGCTATGGTGTTTGAAATAGCCAAAGTTCTTTGTTGGGCCGTGGGTTTTTTTGTGTCTGCCACTGAATGTCAAATTTAAATTTTGGCCCACTTTCCTCATAAAAAAGAAGATTGTCCTTGAAAGTGAAGAGCTTGAAAAATTGTATATGCTTATTGTAGGGAGACATATTTCAACATCTGAGGTATTTTTGTGTGTGTGTGTGTTTATGAGGCACAGTTGGGTAAACATGGACTGTGATCTTCAAAAACCCTCACACAGGAGGTGGAACTGCTCCAAAGCAGGGTGATCTGTGTGGGTTGTCAACACACTGAAAAATCAGCAGTGAAGAAAGGTTATCCACCCAGCCAGTAAAATACCAACATTTCTGCTCAAGAAAGAGCCCTGGCGCACTTTGGCATCATTATCTCGTGTTCCATTGACCTGCACTTTTAATTTCAGTTCAGCAGCCACTTGGATTGCTTCAGGATTTATGAGCACCTTGGCAGAGAATGTCCATCCTTTTCATTGGAGATTTTTAGACTGCTTGAGTTTGTTGGTTTGGGCTTTTGAGGGTTTTTTTAGAGGTGTCTGAGTGTTTCTTGAGACCACAGGTGATGTATTGGCCAGTAATACATTTAAGCACAAATTGCTTGAATTTCTGAATTTCCAAATCACACTTTATGACTCTATTCTCAACTTCAAATTCTCTTCAACCCCAGTACGCAGAATATTAATAACAAATTGAAAGTGAAATTGGAAAGAAAAAAAGCCAGCATAAAAAGATTTTAAATACTGTGCCATCAAGTCATTCAAGAAAAATACAGTTTCTTTCTAAAATATTCTGCCTCTTTGAATGCTTGCCTTTTTTAGCTCTGGAAACCAGTTTATATTTAGTTGAGAATTGTTCAGAGCAGTTCAGTGTCCAAAAAGAGAAGTGATTTGAGCTCTTGAGCTGTGGTTTCCAGTGTGGATGGGGAGTGTTGAGGTGCACAATATTATAATGTTCTGCAACTGTGAGGCCTAACACAAATGAAGCACACCTTTTATAATGCAGTCTCCTTTTCCTATTGTCTGTTTTATTATTGCTTTTGAAATTTCTGTTCTTTATACCAAAGCAAGCATGTAAATACATAAATTGATTTAAGTAGGAGATGGAATGGTGTGACTAATGCTTGCACCAAAGTACAACACTTTATTATGCTATTATGACACATTTATATCCTGATAACACATTGCTTCTAGATCTCTAATTGTACCAATGTGCTTCCTTTGTAAGAGGAAGTGTTAGAGATTAGCTTTTTCAGAACATACTAGGAATGCCTTGTTTTAAAGTTCTTTTTTTTATTCCCCTATTAATTTCATGTGACAACTATGCAAGTGGCTTGAAGTTGCACCAGTAGATGCTTAGATTATATATTAGGAAACTGTTTTGCTGAAGGGTTGTAAAGCACTGGAACAGGCTGCTCAGGAAACTGGTATAGGTCACCACCCTGGAGGTGTTCTGAAATGTGTGGATGTGGCACTTGAGGACATGGTGGTGAGGCTGAGAAGGTTGGGATTGATCTCAAAGGTGTTTCCAACCTTAATGATTCTGTGATTCCATACCACAGTTATCTCATGTGAAGGAGACATCAGCAAAATTGGTATTTGGAGTCTTTTTTTTTCCAGCAGTGGTCCTTCAGTCTGGTTTATTTTTGTCTAAAATTACTGGGGGGATTTGTCACTTCTCATTAGTTCAGGTAAAGCAGGGTTAACGCCCTTGCTGCTCTCTTTCTTGAAGGGCTGTTTTATGGCTTTACTGTGTGACAGACACATTTTTCTGCTACAGAAATAATCCTGGTTGGTAGCTCTGCTGGCCTTTGTGATATTTGGACTCTGTGAGGGCCATCAGTGATTTCAGAATATCTGTTCTGTGGTGGTGGTGATGGTGTTGTCCTGCCTGGCCAGCTAGGACTGCAATGTTGAAGGAAGCTTCAGGACCCCAAAGTAGTTTATTGTGTGAGAATGTCTCCTTTTGCTTTGGGGTCTTTGAATTAAACCAGCTGTGGCTTTTGCATATATGATTTTGGATCATGGTGATAGAAAAGTTGAGTTTAATCTAGAGAGCACTTGCTTTGTGCATGGCTGTGGAACTCCTTTGTCTTTGTGTGTTTGCCATGATTAAACATTTTCCACTGATTAGTGCAGAGGCATGTTGGAAGACAGTCATAGAAGCATTCCTTCATTTTCCACAGTCAGAACTCAAACTTCACTAAACTTGGGAAGTTATTTTTATCCGCAGATGAGGCTGACCCGTTACTTCTGTAATGGAAACATCTTGCAGTTCATCTTCTATATTGTTTGGGTGTGTAATTTGTTGTGTATGATTTCATTCTTTAACATTGGAAAGCTGTGTCTGGTGCCAGTCTAAGGACTGATTTATTTTTCTGGAATCATTTGTTGTGTATCAGGGTGTTTCTTAGAGGTAGCTTTTCTTTCTGGTAACTTTTTATTCCCCTTTTCAGTGTATTAATGTTTTAATGATGGTGTTTCAGGTTCAGCAGGATCTGCCTTGGCAGGTTTTCTCCCACATTAGACTTATTTTCTGTATTTCTGCGAGTATCAAAGGGAGTAGGGTGGGTTGAACAAATGCCACAGCAAACCATTTCCATTTAATGGTAACGTCCAAGCTGACTGGAACTCACTTTATCTCTTAATTCCCTTGAACCAGTTTTTGGGGAGTCTGTTATGTGCAGAATTTGGTTAAGGAATTATGAATGTGAATCTTAAAATTACAGGCTGTTGGTTGTGTCACTCATCAGTATCAGAACACACAAAGTTTAATACATGTCCCATTTTAATGAAGTGTGTGTGGGAAATGGCTGCTGTGGATAGCTGCAGTTTTTATTTGGATTTTCTCTGTGCATGAAATGCATCCTGCTGACACTTGTCTGTGGACAATGGATAATTTTGAAATTTAGTTGTTGACCAGAATCTTAGTGTGATTAGTAAGAGGACCTAAAACCAGTTTTCATCTCAGTTCTTGAATTAGACCTAGATGGTGGGTTATGAGATTTTCTCAACTTGTTTTTTTCTATAAAGGGAAACAAGTTTGATGAGCACATCTAAAAGTTTTAACTGATAACTGAAAAGCAGTTGCACGTAGCTGGTTATTTTGATAGAAGATTAAAATATTTCATCTGCCAGGTAGTGTCATTTACAAAAACTTTCCTCTTTTGTTTTTCCTTCTGCTTAGCATCAAGGATCGTGGAATCCAAGGGAAGGAAGTGTAGCATCTTATCTGAATTGGCATCTGAGACTGAATAAATTATGCTCACTGTCTTTTCTTTTTGATAGTAAAACAGCTTTTTAGATTAGCTTTTATTGGTAAACTTTGTCCTTCCATAATTTTGCCTCCTCATTCTGTGGATATGGCTCCTGTTGCATTGAAGCACGAGGGTGGGTTGGGATAGGTTTTTGTTTGTTTGTTTTCAGAAACTGAGAATTTTTAAAATATTTTCATAAACCATCACATTTTCCTTCTGGCTTTGGTTTGTAGGTGGTCAGGAGGAATATTCAAGTTAGAAAGCAGTGCTCAATGCTCTTTAGGTTCTCTTTTTGTATTTTAATTTGGTTGAAATTGATGTCCTAAGACATGTGCTTAAAATGAGCTTTCCTGGATGCCCTGGCTGAATAGGAGAAAAACTTACAATCATTTGATACAAAATATCTGTTTGGAGCTTGGTGTTTCAGATTTAAACTAGTCGTAGTGAATAAAAATGAGAAAAAAATTATTTTGACTGTGGGAAGTGTCTTTCTTTTTAAGTAGTTTAAACAATTACATTTCCAGATTTAATTTTAAACCTTCAGTAGATGTATGTTGTGTGGGAAATGCAATTCCTGTATGTGTCTAAATCAAAACTTCAGATATCTTGTGTCTTATTTTCATACTGTTAGTTAAAGTATGAGATGGTTAGCTGAGTTAACACATTTATGTAACTGTGAAACTTGTGAAGCCTTAATTTGCATTAGTTCAGAGTGTTAACACAGTGATTGATGATAGATGTGTTTAAACACCCGTGTTGACCTGTGAACAGCGAAATTCTTACTGTTGTTTTTTATTCCAGGTAGGAGAAGACAAAGAGCACATCGTCCTCGTTCTCCAATATTGGAAGAAAAAGATATTCCACCCTTGGAGTTTCCTAAATCCTCAGAGGACTTAATGGTGCCTAGTGAGCATATAATGAATGTTATTGCCATCTATGAGGTACTAAGGAACTTTGGCACTGTTTTGCGCCTCTCTCCTTTTCGTTTTGAGGACTTCTGTGCAGCTCTGGTAAGTCAAGAGCAGTGCACACTTATGGCAGAGATGCATATAGTGCTGTTAAAAGCAGTTTTACGTGAAGAAGACACTTCAAATACTACCTTTGGACCTGCTGACCTCAAAGATAGCGTTAATTCCACTTTGTATTTCATAGATGGAATGACGTGGCCAGAGGTTCTGCGGGTATATTGTGAGAGTGACAAGGAATACCATCATGTTCTTCCTTACCAAGAGACAGAGGACTATCCTTATGGACCAATAGAGAATAAAATCAAAGTTCTGCAGTTCTTAGTGGATCAGTTTCTTACCACAAACATTGCACGTGAGGAGTTAATGTCAGAAGGTGTTATTCAGTATGATGATCATTGTAGGGTCTGTCACAAACTTGGGGATTTGCTTTGCTGTGAGACTTGCTCGGCCGTGTACCACTTGGAGTGTGTGAAGCCCCCTCTGGAGGAGGTGCCCGAAGACGAGTGGCAGTGCGAGGTCTGCGTGGCACATAAGGTGCCTGGAGTGACTGACTGTGTGGCTGAAATCCAAAAAAACAAACCTTACATCCGACACGAGCCCATTGGATACGACAGGCACAGGCGGAAATACTGGTTCCTGAACAGGAGGATCATCATGTAAGTGAACCAATCATTGCATCATTTCTGAGCAGTAACATTGTGTTTTTAATGCTTCGTGTAGATTGCTGCTGCCATCTTAAAATTGTTCTTTCTTTAGATAAGGCTGTTGCTTGCTGTTTTGTAAGGAGATTGCTAAAGACCATGTAAATAATCCATATTAATCCAAAATTAATATTCTCGTAATCTATACGTAAAAAGGACATAAAAACAGGGCCTCAATATTAATGGGCCTAAAACACATGAATGTGAGGAAAAGAAAAGGAATATTAATGAGAACTCCCCAGTTTCTTATAGAAGTTACTGAAGAGGAGTTTGATTCTTTTTATGACCACGTGGTGTGTAGGACACTACTTGTGGTCTGTCACCTGGTTAAGCAGTGTTTGGCTGCCAAGTTCTGGTACTAGTTTGATGCTCTGCCTTTGAGGCTGAAACTTTCAGAGATGCTCAAAGAGATTCAATGTTACTAGAAATGCAGAAAATGTTGCATTGAACATTGTTCTGTAGTGCAAAGGAAGTTACCATAGCAAGTCATGCCTGTCTTCGAGGGAGGTACTGTGTGTGTTTCTCTCAATTACCTGTCACTGGTTGGTCTCAAGATATAAATGTACCTCAGAATATTAACAGGAATCAAACCCTTCTTAGTGAGGGCATTGTGCCCTGGATTTTACCCGAAAAGTTGAATCTGAAATCCATTTTTTCCAGGAAAATGGCTAAAGATTGGTTTTCTCATAAAAGAGTGTTCTTATCTAATTGTTCTCATAATGGAGGAGAAAATATATTTAAGCGAAATCAGTGCTATTGTTAAATTAGAAGAAATAGAGATTTTAGCAGAGCTCTGAAAACACAGAAACACAGTTTTCCATTCAGTGTTACAGAGAAAATAAACCACAGCTGGGTACCTTAACAGAATTTCATACAAAGCAGGTTACAGTGAATGTGTAAGATAGTAGCCAGCACGTTTAAAAGGGACTGTGAGGTCTGCTGATAGTGTAACATCTTGCAAAGAAGACATTTCTAAGGGCTCATGGTATTCCTTTAAAATGTGGGGTTGTTTCTCTGGGGTATTGTCAGCTGATGCTTTAAGTATTAATTATCTCTGCTCTGTTTCCTGTGTTCTTCTTTCATATTTGTAAAAAAAGGGTCCATGTTTGATCTTTTTTAGTTTCTTTGGGTTATAAATGTCACAGTAGTGTCAAGTAACCTTCCAAAGGATGCAGGGAATCTTTTATAATCTTCTCTTTTTTTCCTATATATATATATATGCTCCATGTTTATACTCAGTCATGTTCTCCACAGTAAGGGGTGGATCATTCAGGTGGTTCAGTTGGATGCAGTGGGCACCTGAAGCTGTTGATATCCCAATTATTCCATGCTTCATACAGAATTTCCTACCTTTTGTTTTCAGAAAATTTGTCCAAATCCTGATTTTCACAAAAAGCTTGGGTATGAAGGACACGTAACTGGGATTATTTTTGCTCTAGTTACTTGTGCTTTAATAACTTATGGTTTTCTCTACCCTGTTTTTGTATCTTTCCCCTCAAAACTTTTGAGGAAAAGGCTGTTCTAAAGATGGGTTTGTCTTCACTGCTCTCCTGTACTGGCAGAGATCTGGGAATTAACATTAAAAAATCCAGATCACTCAGGAGCTGATTGTGAGATAAATGGGCAGACTTTGTTTCCTCCCTGTATGTAGGCAGATAGGTAATTATTTTTAACCAAACTTGAGCTGTGAAATGATGTTTTTTCCCAGTGAAGTGGAGTATTTGATGTTCACAAGGTTTTGATACAGGCAGTACTTCAACATATTTCAAACTAAAATGAATCATGCAGGTGCTTCGTGAGCCTTTGAAATCTGCACATGTGAGAGTTGTTTCTTTCTAGCACATTGGTAGTAATTTTAACTGCACTTAGAAGAGACGTCTTCCAAAGTTAAATGTATTGAGTTTTTAAAAACCAGTATTTTGCATTCCTTTTAGGTGTTCTGTGGGTAAATTATTTCATAAGGGGGCAAAAGTACTACACGACTTAATTCCAGGGAAATGCAACTTTAATAACTCTCATAGACATTAAACTCCATAGTTTCATTTTTGAAATTCAGTAAGCATGCTGTATTGCAAACCCAACTTTTTGCATGTATTTATTTATTTATTTATAGACACCAAACAGGATCAAACCACACCTGATATCTTGGATAACTGAAGGGTAATTTAAGGGGTAACTGCCAAATGCTAAAACCTGAGATCTTTGAAATTATATTATTGTATCAACTTTATTAAAATGAATAGAGTGTGTTCCCCAATGCCATGTGATCAAATGCATCAGAGGAAACGAATAGATCTAAAAATAATCTGCACAAATACCGATTTGAAATCCTGCCCAGGAGGATTAGAGAACTGAAATCCTAAATTCTTGGTGGTTTTGTTTCTCAGAAGGGTTTTTAGGGCTTTTTACTTCTTCTCCCCTCTCCCCCTTTAAGTGTCATAAATCCAGCCTACTGCTGGTTTTCCTACCTTGTAAAGGGTTTCGTAGACTTGTTCCTTGATACTTTTATTTCCATCACTTGCATTTTTTAAACCCATCGTTGTGGATTTGTTTCTCTTTTCCACCTCTTCTGTTTTACAAAGATGGAAGAGTGGACACTGAAGGAGTCTCCTCATGAACAAATATCAACAAGATTAAAACACAAAAACAGGCCAAGAGCAAATTAATTCCTGACGTTTTTGTTTCAAGCTGTTTACAAATTAAGGATGATGCCTCTGGGTCAGTTGCATTTGTTTTGCTTGTGAAGATTATTTCTGCAAGTTATTAACTCAGGAAATTTGGGACTTAGACTTGCATTGTCTTTGTAAACTGCTGCTGTGTTTTAACAAGTTTATCTTTATAGAAATATTGAAATGCTTTGGATTTATCAATTATCTGTGAAGGGAGATAATGAAACACTGTTTGGCTTTAATTTTGATAGCAGAAATAGGCCACACATTGTTATTCCTGAGTTGTATGGATCTTCCTCGACAGTCAAAAGCAATTTCAGCTTTTTTTTTTTCTGTAAGATTTGTCATGCTGTTTATGTTCTTAGGAGGTCCTCCTCTATTTTCTCCAGTTAATTAACAAGAGTTTGGGTCTTCATTTGAATAGATTGCTTTAAACAATTTCCTGAATTCTTCAGTTTCCAACTGCATCATCATGGAATTCAGGAAGTATCTGCTACTAGTAGTACTAAATATTTTGTTACCAGCTTACTTGAAAGTTTCAAGCATCTTCTATGTTGCTTTTATCAGTCTTTAAACTTGTCTCTGCAGCCTGCCAGTGAATAAATAGTTCCTGTCAGCCAAGGAGGCTGAAAGAGGTAGGAAAGAGTCATGTGATTCTTTTCTCCCTCCTTGGCCTCACACATTGTGTGTGACTCAGCTGAGTTCCCTGGAGTCTCACAGACCTGTCCAGCACCAAGCTGGCAAATCTGTCCGGACTGTCCCAGAAAAACATTGGGAACTGGTCCTTGTGCAGCCTGGCATCTTCCATCTTTTTATGACAACCCCTCTGATTTCTTCAGAGGGTAAAAGTCGTGTTCCTTTATTAAACACAAAAAGATGTTAAGGGAAAGTTAGCTGAAATTATATAATTCGTAATTTAAGTCTTATCTAAGTTGGCCAAAATGGATTGCATGGAATGATTTCTGCTGCGCGCTCCAAGTCTTCCCCTGGCACACATCTGAATCTTGGAAAGAAGTCTGGCCAGAGATGAGTTTGGTGTAAGCACACAGACCAAGCAGTTTGTGCTGTTTCACATTTCTGTCTGTGCTTTTTCAAGAGAAAACTCTTTAATTCCTGAAATTTTCTTGCTAAGGTTGTGGTAATCTTCAGCTGAAAACAAACTTTATGCTCAAACCCTGATATAAATGAAGTAGAAAGGTATTGAAATACTCTTGGATAGCCTTATTGTCTGTTTCTAGAAATTATCTGAGCAGTTCTTTAATGGACAGGACTCAAATCACACATGGAATGATTAGCTCCAAGTGCTTTCTGCAGAATACTCTTGGTGGTCTGATGTCTCAGCTTTGCACACTGAGCCTCGGGGTTTACTGGCCTGCAGTACAGCAAACCTTCCTGGTGCTGAAGGCTTTTTCTTGAGTTATCCAGGGAAACTGAAAACAGCAGTTAATTGCTTTTCAGTCCAATGGAACCTTGCAAACCTGGAATAGGAAGGGCTGATAGGGAGGGAAAAGCCAGATGCTGCTCGGGATGTTCAGGTGACACACATACTCACCCTGGCTGTGTTAGTGCAGCTGGAGCAGTCTCAGATTTGCTGAATGGGGGGAGAAACATGAAAATAAGAAAACACTTGGATGATCACCATCAAAATAGAAGCAATGTGTACAAGCTGCTTGTCTGGCAGATAGATGCAGGCACAGCCTTTTTTCATGGAGAGATGAAAATATATTGTCAGACTTGATCTCAAAGGTCTTTTCCAGCTGAAGTGACTCTCTGATTCTGTATGAGGCGTATATTCTATATTGTTGCATATCTAGGTCATATAAGAGGATGTATAAATGCCATTATCTCTCTAACAAATAATCCTGTAACAGCTACAACAGAGGGGTTCAAAATGAAAGGTTCAAGTTCCCTTCTGGGTCAGTTAAGAAATAGAGTAATAACACCATCATATTCTCCAGTCATGTTTGTCAGGAGCACAGCAGCCTTACAACTGCTGCTCTGCACTTGCTATTTCCCTTGGACATTTGCCAGGGAAAGCTCAGAAGGCACCCATTCCCTGTCCTTTTTAGTTAAGCATTTTATTTAATCTTTTTATTTCCTCCCACTGTGTAAGGCCCTATTCTTGCACTCTCATATCCCCTTCCATCTTGGTTTTTGGGTGCTTGCCTTTATCTTCCTCTGCTGTGGCTTTTGTTCACCACCGGTAATGAAAGTGCTCTCATTCCTATTGATAGTAAATAACTCTTGGTTTAGAGGAAATGTGGTTTAAACAGTAATTTTGTTTAACATGGAAGTTTACAGGCCTACAATATTCCATAGAGTCAAATGATTGTCAGTGTTCAGCTGTTACATTTTGGTGTGTTGTACGTGACAGTCTTCCTGAAATGAGCTGTTTTCTGAGAAAACTTGTCAATCCTAACAGGTTGGCATGGTTAAAACTAATGGAGTGTTGGCAGTTTTGAGGAATAAATGGGTAAAGCAGAGTTAGTTTTTCATGAGCAAAGACCTTTATGAGAGAGACACAAGTTTCTTTGCACCAGGTTTTATCATCAAAAGCAAAAGTCTGTTTTGTAATAATGATTATGACAAGTTAGTAGTTGAATTTTGTGTAATACTGCTGTTATTAACTTCACAACCGCCTTATTTCAGCCGTGTTCTGTTTGAGTTGCAAATATTGTTTCACAAATATGGAGTGGGAGACAGTAGCTCAACAACGATCGAGTTCCCTTAAGGTTGTTTGTCTTTCTGAATCCCTGTTGCCAGTTTGTGCCATTTTTAATGCATAAGCCACAGGAAGGGGACCAGTAGAGAGGAACCTGTGGCAAAGCCCACAAGGGCAGATCTTTGAGATTTACAGTCTGCTTCCCATTGCTGTCAGCTCTCTGGGTTGGGGCTCTCAGTGAGCCACAGGCCTGCAGTGCTGGAACAGGGGCTGCAAGGGCAGCAGTAATTTATCTCCTTTGCCCAGGTGAGGGCCAGGCTGGGCAGTCAGTGGCACCCACAGGGTGTGGGGAGCACTGGGGTGTGCTGTGGAAATGAGTGGATGGGCTCATGCCAGCCTGGATCTGGCTGCTGCTGCTCCACAGGATGGATCCAGCCAAGTCAAAATCCAGCAGCTGCAGAACCACCTGGAGCATCCTCGCTGTGTTCTGCAGCCTCCAGGAGAGCCTGTTAGCTGGGGTATTGATGGAGCTCCCTTGGGTCTGTGGCCCTGCTGAGATGCTGTTGGCACCAGTAATTCTGGGCTCATGGAGTAGTGCAGATGAAAAATGTGGAAATCCCTTGATCTTTTCAAAGGTGTTGTGTTATGACTCATCCCTTACTGGTGCTCTCACAGGTGGATACTGTAGGATGCCAATATAAAATATTTTATGAATGTGACGTACTATACTTTGAATTTCCTAGCTGTGTTTTTTCCCAAATACGCTGTCAGAAACTACCATTATGGATTCTGGACTTACAAATTATTTCAGACTTAGTAGTAAATTACTGGTTACAGAAATAGTAAAAAATTATATTTATATATTAGAATAAACCTTGTTGTCAGATTGGACAAACCAGTTTTAAGGACACTTCAAAGCATTCCTGAGAAAGTTGTCATGAGAACTGAGGGGATGAAGAAAGGGTAGGAAACAAGAAAGGAATATTGATATTAAACTGGGTGCATATGAGCAATATGATTTGTTTATTCACACTGAGGTATTGACAGTTCACAGTGTTATGCAGAAAGCAGGCTGATAGCAATTTTTGTCATTTATCCAGATACTTTAAAATCAATATTTTTTAAATACTGCTACAGAGAGGAAGATTCAGAAAGTGAGAAGGATAAGAAAATCTGGTACTACAGCACAAAGATCCAGCTGGCAGAGTTAATTGAATGCCTGGACAAGGATTACTGGGAAGCTGACCTATGCAAAACCCTGGATGAGATGCGTGAAGAAGTTCATCGGCACATGGATGTGACAGAAGACCTTACAAACAAAGCAAGGGGCAACAACAAGTCTTTCCTTTCTGCAGCAAATGGTAGGAATATTTTGTGTGATGGGAATAGATGCTGCACTTTGAATCAAATCTAGTTTATCTTACGTCAGAAGCAGGATTTATGTCGTGTTATTTGTGCTCCGTGACTCTGTAGGTGGTTTGTTGTTTCGTGCTGACAACATGCTTTATATTGTAGATGAAATTTTGGACATTATCAGAGCAAGAAAAGGAGAAATAGTGGAAGATAAAAACACAGGAGAGGAGGAAGCAGAAAAGGCCAAAAGTGATGCTGATAATGACCAGACAGATGCTGAGAGAGACAAGGAAGAATCTGGAGACCAGGATAAAATTGAGGAAACACACAGTGAGCAGGATGTGGAAAAAGAGAAGACAGAAGGTAAAGAAACTGACTGTGCTTTAACAGCTCCTTTTAAGTGAAGTGAGCCCTACATTTCTTTAAGTGTTAATGCAATACTTTCTTTGTATGATTCTCCAAGATATTTCTGTAACAGGTGATATTTGTCTGTTTGTTTGTGCTTATATGTTGGAATTGTTCTTAAGTAATTTCACCAATTTCCCTACTTCTATACAGCTGGCTCCTAGATACCCTGCCTTGAGGTACAGGTGGTGCTTACAGGTTGTGATCAACATGTTTGTAGTAAGCCACATTACATCATTTTAAACGTTCTCCTTCTCACAATTGGTTTGTTCTTTGATTCTGAGACAATACCACCTCATACAAAAAAAGGAAAAGAAAATTTTCAGCATTATCAAACAAACAAAGCTGCTGAAGTTGCTTTCTATGGGTGATGCCAAATGACATCCTAAGGCATAATAAAGAACATCCCTAAAGTTTTGTTGTGCGTTTTACTATAGAGGCAACAGTCGTTGGGGATAAAAGTAACTCTGTGACCTCAAGCACTGATGACAACACCACAAATCCTTCTGCAGGAGAGAATAGTTGCTCTGAAGGGAAGGACGCAGTGGGGTGTCAGTCAGAAACCCTTGATAGCAACAACGTGGCAGAGAAGAAGGTGGCAGCAGAGCTCCCTCTGGAACTCTCAGGTACAGAAGGCACTGTTACCAATGCCTCTGTAATTTGGGGAATCTGTTTTTCTCTCTGATTTGTCCACTAAAACCATTCCCAGCGTATATCACTCGTGCTGTTTGCTTGCAGTGCCATCCTTTGCTGCTACGTTGTCATTATTAACATTTCAAAGTTAATTTTCTTGCAACTAGTGCTTGAAATTTGTGGTCCTCCATGACATTCCATGCCTTCCAAAGACAACTATGGCTAAGCTTTTTATTTTCTATTTTCTGTATATTTTATTTTTCCATAGTGATCTGTAATGGTTGTTAGCATCCTCTCAAAGTTTATTTCAAATCTAATTTGCTGCTGGCTTGTTTATTATTTTAACCTCTCATTTACTGTGTAAATTACTAACAAAGCATTTTCATTCACATGAATAAACCGTTGCACTGAAATGTCAAAATTAAAATTGTCATGCAGGAAATTTTAAACAGGTTTCAGAATTTTAAGCACAAGGGTTATTGTATTTCAACATGTTTTGTTCTGCTGTGTCAGTGACTCAAAGGTAATAATATACACTATTTAAAACCAGACAAACTTACTTTTGCTTTAGGAATAAGTGGGAGGTGATTAGGTGTAACATAAACTATGAATGTACTATTCTAGAATTACTTTATATTACGTTTAGAATTATATTCTGTTGCAGGTTTTACTACATAACCAAATGTTGTTGTAAACAGCTGATCACCATTTAAATGATCAGGATTTTATCCTCAGATTTATTCTCAGTTCCTAAAAATCTAAACATGTGTGATGTGAACATATTCAGTGTGTTATGTTTTAAAAAGGGGCAGTAAGTGTTTTCTCTCCTACAGAAATAGTTCCTCATGCAGTCACAATCTGCAACTTTTCAACTTAGGAAAGTCAATGCATCCAAAAATTGTAATAAACTTTCTGTACAGGAGGACGAAATGAAAGTTAAAATTAATCTGTAATCTGCAAGCCTCACAATATGCTTTTTAAGTACAGAAAATGTCCTCGTACGAGACAAAGACCATATATTTTAGATACATGACCAATTTTTTTTGCCTTTTCTCCTATTTTTTATTTCCTTTTAAAGTTAAAATAACTGTGTAGAGGTTTAATGGAAAAGATCCATATCCTATAATTTTGTTTCAGACAACTTTATAGTTTTGTATTTTATTTTAAAGATTCACTTATATATATTTACCATTATTTATTATACTTTCACAAGTACTTTTCTCCTCCCAAAGCTTCTACGTGAGTTGTCAATTAGTGGGCTCTTTTTTGTAGGGAACTGTGTGTGGAGAGGATTTTTCCTCATATCTAATCCACTATATTCACAGTGATGTTTGTGTTGTTACTATGAAATTTCAGTTTGAGAGTGTCAAAGAGAGGGAGAGATACTGAACCAGGATCAGTGAGGCAGTGACCCCCAAAAGAGGGGGGAAATGTGAATAAAATGCGGTGGCAGATGATGATGTCTGTTAAATGCCATTTGGATATGAAGAGTCTGGTTTGGGTGCTTCCACTCTCCTGCAAACAGCAGCCATGGAAACAGGTCCATTTCTCCTCATAGTAAAAAGGGAAATGGATCAAACAGTGGTGGTGACCCATTTGGCACAGTCAGAAATCAAGATGCATTCAGATTAGGGATCCTCTAAGAATTCCAGAACATTTACTTGGTCCATCCTTCTGCTAGGAGTGAATATTACATAAAAACCAGGTTTTGTTCTGTCACTTTTCTCAACAACATCAGAATCCCTGATGCTTTGGAAGAATTCTAGAAACAGGCAGATCTTGTCGATTTTAAACAGCTGAACTGTCTCCCTTTGGCACTAAGCCCAGAAGACATTGTTGGGTTTGCTGTTTTGAGGGATTGGGGCTTGTTCCTACTGGGAGGCTGGAGGGATTTATTTCGAGGTAGCTGCAATTCAGTGAAATTTAGTCAAAAAATTCCTACTGGGGCAGCACAGTGGGTGAGGTGACAACAAAGTCCAGAGCTGTCAAGACACAGTAATGACAGCTGAGGACCAGGAATCCATTTGAAGCCACATTGAGACCCATCAGATCAGGAAGGGGCTGATGTTTTAAGTGGGCTTATATTTAGGGCAGTGCCAGTGGAACAGAAATCTGTGGGATTCCTGAGAATTAAGGTGCTCAGGAAGACACAATCAAAGACTGCATGGAAAACAAGGGAAACTGAAAGGTTTCAGTGCTCTGAGGAACAGCTGAAGCACAAGAAAATGAAAAGAGAGAAAATCAGATGCTTCAGGAAGGCCAAATTTTATGAATTCTAAATGCAAAATGGTCTCAGGGTTATCTGTGTGTGCATCTATAGAAAAAAAAAATTGTTTTGGATGAAATACAAATGTATTTTAAATACAGGTATAAATTTCAGTTTTTCAGAGATGTGGAAGTTGAAACACCTTGAAACAGAACAAAAAATGCTTTCATGGATACCATGTTCTGAAGGGAATTAATATTTTATATGTGTCTCCCTCCAGTCCAGCAAAACATGTTCATCTGCCTTCTTTTGATGAAAACTTTAAAAAGTTGCACTGACCCAATTGAAAAGAAAAAAACTAAAACTGAAGTTGTTCTTTTGTAGAAGAAACTGGCCAGATGATCCCCAGCAGTGGTTCTGCTGCACCTCCACAGGCAGATGTTGAGAACAGCAGTGGCAGCGAGCTGGGCTCTGGCCAGAACGACTCCATCAGGACTCTTGATGATGCTGAAAATGCAGAGAGGGGATCCCAGGCTTCAGAGGACATAGGTAACAATGATGATGATAATAATGATAATAAGGATGATAAGGATAAAGACATCTCCAACTTCCATTTTATGCATCTTTTCACTGAACTTCCTGTTCTGTTAGTAACTTCTGTACATCAGTAGAAAACTTCCAATTCTTAAGTTTGTTTTAAAAGCCTTTTTATTCCTGGGCAGGAGAGAAATCCAATGGTGACAGAAGTGATTCTCCAGGTTCAGGGAAAGGCACGCCGGGCTCGACACGGATGCTCACCAGATTGAGAAATCCAGATAGCAAACTGAGCCAGATGAAAAGCCAGCAGGTTGCTGCTGCAGCAAACGAAGCAAATAAGTTATACAAAGAAACCAGAGAGGTTTGTGCACATCTTGGAAAACTTAAAGAACTATAAAAAATGTTCTGAAAAAATGATAATTTCTTTAAATGATACTAAATTTTATTTTAAAGTTTAAATTAGGTTTTTTTTCAGGCAATGGAGGGACTTAAAAAAAAAAAAGGCAGTAATAATAAATTAGCAAAGGGTGAAATTGTAATATCATGGGAATCTTTTTTTCCCCCCCTTCTCCTTTCTCTTGCTCACTTGGGTGCTCTTTACAAAGTGATGACAGTGACCCAGTGCCCTGGTATAATTGTTTTGTATGACTGGGTTGTTTGTTGTTTTGGTTCTATTTTTTTTTTAAGTAGCCCAGTTTATCCAGGAACGAAGTGTTGGGACTTTTTTGCAGTTAATTGTCTCCATATTATTTGGTATATTAATTTTATTTTTGTTAATAGACTTTCCTTGTAAGCTAACATTTAGTACATTTATTGACAAACAAATTAGTTAGGATAACTGTAGGTGATGTTATCCATGCCATGTTTTCAAAGTCCAGGGTATTTGTTTGCTAAGCTGCACGTCTGAATTCTGTGATGGACCAAGGAGGGGGTTCACAGAGAGTTTACCTGAATTTAGTGGAGCTGCTTTCCCAAAGCTCTCTCCCTCCATAGGCACAGTCAGAGCAGCAAAACAGATCCCTGTTTGGTCTGAGGAGCCTGGATGGTGATTTTTTAATGTTAAAGTTGATCTGGGAATATCCTAACTCTGTAGACGGGCAGCAATGAAGTACATGCACTGGTGTATTGGATAAACAATTATTTGCTTCTACAAACTGGCGCTGGGTATTTTTATTCTTTTGTGGATAGACATTTGAAGCCTAGATCATAAACAAGTAAATAAAAGGAGTTATTTTACAGATTCACTGAGAAGTTTCCAATATTTCTTTCATAAGGTTCTGGTGGTCAACTCTCAAGGCGAAATCTCCCGAGTGAACACCAAGAAGGACGTGGTGATTAAAGGAAATATCAACAACTACTTCAAGCTGGGGCAGGAGGGGAAGTACCGTGTTTATCACAATCAATATGCCACCAATTCCTTCGCTTTGAACAAGCACCAGCACAGGGAGGACCACGACAAGAGGCGACACCTCTCACACAAATTCTGCCTGACTCCAGCTGGGGAGTTCAAGTGGAATGGCTCTGTGCATGGCTCCAAAGTTCTCACCATATCCACCCTGAGGCTGACCATTATTCAGCTGGAAAACAATATCCCAGCATCCTTCCTTCACCCTAATTGGGCTTCCCACAGGTAAATGAATAAATGGAAAAACATATTCTCGTGTTTTACGTGTGGTTTTGCTAGCAGTGTTAATGAGCAATAGTCTTTGTTTTTTCAAATCTGCGATTTCCAAGCACTGTGCTTCACTATAATCAAACATCCAGTGTGCTTATGATGAAGGCTAAAAGGGTTGTACATTTGAGTAAAGTATTACTACAGGAGTTTTTATCCTACCATTAAATCTTCTTAAAATGGCAAGCCATATTAGTGCATGTATATGTTTCAGATCATTCTCTTTTTTCCAATTTAGGTCTAACTGGATTAAGGCTGTTCAGATGTGCAGCAAACCCAGAGAATTTGCACTAGCACTGGCTATATTGGAGTGTGCAATCAAACCAGTTGTCATGCTGCCCATCTGGCGGGAATCCTTGGGGCATACGAGGTAAAATTAATAAATACTAATAGATGGTTGAATATGAGAGTTTTACTTCGGTTTGCAATTGCTAATTCCTCTAAGCCTGTAAGAATTGCATTTGAATCGAGATAGTCATTCAGCACTTGAAGTGTATTTTCTCAATCAGAAACACTGAAAAACCGTGACAATATTTTTATAGTGTCATTGCTCCTGTGTTTGTTTTATCTGAGCCACAGTCTCAAAACTGCTAAACTCTGGGAGAGTAGAAGAGCAAATTCCACCACTCAGTTCAGTGGAGTCTGGATTTTGTCTTCTCATTTTGTCACAGGAGCAGAAAATAGATGTGTCTGGTGTTAGATACAATTGCATCCAGCTGTGTTTGCCTCACTGAAATAGCAAAAAAAGTGATGTTTGTGTTACAAGTAGTACCTAAAACCAGATAGTGGGCATTCCTCTTAACTTCAGATATTTAAACTTACTCAAAGGGATATTATGTGCTGTTGGCTTCTTACATTTGCTTGCAAGATCCTGCACTTTAATGCACTTAAATCTGTATGGATTAGATTACGCAGGATGACAGCAATAGAAAGAGAAGAAAAGGAGAAAGTGAAAAAAAAAGAGAGAAAACAAGAAGAAGAAGAAACAATGCAGCAAGCTACATGGGTGAAATACACATTTCCTGTCAAACACCAGGTGAGGGTTTCCTTTGTTGGAAGAAAAAAGAAAATACAGGAACAGTTGATTTCTGAGTCTTTTTCTCTTTTCATTTAAGCTGACAGTGTTCATGTCCTTGTGTTACACCTACATGGAAGTAGGAACCATGGCCATGTATTCAAGCACATTATCTTAGTCTGAACTGAATTTGATCTGTGTCATGTTCTTATTGACACTGCCTGAGTGATCCTGAGAGATACTGGTCTGCAAATGCCACCTTTCCTAATGGAAAGTTCTATGGGGTTATTGGAACCTTGTCTGTGTGTCTGTCCCTGTCCTGCTCCCTCTCCCCAAAAAATCTAGCTTAAGGAAATTTGTGTAATATGATGGGAACTACTGTAGAAACCTCTTTATATCCTCCTTAGTATCTCCTACAGTAGATATTAACTACTTTTGTTGGAGTAGTTCTTTGCTCTACACTTGTTATAACAAGCATATGGGTTGATTCAAAACTCCTAAAATCTTTCAGCTTTTAGGTAAATAGATTCTCACAATTAAATTAAGTAAATGAGGCTTTTAGATGCTACAATGATAGATCAATTTAATTATCAGCAGATACATCTTCAATTTTAGTACATTATTACCCAAATATGCTTCAACTTGCTTGGAAAAGTGGGTAAAATGTGGTGTTTTTAAAAATTATCTTTGTTTTTTAAAAGTAAACATTAATAATGCAGCAAATAGCATCATTAATACTGCTTTTTAAAAATATTTACAGGTTTGGAAACAAAAAGGGGAGGAATATAGAGTAACAGGATATGGTGGCTGGAGCTGGATTAGTAAAACCCATGTCTACAGGTTTATGCCCAAACTGCCAGGAAATACTAATGCAAATTACAGAAAATTGCTATCAAGTAAGTGTCTGCATTGCTTACATTTTTTTTTAATTGCAGTTAATTTGTGTGTGATATTTCTTAAGGAGACTTTAGGAGTAATGTTCCAGCAAAGCTTTTGTGGATATCTGGTGATCTTGTTCAGTGTAACCTGTTCAGTTGTCACAGACATTTTGTAGCTACATTAAATTGTTTCAGTTTTGTTATGTGTAATACTTGTGCATCTTTGTATAGCCTTATTTAAATTAAAGGTAGATAAAAGTTATGTAGAGCATCAAAACCAAAAAACAACATCTTAAATAATGAGGGGGTATATATATATATTTAGTAGGTCACTGTTTAATCTGTGGTGTTACCACTGGATGCCTTATTGTCTTTCTGAATTTCACTAATGGTGTGCAAATGGTTTGAGAGGTAAATTAACATACATTCAAATGTGGCAGAGTACAAAAAATACTCTGGATAATTGAAATAATTTAATTTGTTAATAGCAAAGAGCGAAAATGAAAAATGCAGCTTGGATAAACGGAAAGGTCCAGCTAAGGTAAAAACAGAGAAAGACAGAGCAAAGGATTCTCGAGATCTGCAAGCAAAAGACAAAGCAGATGTTTCAGAAACCTTGGAGAAAGTACAAGTAAAAGAAGAAAAGTTGCGTGAAGACAAATTAGGAGTTGACACAATTTCTGAAAACTTAGATCATGCAAAAGACACAGGTGATAATCTTTTGTTATTGTGAAACTCATGTTATTGCATGAGTAAAAGCATAGAACCTCAGAAATAACTAGTGAAAAACTGTGTAACAGATTTTGTCAAGACATCTAAAATGTCTCAGTTAAATGATTGCCTGTTATCCATTGTAGTGGTGTCTGAAGCTTTTGTTCCTTTTTTAATTGAAATCTATTAATATGCTAAAAGGTCCATTTATTGCTTAGTAGTTAATGTAAAAATATAATTTTTATTCATTGTTGGGGAGCTCACTGACTCAGAGTTGCTTCTTCTTCACAGTGGAAAAAGACGTCGATGGTGAAAATGATAAAGTCGTCAAGGAGGAACCCATGGATGTGGATGATATGAAAATTGAATCCTCCATAAAAGATGAGGAAAGTCATTGTAAGCGGGATATAATCAATGTCAGTGAGGGATTTCATTTAAGGACTTGCTACAAAAGGAAAGTAAAATCATCAAAATTAGATGGACTCCTGGAGCGGCGAATAAAACAGTTTACACTGGAAGAAAAACAACGTCTAGAAAAGATGAAGCTGGAGGCTGGTGCTAAAACTGGGGGCATTCGATCTGTGAGCCCCCAGAAGAACACAGATGAGCTACAAATGAGGAAAGGAAAAGAAGGGAGCCAGTTTGACTCTTCTTCCCAAGATCAAAGCTGCATTTCAGACAAAACCCAAGGCGAAGATGCGGAGCAGGACTGTTTGCCCATCAGCAGCGTCTCCTGTACCAAAACTGGGGATGAAGATGAACCTTCTTTGCCTTTGTCAAACAGGCTCTCAAAAGAGGGGCAGCTGCTGGGTGAAGACTCCCCTCAATCCTCTGAAGGAGACAGCTCTGCTCAGAATGATGGCAGAGAAAACAACCCTGAACCTTCGACTGCTGATAAGTGCCAGGGACAAGAGGCTCTTGGAGAGTCTGAGAGCTCTTTCGTGGATGGCTTGAAACAAACTAGTGCAGAAGGCAGAATCAAATGGGATGTTTCAAAAACAAATGAAAAACCCTTCAAACAGAAGCTACCTATTACCAGAGTGTCTCAGCGAGAGCTTGAAAACTTAGGGCCAGTGGTACCTGAAAGCAGCTGTAGAAGAGATGCTGTGGCTGCTCTTGAAAAAACAGACTCAGAAGGGAATTCTGAACAGCAAAGCAAAGATCCAGAAAACAATTGTATGATAAAAAGCCATATGGAAACCTCTCAAGAAAGTGAAATGGAGGAAGAAATTGCTCCTGTAAAGACTGAAAGTAAATCTGAAAAGATTATATTTCACCAAAAATCAGGTAATAAAGACCTAGAATCGTTTAAAACAGGGCTGATTTCTGAAAGAAACCTTGAAGGTCAGACTCTGGAACACATGGATGGGGAAGATGGTAATGAGGACTTACTGAGCTCTAAATTAACAGAGGCTAATGGTCAAAAGAAAGGTCAGGAACTGAACGTGGAGACAGGTACCATGAACAAATATCTTGATCAGACAAATGTAAATACTGTTACTGACAAAAAGAATAATAAAGACGAAGAAACTGAGACAGAAAAGGAAAAATCATCATTTCAAATGAATGGAAAAGACAATGACATTAAAGCCTTATCAAATGATGACTGCTTAGTGAAAAATACCTGTGAAGCTAAGGCAGGGGGTGATATCGAACCAAAAGTTAATAATATTAATAAATCCATTCCAGAACATGAAATAAAACCATTGACTTTTAAGGAATCTTCAGTAAAACCGTTCATGAATGGTGACATCATGGGACAGGACACAAAGGATAAAAATAACATGGACTCAAAGTCACGTCTGCAGAGTTCACCTGAGTCTCAGTCTGGGGAGAGTCTTCAGCCACCAGATCAAGTTCCCAAGTGTGTGCAGAAAACTGGAGAAAACCAGCTTTCTCCTGAGAGATCTGCCAGTGTTGGCTCTGCTTCCCTACCAACACAGCCTGTCTGTAAAGAAAATAACCTGAAGAGTGAAACAGAATCTATGGAAACGGAAGCAATTGAAGAGAAGAAAGTTGCTCCGTCGCCTGTAACCTCGTGTGAGGAGTCCAGCTTGAGCAGTCACTTTGCTGACCAGAATGGGGTACAGGCATATAAAATGGAAAACATTAATGGAGAAAGTAAAATAAAAACTGTTATTACTGAAGTGACTACTACAACCTCAACTGTGTCCACGGAGTCCAAAACAGTGTTCAAGGTGGCAGAGACTGGAGCTGCCAGTGAGAAAACCACAGTTGTTTCCTCTACAGAAAACTGTGCCATCTCCACTGTCACCACCACCACCACTGTGACCAAGCTCAGCACTCCAGCCACAGACAGTAACCCTGATGTCATCTCTGTCCAGGAGCACAGTAAAACAGTGGTTACAACAACAGTCACCGATTCACTGACCACCCCAGAAGGCACATTGGTGACTTCCATGACTGTCAGCAAAGAATATTCCACAAAGGATAAAGTGAAGTTAATGAAATTCACAAGACCCAAAAAAACTCGTTCTGGAACTGCCTTACCATCTTATAGGAAATTTGTTACCAAAAGCAGTAAAAAAAGCATCTTTGTTTTACCCAATGATGACTTAAAAAAGCTGGCCAGGAGAGGAGGGATCAGAGAGGTTCCTTATTTCAATTATAATGCAAAGCCTGCCTTGGATATCTGGCCATATCCATCACCAAGACCAACTTTTGGGATCACTTGGAGGTACATACTTTACATTTTTGAAGAAAGTTTAGGATCAATTAATTATGATGAAATTAATTGATTTTTAAATTCAAGTGATACACATTTGTGACCAAACATGCAAATTTTGCTATTTATGATTCAGTTTTCTATATTCAGTAAAAATAGAATGGAAAACCTTTGTCCTTTTGGTTTGGTTGGGTATTTAAAATTGATTCTAAAATATCATTCATTTTGTGTCATTAGGTACCGACTCCAAACAGTCAAATCATTGGCTGGAGTGAGCCTGATGTTGAGGTTATTGTGGGCATGTCTCAAGTGGGATGATATGGCAGCAAAAGCTCCACCTGGGGGAGGAACCACAAGGACAGGTATTGTTATTTTAAATTTCTGGGTTTCTTTGCAAAAGCTTTTGCTGGAAATTCTGAGTATTACACCACCTGAAAACATTTCTGTAAAGATTGGCTGTCAGCTGTGGCATTTGAATTTAGGTTGCTGTTTTCTTTGCCTTGAGTATATTGGATTGATTGGAGATTTAGCTTTGTTTCTTTCTGTTATTAATGTGCTGGGACTAATTTGTTGCAGAAACAACTGAAACTGAAATTACAACAACAGAAATAATCAAGCGGAGAGATGTTGGTCCGTATGGGATCCGGTCAGAGTACTGTATAAGAAAAATCATTTGTCCCATTGGTGTACCAGAGGCTCCAAAAGGTTGGTTGGTTTGTTTGTTTAAACATTTCTCCCCCTCCATGTAATCTAGAGAAATTAAGGTAACTGGATCTTTATGCTAATTCAGCCCATCAAGGGAGCAAATGCAGCTTGCCAATATTAATTCACCTACAGGAAACAAGCGCTGCATTTAACAAATGGACATGATTTATCTGAAGCTGAAAGGCCTCCCTGTTTATAAAATGGGACTGAAAGCATCACTAAACCTTGGTTTACACTTCAATTTTGTTTTACAGTATAGCTCAATGTGTGTGTTTTTACTGTTTCCTAAAGAAACTCCAACACCCCAGAGGAAAGGACTGCGATCAAGTGCCCTCAGGCCAAAAAGGCCAGAGACCCCCAAGCAAACAGGCCCTGTTATAATGGAAACTTGGGTAGCAGAGGAGGAGTTGGAACTGTGGGAGATCAGGGCATTTGCTGAAAGGTAAAGTGAGCTTTTAAAGAAGTATTTTTCATCTGTGTCATTGTTAAATAAAAGTTCCTCTAGAGAACACAAACCTTGTCACTGTGATCACTAGAAACACATCTGTGTTGTGTTTTTACTGGGTCTTTTGATATTGATAGTCAAGCCTAAAGTTATAAAGCTAAACTATTTGTTGGTACCAAAACTAAGGTGTGCAGATATTTCAGATTTGTTAGAACTAATAGTATATTAATTTTTCCATTAATTTTTCTTATGAACTAACCACTGTTAAATGCTAAAAGGTTATTGCTGTAACGCATGGAAAAGCTGTAGGCTGCTTTTGACATGACTTTGTACAGTATTTGTTAAGTATTTCTATAATCCAAAGAAAATGCCTGTGTACAAGTAAATTGAGCCTGAGAATAATCAAGTCATAAGATGCATATTTTCAGTATCACGTGCTTATAGTTAGTACAACATTTTTGAGTCTCTTGGAAAGAATAATTTTAAATGTATATTATTACATGGGTTCCTTGCAGTCTCAGATGGAATTATAAATTCCAGTTTTGATTAATAGTTTCCTGTAAGATGTTGCCATAGTTTAGCATCAGGGTATTTCAGGGATGTTGCATGCAACTTCAGTAGTTTATTTTGAAATATTTTTAAAGCCATGACCAGTTTTTCAGTGATCATCTGTCTCAATGGTTGCTCTTACGAGAGCAGTTAAACTGAGTAAAACAAAATGCAGTTTGATGGTTGGATTTTATGTGGTAGGATAACTTACTTTTGGTTATGTCTTTGGCAGGGTGGAGAAGGAAAAGGCACAGGCAGTTGAACAACAGGCTAAGGTTAGTGAACAGAAGAAGGCAGAGGAGTTCAAGGCCCAATTGGAGGCTCAGCTAAAACACCAACGTTTGGCTGCCCAGCAGGTGGGGAGCTGTTGGTCGTCCCAGCAGTCAGCAACTGCACTGCTCACCACATGCATCACAGCCTGGGAAATGAAGTTACCCCTTGCTTGCACCATTTCTCAAATAGTTCCAACTGCAGATTAAGCCATCAACCAATGCTGCTGCCACTGTGTACATTTGTTATTTTGAAACAGGGTTAAAGTAAAGGTTTGTTCTGGATTGCCTGTTTTTCCCCCATGTCATTTCTGACACTTTAGAAAGGTTTAGTTTGTTTCCATTTTAAAGAAGGCTGGGAAGCACTCATCTCCAGGTAAGGTTCTCAGTGTTCTGTGTGTGATGGAGAGCTGCTTTGGAATAAAGCTAACTTGGGAATGCAACTGCATTTCATGCTTCACTCAAATTGAATCTTTTGATTTTATTCTAGCTTATCTGAGTTAAGCCCATTGATAATTTTATTTAAATATATGTAGATATGTATATGTATTTATATTTATATGTGTGCAATTAGAATTAGGAAACCAAATTCCATGTTGGTATTTCACATACATTATTAAGAACTGTGCTTTTTCACAATTTATTCTTTTTCATTTCATCTTCCTTGACAAAAACCCATTAGTAGTGAACGAGTGCTTCTGATTTGTGGGCATTACTGCAATATAGTGCTGGAATTTAAATTAAATAAATACAGAGATAATTCCAGTAACATGGGAAAAAATGCTAGATTAGTTGACATTTTAGAAGAGCCAGCTGATATATCCCTTCACCAAGGGGCTCTCTAGATTAAATGTGCTTTTTTAACAGTTACAGCACAGAAAATCGCTGGGTAAGGTAAGGGATTTTGAACCTAACTTTTTTAAGCAGGCTGCAAACTGGATTTACATTTAAAATAATATTTTTAAAAATTGCATTCTCAGTGGTGAAACAGAATGCTACAGTCTGTTTTTTTTCTGTAACTGGCAGGATCTCAGTGCAGGAAGCTCTAAATTTAGGAATGCTAATAGTAAACTCTGTGTTGATGATGATATACCAATTACTGACATAGATGCATGCACATGGTCAAAGCCAAATATAGACAGATATTTTTTAAAGTTTTTTTTAATCTTTCTGATTAATCTGAGACAAATTAATATGTTGGGCGGGTTTTTTTTTAAGTAAAATGTGCAGTGAAATTAACATAAGCCAAGGATTTTAAAGTTGCTGTAAAGGAAAATTTCTGGCTGTGTATTCTAAGTAGATTTGTAGTTCTGGAGGTCCAGGAACCTATTCTTCAATCCTCTACAATTTGAACTAAAATCCTACCACAGGCCTTTATCTCTCAATACTGGGTAGAGACAGTCTTTATGTTATAAATTCTGAAAATACTGATTACCGCTTTATTCCGTTTCTTTTCTAAATAGAAACGGCTGGAACAGCAGAAGCAGATCCCTGCAGGAGGTGTGGTGCCTGCAGCCACCACAGCCAGCAGCACTGCAACCACAGTCTCCACACCACAGAAAGTCGTGGTGGGCTCCCTGACAGGCCCTGTCCCCACGGGAACCAAAGTAGTGCTCACCACTAAAGTGGGGTCTCCAGCTACAGTAACATTCCAACAGAACAAGAATTTCCATCAAACTTTTGCTACTTGGGTGAAACAAGGCCAGTCTTCAACGGGTAAGGAGTCATTTGTCATGGAAGGGACATTGCTGGAGTTCATCCTGTGTATGCATCACATCCTGTGTACACATCACATCTGCTCCAGATATGCAGCATTAGTACATTTCTGCTTATTTTTGCTCTTAAATCTTGCTGTGCCAGAAGGACATTTCTGAGATTATACCTGTCTAGTTCTTCCTTGTTCTGACTTGCTAGGAAGTCTCATTTCTGACCTGTCTCATTAATTACTGACAGTTTTTGTGCTAGTAATCATTCATGAAAGCATTCTGTGGTGTAACATACCGTTTCCAAAAACGAACCTTTACCAAAGAAAGCATGACACATTAAAAAAAAAAAAAAAAGTAATTTGCTGTTTCATACTTGAAAAACAGTCATTTCATTGACTAATTATTCTGCTCTAAACCTGCCTGTTCTGTGTGCCTCAATAGCCACTAGCACAGCTGCCACCTCAGCCACAACCATTGCCAGCACAGGGCAGACCTTCCAGCTCTCAGGCAGCCCAGTAACGATGGCAGGGAAAGTGATAACTAAGCTGCCACTCCCTGCAAACAGCAAGATTGTTGCCGTCAATGTGCCATCAACTCAAGGAGGTAGGGCAAAGGGAAATGGATGAAAACTGTATTCCAGCTTGCTGCTTAATTCTCCTTTGACACTCTTTTCCCAGTGAAGTAAATTGTGAAGGGGGAAGAATATTATATAGCTATATAAAAATACAAGTTTCGACAGCTCGTTCCCCCTGTGTTGCATATTTGTGTCTGTAAGGGGAAAAACGCAAGTTTTTTTGCCTATAAATTATTCTGCATTTCCTAGCACAAAATTAGGAGCTTTATTTTGAACAATGTGGAATGAAGCATGCTTATTTTTTTGGTTATCTAAATCAACAAAGCAACTTTCTTCACAAAAATATTAATGCCTACAGCTGCTCTTCACTGATGAGCAGGAGTTTGGCTCCACACTAAGATTAGCATTTTTGATTGTTGCCTCAAGAAGAGGACTTAATATTTTGGGATTTGTGAATGTATATTGAACAGAAAAGCTCAATTCTCTGTCTCCATTATGTTTAGCATCTGAGCAAATCATAAAGGCTGCAGATTTTGCATTGAAATTTCTTAGGTGACAGGAGAAGCATTGCCCATTTTATTCAGCACCACGGTGTTGTAGGTGAAAGGTGTTTCTACTGCTCTCCTACATTTGAAATTAATCATATTATAGCTTTTAATGGTTGTATAACACTAATTTGTGGCACCCTGTCAATGCAAGTACTTCTTTGCAGTTACCATCAAACTGATCTTTGTGAAGATTCACACTTTCCTTAATCTTTTCTAAAATATCTTTCTTAACTTAAAATGTAGTTGGACTATTGACAAAATATAATGCTGCTTCTTTTTACAATATGACAAAGGCTTTCCCAAGAAATGTTGAAAGGCTCAAAGATGTTCTAGAAACCTGGAGACTTGAGTTCTAAATGCCACCCTGGAGTTGCATTTACTTCTTTCGCTGGCCATTATGTCATTAATGAATTCTCAATTTTTCTTTAATTAGGTGTGGTTCAAGTTCAGCAAAAGGTATTGGGTATCATTCCATCAACTACAGGTGCAAGTCAAACCTTTACTTCATTCCAGCCAAGGACAGCAACTGTAACCATTAGGCCAAACACCACAGGGACATTAGGAACAACAAGCACATCACAAGTAAGATGTTTTTCTGGTTATATAACTCAAAAAAAAAAAAAAAAAAGTGGGTGCATAGACTTTAAGTTATTGGCAGACATAAAAAGTTCTGTCTAATCACTTTTCAATGTTTTCGGCTCATCTCAGCAACGGTGTGTTTATTCCAAAGAGGAGGCACAACAGTTCCCTCCAGTTGGGAAAATTAAAACACAGGTGGAAAAACATTGAGGGCACATTGCAGGGGCTTTTTGCTCCAGCTGACAGGTGGTGTTCTCTTTGGTGTGCCCAGGTGGTGCAGGGGACGCCGCTGCGCCCCGGGATGACGGTGATCCGGACCCCGCTGCAGCAGTCTGCCCTTGGCAAGGCCATCATTCGAACACCTGTAGTGGTGCAACAAGGTATTCTGCCAGCCAGTAGGTTCACTTTAAATATTTAAATTCCCTGTGTGAAATCCATGGTTCGTTTCTTCATGAGTTCCTTGTGTGTCGTTGTGTCCCAACGCAAAAATCCCTGGTTTTGGTGCTTGACTCATGCCTTTTTCAGCTTTTGGGTGTGTTGGTTGGAGGCTTTGTCAATGTTATTCATAATTGACACTGGTTCATTTTAAGTTCAGTTTTGGGCCCCTCAGTTTAGGAAGGACATTGAGATGCTTGAGCATGTCCAGAGGAAGCAACGAGGCTGGTGAGGGGCTTGGAACACAAACCCTGTGAGGAACGACTGAGGGAGCTGGGGTTGTTTAGCCTGGAGAAAAGGAGACTCAGAGGTGATCTTATCACTCTCTACAACTTCCTGAAGGGTGGTTGTAGTCAGATGGGGGTTGGTCTCTTTCTCCAAGCAACAACTGACAGAAGGAGAGGACACAGTCTTAAGCTGCGTCAGGGGAAATATAGATTGGATATCAGGAAAAAGTTTTTCACAGAAAGAGTGATAAAGTATTGGAATGGCCTGCCTGGGGAAGTGGTGGAGTCACCATCCCTGGATGTGTTTAAGAAAAGACTGGATGTGGCACTTGGTGCCATGGTTTAGTTGAGGTGTTAGAGCTGGGTTGGACTTGATGATCTTGAAGGTCTCTTCCAACCTAAAATTCTGTGATTCTGTGATTTGAGGAAAAAAAAAACCCTAAAAACATGCAGAGTGATTGTGCATTGAGAAAGCCCTTTTTTTTTTTTTTCTTGTATGTTTTTTCTTAAAGAGAAGCTCAGCGTTTGAAGTAGTCCATGTGCATGCAACCTTAGTTAAAATGGGAAACATTTTGCAGACATTTTTCAATCACAAATGGTTTATAAAGAAAATTTATGTGCAAACTGCAGGGTTTGCTTCTCCTGTCTGATCACCATCAGATCCCATTGCAATTTGTGGCTTGGAGGTTTGCTGTGCTTATGGTTAAAAGCTGAAAACGTGTTTCTTAGCTGAAATTCTGCTCTTACAGGTCAAACACAGCAAGTGGTGACTCAGATAATCAGGGGTCAGCCTGTCTCAACAGCAGTTTCTAGTACCAGCACAGCTTCTTCCAGCAGTGGGCAGAAAACCATCACAAGTTCTGGAACAGCCCCTCAACAAGTTCAGCCCCAGACCCCAGCACCACCCCCTCGCCCTCAGCAGGGCCAGGTGAAGCTGACAATGGCCCAGCTCACCCAGCTCACACAAGGACAGGTAAAAGCACTGGACCAGCCCTGGGTGTGGAAATGTGCTAACAACCATCCAGCCTTTGCATTTCAGCAGTGTAGTGCCTGTGCCCTTAAATTTATGTGTGTTGCTTCATTTAGGATGAGCATTGGCATAATTACAGATTGAAAGCAGCTTAAATGGTAACTAAATATAATAAATAGTAAATATAAATGAAGTAGTTTTAATAGTAAAGTTCTAACTCTTGCTTCCTGTTGTATTTCCCAGTAAAGGTAACTGGCATCAGGAGTGTTCAGCAGCATGGAAAAAAAATCTTAATAGCCATAAGGGACATAATCATTCTGACATAATTATTTTCTATGGCCTGTAGACTTTCAGATCCTAATTTTGATTACTTGTCTTTTGATTTGATGTGAAGATTTAGTTTTCACTCATGCTATCCAGAATCTCACAGGAAAAGTTACAGTATCTATAAGCAGAGGAGGAGAAAGTTCTTACAACTTCTGCTCAGGTCATGAAGGTCTATTGGCAAAAAATGAGTTGAGAGACAACTTTGGGGTAAAAATACATTTTTGTGATTTACCACAAGATCTATTCTTCAAACTATAAATAATATATATAAATGATTGCAATGTACAGACTGCTGGTTGTCAGATAAGGTTTTTTGTATGTAGAACAAGACTTGGAGTTTAAGCTGAAGGGGAGGGTAGATTTAGATTAGATACTGGGAGGAAATTCTTCCCTGTGAAGTTGGGGAGACCCTGGCACAGGGTGCCCAGAGAAGCTATGGCTGCCCTGTCCCTGGAAGTGTTTGAGGCCAGGTTGGATGGGGATTGAAGCAACCTGTGGATAGTGGAAGGTGTGGGTGGAACTGGGTGAGCTTTAAGGTCTCTCCCAACATAAACAATTCTGTGATTCTTTGAGCTTCTACACCAAAGACTCAGAGTTTTTATATTCTGTTCTGTGGGTTCACAAAATATGTAATTCCAACCCAGTCATCTGTTGGCAATAGAAGTGTTGAAAGAGTCCTTGAGTATTTCATGATCTCAGATGCTAGTTTTGGATTTTAGGAGTATGGTATGGGATAAAAATACTGAATTCTGAAATCCAAACCCCTAATTTCACAAAGTCTGTCTAAGAATTATGTCACTAATACATCAATATTAACTTTTTTTTAGGGTGGCAATCAAGGCTTAACTGTGGTAATTCAGGGACAAGGTCAAACTACTGGTCAGTTACAATTAATCCCTCAGGGTGTGACTGTAATACCTGGTCCAGGACAGCAGCTTATGCAAGCAGCTATGCCAAATGGTACAATTCAGAGATTTCTGTTCACCCCACTGCCAGCAGCTGCTACTACAGCTAGCACAACTACAACCACCGTTTCTACTTCGACCTCAGGTAAGCATCGTTACCTTCAGCAGAAAAGAAGCTTCGATTTCATTTGCATGGGAGTATTTATGCAGCTGGAGGTTGTCTGTTACTGCAGTAAATTTGTTGGAAGCGTAATGCAGAGTCTGTTGAGTTCCTGCATGGAGCTTTGCAGTAGTTCCAGAGGGTTTGGACTGTCAAGGCTGGGCCGTGCCATTCACCATTAATCGACTCCTGGTTTGTGTCATTGACAGGGGCAGGGGAAGCGAAGCCGGCTCTGCAGGCGCCAGCCCCGGCCGTGCCCGCGGGGCAGGGCCAGCCCCAGGGCTCTGCCGCGGCACAGCCCGTGGGGGCTCAGCCCCAGGGCACGCAGCCCGAGGCCCCGAGCCAGCCCGAGGCTCCCGGTGACGCCGCGGCCCCCGCCGAAGCTCAGCCCTCCAAATCTCCGGCTCAGTCTCCAGCCCAGGCTCCCGGGCTCTCTCCAGCGCCAGGCGCGATGCAGCCGCCGCCCGCGGGCCTGCCCCCCGGCCAGGCCCAGCCTCAGCATCCAGCTCAGGTGCAAACTCCAACCCGACAGCCCAGTCCGCTGTGGCCCCACGCTCCCATACAAATTCCAGCTCGGCTGCAGCAGTCACAGCCTCAGGTTCAGACCTCAGGCTCAACCCTTGCAAGTCCTCAGAGTTTAACTCGGGTTCCTGTGCAGTGCCCAGCTCATCCTCAGCTGCAGATTCAGCAGCCTCCAGCAAGTGTCATTGCAGTGCCTCAGCTCCAGCAGCAAGTGGAAGTCCTCTCTCAGCTGCAGCCCTGTATTGTGGCTCAGATAGGAGCCCAGCAGGGCAGCGTGCCCCAGATCAAGCTGCAGTTACCTCTTGAGGTCCAGCAGAGTAGCCCAGCGCAGGCTCAGCAGATGGGCAGTGTGGTGACAGTGCAAGCAGCTAGTGTGCAGGAGCAGCTGCACAGAGTTCAGCAGCTCAGGGAGCAGCAGCAGAAGAAAAAGCAGCAACAGATAGAAATTAAACATGAGCACACCCTTCAGGCTTCTAATCAAAGTGACATTATCCAGAAACAGGTAAAGTTAACTGAAGGAAACTAACACTTAATGAATGAAAGAAATCTAATTTGAAATGCCTGTTCTTGTGAACAATGTTAATACATTTGATAGACAGTTAATTTGATTCTTTCAAAGATAGTGCACGATCGCTATTGGCAATTAAACGACGTGTTCCAAGTTAATTCAGCACATCGAGTCACTTGTACCATGTTTGCATTCTTCTGTCACCTTGATTCAGCTTACCAGTAGCTGCTGGGACAAATCCATCTCTATTCTCAATTCAGGAAAGATAGGTCAGAGCTAGGAGGGCTGATGGACAGAACACACGTGCAGTACTTTCATTACCTGAAAACTGAGGTTCCAAAGAGGTATCTGAAATGTGATGCTGTTGGATGGCTGTGGGGCTTAAAAATATATATAATGGACTCTTACCACTTTTAAAAAAAACCAACCAGTCACTGAGGAAATACGGTCAATTTACATTTAGTTCCTGGGTTCCTACTTGACATAAGCAAAATATCCTGCTCTGGGGGTGGTGGTGTTCTTTTTCAATTTCTTTTTCAATTTTCAAATAATTGTTATAAGCAAGCATTGCTCCCCCGATAAAATCAGCTTTATTTTGTCACTCAGTAAAATAAATGATACTTTAACTTGGGAAATGTCCTGGTTCTCCCCATAATACTGTGAAATACTGGCTAAGTTTTCATCTTTTATTTTGGATTCTGTATCATCCTACAGGTGGTTATGAAGCAGAATGCTGTCATAGAACATTTGAAACAGAAGAAGACATTGACTCCAGCTGAGAGGGAGGAAAATCAGAGGTGAATGTGCATCACAGTGCATCTGTAGATGTCAAATTTTTCATTTATTACATCTTTTAATGGTGACATAATGAAATGCTGGTTTGTAAAAATCTGCTTAAAGAAGTGTTGCTATTTAAAATTGGTTAGAGTAACACTTAAAAGTAACTTTCATAATGATCTTTATTTCATCTTATATAATCTCAATTTTATTTTGATAACATGTTTTTTAAATAGTGTTACATATTGTGTTTAAAACTGGACACAGCTTGAGTTTCTAAACTCAAGTAGAGGAGCGCAGAATGGAGAATTAATGCTTCTGCTGCAAAAAAAAAAAAAAAAAAAGCCTGGGTTTTGTTTGTCCTTTATCATGGCCATGTGTTTCCATTCTTGTCCCTGCACATCCCACTCTACAGAAGGAGCTGAAGAGTTGGAAGACAGATTGACAAACTGGGAGATTTTATGCTTGAAGCTGCTAAACAGAAATTTGGAGTGTTTGTCATTTGTCTTGGAATTATTTTGACTCCTTTTCACACATGCAGTTGCTCCAATTAGATAATCACAAGTGTGTGTCAGATACTAAGAAAAAAGAAGAGCATGTTTTATAAAATTTTGATCATCAAATCACAAGCTCACTTGATTACAACACTGTCCCTGGGTGCCACTCCTTTACTGTTCACAGTTGCATAAAGAAAATGATGTATTGGATATGCTCTTCATTTTGTGGTGTCAGACAGCCAAATAGGTGTTTCGACTGACAAAAGTCCAATTTAAGAGAAAGATGAAAAAATAGTTTTAACTAGCTTAGTTCGTGGTGCAGCTGCCTTTCCATCTCACTGATTTATTCTTCTTCAAAAATACAATGTGGGCACCTGTAAGTCTGTGAAGAAAACAGATTAAACCAAGTAGACAAAGTGCAGGTATCAAGAGCAAACTAAACAAAATTGTATGGCCCTACAAATATTTGTCTACATATTCCATTTGTCATCAAAGTCCAGCTGTCTATCAAAGGATAAAATGTCTGAGACCACAGAGTTGCAAGCAGCTGCTTGTCCTGGCCATTGCTATTCTGCTGTTTCCTCTCAACTCAATGGGAGTTGTTTCTCATGGTCACTCTGGCAACAAGAAGCATTTGGTTCCCTAATGGTTTTGGAAAAGAATGGGGAAGGGAAAAGTAAATTCAGAAGAACCAAAATACATTCATTGTCTAATTGAAATATAAAGCAAAAGAAATGAGAGGTGCAAAATAAGTGAGCAGGAAATAGATTTATAGTTGAAGGTATAACAAGCAAGCAAAAAACTAATCTTGAACTATCATTAGTGGAGAAATTGGGAACTGTTCTAGTGAATTCTGTACAGTGAAAAGTGTTTGCCAGTCCTTACACCAAAACACAGAATCTTGGTAGTATTTCATGGTCACTGGAGCATAGAAATGTCTGGTTTTTGAAGAAGTTACAGGCTTCCAACTCACTTTGATCCTACATCAGAATGAGAATCCAGCACTTTCAAACAAATTGTGAAAACTGAATTGGGTGAAAATCTCTCTCATCTTACTAAAGCCAAAGCTTTGTTGGGAGTCGGATGGGGGAGGGGAGGAACAATTAGTACTCAGATCATTTAAGTCAAATTGGGACTGGCCCTCTTGAGCCTAACAAGGGACTTGATCTCTCCCAGCAGTGCTCTAGTAAATAAGCAGGAGTGGAAGCACTGGGTGTTGCTAAATTTACCTTGTACATCTTAGGAAATACAATAATGAGCGTGCAGCGACTGGAGAATTGATTCTGCATTCTCAACTGGGAATAAACAGGCAGCTCAGCACAATGTCCTTTTCCTTTATTCCTTCCCCAGAATGATTGTGTGCAACCAAGTGATGAAATATATTCTGGATAAGATAGACAAAGAAGAAAAACAGGCAGCTAAGAAACGGAAGCGAGAAGAGAGCGTGGAGCAGAAGCGGAGCAAACAGAACGCGACCAAGCTCTCAGCTCTGCTCTTCAAGCACAAAGAGCAGCTGAAAGCTGAAATACTGAAAAAAAGAGCACTTCTGGACAAAGATCTACAGATTGAAGTGCAGGTAAGGCCAGAGTCTCAAAGGCTGATTTGATGTTAAGCTGGGGAGAGCATTTCTGTGTTAATATTTGTTTGCTCAGTGAGATTTTAAGGAAATTTACAGGAAGAGGCTGTGGTTGTGGATCTCTGTGAAGTTACTCGTATGTCCTTTGAGGGCCCCTTGGTTTTCTTCTAGGCTGAGATTACCTTTAATAAAACAGCTTCTGATAAGTTACAGTCAGTGGGCCTTTGTTGCCCAAGAGTGTCATCCCTTAATATTATTGAATTGTAGGTTCACACATGAAAACATGAAAAAAATGCCTATTTAAATGGATTTAATTGTTGGCTTTTAGTTAAGTTTGGGGATTTTTGCCTAGATTTTAACCCTGTCTTGCAATAATCACATGAAGTGCCTCCCTCTATTTATTCATTTAACACACTTCAGGAGGAACTTAAGAAAGACTTGACTAAAATTAAGAAAGAAAAAGAAAGAGCCCAGGCAGCAGCTGCTGCAGCCGCAGCCGCTGCCGCCGCCGCCGCTGCCCCGCCACCGCCGCCACCAGTGCCACCAGCCCCGCCACAGCTGCCAGCAGCCAGTGTCACCTCCTCCTCCTCCACCACTGTCCCTGTGCCAGTCTCCTCCCAGAAGAGGAAACGAGAGGAGGAGAGAGATTCCTCGGCTTCCAAGTCCAAGAAAAAGAAAATGATCTCTACTACCTCAAAGGAAACGAAGAAGGACACAAAGCTTTACTGCATCTGTAAAACGCCTTACGACGAGTCCAAGTGAGTAGCCGTGCCCCAGCCCCTCCTGCATGTCCTCAGCGTCAGGTTTAGTGTCAGCCCTTAGCGCCAGGTAGTGCTAGAAGTGGAGCTAGTGGCAGGTGATTGCAGGGGTCACTGAGGTATAGAGAAGAAAGTCTCTATTTTCCACTAGCAGTGACAAGTATTAACATACTGGATTGATACTGTTCCTGTGCGTGGTTTATATTTTACTCGTTTGCATGTCTCCATTGTGTGACCTTCCTGTCTCACATGCACATACTCTCTTCTTTTTTCCCCTCCGCTCTGTTACTCTTTCTTTTGCCGTTTTGCCTCTGCCTCAGAAGCAAGTGACAATTTGGTTTGAGTAATATCTTGTGAAGAAGTAGCTGATGTTCTTCAGAAATAGCTTTGGTACCGTCTTGCAATAAATGACTTTTTTTTTGTAAGGCAGTACCCAGTAAAGGGGGCTCGGAGTCACTGGACTGCAGTTCACTTTGGACAATGTTTCAGGGAGAAATGGTTTCCATGCAGTATTATTTGCATGCCAGGGTTGATAAAAATGAATAGTTAAGCATTTGACAAAGTGAAAACTGCAGTTCTCTGTATTTTGATTGTGACTGTGAAGGAGGAAAAGCACTTGTGAAGAAATGGTGTGAGTGCTGGAGTGGAAATCCAGTGGCTGCCAGGGGGTAGTGCTACATGTTCCTGCTTAAGCTAGAGGTGACTAACAGCAGTAGTTAGCAATGGTTAACATCTGAGAGCTGTGTAGAGATGTAGGTATGATCAATTTGACTTCAGACCAATTCCAAGTAAGTGACAATACCCAAAAATACGAACTGGTACCTTTTGATGGTACTTAAGGGCTGATAACAGGGAAACCATGGATTTGGAGTGGTGCATTCACTCCATAGGTCATGGTTCTCCATTCCAAGTTTAGGGCTAGGACTAGGAGACCTCTTGAGGATCCTTCTAGCCTTTTTTGGGTTTTAATTATGACTTTTAACGAAGTTGAGATATTTGAGGGTTTTTTCACCTTGGGTTTGAGTAGCTCTGACCATTGCACTGTGAGTTCAGTGTGGGAGATGGGGCTGCTCCCTGGACTGCCAGTGCTGCAGGAAGAGCAGAATGATGCTCTGGCTGTTATGTCACCTCTCAGGGGTGTCCCCAGCCTCACTTCACTTTGTGTTTGTGTCAGGTTTTCTGTCACCCAGTGAACTCAGGTGGGACCCTGTTCTCTGGTGGTGATACCAGAGGTCTGTGTGTTACTGCATCTGGACTTAGTGAGTGAGCAAAGGGATTTGTTTGTCAGAGTTTGTGTTGACTCCAGTGATCATAGAGTGAATTTTGGTAGCTTGAATTGTGAACCGTGCTTCAGTGCACTGAATAAAACCTCAAGAAAATGGAGTGTTAGTAACTCAATAGTATCCTTAGCAATATGGTTGAGCTCCGCTGCTTTGCTTTTTGTGAATTTTAAATTCGATGTTCCTACAAATGCTGTCTGTACTGTCGAAATATATAATCTTTTTGCTGCTTGGAAAGGAATTAGTCAAGTTTTAAAACAGTTTTCTGAGATTTTTTTTAATTTTTTTTTTCATATATATGTAGGCATTTGATCATCCTCTTTGTGCTGGTGTCTCTTTTCTACTTCAGAAAAGAATAGGTGTGCTACTTGAAAAGCCAAGTTGTGGTATTTTATGAATACCCTGTGCATTTTTTTTTATTTATTAAAACCTTGTAAGTTGTTTTGTGCTGTGTATTTTATTGCAAATCTCTTATTTTTAGCTCTCATTCATGATATTCCAGGATTATAGGGATTTGCTGATATTGTTTTCAAGGATGGTCAGTAAGCATATCTTTCTAAGATTCCTACTTAGATTCCAACTTATTTGTTAAATCATAATGTGGCACCTGCTCCACGTTCAGTGGTGAGGTTGAACATCTACTCCTGGGTGCAAATGTGCTCCCACATCACCAGGAGCAGACACAGCCCCTCTTGGGAAAGGGGCACAGGCTGAGTTGCTGATAGTTGTCAGAATCTATGTCTAGCCATTCTTTATGGAAATTGGGTGGTGTGATATTTATTCTAGGATTTGTCTGACTGAAAAACAAAGAGAAGAGGCAGGATCTGAGTGTCCAGGATGTGTGCAGAGGCCCAGGAAGGCAGAGCTGCTTCCTGTGGAAGATGGGGTGGCTGCTGCCCTCTTGGTGCTGTGGTGTCCCCAGGGTGTTGCCTGCAGGCTGACAGGGTGGCAGGAATTGCTACAGCAGCACATGGCAGGGGGCTGAGGTCTCCAAAATCCAGGAGGATGGAGGTTCTGAGTCTGCTTGCTTTTGCTTAGGCAGAGAATGGATGTGAGTGTCACCCATCTGGTTGTCACTGGTCATAGGTGTGTTCTGAGAGATCCATACACGAGTTACAAACATCCTGGCATAATATTTTACACTTTTGTCACATCATTCTGTGCAAGGTCCCATCCCCATGATTCTGTCCCTGGTTCCCTTCACTTTGTGTCATACCATACCTGGTTCTGTCACACAACTGTCTGCGAGGAGACATTATTCACTCAAAATTACACTTTGTCACACTTTTAAGTAGTTTATTATCAGTTTGTCAGTGTCCTTCCCCCCCAAAAAACCCACCAAGATTTAAAATGGACAATCGTGCCCTGGCCCCATTTTCTTTCGTATCATTTTACACCAAGAGGTACCTACACACTGCTGGTTGCATGTTCTTGTAGTGTACTCGTAACCCCTAGTCGGTGTTTGCGCTTTGCTTTTGTTTTTTAAATTAACTGAGACCTACATTTTCAAACCTCAAGGAAACATTTCTGTGGCTTTTGAGCTGCAATTTTGAAAATGTAAACCTTTTCCTTTGGCCTTGTCTTTTTGTGCCTTTGACAGTTTTTCACACACACGTTGAAGACGGTAGATTTTTTAGCCCATAGCTTTGTCAGAATCTGGTTACATATTGATATGTACATATTAATACATGTGCATTTTGATGACTTGTCAAATTAAAATTGACCCAAGTGACCTTACTGCCAGTCTAGCTACAGCAAGAGTTGTGAGTTTGTAAAGATAGGGAGCAGGGAAGCTGAGACAAGAAAGTAGCCCAGCATCAAGTGCATCAGAGAGAAATGCAGGGGAAAAAGTGCCATGCCATTTGAAATGACAATTACATTGTCATTTTCATTGTGAACACTTTTAGGTTCTATATTGGCTGTGATCTTTGTACTAACTGGTATCATGGAGAATGTGTTGGCATCACAGAAAAGGAGGCTAAGAAAATGGATGTGTACATCTGTAATGAGTGTAAACGGGCACAAGAGGGCAGCAGTGAGGAGTTGTACTGTATCTGCAGAACACCTTATGATGAGTCGCAGTGAGTTCGGATAAGAACCTCTTATTCCATGTCTAGGTAGCAAAACTGCTCTGACTGTGCTTTCCTGTTCCTTGCAAAGAGTAAAAAAAAAAAAAAAAAAAAAACCGAGTTATTCTGCATATATTGTATTCGTTCGTAATACAAATTGCTTCCCAGTAATTGTCTCCCCCTCCTGAATGTTTCTGTTCGGTGAATGTTTAGGAAAAGTGAAGTTCCTCAGGGTGGTCAAAATGTATTGTGGTTTTTATTTTTAACAACAAGCTACTAAAACCTCATGTACTTTAAATTGGGATTTGTTTTCTTTATTGTCTTTAACAGGGGATGGTTAGAAAGACTAAAAGACAAATGCTATGTTTAGTGGGTCTTTTTGTGCTTTAATCTGATCTGGCTGGAGAACATAATTTTAGTATGGGGGTATATGGTTGGTATATGATTATATATGTGTGAATGATATACATCTTTTATTGTAAGGCTTTGTGTCATAGAGTTCTCCCTCTGTATTCAGTTACAAGACTAAAGCTTCCATATGAGAAGTGCTTGTATGGAGTGAAACAAGCCCTAGTTGTAGTCCAGTTTGTGCAAAATGCATCTTGAATTGGTTTGGATACTGGCTGGGTGAGACTTCTGGCTTTACACTGTTCCTTTCATCTCTAAAGCAGAGGAATTATTTTCGAAATCTTGCTTGCTTGAAAGTATAAAATTTAGGAACATGTTTTGAAATGGTCTGTAAATACAAAAGCAGCTGGAGTAGAATTTGTCACTCTGAAATCTGAAGTTGCCTGTTGTCTATAATCACGCCAAGTATCTGCTTGTGTGCAGGGGATGGCAGGTTTTTGTGTTTAGATGCAACCTGGACTTGACGTGGATGAAGGCAGTGACACTGGTTTGGCTGTTGCAGGTTTTACATTGGCTGTGACCGGTGTCAGAACTGGTACCACGGGCGCTGCGTGGGCATCCTGCAGAGCGAGGCCGACCTCATCGACGAGTACGTGTGCCCCCAGTGCCAGTCCACAGAGGATGCCATGACTGTGCTCAGCCCTCTCACAGACAAGGACTATGAGGGGCTGAGGAGGGTCCTGCGCTCCTTGCAGGTGAGGACAAGGATGGCAGCACCAGGGGGTGGGACAGACCCCGTGGGTCTGCAGGAAAAGGGCGATTTCTCCTTATTAGCTCTGAGGTTTGAGGGAATAGCAAAGCTGTGCCACTGTGTCTGTGTCAGCTGCAAACGTGCTGGGCTTTATTGTGCTGAGGCATATTTACAATGAGTAGTAAATCACTGCTCCTGAGTGGGTGAAACTAAACAATCCCTTCAGTGAAAGGCTTTTTAAAGAAAGCAGATTTAGAATCCCAAAAGGCAGAGTGGGAGCCCGACTGCACAGGGTATGGAAGGTGCAGGGTTCTGTTCTCAGATCAGTTTTCTGTGGGTTGTGATCCACACTTCCTTACTTTGAGTGTTACCAGATTTCAGGAGTGTTCTCACAGGAGATCATTGTCAGCATGTAAATGATGGCATCCTGATAATAAGAATTATGTACACTGTCTGATATTTCTGGTTTGTCTGTCACTCCCAAATAGGCTTTTTCTGCTACAACTATAAAGAATTTTTAAGAATTCTGGTAAAATTCTTAAATATTATGATAACAGAAATCCTGTAAGTAATATTTTGCGTTGTCCTGTATTTTGCATACATTTATAAAAGCATATTAATTTCAGGGTAGTTGAAAGCACTCTCAGTAAATTCATTCCATAGTTTTCCATGCAGCCTGTTCAGCACAGTATCCTGTTATGTCTGAATTTCAGTTTCCTGTTTTGAAGCCCAACTACTGGGTCACTGACATTTAAAACTTTACCCAGTCATCAGATGAGAACTGGTTCCTTTTTCATATAAAGCCACACTTCTTCCTGAAATTCAACTCCAGGCCCCAACAGATAAAAACATGAAAATATTTACCTATTAGCAGTGCCTAACTTAGCTTCATTTTATGTTTTCATTCTCTGCTGTTTCCCTGCCAGGCTCACAAGATGGCATGGCCATTCCTAGAACCAGTAGATCCCAACGATGCACCAGATTATTATGGTGTCATCAAAGAACCAATGGGTAAGTGATGGTGATGGTGATGGTGAGAACAGCCTGAGGGGGTGAGCTGGGGCTTTGGAATAGCAAGTTCATGTCCTGCTGACCAGTCCCAGCCATATTTTGCAAAATGCACAGATGGGGCAGGTGAAACACTGTGATTTCTCACTGATGTATTCAGAAGTTCATGAGAGCTGTTTTATCTACTTCTAGGCTGACTCCTACACCCTCAATACTGCCAGTCTTACAGATCAGCATGGAAGTCAGTGCAGCAATAGAGTAGAATTCATGGGTTTAAATTTCTTTATTTAAAGAGGACAGGGTTTTTTTCTGTCTTTGTAATGAGCTCCTCCTCAGAGGTTGGGATATGTACTCCAGAGGCTGAGGAGGAGGTGTGCTTTGGAAGTGTGACATGCACCTTAAGGTGGAGTTCAAATTTACCTTCATCTGCCTTGACAGTATAATAAACCTTGTATTATGTGTAATTTCTTTAAAGCTGCAGGAACAAAAAGGATTCAGGTGTTATGAATGTGGGCAAAGTGGAAGGGGAGGTGCTGCAGCTTTCCAGTGCTTTACCAGTTAAAGTGAATAAGCACTTGCATGTGAAACCCCCGGGGATAATCTACCTCCTGACAGAAATGGTGTTGGGAATGTTATTCCTTTCCTTCCAGTATTGAACCAACACCTTTTCAGATCTCTGAATGAGAGCCAGGGTGTCATTTGAGCTTTCTCACCTACTCCTTACTCATCCTAGAAATAGGAAAGTTCAATTTAGTATCTTGGCAAAGTGTTGTGGTATGTTGACTGAAAATAATATTTATTTAGGAATTGTGTCCTTTCCTGTTCCAAAGTTTTGGATGATGCTGACCAACTCTTATTCCGTGATGGATGGGTTAAAGGTTTATAAGGAAAGCTCAAATAACAGTATTACTGATGGAGTAAACAAAGCTGCATTTAGCCCTTTCTGACTTAAGTAGGAGGAGAAGTCATTTGTAATACAAGTAAATCTGAGTAAAATGCACCAAGTAATCCAGACCCATCTGCAGTTGTTTGCACACATTCTGGCATCACTGCTATTTCAAAATAAGCACCTGAAGGCATCTTCCAAGGGCAGATAGTTGTTTTTCTGGCTAAAAGTGCCACTGGGCATTTACACAGCTATATTTATATTAGGTTTTGTTCCTCTCCCCGTTTTTAATTGATATTTGCATTAAAAGAGGGCAATTAACTACTGACATCACCGTTCCTGTCTCCTTAATGTGTCTGGTCAGTCAGGATGAGAGCTCTGGCATTTTGCATGACACTGCACTTGAAATCTTTCATCTGTGCCATGTCTAATGTGCACATGCCCATGAGAATTGATAGCTCATTCAAAGCAAGACAGGAATTTAAAAAATAATCAGGAGGTGATGGCTCTTACATGTCCATGGTCCCTGGATCTTTGTTGTCTGACCTTCTTTCCCCTCCATTTCTTCAGAAAAAGCAGGGAGCTCCTTGCAAATGTTTTCCCTGGTCATGGTGATTCTTGCAGTTTACTGAATTTACCTGCACACAGCCTGCACATGCATTGAAATTCACGTGAATTTACCTGCACATGCATTGAAATTCACGTGAATTTACCTGCACATGCATTGAAATTCACGGGAATTTACCTGCACATTCACTGAAATTCACATGAATTTACCTGCACATGCATTGAAATTCACGTGAATTTACCTGCACATTCATTGAAATTCACGTGAATTTACCTGCACATGCATTGAAATTCAGTGAATTTACCTGCACATGCATTGAAATGCACATGAATTTACCTGCACATTCATTGAAATGCACATGAATTTACCTGCACATTCATGCCTGAGTGTCTCTTCTGAGACAGACCTGCTGCTGTCAGCAGTCACAGCCAGCATTGCTGGGGGAGCCTGTAACCTGGATCATGCTTTGTTTCCCACAGCCTTGCCAATGTCAGGATGAAAGTCTCTCATGTAAATAATCTCTGGTTTCTTTAAAGACCTTGCTACCATGGAGGAAAGAATCCTGAAACGCTACTACAAAAAGGTCACGGAGTTTGTGGCAGACATGACCAAAATTTTCGATAACTGCCGTTACTACAACCCCAGTGACTCCCCTTTCTACCAGTGTGCAGAAGTGCTCGAGTCTTTCTTTGTACAGAAACTCAAAGGATTTAAGGCAAGCAGGTAAGCTGGAGTGTTCCTAACCACAGGTGGTTTGTTGGCCCCTGAAATCTCCTTTCTAAGCTTATCTCCCATTCACCAATCACACAGGGATTTGCTCAGTGTGCTTTCCTGGAAAATTTTGTCGAAGTTAAGGCTTAAATACGATTTTGTGAAGGTTGCTTTGGAATGTTTATTCAAAAGGAGTTGTTAAAAATTCGGGTGGCATCATAAATTTGCAAAATTTGAGTGATATTTCAACTCTTTGCTGCAGAGAACTTGATTTCTGATCAGGACAAATACTGTGTCTGAGTTGTGCTGATGTTCTACTCTGCAGTAAATACTGCTCATGCTAATAAGAGACAGTCTTGCTGTGAAGCTTATAATCCAATGAAAGAAATTAAAATACTTCATTGTTTCTCTTTCTCTCATCTTTTTATAATTTACCACCTTTGAAACAGGGGAGTAAGTAAAGTTTAGGGTATGGAAAATGAAACAAAATTCAGAATTTACCTTTCAAAATTAAACTTTCAATTTTTCTTTTTTTCTGAAGAAGGGCTGATGTAGAGTATTTCCCTTATGTAGACATTCCTGAAAAAGAATATGCATTTTTCTTTCCACTTCAATTATTTGTGGAATGATTTTTGTTTTCAACCCATGTTTGTGTCACTGCCATTAGCTGGGTCCCCAGCACTCCCTGTGCTTGCACACTGATTTCATTGCTGCACCTTATTTGTTATTGTTTTTCATTTATACCATCCATCTTCTTTCTTTTCTTGCAGATTGTGATATCTGTAGTCTGAACTTTTTAACTGGAATCAGAACTGGATGTTGGGGTCACTTTCTTTTATTGTACAATCCAATGACATTAAACTGCCCTAAAAATCCAGATCATTTGTCTAAAAAGTAAATGTTTTTGTTGCCAGCAGTCACACTGGTGAACATAACTGTATTAACACAAAAATTGTTCAGTTCCTCAAATACTGTACTGAGAAAAATGAAAAATTCATCATGGAAACCTTGTATTTTATTGTTTTAGTTTAAGTCACTAATAAAACTGTGAATGTCAAAGAGGGGTTTTGCTGAACTCTGCTTAGCAAAAATGTGATTTTAACATGCCTGTTCAGTTTGGGGTTTTTTCTATTAAGTTAATCCAAAGACTTACTGAATAAATTTAAGCAAAGTAGACCTTATTATACATATTCACAACTAAAAATGTCTTTTTACTTTCCTTTTGATGGACTACTATTATGTAAATATGTGAGTAAAACTGATTTCAGGCACTTTGGAATATCCCAGTGACACACTGCATTTTACAAGTAGTGAAATATTTCTATTCTGGAGGAGAAAATGGGCCTAAAATTCACAGCAAGAATTATTATTTTTCCTGAAGGGGGACAAAAATAAGTGAAAGCAACATGGTGGTAATTTCCCTCGTTGTGATTTATTTTTGACAACGCCTTGCAGCAACTGTGTTCTCCAAACTGAAGGGTGCTTAATTCTTCACTTTCTTCTGCATTCTGCAGGTCCCATAACAACAAACTGCAGTCTACAGCTTCCTAGAGTTCAGCGTGTGACCCAAACACACGAGCAAGGATCTGGTTGTCTGACACTTTTTAATTAAGGAGCCAGATGTTTTTAGTCAGGTTATCCTGACAAGACTCGATGTAAACTGCGTTTTTATTGGTCACAACAGTCAAATTATATTCTTGGCTTATTTTGTCCAAAGGACAAAGAAATAAAAATCAGCAGCACCACTTTCTTGTCAAGATCAAATTGTTGTACTATTGTGGCAGAAGCAGGAAAACTTTGTTTTGTTGGAGGAGAGAGAGAAAGAGAGCAAGAAAAAAAGATACAGTAAATGGGGTCACGTTTAACTCCATGGAAATGCCACGTCTGTTCTTCAGTGAAGAAGCTGGTTTAAAGTCCACACAGAAAACTTTGACTGTATTTATTTATTGTTGCAAAAAAGACGCTTTTTTATTGCTGCCCTCATTTGTCAGCTAATTATTTTTTCTTATAAAATCCAGCCCCGGTTCCATGTAATCCATTCTGTATCTTAACATGATTCCTGTAGGTAAAAGTACAAGAAGACCTCTAGATGTCTTTTCTTTCTATGAAAGGAGCTGCTATGTACACATGTGCACACACACAGGACTGGGAATCAACAAGGAGTTTATCATTCATGGTAGATAAAAACAAGCTTGCATAAAAGTTGGGCTGAGTGGTCATGGACTACAGACTCTGTTGCCTTGAATATAACAAACAGTACAATTTGTCATTTACTCTGCACCAGACTGAACTGAGTAAAATCTATTTGAAGGTATCTTGTTTGTAAACATTTGTCAGATTCTAATTTTTTTTCTTTTGTATTAAAATTCAAAATATGGATGTATATGAAACAAAATAAATGGAGATCATTGTTCTCCCCACAGCTGTAGGTGTGTTTGAGTGTGCGCTGCCACGTGGGTGAGACACTTTGGGGATCTGCAGGAGTGTAGGGGTTGCAAGGAGCAGGGGTGGGAATGCCCAGGGAGCAGGAGCCGAGCGCCTTCCAGCCCTGTTGTCCCCAAAACCATTCCCAGAGTGGTGCCCAAAGGATGTTCCAGCTGGGACAGAGCAGGAGGTGCCTGTCGGGTGTCCCTGCCCACCGGAGCTCAGTGATCTTTGCCCAGTGCTCTGGGAATGTGGAGTTATCAGCTGGAATTGCATCCCTGGGAGGCTCCTGGGCTGCCTCCGTGTTTCCTGTGGGAGCAGCGCTGCCCTGAGGGGCGAACTGGAGCCCAAGAAGATGCAAATTGCAGATGAGGAGGCTTTTCTTTGGCTGTGTGTTACTGACTTGCTCTGGTACCTGTCTCTAGTTCCCAGCCCTGGTTTCTCTGCAGCTCCTCACCCACCTGACCAGCTTTTGCACTAACTCACAGTCATCTTCTGTTCTACAGTGGTCTGGGATTTACCTGATTTATGGATAAGCTCCTTTTGGGTTTAACCTCACACCTTGCTATGCAAGAACCTCCTCTGTTATTTTTCGTAAAAAAGATGTTGCTACTGACCACCCTTTCTTACACTTCCAGCTCAGGTGTTCAGGTTCTTCTGGGGGGATTTTATTTACTAAAAACCTGTGTTTTTGTACATGCAAATGTTGTCATTTAACCTATCTGTGAAAATTACTAATTGTTCAGTGTGGAAACAATAATCCATTTATGCTTCTGAAAGTCAAAGAAGAGTAGTTGCATTTAGGTTATGTTGTCCTTTGACGTTTTTTAAAAATGCTGCATATTGTAAGCATTGTGTTTTAATGGGACAAGGAAAAATCTCACCTTCAGCAGCACTGGGACACATCCTGCACCTCATCCCAACTTCTCAGCATTTCTGTACTATTTATTCATACCTAAACCCATATTGACATGATTTAAACCTTTCCTACCTGTAGGCAATAGATTGCTGTTTTTAACCAATTGTGGCAAACTGAAGAGTACTTTTTTGTACCTTATAGGACACATCATCCTAGACAAATAAAGTAATGTGTTTGACATGGATTTGGTGGTGTTTCTAATGAAACATTGATAATGTTATAGGATATAGGTCTTGGCTTTGCCAGATCATATATAACTCTGAATCAGGCTGATTAGGGAAATAATCCATACATACAATTTAATGCTGCTGATTAATCACCCAACCCACCCAAACCATTCTGTGGTCCCATGAGAGCCTGTTCCAGCTGCCATTGGGGCAGGCCAAGGTACTTCTCTGGATTTACTGGTGGTAGCATTTTATAGTTAAATGGTGTTACAGAAAATAAATCACTTGTAATTAATTCTCACCTGCCATCAAACATAAAGTTTATAAGGTTGTGATCTCTGCTCAGTCCTCATCCTCTTTGTATTTTATAAATTATTGCAACAGTTGTTTTAAAATGGTCATATGTTGTAAGATATTGATAATGTGAACTGTGCCAGCTTGAATTTCTTTTCTGTCTCCTCAAATATGAAGCAATTATCCTCAATCTCAATTTAGTTCATGCAGAAGTTAATGGAGATTTAAAGCACAGTAAAAAGTTGGGCTTACCCAAAAGCCTCGAGTAAGCCCTGGACAGATGGGGTGAGAACAGTTATTCCTTTACACCCAGATTTCTGTGTGGTGGCAGCAGAACTTTCCATACTTATTCTGCTGGGAAGGGAATGATTGACTGTCAGGTACCAAAATTACCATGGCAGCTGTTGAAGGTGAATGCCATCCAGTTCCCAGTGTGGTTACTGCTGGGAGGGTTTTGGAATAGCAAGTGCAAGCCTGGAAATCCTCTCAGTCTAGAGGAGCTGTTGTTGTTCAGGAGGTGTGTTTAAGATGTGATGAGCCTGGTGACAGCAGTCCTGCTCCTGCTCCAGCCCTGCCTCACTGGGGCTGTGACAGACAGGGAGTTGTTGCTCAGCTGCTGTGGGAACATTTTAAGGAGGGACCTTGCAATCAAAGAAGGAAAGGTAAGAGGATTTGGTAATGTGGGTGGAGAATGTGGGATAAATGACTTTCCAGGATCCCAGAGCAATACTTGTATCCCAATGTTTTAGGTCAGTTATGGGCACTGAAGGTGGGCTTGGGATGTCCTTAGCACTGGTGTCCTGTGCCTGTTCCTTCCCAAAGACAGGCACAGGGAGGTAATGCTGGGTTTGGACCCACACTTCCCTGGCTTGGAGCAGGGTGATGGGAATGGGGCTCAGCTGCTGCTCTGGGCAGGGAGATGCCTGGAGGAGTTGCTGCTTAGTGCCTGGACTTTGCCTGAAAATAGAAACAAAGAAACTCAAGATGCACATGTGACCCTTCCTCCTTCTGTCCCTCCCAGTCACTCCAGAGCTTTGATTCATTGCCAGGAGAGTCCTTCTGCCAAATCAAACCCCCCTCAGCTTTGCTCAGGAAAATTCCATCAGGCCATGCTGTGCTCCATGCAAAGTCTTGCACGTACCAGAAGTGAGACATGGTATTTTTAGGTAGACTGATGCTATGAGTAAATTTCTATCCTCCAATAAGAGCCTTTTGTGTACAAATATGAGATGTTTACTCTTGGTTTTTGGCTCCTGTCACGAAATACTTGATGCAGCATAGCCCATCCCCATCCCATCCCATCCCATCCCATCCCATCCCATCCCATCCCATCCCATCCCATCCCATCCCATCCCATCCCATCCCCATCCCCATCCCCATCCCATCCCATCCCATCCCATCCCCATCCCCATCCCATCCCATCCCATCCCATCCCATCCCATCCCATCCCATCCCATCCCATCCCATCCCATCCCATCCCCATCCCATCCCCATCCCCATCCCATCCCCATCCCATCCCATCCCATCCCATCCCATCCCATCCCATCCCATCCCCATCCCATCCCCATCCCCATCCCATCCCATCCCATCCCCATCCCATCCCCATCCCATCCCATCCCATCCCATCCCATCCCATCCCATCCCCATCCCATCCCATCCCATCCCATCCCCATCCCCATCCCATCCCATCCCCATCCCATCCCCATCCCATCCCATCCCATCCCATCCCATCCCATCCCATCCCATCCCATCCCATCCCATCCCATCCCATCCCATCCCCATCCCATCCCCATCCCCATCCCATCCCCATCCCATCCCATCCCATCCCATCCCATCCCATCCCATCCCATCCCATCCCCATCCCATCCCCATCCCCATCCCATCCCATCCCATCCCCATCCCATCCCCATCCCCATCCCATCCCATCCCCATCCCATCCCATCCCCATCCCCATCCCATCCCATCCCATCCCATCCCATCCCATCCCATCCCATCCCATCCCCATCCCCATCCCCATCCCATCCCCATCCCATCCCATCCCATCCCCATCCCCATCCCCATCCCCATCCCCATCCCCATCCCATCCCATCCCATCCCATCCCATCCCATCCCATCCCATCCCCTGCTCCGTGGCTGCCCAGGGACACTAAATGAAGCTGCAGAGATGTGTGACAAGTACAGTTGTTTCAAAACAGAAAATGCTTCTATAGGAGCCACTGCTTCCCGTGGCAGGTCACATCTCTCTCTGTATGTGGGGTTTTAAGCTGTACTGCATTTTTTACATTTCTTAATATAAATATGTATCAAATCCTCAGCCAACATGTCAGACAAAGAGATGCCTTTGTGTGATATCATTACATAAGCTTTTTGGGTATTCCAAAACCCAGGAGCCAGTGAAAGCAGAACCTCATGAGCATTTTATTAGTTTCTTTTACAGACTTATTATCTGTGAATACTGACTGGGAACAACAAACATCTCAATTTCACCACATTAAAGGTATTAAAATATTATCTTTTTGATTTAAAAAGCAACTTTACTCTTGTGCAAGCACAAGCTGGGCAATATTTCTCCTGGAGAATGGCATTCAGCACAGCTCTGGGACAAAGTGCCCAGGCACACCCAGTGTGTGCAGCCCGTGCTTGTTTTGCATTTCCTGTGCCATCACTTGTAAATGCAACTGGGCATTTGTGTTTTGCAGTTCTTGGCTTGCTTTCAGTCAGTGTGTTCATATACTCAAATGATTATTCTGTATGCTTTGTGTGAACATCCAGCTCTGCTGGAAGAATGGTGTCATTTTCAGAAATACCATGAGTATGGTTGAGGAGACAAAAATAATACAAATGGTACTTAATGGTGTTGGTTTCTCTGAAAAAACAAATGCATAAAGTGATGCTTTAGGCAGAACCGTGAAAGCACAGTGAACATCCTGTTAGATAAAGCTGTGGTATCATCCAACCTGTTCAAGGTGAAGGGTTCCAAGTGCAGTTGTTGTGTACCGAGGACGAAGCTGCCAGAATTTTGCATTGCAGTCACTACAGATTATTCAGGGCTGGCTGCAGCAGGGGAAGCAGCAGAAACCTGTGGCTCTGAAAGCAGCTGGAGCGAATTGACGGCCAGATAACATTCCCTCGAGTGACCCGTGTGCCGCCCCTGGCCCGGGCTGCCTGCTCAGCGTTTGCTCCTGGATTGCGGCTCCGGCCGGGAGCGCTGCCCAGGGCCGGGGGTGCTCGGAGGGTGGATCCCGCTGCTCCCACCTCCTGGACGGAGCCCCCGGAGCCTTAGGGACACTTGGAGCGCGCTGCCCTCACCCTGAGGTCCCTTTTCCTGTTGAATCTCCTCACGTAGCCGCTGCTGCTCCCGACCCAGCCGTCGCCCGGCCGCAGCCGCCCGCGCAGCGCCGGCAGCAGCTCGGCGGGCACCTGGCGGCGCTTGTGGTAGATGTGGCCCATCACGATGTACCTGCTGCCTGCAGCAACGAGAGCAGAACAAACGGGGCTGCTGAGCCACCCGGGCAGCAGCCTGGGGAGCAGCCGTGAAGCTGTGCCTGTGGAAACATCCTGAACACAGCAGCACCCTGAGCTCTGCTGGGACCTGCGGGTGGTGCTGCCGTGGAAATGATGATTTACTGTTGGGGGAAATGCTGGTGTTTGATAAGCTTGCACTTAAAAGGAAAACTGAACGACTTACAGAGACACCAGCTTAAGCTCCTGCTTGTATTGTCTCAAGGAATCCTGAAAACTTGCCATCATTTTGGAACTGGACAGAATTAAGAAAGGCCTACGCTGGTACCTGACTTCTTCACGCAGTTGGTTCTCTTGGGAGAGTTTTGAGAAACTTGGATGGAAACAAGGCCTCAGCTTTAAGTAAATACTTTTCTTCCAAACTTTCCCAACAATCCAGGCTAAGCCTATTAAAGAAGGGCAGACTGAGATTGCAGTGCATGCAGAGGAATAGCAGAATGGATTTAGCTGGAATGATTTACCAAGTTTAAAGTCTGGACAGGGTTTACTGCAGCTTAAAGTATCCACAGCCAGGATGTGAACTCGGAGGAAGGCGGCGTCAGGAGTGACGTACAGGCGGCTCATCCTGTACAGCCCATCCCTGTCTGCCAGCAGGGTGATGCACTGCACTCCATTCCCCAGGCTCTCCAGGTTGTAAACAATCCCATTCACTGCTGGTTTAAGAGAGAGGGAAAAGCAGGATCAGATTTTATATTGTGGCGATTTTCAGGGTACGTGTGAAGGCTGTCACTTAAAATGCTGTAAAGGAAGTGTCAGCAGGAATCCTTTGGCTCAGGAGTGGGCAGTAGGAATTACTTCAAATAACCACATTTGGTGAGGTCATTGCCTGAAGTTTTGCTGGTTTGCAAACCTTGTTTGCACCATCTCAAACCTTCTCAAACCTTACAGGTTTGAGATGTTTCTTGGTGAGGAAAGCAATGGGTTTAGTGCCATTGTCTATTCTGATTTATAAAAAGTGGGCATATTTACCTAAAAAAGGAAAGTTTTCAAATTTATAACTTCCCAATAAATTACAAAGCCAAGCTGGTAATGAAACAATTTGGCTTTTGAAATAAAAGGCCCTTGTCATACCAAGAGGCAGGGGCACCAAGCAGCTTGTGCTGGGAGCTCAGACTTCCTGCTGTTCTCCCAGCTTCTGGCTCTGGCTGAGCTGAGTGCAGGGACAGGAAAGCAGCACCGTGTTGGTGGGGCTGCTGCACCTGGTGTTGCACCTGCCTCAGGGGGAGAACTCTGATTCAGTCATTTGTTCTTTTATCTGCACTGTAAATGTAAAGAAAGGAGAAGCTCTCTCTGATCACTGCCATGGAGCCTTGGCTCTTCTGTTGCTCAGGCTTTTTCCTACCTGTCCTTTCAGTTTGGGAGCAGAGGTGTTGGGTAAGGGCTAAAACACAGATGCTGGGTTGCTGTGAAGCCCACGTTGGACAGGAATGTGTGAGAGGGGTAAAAACCAAAGCAGGAGAGCATCTGTAGAAAGCACTTCCTGACTTCTCCATTTAGAGAAAACAGATGTCTCCTAACGTGTTTATGTTCTACAAATGGAAACATCTGTTACCACTGGCCTTGTATTTTTCTTATCTCTTAAAATACTGTGAGAAAAAGTTGGTATCTGTTTCACAATTCTGTAAGCACAAGGCAGGGTTTCAGTCAGAAAATGCTTGTCCTTAAACAGTCTGTACAAAAATACCAGGCTGTTTCCTGCCACCTTTAGTTACATCAATGTGAACACAAGGGCTAAAGACACTGAATCCTAAGGAGCTTCAAGAAGAATCCTCTCTAGAGAGAGGATCACAGTCTTATTTCTGTTTGGTTCACCGTTTTATTTTAATTTAAAACTTCAATCCCCCAAACCTTACTCTAAATAGTAAGAGATAAATAACCCAGCTGCAATGTTTTATCTGAGAGTAACTGAAACAACTGGTCTTTTCAATTCCATTGACCAGTCCCAAGGACACTGTTCCTCCAGAGGAAACAGAAAAAAGGGCAGTACTAGCCCAAGGCAGGGAAAGAATAATGTAAGTATGCTTATGAAGAGCCGTGATGGATCCTTTTCAAATACTTGGTAACTATTTAACATACTTACCATATCTTAACCACAGCATTTTAAAAGTAAAAGTGCAGTCTCAGTGACAAGTGGACAGAAGGTGCTCTGTCCCTGTGAGTTGTTGAAGCACTACCCCCCTGCCTGCCCCCCTGGCTGCTGTTCTAGCTCAGATTCTGGGGAGCTTTGGGGGAGTATGCTTCAAGGATAGGGTGAAAGATTCAAAAGAGGCCCTTACCTCAGGGAAAATGTTCCAAGGCTTTATTCTTGAAGGAGATCCCAGGGCAAAAGAGGGAGAACAAGGAGGAGCAGGGGTTTTTATCTAGGCTCTCGGGATGGGATAGCTGGCACAGAGCCATAGGTCAGAGATAAGGGGAAGGTAGGGTTGGACTAAGAAGGTTACAGCTTCAGGGGGTCTCTGGGGAAAAACCATTCCCCCAGAGGAATACAACAGGTTGTGGGGGACACCACCTACCAAACTCGCTGGCACAGAAAGCCTCCGCTTCATCCCGCTCCCTCCTGCACTCGCTCAGACACAGCTTGTCCGTGTCACCACCTACAACAGGAGCACAGCCTCAGCGACAGCCAGGGGCCCTCCGGGGATCCCTCACTCACCCCCTTGTGCCCCCAGCCTTTGGGAAGCCCTGGGCAGCCTGTCCCTTACCTTTGCCCGGCACAGCCGAGCTGGGCCACCAGCGGTTGGTGACCCAGGAGGGTTTGGGGATCCTGGCCAGGGGCTCGGGCTCTTTGGGGGGGATTGCCTTTCCTGCTCGGTTGAAGTGGTGCAGCGCCTCGGGATCATTTGACTGCGTTATTCCAGAGTCTGGAAAGGGCTGAGCTCCCAGCAGGGATGCCACCTTTGGGTGGGAAGGCCCGTAGGCGGGGTGCAGGGCCGGGGCCCAGACGCTGTTGGCGGCCGCCGCCAGCCGCCGGTCCGTGTGCGGCCTGTTGGCCCGGGCCGGCTCCAGCGGGCCGGCGGCGGCTCCCCGGGCCGGGGACAGGGCCCCTCCGTGCTGCCGGAGCTTCCTCAGCCCGGTGCTGTTTTCCAGGGAAGGCTCCGCGCGTTTCTTCTTGTCGGAGGCGAGGGAGGGGATTGCCGGGGCCCTTGGCCGGGGCAGGTGGCCGGGAGGCATCGCCAGGAGCCGGCCTTCCCCGGGGCTGCCGCCGGCCCTGCCCCGCGCTGCCGCCCTCGCCTCAGCAGCGCCGGCGGCTGCTGCTCCCAGAACAGCTCTGCTGAGAGCCTGCTCGGGTTTCTCAGCGTAGGGCAGCGATCCTACAGGCAAAAAAAACCAGAGAGAAAATCAGTGGTTTAAGTCTTTTATTGCAAGTCCTTCAGAAAGATTTGAGGCTCTAATCCGCAAGTGAGGCCTTAAGAAAAAAAACCTAATCAATAGCTCAACAGATGAAGCTCAGGAGAGCTCCTTGTTGCTCTCTTCAGACCTTGAAGGTCCAGTACAGGGAATGCAGCTGTGTGAGCAAAACAGGAGATTTGCATTTTTGCTTTATTATTGTTGCAAATTAAAAACAAACCCTTTTCTCAAACCCCTGAATCTCCAGGGAGCACCCGAGGAAACAAGGTTCACGTTGCCATTTGGGATGCTTGTTTAAAAGACCATGACAGCAGAATTATTTGGTTTTCCCATCCGTGGGATGCCTGCTGACAATGTCATCCAGACTCTTCGGTGGCTTTGGATGCTACTGGGAAGGTCTTTAGCCACAGTTTTGGATCTCTGACTTGAGCATATAGTAGCAGTAATTAGGCTACTGCTGCTGACTAACAATTGTTTCAAGGCTTTGCTTAATGTGAGAGGACAAGGGTTGAAAAAGAGAGGAAGTGTCTGGGAATCCAGGGAAAAAAATAACAATGTCACTGTTCACACAAGCTGGGCAGTCATCTACACCTTCATTTATACCTTCACCTTGATCTCTTGAACCTCACAAAGCGAAGTGACCAAAATGTTTAGCCTGGCTGGAGAGAAATTTCCCTGGCAGTCCATTTTCCTTTTCCTTTAGCCCTTCCCTGCATGCCTGGAGTGAGGCAGCAGAGTTTTCACACAGCTCACCCACACACAGCCTCTGTCTGGTGCTCACGGCGTGGTTACTCTGTGTAGGAGGCTGATCCCAGCTCCTTGTGTGAAAAGAGAGATTTGATATACACAGATGAACAACATCCTGGTTTATCTCCTATAACTGACTCAACTGCTGACCTTGCCACTTCTCCCCCTGTGCTCTCACCAGCTGCTGTCATGGGAAAGATTCCCTGATATTTGGGCTGGCCACACATAAAGTCAAAGGAATGTCCATGGAGAGAAGGGTGGAAGAAGTCCAAGCTGCTGAAAGCAGCAGGCAAAGGGGGTTTGGAGATGGTTCAGTGTGGAGCTGTGCCCTCTGAACAGGTGTCTCAGACTTGGGTGTGTAAATAAATGTTTCTCTCACTTTAGCACGCCTTCTCAGTCACGGATTGTATCAAGAAATAGTTCATTTTTCTCTACTCAATCTGTTCAGGACCTTGAGGTTCCTCCTCCTGTACCAACATATTCCGGTCTAGTTGTTGCAACCTAAGAAACATGACTGCAACATAACCAAATCCCAGCGGAACAGATGTAAATGCTATTTCTGCTCTGTCAGTGAGGCACTAAAACCCAAATAAACCCACTCAGGACAGCTTGCTGCAGGCACACAGGGCACACTGAACATGTTAAAGTCAGTCAGATACCTGGAGTTACAGGTGAAGGGGACTAAAAGAGAAAGATCACATATAAAGTATAAAAATCCCAGATGCTGAAGCAAATCCAACTTCACCTGCTGCTGGTGGCTGGCAGGACAGAGCATCAGCTCCCTGCCTTGCCTCTGCCAAATGCTCTCAGTTCTCCCCAATGCTGGCAAATTAAGTATTGCAATTTACATGCCCACCCCACAAACACGTTGAAATGTTTCTTTCTGGAGCCCTTACTTGCTGAAAAGGCTACAGGCTGAGGGGCTGCTCGGGCAAGGGTCTGTAGGAATGTCTCCAGCCTCCCCTGGTTCCCAAGGCAGCCGTGCCCCAGCCCCGCTCCCAAGGTGACAGACTTACCAGAAGATGATCTAATGACAAAGCAGAGGAGCCAGAACACTTGGGTTGTCATTTCGAAGTAAAGCTTTTCCCGACTCAGAATGAACTGGAGTCCTTTCTGCCCTTCCCCCGATTCATGCTAATGAGAGGCAGCCTGAGGGGAAACGGGAATCACTGCCTGGACAACCCACTGGAGCAAGACCAAGCTGCTGCCTCCACCAGCCCTGCCCGGGAGGAACGTGCTCCTTCCCATCGGGAACAATCCCCCGGCCGCATTACCTGTGTCCGGGGAATAACACACCCACACGTGGGTTTGGCAGAGGGGTTTTATTTTAGGGAGAGTCTTGCCCTCCCATGGCACTCTGTAGGGCAAAATCATAGGGAACAGGCTTGGCTTTCCTGGCTATGGAGAACTGTGTTCTGGAGGGGAACTGGGAGATGCTGGAACAAGCCAGAGCCCTGGGAGGCAGGGTCTGTAAAGGATGTGAATGACAATGGAACATATCTGGGGATTTCTGGCCACCTTCAGTGATACAGCTGCTAAAGTCCCCTTTTAGTCTCAGGAAGCAGTTTCAGTGATTCTTTTCAGACTGAAAAATGCAGTAGTGACTGTCCACTCCAAGGGAAAGCTCTGCTGATCCCACACAGCTTTATTTTTAAATCTTTCTTTGCCATCATTAAGAACTCTGCAAATTTTCACACACCAAGCCAACCCTGATTTGGATTACTGAATTAAGAAGGCTTACTTCTGAGTGACCTTATTGCTACACAAGATTTCCATTGTGACACTTTAACTCACCAGCTGCTGCCGGGTGCTGTGAAAGCTGCTCATGACTTTAAGGGATGAACAACTTAAAAACTCCATAAAGGCACCGAAAGGCTCCTGAAATCCATTCTTGACAGAAAATCTAACCCCTCAGCAATGCCTGTGGCATGGGATTCAGTGTTGCTTAGTTTAAGCAGTTTGTTTTGTCCTGCCTTAATTAAGCATTTCAATAGGATTCCCAAAAGCTCAGGGCTTTGTCTCCAGAAGCAGTGGGTGAAGATACAGAAAATTCACCAGAATAGTGTGGAAAATAAATGACATTTCACCACATCTATTACTCAAGGAACTAAATTTCTACTGCAGCGCTTACTAAACCTTGTTTTCCTCTGTCATTTGAAACGTTTTAACTCCAGAACTATCCCAAGACAGCTATTATGGGAACAGGAATGTAAACTGAGGATGATGAGGAGGAGGAGGGCTGCTACACTGCTTTGGTGACCAGCAGGTGCTTGCAGCAAGCAGGGGAAGCTGGAGTGTGAGTGCTGGCACTGGGGATGGATGGATGGATGGATGGATGGATATACACACACACGAGTATCCCACAGACCTGTATTCCAAGGGATTTTCTGTTGAATTAGCTGGTGGTCCAATTCAACCCTCATTCGTGTGCAGCTGTGTCTGCACTGTTCCCCCCCACTCTTTATGGACAGGATCTCCACTAAGAGCACAGCAGTGGTGTTTGAGTATTCCCAGCATTCCAGCAGCCCCGGGATGCTCGAGCAGCAGAGAGAGAAAAGCTTTCCCAGCGGGTCTGGGCAAACCAGGGGCCGACAGCGCCGCGGCCACGTCCGGGCCCGGGCGTTCCCCGGCTGCGGCTCTCCCGGGCGTGCCGGCAGGGGAGCGGCACCCACTCGCGGGATGCCCCAGGCGGGACGCGGGGCTGCGGCAGCGAAGGGGCTCGGGGGCCCGCCCGGGGCAGCTGCGGGTAAAAGGATCGCGGTGCCGACCACCCCGCGGAGCCACCCGCGGCAGCGCCACAAAACAAACGCGGCACGACCCAGATGGGACTCGAACCCACAATCCCCAGCTCCGGAGGCTGATGCCTTATCCATTAGGCCACTGGGTCACCCAGCGGAGCTTGCGCGCGCCGCCTGGTAAGAGCCCCGCCCGGCAGGCCCCGGCCCCGCCCCTCGTGGGCCGTCACGTTCCCTTCCCACTGGCCCCGCCCCTCCCTCCTCGCACACCATTGGTCACGGTGCCTCCAGGCCCCGCCCCGCAGCGCGTGCCCGCGGCCCCGCCTCACAGCCGGTTCCCGCTGTCGGTGCGAGCGCCTCAGAGTCAGAGTCGCGCGCGGCCGCTTGAGGGGACCTGGCCGGGGCCGCCCCACTGTCCCAGGGACCCCCGGCCACCGCCGCCCTCCTCTGCCTCATAACCCCACCCGCAGCTTGGCCGCTGTCCGGCTCTAACTGCCCAGTCTCCCTCCACCTCTCTGTCGCTTCACTGTGCTGTTAAGAACCTTCGGAGCTGTCACTTTCCTCACAGCCCACACCGCCTGCCGCACCTCGCACACATCCCCCAGGCACTGCCAGCCCTCTCTCTGCCCTCAACACCCATCCACGCGGCCAGATTTCATTGCTCCAGACCATGCAATGCTAGCGATTCATGATCCAATGGAATTTCTTCATGCTAACCCTCCGATTCTTCAGGAGAGCAGGTGTTTTAACTCCATTTCTGCTTTTGAACTGCTTTTTTCTTCAAGCTACTCTTGTTTAATATCTCCATATGTTAGTAATGTGCTTTCTCTTCTCTTGGCTTCCCTGCTCTTGTTTTTTTTTGTTTTGTTTTTTTTTTTTTTTTTTTTTTTTTTTTGTTTTGTTTTGTTTTGTTTTGTTGTTTTTTTTTTTTTTTTGGTTTTTTTTTTTTTGGTTTTTTTTTTTTTTTGGTTTTTTTTGTGGGTGTTTTTTTACAAAGCTCAGCACTGTAAGGCCCAAACCCAGCTATATGAGATGTCACTGGTAGTTCCTCCTCCTCAGCAAACATCCTCCGCACCTGTGTGCACCTACAGATTGGTATAAGTGGTTAAACGTGATGGCTTAGCACACAGACATATCAATGTGCATACCTGACACTTCTGTGTGTTGCACCTTATAGGCGTCTCAAAATGTCAGAGTTGCTGTCAGAGTCATGTTTTCCCTACAGTTTTATGGTTTGTATTATATCTCTTGTGAAAACCAGAGGGGTTTTGTATTCCATTGCTCATGAGCAGGCCAAACCCATCGGAAACAATCCCACGCCTTTTCAGGCCATGCCACAGGGGCAGGAGTCCTTTTCTTTTGTTATTCCGTATGATTTAGTTTTCATCTGCCCTCATGGCTGTAGAATGTTGCCACGCTTCGTGCCTGCCATGTTTTGGTTTTGGGAAATTCCTCCCTGCGAGGAGATCATCGCAGCCTTCTATAAAAACTATCACTCCCTGCCTCTCATTTATTGTGTCCCACAGCGACAGTAGAACTGCTTTCAGCTGCAATCTCATATTCCCTTTTCTTTGCATTTCTGCGCACCACATTTCTAGGAGACAGCAAGTGAGGCATAGAATCATGGAATCACAAAATGGTTTGGGTTGGAAGGGACCTTAAAGCTGATCCAGTTCCGCCCCCTGCCACGGGCAGGGACACCTTCCGCTACCCCAAGCTGCTTGGAGCCCCATCCAGCCTGGTCTCGGATACTTCCAGGGATCCAGGGGCAGCCACAGCTGCTCTGGGAACTTGTGCCAGGGCCTCACCACCTTGACAGGAAAGAATTTTTTTCCCCAATATCCCATCTAAACCCACTCTCTTTCGTTTTGAAGCCATTCCCCCTCGTCCTGTCACTACACGCCCTTGTCCCAGGGGAAGCCTGCGGTGCCTTGCTGGTTACTGAGGCAGAATCTGCGTTCTGCATGAGGGAATGGAGTGGTTGTTTCTGCCCCAAAGCGCTCAGAGCGAGACCCCATCCAGGGATACAATTCCCGCATTCCGATCCCCCACTCCCGTCCCGGGATATCACCAGACCCGGCCCCGTGCACTACAGCTCCCGGCCTGCCCCGCGCGGGTAGTGCCAGCGAGCCTACGTGGGGCGGCGCGGGGCACGCCGGGAGCTGTGGTACCGGGCCTTGTGAGACGTCACGTCCGACGGGCTCTTCCGGGAGGGCGTTCCCCGTCATCGCTAGCCGGGCTGCTTTCAAACCGACCAATCACGAGGCTGCTTTGGCTCGAACTGGCCAATGGCAGGGCGCGGCCGCGGGAAATTTAAATGCCGCGTGGGGCGGCCGTGGGCAGTGGCAGCGTGCGGCAGCAGCGGAGCGGAGCGATCGCCGGTGTTCTCGGCCGAGGTGCGGGGTTGGGAGCTGGGGCGTCCGGGACGCGGGCCTTGCGCTGCTCTTTTGGAAAGGGCCATGCTCTGCCTGCAGCCCCTGCTGGGGTCTCTTTTCGGAGCCGCCCGCGTTTCCGCTGTCTGCACTGGGGCTGGCGGGGCTGGTGTATCCCAGCGCGGGTTGTCGCTCTGACGGAGCTGCGGCCGGAGCGAAGCCGGTTCTTATGCAGTGGGTCACGCTGGGGGTGGCCGAGGTGCAGGGGTTTTCTTCGTTATCCGTGTAGCCGTTGTTATCTGCTGCTGGCTGCACCCGCACGGCAAACGCCCCCCGGGGTCCTCCCCAGTGCGAGAGCTCGCTGTTCTCGTCCACAAAGGTCGGGCTGGGTCTGAGTGGGATCCTGTGCAGCACAGGTACGTGACGGTGAAAATAGTATTTAGCAGCGTGTGTGTGTTGGCTGGGGAAAGGAAAATCTTTTTTGCTCCTGAAAATAGTAAGTAATAGTATTTGGATCAAAGCGTCTTAAAATCGTGTGACTGTGTCTTCTGCTTTTGTGTTGATGCTAGAGCTTGTTGTAACATCTGGCTGTTTAAAGAGACAGCTGTTGATCAAGCCAGATGTTGTTATAGTATTAATACAAGTAAGTGCCTCTCATTCTTGAGTATGGACCCAATTTTTAGAATTTAACTTTTGGGGAGTAAACTTGCTGTTTCTTTGCTCTGTTTTCAGGCTTGTTTTTATCTGTCCCGCTCAAAAATATAACAGGCAAGATGTCTACGAATGAGAATGCCAATACGCCATCAGCTCGATTGAACAGATTCAAGAACAAAGGAAAGGACAGCACAGTGAGTACTCTTGGTGCAATTAGTATTTTAGCCAGTCGTTGTCTCTTTAAATCTAAGTTTTGAAAGCCCAGGACTTACTCTGAGTGTTTATCCTCCAGGAAATGAGAAGGCGGCGAATTGAGGTCAATGTGGAGCTGAGAAAAGCTAAGAAAGATGACCAGATGCTTAAAAGAAGAAATGTGAGCACTTTACCAGACGATGCTACTTCTCCCCTTCAGGAAAACAGAGGCAACCAGGTGAGTGAGCACTTGGAATAGACACACTTGGAGGGTTTTAAAATGGCCTGCAGCCAGGCCAGCATGAATCCCTTCTCGAGGGCAGGACAGCACTGCTACATCTGCATTAACAACTCAGCCTGTAGTATCACCTCTGATGGACAGCAGCCTTACACACAACTGGCTGCAGCTACATTTTAAGCCTATCATAGCTGGTATGAAGCACTTGGTTAAAAAAAAATTTCAGCAGTTCAGGTAACTGTGGATGAAGCTGTAGTTAAAGAGGTTTTGAAATACCACATGGTGGTGGTACTAAGGGACGTGGCTGTAAATTGGGGCCTATTGGTGCCATTGTGTAAGAGCTCTCTGTGGTCAGGAATACACAGGATTCTCCCAGTGAAGCACTCATGTAATGTTTTCTTGTACAGGTTTTGGCACACTGGTCAGTTGAAGAAATAGTCAAAGGAGTTAACAGTAATAATATGGAGCTTCAGCTACAGGCTACTCAAGCTGCCAGGTAAGCAGTTCAGAGGAATCCAACTCAGCTGTGCAAGCCAGTAACCTAGGCAAGGTGAGAGAACTGACTTAGGAGTCTAAGTAGCTGCTTATGTCTTTCTTATCAGGCAGTATTTCAACAAACACAGTCTTCTGTGCAATGTTGAGGTACCCATAACTTAGGCATAATTTTATTGAAGCCATGTGGCTTTTGAATATTTAAAGTGCCTGAATATTTTAATAGGAAGTAATTTGCTCTAGTGTTGGCAAATTTAACAGTAGTTACCTTCGATTTGAAGGAGTAATTTTAGTAAACCCTTTGTTATAGCAAAGTGAGGTACCTTTTAAACTGTGTTAACACTTAGGTCTGACATGTATGAGTCTGGCAATCCACCTTAGAATAATGTGAACAGTAAGATGACCGGGGTATTAAGTCTGCCAAGTTTTTCTCCTTCCAAATCTAAAATATCCTTTAAGCTTGCATATTGCTACAGTGCTGCTTCTTCAGCACTGCTTCATTAACCTCTCTCTGCTGAGAAGCCTCTAGCAGTTTAGATGTGTTACAACTCCTGCAGGTCTGCTTTCCTTCAGAGTCTGAACAGAACCTCTCACATAGTGAAGACATACCAAACTCAATGTTACAGGGGACTAGGAAAGCAGTGTTCAGCTTGTCTGCATTTCTCTTTCATGCTGCCTTGTGTGGCCTTCTCTGAATGTTAAGACAATGCTAAAGTTCTTTTATATGGTGCTTTTAGACTTGAATTTGTTGTTCAGATGTCTGCAGGCAAAAATAACGCTTCCTGTTTGCCTTCCTCCGTAGGAAACTCCTGTCAAGAGAGAAGCAGCCCCCCATAGACAGCATCATTCGGGCTGGTTTGATCCCCAAGTTTGTCTCGTTCCTGGGCAGGGCAGAGTGCAGCCCCATCCAGTTTGAATCTGCCTGGGCGCTCACCAACATCGCCTCGGGCACGTCAGAGCAAACCAGGGCAGTGGTGGATGGAGGGGCAATCCCAGCCTTCATTTCCCTGCTGGCCTCTCCACACACTCACATCAGTGAGCAGGCTGTGTGGGCCTTGGGGAATATTGCAGGTATGTCCTTGTGCTGCACAGCTGTAATCCAGACCTCTGCCCTCGTCTGAGGTGGGAGGAAATCACTCCTGCTGTGCCGTGCCCTGTGCTGAGCTGCTTGGGAGCTCTGCCCCCATGGCTTTCCAGTCATGGCATGCCCTGCATTGCAGAGCAAGCTGCAGGAACCTCTGTCTCCAGACTTCATGCAAGGCCTGGCACAACCTGTGGGTTGTAATGTGGGCACTGCTTCCAGATTTCAGCTCAGGTTTGATGGATCTCCAGTCATGCTACAACACAAACCTTTTTGTGACTCAGCAATGAGCTCTGCTCTGTGTGTTGGCTAAAAGGGGGAAGGCAGGAAGCAGTGACTGAAATATTTGTGTATTTGATGGCCAACATTCTTTGCTTTGGAACAGCTGCTTGCTGATGGGAAAGTACTAATACATTGAAGTTTCTCATGCTTCTCTCAGAATTACTTGATCTGCCAGTGTTGGATCCAGTCTTTTAAAAATTGGTCAAAAGAAATAATATAAATATTGTACCTGCTGTATTAGTATTTCCAATGGCTGTGCCTTAGAGAACAGTGAGTCTTCACACAAAGAATATTATGTTGTTTGAAAGCTCTGTTTGATTGGGGTTTTCTTAAAGTTTGCCCTTTGAGTTTTAAAATCAATTATAAGGTATTATACCTTGCAGTAGAATTCTCAGTCAAACTCTGACATGCCATCAGCATTTTTCTGTAGCACCCAATCACGCAGCTGGTGATTATAATGCATTTTAAGTCCCATATTCTGGGGAAAGCTCTGTTCTTGTTTAGGACTTACATTTGTCTCCAAAGAAACATGCAAGGCTGTTTCTTTGCATGGTTCTGACCTTTTAGGAAAAGCTGTATAGGAAACACTTTATCTCTTCTTCCAACACAAAAGGTGAAGCTCAGTGGCTTGCTTGAACATGCTTGTCATGTGACTTAACCATGGCAGTAGTCCTTTTGTCCTCCTGTTTCTTCTTAATTTATCCAGCCCTTCTTAAAGAGTGGAAAAGTTAATCCTCTAACACACAGTGGTTCTGTGTACACATGTCCCTTTCATTCTGGTCTTCACCTGGCTTTTTCTCTTGTTTTTTTTTTCCAGGGGATGGTTCTGCCTACAGAGACCTGGTTATTAAATATGGTGCAATCGAGCCACTGCTGAGTCTCCTTGCTGTTCCTGACCTGTCTTCCCTGGCTGTAAGTGTTCAGAGTGATTCAAGCTTCAATTACTGAGCAGAACCCAGCAAAACTACTGCTAACCATGCCTTTCAACCCTTGCAGTCTGGCTATTTACGCAATGTCACCTGGACCCTCTCAAACCTGTGTCGCAACAAGAACCCCGCCCCTCCCATAGAAGCCATCCAGCAGATCCTTCCCACCCTGGTGCGCCTCCTGCACCACGATGACCCCGAGGTGCTGGCAGACACGTGCTGGGCAATCTCCTACCTCACAGACGGTTCCAACGACAGGATAGAAGTTGTTGTGAAAACTGGCTTGGTGCCACAGCTTGTGAGGCTGCTGGGATGCAGTGACCTGCCAATAATGGTGAGTGATTGGATATGCAGGCTGCTGTTGCTTGGTGTGAATCGTGACTAGAACTGCAGCTTGGGAGGGAGGGTAGTGTCCGTGGAACTGAATGGTGCTTTTCATACACGAGTCAGGTGCCTGTTCTAATTTTTGTGAAGTGAGACATTACTTTCTCTCCTGCCTGGGTGCTGTCCCACACAGGACAGACTGCTTGCTGCTGGTGATGACTATCAAGCTGCTTTATATAATCATTGGATTTACCTCACAGGCCAGCACAACAGTCAACATTCACTAAAGCTTGCCTTTAAATTTCTGTTGCAGGTCCAAATTTTAGGGACAGTGTTCACAAGTGTGCTTTGTGCACGCTATAATTAGAGCATAATAAAACTGCTTTTGTATTTAGCAGGTAATTTCCCTAAGCTGTGTCATGGGTGGTTGTTTGCAGACTGGCCTTGGAAGGTGTGCAGCCTCTGCATGCAGACATTGGTGTCTGCCTGTGGAATGCTAACGAGGAGCCCAAAGCCCACTGTACATAGGAGGTCACACTGTTAACTGGGAAGGTTAGAGTGGATGGCCATCAAGTATAGCTGTTTGCTGTAATCTAATCTGGTTTTGAGCAATCTTCCTAAGTGTTCCCTTCATCTTTGTTTCAGACTCCTTCACTAAGAGCCATAGGAAATATTGTCACTGGTACTGATGAGCAGACACAGATTGTTATTGACTCAGGAGCACTGGCTGTCTTTCCAAGCCTCCTTTCTCATCATAAAAACAACATTCAGAAAGAAGCAGCCTGGACAATGTCCAACATCACTGCTGGGCGTCAGGATCAGATCCAGCGAGTTGTAGACCACGGCCTTGTGCCTTATCTCATTGGTATTCTGAGGAAGGTAAACAAAGCCTATATTTACTATGTTGAGCCTTTTCCTCTTCCTTCTCTGTGCTCAAACACTCTGCTTTTACCTTTGCAGGGGGATTTCAAATCTCAGAAGGAAGCTGTGTGGGCTGTGACAAACTACACGAGCGGTGGAACAATTGACCAGATCGTGTACCTTGTTCAGGCTGGTGTTCTTGAACCCCTACTGAATCTTCTCTCAACTAAAGACAGCAAAACTGTGCTCGTTATCCTGGATGCAGTTTCCAACATCTTTTTGGTATGTAGATGCAGTGTACTTGATTATAGTCTGTGTTGTTGCTAATGGCTCTCCAGCAGCTGCTGCCATATATCTTTCCAGAGGTAATTCCACATTGTTCTGTTGCAGGCTGCTGAGAAGATTAATGAGACTGAAAAGCTTTGCCTCATGATTGAGGAGTGTGGGGGTCTAGATAGAATTGAAGCTCTCCAGTCACATGAAAATGAACAAGTGTACAGAGCCTCGTCCACCATCATTGAGAAGTATTTCTCAGCAGAAGTAAGTGGCTTCAGGGGTCTTTGCCACTTTTATTTTCTAGTCCAGCACTGACTACTAGATTCAAATGCTACTGCTATTTCAACATTCTTCTTTTCTTTCCTTCTAGGAGGAGGAAGACCAAAATGTTGTACCAAACTCCACTGCTGACAGCTACACTTTCCAAATCCAGGACAGTACCCCAAATTCTTTCAACTTCTAGGTCTTGCATGTACTGCAATGGCCTACAAGTGGTTTAGCACACAAATGACTGCCACCTCTTTGTCTTAATAGTTCCTCTTGCCTGTACTGGTTTTTCTGTGTCCTGTAGCACTTTGTCCAACTGAAACATACTTGAACAGTTCAAACTCTGTATGTATCTGTGAATTTCTAAATGTAAACCTCATTCTTTGAGATGTACTTGTAAATACTTCCTGTTTCTGTCCTTGTCCAAGAAAGAATGTATATGAATTCAGGCTTCTCACAAAGCATCGAGCCACTGCTCTGCATGTGCCTCCCCCTAACCTCTTATCTTCTACATGACCTGTTGCAGTAATTAAGACACTGAACAGGCTTTTAAGGAAGACTTACTTGAAGTTTAATAAAGTAATATCAGTACATCAAATTGAACTGTGTCACTTGTTCTCTTAAAGACTCTGACTTGATGTGGTAAGTAAACTTAGTCAAAAATAGATAATGGCATGAATGCAGGTCTAAACCATGGGGGATTCAATGCTTAGGTTGTGGATTTAAAACAGCTTGATCACCCCAAGCTCTGATTTCTGCATGCAGCAGCCTGCTGTTACAGGACCAAGGAACTGCTGCTTCTCTCCAGGTATTTCCTAGAGAAATCTGATTTGTCTTGCTCTGTGCATAACTGACCTAAACTAGCTTCAGCCTCTTGAAGAAATATTTGAAGACTAGTGGTGTTACTTGAACTGTAAGTAATAGTTTGGAGGAGGGGTAGGTACAGCAGTTAACCAGTTCTATACATGTTCAGCTACTCTTAGGAATAGAGCACAGGAAAAGCTTTGAAGCAGTTGCCTACCCTAGAGAGCAAAAATGAGTCAGCTGTCCCTTCATTTCTAAAGTCATTACTTACAGGAACCCATTTTGTCCCTCAAAGGGGTTGTGCAGGGTGGGGTTTGGAGGGGGAAGAATATTGAGTGGAGAGGAATAACTGTAGTTCTGTTTTCCAGCTTTTTGGAAAAACTTGGATTGAGCTATTTAACTTGAACCTCCCAGGAGTCAAATGTACTGGAATAACCATATTGTCTCAGCTCACTGAGTATCTCTGGCTCCAAAGATGGTGCAGGAGAGGTCAGAGCTCAGGGCTAGATGTTTCATAAACATGACTTAATTGGACCACAGCATGTCAATTTTATTAATAAAAGAGGGGGGGGAATTCTGAAATAGGCAATTCTTCCAGAGTTCTCATTGTCTTTGCTTCCACCTTTATGGGTGGAAGGGAATAAAAAACTCAAATACAAAACAACAAAAAAACCCCTTCATTCTGCTAGATGAATCTGTTAGAAGAATCTGGCTTTGTCTCCTGTATTAGTCACCTTTTGTGTGTTTCTACATTTATTTTGAAGTGCAGATGAGTAGAAAAGTGGATTTGGGTGTAACTCTTTGGCAATCCCGGGAGGATCAGGTGTGCTTCATGAAGAATTCACTCTTGTGTGCTGCTAACAAAGATCTCTTTAAATGGGTTATTGCTAATGTAGATGATGTCACTCTTGCTTTCATTAGTGTGGGGCAGATCTGCTGCTCCCTATCCCACACTTGCTGGCACATGGTTCCCTCCCTGACTGGAGGCTGGTGATGACATCCATCCCTGGAACCTCTCTGGAGCTTGGGCATTGCTGGATTGTGATAAAGTTACAAAGGGCAGCAGATACAAGTTATCTGCAGTCCTATACACCTTGTTAGCAACAATACCGTTTTGTGCAGAGCAATCTCTGTGTGTCACTGCCATGATGATGATTGTCCTGCTGGGCTATTGGAGCTGTGGCAGTTCCTGCATCCAGCTCAGAGCTGCTCCTGGTGCCACATTGCTGTCACTGATGTATCAGCACAGGTTGCAGATTTACCTGTCACAAAGGAGACTGGCTTGTAAAAACTACACATGAACTGATTCATGCTGACCTTCATCCTTTGGCCTGTACCTCTTTAACTCCAAAAAAGCTATAGCATGTTCTAAGCCTTGCCGGGGGTGTCTCTAAGGCTGAACTGTGCCTGTGCTCTGTTCCCAGCTCTGCCTGCCCCTGGACTGCAGGGTGAGGCTGCAGGTGGCACCCAGGGCCTGTGGAAGTGCCAAAGTGACATCAGTGCCAGCACAGGTCCCAGGGCTCCCCTTGGCCCTGAGTCTGCTATTGCCATACCCTGAGCACAGGGGACACGACCACTGACCTTGGAATGCTGGAGCCTTTACTCTGCTGGGGGACAAGCAACCAAACAGGGATTTATGCACCTGCAGTGAAGCCTCCTCTGTCCTTTGCTCTGCTGCCAAACCCCCACCCCTGACATCAAAGCACCAGTTAGAAAGTCACGATCTATCTCCTGTGTGGCTGCAGCGAACTGAAAGAATTAACCTGGATAAAAGCAACTGCACCAAGCCAGCTTCACTGACCGAGCCCTTCCTTGCCCCCGTTGCCATCCCGGGTTTGCAGGGCAGGGCTGTCGGGGCTCTGTCATTCTCTGTCGGGCTCTGTCGGGGCTCTGTCGGGCTCTGTCGGGGCAGTGTCAGGCTCTGTCGGGGCTCTGTCAGGCTCTGTCGTTCTCTGTCATTCTCTGTCGGGGCTCTGTCGGGGCAGCGTCAGGCTCTGTCGGGGCAGTGTCAGGCTCTGTCGGGCTCTGTCGGGGCTCTGTCGGGGCAGTGTCAGGCTCTGTCGTTCTCTGTCATTCTCTGTCGGGGCTCTGTCGGGCTCTGTCGTTCTCTGTCATTCTCTGTCGGGGCTCTGTCGGGGCAGTGTCAGGCTCTGTCGGGGCTCTGTCATTCTCTGTCGGGGCTCTGTCGGGCTCTGTCATTCTCTGTCATTCTCTATCGGGGCTCTGTCGGGCTCTGTCGGGGCTCGGTCCCGGCCCCGGGCTGCAGGGCGGCGCGGGCCCGGCAGGGGGCGGTGCTGCGGGCGGGCCGATCCCGCCGGGAACGCTCAGGTGGGATCCGCTCCATTGTCCCGATAAAATCTCCCGGCTGTGGCTGCGGGGCGCTCCGTGTGCTTACACAGAACATCCAGGTGCTAGCTCCCAAGGGTTTAGCCAGGTTAATATCGAATATAGGATACTACCTTTTAAAAGCCTCTTTAAAATCAAAGTACTGTTACTTCAAAACACTTTTAATTGCTCTTGGGCGTATGCAAGTAATTTGGCTTTGGTGTCTCTGTATATAGTAAATGCAGAACACTTGTTTGAAAGTGTTATCTCTGTTTCTGCTTTTCTGAATTACTTATTTCAGATTTATCCAATATATTGAGTTAATAATAGAACACTGCAATACCTTTAGATGCCTGACAGCTCAGTGGCTTAATAATTAACTTTCTGGGGCCTGAGACTTTGTTTTTATCCAAGAAAAATGTGTTCAGCCTATCCACCGATGAGCCCTGTTGGCAGCATGTATTTCCACAAGCAACAATCAACAATGATTATGAGTAAGTGACTGGGATGAGTCACTCCTTATTCTAAGAAAATGCAAACTATTTCTGAGGTTAGGATCACAGTCACTCACGAGGCTGCATCTCTAGCTTCAAAAAAAGTGGTAGGAGCAAAAAGGAAGAGGAGAATTGTTATTGCTCCTGGTTTTTAGTTTATTGGGTTTGGGTTTTTTGGGGGGGGGAGTTTTTTGTGCATGGCCCAGTCAGATTTATGAGCTCGTCCTCTTTGTCAAATGCCTCATTCAGGACAAGGGCTGGAATCAATGTCTGGTGGCCTGTGTGTCAGTCTGCCAACTCCTCTGTGCTGAGAGCAACAATAACAGACCCCTGCTGACATCAACTGGCTTGGAATGCAGTTGTTGCTCATGCTATTTTATCTGTGGAGTGATGGCAAGATTGCAGGCTGAGATCTCAGCAAACGTAACTGCCTCTGAAATTCTGATGGCAGCAGATGCTGCCTGGCTGATTGTTCCATTTGCTGCTCCCCAAGGTGCCAGGCTCTGGAAGGAGAGCTGGGACTTTGCAGTCCTGCAGTTCAGTGGCACGTCTGTTCACTTTCCCCTGCAGGAGAAGCAGCTTAAACTGTGGGAAAGTTAGAAATGGTTAAATCAGTAGAAACCTATTTTTTTCTTTTCCTGTGAATTAGACTGAAATACTCTCTTAAGCAAAGCTGCTTCCTGCAGCTCTATCCAGAATGATTTAAATTGCACAGAACCACAGTGGTGTATCAGCAGCAAGGAGCAGCTGTAGTTCTGCAGGAAAAGGAATTCTCTACCCAACAATACTTCACAGATCTCTTCTGTTTCTAAATCTATTTTACAGCAGAGCAAACTGAGACACAAGAAAGTTATCCACAGGCATTCAGAAAGTTGCTGGCAGAATTCACCTGGAGCCTGGGAATCCTGATGTCTGTCCCTGTAGTTAACCCCTGGCACTTCTGTCAGCCTTTTGCTGAATATGGGATTATCCCAGGAGTATTGCAGCTCTGTTGTGATAAGGTATGATGTAGATTTAACTACAGGTCTAAACTTTGGGAGGTGTTTAAATCGGGGAAGAGGCAGTGTTAGTCAAAACTAACAAAGAAGTAATTAATGAAGGTTAATTGTGTTTAGTTATATTTGACCCATAGAGGAAAATGTTAGGACTTTCACTTAAAACCTGACAGGAAACACATTAACCCTTTGGCCTTCAGGGGAACGTTAGGAAAAAAGGAAAGAGGGAATGAGGGGACCCCCTCCTTAGGCTGGGAGGGGCACACCCCCTGAAACTGGAAATTTCAGGGAAAGCCATTCCCAAGGCCGCTCCCGCTCCAAGTGTGCAAAGTCACGTTTGTCAAACGCTTCCTTCTCACCCAGCCAGGGAACGGCACCGACACGAGGGGGGCAGAAACTCAGCCTGTGGACAGCTGAGGGAGAATTGATTTGCTGTGAGTTTCAGAGCACTTCCTATGGCTGAAGGGTCACTGGATTCCAGTCCTGCTCCTGCCTGCAGAGCCCTGTCTGTCTCAGCCTCCAGGAAATGGAGGCTCTTCCTTCCGCAGGAGCCCGAAGGTTTCGTGGAAGAGCCGTGGCCCCTTTCCAGGCTGCAGCTCACCCCCTGCCCTGGGGAGCGTCCTTAGTGGGAGGGAAGTCAAGTTGGGATTTTAAGGGACGAGGAGGGGAGAGAAAAAAATAAAGCAGGATGGAGAAAAATCCTGTCAATTCTCACCAAGCACAACTTGCTTGACCACATGGAAATGTTGTGCTGCTCACTTGAATAAAACAATGGGGCAGCTCCAGAAGTGATGTGTAAATCGTGTGTCAGGAACAGAGTTTCAATTGACTGACACACTGAAAGCAAAATCAATGGCACTGACTTCCCTGTGGGGGAGTTTGGATCACAACCACAAGCTCAACAAAAGAGGCAGTGTAATGAGGAATCTTTTTCCTTCATTTCATATCTTTCTCAATTTGCATTGCAATGTGAAATGAAAATCATGGGGTCACCTTTTGAAGGTCTGATTTATTTATTTTTGTGTATATATAGAGATATAAAAATCGTGTGGCCAGGCATACATTTCTATCTTTATATATAAAATAGTGGAAAGCTGCCTAATTTTTTCTCTGTAACAGATTGCTTTGTGTGCAGCTTCACAGTGGTAAAATAGCTGTACCACCAGGAGTATTAATAATGCTCTGTGGGCATATGGAAGATTGGAGGTACAAAGTTATCAGAAAATCTTCAGTAATCTCCAAAGCGCATTTCCACCATCCCAATCACTTCATTTTTACCCGCTATATGAAACAGATGTAAAAATAGCTCTTTCATCAGTGGATTGCTACACATATTTGGGCTGCAGAGGCTCAGTCCTGTTCAAAGCAATACTGTGAAATCATGTGCAGAATGTGCTGTTAATCAGAAGCAGCAATTTAATGTTACGTATCCATCTCTCCTCCCACCTCCTGCTCCCCTTCCCAATTCTGAGCAGGAAACGACACTTGGATGGAGCTCAGCACACTGACTTTCTGGATAGACTCTCTAGGAATGAGGAGGGACTTGAATTCTCTCCATATGTCATTTCCTTTCCCCTAATGGCTAAAAAAACCCCATTGCTGCAGTTCATATAAGAGAGAGAACATTACCAATCTAGGGAAATAAGGGCAGGGGGATGGGACAGGCAGGACAGCCACATTCCACTTCTGAAGAACTGCTTTGCACACTTGACTGGAAAGGAGCAGGCATTTTTTTGTCTGTGTACAAATACTGTTTCATGTAGTTCCTTAGACTGAAGCTATTACCCCATCTGTACTTAAGTGTATATCAACACCTGCAGTCTGGGGCCAGACAGGGATTAGGGAAGGAAAATGTAAGCAGAGGGGGAGTGGTAACAACTCTGCAAGATGTAAACTAACTCAAAGGAAAAACAGAGGGGATTGAGGGAGACTGACAATGGAGACTTAAACATTTTTAATAAACCAAATTTTAATAGCAAACGATCCTAGAAATGACTTAAGAAAAATCAGATTAGCTCGCTCCTGCAGCTTTCGTCCAAACTCTTTAAAAACTTTTCTGTTCAGTACAACCAAGAGCACATGCAGATACCCTACCCTGCTGCACAACACAACATTTGATCTGCTGTATTGCACAGTGGATTTGCAGCTGTCAACAGAATTCACTGTGTTGCAGTTACAAACAGAAAAAAGCAACCCAGGAATAAACATTACATAAAAAACCACTTTAACTAAAGGGTAAGCTTCCTTCCTCATAGCCATCCCACTGTGCATTAGACCCAAATTGGAACATAATGTCTTTCTAGCAACATAATCCAAATGTTTGTTAAATTTATAGTAACCAAACAGTGCAGGGCTTTGCAGGACAAATGAGAGATGACATTTGCTCAAAAAACCCCGAATTTTGCAGCCAGTGAATGAGAACAAGTGCACAGAGGGGCTGGATGCGTCTGCTTGCAGGGTGATTATAGCTGACTGAAGAGCCAAGCCCTCCCATCTTTCATTAGACACGTTGCCTAATTAGACATGTTGCCCCTGAATTCTAATACTGAAAAGAAAAGGAGAAAACCATCTTTCCTCCAGTTCTATTTTAAAGGGTTTCAAGAGTGGAATAAAGGAATGATTCAAGACACGTGGTGACAGATTTTGCTCTGGGTTACTTTTAGCACTTCACTAGACCCACTAACCTACTTAAATATCTGTGCTGTTCTTATCTGGCATAAAACCTTGCTTTGTAACTTTTAAAATGAAATATTTTAGAGGTATTTTTAGAGATAACTTTATCTTAAATCCTCTCAAATTGATTTCACAGTGGACTTGTGGGTGATTCTGTTAAAAGAAAGCACAAAAGAAGCCAGTGCAGCCTGTGGATAGGTTAGGTATTTCTGCAGTTCAGAAGGTTTTAGGAAGAATGTTTCTTTTAAAAAGAGGGATCGTTGAGCTTATTGAACCTGCAAATGCTTTTGTGAGATTATTTATGGATTTAGTTTTCACGTAGCGTGTTTATAAATGTCTCCAGACTTCATGTAAGACAAAGCAGAGTGTTTCCAAAGCTGGACAGCCCAGGCTCCTTTCAGCAGTTCCCAGAACTGTGAGTAGCTGTGGTTTGCACAGCCTGAGACAGCTCATCTGACTCTTAGTGCCTGCTTCCCCATGGCAGAAAATAATCATCCCATGGGGTTACGGCTTTGTGAGCTATTTTTGGGTTTGAACCTTGTGGATTCAGCTACCTGTAGGGCTACACAATATTGTTATAACTTGATGCATTTCCTGGAATTAATCCTGTCTCTTGAATGGAAATCTTTGGAAGTAACTTGGGTGAGACACATGGAAAAACTTCCACTTGCTTGAGGAAACAGAAAGCATCAGAACTATGAGGTGGGGGCTGGTTTAAGTGGTTTAGGCTGCCCCAAGATGCTCTCCCTGCCAACATGAGAGGAGTCTGCTGCCAGCCTCTTGCCTATCTGTAGCTGCATTGTCTCTGACAGCCACAGTCCCTGCAACAGGTTAGAAGGGGCTAAATTGCTCCTCTTAAACCTCATCATGAGCCCTGACATGTGGAATTCTGTACAGCTTGGAACGTTAATCTCTGGGTTTTTGGATAAGACATGATGGCCAGTGAGAAGTGGCTAATTACACCAAGTTATTAAGGCTTATCAGACAACGTTGCAGGGCTTTGGGAGAGCCAAGAAAGCTGCTCTGCTTGCTGTGGCTGCATGGCTGGAAGGTGCCTCACAGAATATTTGTTACTTCTTCCAAAGCATTAAGCAGAGGTTGTGGTGCAAGCTGGGTGTTACCTGGGCAGACCAAGGACTGACTTACCAAGGCAGCCACCTGCCAGTGCATCACTGCTGGTCACCAGTGCCTGAGGGTGAGTTTATAGCAGCAGGGCTGAGTCAGCTCCTGGCATTCCCAGCAATGGCATCCTGTTCTCAGCATCACCACCATAATTAAAACTCAGAGATTTGCAATACGGGAGATTTTACAGCTCACCTTTTGCAGGTGACAAAATAATTACCTCAAATTGATGCTGGGTCACAGGGAGTAAAAAAGATTGGAGAAGGTTTGATATTCCTTTAGTGGCTAAATCATGTGGCTTGGTTAAAACAGTGCTGTGTGTCAACTCTTTAAATACCTGTTTGGGCTGAGATTCTTCCTCAAAACACTTCATTTGTCTGAGCTCTGGGACAATACCCTGTCAAGCTGAATCAAATCCTGTCTGCACCCAGATGTTGTGGAACAATACTAAATGAAGTTCTTGATGCATGTCACTCAGAGGAGACAGTTTCCCACTGTCTTCTTCTGTGAGGTCTTCTAGGAATCTGGTTTGTATCAGCCAAGGAAATCTGAAGATGGGATTCTACAGTTGCTTCATACACAACACAACACAACACAACACAGTTGCACAGAGCAGTTGCACAAGGGAACGTGGTTTTTCAGAAAATCTCTGTCATTTCAGTTGGAATATTTAGCAAGCATCTCTCAAAGCACTTGACAAATTGTCCAAAAGTCTGGAAAAGAAATTATATTATTGATAGTGTCCTAGGGATAAATAAGTGGAAATCATGGAAGAATAAAGGAAATATTCTTTAGTCAGAGACTTGTTTTTGGCCCAAGATTTTGGAGGCTGATTTAGTACTTCAAGTCAGCAGTCTCATTGATTTTGAATCAAGACAAGTCAGGGAATGCATTTTAAGCCTCAGACACATCCACTGTGCTTGAGTACTGAAGCTGGGCTCTGCCCTGTGTGCTGGGCTCTTAAAATGCTGCAGCTGCCACTGGGCTCTGGGCTGTGAGACACATCCTGCAGCAGAGGACAGGGGTGACATGAGCTAGAGAAAGGGCTGGGCTGACACATGAGTGTCATCTCCAGCTTTTTGCCCAGGTACCAGGAGATGGTTTTTCACTACAGATTTAACCCTCTCAGAAAGTGGATTTCAGCCTCTGCCTAGCAGTAAAATGCAGCACATCTATTTATTCCATGCTCAATGCCTGTCTCTAAAATCTCCCTTCTCTTCTTCTGCTAAAGTCACATTAGGCTAGTGCTGTCCTGCAGGACATGATGAGGAAATAACATGGCTGGAGAACTGCATGGAATATCTGTGCATCAGTTACTAATCTGTTCTGGATGGATGGACTTAGAAGTTATCTTAGTGACTAACCACTGGAAAATCCTGTGATATGGAAGATCATGCTTTTTTTTTTTTTTTTTTTTTTGTAGCCACAGCTGCAGTCATTTCCCTTCAGAGACACATCATTTCCCCAAGACACATCCTGTCTCAGAGGGCCACGGTGTCTCTGCTCCAAGCTGCTGTCCCCTTTTGCAGTAGCCAGTGCATGGGTGGAGATTTCCTTCCTAGTTTCTTCTCCTGAAAAGCTTCATCTCCAGCTCCAGCTTGAGAAATGGATTGATTCTTGACCTCTTGCATAAACATTGTCTCTGCATGCCAAAGGGAGCCTTAGTGAGAACCAGAGCCCCTGTCTAGACATGTTTCTTCATCCCAGAGCTCTGATAGGTTTGTCCTCCACTGCTGGGTTAACTCTCTTTGTCTCTGAGCAGCAACAGAGACAGAGTAAAAACAGATATTTAAGCATGTGCATCTCAATGCTTTAATGTAGCTTGTTCCATTCAGCAGCAACACAAATAACCCTCCAGTCTGACAATTTTCATAATCTGCAAAGGGAAAAAAGGAATCTTGCACAAAGTGAAATTTTCTGTTCCTCATCTTGATTCCTGAAATTCAGAAGCATTGGATACATGACTGCAGTGGGGTTTGCTCCTTTAGCATAGAAGAGCAGCAGGGAAGGTAGCAGAGAGCCTCATGGAAGAGAGAATTCCTTTAAGGAACAGGACAAAAAAATGTGTGATGGATCTGCAATGAATTCTGGAAGTACTTTAGCTACAGTAAGAAGTTATGATTGGCTTAGGGAAGGTTTAGAAGAAAAACCTGTGCCAAAGAGGCAGACCAGGAGAACAATGCCCTTTGCAAGCAAAGGTGCTGATGAATGCTTAGAAAGGGTATGAGTTGATTGGGCAAATTAACAGAGAGGCAGAGAAAACTGCTGGTAGAAACATTCATCATTCTTCACAATTTCATTTTTCTAGACTTTTTTTTTGGCCACATTAATGGAGCTTTACCAAAAAAAAAAGAAAAAATACTGATGTGATAAGAAAAGGAACAGACTTTCATAAATATTTCCAACCATCTCTTTCTAGATTAAATTAAACCTGATAAATATAAAAACTTTGGGGGCTGCTTAGGTGTGATCTGCTATAATACTTTATTTCTCAGAACTACACGATTAGGTGGCAAAATAGGCATTTAGCATTATCAGTTGCACATACAATGGAAACACATCATAGAGAAAGAGGAAATGAAGGTGTCATTCTCTACTGATCAACTCATCTTTAATTCCACGATCTCCAGGGGTGGTGTCTATAATTCAACCATGTCAGACTCTGGGAAATTTAGTAAATGATGAAGTTAGTAGAAATAAATACAATCCCAATAATTTAAAGTATCTTTATTTTTAAAAATTATCTCAGGAAAATAGTTTTAACTTTTTTAATTGACTCACAAAATCATAATAATAGGGGCAGAGCTCTCTTGTTTTCTTGATATTATTACAGAAGCTGAGGAAGAATGTGATATAGCACCAGCCAGCTCTCATTACTGCTAAAGCATGTGCCATGATTAAACCTATATACAGAAAGAAATGGAATGTAATTATTAAATGTTGATTTGCTTTGAACACATTCCACATGCTGAGGAATGAGTTTCCAGTATACTCTTCCATTTCTAAAGATGGGGAGGACCTCACCTCTAAAAAATTAACTACAACCATCCTCTTCTGAAAACGAACACTACTTGGTTAAAGATGTTTGTACACAGTTCCCAGGGTCCAGAACCACTAAATCCTTTGAGAACTATCTGTGACAGCAAAACCTTCTCCTTCTTCCTCTTGGTAAATTCAAGAAATTTTTTGTGCAGCTGCAAAAAAAAGCCCTTTTTTGTGCAGCTAGGGAACAGAAGAAATTTTTGTATTTCTAAATACTTCTTCAAAAGTTTCACTCACATGACACCAACACCACTGATATGACACCATAATGATACCAACTATTACATTATTTTCTCCTTGTGGATTCTTCAACAACCCTGTTGATGTCCTAGAGATACCTGACCTTGCCCCTTCTCTACTCATTTCCACCACTCCTTTGGAGGGTGGCTCAGCTGTGAAGCTCTGGCTGAGGAAGGCTGGATTGAATTCCCCAGTCCAGCAGCAAGGTTGTGGTGCAGAATGATCTGCAGGGTGATGCAAGGCGGATCCCAGCCAGCCACCTCATCTTGAAAGGATGTGTTGTTCAGTGAGAGCAGCCTGCAGTGCAGCATGGGGCTCTTGTCAGCAGCTCTGATGAGATTTGCTTGTCCCTCACACAGGATCACCCTGCACAGAGTGAGACCTCCAGCCATGGAACAGCACAAAGACACAATTTGCTGCAAACTCTTGGCTTCTGAAACCGAAAGCAGGATCAGCGAGACATCAGCTCTGTTAATCTGAGAATATTTTGAGAACCTGGGGGATAGTGCTGGCTCAAGAACCTCTGGATCAGAACATTCCAATGGGATTCCTGGGCTGGGAAGCAGCACTTCCAATCATCAGGGATGGTCAGCATCTTTGGTCCCCTACACTGCTGCAGCTCCTGGTGCTCTGCCAGGCTTCCTTCACCTGCTGCCTGCAGATCTTGCTCTGCTCCCTCATGGAGCTGCTCAGCTTAAATCCTGCCTGGCAGTTTTACTCAGCGAAGGGGAACAGTGAGTGAAAATCCTCATTGCCCAACAGAACTGGGAGATAGGACAGGACACCAACACCTGTGGGACACCCAGGGCACAGCCCTTGTGCCCCTGGGACAAGAGAGAAGGGAGGCAGCAGCAGTTGGCATCTGGTGCCTCTGTGTGTCTGAGGGCAGCCTGGTCCAGGTCATTCTCCCCACCTTAGGCATGAGAGGACCTGCTCCTGACCTAACTGGGACCCAGCCCTCTTGTCAGCAGCTCTGATGGGAGCTGGAGCCCTTCTTCTGCCCCTGTTAAATACACACCTGCCCTACAGGACAGTCCCTGGAGCCCTTCTTCTCCCCCTGTTAAACACACACCTGCCCTACAGGACAGTCCCTGGAGCCCTTCTTCTGCCCCTGTTAAATACACACCTGCCCTACAGGACAGTCCCTGGAGCCCTTCTTCTGCCCCTGTTAAACACACACCTGCCCTACAGGACAGTCCCTGGAGCCCTTCTTCTGCCCCTGTTAAATACACACCTGCCCTACAGGACAGTCCCACACGTCACTGATGTATTTGGGATGTATCTGTAAAAGTGCTCAAGCCATGCTGGTCGTTTAAAAGTTAAGTAAATAAAATCAAATATGGCCCGTGTTAATGAAAAATGCACAGCAGTAGCAGCCATCCTGCAGACAGTACATTTTATATGCTGACCTAAATGCACAGACTGTCTGTTAATGCTCTAACTTGCAATATATCACAGGGTTTTCACTGGAAGGTGAGCAGCGTGTCCAAAAATCTTAGAAAAATTTATAGTTCAGCAAGTAGCTTTCTGAAAAGCAGTTTGAAACCAAGTATGCTTCATGACCTTTAAAAAACACTTCTAATGAAAGCATTAAAATGTTCATATAACTACTGAACAATGAAATACTGTATTTATTCCCAATGGGGTTTTTTAAATATTGGCATTTCAATTAATGTCTGACACACTGGTTATCCATTAGAAAAAGATCATGTAGAAAGAATTTTATGTGTAATGTAACATTAAACACTTTTGTCAAATTACGTCAGAATTATTGAATGTTGGGTCCAAAGCACAGTGCAAGACCCCAGAAATGAATAATCATCATGTTAGGAAAAATCTAGAAATATGTTAAGTATGTGAAAAGTAGTTTTATATTTTTGGTTTTTTTTCTCAGTTTAGCAGTGGCCAGGTAATGTTGCAATATTTGCAAACCATCAGCTTTATATACTTGATTTGAGAAAAGGGTAATAACCTATGTGAATTTGTAACAAATTAGAACTTTAATAATATGACCCTCAATTACAAATGCTGATTTTTTTTTTTTTTTTTTTTTTTTTTTTTTTTTTTTTTTTTTCCTTTAATGCAGGAATCAGGACACCTGGAATGTTTTTGGGGTATGTGCAAATTTACATAACCAATACAAACTAACTTTTAAACTGTTTCAGTACAATATAAAGCCATAAAACCCACAGATATATTGCATCCCTGTTTTGTAGTAAATGCCACTTAGACTTTGTTTTTTTCAATTTCTCTTCTTTTGAAGCAGTGGGGAAGCACTGAAGCAATGCTTTCCCTCCTGCTCTGCCTGTGCTGTGAAGGAGGTTGGTGTCCAACATTTGCCAGTTTTGTGTTAAACAGCTGATGGCACAGGGGACAGGCACAGCTCTTGCCAAGGAAGGGATCCCAGGACTCCTTTGCTCCCTGTTGAAGTGACATTGGAACAGCAGTGCCACCACTGTAGGAAGCACTGGAAATCTCCACCTGGAAGAACCTGGCACTAAAGACACTTTGGGAGGAAAAGGAAGTAAGTGAGTCCCCATGAACAGTGTAGGAGAGGTCACATTTTATGGAAGGAAAGCTTTGAGAACCACATTGCACCTCCCAGTTGCATGCCCCAGGTTTGAATTAACAAGGCCCAAGCTCTGAGCTGTGTCAGGATGGGACCACTCCAGACACGGTTACAGCTCAGCTCCACACAACTGCAGAGAGAACCTCCTGTGTGGCAGGCAGGTGATGGACTCAGTGAAGCACAGGTCATCTCCTCATCCCATGCTGGGGTCCTGATCCACAGCTGGATCCTCATCTCTGACTGCCCACATGATAATACTTCACTGGTTACCTCAGCAGGAAGAACCAGAGCAGTGACATGACCAAACGAGCAGAGTATTAGTAAGGTTGTTAGTAAGAGTAGGTGTGTGATGTATTAGCTCAGATTTCTAAAGTAACCTTGACTGTGGCAACCTTTGTAGGTTTTCTGGCAGCTTTTCTCTCCCTTGAGACCCCTCTGGCCCTGCAGAAAGCTGCCCATGACTTTGATGGAGCTCCCCTCATGAGATGTGTGTTGCAGAGCTGGGAAAACTCTGGAAAGGGTCACCTTTCCCACAGGGTGGGAGTTAAATTGGGCCAGACGGCATGGACGCAAGGCATTTTATTTATTTGTCTATTTTTGATTATTATTCTGCGAATGGCAGTTCACAGAACCCAACTGCTGATTTCTACACAGCGCAGATAAGAACAAAATTGGTCCAAAGTTTAACAATTTCCAGGGTTGGTCTGTCACACCCTGTCCACAGGGAATACTGCCCTGGAACAGCAGCATTCCTGTATGGGACCACACGTTTCAGCCTGGCTCTGAATTCTCCTGCCAAAAGACAAAAATGTCTTTTCCGATTTGTACCCTTGATCTTCCCATCCCAACTCCCCACACAACTTCTGTCATCCTCTCCTCCCCGCCTTGGCCATTCAGCCACAATCCCCAGCTCTCCCAGGCCACGGCCATCCCCCACATCCTTCCCAGGCCCCTAACCCCCCTCAGACAGGGCCATTCCCCTCATCCTTCCCGATCCCCAGCTCTCTCCTCAGGACAGGGCCATTCCCCTCATCCTTCCCGATCCCCAGCTCTCTCCTCAGGACAGGGCCATTCCCCTCATCCTTCCCGATCCCCAGCTCTCTCCTCAGGACAGGGCCATTCCCCTCATCCTTCCCGATCCCCAGCTCTCTCCTCAGGACAGGGCCATTCCCCTCATCCTTCCCGATCCCCAGCTCTCTCCTCAGGACAGGGCCATTCCCCTCGGCCTCCCTGGCCAGGCGCGCCCGGCCGCCGCCGCCACCTGACGCCGTTGCCCCCCCAGGCTCCTGGGCCGACCCGAGGCGGGGCGCGGGGGGCGGGCAGGGCCTCCCCGGGGCAGGAGGGAGGGACGGAAGGAGAGGAACCGAGCCCAGGCTGTCGCCAGCCCGTCCGTCCGTGCGGCCCCGTCCCGGCTTTGTTGTGCTCGGGCCCGGGGGCGGGGAAGCGGAGGGAAGCGGAGGGAAGCGGGGAAGGCTCCGCTCCTCCTCCGCGGCCCCGGCCCCGCTCATGGCGACGCTGGGCACATCCGGGCCTCTCCTCCTTCTCCTCCTCCTCCGGCGGCCGCCGCTGCCCTGAGCGCCCGGCCCGGCTCCATTCGCGCCTCCCCCGAGCCCTTGGCGGAGCAGCGGCGGGGGAGCCCCGGCCGGGGCCATGTCCAACCCGGGGGCCCGGCGGAACGGGCCCGTCAAGCTGCGGCTGACAGGTGAGGCTGGGCCGGGGGCGCGGGGGCAGCCAGGGCGGGGGGCGGGAGCGGCTCCTCCGGGTGTCGTTGAGGTTGAACCTGGGGCTGGAGCGGCCCCTCAGGCCTCGCAGGGAAGGGGAGGGCGAGGTTTCCCTCCCCTCGGTTCCCCTCGGCCCCGGGCTCGGCGTGTCCGGGCTCCGCCGCCCGCCCGGCCCGGGCCCGCAGCCGCCTGGGCGAACTTCAGCCACCGCACCCCAACTTTGCTGTTTATTTTCCCTTCGTCTTCTCGGTGTAAACTCGAAAGAAACTGTCACACTATTTGTTTTGATCTCTTTGTTTGTTTATTGTTATTGTTTTGTTGGGCTTTTTAAGCGATTTCCTTAGCTAAGAGTGTTGAGCGCTGGAGGGGCTCCCCAGGGCAGTGGTCACAGCCCCGAGGCTGCCGGAGCTCCGGGAGTCTTTGGACGACATTCTCAGGGCTAGGGAGGGATTTTGGGGTGTCCGTGCAGGGCCAGGAGCTGGACTCGGTCATCCTGGTGGGTCCCTTCCAACTCAGCATATTCCATGATTCTATGATTGTTCACAGTTCTTGGGTGAAGTGCCTTGTGCTGCCCTCCTCTAGAAGACCACTTGACCGCTGATATTTTAAAATACCATAAAAACGGTTCACCTGCATGCTGAGGAGGAAAAGAATCTGGTCTTAAATACTTAAAACTATGCCCTTTTCCATATAAAATCCCAGGTAAATAGGTTTAGAGGAAAAAATTACTGGAAATTCTGCTAGAGCTTTCTTTAGAAAAATACAGGACACTTGGAACCAGCTTTTTTTTTCAAAATATTGTTAAGTCCTCCAGCACATAAATGATACTGTGTGTCCTGAAGCATCAGTACATTAAGGTAAGCAGTTAGAAAAGCTTTACACTGTAAATACTCACCTCTACATATAGTGAGTAGATACATATACATATCTAACCAGCTTACAAAATAAAAGTTTTTAGAAATGTTAAAAGAGTTGTTATACTTACTTTAGGTGCCTGAGAAATATCTCCAGTTTAATGCCTAATAAAGAGAGGTGTTTTCATACTGATTTTTCCAAGTATGTTATTTTTACAGGAAAAGTAAAATGTATCTGCTTATGCTTTACTTTGGAAATACTCGGGCTATATTTATAATCTAGTTTTCATGGAGATTTGTGAGTGTCTCTATATTACACTTGGAAATAAAACTCCTAAAATGAGCGTAGCTGCAACTGCTGCATGGAACAGTGCTGCCTTGTTTTTACCAAGTGTTTTGTAGCTTTCTCCTCAGGTTATTGCTGTGTTGATGCAGTGCTTTAATACTTTCTTTCCCTGAGCAATGAGTGCTCAGACTTGCCTATCTTTGAGACATTTAAAGTGGTCTGTAGCCTTATTTAAAAGCATGGAAAGTACTGTCTAGGGAGTTGTCTTTCTCACCTCTGTGTTTTGTGTTCAAATTTGTTTCATATTTTATTTTTATTGAGGATTAAGCATATAATGAAACTGTGCCTGTGACAATCTCAGTGTGTTGAGGGGAGTGTGATTGTGACCAGGACCAGGCTGTGGTTTTACATGCTGTGATCAGCCCCCAGATGAAGCAGGTACGACCCTAAGGAATGCTTTTGGGTTTTTGGTCATATTGTATTTTAGGAAGGGAATGTGCAGAGCATGGGATGAAGGCAAAATTGTCTTTTTAGGACTGTTCCAGGGTTAGCAGCTCTGGCAGGCACTGAGTACCAGTTCTGTTATTGGAAGCTTATAGAACATTGGCCTGTTTCTCCAGTTGAACAGCTTGAGGTATTTTCTGCTTTAGCTTATGGGGAGTTGTTTCACATAAGGTCATTTGTTGTAAGGAAGCTTTACATGTTTAAGGAAAATAATGAATTTTATTAATTCAGCTGACATGTTGTCAGTTCTTGCCTAGGAATAATTTTAAGTGTTCTGTGTGGTTTTGATTACCCTTTTTGATTGGAAAAGCAGTTTGAGGGCTCTGGAGTTCTAAAATTGTTTGGAATTAAAAGAATCTGTATATCCAGTGTTTTTAAAAGTTTATTCTCAAACTGACAAATGCTATTTAATCATAATTTTCTTTGGCTCTATGAAACTAACAGTCTTCTGTTTTGGCTTGAATGTTTATGGGATTAATTCTGCAATCATTGTTCAACGCTTATCTTTTCTGTTCATTATCTCTAAATTAGATGGTATAGATTAAAAAAATGGATTTCAAGAACTGGATTCAATTAGCAGTTTTTCAGGACATAAACATTAAAGGTTTAGATGGAAAACATTGTTTTGACTGACTGGATAAATGACAGGGTAATGTTTGATGTGAGTCCAAGAACTGATCTGGAGCTAGTGCCCAACTTCTCAGTCCATCTTGAGGAGCCAAATAAAATATTTAACCTAGGCCTCATTTTGCAAAAAAGGTTGACTCTTTGTTGGGACCTTAAGAAAGTTCTGAGAAATGTTTGGCATACCTTTACACTAAGTGTTTAACAGTTTATTTAGGTCTGGGTTCCACAACAGAGACAAACCACAGCGGTGGCATACTTCTAGTAAGTTTTTATTTAGTTTACAGTACATCTGTGTTATACATTTCTTATAAAAGGTTATTCTTTTGCTCCACGGTGTAGCAAATATCACTTGAGTCTTTAGTGATACGTATGTTGATATAGTTCACATAATCTTGGGGTAAAAAATCTCTGGATAATTGTTAAAATCCGAGTGTCATGGCTTCTGATGATACTTCTAGCAGGAGGTGTAAATCCTTGTTTCTGATTAAAATATAGGCAGTGTAATTTAAATCAGCTTAAGCCTAGAATTGCACTAGTCTGCTGTGAAATTTATCTTAGCAGCTTGTAATGACAATGGCCAAGGAAGTGTAAGGAAGATTTCTTTGATTCTCACATATTTACCACCATTTGATCTGGTCCTATTCTGAGTGCATCCGAGTTCTACAGCAGCTGCAAGTGCAGTCACCCCCTTCCATTCCTGGTGTGATTTTTCTCAGTCTTGTGTTGAATATGTGGATTTGTAAATACACTACACTGTCAGTCAGAACGTGCTATGATTTCTTCCACCCCTGTGTTGAATTGTGTTGTTCTTTCATTCTTCAGACAACTGAGAAATGACCACTGTTTTCAGTAAATATTTTATGTCCTGATATGTGAATTGTCTAGTGTTAAAATAGCTGCATTTGGCTGCTTTCACTTAGGAGATCAATGACAGCTCTCTGAAGCCCATAAGGCTGTTTTATCAAGGAGATAGTTCCTAAAATCAGTTTGAATTCCACAAAACTCTGTGGGCATTGGATTATGTTGAGTAAAGGTTCAGTGCAGAAGTTTATTTAGTTCATGTGTTGCAGGTAGTGTTTGTCTCAGAATTGTTAACAAGTAAAGATACTTCCATAGCCACAAAGCACAGTTACCCTGGGCTGGAAAAAGCAGTGATAAATATCCCACGGATAAAACTGGAATGAGCTGGAAGAGTTTTGCTGGTGCAGAATCAGATGTAGGCCTGAAGAGTTGTTGGATTTGTTTTTTCTCCTTCTTACTGCTTCCAGCTTTCCTGCAGGGTTTGCTGATTAGGGAAATAAAAGCAGTGAGTGTTGTGTTGTGGAAAATGGATCAGCATCTCATGTGCTGATCCCTCTCTCTTTCTGTCTTGCTCTTTACTGTCTATTCAGCCCCCACAGTAAAAAGGTGGGACTGTACTCTGAAGTTATGGTGTTGAAGGAGTAAGTGCTGCTGTTTTACCAGACCACAGAAACTCTGGTTGTAATGCTAATAATACTTCTTGCTAAACATACTTAATGTTTAGAAAAAGCCAAAATTTTCCTGAGCTTTGTAAAACAATGTGGAATGTTCAGCTCTGTTTTTTGCAGTTAATAAATCTAAGTGTTAAATTAGTCTGGTTGAAAACAGTGGTTTACCTGAATCCTAAATTTTCCATCAGTGGTGGTGGAAGCAGTGCTGAAGTTTATGGATAGCAGAGCCTCACTGTGGGAACATCTGATTGATTGAATGATAAAGTAGCTCCCTATATTTTTATGCAGTAAGGCAGTGGTTTTATAGTTGACTGAAATTGTAGTGCCATTTTAGGTCAGTTTAAAATCTGAGTGCTGTTTCTTTTTTCTCTTTGTAGTCCCTGGCTTCACTTTCTGGGCCCTCCCTTGTGTTGACTCCAGCAACTGTGTAGCTATGGGATGAGCTGAAAGCTAATCCTGCCAGGAAAAAAAAAAAAAAGGTTTTTTTGTATTGAAGAAGAGGGATGCAGAGAAGAAGCTGCAAAGAGGGCAGGACTGCCTCTCCTACCAGCAGCCTGTAGTTAGATACGCTTTGGTCAACAATAAAACAATGGGGTTCCTTCATGTAAGGTATATTTGACTTAAGTACTAGTTTTTGTAAGCCATGTGTCATTAAGAAATCCGAATCAATAAATTACACAGTAGGTGGATTGAACTGGTGCAGTCATAACAAAGTCAATGGACATGTGTCTGATCAGATGTACAGGGACTGATGGCTGCTTGGCCCTCAATATTTTCATCAAAGTACGAAGTGTGTGTGTAAATATGTGCTTTCTTCTATACACAGTATATAGTTATAGATATTTATATACATATAAATCAGTTGTGGATCATACAGATGCCAAAGAATTGTAATAAACAACTGAGCAGCTGTATGGAGCAGTTTCAGCTGTTTGTTTCTATGAGTTCAGCTTGTATGACAAAGTTTTATTCATCTGGGTATAAAATTAGATAACTGTTCAAGAGTACATAATGTGGTATCATGGCAAGGAAGACAAAGATCAGAAGGGATTTAGGGGAGGGAATTGTAGTAGCAAAACAGTTATATGGGGGCTTCAATTAAAAGCTTGAAATTGAAATTCAGTTACAAAACCCCCCACTATTCACCTGTGGCTGTACAATCAGGAGAGCATCACACAGAAGCTAGTAGGGGATTTACATGTGTAGGTAACATATGGGGCATATGTGGGAGACATATGGGAAATCTGCAGGCAGTCCTAATGGTAATGTTTAAAAAATTTAAGCTATTGCCAGGAAAAAAAATAAAAGAAATCCTGGGAGTGGAATATTAGCGAGTAATGTTTAGAATTGTAGTTTTCAGTGAAGTTTAAAGAGTTTACACTGTCCCATAATGTCTGTCTACATAGCTGAACAAAGCTGAGAAGCTCATCTAGTGGTGACAAATTATATTCTGTTGTCTTTGTTAATCGCACTGAAAAATCTGATCAGGCCCCAGATGAAAACATTTTGTCTTTGTGTCTGTAAGGTGAATGGGTAGATCCCTGAAAGAAGATAGCTTTTAATGTTTTGTTCTGGTTTATCTCATGGCCTTTGAAGTGCTTCCTTGCTTTGCCATCTTACATAGAGTGACATCTCACCACTGGGCCAGACCTTTCTTGCAGTGTTTCAGAAAGGGTGGATGATTTCTTTGGGTGTCTTCCCTGCTCTCCTCACAACAATGACGTGAGCTGGCTTCTGACTGGGCTGAGTGGCATGAGTGCGTTACTGCACAGGCTGTTATGTGCTTGCTTCAATGTATAAATGTAAATGCTCATCACACGTGAGGGCTGAGATCATTCCAGTGTCTCCTGAGAGCTGGGAAGGATTCACCTCAGGATGTTAAACAGTGCACGGGAAAGGAGCTGCTGTGTGTGTCTGCTGTTAGCAAAGCACATTCCTGTTTGGGGAAGAGGATCAGAATCTTGAGGGACATTTGTCAGTAATATAGTCAGGGAAGCAAATTGTTGACTTTTTCTCGCTACTTCATCTTTAAGTACTTCCAGCGAAAGCATAGATAAGATTGCTTGTAACCTTAAAGAAGTCTTTGTCTGTTGATAACAAAGCTCAGGACAAAACTGGCTAAGCATTATCATCTGAGTTTAAGGGGGAGACTGATACAGGATGGAGAATAGACATGCTCAAGATCATAAAAAGGATAAACCAAGTAAAGCTGGGATTTAGATCCACTATCTTTTGACTTTCTGTCCATGAACATTGTTTCTTTTGAGTTTAAATCCCCAGAAAAGATGGTTCTGTTTTGGGCCTTTGGAGACTATGCAGTTGGAGTGATTTGTGTTCAGTTATCTCTCATTTGCCGTATTTGGGTTGCACTATCAGCTGTATTTTAGCATCCTGCAGACTCTTGGGAATTGCTTTTTTTCCACTTCAAAATATTTTTTCTTGCTATTGCTCCAGCAGGTCAGACCAGGAGGGCTGATATCCCCAGAAGTGAGTAACAGGTATTGCTTTTGATGAAGTGTTACATTTTCAAAAGTCTGAAAGTGAAAGAAAAAGTAGCAGTATGTGAATTTCTGTGGCTGTATCCTGTTGGTAATTTTGTGGAATGACTCTTGGCCAGTGCGTGTTTAACCCAAGTTACAAGCCTTGTTTTCTTGGAGAAAGGGAGAGTCACTCCATGGCCGTGGGACTGTCAGTGGAACAGCTTCAATGCTTCCTTTCTGTAACCAATTCATTTGAGTCGTTTCAAATATGCAGAGAATGTCCAGGCTATGTAATTTACAGGTCAGAGGAAAACTGTGTACCCAGACTGTGCCATTCATGCTTCAATCAGCGTGTGTGATGCCATCTTGCCACAAACATCGGAGTGACAATGCCATAGGAATGCTTTCCAACCCGCAGCACCGATTTTTGGGATGCACGTGTCCCTCTGCTCCATCCTCTGCTGTCAGATGGACCGGGCTGAGGAATTCTTCCACATTAAAGTCCATCTCTTGTCATCCCCCTTTTTTCCTCTGGGTGTAGAGGACTGTGGTGGCTTCATGTGTGAGTGAGTGGTGGCTTCAGGCAGGTTCACAGAGCCGCAGGCTCTTGGTGGCATTTTCATTCTGCCTTGACCCAGATTTTAACATTACTGATGGAGTTAAATGGAGTAATAACTAATTATATCTGTCATGATGCTTCTTTTTAGCATGCTTAACCATTTGATTTGGAGTTTATATGTAGATGCATACATAAATTCAATTATAGATGCAGTTGTGCACGTATTTAACTGGAGGTGGAATCTGTGTTGGTGATACTTAGGGGCATTTTCTCAACTTGGGGCTACTTGATGATTTCTTCCTAAGACAGATAAAAACCAGGCTGTACACTTTTAAAATTATGTACGGTAAAGCTCCTGCTTTGTGCATTCTGTAGGACATGAAAAAAGTAGATGGAGTGTACTTAGTAATTTTTTGTTTCATTTCAGTAAAAGGCAATCTAGTAAATGCAGGTATTTTTTATGCAAAAAACATAAAATGTACTAAAATTAATTTTCTTACTGGTGAGGGAGGAAAGATGTATCTGGGTTAGATATTTATGGACATGGCTGGTTAAAAAAAATTAAGATAAATATCTTTAAACATGAAAAGGAACTAAACATGTCTAAATAAAATTCATAGAATTACATTCATGCTTAACTGCCTGGGATTAGAAATTCATGGCATTAATTGTACCAAGCATTTAGGTATTCTTATGACAAATAGTCCTTCAATTTGACTCTTAACAGAAAATGTTCACCTTGTTCTGAAATTATTTATTTATAATATCTATAAATATTTATTTAAAGAGAAGTTGTTCTTCCCATTATTTTCCCTGGTGGATTATAAAATAGTTTATAGCTCTGTATAGAAGACTGTGCAGGACTAGATAAGTAATAGCATTGTGCTTAGTTGTAGTAATATTTAGGTGTCCTCTTTTTTGTTTAGCAGCAAAGTGAGTTCTTCTGGCTTAATTTATAAAGGATGGCCTCAAGTGTGACATAAGAAACTTCATAGGATAGAGGTGGTGTAGGTGGTGTCATTCAGAGGCAAAAGGGGACATTTGTAGAGGTGAAAAAGGACAGAGTGGGGTACAATTGTTCAAGAGCTGACACAGGGACATGAAGGGACAGTTAGTCTCCAAGATTTTGTGTCACTTTATAGTGGAAGCAGAAAACAAATGCGGGTTGCAGTGCTTGGGCTAAAATGTAAAGAAATGTACAGGTCGTGTTGCTGAGTACAGCACTGAGCCAGGCTGTAATGAATCAATGATTGCACTGTCAGTGTGGAAACCTGGGGATGCTCAGCATTTCTCTCCATCCTGATAATACAAATATGTATATTTTAAAGGACACAAAATACCCATTGCTGAGTACTTCATTTAAATAGATGTGAAGGACCTGATCCTCACATCTTCTGGAGAGCACTTGCTCAGCAGTACCAAGTATGAAATTAAGAATTATTGCCTTCTTAAAGCCTGAGTGCACAGTCTATGACACAGAAATTGCCCAGACTTAAAGAAGAGCATAATGCATGATAAAGCAGAAATTTTCTGAGGCGTTTATTTAGAGGATTGTAGTAGAAAGTTCAAAAATGTTTTATACTGTTCTTGCAGAAGGTTCTTGTTAATTGAAGCTTGAACAATGAAAAAAAATTTTATGCCATCTTTCATAATTTCCAGTGAGTTGTGTATGTGGCATTTCTAAATGTCTAACTAGCTATTCTGGATGCTTGGTGAAGTGCAAGGTGTTGGTGAACAGAATCTTCAAATGTATATATGTGAGTTGTATATATATGTAGATACATCACACACAGTTATAGTAAACTCTAGGTCAAGCATGTTGGAATGGGGAAAAACTGCTGTTTTCCTCTGTTCAAGCTTATTAATGCTGCTGCACAGGGAAAGTGCTCCTGGTTTCTTAGAGAAGCAAATGCTGTCTGTAAATTCCAGGTGCTATGCAATAATTCCAATTTGCCTCAAATAGTTGGATATCAGCTTTTTGTTTAGAAGTTAAAGGGTTTAAATCTTTTGATTGTACTAATCGGAGGGGGGCAAGATTTATCCTGAAGTTGTGCTGTCGTGTAACACTGTGGCCCTTTTGTGAACATCCTTCATATTTGGGATTTCTTCTTAAGAACTGGGTTGAAAGATGATTTAAAATGTTGGCTTCTGCTTTATTCTGCAGCAGGAAAAGAGAAGGCCTTTAAGGAAAAAATGACTTAGAGTAATTTTCAGTAGTACGTGCGTCGTGCCTGGCTTGACATAAAATATTTGTGTAGTCTTCTCTCCCTTCCTCAAGCAGTTCCCACACTTCACAGTCTTCTCTCAGTAGCTGTTATGAGGGGGTAAAAGGAGGTTAAAAGTTCTATAATCCCATCTACAAGGATAAATGGTAAAGTTCTTGGTTCCCCTCCCAAACAGCAAGTGGTTATTCTGCCTGGGGGGAGATCCTATATATTTTTATTTGTCTGTGTCTCGCTTGCTTCTGTGGCCAGGGGATCATGAAGAAATTTCACATTGTGAGATGTGAATGTGGCATTGTGAATACGTGCCTCGGATTTCCTCATTACAATATTTATCATTTTTCCTGAAAGTTCCTTTCCTCTGGTGAATTGTTCATCCTGTAGAATCAGTCAGCTATTTCCTGTGTATCAGCATAATGTAACTTCATCTACACTGGGCAGGACTTTGGACCCATTCAAAACTTCATATTTTTCATAAGTTTATTGAAATTTAGTAACCTCACTCTCCACATTTCAACAGTTCTTTGCTATGTGGTCCATGCCTGGAGATGCACTTGTCCTGCTCCCACCCTGTGTCACTGCAGTGGAGTGGCAGTAAGTGCACAGGAAAATTGTTCCTGGTCACCCTGACCCTTGGATTGCTCCTTTGTCTCTTCAGCAGTGTTGGGACTGGAAGCTCTGGGGCCTGCACTTGCTTCTACTTTGTGTCATATGAACATGGAATTGCTTTGTCTGTCTGAACATCCTGCCCTTTTACTTGCCATCAGTGGAATTTATAACTCTGGCTGAACTTGGAATACCGAGCTGGAGCTAATGATGCCAGCTCCAGTTAGTGCTTCCCATTATCAGACACTGCTCAGTGCTGTTAGCAGCCGGCTAACACAGACATTTTTCATGCTGAGGAGCTAAATCAGACCAAATTTATTTTGGGAAGATTCTGCTTAACTTCAACCAGTTTCAAAAAGGATTAAAAATACATTGCACATCACCCAGAAGTGCTTTGTTCTTGTGAATCCTTTATTCTGGGGCAGAGGCACTGTCAAACAGGGACAGGGTAATAGGCAGGTGTGGCTGTATCATCCAGGTAAGGCTTGGTGCAGGTTTAGTGAGGACCTGAGCTCTGCCTCTTAGTGCTGAACTTGGCGTGCTCCTGGTGTGAAGAGGACAGAGCACAAAAGCTGCATGAAGATGGAGAAGGGAGTGACCTGGAACAAGGAGAATGGGCGGGTGGTGGGGCCTGATTTTGGCAGGACAAGGCCCTGGGGATCTGTTGGTACCTGGGCTCTGGTGCTGCAGCACTGAACACAAGGTCACAGAGGCAGCCCAGAGTCTCCTGTTCCAGACCTTTCAGCACTTGGCTTTGTAACCAGGGAATGCTGTTGCTGCACGTGTGATGTGCTGTTGGTGATCTGTTTTGTTGGGAAGAAGGGGTCACCTACAGCACAGGGGCTTCGTAAGAACTCAGGATGCACAACATGCAAAGAATGTGCGTGGTTACAGTTGGAGAGAGGCCAGAAGTTTAAAAACAAACAGGAAAAAACATTCACCCCACTTCTCCCATCTGCTCTTTAGCTCCACGTGTTCATCATTTTGAGACTGTGTAGAAGAAATAGGGAATTAAGGACTGGCTTCTAAGTGGCCATGATTCAGAACATAATTCTAAAAAGGCTTGCAGATAAGATCAGGGTTACTCCATATGTGTAGAACAAAAGGAATTCTTCAGCTTTTAGCAAAGCTGAGAAGTTGTGTTTTTTTTAAAGACCCTTGATTCTAAGAATATCTTGGTCACTTCATTAATTCTAATATTTTCTTGCTTTAAAAGGGTCAGAAAACTTGCTGTTAATTATAATTGAATTATGCAATTTTTAAGTTTCCTTGTCTGAATTACATGCTGTATTTTCACAGAGGTTCTAGAGTTAGAAGTAATGCAACTCCAGAAGTTACAAGTTTTCAAAGAAGTGTTATCCGCTGTTAATGAGTTCATTGCATGAAAGATGTGAGCTTCTTTAGTTAGAGTCAATGTAAATATCAAGCAGACAGAGAAATATACATGCTGTGACAGTTATCATTTGTGCAATGTGATGGATCTTGCATTCTTTGTGAATATTTCTCTACAGAAGAGAGCAGCCCTTTAATTTTACAGTTTGTCCCCACTGGATTTCCACTAGAGCATCTTCCAGTGTCGGGGGTTGATTTAATACACCGTGCTCTGTTTACACTGAGCTGCCAGGGTTGTGAAACACTTTGATCTTCACTCTCTGTGTGTATGAAACACACACAAAGGAGCCTGCAAAAGAGTTTGACCAGTGAAAAAAGAAACCAGAAATTAGCTGTACTGGGCCGGTGTATCTCCAGCAAGAGACAGGCAGATGTGCAGTTTGAAGTTTCTTGTAGAGGTCTGTGTAGACAGAGGAGAAGTCATGGATGCATTCAGATGGATTTTTTTTTTTAGTAAACTAAAAATGAATGAACGGATACAATGTGAAACTGCAAGGTTTCATTTTAAGTAAACTTAATATTGTCTAATTATGAAGAAAAATGAAGTTTTTAGACTGTTTTCATGTTTTAGTTATTTGTTGATGCATAACAGTGCTTCTGTTCTCCCCCAATGTTTGACACAAGGCTGAAACCAAGTCTGCTCTTACAGGACTTCTTGTCCAAAATGCTGCTCTTTTTCAGACCTTTTTGAGCTTTGGGCAACTATAAAATTATTAAATGCATGATTTTGTTCAACAGATCCCTTTTATCATGATTTAAGGTCAGTGATAGCCTTGTCTGCTTCCCAGCGGGATGTTCAGGATCTGTTTGGTTTTTAAGTACACACTACCTGCATTGCTTTCTGCTGAAATAAACATCTGTTTATCAGCCTAATGGGAGAATAGCATAGAGTTTGAGAGTTGAGGTGTGTCTTTGTTGTTCTAAGACTATTAAATCCTTAAAAAAATAGAGTACCATTTCCTTCAGATATGGTGTTAAGTACATTTCATAAAATTACCTTTTTCTAACAAGTTGTTTTGGTTTTGCACACATATGCACGTTTAGTGGTTTGTTTTTATTCTAAGGGCATGCTTTCTTCATTGTATTTGGCTAGGGGTTTTTTTACATTTTAATTGAAGTATTTACAATATAGTTATTTTTGTTATAGTGAACCATTTTATTGTTTCAGAAGTGAATGAATCATATATTCTGGGTTATTTTTTCCTGGCAAATATTTTTCTTTAATAGTTCCTCAGGGCTAGCTTAAGTTGTACAGATGAATAATACTTGAAATATGGTATCTGATTCATCATTTCAAATGTTACAATGAAAAACCTTGTGAAACTATAAATATATATATACAGGTCTTTTGATTTGCAAGAACATCAGCTTTACATGGGACTAGACTGGCTGTGTAGCAGTTGCAAGGCAATGAAGTAATTCTGCTTCTTGAGTCTGTTGTTTGCTCTGACTTCACCTCTATTTCCTAAAATCCCAAGATTTTGTTCTCTTTCCCAGGTTTTTGTCCTCTGTCCCAGCTGGAAGAACAGGTGCTGGCTCTGCAGCTGAGCTCCCAGACCTGTGTTCCCTTTGCAAGAGCAGGGTGTTTGCAGTGGAGTGTTGGATGGATTTTGTCGTGAGGGAAAGGGTCAGAGGGGATCCTCTGCTACCCTACAAGGCAAATACAGTGAAATTTAATTTTGGTTACAGGTATAGCAGAAGGTAACCACAAGGTGGTGTGGAACCTGCTCATGGTAAATGGTCTTTGCATGTCGAATCACAGTTTCTGTCTGGCTTTTCAAGTCAGTCCCAGGTGGAAGAGTCCAGGTGCATTTCCTTGACAGCTCAGCATGAATTCAGCAGCCAGATTTGAATGATAGAGATGAGTGTTCCACAGCCCCCTGGAAGCACAAGAGAGCAATGTCAACACTCTGTATTTTTTGTTAGCTGAGTGTCCATTGTCATATTTTTGTTGATTATAGTGAGGTTTAAAACATTTAGAAGAGTATTAAAAGAGCATCTAACATGTGGGCATGTATTTGTGTGAAACCTGTAAAGAGTAGGTCTGCTTTATTTTGCATCTGTATAACTGATTTATGTAATCTGGAATGTAAAGGATTAAGTTCTGGTAGATTTTGTTTAGGCATGAAACTGTCATATGCAAATTGTTTTTTCATACATTTCTCAGATTCACTGTAGAGAGTTTTAAAAAAACCCCAACAGCATCAAAACACCAAACCACAAAAAACCCCCAGAGCAACAAAACCCACCTAACTCTCCCCATATTTTCTCTGTTGCCCCTACGCTGAGCTTCTGTCCACACAAATATTTATAAACAGCAAGTAATGCACTTTCTTTTGCATGCACAAAGCTCTGGGGAAAATGAGGAAATATTTTAGTAAGTGTAAGGCATTTAGTACTTCGTTTTGCTCTGATTTATCTTTCAAAGAGCTGTGGAGGCCTGCCTAAAAAACTAGAATACACTCCCTGTGAGCTTATATTACCTTTGTTTAAAACAGTCAAACCTCTACTGCTGGAACTCAGAAATTCATGGACAGAATGACTAGAACAGTAAAAATGACTTTAAAAAATGTGTTTATTGGATAAACTGGTATGAGCCCAGCTGCTGAGGATAAATTGATTTTGCTGTTGCTTTAAATCTGTGATGTGTTGGTATTTTGGCAGAATAAGAAAAACAAGGATATTAGAAAGTAATTTACTGCCCCGGGATTAGTGAGGAGTGTTGTGTTTCTGTGACTGGGGCAGGCCGGGCTGGTGGAGATGTGTCTGATAAACAGGACGAGGTCTAGTCTGACAGCTGGCAACAATAGCTTTTGCTCAAAGTCAGGTGTACTAAATTAGCAAATCTATTACAAGGCTACAGGAGAAGTCTCACAGAAGACAAGCCTTGTAGGCAGAAGTGCTGCCAAATGGGAAATGATTCATCGTCTCTGAATGGGATGAGCACTGAGCAGAAGCAGTTTAAACCTCAGACTGCTTTGGCTCATAAACCACCAAATATGCGATTAACACTTTATCTTCTTCAATCCCGTGGTTTTTATTGTCTCCTGAAGAACAGTCTGTATTTAGGAGCAAAATCTGGGAGACTTGTTTGTTTTTCTAATCTCTCTTTTCTAAGTTTGAATGTGTTTAGGTATTTTTTGGATTTTCAGCTAGATGACAAAATCTTTGTGTGCACCCTGAAAAGCACTTCTGACCTGTGACCCTTCAGCACCAGCACCTTTTAGTGAGGACAGTTACATCCAGGAGTGCAGGCACAGCTCCCTGAACTGACTTACTGTAGTTTATTTGCGTATATTTAGTGAAAATACATGATTAGCTGAAAATGTAGCTTAATGTAGGATGCCAGTTCCAAGGTGATCACTGCGTTTTGATTTTTAGCGTTTTAAAAACTTGCATCACTTTAACGTTAACATTGCCATTCATAGTCTACAATGCTGAAAGATGAACAGAAAATATTTTTGTGAGTTCTTAAGTTTAGTTAATGCAGAAAGGAAGTACAGTTTACAGAGTTGGATGAAGCGATGTAAAAGGCAAAAAGCCTGTGCCCTCTTTGTCTCCATATAACTGATCAAAGTTTTAGCATATCTCTGGTCTTATTTTATATAAATTATCATATTGGCTCTAAAATACATAAATGATAGAGAAACTAAAGGAATTATGTCAGTGGAAGGTGTTTAATATTAAATAATTGAGATGTCAGAAGATAGTTGTGAGAGGAAATAACATTATGCTTGGAAAGTTAATATATTTGTTTAGCAAATAATTATATTTGGGGGATATTATAATATAATTAGCAAATAATATTTGGGGGATAGCATTCAATTAGCAGTTGAGATGTCCAAGGAGCAGTGTGTCTAGGAAATGGGTGTAAAGATTCCTCTGGAAAACTGGGTCTGCTGTTAGTTTGCTTGTGCAGCCACGTAAGAAATGGTAGAAATCAGAAGTTAGTATAACACATTGTGAGCAGAACTGCAAGAGGTTAAGGGCTTCTAGGGTGAAAGGGTGTGGGGAAATGAGGGTTTTCCATTTCTGTGTCCCCTCAAAATCCCCATCATATCCACTTGGACTGTTGGAAGTTCATAACTGGTGTTTGAGGTGCATGGAAATACTTGGATGCTCCTTGCATTTGGAAGCCATTCTGCCTTCTGTAATGAAATGTTCTTGAATTTCTTGGGAATATTTTCCTGGATTTTTGTCCATTTGCTGTACTGCTAGGAGTGTTGATGCAGTGTTACTCTTTTTCCCTTCATGTAATCATCTTACACTCCTCTCTTCAGTCTCAGCTCCTCCCCATTATCTTCCTTAGTCTTCACTCTATGCTGCTTAGTGTCACTACTGTGTTCTTCTTGCTCAAAAAAATCCTTGTATTTTTACTTCTTGAGCATTGCATCTTCCCCAAAAGATTTCTGAAGTTGTAGTTTAAATGGCATGGCAATGTTTTTTGGGCAAGATCTTTTATTTCCATGTATTGGTGAGCTGTTTCATCTGAATCTCTTGGTGTTCTGTTTCTTTAAATTATCCTTTATATTATTTCTTACAATAGTATACAAATTGTACTGATTTGATCAAATAATAAAAGCAACTTGTGCAAAACCAAATTAAAACAAAACCAAGGCTTTATTGTAAGTTGCTTTACTTCAACTGAAGTAAATCAGATTGCTCATTCAGCTAGCTCATCTCTCTTCAACAGCAGCAGCTTCCTAAACTGTTTGGATTTGTTCTGTAGGACACATCTGTTTAAACAGAGAAACCATACTGAATCTGTCCATATTAAAGGACTGCAATAACTTAATCAGTTTATAAATGGTGTAGGCTAATGATGTAGTAATCTCCTGGAGATGAGACTTCATGGGTGTGTGATGAGGTACAAGAGAGTTTTAATGGTGTTTGAATGGTGGTGTTGCTTTGGTTTCCCCTCTGTGCTGCCCTTAAGCTGCTGGAGTTTTCCTGACTTAGATGATGCTGCATTTCTGGAGGTACAGACAGAATTCCCTCATCAGGGGCAGGACCAGGTAAAGGGGGGTGTATGTATAGTCCACACACCTTCCTGATGACCCTGTTTTATTTTTGGCAGAAGCCAAACCGTCAAGTTCCAGAGAGAGACAACTTTGAGAGTTGAAAGCATTCCGCTAAAACCAAATTTCAAAAAAAAAGTGAATATAGGGATATTGTGCTTGAGTATTTCAACTGTACTAAATCAGAAAGAGGCAGGATCCACATATTATCAAGGAGACAGAATGTCTGAGGTTGTGGATATTGATGATAATGCAGGAGGATGTAAGAGTACATTACTCATCTGTATTGCCCCATATAATATCATGTCAGTACATCAGGTGTAGTAATAAAACAAAATTGTGCTGAACTAGGAGTTTAGATTAAGGGCAGATGCTTAATTAATGATTTTTGCTAGTGATAGTATCAAAATCATGACCCTCTTGAACTCTTGAACATTGTTTTACTTATTAGAGGATTATTTTTTGTAAATTCTTAAATATGTATTTGAAATGCCAGAATTCTTTTTTTTTTCTCCCTAATAAAAGTTGTTGCCTTTCCTCATGAGTTAGGAATTATTTCTTTAAAAGCATCTGACAATCCTTTTGGTAATACTGATAAAATCAACATGTACAGCATTTTGCAGAAGTGGCATGGGAATTACTTGTGAAAGGTAAATTATGTCTGTGCTTTTGGGGTCCTTTTTTTTTTTTTTTTTTTTTTTTCTGGTTCTTTTCCTTTCTCCTCTTCCCAGAAAAGCCCCAGCAGTCGTGGTGTTCCCCAAGGATGGTGTGTGCAGCAGAGACAGAGTTTTGAGACTTCCTGTTTAAATCACACGTGTGGCCATGTCCTGACAGCGCTGGCAGCACAGCCTGGAACGCTGCTGGGATCCACAATCCCTGACACCCAGGAGTCTGACTTAGCTGCAGGTGCCTCTTGTCTGAGCCCTTTTTAAAATTCAAGGCATTTTTTGTCCAGTTGGTAATTAGATCATGAATTTCTTTTGTTGTTGCCTCTACTGCAGCTCATTCAGAGGGTGGAGAGTTTTACTGCAGTGAAACAAATCCCAGGGCTCTGCTCCTTGCTGGCAGGTTTGTCCCCAGCGCGTTGTCAGAGGTGCATGAAATGTATCAAGCAGAGCTATCATTTATTTCTCCTGTTAGCTTTCCCCCCTCACTCCTGTTCCTAAGAAAACAAACTGAGAAATAGATGGGTGAATTTCCAAGTTATCTTTTTTATTTGCCCATCAGAGGAAGGATCCTGTGCTTCCTTAAGTATTTTACAAGTTAATAATTTTGGATTAATTACCTCTGTTTTGGTTAAAAAACTAAGTGCTGGGATTGTAAAGAAGTCTGTAAGGACTGAGGTAAGCTTTTTAGCACAATTGTAAGAGTTTGAGATAAGAGTGAGTCCCTTTTCTTTGCCTGTGCTCTTAAAAACTACTTTATTCCAGTATTTCTTGGATAATTGAATTAGAGTTTACTTCACTCACACTTGCATATAAAAACCACCTCTGCAGTTTGAGATTAGTTAATCTTGGTAATGTTACTGTAAAGTTTTTTTAATATTGCAGGAGTGTAGGAAAAAAATGAGGCTGTTATAGCAAATATAACAGCAAAGCTGCAGGATTCTTTCATCTTTTTAATGGATTTCTGTTTCCTACCCTGATTTTGTTTACTGGAATACGATTTTATACTTGTCACCAATATGAGAAACAGAAGGAATAACTTTGAAATTGGTCTGAAAATTGATCTTTGCTGACTTTTTCCTTTGAAGTTTTCTAATGGCTGTTAATTTAAAGCTGTTGTTCCCCCCATCCCAGGTGGCAGCACAGTTTTGAGTCTCTGTAAGTGGCGTCTGTCTGAAGCTCCATGGTACTGTAGTGGTTGGGTTTTCAGACGTTGAGAAATGGGTGAGATGGGATGGTTAGGCCATTTTGGAGGAGGGCGGAGAAGAGAAATTTAATTTATAGTGTATGAAAGTTATGCATTAGAAACATCCTGGCTGGTCTGAGAGGCTCCGTCCACACTGAACCAGGAAATGCAGATATTCCCAATAGCCTTTGTTTTCTTTAAGTTTCCCACGTGTTACTTCTGCTTCTTTCTCACTGAGCTGTGGCTGAGGCCCAAATTTACATAGGGCCCTGATGAGCATGGTTTATTTTGTATCATTCAGCTTTTATTTACACATTTTTGTATAACTTAAAAAAAAAAAAAAAAAAGGCAAACCAAACCCAACTTTTTTTCATCTACTTACACAAATTAACGTGAATATCCATGAAGGAGACTTGTAAACCTTCCTGGTAGGGTTTGCAGTGCCCGGGGAGGGCTGCTATCTTCATTGCAAAAGTGGCAGCATAATTTCTTTCCTTTACCTCTGGAGAGGCGTATCAAATAAACTGGACAGATGAATAGGGTGGGTGACGTGTGTGGCAGCGAGCCCATCGCTGAGTGAATCGAGGAAACGTGAACGCATGAGCTGCTCCAAGGAAGAATTCAATGGTCTGGGGGGTTTTGTGTTTTGTTTTACTTTTGGCTTGGAGTGGAGTAAGGGAGGAGAAGTGGAAAAGGAAGCCTTTTGTTTACAGTGAAACAATGCTGTGAAGTAGACATCGTGATGTAAAAACAGGAGTCTAAACATGGCAAATCTGGGCAGGCTCCATCTGGCCGTGGCCACAAGTCACTCGGCCGTCCCCGCACAGACTGCTGGAGCCTGGAGTCGCTGTCGTGTCGTCCTTCCCTTACGGGAATTTAAAATAGCCTTGGAGACTCTCTCCCAGAATTTTATTATTGCATGAGATGAATGATTTAGTGGCTTAACTGTTTCTATCCAGTGATGCATTGCATCTTTGTTCTCTCTCATAAGTGTGTGATGTTTTCATTTGGAATTTTAAACTCCATGAGTTACTCTGTGTGCAAGTTATAAAGACCTGGAATTCTAAATCTAGTCATAGCACAACCTGTTCCTGTGGAGAACTTAGAATGAATCTGTTGCACAGAAAATGGACTGGTTTTGTGTTAGGTTCTGGCATCTTTCACAGTAGTTTAAATTATATTGCATTGTTAGAGCATTTGTCATTTCTGGATATGCATATTGCTGGGTTTTGTGGGTTTGTTTTACTCCAATAGGAAAAAATCTGATTTGTTGAGACACAGGTACTGACAATGCTTATAATGTATGTGACCCTTGGAAATGGGTTTTACCTTACATGCTGTGTATTAAGGATTTAGCATCTGGCTTGTGTTGAACTTACAGAATTCTGTAATGTTTATAGGAAAATTTAGAATTGTAACGATTAGTAAAGGAAAATCTTGTTAAAAGTGCTTTTCTAGTACTGTGTTTATTCTAATGCATATTTTAATTGAGTTTATTTTAAAGTTGTCTACCTTGTGTTTGGACATCAGTCTAGCAGTGATGCTTTTATATGTCACTTAGACTATTTTTCTGCAAGCTAACATATTACTATTAAATAGCACTTTAAAAATCCATTAGGACTTTTGAATTGTCCTAATGCATATTCTTAGTAAGAGTCAGAATTGGTACACGATTCTAAGTTTGCATTCAATTTAAACAAGGTTTATAAGTCTGTAAGAAAATTAAAAATTAATTTCCTACCAGTATAAGCTGTAGGTGTGCTGTGAGGCAGCTGTGCCTGTTGAAGATATCACCATCCCTTCCCAGTTGCCCTGGCTCCCATCAGGAGCACAAATCAGGTGATGCAGCTCCTAATTCACATCAGGACAAGATACCCATGTGAAGCAGCCCACTGATGGTATTTGGGGTGTACCTGGCTGCTTGCCCTGCAGCTCTTCCTGCTGCAGAACCAGGGATCCAGGGGAGCGATTGCCTTGGATCTCCCTGAGCAGGGAGATCTGAAATCAGTGTCTGAAATCAGCATCAGCCTGTCCAGTGTCCTTGGGTGAACTGGGCTTCCACGTGCTGGCATATGGCACCTGCAGCTCCGTGTGCTGCCTCCCCGGGGCCTGGAGAGGGTGGAGTTTGGAGTGTTCATAATGAAGTATTGGGGGGAAATAGTGATCCCACTGTCCTGTGTGTGTACATGTTTTGTACTGACTCTAGTTTAGAGCTCATTGGGCTATTCTGAATTTCTGTTGCTTTGTGAGACCCAGAAGGACCAGCTGTCGGTAAGTAAAGCAGAGCAGCCTGGAAGTAATTGTCTGTGTACTTGCAAGAGAAGTGCTTTTTTGTGTTTTAGTTCTGCATTTCTGAGTGTGCTTTGGGAAATGGAAAAGCTGAATGTTTGAAGAGAATATTGTGTCTCTAAAAACCAGAAGGGTGTTAGCTGGTTATGTTGGTATACTGGTGGCAAAATCTGCTTTTTAACTTGATTTTATTTTTAAGAAAATGAATTTCTGGAGCTGCAAAACAGAGGCAGGAGAAAAAACTGTATGTCTGCATTAGAAAGAAAATATTGGGAGTGCGTTTTGTTTTCTGGGGTGCATTGATGTTCCTCCAGCACAACTGCAGGAAGGGCAGCCTGGCTGATCCCCCCTGCTCTGCAGCCATGTGCTTCTGCCACTTCCTCTGCTGCAGGTTTGCAGATGGCGTGACTGCAGGATAAGTCTGTGCAGCTCTAGGAGCCAACGGTGAACTAATCCATCTCCCCAGAAGGTTCATTTTCTGTTAAGGCAGTTCAGCTTCCTGCTCTACCTTGTATCCCTGTGCTGGCTGGACCTGCTTTGAGGGAGGAACAGCTGCAGCCCCCTGTACTGTGGGGTGCAACATGAAACCTTCCAGCGCGCTCCGCTCACCACCCCTGAGCAGAATAATGGTCAGCTGCTGTGTTCTGACCCATTTCATGCTGCAAGACCTTGACTCCAAACCCCCATGCACCTGTAAAATACAGTATTTGCTAGGTTTACCTGCCTTTGTGTGTCCTTTCTTGACAAAAATCGATTGCAGTCTCAAAAATGCAGGAGTTTTATTAAGCGAAAGTAAACTCTTGGTTTTACAGTCATGTTCTGTCACATTTTGTTCATCTGCAGAAAAAGCACCTTTCAAAGGAAATGGAACCTTAAAAAAATTCCTCAAGGAGATTAACTGTAAAATAAAACTTCACGTGAATAGTTGGGGTAAACAATTTTATTTCAAAACCTTAATTGAGGAAGTTATGAACTCAGCAGCTGTATTTGCAAAATCCATACAGCCTTATTTACAGCTCTTAGTTCAATAAATAGTTGAAGACCTCCTGTTTTATGTTTTCCCGTGTGGGAATTCAGGCAGGTCCAAGGAGGGAAAGCAAGCAGAAAAATGTAAGTTTCTCGTGAGCGTGCCAACAATGGAAGAAACCAGTAGGAATTTATTTAAAAATGTTTAAAGTATTGAGCCATCCTGCTGGAACCTGTGCACAGTGCGCTGTTTGCCTGTCACGAATGGCTTTTCTAAAAGAAATAAGTGAATTTGCAAAGAGTTTTGTACAATGTGGAGAAAAGTCCATCATGTCAGCCTCAGGTTCAAACACCCGAGCGATTTCTGGGTCCCAGGGGCAGCCGTGAAGGCGAGGAGGGGCGTGAGTGTGGCTTCATTTGCCTTCCTCCCTCTCCCTCCCCCAAGCAGGCTCATTCCAATCAGCAGTGTAATTGGAATGCAACCACAGTCTGGAGGAGGAAGGGGAATTTTTGGCAAGGAGAGGCAGAGCAGTTGGGAGCTTTATTCAGATTAAAGCATAGACGACCATTCATTATCAGTACAACACACATTAGCAACAGCATAGCATTGTGTTTCTACAGCTGGGACTTATTTCAGTGATTGTATTGCCCCTCGTAGAACATGCAAACAACTGGGATCTGATCACAAAACCCAGCGCTAATGGCTTTCAGTAAAAGATGGTGTTTCTGTAGGGGAAGAAAGACTTGTCTTCAAAATGAGCCATTGTGGTAAAAATTGATAGGCAGCCTGTCGCTCTCCTGTGTGTTACATATGGTCTTGAACAAGAGCTTTTTCTGGGAGGAAAAACCCTCGGGGAAAGAAAAAACCAACAGGAATGATAATGTTAAAACTGTTGGTTGGATTCAGAAGGCTGAACTTGTTCTTCTGTGGTGATGACACGTGGAAAGCCAGAAGATTAGAAAACATAATCTTAGCTTTGGCCTGAGTGCTTTCCTCCCCATAACCTCAGGGCTGTCTGTTGACACAGTGTGGGTTCTTATGGCTGGCTGGCATGGGATGGGGGCGTTCTGCTGAGCCATGTATAGACTTAAACGTGATGATTGTGTGTTTGCTTCTGCAGCTGGTGTGCTCACTTCCATGGATAATCATGAGTATTTTTATTTTCTTACCTGTCTCCCTTAATCTGGCTTTTATAGTATTGGTGTGCTTCAAATACACACATTTAAAAATTACTCACTTAAGATGGCTTAAGCAATATTATTTTTAACACAGGAACTTTAGGACGAATATATTTGTAAAATAATTGTCTAAGACTGTAGTCCTGGGGTGTTTGTACCTCTGGCTGCTGGGTACAGACACATTTAAATCTTGTCATTTGTCATGAATCTGGATACAGACACATTTAAATCTTGCCATTTGTCATGAATCAAGAGGGGCATTATAACAGATAACTGAGAGCATACAAACATGCAGGTAATGTAACACTAAAACCTACCTGTGAAGTTAAGTAGTGGTGTTCCTGTTTTGCAGGTGAATGTGATGAACAAATTGGCTACAAACAGTTTGATACAGGCTGGAAATACCCACAGGGGTTGAATACACAACTCTTAAATGTCCGGGTTCCTTCAATTCACATAACACTTTCTTTCCTTCTCATGGTGCTTCCTCAGCACCCATCCTGGTGTTACCCAGCCTTTGGAGGTGAATAAATCATTGAGGACTCTGAGCTCATGTCTGAGAGGTGGTGATTCTGTGAAATCTCATAGATCTTTATCAGTTTTTACTTGTTTTCAACACAAGCTTCCTACACTGGAGCTCTGTGGGCTTCATGTTCTTTCTCCCTCTAACTGTGGAGAACTGGTGTTACTGATATACTTACTATTCTGAAATAAACGTATTTTTAATACTTATAAAAACAGTGGTAATGTATAACATAGGATGCCTTCCCTAACAACAGCTTGATGTCATTAGAAGTTTGATTTTTCTGTAAAAATGGTTCCAAAACAAGCAGCAGTTGTAACAAGAATTCTTCAGTAACTAGCAAAAAGAATAAACAGAGTTCAGAGAATGAGAGGGAAATAATTATCTTTCTATAAAATTGACCTTTTCAATAGTCATAGTTCCTTTCAATTTTTATGTGAGTTCAACCAATTATTCACCCCCTCTATAATGGCATGTAAATTTTAATAGCTAACCCATAGACTTCAGGGGTTTGGGGATACTAAATATTTTGCATTTACTTATAATAGTTAAATTATTTTTCAGTAAACCATTCTTTGTCAGTCACAGGAGTAATAAATCAGAAAAAGGAAATTGGCAAATATGATTCACTTAATTCCTGTTTTTGAATATTTGTGGACCGTGTAGCAAAGTTGTCATAGAAGGAGACTGGGTAGTTTATAACGTTATGCTCTTCTTATGTTTCTGTGAGCAGACCTGAGTAGCATATGTTAGAATGAGATCATAAAGCATGATAAAAAAATTTAATGTATGTATACTATGTAAAATTGATGTGCTGTTTGTCTTGGCACGTATATATTGGAATATTAATGTTCTCTTTTCTGTAGACTACCCAGGAAGTCTGTAATAAACAGAAACATAGCTATCCATTGACTCACTGATAGTCTGTAATGAATACTTTATCTACACGTGTGCTTGAAGCCATTAATGTCAACTGATGATGCACTTATGGTACAACACACCCCCCTCTTTTTTTTCAGTATATCCAGGTCAGTGTATCCAGCCATTGGTTTGCATTCAGTTCCAGGGCAAGTTTAAATAGCTTAACTTATTTGTTTCAAAATAATTGTAACAAAAAGTGCCTTAAAACAAGCACATCCAAATAATAAATAACCTTCTTCAATGCCTTGTGCCTCCAGAGGATCTGTTGGTGGTGGGGCTGTGTAGATCTGATAACAATGAGTGTTGGGTCCAGAATCATCAGCCCTTTAACTTGGCTTTGTCAAGGGAAAGAAATCTCCTCTGGTTCTTTCTGGTCTTTGAATCTTTAGCTTAAATTGAGCCTAGGAGAGAAGACTCAAAGATAACTAAGTCCCGTGAGTTTTGTGAGAGTCATTGCCTGGATAAAGAGGAGCCCCTGGCAGTGACCTGAAGGGAGAGGGAGAAGCTGCAGCAGATGCTGCGCTGCCGGACCACGGCAGAGCCTGCGTGGGAGAGGGTCTGTGGGAATGCCCAGTGGGAAAAGCCTCAGCCACAGCCTGCAGTCAACCATGAAATATAAATCCATAGGAAACCAAACTTCCTTAGCTTTTATTCTCAAGGAACTATTAATCAGCTGGTTATCAGAATATTCAGAACAGGTTTTAATACAGTGTTGAAACTGTTAGAAAAGGGGAGCGTAAACTCTGGTACTTTTCCCACCACTGGGAAAAGCTTTGTCCAACAAAAGTCCTGAGATAGATGAGAGCTCTGTGTGTGGAAGAAGATTGTTTTACTTTGAGTTGAGCTGATGCTCCTGGGACCTGGGCTTTTTCACCTAGAAATACCTGGCAGAGGGGGTGTTGTTAATGGAAGCTTTCTCAGCATCTGTCCTGTTTTGTTAACCTGACAAAGGCATTGTGGGTTGACATCTGACTTTTCTTAAATGTGGTTACTAGAAAGGAAAAAGTTGAGCCAAAAATATTAGTTTGTTCACTCATGGCTAATTGTTGGGGAAGCAGTTATTAGTCTGTGTGCTCTGCGTGTGCCCAATCTTATAAAAATGAGACTTCAGTTAAATTGCATTGGCAGGCTTGCTTTATTCTTGAAAAGAAGTGCTTGCAATTAGTTAACCTTACAATTTCTCTCACAAGAATAGTTGAAACTCTTTTATCTTGGACATTATACAGTTTCAGGAGCACCCTGTGTGGCTGTGCTGTAGATGAATTTTGACTTAACTATTGGATTTTAAACCCTCAGTTTTGCTTGACACTTCCCATTACTTGTAATGGGTAAAACTGTGACATTGTTTTTTAGATATTTTTAAAAGTTGCCATCTGTATAAGCATCTATTTTCCTTGAAGCTTTTCATCACTAGATGAAAGGTGGCTGGTGAGCAATGACCTATTGCAGTTCTTGGGCAGATGATGTCTGTTGTGTTATCACTCACCTGAGGATATTCTTAGTGTAATAAAACCTTAAGGAGCTGCAAAAGCAGTTTTCTATTGCCTCTTTTTTTTCAACTGCCTTTAGGTTGTTGTCAATGTTCTGGATAGAGTAAACTTTAGATTGTTGGGCATGTGGAAGCCTTTGGTAACTGTGAATTTTTATTACACCATCCAAAGAACTTTATTTGATTTGGGGAGCAGTGATGTGACTGTCTCTTTCCTGTATGTTCTTGAATGCTGGGTATCAAAAATACCTGGAACTTTTGACTCTCTATTAGTATTTTATTACTGTTGACTGTTCAGATTGAAATTATTTGGTGAAAATTCCTTAAATGGAGCTCTGCTTTCAGACTACCAGTATGTCTTTGAATGGAGAGAAATTACATTTCTTACTTCTATCATCTTTAAAAAACCCCAGCAGCTACCAATCTGGAACCAGGCAATTCTTTTTCAGGGTAACGGTGTTGTTAGCAGGCCCTTATATCAAACTGCTGTGCTGAAATTTTCCTGGGAGCTTTTGTGTCTCTTTCCTGTGGAATAGGTCAGTGTGAGGGGGTTGTTCTGTGACTCCCTGTAGCCACTGATAGGCATCTCCTTGTGTTTTATGGAGGACCAAAACTCCTCAGGCCTGAGCAGAGTTGGAGCCAGATTTTACAGGGCTGAATTCCAGCAGAAAGCAGCTTCATTAAAATCAGCATCTTTATGAATGTAGAAATTGGGAAAACCTGAATTCCATTATTTAGGCTGTCCAGGGTGGTGCTTCTCTGCCCTGGCTGTGGAGATCTCCATGGGAGTGCTTATGGTTTGCCTTTGCTTGTTTTATTCAGGCAGAAATTGGGGCTCAGGAGCCTTGCAGGATCAGTGGGAGGGTATTCTGGGGGACCAGGGATGACCAATGGTGTTTGGTTTTAGGTGGTGCCTGTGGGATGTAATTATTGGATGCACTTTTCTGTCTTTGCATTTCCTGGCAGTAATAAATATTGGCGATCTCATAGGAAAAATATCCAAGGGAACAATATAGTGAGGAATCTCCTGTAGCATCAGGTTCCAACCAAATAACTCTTCCCACTCCCCCCCCCCCCTCCTTTTTTTTTTAATACTAGCTGTGGGAATTCATGCTTTTGCTCAATCCCCAAGAATCCTTTTGTATTATCAGTAAATATTTTAATGTTTCACAGGGGAATCTAATATTTCCTGCTTACTAAACCTGTGATAACAGATAAGCATAGTAGTTGAGCAGTGGTGCAGTTTGTGAAAAGAAGTCTTCATTGTGTACCTTGGCACCTTTATATGAAATTTGTCCCCTTTGACCTTTTATTTATTTGTTTGTTTATTTAAATTTATTCTCATAGAAGATTGTTTTCCCCTGGGTATTTTTAGTTGACAAATGCAAATGTTCCTTCCTTTTAATTTAAACAAACAAACAAAGCCTGAAACAATTATCAGCTGCTACAAGTAAGAGATATCTTTGGAACCATCAAAACTCTGGCTTTAGAAGTTAGTGTGCTCCACCCAAATGCTTTTCAGGTAAAACCTTTTATTTATTACCATGCAGGATAACAGAAAAGCCTTGGCTGCCTAATGTTCTATTTTTTATGATCAAGGAGGCTTTTGCTGGGCTGTAGAACTGAGCATAAGGCCCTGCTTGAGTCCCAGCACTAATTATGGTGAACCAGCCAGGGGTGCTCCAGGTCCCTCTCTGGTGAACTCACAGTTGGCAAAGGGGAAAAAAAAGGCCAAAAATAGTGAAACTATTGCCTGAGGAAACCACGACCATCTATCTCACTTCCACTGTCATCTGCCTACAGGTAAATTGCTAAGAGGTGTCACTTCCAGCTCAGCTTCCCGGAGTTAATTTGCCTGACAATAGAGGTGATGAAGGAACACAGTTCATTTATGTTCGGTTTATTTTAAGCAGGAGTTTCTGAAGTGTTGGACAGGTGAAATAACTTAAAAAAAAATAATTGGCCATCAGTAACTTAATTTTGTATTTCTGTTTTTCTTGCAGTACTGTGTGCAAAAAACTTGGTGAAAAAGGACTTCTTCCGTAAGTAGACGTTGTAGTTTTATACATCTGTTTATAGATGGAATAAATATTGTGCAAGTCCTATAGTCCAGTGTTTGCATATGATTATTGTATTAAGATATTTGCAGTAAGGGCACTGAAGGCTTTGATCTTTTATTTCAGGGCTTCTGTTTTTGTCTTAGGTGACACTCATCACAGAATAATAATAATTAAAACACTGACACATTCTCTCTGTTTTTATGGGAGTGGGAAACAAATGTACCCACTCAGGCAAATTACATGTTTTTCAAATTTAGTGTCATATATTTATTAAGTCATTTTTCATACAAGAACTTTTTGTCAAGCAAACAGATGTGCTCCTTAATTATTAATAACCACCTCATTACAGTGACGTACTCTGAGATTATATTTTAATTAATTTTAAAAATGTTTTGAAAGAAGTGCTATGGAGTAGATGATGGAGGCAGAAAGGAATGCTATTGTCTGTGTCCTGCATGCACAGATCACCTGCTTGCCACCTCCCACCTGGGAGCAGGAGGAATTTGGAAGAGCAGATCTGAGCTTTGGAAAGAAATTGAAGAGGCAATGATCCAGAATTATGCTTTGAGATACTTCTAAAACATCGCTTATATCTGAATTTCTGTATTGATTGCAAGTTCTTGGGTGTTTGATCATGCCTAAAAAACCCCCTCAGGGTCTGCAATGTGTGGTGCTGAAGCACAGATGTCCCAAGGTCCCACTCCTTTGTCCCCACGTGCTTTCTGTGCCACTCGCCACTCGTCCCAAGCCCTCTGCTGCCTGACCAGCTCTGGCTGAGTCACCTGAGGAAGTGCAGCTGGGACAAAATTGCACCTCAGCAAACTTCCCCACCTTGGTTCCTCCCTCTGACTCACTGCACTGATGAGGGGAGGAATGAATGAGTGTGAGGGGAAAAGGGCAGGACCTGGGGCATCAGTGGTGGGACCATCCCTTGGTGTCACTTCAGCAGGAGGTGCTGATCATGGGCTGCTCTGCTCCTGCTGCTTTTCCATCCCTGGGTCTGGAGTTCAGCACCATCTTTTACACTGATTTTTGGTGTTCAGATGAACCTGTGTTTCTGAGGGACTGGGCTGGCAGCAAATGGAGCACAAAGCCAGCAGTACACCAAGCGAATCCTACAGAATAATCTGTTATAGGCAATTCTCTGTTACACCAATATCAGCCAAAACCATAACTGTGATTTGATCTTAAGCATACAAAGAATGTAACTCTGTTCTCTGCCTTTGGCTTCTTTGTGTGCTGAGAATTTACTCGAACCTGAATTAGGAAGATTAAGGTGTTTAGATTTTTTTTCCCCCAATGTGTTTGACTTACATAACTTTTTTTTTTAATCCACATCAGTGAAATTAATTGCTAATTTTCCCATTTCCTGTGCTTAATACATCATGTTATTCCCACTCATTTAGTAGGGGTCTCATTCATGAATAAAAGACAAATATTCAAATAAAAGATTAAATAACTGAGCAATGATAGAGGACTTCAAAGCATCCTGATCCACTTGGTAGCTTTTTTTTTCTTTTCCTCCTCTTAGGACTTCCTGATCCCTTTGCTAAGGTTGTGGTGGACGGATCTGGCCAGTGCCATTCTACAGATACTGTGAAGAATACACTTGATCCCAAATGGAATCAACATTATGACCTGTAGGTGGTAACAGTGATAACCAAAGGTTTGAAGTGAAATCCTCTAAATTACACAGACAATGTCAGATGTTTATTATCCTGTCCTATGTGCGGCTTGGAAAGGATCCCAGAGTTTGTTAGTTTGAGTGAAAAGTACATGTAGCAAAATTCCACTTTCTCATTTACCTCAAAATTTAAACACTTGTTTTAATGGTGCTGATGTCTGCAGCATGCTTACATGGACTACAGCATTGTTTTATTGTGGTATTTTCATGTTAACACTTCTGTAAAATGAAGCAAGTAATTGACAGTATTTTCTTCAAACTGCTCTTCTCTTGATGCAATTTTTGTCTGTTGTGGTGCTACACTATCTTTTTCTCTGTGTGCCTTTTGTTCAATTTTCTCTCTGTCATTTTCTGTCCCAAATGTTGTTCTCGCTGTGAATTATTGTTATCATCACTTGAGCACCTTTTGGTGCTTTTGAGCAGTAGAATCAGTATGGCACGTATATGTCATGGTTTTCCTCTCTTTCTAAAGCACAGAATATTTCTGTACAACATAAGTTATTAAAGCTTTGATTTTTATGTAGGTTTCTGTGCATGCTTTATTTTCCTTGTCTTTTATTCTTTGTCTTTTTCCTTGGGGTGAAAGATGAGGAAGAGAAATGAACTGTTTTGTACCATTGTATTCTCCTGTTCTGACCTCTAACTTTTCCCCCATGGTTCCATTCCTTGTCCTATATTATTAGAAACTGTTTGAGCATATTTATGTTAACTTTGGCCATCACCAAACCTGCAGCAAATATGGTATACACAGACAATTTCTTGTCCCTCTTTTTACCAGTGAAGGAAAGCAGCTTGATGGGTTTCACAGCAGAATATGGAAGGTCTGGTTTAAAGTCATGTCCTGATCTACTCCTTATCTGATATCCAAGACTAAATATGTGAAGTCATTTTTCATAATATGTTAGTGCAGGATACAGAACATTGTATTGTATACACAAAGTATTGTGCCAGTTTAGTGAAATAATAATATTATAGTTTTATTACCCAAACCCAATTCAAGGTTAGATTCTGCATGTGAGGCTGTAATTCATATTCATTAGAGAAATGGTTACAAAACAAGTTTTAAGTTCATAGCAAGTGGCTCTCTTTCCTGTTGAAAGAATTCTGAGTTAATTTGTTTTTTGAATGGTGCTAAACCAATCAAAATACTGATTTGTACAGAATGGAGGTTTCAGACCTTTGCCTCTGTCCTCTCCAAGGGTCAGAGTAGAGCTAAGGAGAAATCCCTGAAACTAAGCACAGACTTTGATTGTTTTTTAGTTAGGTGGGTCTGTTAATGAGCATTAATACACAGCTTTCCAGGGATAGAAGGTGGAAAGTGCTGCCAGCATGGCTGAGTGCAAATTCCTTCTGTAACCTTTGTACAGCTGGGGAAGGGACTCCCCTGCAGGGGAAGGTGGGCAAGTTTGGCACTTACTGTTCTGTGGGATTCTGGGTGGAAGATGTCAAAATTCTGTGTGGAAGTTGCTGTTCCCTGTGACTGCCCCAGGATTGGCCACTTTGAAGTTCTGTGGGACAGTGGAGCTGTCTGGAGTGGCTGTGAAGGATGCTCAGTGCTTCCTGGGCTGATGATTTGATTCCCTTCTGGAGAAAAGAAGTGGGAAATGAGGGAGGATGTTGATATGCAACAAGAGTAATGGAAAAAAACTGTAAAATCTTTAGAAAATATTCCTTTCTGGAATAATAACTTTTAAGGAAGGATGATGAGAAGGTATTTTTAGGTTGTTTTATAGAACAAGCCATGGTTGTATCTGGATCCTGTATTGTCTTTCCAAGGCTGTGATTGCAATCCACAACATATTATAAAAAGCAGAGAGAAAAGGAGGGGTTCTGGCAGAATGTTTTGCTTGAGCAAATTTGAAGCATCTCTTGCTGGATTGTCCAAAGGAATTTAGACCTGTGTGAAGTAGTTTTTGTGGGTGGTGGTTTGTTTTTTTCTTGTTCAGAGAAGAAGTTCCCTTAAAAAAATAGATTTTGTTGAATTAGTGTATTAATTTTAATATAAAATCTTGCCCTCTTGGATAAAGAGGACTTTGATTCTGGCTGTTGAATTCCCTGATGACAGAAGTATATCCAGTATTTCTAATCCAAAGTAAAATTTAGTGTTGTGTCAGGCCTTGTTATTAGAAAATAATCCTTTCCCTCTCCAAATTTTCTTCATAACAATTTAACCCCTTTTGTAGTCTCATCTGTTATTCCTTATTCTAGGAAAATGTATTTCTGTTTATAAACAGCATTATCTTCACTTCCTATTTAAAACAGCAGTAAAATATTAAATCTCTTTGGTACAACAACTCACTGCCTGGCTATTATAAATTAAGATAATTTTTTTCTGTATGATATACTCAGTGTCAGGTCTCAGCTTTCATCTGCACCAAAATATAAGATAATTTTTTTCATTTATCATATGATGGCAGATACAAATAGCACAGTCAGATGGAGCTGTTGTAATATATTTATGCAGAAATGTCTGAATTAAGTTGCTAATTCCAAGAGAATTTTGTGGCTTGCTAACCTGATTCAACATTATATATTCTGTTGTATAAGAATTTTTTAAAAGGACTTCTGCAGTGTTATAAAGAACAAAAAGGGGTTGGCTCTTGCTTTATGTCGTTCCTAATTCAGATCTTAGTGTGAAAAGGAAGTGGTTGAATTAGCTGCTTGGATTCTTCAGCCTAGATGGGTGTGTGTGTGTAGCGAGGGGGAATCTGGGAGACTTTCCAGAAAGAAATTGCCAAATAGTTGCTGTCTGGATGTAGTTTAATGTCAGTAAAATACCATGCTTGCCCTGGATGTATTCCCCCTCCTTATTTTCAGTCTTGTTTGTGTTTTCCCTATTGTTCAGACCTTTCCTCAGAGCTTTTGAATAACCAGACTTGACACATTTGCAGACTTTTTACATTCAGAGCTAAACTACCTAAGCCAGCAGTTCAGGAACTTAAATCCCCTTTTTCTCTTCCTTCCCCTTTCTGCCCTCCTGTCCTACACTGCCCTGCCCAGTCTGGCCCAGCCTCCCCAGCAGGCTCTGCCCTTAGGGCACAGCAGGGCACATCACCTCTTCCTCTCTGAAAGGTGTTTGTTTGTACATGATCTCCACCAAAACCTGCTTCTAGCCCCAGCTTTAGTCTGTGCCCTTCAATTCAGCATGGACTCTTCTCCGTTGTGACCTCCCTCTAATGGAACCTCAAATAACACAAATAACTCCTCCTCTTCTCAAAATCTCCTCACTGCAGCTTCTGGTGCCCTTTGGTGCCTTCACATGCCCAGGCTGCTGCACTGGCCTGGCAGAATCACTTCTCTCCCCCAATCCTCTGACTCTATTTTGTCTAGTTAATGCTAAGGATCCTGGATTTTTCTCAGGGACAGGAGGCAGCAGCTCTGCCTAGGGCTGCTTTAGACAATCCCATCCTAGATTAGCTCCTGAAGAGCCATCAAACAGCTCTGTGCAACTGCTTTTCCTTCTCCACGTGGTGCTTGAGGCCCCTTGGGTGAAGCTGATGCCATTTGCAGCAGGCAGTGAGTACCATGTGTCCCTGCTCCATTCCTGCTCCATTCCTGCCTCAGCCACAGCCCCTGGCAGGTCCTGGTGACCACCCCAGAGGCTCAAACACCCTTCAGGTGCTGCAGAGATGAGCAATGCCAGGAAGGAAGTGAATGAAGATGGGAGAGAGAAAATCGGGATGGTATTTTTCATTCCCTCTTCTCCCCAGTCTGAAAGCAGCTGGTAGCTCAAAGCAGAATACTGGGATTATAGTAGAAAAAAAGGTCAGAATTGGGAAAATGGAGAAACAAACCAAGTAATTTGTCCAGGTCATAAAAACAGCCTGTGTGACAGCATGGATTAGAAATAGGGAATTCCTGGCTTCCAAACCTGAGTTCATACCTCGTGATGCTGCATTTTTCTCTCTTTCTGGAGGGAGTATGTCTGGCTTGTGATCAGGAGGAGGTGTGTTTTTTCAGGAATATTTTTTTCCACTTTCTTCATTCCACATTTCTCCAGTGAGGTGAACTCTTCAGGGAAAGTGTATGTAATGCCATGGGGATGAAAAGTCACTTGATACCAGACCTTCCTCAGTGGTAGACAAAATAACAATTGTTCCCGTGTTTTAAAATTTTATTTACATAATGTAGAGGTTTCTAATAAGGCATGAATTTGATTTTTTTTTTCTTAGAAGTGGAAGTGCTAAGAGTAGGGAAATTAAAATTTCTGAACATGCAATTCTTAACCAGAGCCCAAATTTTAAAGGTTCAGAAAATATGGAAGTCAACAAAATGTCTATGCAATTGAATTTCTGTGTTTCCACTTCATTAATACTAATCCCGTTATCTCTGTTGAAGTACTGAAGCTGTGGAATAGATACTGCTGATAGGATAGAGAGAAAAAGGAAATGTAAGCTCCAAGAACTTTAATTACGAGGAGGAAGAAAGAGTCATCCAACAAAATGGGGGGTGGGGGGGTGTTTTTTTGTTTCTGGTTTGGTTTGTTGCACTTTATTTTTTGGAACATTCTTTTTTAATAAAAAATAAAACTCCTAGCTCAGGCTTTTATGTTGGAACTTTATTGCCAGATGATGTAAAACAAATGTAACTTATCCACCAAATGAATTGGAAATGTCAACTTGTCCTACTGTCACTCTCTAAATACAACCATGGGTTTTTATGCCTGAAATAATGCAGAAGTGTAGATGAAACATTTTGCTGTAAAGCCAACTAGACGTTACTTAACTATTTCTTTCTTACTTGATTAAAAAAATAGAGAGTTTTATTTGGAAAAATGCAGCTTGTCTTGCTTATTTCCTTTAGAAGTGTGAACCAGCCCAGGTTTTTGGGTGTAAAAATCAAGAGTAGATTGCAGTGGAATGTGGAGTCCTCACCTGCTTGGTGTGGATGGTGACTGTTCATCCCAACCCTGAGAACCTCACCCCGAAACATTACAGGAATTCTTGGAAACTGTGTTGTGTATTCAGCTGTTCTACATATTATTCAAACTGTTCTGTTATGAGATTGTGTTTAACCATATACCTTTGACTTTTTTAAAGCAACAAGGAAAACTGGAAAATTCAAGACAGGTCATGATAAGTCTTTATTTTTCAGTGCACCTAAATTGTTCTCATAAGAATTTATTTTAAGTACATAAAGCATTGTAGACTGCAACTGTGCACGTGATTACGCATCTCCATCTCGTTTCTTTATGCAAAATTGGCATTGTCAAGGTTGTAAGGCCAAAAATCTGACCTATGTTATACAATCAGTTTACTATTCAAAAAATTTCGGGGCTTTTTTATGTGACGCTTGTGTTTCGTTTGGGTTTGTTTGTTTTTGTGTAAATGTGCAGTGGTTACTTTAAACCATGAGGCTTTTCTGTCTTCTACTTCTTGGGTCAGTTGCTGTCTGCAGGTGGGAAAAAGGAGTTGTAAAAGTTCTGCCTTTTGGAAAAGGAAAAATGGGAGAAGTGTTAACCTGATCACAGCTGTCATTTCAAGCCGTGCCAGTTAGTTCAATTATTTGGTTTGCCAACCTTGACAGTATCATTTCTATCTTTATGAAAATATTAAGATGTTTAAAAGCCAATAAAGCCACAGTCAATGGGGAGATGTATTTAGACATTGGTTGATCAGTTTTCATTCAAAAACAAACAAAAAAGAAGCACTTGGAACTAAACTAAGGCCAGAATTTGTGGTCTGGGAAGAGAGAACTACAAGCAGTTCTTGGGATCTAAGCCATAGTTACAAATTCATTTCCCTCAACTTGAAACAGCCATAATAATTCAGTATTGGCAGTTGCTGATTTATTTTGAGTGTTTTGAAACTGTCCTCTGAAAGTTTTGAAAACAAAAACGAGCTCACAAAATAATTGCCTCTGAAGAAGAAAGCTTCAAACAAAAAAAAGCAGAAGTAACACAGCCTACAATGTCCAGGTTTCCCCAAGGCAGTGAACACAGATCCAGGTTTTGCCAAGCATGTCCGTGGGAATGCTGCGAGGAGAGAGCCCCAGAGTGAGCAGGGGCAGGAGGGGAACGTGGCACATCCCAGCTGTACCCTGTGTGGACTGCTTGTCGTGGCTGTAATGTGTAATGTATGTCCCAGACATACATTACTGAGAGTAAATCAGCCTCCCTGAAGTTTGGGGTGCAGGTGACTGCAGCTGTGTGATGGCTTGGCCTGCCAGTGCTGGGTGCTGGGGAGCACCTGCAGGGGCTGCCTGCATCCCTGGGCCTTGGAGGAGCAGCCCCAAAGAGCTCCCAGCTCCTGTTGGGCACTGGGGCCGCTGTCCCTGCTCCTGCTGGCCCCAGACACTGCTGGCATGCCATGGGCATTGCCCCCCTTGGGCCAGGCTGGGCTGGGGCATGGAGCTGAGCATGTTTGGGGCTGCTTGGAGAGCTGTGGTGGAGGGCCAGCCCGCAGCCTGCTCATTGCTGTTTGAACAGAGTTCAGTTGGTTGACACGAGTGCCTCCTTCCAGAATCAGGCTTTTAGAGCAGTTTGTATTCCAGTGAGCTCCTCCATGAGACATGCTTCCATTGAAGTACAATGCACATCTTACCTGCAGATGACTTGCTCTCTCTTGCCATTGCAGTGTGTGTTCAATTTTTAATGTGATGGTTGATGATCATTTTTCCCCCAAGGTGATTTCTGACGCATGCTCAAAGTGCCCAGTGAGTGCCACTGACAGTACTGTTTGTTCCACGTTTTTCAGATACATTGGGAAGTCGGACTCAATAACAATCAGCGTGTGGAATCACAAGAAAATTCATAAAAAGCAGGGAGCTGGATTTCTGGGCTGCGTGAGGCTTCTTTCAAACGCCATCAACCGCCTTAAAGACACTGGTTGTAAGTAAGCTAAGGACGAGTTTCTTCTCTTTCAGCCCAAGATTGCATGCACAATGGCTTTTGAAGAATGACAGCTAATTGGGTTTTTGCAGGATTTTATAAAGCTTGTGTATTCTAGGTGGTTTGGTAGTTTGTGATGGCGTTTTGTTCCGTTGGGTGATTTACACTCTGTGCGCTCGTTTTGTAGATCAGAGGTTGGACCTGTGCAAGCTGGGGCCAAATGACAACGATACTGTCAGAGGGCAGATAGTAGGTGAGTACAAGTTCTTATCTTTTAATTCTCTTTTTATCTTTAGTTTCTATAGTAGCTATAGAAATTGTCTTCTACATGTCAGTTTTCTATATTGAATTCTCCTGTCTACTGCCAGAGCCATTTGGACCTCAGGCTAGAATTATGTAGGTAGAGAATTAAAAAAAAACCCCAAACAAACAAAGAACCAAACCAAAATGCTCAAACCACCCCAAAAAACTCCAAGCCAAAACATTATAATAGATGTTGGGGCAAATAAGACCCAAATAGATAATAAAAAAAAAAAAAATTGCAAGTTTTTTATTTCGCTGTAAAGAATGGTGGCAATTTGAGTGTAAACTCTCTGTGAAAAATTGACTACAAAATTCTTGGCCATTGAGAGCTCTAGCAAGGCTGTGCTTCCTTTAGGTTTTGGGGAAAACCTAAGAAGCATCTTGCTTACAAGCAAGTAAAATTGCTGTCTGGGATGACTTGATCAATTAATTTTGTGTTTCCGTGGCTTATTAACAAGTCTGTCACCATCCTCAGTAACTGTACTTTGTCATTCTGTGAACTCATGAATTTTAAATATATTCAGAATTAAAAAGAAGCTGGCAAATTGAAAAGCAACTATCCACAAAAAAACTTAATAAACACTTCCTTTTTGGTGCATTCTCAGTTCTTTGTGAAGGCAGCATTTCTGATAGGTCATGTAAGTCAAAAGTTTGTCAGGATAAGGAAGTTCTTTGTTTATACAGCAAAATGTTAATGAGAACATTTGGACATGAGGGAAAGAAAAGTTAATTTTTTTGCTCAGTTTTATGTTCAGTTCCTAGAAATTATATTCAAACAGCACTTCTGTCAGCCAGGGAGCACCACTGAAATACCAGTCAACAAATAAGTGTGTTTGTTTGCCTCTCTCAGAGTGCTCTGTTGAATAACACTTGTGACTTTACCTCTTTGTGTGGCTTTAACTGTCTCCATCTGATCTGCACTAAGATCAGTGTGTGGTGGCACAGGAGAGTCAAATGATGGTAGAAATGTGGAATTGTAAGTGCATTGCTGACACTTCAGGCTGTTCTCAATTAAATTTTGTACATGAGCTTGCACAGAAGAGAAGAGGATGAGTCAGTCACTTCTCGGGGGTGTGTTTTGTTGTGGGTTTGGTTTGCTTGCTGGATTTGCTCCAGTGTCCTGGTCCCCTGAGCATCCCAGTGCAGCCCTGCGTGGGTGCCCCTGGGGAGGAGGCTGAGCTGGGTGCACAGGAGAGCAGGTTCAGGGCGTGCTGGGAGCAGGGAGCTCCATGCTGCTCACACCACGGAGCAGGCACTGTGCTCTCATGCTGCCCTCCAGAGTATGAACTCACATCCTGGTCAGCATCGCTGGGGAATGCTGCCATTACTTAGAGGGGAAAAAAACCCAACCCAAAAACCCCTCCCCAAAGCAGAGAGGTCTGGGAGGCCCGTGGCAAATCCACTGCAGTGTGCAATGACAAAGAGACTTCAGAGAGAACTGCTCAGAGAACTGCTCAGGCAGAAGTAGTCAGAGCTACTCAGCAGCGTGGGCATGGGCTGGAGTGCCAGGCTGGCTGGAGCTGATGTGCCCATGAGAAGTGGTGCAGCCAAAGCAGCACTGGCTCCCTTGGGGTGCTGCTGGGGCTGCCCCTCAACACCAGGAGCTGTTGGATTGTGCACTGATCCTACAGAAAACCACCTTGTCAGGTTACAGCAGAGACCCAGAGCAAATCTGTCTCTTCTGTTTTCTGTTGATATCATCAGAAGGGTCAAGTTTACTCAGTCATGGTTCTGTTTTAATTTAATGCATCCTTGGTAAGATTCCAGAGACTCCTGTCTTTTTTTATTTTTCATTATTAATCTTCTTATATTTTAATCTTTCTTCACTAATGCAACTTTATTGAGCGGATGAATGAGCCTGAGTAAAACTAGGTAATTCCACCACAGTAGTTAGATGGTAGAGAAATCTGGATTAAAAATAAGTAAAAAGACAAAATAAGTTATAAACATACTCTCAGTTCTTCCAATTATAAACTCTCTTAAATTAAGAGACCATGGAAGATCAGAAACCAATATTAAAATGTAATTGATGTCTTCAGCAGATGATAATCTTGCAAATCAAGTGCACAGTGGGTATGCCTTGGTACAGGGACCAAAGGGATCTTTATCTTAAATCCCTGGGTTGTCTTCAAACAGAGGAAGAAAAGGGGGCATTTTCAGCAATGGATCCAGGGGCACCTTAATTGTGTCTTAATCTTGCAGCTCTTCTGTGCCACCACTTTATTTCTGATGTGGCAGTGCAGAAAAAAATGAGCCCTTACTTATTACAAAATGAAGCCGTGCACAAATTTTGGTCCTCACGTAGGCAAAGAGGAGGTAATTGCCTTTGTTTGTGTTAATTTCTGTCTGTGTGTTTTGCTTGCCAAACCTTGCCTACCTGCAGTGGTGTGAACTTGTGGTGTGTGGGGTCATGGCAGAATAAATCCATCATGTGAGATCTTGGTTTGGTTGAATTTAAAGGTGTCTTTCCCTCTAAAGTTGTTTTGTAATGTTAGTGTTTGTGGAAGATTAAGGGTTAATATGGATTAGGAATGGAGCAGGAGCTCCAAGGCTCCCTGGGTTGGTCTGTTGAGCTCTAAGCTTCCAAACATGTTGCTGTTGAAAATTTGGGGACTCAGGCAAAATCTGCCAGTTCTACTCCAACTTTTTAAACTTTCTGATCCTTACAAAAGTCTGGTTGCATCCAGGTTAAGGTCTGCAAGATCAATTCCCTGCATACAAATAGGACTTGAAGACAGTTGTCCAGAGGCACATTAATGCCACCTCAAGAAATGTGGGCCACAGCACGTATTTAGCTTTTTAAGCAATTGTTTTATTGTTAAAGGCATAACAAAACATCAAAAAACCACCCCAACTCTGCAGGAACACAAGTGTCATAAATTATCAGATTGGACACTTCCAAACTGTGATATTGGGAACAAAAGCAGCCTAAAAAAATCTTTGTTTTCATAATTGCAGTACAAAAGCTTCAGGCATAAATACCCATTACAGTGAATCATGTAAAAAAAAAAAATTAAATTTAAACTGAAGCAGTTATGGTGAGGGCAAGCAAGGGCTTTTCGGGGTGCTTTGTGTCAGTTGCATTTGACTTCTTACCACTGGTGTTAGAAAGCAGCTAAGACCAAATCTGAAATGCTTCTACCAGATAAATTTTGCCTGGTTTTGTGTTTGTGTGCACGTGTGTGTTGAAACCCATGGGCACACAAAATTTGTTGAGAAAGAGTCAAAACCAGGGAGGAATTCCTTATTTTAGCTCTTCCTGTTCAGAGTTCTCCTGTTGGCCCTGTCCCAGCTGTCTGTGAGGTGGCATCCCACTGCCACCAGTTGAGTGTCACAGTCCATGTCAACACACAAAATTAATTGAAGTTTTCACAGTTCACTTCCTTTTCTGCCTTAACTTGCACTCAGATTTTGTAAGCTAACCTTTTTGAAGCAGAGATGTAGAGAATTCCATGTATGAAAACAGAGTTCCTGTGCAACCATCTTTGATTTGTGAGAAGGAAAAAATATCCCGAACATGTCTCAGCTTAGTCCTCCCAAGTTGTACCAATTTTCTTTCAGATGTAACAGTAATTTGCATTCAGATGCCACATCTTTAATAATTCTTTTCATTATCCTAATAGTCAGTCTTCAGTCCAGAGACCGAATAGGCACAGGAGGCCAAGTTGTGGATTGCAGCCGGTTATTCGATAACGATTTACCGGACGGGTAAGCTGACATCACTGGGATGCAAACACAGGCACAGCTCCTACAGCAGACTTATGCAACAGGGAGAAGTCAGTGTGCAAATAAATTATTTTAAATCTTGCACTCAGAGTTCTGCAGAACAGGAGCTGAGCCAGCTGGGGCATGCAGAGCAGTTGATAGTTTGGCTGTTGTCTTATCTGCACTTGGGAAAGGGGAGGTGACATGTGTAAAGAAATGCTTTGAAAAATAACTTGTCCAAGAAAACACGTATTGCACATTAAATCAGAGCCAGCAAAGTGCCTTATGCATGCAGTAGTTTTATAGCAAGGAAGTGACCACAGGGCCTGGCTGCCCCTCTGCAGCACCGTGCAGAGGTGTAGATCCACTGTGATAAACATGGATCACTTCTTCTTCATGCACCTCTTAGTGAAGAAAACGTGACTGGAAAAGGTCATGCAGCCCAAGTTCTTGCTGTATTTACCTTCCAAAGACAGGGTTTAGGATTCTGGTTTGTCCCTGTGAGAGTTAATGACATCATTATCACCTAAAACAGTTTTGCAAACACAGGAAAATAACTCTGGTTTAGGTTCTGGTGCTGTCAGCAACTTCTTCAGAGCAAACACAGACTTTCTGAATGTGATTCTTGGCAGGTAAAGATAGGAGAAAATGAGTTTTCAGCGGATGAATTTTGAAATGCAAATCATCATCCTAGTCTGTAACAGCATTCTTTTGTTAATTTGGAGTCCAGATAAGTCAAAAGCATTTTTGGAAATGCTTCTAAATTTTCACTTCAGAATGTTCCTTGCATAAATATTGCTCGCTTAATTGTGTAACTGCAAAATTTGCTGTACAGCCTCGTGTATTTCAATGTGCAAATTTAATAATAATTCAAAAGTCACATTATTTGAAGCTGACTTTTTAATGAAAGTAGTGCATGAAGATGCTGTGAAGGCATTTGTTAGAGTCAGTGGTCAAAAGAAGTTAAATGCATTATTAAATGTGTTTCCAAGAAGATTGTGGCTATTTGGATTCAATTAGAATTCAAGCCGTTATTGAATATAAAGGTGTGATATTGTTAATGATGTGCCTGGTTCCAAGGGAAGAATATGTTAAACCATTTCTGAGTTCAGCTTTCAGTTGTTTCCTGTCACCTCGTTCAGCTAACATGATTCACAGCAGTGTGAGTCTTCCTGAGCTGGGCATTTCTGTTGGAAATGTTTTGTGCCCTGGTTTCCTGGAAATTCCACTCAGTGCCTTATCTCTGCCTGTCTGCACTGCAGGTGGGAGGAGCGCAGGACTGCTTCTGGAAGGATCCAGTATTTAAACCACATCACACGGACAACTCAGTGGGAGCGACCGACACGGTGAGGAATTCCTTGGGAGGCTGTTGGTAGGATGGAATTTGATAATTGAGCAGTTCCAAGTGGCTCTCACAGGGGGATTGATTGGATTGCTCATTCCTCTGCTCAGCCACTCTGCACAAGCTGAACGCTTTCCTTCTTTTTAGCATCCTTCTCCTTCAGTCTGCCTAATATTTAACTCAGAAAATCATTCTAACTGCTTTTCTTCCTGCCCTACTAATAACATCTTTGCTTTTTTGTAGAGATGCTGTGGTAGAGCTCTATAAATACAGACATTTCATTTTGCAGACATCTTAAGGGGTGCAGGAGTGAGACCATGAGTAGCTGTCAGACATGGTTCTGTGACCATGTAACCCAGAACAGTTACAGCTGGTTGCTGCAGAGTGTGTTTGGGAATCATGTGAGCACTTTTTCTAATCACTGTAGATGTTTGTTGTGAAGCTGTTCCTCAAGTCACTTTTGCTGTTGCCTGTGTTGCAGGCAGTGTCATTGCATTTTTTTCGGACCCCTCTGCAGACTGCCTGCCTGCAGATGTTCTCTTCCATTCTCAATATCATTCTGGTCTCTGCATGGATATATTTGATTTTAAATAATCTGGACTGTTAACACTGTCAGATCTGATACACGTTTGCAGTTTTGGAATGAAAAGACTGAAGAGCTCTTTATTTTCCTATTTCTGTTTTTCCTGGTATGTTGAAATACCCATTCTAAGCTCTAGACACAGTAGAATAACAAATGCAAAATGTATAATTTGTGTTGGGGATTTCTTGTGGCCTTGTCAATCCCCCTTTAACCCATTTAAAATCCTTCTGAAAGCAGCACTGAGATACAAAATCAGACCGGTCAGTGTTGCTCTCATGAGCAGCTGCTTTTATTCTTGCTTAGCCCTTTTTCACCATCCTCACCTAGTAACATTCCTTCAAAGTTAGAAGGAGCAACAAGGCCTGATCACTTCCTCAGCCCCACGAAGGCAAGGTGAGAAAGTTTGGAGGGGAGGAGGTTACTGGTTCCTCCCCATGAAGGCAAGGTGAGAAAATTTGGAGGGGAGGAAGTTACTGGTTCCTCCCCACGAAGGCAAGGTGAGGAAGTTTGGAGGGGAGGAGGTTACTGGTTCCTCCCCACGAAGGCAAGGTGAGGAAGTTTGGAGGGGAGGAGGTTACTGGTTCCTCTGGTGAGCACAGAACAGGAGCTTCCTGCCGCAGCTGAGGTGTCCTGCTGGGCAGGTGACTGCGGTGTCCCCGGAGGCCAGGGTGCAGCTGTCCCCAGGTGTGCTGCGTGTCCATGGGCACTGAGGTTTCCCCGCTGTCCCCAGGCCGGCGTCCGAGTACTCGAGCCCGGGGCGGCCGCTGAGCTGCCTGGTGGATGAGAACACCCCGCTGGGCGGCACCAACGGCGCGTCCTGCGGGCAGGCGGCGGACCCGCGGCTGGCCGAGAGGAGGGTGCGCTCCCAGAGACACAGGAACTACATGAGCAGGACACACCTGCACACCCCTCCCGACCTGCCCGAGGGATACGGTACGGAAAGCAAAGGGCTTCGCTTGTGGGGCTCTCGGGAAGCTGGGGAAGTGGGTTGTGTCTTGTCACGTGTAAGATACTGTGCTGGTTTGAAACAAAACCAGTGAGACTCCCAGTCAGAGATACAATTTAATAGGAGAAGAGAGGGAAAAAAGAGTAAAATAAAATAAATGGAACAATACAACCTGACACCCTGTTGGTCAGGGTGTTTGAAGCAGTCAGGAAATCCTCCTGGAGAGGCAGATGTGGTTCCGCTGGAGTAGAGATGATCCTAAGAGAGAAGGGTCCAGGGATGATGAGAAGGGTCCAGTCTTCCTCCAGGAATCCAGATGAGATGTTCTTGTCAAAGCAGTGATTCCTGTAGAAACGTCTGGTAGCTCTTGTCTCCTCTGAGAGTTCAGTGGATAGAAGCCCCTCGTGAGGTCTCAAACCCTGGATTATATCCAGGTGGGAATGCTTGGCTCCTCCCCCTGGGCAGAGCATCTCACAATGGTATGATTCCATCCTATCAGTCATGCAAATGGATCCTTGATGGCCCATTAAACAGAGATAACTTCTTCGGGAAGGCATTGTTGGGCTCGTTAACAGAAGATAAGGAAAACACTGCCCCACCTTGGCTCCAACGGCTCATGGGGATAGAATACAGACCTTGGGCACAATTTTACATTGGAACCTAGGACAGATACTTTGACTGTGGGTGATCGTGCTGCATTTTTTGTGCTTACGTTTATTGATCTGTCTTGATTTCACAGAGCAAAGGACAACCCAGCAAGGGCAGGTCTATTTTCTGCATACTCAAACTGGTGTCAGCACGTGGCACGATCCAAGAGTACCTAGGTAAGAAATGATGGAAGTGCCCTTCGTATTTCAAATCAAAATAATTGAAGCAGTGCTCTCTCCCAAGTCTTCTCTGGCTAATATTTCTGATTTTTGGTCCCAAATACATGATTTTAACACGTCATTCATCAAAATGTCTTCCCCAGTTCTTCAAGTTGGTGTTGTGATGAAAAAATGGCATAACAGCAAATAAATTACAGTAGTGTTATGAAACAGGTACAGTTCACTGATTCTAGATTTCACATAGGAATTAGAGCCAAGTCCAGATTTTAGTAGTCTGCAACATAATGAAACAAACAGTAGGATCTGAACACTTCCGAAAGAAGTTCCATCATCATACTTCAGTGAAAACTGGGTTGAATTGAAACAGTCAAACTGCTTTTCCTGTTGCAATTATCTTCAACACTTGGGAGAAAACAAATCCTAAGTCTTTAGAATTCAGCATTCTTATTTACACAATATACATGTACAAACTGTTCATGAATGTACATGTGATTATTGCTGACGTGCTTGTAGGGAAAGGATGATATTGGAAATTATTGGTAGCTTATGATTGTTCTTTAAATAACCAAGAATTCCTGTTGTAAGTGATAATGAATCCTGTTGTAAACACTTGCCTCCTAAAGCCCACAAATGGTGGTGTGAGATTTGTGTGTGTGGTTTGAAATTGTCAGTCTGTGCTGGGGTTTGTGAGAACCAGAGGACCTCACTCAGTTGCTGCTGGTGTTCCTGTGTTCCTTCTCATGGAAATGGTTGTCCCAGGAAGGATAAAATGCCTCAAGACCACACTTCGTTGTTCTTTGAATTATTCTTTTGTTACTGTTTTTGTGTTAGAAGATCATACCTTTGCTTTGATGCAGCTTTGATTCGCTGCCTGCAGAGCTGAGGCTGCAGTTGTGTGGGAAGTCAGTGACTTGTGTTTTATATAAAAGTCTGGCTCTAAAAAAAATAATATGAAGATCTAATCCTTAAGTTTGGGTGTGATAGGTCAGCGTGCAATCTAAGTCAGCACTGCCCTGAGGTGTGGCAGCACAAACAGCAGGAGTGTCTCTGAGAACAAGAATTGTTTGCATGAGGATAGAATTTATGTCATTTCTAAGGAATATTGTATTTTGAGGCTAATAGCCACAGTCATGTAGCCAGGAAAAGTAATCCCAGCAGTACAGCAGCAATGTGATCACAGGGAATAGCAGCAGCAGTTCAATCCCAGAGCTTCATGTTTCCATTAGTGGCTCCTCAAGTCTTTGGAATCCCTGCAGACTGCACCTTTTAAGGCATTCTCTCCCTTGGCTCTTTCCTCCCTCAGCTCCTGAGATATTGGGAGAGCTGAACAACTTTGGGAAGAGCTGGGCTGGACAGTGTGAGGGGTCTGAGGTGTGAATTGCATCCATGAGTAAGCAGTGTGCATTTTTGGAGACCAGCATTTGTTTTCAGTGAGGCTCTGGAACGAATTTACATCTTCCTAATTTCAGCAGAATTTTTCTTGAGACCTATTGAGCCACCTCTGCGTTGCTCAGGGCAGAGCTGAGTCATTGTTCATCTAATCCTTGATTTGAAATAGTTTGTTAGAGAGCTGTTTGCTTCCCACAAGCTCCTGGGGCAAAACAGCCAATGCTGTACACATCCCATGTGTAATTCTTCATGGAAAGTATAACTCTTCAGAAATACAGTTTTGTTTTGTATGAGTTTCTAAAGTGTGATTCACAGCTTCTTACGTGACTAATGTTGTTTTAAAAAATGTTTTCTGTCAGAATTGGTGCAGAATTGCAATTCCATTTTGACAAATATGGCAATGGTCTTTATTTTTGTTTGAAGCCTTTATTAATTTAACAGCTGAAGTTAGTTTGTAAAAATGAGGGTTATTTGATAAGAACTTTTTTTCCCCACGGCATGTGTTCTGGGGTGTGTGTTTTTGCTGTGGTGGGCTTGTACCTTGGGAGTAGGGATTCCAGCTGAACAGATCAAGTTTCTGAAACAATACATTTTCTCAGACTTCATGGAATTGTTCTGTTACATTTACGCTTGTTTGGCTCGGAGGCCAATAGCTGAGGTATTTTTCATTTTATATTTGTTTTCACAGGGATCTTAGCAACATCAATTGTGAGGAGCTTGGTCCACTGCCTCCTGGATGGGAGATCCGAAATACAGCAACAGGCAGGGTTTATTTTGTTGACCATAACAACAGGACGACGCAGTTCACGGACCCGCGGCTCTCGGCAAACCTGCACCTGGTGCTGAAGTGAGTCTGGAGCCTCTGGCGCGGCTGGAGGGAAGGCAGAGACCCCGAGGGGTCAGGATTTGGATCAGGATGCACTCTGCCATTCCAGGAGGCTTTAAGGAGCAGTTCTTTGACACACCACCCCTTACTCTGTTTCAGGGCAAAGATGAGTTTGGTTGCTCTTGACGAAAGTCTGCAGGAGCGCTTAGGCAGGAATGTGGCTGTTGTGATGCGCAGGGGGAGGGAGGGAGGCAAGTGCTGTTCGGTGGGAAAGATTGGCCCCTAGATATTTTTTTTTCCTAACAGCAAGAGAGACACTTTGTTTTCTTTATACTTCATTCTATTTTCAGTTCCGAAGAACTTGTTTTAAAGTAAGAAGTTGCATGTGAGCCAGTGGCGTGAAATACCGATGAGTTAGGAAAGGGTGCACAAGTGCCCAACTATTCTCCTGGAGTAAAGGAGAGAGAACTCAGCTCCTGCCTTCAGTTTTAGAGTCAGACTAGTTGATATGATCTCAAAATAATGCCCCAATAATTTAACTTAGATTTTTTTACGAAAAGGACAAAATAGGAACCGCGGTTTTTTTGCCTTCGTGTTTTGATATCAAAATTTCATCTCACGGTTTTGAAAAGAGGAGGGGAAACTCAAAAGAATTCTGGCTCGTGTTTTATTCCCTAGGCACTCATTACACACTGGGGATTTTCTACTAAAAATGGAAACCAAAAAGCAAACAAATACTTTTTTTTTCTCTCTTTTTTTTTTCCTCTCAGACGGCTTATCCGCGGTACTTGGGAGTTTGATTCTATTGTTTCTCCTGCTAACACCTTTTAATACTCTTGGGAAACACCTGTGAAGTATTGAGTAGGTGTTAAGTGAAAGAAACAATGAGGAGTTGGTTAGATGGAAAGCCAGGCAGCCCTGGGTGAGGAGTCAGTAGGAGGAATAGTCCTGTAAGGAAGTGAATCATTGGGGAGAAAAGCTGAAGGAAGGAATAATGGGAACAAGCACCGAAAAGACAAAGCTGAGGAATGGAAAGTCATATCCAGGAGTCAGCATGTCTCTTATGCATTACACAAAAGCTGTCTAGCCTCTTCGACCCAATATACACTTGAACCTCACACCTCTAGAGGGAGAGGAGCCTAAATATTGAAAATATGTATCTTGTTTAGAGAAATCATTGGTTTTATATGTGTATGTTACTTCAGTAAGCTGCCATCATCCAGACACTTTGAATGCTTTTTTTTTTAGTTTAAAACAAATCACTACTCATTTTAGCTGAATTGAAATCGGTGGTTTGAACATAAAATGATCTTGAAAAAAATCAGCAGTGAAGGAGCATATTTGTGTTTGAAACACAGAAAAGTTCCTTAAGTCAGTTCAGATTTAGTTATTTTACTTCAAGAAAAACTTCAGACCCTCTTAACTTACAGCAGTGCAATTCTGAAACTGTAGAAAACTCAGTGAACTGGGCTGTACTTGACAAACTGGTCTTCTCAGGTGGGTTTATTTTGAAATGGCAGAAGGGCCACAGTAGCCAATTCTACATGGATTGTGGAGGACAGATAACAGAGCTACCTTTGTTAGCTGGAAAATCCAATTTGACTTTTAATTTCCAGAATCACAGAAGCATTTAGCATTTATTTCAACTTAGAGTTCTCCTACAGTGCACTGAAGTTTTTCATTTGTCCATCTGTCTTTCATTAGGAAAGGATTTCGGAAACTCACCCAACAGTGTCATCAGCAAAGTCTGCTGCCTGATAAATCATTTTTGGTGTTTATTCTTTTATTACACCAAACAGGATGTGTGAAAGTTTCCCCTGCCTTGAGCCCACCTCCTTATTTGTTCTTTAAAAAACAAACAAAAAAAAGTAGTTTGCCTTAGGCCTGTCTTTTGTAAATTATCAAAGAAATAAGTTTAGACTTCGTGGGTGTGATAGTTTTAGGTTCAAAGGCATGAGAAAAAGTTTACTCTCAGTGATACCTACTTTTCTATTGAGCTGAATAAAGCCATTTGTTCTTCCAGTTATAACATTGTAAGTTAAAAAAATAATCAGACTTGTTACCCAGTTCTAAGACATTGACCAAGAGTTTGTGATACTTTTGCTAAGTTGTGGCACCTGAAAAGTATTTAGTTGTATCCTTAAAGCACTGTATGGGATCAAGCATAGTCACTCAGCTGTGAAAACAAACTGAGAAATGAGATTTAATGACTTTAAGCACTGCAGATTGTTTAGCTAATAGTGCACTGATTATTTTTAGTCTAATCTGGAAGATGGCGTTTTACTTTTCTCCTCCCAGTGCTTCCTTATTTTGGGAAGCACTGGGAGGAGAAAAGCAATGGTTTCATTTGATGGTAAATTCCTGCTCATTTCAGAGATTACATTTCCTTTAAGAATGACCCTGTCTAGCTTTGTGCGTGGGGAAGCTGTGACTTTTTTACCCTTAAAGGTGGTATGGAGGGGTGCTCACTTTAGTATATAAAGATGGCCTTCTCTGGTAGTCCCATCCAAGGAATATTTTCACTTAGTCCTCTTTATGGAGTTAGAAATTTCAGAAGATAGAATAAGGGTTTTGCTTTAATTTGTGTATCAAGTAAATACAGTTTCAATGAGATTCATATTTAAAAGTAATTACAAATGAAAGTTACCATGCACCTGGCACCAATGACATAGAGCCACATTCTGGAACCACAGCCAGTGTGTGTCTAAATTATTACAATGATTTGTGTTTTTCTGGGTGTCCCTGTGGAAAGGTCTAGAGGTGAGTTTTGGTTGGCCAGGAGAGTTTTATACTAGGCCTTGTCTCAAAACAGACCATAGGCTGAAATTATGAAATACATTACAACAGTGTTTGGTTCCATCTAATAATTTTTGATCTTTGATATAAAAAAAAAAACCAAAACTGCTAGCATTCCACTGGAAAACATTCAGAATTGTAATGTTTCTTATTTATCCAGTAAATGTAGGGTATTCTCATGTGCTCCACGGAGAGATGATATTCTTAGGCTTTAAAAACACAGTTTTTATCCTGTGTTGCTTGGGAATGCCATACTAAAAAGCTATAAAAATATCCACTCGCTGTGTACAAGGAACGACACAGAGAGAACATCTCTGCAACATGATCCATTTACTTTTCCTAGTAAGAAGTCAGATTTACAAAATCTCTTCGAGCTGCTAGTAAAAATACTTGTTTATCTGTACCAATTAGTTCCATGTGAACTCCCACATTCCTGTGGTCCAGACTAGGCCAGGTACAAGGGACAAGGTCCTTGCCAAGCTGCCAGTACAAACATCTTTTTGTGAGCTTACTCTTTTCCAGACAAGCCATTTAAAACAGACTATGGTATTGACTGTAGATTAGAGGCAGAGCGTTTGGCAGATCCCTGGATTTTAAAATGGAGGAAGGGAAAAACACACAAAGGAAATATGGAAATGGGCTCTGAGAAATTCAGCGTCAGCAGCTTAGTAGTAAAATGGTATGGATAATACCTTCTTGTATGTGCTGTAACCTTCTGCATGCTTTGTAGAGTAGCACTAACAGAAATAACAAGCCCTAAAAACAACTGATAGCTGCCAAGAAAGACAGACCCATATGTCTTTAGTCAGGATAAAATCGCTCTGAACTTGCTCTTTGCTGGCCCCGGAGGTTTTCAGCGCGATCACGGCAATGATCACGGTGAATGGAAAGCAGTTCAGGTACAAACCGGAGTGGCTCAGGAGCGAGCAGGGGCTGGCTGGCTGGGTGTCTGAGGCAGCTGTGTGTGTTTGCAGCCGGCAGAACCAGCTGAAGGACCAGCAGCACCAGCAGCAGCAGCAGGTGGTGTCCCTGTGCCAGCTCCCGGACGAGGCCGAGTGTCTGACGGTGCCGCGCTACAAGCGGGACCTGGTGCAGAAGCTGAAGATCCTGCGGCAGGAGCTGTCCCAGCAGCAGCCCCAGGCCGGCCACTGTCGGATCGAGGTGTCCAGGGAGGAGATCTTTGAGGTAACTCCAGATTTTGACCCCTTTTCTGAACAGGGAGGGAAGGGGGTTTGTTTCATAGCTGTGTAAAGGAGTTTTTCACTTAGGTGGAACCTCAAAGGCTGCAGTTAAAACTGGGATTTTATCACGGTGAGGAGGAAGCATTCCAGGGGGATGCCAGGACGGTCATGTAATTGAAGTAGATGCATTTACACTGTAGAGATGAACTAAACCAAGGAAAGCTTTCTCTGTGGCTGGAGATGTGCAGTCTGTGTCAGGGACTGGGTCAGGAGTCTGAGCACTTCATGTCTCTGAAGATCCTGTCTCACTTCTTCCTTGTGTTTGAGAAGCTGCTGGCTGTTTTAGAGGGGCTGTTACAAAGGCAACTCTAAACTACTATTAGTTGTCTTGGATACAGTGTAACTTAACTAAAACTACTACTGAGTAGGATTTCTCTTCAGAGTTTGGATTTCTTATCATCTATCTGAGTTCTCTCTCCAGAATCAGACCAATTTTACAAACTGTCTGGGCTTCGGAATGGCCAGAGATGCCCCCAGTGGGGTCTCTGCATTCTGTTTTGGAACAGCAGGGATTCAGCAGAATCATTCTGTTGACTTGACTTAACTCTGTTATAATTCATTGGCCTTTCCTGGAGAACAGTTTGTCCTTTTGAAGACTTTCACCCATCCCACCCATCCCTGTTGTGTTTTTACACCCCCCACAAACTTGATCATCCCACTGTGTTGTCAGAGTTTTTCCCAGCCAAGAAAGATTTGTGTTGGTCTTCCCTCTGGGGGATCAGAGCAGTTTGTAAGCAGCTGAAGGAGTAAGGGAGGGAAGGCTACAGGATTGATTATCGTGTTCTTTTTCAGTCCAGTGTGTTGGGTCCCCACACACCCACCTGCCTCTTCTGTCCTGTAGAGACAGACTTGGGGCTGACACTGGACATAAATGACTTTTCTTTTTTCTCTAATTCCTTAGCATTTGTTCTGCCTTTCAGCTTGCCTTCTTGTTTCCTTGGTGAACTCTTACTGACAGAGGAATAATCCTGTGGATTTACTGGGATGGTATTGCTGATTCCATTCTTAAGGTGCTTCTTGAAGGCTGGCATATGTGTTTTTCCCAGAGAACAAGCTCCACTGTTGGCTTTTCAGGCTGCAAAAACCAGGAGCCCTTATGGAAAACAAAAGGAGTTTACTGACACATTTTTTTTATAAGTTATGTAAGAATGAGGGATAATGCTCTGATCACTGTTCAGCCCCTGGAAATTTAATGGAAGATGGTTCTTCTAACTTCCTTATCATTTTATTTGACAAGTGTTATCACATTTGGAGAAAGTGAAGGAACAATCTGTCATTTGAGAAACTGATGAAGATCTGGAAAAATAATATCCCCTTTAACAGTGTACCCTTTGGACTGGGAGTCTGAGACTCCCTTCACTTCCAATACACAGCAGCAGCTTTTACAGTGTAAGCAGCAGTTAATAAAAGGAAGTGTTGTGTGTTTACAGGAATCCTACAGGCAAGTCATGAAGATGAGGCCAAAGGACCTGTGGAAACGATTAATGATAAAATTTCGTGGGGAGGAAGGCCTTGATTATGGAGGTGTGGCCAGGTAAACAGTGGCTCCTCTGTCTCTTCCCTGCCCCAGCCCTGCCAACCACCCCTGTGCCTTAATCCTGAACCAGCCCAGTGTCAGCCCTGCTTCTTTTACATTATTCTCATTTATATTTATTTCTGTAACACATTAAACGTCAGAAGAATATATGGCTTTAGGTAGTATTTTAAAAGAAAAACTGCATTAAAAAAACCCCTCATTTATTGGAAATAAAATGCAAGTTACACATTATGTCAAACATCTGTCATGTGTGAGAGGTTTTGGTATCTATTGCAATTGGCATCTTTTTCTTTGGTTAGTGAAGTTTGGGCATGTGAGACTATATACCACTAAATACTTGGCTTTATGGCACAGTTTTAACCAAAAAATATGCTTTATTGCAAACCGTCACTGCTGTTTGAAGCAAAATGTTAAAACCCAGCAGTTTGTGGGCCACTTCAGTCTGTCAACAGTCTGAGGTTATTTTTCCCTTTTAAAGAATGACATACCCAATTCTCAGGCCATTATTTACTGATCTGTGAATACATAATTAAAACTTGAACTAAATATATCCATTACCTTAAAGATGGTTTATATCAAAAGCTTTGATTCCAACATCTTCATATTCAAGTGAATACATAATGTCTTGTCTTAGTGTGTAATGGATGTAGGAGAATCACAGTCAGAAACTTTCTTGGAAATAAATAACCTGAAGAAAAATCTTAGAAAACTGGAAATCCATCAGCTGTGTTGTGTGGTAAAAATAATTCTGATTTTAGCCATATCTCAGCGTGTTCAGAGATAACTTCCTTCACATTTATGTACAATAGTAAGATTAAAAAAAAAATCTGACTATTTTGAAAAGATTCTCAGTGTAGGAATGCGTTTGTCTGTAGAGTACCAATAAATGATTTTATTCTCTAGGGAGTGGCTGTACCTGTTGTCCCATGAAATGTTGAATCCATACTATGGGCTCTTCCAGTATTCCCGAGATGATATCTACACCCTGCAAATCAACCCTGACTCTGCTGTCAACCCGGTAGGGCTGATGCCATGTGCTGTAAATCAGTGTTTTCTGACCAGGAATCACACACACACCTGGACAGCCTTCAACACTTAGGAGCCAAATTCTTAAAACTGATACTGCTGGACACTGAATTTGAACAATTATATGATAGTTTCTTTTTTGTTCTTTGATCAAAGAAACGTCTCAAATGTGTTCTTAATTTTCTGTCAGATGTCTGTTTATGATTCCTTTGGGAGAAACTAATTCTGATTGTTTATTTTGATTGTTACTTGTAAGACTCCTGGACTGGAAGTGAAATGCTCAGTGTGCATGAAAACAAAACAAAACCTCTGCACGGGGTTTGGGCTCGGGGTTTTCTTCTTTTCTGGGTGATGAAATTTTGTCTGATGCTCAGGAGGGGGGATGTTACTCAGCTGAATGGCCTTGCCTGTGCTCTGTTCCAGGAACACTTGTCCTATTTCCACTTTGTGGGCCGGATCATGGGGATGGCTGTGTTCCACGGGCACTACATTGACGGGGGCTTCACCTTGCCTTTCTACAAGCAGCTGCTTGGGAAGCCAATTACTTTGGATGACATGGAATTGGTTGACCCTGATCTCCATAACAGCTTAGTCTGGATACTGTATGTGAACTGTAGGGTACCTCAGGATGTTAGAATGCTCTCTCTGTTATGTGATAATAGTCCTAAATCCTGGAAATAAGGTGTATTTTGATCTCCTGCTCAGGCAGATTTAAGAAATATCTTTCTTGCACAGTTTAGCTTCTTTAAGGCTAAAAATGCTCAAGCTACTCAAATTTCGGGGGGGAGGTGTGTGGAGTTCATATTAATTTATTAATCTTACCTATTATTAACTGTAACAGGTTATTAAAATATAACATTAAAACTTTGATAAAGGTTTTTAAATGTAACAGAGTAAAACTGTATGTTCACCTTCTGCTTCCAGGCAGAACTTTGAAATGCCACTGCAAAATGAAATTGTGCTTCTGTCAGAGAGCATATATTTGCAGAATATGTTTTCCCTCAGTCATTTGCTGCTTTCCTTGCACCAGTGAGAACGACATCACCGGGGTCCTGGACCACACCTTCTGTGTGGAGCACAACGCCTACGGGGAGATCATCCAGCACGAGCTGAAACCCAACGGCAAAAGCATCCCTGTGACAGAGGAGAACAAAAAGGAATATGTCAGGTACATCAGTGGCTTTTCCCAGGGTGCTTTTTCTGTTTCCTAGGGTGGGTTGGAACCGTTGCTTGTCGAAGTGATTGTCAGTGTTGTGCTGTTGGGTTTTGCTGCAGGGTTGTGCAGTGCTCTGGTGTAATCCTGTCCGTGGGGCCGTGTTGTGGGGCTGGGTAAATTGCAGGTTTGTTGTGTTTGAATGCATCCTCCACAAACCCCATTTGCACTTGCTCCCAGGCTTTATGTGAACTGGCGGTTTTTACGAGGAATTGAAGCTCAGTTCCTGGCGCTCCAGAAGGGATTTAATGAAGTAATCCCCCAACATCTGCTGAAGACATTTGATGAGAAGGAGTTAGAGGTCAGTGCAGCAGTGTTGTGTTGTGTCGTCAGGGCTGCTGAGCTGGGACAGGGGCAGGGCAAGGGCTGAGCAGCTCAGGGGGCACCCTGGCTGTGGGTGCCCCCAATGAGAGCTGTGGGAGTGCTGCTGGAGCTGGCAGCTCACAGCAACTGCACAGGTGGCTGCAGCCCCTCCCCTCCCCTGTAGCTCAAACCCCTTTGAGCCTCCTGAGGACCTGCAGCAAGCTCGGGCTGTGTCACTGCTGCAGCAGAGCCCTGGTGCAGAGTTCCCACAGGGCAGTTTGCTCATGAGAAATTCAGTGCTGCCAGAAGAGCAGTCTGTCACTCCCTCCCAGCCCTTGGTGCCCTGCCCTGACTGGTGGCAGGTACCTGGAGCTTGGTATGGCCAGACTCCCTTGGCCCCATAAATCCAGCAGAAGGAAAGGTGCTGTCACAAACAAGTGTGCTGCAGAATATCAGGATCAGCATCCAAACAAAATCCTCTGAAGGCAAATGCCTCGATCCCAAGCTTGCTTTAAACTGGAATGTAATTTCAGTCTGTGGAGCTGAGGGTTTGCCATGTACAATGGCCACAGGTAAATGATTCCCGGGCTGATCCCTGGGCTGGAACGTCGGGGATTGCTGCTCCTTTATCCTGAATGTTCTCACTCCCAGCTGTGAGCCAACCATGCTGCTCACCCAGAACCATTTTGCAGCTGTACAATAAGGAAGGGGAAGGTCCAGTGTTCTTAGTCATGAAAATGTCTTCAGAATTGTGATCACATCCCCGTTGAGCTTAACCTGATCCATTGTGGATCTCCCTTCAGGAGCACTAAGGCTGTGTCAGGAAAGGCTGCTCTGTCTTTGGTGTGGTGTCACAGGAACAAGATTCCTTTTGGGACCAGCCAAACTGCACCCTGGGCCCTGCTCCTGAAAGAAATACTGAGGTCAAATGTGAATTATTCCTGCACTGTCACGCAGGGGCAGAATCTGTGCTTTTCTTTAACTGACAGGTCGAGGCCCTTTTGTCTAAGCTTGAAATGGTTGTTTGGGTTCTTTTTAATTTGAATTGAGATCATTTGAAAAATGGCTTGTGTACAGAGGTAAAATTAAAAAAAAAACAAGGAAGATATATTTCTGCATTGCTTAAGATGAGGGAAAAGTTATAATTTGGCTTTGGTATAAAATCTGTCCATTTTTCACAATCATAATTTGTCTGGTTATAGACCCATTTTTATGGTGATCAATGATGAAATAATATAATAAACGTATTTTAAATTTACAGCTCATCATTTGTGGACTGGGAAAAATTGATGTAAACGACTGGAAGGCAAATACCAGGTTAAAACACTGTACCCCAGACAGCAACATCGTGAAATGGTTCTGGAAAGCTGTGGAGCTCTTCGACGAGGAGAGGAGGGCGCGGCTGCTGCAGTTTGTGACCGGCTCCTCCCGGGTGCCTCTGCAGGGCTTCAAGGCATTGCAAGGTAACAGCCTCTGCCTGGGAGGGGGATCTGCTGGAAACGAGGCTGCAGAGTGACTCCTAAAGAGCGATTTTAATGGTCTGATTACAGTCAGGAGTAGTTCTTTGTGTTTGTCGGGTACCTCCTTATGCAGGTGCAAATGGCTTTTTTGTTTCAGTTCTGCCCGCCCTTCTCTGGCAGGAGGTTCTAATCAGCTCAGATCTTAGAGGGGTTCCAGAAGCCAGGGGTTTAATTCCTGGCTTTTACAAGCCCTCATCAGTTGCCCAGCTCTGGGGGTTCTTTTAGACTGAAATGCACTGACACAGCTCAAGCTCAGACTCTCATTTAACAGCAGAGTCCCCAGGAGAAACACTGACCCTCTGAATTGTATTTTTAATGGCTGCTCAGATCAGGAGTCCAGTTTTGCTCAGGTTGGGACATCTTTTACCTCTTCTGTTCTTTGTGGCATCTTCAGTGCACACCAGGTCTAAAGGATGGTTGTGCTGTAGTCGTTTTTTTCTTTAGCAGAGATATTAAGGGGATTTCTAATAGATAAATTTAATAAAAATATAAGGAATTGACATTGACTCTGTGGGATTTCAGTGGAATTGGCCACTGTTATAAAACAGGGACAGGTTCAGATGTATAAGTTCTGTTGTACAGGAGGGGTGAGAGAAGATAAATGAAAAAGGTGATTTATTCTTCCTTTTTTCCTTACCCTTCCATGGTTTAAATAACTGCAGGGCTGTCTGGGTGGGCAAGGAGGAGGCTGCCCCACAGCCACTGGGACTTTGCAGTTTTTCCTGCCTGATTATGATTTCATCTTTCTTGGTGCAGAGCTTCTCTTTGTGTTTTAGTTGCAGTGCAACAAAGACATTTCATGTTTTTGCATACAATAGTAGAGATCTCCTCTGGATTTTCAGGTGCTGCAGGCCCACGGCTCTTCACAATCCACCAGATTGATGCCAGCACTAATAACTTGCCGAAAGCTCATACCTGGTAAGGCTTTTTCAGTTCTCTGTTGTGATCTGTAGCTTCAGGAGCAATCTGCTGTCAGAGCATTTGCAGCAGCCTTCTTTTGTCTTCTGTGACATAATCAAAGCTGTGCCTTGGGGAGGTGTGAACGCTGGAGATGGGGTTGGTTGAAGCCTTGCTGGCCCCATTTGCAGCTCGCTGGGGTGAGCCAAAGCTGGCAGTGATGGTGGGAGAGCTGAAACCTCTCTGCTTCCCCCGCAGCTTCAACAGGATCGACATTCCCGCCTACGAGAGCTACGAGAAGCTCTACGAGAAGCTGCTCACGGCCATCGAGGAGACCTGTGGCTTCGCTGTGGAATGACCCTCCCAGCCTCTCCCAGCCTCTATTTATACTCCTGTCAGCCAGAAAGCCCTTCCTTCCCTCAGCCAAGACTCAAGAAATGCTTGAAATACAGGAAACTTTCCCTTTTCTACACTAGGACACTGGGAGGGAAAGGACAACTTTTGGAGTTTGTTTTTTTTAAATTTTTTTTTTAAATTTTTTATTTCAAGAAAATAGGTCCTGTGGTTCCTGCCATAGGATCATTCAGCTGCTATTAAAAACTAATATCTTGAACATACAGAATGCTGACTTTTCCTACATTTCAACAGTTAAGCAGTATTCTATACTTAAAGACTACTACTATTTTTGTAAGAGGTAATCTATTATATTTGCCTACCTGATTTCTATTCTCAGATACCAAGACACAACTTCAGCAGTCGGTACAAGTCACGTTTCAGCCTGTTTTAAATGTATGATACTGAACAGCATTATACCTGCTATTTTTGGAAAAAAATATTTTGGATTATTCTAACTTTGCATAAAATTGGCTGAAAGAATCATTAATCTTTTTGATGAAAGCCACTTACATGTTAACTGCATTTTCTTATAGTAAACCATTATATTCTGCAATGTAAATTCCAGGTAAATGTTGCCACAGGGGCTTTTTTTATATTTTTCAAACAGGAATTCTGGATATGACGTTTTGGGGTCCTATTTATATCACTTGTCAGATTCCTCCAGCAGAATTTCTAGTGAGTGACACAGACTGTGTTTGGTACAGTCCTTGTGTTTACACGTGGAAGAACCTTTTCTTAATGAACAGTAGATGTTTTGATTTTTTTTGTAAAACAGCATTTTTCTAACAAGTCTGTCAAGAGTATTTTTTGTTGCTTTTGACCTTAAATTGAAGCACTGCATTTTTCAGCTGTTGAAGCACTGATGGGCTTTGCCAGCAGAAGCCTGTCAGCAGTTTGTTCCAGAATCCATCCTGTCCAGTCAACCAAAGTTTGTTTGAATGCAGCCAAATCATATTCTGTATTTGTTGATGCTAAAGATTTATCAGGTAAAACATGTTGTAATCTTTGTCCAGCTGCTCATGACACGTGGGTTTAAGTTACAACTAAGGAAAAATGGTGTATTGACTGAAATATGTGTAATGTGCTTTGGAAATGAGGTTGTAAGAGCACATAATTTATTGATTGTAGGGATGGAAGTAAGTATATATATGATTTATAGCATGGGTTGATCTCTTCAAAGGGGAATAAAATGCACTACCAGTAGAGGGAACTGAACTTTGACGTTAGTTTGGAAATTCTCAGTCGAGATCTGTCTGATCTGCTCATGGTGTGTGGATAAATCAGGCTGCTTCAGAGACAGGGCCATTCTCCTCTCAGCCATGAGAATATTTGGAATAAGTAGCAGTTTTTTTCCAATCAGTGTTGTGTTTTTGTAACTTAGGTTACAAATTAATCATCAAATCTGCACTATTTTTTCACTGCCAATGAGAAGAAAGTCAAAGGTATTGAAAATGCTAAAGGGATGGGATGTAACCAGCTGTTCATGCTTGCATGGAAGTCACAGTGAACCAGCTCATTTGCTGTCTGCTCTGTGCAGCCTGAACTGAGCTTTGCCCTGCCAAGTCTGCCTGCCACAGTGAGTAAACTGCTACTGGATGCTGTGTGTTAAATAGTGGGCAAGGGACTACTTTTATAGAATTGTGGTAAGAATCTGATGAGCCAAATCCACATGTTGATTATTTTTGTACAGTTGTTGCTGGCAGGTTTGTTCCAAGGGACTTGCTGCCCTTTCTGGGCTGGCTGCAGGATGAGGCTACTTAGGGATGTGAGCAGAAAGCCAAGAGCCTTGCTGTGACAGCCAGGTTTGAAATACATCAGAGCCTTTCCATCTCAGTGGGCTCTTGCACTCCTGGTGCCTTTGCAGCCGTGCTGGGCTCCCCAGTTCAGAGCTTTCAGGTCACTCTTACCAGGGAAGCTGCCCAGTGCCCGTGCAGTCAGGGGGAGCACAGCAGGTTCTTGCCCAGAGTTTGTCACTCAAAGTGCTGCCCCTGGCTGGGGCCACAGCTCCAGCCCTGCCCAAAGCCTCTGCTCAGCCAGCTGGGAGGGTGTGAGTGACTGCAGGGGTTTTACAGACAGCGTCCTGTGGCTGTTCACAGGAGAGACCCCACTGTCAGAGAACTGATTTTTAATTTATTTTTTTTTTATCCCCCTGTGCTTGCCCAGGCTGTGGCTGCAGCCTCCCTGATCATGGAACATGGCAAATATAAAATCTGGCTGGTGGATTTATTGAATGCGTAGTTATGGTCACCTTGCTGTCATAAAAGCTTCTTTGGGGAGGGAGGAGATGAGCTCTGCAGAAGAGAGATCTGAGATCAGCTGATAATTACATTCATTTTCACAGCAGCCTTAGCAGTACATCTGTTTTCCTATCAAACATTTTGGTATGGCATTGAGATTTTTTTTAACTGCCACAGATATTGTAAATTTAATATATTATAGGCAAAACTAGACAAATCTGCATTGAACTTTCCATAGCTGACAGATGAGGATAAATATACCAAGTATTTTGAGTGCCTTTCTACCTTCATAAAGACTGAGAGCTTTAACTAAAGCACCTCATCACCCAGTCAGATGTTTGTCTGAAAGTGGTAAAGGGTTGATTCCTTTCCAAAATTTTGTTTCAAGAACATGTCAGCTACTTTCCCCTCAAAAAGGTGCTAAGCCTAATATTGCATTTTAACCTTGGACTTTCACCCCATGATTAATGTGAATATTTATTTCAATGTGTCCCTCTTACTGGGTTTTACTTTATCCAGTCTTTAGTTGTTTTAGAGAGATGTCACATCATGGTTTTATGCTGTTGCTTTTCATTATGAATGTTTAATTATGAACAGTGACTTTTGTAGATTTCAAATATACAGTTCACAGTTGAGTTTCAGAGGATTTAATTTCTCGGTGTAAAGAGTTTTGTAATGGTGCTTTGTACAGTATGTATTCTAATTTTTTTTTTTTTTTGCACATAGGTTCAGTTTCCCTAAACTGATTTATTTGTACCAAATTTTTGTGTTGTACTAAAGTCCAGAGCACACAAGCTGTTTTGAAATTCCTGTTCCACAACACTACATCTGTACTGAACTCCTGGTGCATTTAAAAGGCTGCATTGATAGAAGTTCAAGCTTTGCTCCTCTGTCACAGCACCATCCTCCAGCTCGATGTAGCATCTTTTTAAACAGCACCACACAGTTAACAGGTGCCATTTGTTGTACTTTACACTAGGTAGTAAGTTCCTGGCTCTACACATCCTCAGAGCTTTGTCTGTAGTTGTAATTAGTTTATACAAGTGTAATTACTCCTCCACAAACTGACAATTCTTAGTTTATCATTTCCATTGTATTTATTACAGAGTGTTTTAGCATTGGTATAATTGTATTTTCACTCAGCTGTTACATGAGCTTTAACAAAAAAAAAAATCTGTATAAAATGGTTTTTAAGTACTTAATGTATGTACCCATGCAAAGTTGAGCAATAAATTGTATGCTGTTTGCACTGTCACAGCATCAATGGTTTTAAAAGTTTTAAGTTTTTCTTACTTAAATCTTTAAAATGTAACAATGTCATCTTAAAGTAACTCAACTTTGTTTCAGGAGAAAATACTTGAAACTTGGTGACTTCCTGAGTGCTGTGAGGAGTGTGCTGAATGTTCTAGTCAGACACAGCAGGTCTCACTGCTGCCTCCCAGGTACTGGCATGCCTTGGCAAGGACTTTATCTCAGCATTAGTGAACAGATGTCTCCTCTCACAACTCAGCAAAGCTACAGCAGCTTCCTTGAGGGAAATGAAGGCAAATTTGGTAAAAACTTGCTAACTTTCATCAATTTAGCTGATAAATATTGTCCCTTAGAGGCTTCAAGTTAGCCAGGCTTACAGCAACTCCCTGGAAAGGTTTGTACAAATCAGGGTTTGGCTTGCTGGTTTTGTGGAGAAGTTTTGGTGTGTTTTTTTGGTCTGTATTTTTGCAGTGAGGTATTTCATGCTGTAACAGCTGCCTGGTTTCTTTAAACTGTAAAAGAAGTTCCTTCAGATGTTGGGGGGGTTTATGTTTAGCTCTTTTTTCAGTGCATGAGTGTGAATTCTCTGTGTGTTGTCAGTTCCATCAGAGACTCACAGCAACCTTTAAATGTTGTATGTACAGTGCAATTAAATCCAGTATTCCTGTACCACTTCTTACACAGCAATTTTAAGCAAGAACTTTTCTACTACCACAACAAACCAGTTAAGAGTTGCACTTTTGGCAGGCAGAGGAGGCTGTAGCAGTAGTGGACTTCATTAGTAGCAGCTTGGTTTTATGTAACTGTTCTCAGTTTAAGTCTCATCCCTCAGCGTTGGCACCTCCACAGGGTTTGGCTGGTGAAGCCTGGAGCTCCTGCTGGGCACTGCACTGTTTATAGCACTGAGGATGCTACAAGAGGTGCAGTGCCTGCTGTCAGCTCCTGCTCTGCCTGCAAGCAAACCTTACAAACCTGAAGTAAGGCAGAAGCTGACTGGTGAAATATTTAATCATTCTGTAATTCTGGTTCTGTCAGTGTGAGGAAGGAATAATCAGGCTGCACCTGTGAGTGTGGCCCTGGGGAAGATGAGGAATGCTGTCCACAGCTCCTGCCCCAGGTTCACATCTTGCAGAAGCTCATCATATACAGCTTGAAAAGAAGCTGCATTGCTTTCTAGTTCAAATTACTTTTCCCAGTGCATAGAAAGAGTATTTTATATGCCTCTGTATTTTATCAAGACAGCAGGACCAGCACTGCAAACACAACTGAAGAAGGAGTCTTCCCTTGCTTAATATATTTAAATTCCCAGTTATTTATGTCAAGTTTATTGCAGTTTATCTCTAACTTGGCCTTTCACGGGAAACCTGAAACTGATGTTCTTTTAAAGATCTTTTTGTGCTTTTTGAGCTTTCCCATCTATGATTTGTGGCTAATGGTGTTAGACTGGCTTAGCAGCAACAGCCCCAGCACCGATGCAGTGGAGCCTCAGCATCCAACTGTTCCACCAGGAAAACTTCACTACAGCACTCTGACTTCATCCCAGCTTCCTCTGGGTAGAGCCCAACATTACCCCAGCCTTGCTAGGAAGGTAAAAAGCAATTCAGAAACTTTATTGGTGATCTTAAAAGTGCTGTGGAGATCCCAGATCCCAGCAGCTACGGCCCTGGCAGGTCAAAATGACAGAACAGATATTTTAGAGAGAAAAACAGCCTCACACCATTATAGCAGCTCTCAAAGACTCTGGTCATCTTAGCCAGTGACATTCACCCAAGTCTTAGAAGAAATGGCTTTGGCTGTACTGGAAAGAAGCTATCTGCAGTCTGGATCTCAGTCTGTCTGCTTCTAGCTCTTGAAAAAAGGTGTCATCATCATTGTGCATGATTGCTGCTTGCAGTTGCTGTATTTCTCTTTCCATCTTTGATCTCAGTTCTCTTTTTGTTTTCTGTAGCATCTGAAGAAAATACTGACATTAGCCACAGCATGTAAAAAGAAAAGGCAATTGGAAAAAATTAAGAATACTTACTTGTGCTTGTGCTTTCTCTCTGGTTTGGATTTCTTGAAATTCTTGAGATATAGCTTCTGCTAGCATGGAAAACTAAACATAACGTGTGTGTCAGTTGAATTAACTAAAGAAAGACTTCTAATTGGAAAAACATGATCTGCCTGATGAGGATGAAGCTTTACCTGATCTTTGTAGTAGTTCTCCAGAGACTCCAGCTCCATCTGGTGCTCCCTCCGTTGCTCATCGCGCTTCTCTTGAGCATAAGCTCTCAGGTCCCTCAGTCTTTGCTTCTGAATTTCTAAGCCTTCCTCAAATAAGTTTTTAAATATCTGCCAGCAATTAAAAAAAAGCAAACCTGAAGTTTTCCCAGGAACTTGTAAGTATACATTTACATCTTTCAGCTGCTTTATCTCCTGATGGAATGCTGTTGACATGAGGATAGGCCATAGCCCATGAAAAAGCACAGTTGTGTACCTAGAAATGGTGGTGCAGATACAGCTGAGATGGATTTGTATTACTCATTTAGCTGAGATTTAATAGATAAAATAATTTTTCATGTCAGTTTAGTCAGATGACCCAACTGTGCAAGCCAGGGCCTTTGAACATGCACTGTGATTTACAACCCACCCTGTGACCCTGCAGTCTGACTTCAGGACCTTCATCCAGGTTTCCAGCAGCAGGAAATCCAGCCTGGACTCAGGCTTTTCCATTTCTCCACAAGAACACTGACCAGCTGTAGCTCACAGCTTGAGGCAAACAGTTCTCAAATCCCTACCAGTGGATTATGCAGTAAACTTCTAATCTTTTATTTTGAAAGGTGACAACTGTGTATCTGCTCTTGCAGAGTATAATAGCTCTCCTTGCTTTCTCTCACTCTGATGTCCAGCCCTAATTAGATCATTATCTGTCACAAAGTCCACTTTGTTTAACAAACACAACTGAATAACAAAGCTGCCTGTTTGATCAGTTCTCTTAACTGAAGATTTAGATTGTTTTCTTTGGATAGTGACTGTAGGAACAACTTAATCCTACTGTTTCTGAAAACTCATTTCCCCAATTTCTCATGTTACCAGCCCTGTTTTTCCACACTGATACTTCACCCTTCCTCCTTTCCTAGCCCCATAAATCAGCCTTTCTTGTTTCACAGTGGTTTGCCCTGCACTGGATCCACATTTCCAGAGAAGGAATCTTTTCATCTGTGGCCTTGACTGATCAACCACTTCATCCTGGCTCTGTGCTCTGGTCACTGCACTTGCAGAACTATCAGACCTCAGCACCGGGGTCCTGACAGGGAAGAATTCCACCCCTGCAGAGCAAGGCCCCTCATACTCACCTTCTCCTCGCGTGTCCTGGCCCGCAGCAGCTTGGCCCGGAGCTGGGCTCTGTAATCCTCGTAGTATTTCCTGGCCCGGGCCATCTGCTGCCGCCTCTCCGTCACCTTGTTCTGAGCCCATTTCTGGCGGTAGGTGCGCTGCTTCAGCTCTTGCTAAAGGGAGAGCAGCAGCTGTCAGACCACCCAACTGCCAACAGACACTCCTGCAGACAAAGCTTTGTTAATCGTTGCTAATTAGGGTCCTTTACTAAGGAGCTCCACAGCCCAGCTTTGCAGATACAGTTCAAAGCATTAGTCACCACTGATGGAGTAAAGTCAGTAGAATTGAGGAGCCAGCACTGTCACAGGAGCTGCAACACAGCCTTAAGTTTCTCCTCCTTGTACTTCTTTAGAATTTGTTTTACCTTTCAGAGCAACGCTGCAGTGTAACAATAATAATATTCCATTCCCATGACCCCAGTAGCTGCACAACAAACAGATTATGTTGCATTTTGAGACCACAGCTACTCAAAAAGCATAAAGTTGTCATAAGACAAAAAGCCACTTTCATGATCTGGGAATATGCATTCTAGATAGCTCCATGGGAAATCTCTGCATTATGTAACAAATAGTCTTCAAAGAACATACCAGTCTCTTGCTGTGATCTTGATCTCTCTTAATAATTGCAGCAAGCAGCTTCTGTTTCTTCAAGGCTTGTTCAACCTGAAGGTTTTAAAAAAAAGCTAATTACTTGCATCATGCTGCAGGATAAGCTGTCCTATATAGCAGGTTTAAATATTGCCCCTCTGCTATTTTGGGGTTTGGGTTGAGAATTGCCTTGTGTAAATTAATCAACTTTTGCATCTCAGAACTCACTTGTAAACTAAAAGACTGTTCAGAACTAGCAGTGGAAATTACAAAACACTTTTAAAAAAGCAATAGCAAGCCCAGGCAGTTCTCAGGAAATCAGTATAAAAGAACAACCACAATATTCAAGTGGCTGATGAAAAGTTGAACCTGCCCATGTAAATCTGTACATCCCTATTTAACAGAACTTCCTTCCACGTTGTGCTGTGGGTGTGCAGGTGCCCTGTCAGGGAGTCTCTGCTGACATTCAGCAGGAAAGAATGGGAACACTCACTTCATTCTGGAGTTTTGGTCTATGTCTGGCAGAAGGTGCCTTGAGGTGAGCAGTTTGTGCAAGCTGCCGCTGCCACATCTTATTCACAGTACAAGGGGAAATCTGCAGGTGGGGAAACTCCTCCAGGAGCTGCAAGAGGAGGTCATTGTCTCTTATTGTCACTGTAAGATAAAGAAAGAGGTAAGCAACAAATTCCTGGAGAATACATTTAATTGTAAATTCATCCAGACTGTCAGCCTACATCAAGAAATATTTTACACTGAAAACTGCATAAGATGACCATGCTGCTGTTACCAAGTCAAGCTAAGCCCAGCAGGACATACTGTCCTGCCAGTACAGCAGCAGAGAAAGCAATCCCAATCTTTTGTTTTCTCTGAAGGATTGATTTTATAGCTCAGGTGTCATTTCCCTACCACCACCCCATCCAAGACAGGCATCCCCTTCTTTCTTCATATGGTTCTGACCACCACTAATCAGTGATTGCTTTCTCTCTCTCTCTCTCTGGTTGCAGCAACTTAAAATAAAGCCAGCAGAGCAGTGGCAATGACAGATCCAGGTCAAGTAAACAGGTGAAAAATAAACTGGTTTGCAACCAGCTCATTCCCATTACATCTTTGATCTTTCTGGCAGGAAGAGATGATGGGGAGATGAAACAAAAGGGTATTTGCCAAGTATATGGCCTTCAAAAACTGGAAAAAAAAATAAGGCAGTGTAGCTGAGCAACATCCAGGTATGCAGGGTATTATCTGTGATCTTATCCATAGGCATGCACAGTGCTGGTTACCAAAACTGTGCCTAGGATTTGCAGCTTGGATTTCCTGGAGCATCCCCTGCTCAGCAGATCCATGGCAGCATTAACACCACAGTGGCAGGGTCCTGACAGATCGTGCTCTGTGACCTGTACGTGGCTCAGCTCAAGCCACAGGCCCAATTACAAATCTGATACATGCTCAGAAAAATAACAAAAGGAGAGCTCAGACTGTAGTGGAATAAGCACAGGAGGAACAGCAATGGAAACAAGCCCTGAAAATAATCCAAGGGATTTCAAGGAAGTAGCAAATGGGTCACAATTTGATTGTGCACTGATGGTTTACATTTACTTAAAGCATTATCTTCCCTAACAAAAATCCAGACATATAGAGGTCAGAAGAAGGGAAAATGCTACAGCTGACTGGTATATGTTGGACTGGTGCCTTTATTCTTGGAGTTCAACACATGCTTTCAAAAGATGCCAGTTTTCCACCAAGTATAGTTTTGCAGTCCTTACTTGAAGCTGCTTGCTTTGGCTTCATGATCCCTCGTTTTGGAATCCACTGGCTGTATTTGGGATACTGAGGTGTGGTTTTTCTAGAATAAACTTTCAGTGGCTGAGATACTTTTGGAGGTTCTTGAAAGATGTTTTCTTTGTACGCTTGTTCCTTAGGAGCAGATGTAAAACAGATGGAGAACAGGTATGAGAAGGGAAACACTGATAGAACACAGTTTAGCCATCAGAATTTAAATGTCTGTCAGACTTTAGAATGAGAACTTGGACATATTGCATTGGATTCTCCAGAAGACCAGAATTTACAAAATGCAGGTCAGGGTTCAAATAAAGGTTAAATCTCATTATTGCATAGCCTTAGCTCTTCTGCAGCCCTAATATTAGTAAGTTACTACTTCAGTTGTACAGCGTTGTAACTATGACACTGGAAATCAAGGAGGCTTTGTACCCAAAAGTGTCTGGACAGACCATCTAGGCAAATTTAAAAAGAGCAAATCAACCAAAAAAACACAACCAGCAATCCCCACAGTGCATCACCTACCACCTCCCTGGCAGCTTCTCGGAGCTTGGAAAGTCTGTGGTTCTCCCTCGCTTCAAAGTTTCTTAGCTCATTTTCATAAGCTTTAGTGACCAGCTAGAAAACAAAATAAAAGGACTTGTCAGAGGAAATAATCAGTCCATACAGTCACCTTGTTAACCTGTTTGCTGCACAGGTCAAAGTAGCTTATTCCACTTCAAACACATTTCTCTAAAAGTCAGGGTTTAAGTCTCTTCCTCAGCAAGCTACAGATAAAACAGCATATGATAACTAAAGGAGACCAGATGCCCCCATGACATAAAAGTGTTCTGTTTTTGGGGTTTTAGTATAACTGTTGGTAAGAATTACCACCGTGTCAAATCTAAAAACTACCTTTGCTTTTCTTGTTCTCTCTTCCCTTTCTTGCTGCAGGTGGCTGCGTATTGCCTTTATCTGGCCTGGGACAGTACCAGGCAGTTGGGGTTCCTGGTGCTGAGCTGAGGGTGAGGCTGGAGAGAGGGATCGTGGCCTGCCTGGGGACCTTGGATGTGCTGTGGCTGCAGGGAAAGATCATTCATTGAGGATCTCATTTGAGACAAAGCAGTGAAGTGGATTGTGACTAGGCCCTCACTTCAGAACCACAGTCCTATGAGCTTGTATTCTGTCCCACCCCCCACTCTCTATACATTTTTCACTGCAGCTCTGCTTGCCTTCTATTTTATTCTTTTTTTGCAAAGTTTTACCACAGTTTTTTAAGTGTTAAACAGAAACTTGGTTACTGTAGTTCAGGTTTGGATCAAAGACAAAATAGAGGTGAACTAGCAATACAAAACTTAGTAACCAACTGTAATTCAGTGAAGCAGCTTTACATGAAAAGGTTTCTTTTATCTGTGTTTCCATCCCAGTATGGTGACAAGGATTGTTACCTCTCCCAGCTCTCCTCCAGCCATAGTCCATGACACTGTCACTGTGCTGGGACAGGCTGTCCTCCTCTCTCAGCTCCTCTTCTCTTGTGTGCTCACCCAAAGCTCTCTTCAACATCTAAGGGAGAGATTTTTTTTTTTTTTTTTTGTGGGACTCAGGTTCAGTAGACAATTCTAAAGTTTGAATGAGCTAAAGCCCAGTGTTAGTTGCAGATTTCCTTTTCATCATATTGCATTGATATTCTCATTCTCTCCACTGTCATTACTAAAGCTGCATTGCTCAGCTCAACAAGAGGTTGCACTTACTAAATCTAGTTCATTTAGCCTGCGAGAGAGATTTTCTGATTTTTCATGAAACTCTTGCTCAGGCACCTTCTCCTTTGTTGTTCTGTAGGAAAGTGAATCTTCAGCTGAATCTGTGGTGGAATTTTCATATCTGCTAAAGCAAAAAAGACAGATTTCATTTCTGTTATAAAAACTTCACGATGAGCATTATCTCACATAATTCCAGTTCACTTTTTGCCTAAGTACATTTTTATAGGATTAAGTAAAGCAGAATGTGTAAACCCCTATAACCATATTTAACAAGATGAGTCTATGTTAGAAGAAACAGGAAATCTTTCTGTTAGAATTAATCTCTCACTGTCACCCAGCCAAGGAAAGAAAGATCTTATTTAAAAAAGGGATGTGAAGGCTGGCTGGCCATGGAAATCAAAGTGCCAGTGCAGTTCAATACCAAAAATCTGAACTCGCCTTGTTGTTCTAGGCTGGTGCTGGGATTCAGGTGTTGGGGTTTGTGTTACTTGTTCAGCACGTAGTGAGAGCTTTTCCTCAAAAGAGGAGGCAGATGTAGAAGATCCACACACCAGAGGCACCTAGGAAAATGAGTAAATGAAGGTTTTATAGATCATATGAGTAGGGATGCTCTAACAGAACCATCCCAAACCCTGTATAGATATATAAAAATAGTTATATTTCTAGGCTCCTGACTGCAGATAGTGTGCTTTAGAAAATTAATGTTTAAAGAAATGGAGTAGCAAAAATATGGAAGATCAGTTCACAGCTAAACCACTGAACCAGAACAGGGTCTAGGTTAAGGTGATGAGTATCTCCACATTCCACCTCATCAGCCTGGGACTGATGCCAGCAGTGGAAATAAGCTGAATTTCCCTTAGTACAGACTGAGCTGCAGTTCACAGCAAGCCAAAAGAGAACAGTCCTGTCCTTGTGCCATTTAGCTGCACTGGTTTAGTTCTGCCTGGTAACTTCCCTGTTCAATCTGGAGTAACTTGGGCTTGGCATGGACATACTGGGAAAGGCACCAATGGAAAATGAGTCTCAGAGACAATGCAGAAGTAAAAGCTGTTTAAACCATTGGAACAAGCAGAGTCTGTGAGTACCTCTTGTGGTTGCAGAAGGCAAAATTGTGTTTCCAGAGAAAGAAACTTCCTTTACAAACACATTTCCCTGGGCACAGATTAATGACTCCTGAGCAGTTTGTGGGTTTTGCATTATGCAGTTTTTGAAAAGCAAAGGACAATGCAAGAAAATAGGAGAGAATATAATAAGTAGTTCATGGGTTTTTAAAAAGGAATAAATCTAAGTTTTATTGGCCAAAGCCCCCCAAATTATCACTAATTTAGAATGCTGACACACTTCAGAGAACAGACATGACTGTACGCCTGTGCTTTGTACATTTCTCATTAAAAAGCAAGATAACCAGTAACTGGTTGGTTGTGATAAATAGAACTCTGTGGGTGCTGGCTCTGTACATTTTGGAGCAAATAACTCCAGGAAGAACTAAGAACTGACATGACTCACAGACTGCACATAATCACAGTCCAACAACACTGCATCACTGATGGTATATTGGGGAAAGAAAGTCCAAAGCAGGTTTGAAATAAGCCCAGATGTGCCACAAGATAACAGACAAATTAGCAGAAATCAAAACATATTGATTGAAAATCCAAAAATAAAGATGCAACATGTACCTTTGTCACACTCTCCTCGGCATCATCTCCCAGCACTTCTCCCACTGCAGAAGCAGATGACAGGTAAGTGTGAGTTACTGGCACTGTGCCCACCAAGAGGGGCAACAAAGGAAAAAAAGATGTGAGCCAGGGCCTGTGGAGCCAAATTATTCAGAGAATAGAATGACAAAGCAACTGTGGTTACCCAGTTGTGACATTCATTTTGGTAATTTCTCCAGTCTTCAATGTTCAGTGTCATGGGAATGCTATGGAAACTAAAAAAGGTAAGCAGTGTTTCCAAGGCAACAGAGAAAATGAGTAATGAAAAAAATAGCTTCTAAACCTTTTCTACAATAGCAGTTAATGGCTTTTTCTTAGAATTGAAACTGGCTTGTTTGGTCCATGGTTCTCTGCTCAGAATAAGCTCAGCCATGGGACTTATCTGCTGGAAGAGATTTCTGTGGTATAGGCCCATCTTAACGGGATTAACTAAGAAAGGAGTTGAACTGGGGACATGGATTACTTTTTTTCCAGCACAGGGAATAGATTAAAAGTAACCTATTTTTTTTTCTCTGTAAAGCAGAGATAGAAATATGAACTTGTGGCTGAACTAAAAAAAAATGCACTACTAGATTCAAAACAATGTTTCTTGTGGTGCCAGTAAAAATAAATGCAACATTATAACACTTAAGAGTTACCCTGGAGAATGCAAAATTTTCTCTCACCAGGGATCTTTCTTGATAGAGGAAGACCATCAGAAACATCATCAAAGTTTTGGGTAAGTGACTTTTCAATCTGAAATAAAAAGCAAGATGTGTTCTATAAATTCACAGGAGAGTGCTGACAGGAAGGCTATACATCAGGTCTGTCTGCAAATGGAAATTAATGCTGATTTTATAGATAGAAAAAAAGCACTAATGTTTACTATACTGTAAACTGCACAGTTGCATTGACTGTGGAGATGTGTATGTACATATGTATAAAATAAACACACCCCTCAAACGAAATTGCTCTCTGGACACTTAGTGAAGAATGAATCCACAATCCAAAATTCCTGGAACTGAGATAAACTGACACATTCAAAAGTGTTCTTCAGGAACCAGCTACTCCCTCCCATTCTCAAGTAAACTAGGAGGTTTTCAAATTAAAGCAGTACTGGTTACTAAAAGAAAATGAAATAATCAAAGGGTAGGTTTTTCCTTACAGTAGGAATGTTCACTGCTTGACTGCAAGCCAGAGCTGCTGCCTGTCTGTCTGAGCTGGGGTGATCTCTCCATCGCGGATCCGAGGGCTGGAATGGGGGCAGCAGAGGAATTGCCTGCTGGATAGGCTCCCCCAGTTTGGTGGCACTGGCACTCAGAGCCCCTCTGTGAGGTTCAGCAGCATGAACAGACTCCATCCCTCCTGAAGAGGCAAACACAAAGAACTTGAAGCGTTACCTGGGAAAGCAGGACGTGTTTTGTGCATTGTGTGTGCACTGTAAAGGGAAGTGTCTCGAGCTAACGTGAGCTGCCACCTGGGTTGGATTGCACAGGACAGTGCTGTAAAATAGTTCAGCCTTGAGAACATGATTTGGGATGTGATGATCTTCCACAAGGGCTTTTTAGTGTTTTGGACCACAAAGAGAAGAATACAAACCACAATTAAAAACAGCCTAGCTGAAGCCAAATCCTAGCTAAGCAGAAATAGCCCAGATCATGAAAGTCTGCCTACTCTGAGACACTAAAATATCACATTTCTGAAAAATAATTTATTTTAAAACATGACTAAAGTGTTTCCATTCATGACTAAAGCTCTCCTCCACACTACCCTAGTTCCCTACACCCCTAAATCAGAATCAGGTGGATGAGCTTTCAGAAGAATCAATACTCACCATCTCCCCTTTCCTTTCCAATCCCCCTTTCACTTTCTGAGAACTGTCTGGGCAATGCTGCAAGAGCCTCTGGGCTTTCAGATTCTTCTACCCCTGTGTCCTTTTCTGCTTGACACAGTACAGGCATCTGAAATTCTAGAAGTGAATGTGTAAAAAGATTAAATTAAGATCTATAAGGCATCTTGCTATGAACTGTTGAGATGAACAGTTTTAATGCCTGCTAATTGCTTGGTGTCTGCAATCCATACTAAATTCAAAATAGGTCTGTTAAATTCTTACTCGTAATTCTAGTCAATGAAATGTTCATAATTCCTAATATTTCTTTATGCCTCTACTTGAGGAGATGAATCATCAATAAGAATAGGAAGAATTGGAATATTCTTATTGAAAAATAAGAAACAAGAATGAGCTCCATTTAAATCATCTCCACAGTATTCATTTGAGAGCCATCCATGAAGTTTTGAAGGGGCACACACTCCCAACAAGTCTTCTTAAAGAATGAACTAATTAATCTTTTTACAGTCTTAAATAATATATCTTACACTGCAACAAATGAAAGAAAGTCTTCAGAATTCTCCTATTCTATTGAACAAGATAAAATGCATTTGTAGAAGTGAATTCGAACTCAAACAACAAACCTTTATCTGAGTAAGGTAGTGCACGAGTCATGAAAAATAATGCCTGGAATATTTACTTCCAGAAATTTTAACTTCAGCAAGATGTATTTGTTTATTGTGGGTTTTTGAGGGCTTTTTAATAAGGATTTAAAACAGCATTCATCTGAAAGAAAAGTAACTTCTTAAAAGGAAACAAAAAAAAAAGCCCAGAAGTCTTAACCCAGAAGAGTATTAAATTTTTTTCTCACCCAAACTCACCTTGCTCTCTCTTGGAAAATGAAGAAGCAGTGTCTCCAAGTTTAATTAATTCACTGGTAGACTCTGAGCCATCTGAATCACAAGTTAGAATAAAATATTCTGACTGGGACCTAAGGGGAACATAAAGCCATTAAATATTTCCTCTCTCAGCCTCTGCCCTTTCAGCCCACGAGATGGAGCTGCCGAGGAGCCGTGCAGGACACGGCCCTGCTGCCACAGAGCAAACCAGAGCAGAGTCTCAACCACAAACTGAACTCAGCTTAACAAATCAACCTGTACAATACAGCTCTTCAAAATGATCAAAGTTTTCAAGTTGTTTCATTCCACATAAAAAGTAAACTTAAGGGAAACAAGACCAGCAACTCTCCAAGGGCAAATGAAGCCCCGGATGTAATTTTAGCCCAACCAGAGTCACCTCACATTCCTTTTGGCATATGTAATCAGTAGGTGTCTATACTATAAAAAACCTACTAATTTCTCTACAGATACACAAAGACAGTCAACCAGCCATTTGTGAAAGCAAATATTCAGAACTATTCTTACCTTTCAACTGATGAGAGTAGTGTATGCTCTGTAAGTTGATCAGCAGTGCTTTCCAGCTGATTTTGGGATGCAATTTGAATTTCATCACTGGACAGCACATTTACCTCAGCTGTTAATAACCAAGAGGTAATTATTTTCAGGAAAAACTACCAATAAACTAACAAGTACTACTTCCAATATTATCAAAACAGTTTATGTGTAATATCAACATTGTAGTGTTTATCTCAAAAGATGACATGCAATGTTCCCCATGAGGTGGGTGGGGGGAGAGAGGGGGGTAGGGGACGTGGGGCAACTTTTGTGGCAAATTTTGAAAAATTACACCACTACCATATATCCCCTTGTTCCAGTTATTAATAAAGCTTTCTTCTTCCTCAAAAGAATTAAACTGTGGACTTAGAGCTGGGAAAATTTGAGCCACTAACCCCCACTGAGCAGCAAGACTGGCAGTCTGAGGGAAGGGAAAGGCAGTACAGGCAGTGAATATTCCTACTGTCCCCTCTGGAGCAGGTCAGGAATGTGACCAGGTCAGGAGGGAACTCAGGCACCAAGTGCTCCCCCCCTTACTCACAGAGTGCAACAGCCACTGGTGACAGCTCTTATCAGCTCTGATAAGACCAGTACTGCCTGCAGTAAGATGCCTCTGCAGGGCTGAGCAGCTTCTCATCCCATTTTCTTCAAAATAAGCCCTGCTATGGATCTACTCCCAAGACTCACTTCCCAGGAAAGGCTGTCATCCCCCTTATCTCCTAGTAAGTAAAAGGGACATTTGGTCATTGTTCCAATTAAAGCCAACATTTGAATCCTAATCCTAAATCATTTGAAAGCAACTAACAAAGAATGAATTGCCTAGAGTAGGTTTCTGCCACATGAATGAAGCAGAAAGATTATATAAGTTTGTGAAAATATCTATTTTATTACCTTTTATGAAAATAAGGAATGCAAATACTCAGTTCTGAATATGGTTCACTATTGGAATTTCCCCCCCCAGGGTCAGTTTTGTCTTTCTCTTCTCTCCATTGTCAAGGTTATAAAGTAACAAAAACACCCAAATAAATCTTTGCTACATTGGAAACACTTTGGGTTTACACCTCACCTCCAGTCTGAGAAGATGCTTCACTGACTTCTCTAAGATACTCCAACAAACCATCAAATATTTCAAGAAGGTTTTTGATAGATTCCTTGTCTCCTTTCACAATGTTCTCACCTTAAGAAAAAGCAATGACACATGTTAATAGTTAGTACTTCACAGAAGAAAAATTCTCAAAAAGCAGGCATTTTCTGCAGAAGGGTGTTTGGAAATTCTTGTAAAGGTGTCAGCTCAGAAGACACCTGGTGTCTTGGTTTGGAAAACCATAACCCAAGACACCTGGTCACTTATTTATGGCTATGTAGGTAAGTTTAAAGTATATTTCAAGGTTCCAAATCTGTGTCTTTTCAGTTCTAGTAAGTGAAAGTTTATTCATGCAGTAACTGCTTCACACTCACAAAATAAATATTCTGGGATATTTTCTGGGACAATTGGTATTTGATATTATTCTTATACATAAAAAATATAGTATGAAGCAGTCTATGGAGTGGCAGCAGGATTGCAAACACCAGCCACTGTGTACAGGCACCAAGTCAGAGATACTTCTTATCAAGCAGTTTTCATTCTTTGCAGGTTGTGCTATATGAGACCACACACAGGAATACTCAGGGAAAACCATTATCTGTGTACAGATAACACAACACAGTTCAACTCTTTACTCAGCAACTTTTAAAATTATAATAACAAGTTTGAAACACCAAGGTTATGTCTTGAAACCCAGTGTCTAAGCCTGAGCCAGTACCACATTTCAGGTAACACTTTGGCAGCCAAATGAAGAATGGCTGGGTGTTAACTTGAACATTCCTTTCTCTTATTTATTCTCTGCCTGCTGTTTCAGTATATAACCTGATGTCCAAGGCAATGGGTCAGTGTTCTGATGGTATCCACCACCATAAGAGGATATTCCAGTCAAGTATGAAAGCAAGCTGTGTAACACCTGCTTCTTAAAGTGTTCAAATTAAACCACACAGCTATTCAGCTGTATTTGTCTCATTAAACCAAGCACTTACCCGTGATGTGAGACAAGCTGACCTGCAAATAATCCAATGCCAGGGAATCTATTATTGCTTGTACATTATGTGCATCATCCTCTTGGCTTCTGGGAGTAGCAATGAAATCTATTTAAAATAAATAATAGATTTTAATGGATAGCTTGTTACAAGTAGCTTAATGAAACTACTTTAACTTCTGCTTACAAGTTAGTATCTGTTCAGTACCTTATGTCTTTGGTGAAAAGACCAACTATTATATGGTCCTACAAAAACTTTTATAAATAATGAGCACAAACTTAGAACACCCATTGGAAGATGAGAGGGTTTTATCAGGATTTAATTCAGTAACAGAGACTACTAAAGCATTTCTCCTCCTTTACTCCCAGCACACACACCTAGTTCAGACCATCAAACTGGAACTGCAGTTTGTGTTAGGGCTTCTTTTTTCCCTGTCACACACTAATTGCGCTGCAATGTATTCTACTTAATTAGCAACAACATTATTTTTAGTTCTGCACTTACATTTAACAGGACTTCTACCTTCAATAGGTACCAGTTACCTCGGTGCTCTTAAAATCTTCTGCAGTTAGTGGTCTGACACTTCCTACACACAACAGTTTATAAACAAAGCAAATACATAATTGCATAGTTGCTGCCACTGAAGTCCAGTGGAGTTGGGCTAAGGCAGGGTTAAATCACAGCTCAGCTCTTAGCAGACTGTAAGTACTCAGCATTTTATGAGAGCAAACTTCAGTGTTAACATTGCTGTAAGGTAAAATGAGCCAGTTCACAGCCTTCAAAAGAATTATGCCCACAGACAGCTTTTGAGACCTAATTTACAGTAGTTTTGTTGTGGTTATCCTCATAGCTGCCATTCACAGCAGTCTAAAGTTAAAATAAAATTGGCCAATATTACTTAAATCTTCTTGAAGAATGACAATCTTCAATTTTGGCTTTGGAAGGACACAAATACTTTAAATCCCTACATCTGTAGGAAGTTTTACAAGTTGCAATTTTATTTAGCTATAAAATACACAGAGACAAAAATAAAAAAAACAGATTTAGCAATTATCATTCCTACCTGGCACTTCTTCTCCTAAGATTGACTCATAGAGACGAACAAATATGTCAGCACCACATTCTGAGAGATGCTTTATGTGCTGGTTTATGCGACAGATCCTTAAAAGATCATTGGCAACATCAACCCAATCTATTTAGAAGAAAAACATGAATGTCAGAACTGAAAGACACAGAAATAAAAACATGGTTATTTACAGTGAAAGGTAACTCCTGTAAGTGTCTCTGACTCCACCAAAGGAGACTGTCCCATCCATCTAAGATATTAAACATTGTTCAAGTCCAACCATAACCCAACTGGACTCGGGAGGTGAAAGGCACTGAAGTACCACAGGCTAGGCAGGTTATTTTTTTTTTTCATGTAATGAAAAATAAATTTGAATCTGGTCTCAGAGCAGGAACTCCAAACTTTCAAGACCTTAACAAACCAAGCTTTAATACACCATTTATCAATGATCAGAAATGACAGGTACTTTTTTGGAAAACATCAGCTTCTCTTACAAATCCAGGTTCTCTAATAGTCTTAGGCAATGACATCACTGCTAATGTAAATAGTCATCATGAAAAGTAAATTCTACTTTAATTATTTAAGGATTGGAAGAATACAGATGTGGTCCCACCAAGTGCTCTGTTGAGCACGAGCTGTGCATTAACATCCTCATTTTCCCCAAATGTTGAGTCCTGAATTCAAAGTGCCTAGAAGGACACGTATTTTAACAAGCATTAAGAATTCTAATTTACTGGAGAAGGCATAAGTCACCTTTGGAAGGAAAAAGTATAGAATTATTACAACAGAAACTAATCTGTACAGTTTTCAGTTTTCTGTATAGAGGAGTGTTACTTTTCCATTCTTTTACCCCTCCATCAGTTTCAGACATCACTTTAAGTTTCAGATGCATGAAAGTTTAAAGTGGCATCTCCAACATTTCAGGCTGTTCATCTCTAGCTTTATTAAGTCAAAAGTGACGCCACGAAAGGAATAAAGACAAAAGAGGGGGAGGAGGAGGTTAACGGAAAGAGCTTAAAAAGCCGCAACACAAGAAAACGACAACTTTAAAGAGCTGAATAAAACGGTGCCAGCGATGCGAGCAGCGGGGGAGCGATGAGGGAGTAGGAAGCTCTCCGGCTCGCCTCCCCCGGCTCTGTGGGCACCAGACCGGCCGCTGCTCCGGGAGCGGGACCCGCCCCACCGCAAGACCCCACAGGGCCGGGCCCTGGAGGCTCTGACCGCGGCTCGCCGGGGCCCGGCCCTACCTGTGCCCTCAGCGCTGCCCATGGCGGCACCAACGGCCCGCGCCCGCCCCCGCCATTTAAACCGCGGCCTGCGCGCCCATTGGGCAGGCGCCGCAGGAAGGGGCGGGGCGGCGCACGCTTGGGGGGTCCGGTGCCTTCGGTCACGGCCGGTGTTACGGGAGCGGGGCGGGGCTGATCGCCGCTGTAACGGGATTGGGAACAGGCCTGCCTTTGGATTGGGAGCGGGAACGGGGAGCACAGAAAGAGCCCGTGCCCCAAAGCCAAGCCGCAGCGCCGGTCACGTGCTGTTCTCCGCCGTTTCCCGGTCACGTGAATGGCTCCCCCATTGCGGCCCCGCCGTTCCCCGCCCGGGCCCCCCCGGTTCCGCCCGGCCGGTGCCGCCACCGCCCCCCGGGCCCCGCGGGCCGAGGCCCCCGGGCAGCACGGGCTAGCCCTGGGACGCTCCGGTCGCCGAGTGCGGCTGGCGGCGTAAAATGGCGGCGGCGGCGGGGGGTTCCGGGGGGGGTTCGTGAGGGGGTTCGTGAGGTTCCGCCTTCGTCACCTGAACGGGAGGCGATATTTGGCGTTTTCTCGGTAAAATAGGTGGGGAAAGGAGCGGCCCGGGCTGGCCCGGGGGTGGAGCGGGGGAAAGTTCCAGCACTTGACCTTGTAGGCTGGCCCAGGACGTTTTGCGGCCGGTATGCCTGTTACCGGGTGTTGGTGTTAATTGCCACGATACAGGTTTGACAGGGTAACCCGAAAGCATTTCTGCATGAAAGGAGAGCTAAAACCTTTATTAAAAATAAGATTTAGAAATAAAACTTACTGTATTAGCTGCTGATACACGGTTTTTTTGGACAGGTTGGATAGTGAAAGTGTGTTATTTTCCTTTCTGAGCAACAGCATTCCGTGCTCCTCAGGAATTCCGGGTTTCCATATTGAAAGATAAAATGTGCCTTCATCGTGAAACTCCTCAAGCACGACAAGAAGCAGCTGAGGTCCCAATTTTGACCGTCAGAACAATGGCAGCAATTAAACCTCAGTGGTGTTAGCTCCAGCAGGCACGGGTGTCATTTGTAGATCCAAATCCAAGTGCACACACCACCTTAGGAACACAAAAGAGCTTTTGTTGTGTGTAAGCAAACACAGATCAGTGCTAGCGAAACGAAACTAAAAATAACATAAAATACAGATTTCAGTTTGCTACATACACGGCTCTGCAAAGCCGTGTTGATTTGTTTCCACGTATTGGTCCTAATTAAGAGCACACGGAAAAATCAATGATGTTTAACTTAGGAGGGTTGAACAGAAAAATGAGGAAGCTTTTTTTGTAAAGGAAATTGAAAGGAGTTCCTTGCAGACTTAACTGCGTGTAGGCAAGGCGGGGTCTGGGGTTTTGTTTAGTCTTTTCAATGCTTTAAAACCTTAGAAAGATTTAAACAGCACAGGAGCAGGAGCCACGAAGTTGCACACAAAATCAAGTTAAGCTGTGTTAAGATAAATGCAATAGAACAAGAAAAGATAATCTGTTATTTTTTCAGCCTTTGCAAAAATATTTTTCAGACTTATCGGGAACAGGAAGCCTGTAGGGTCAGAAGGTGGAGAGTGTTAATAGGGTTGTTTGGAGACAATGTTTCACAAGCCATATTAAATAAGTAAAGTCTGCACTGAAAAAAACTGGGGGGATTCCTCTATTAGAAATATGCTGGGATGGTATTAAAACCAGTCAAGTTGCAGTGCTGTTGAAAGAAGAAATTAATTAAAAAAAAATTGTTGAGCAGTGGAGTTCCAAACTGTTGAGGGTTGAACAGCTGTGGTTATTCATAAACAAAATAAGCCTGACTTAGGTATTACTTTTGAGGACAATATCATGCAGACCTCTAGTCTTTGCAAACCTTGCTCTATTCTTAGCAACAATTTTTAAAAATCGCTAGAAAATAATACATGACATCAAAACCATCTTTATACTTTCATTATATAAATCTATATGGGATCCAGATCTTAAATGCTGTGGATTTCTTGTCAAGAAAGAAAAAAAATGGCAAGGATAATTAGAAGTGTGGAATCACTTTAAAAGGGGGAAAAATTACACTGCAGCTTTGTTTTACAAAGGACGTGACTTAGAAGATACTAATGTCCACCAACAGTATAAATAAACAGAAATTATTACTCACCATTTCTACTAACTCATTGTTTTGTGCCCCTTGTTCTTTTCCAGCAATATGAAAATGAAAGTAAATGTTTTTCAGGTTGCATACACTGAAACTGTAAAACGCATTGTCATGGTATCTTACAAGCTAAGGGCATAAATAGAACCAAAATGTGAAGAAATGGCCATCAAATACAGTTATTTTTGTCCCAGAAAAGCCTTAAAGCACAGATTGCTAGAAGGTGGGAGGATATAAATGGGAAGTGTTGTTGTGGCACTTCTTCTTCCTTATGTTGTTTTAATTTCTTCCCTCTGCCTGGAGCAGGTGGCTGCGGGTGTTTGTGTTTTAAACTTCAGTTCTTATGTGTGTAGAGCCTCAGGTTGCTGGACATTCACCTGGCAAAGCCGGGTGGGTGAGCAGCAGTGCTCACTTGGGGGATTGAATGATTTTATTCGGTGCCTTCTGAGCAGCGTTTCAGCACGGCTGCACCTCAGGTGACCTTTGACTCAGGTTACTGGCCCTGGTGTGGAATTCTAAAAGATAACGCTGGTATCTTTACAGGCGCGTTTATAAATATTTCTGTTTACGTGTATGTTTATAAACATTTTTAAAAGGCAAAGGATAACAGCATAAAAGAACTGGCCTAAGGAAGTTGGATGTTATTTTGCGTCCAGCTCTCCATGATCCACACATCTGGCTTCTTCCGAGAGCGAAACTCACAGGTGGGCTTGGGACTAATCAGTTAAGTATCTGTTATTAGTTAAAATGCTTATTAGTTAAAAGCCCGGCCTCCTCCAGAGCTATTTCAGGACGATTTTCACAAATAGATCTGTGACAACTGGGGGACTGCACTCCGGACATCAGGGTCCGGCTCTACCCTAGGGAAAGTTATGAGCTGAGCTACGTTCTGAAGACGCAGGGCGGCCAAGAGTCTACACTTATGGAGACGGGAAGAGAGAATTCTCTATTTCCATTTCCGTCCCCCTCAGGCCGCGATGCCCTCAGCGAGAACGAGGCTCCCGCCCGCAGCGGCCCCGCGCAGGCGCGGACAGGGGGTGGGGGCGCTCCCCGCTGGGGGGGCACTTCCGGCCGCGAGCTCAAAGCCGGTCAACCAGGCGAGCCGAGGCCACGCCCACGCGGAAGAGGGCGGGGCCTCGGCCCTGCTCCGGCCGCTTACATAACGGCGGGGGTGGGGCCTGCGCGTGCGTCACGCGCCGGCTCCCGGCAGCCCCCGCTGCCCCCTATATAACCGGCGTCCGCGCGGCCGGGCGCCCACAGTGAGCGGCCCCCGCCAGCGGCGCCGGAGCTTGTAGAACCCTTCGCCACCCGCTCTAAGTGACCGGAATCGCCTCGCCCACCGCCACCATCGCCATGCCCGGGTATTCCAGCGACAGGGATAGAGGGTGAGTCCGGGGGCACGGCCGGCGCCAGCCGCCGCCAGCGTCCGGACTCTGAGCCTACCCGTGGGGCTCTCGGGGTTGTTTTTCAGACGTTTAAGATGGCGGCGGGGCGGGGGTTGGGCCCTGAGCCCTTCCCTCAGCGCTCCCGCCGCGATGGGTGGCCGGGTGGAGGGGATCGGGCTTTTTTAGGCCACCGATTGTGGGCGACTGTATCGGTTTCTTCGCCTCAGAGTACCACCCCCCCGCGGGTGTGCGACCGCTGAAAACAGCGCGAGGGAATTTTTAAGGTTTTTTTTTTTTTTTTTTTTTTTTTTTTTTTTTTTTTTGTTAGAAGGATTCGCCCCCACTCCCCTGGGGACGACCCCTTAGCCGGGATATTCCCTGCAGAGCCCGATTCCCCCCGCCGAGAGCGGCGGGCGATCTGGAGGTTTGTGGGTCAGTGGGTTGGCGGTGCCGAAGCCTTGGGGAGCTCTCGGCAGGGCGGTTCCCCTCCTTCCCTTCCCCCTCCCAAGGCTCGAGATGTGGCCGGCAGCAGCCGGCCGGCTCCGCTTTGTGTTGTGTAAGCGGATGTTAATGGCCGGCCCCGCCATGTGGTGGCTGAGGGGAATCAAAATGCCGGCTGTGCTGCTGCTGCCTTTGTTCCTCCTCCCCCCGCCCAGCCCCGGCTCTAAAATGGCAGCGGCTGGAAAATGTGGCGTAGACAGAAATGAGAGACAAAGGAAACAGCGCTGGCAGGAAGCAGCGGCCGCTCGGGGAGCGCTGTGTTGTGCTGGGAAGGATCGTTCTCAGCGCCCGTCCGGCCAAAATTGGGAAGCGATCGGGGCGGGGGAGGGAGCCCCGTGCTCAGATCCAGCGCACGGCTCAGCGCGGCTCCGAGCTGTGCCTCGGGGCTTTCGAGATCAGCCTTCTCCGAACGGAGAGACCGAACGTAAAATGCTAATAAAGCGCGTGGGGTCATAAAATGTCGTTGTTAAAAGAAGTCTGTCTATTGGAACATTAAAAAAAAAAAAAAAAAGGCTTACGGGGAAGTTATCCCAAGGTTTCATAACTGCCCCTGCCTGCCTTCAGCAATAGGAGTGTCACTGGGACGGGAAACCATTTTGATCACGGGGTAGTGCCAAGGTTTTAATGCCTTATTTGCTTGTTGTAACTTGCTGCTTTATTGCATTGTATGGATGTGGGAAAGACACGTTATCTTAGCTTGTGAGTAAGAACTGCGGCCAGGTAGATTGTGGCATCTGCAGCTTAAAAGTATGGGCTTTGAACTTCCAGTGTTGGGAAACATCAGTATGTAGAATTTATACCTTTGAGTTATAAAGTCCACTATTTTGGGTGGACTGCAGAGATGGTGGTAAAGTTGTTCAGGAAGAGGACCCAACAGGAAGGTCCCGTTGTTGTTCAGGAAGAGGACTCTTGCATTCTACGTTATGTTCTTTTTCCCTAGGTTTGGAGCCCCTCGTTTCGGAGGAAGTAGAGGTGGACCTCTCTCTGGGAAGAAATTTGGAAACCCTGGGGAGAAACTTACAAAAAAGAAATGGAACTTGGATGAGCTGCCCAAATTTGAGAAGAACTTCTACCAAGAACACCCGGATGTAGTTAGACGTACTGCGGTATGTACCTGATCTGGCTCAGGCAAAAGTAAACAGAAAGTGCAAACATGTTGAGGGTCATGGGGCCCAGCAGGCACAGATGAGGTAACTTAAAATATGACTTTGGTATCAGAGCTTATTTCCAATAAGGGATGTTTTGTTTTACAGCAAGAAGTTGAGCAGTACAGAGCGAGCAAAGAGGTCACAGTTAGGGGCCATAACTGTCCAAAACCAATCATCAACTTTTATGAAGCAAACTTCCCTGGTAAGTGAAGATCAGCTTATTGGTTGTTCTTCAGGCTGGCTGGATTAGGGCAACATCTGAATCCATATGTTTAAATTTTCTCTTTAAGCAAATGTTATGGAAGTAATTCAGAGGCAGAACTTCACTGAACCAACTGCTATTCAAGCACAAGGTTGGCCTGTTGCATTGAGTGGATTGGATATGGTTGGAGTGGCACAGACTGGATCAGGGAAAACACTCTCTGTAAGTTTTGATTATAGCTTGTAATACTGCTGGATTTCAGCAGTGACAGTATGGCCTAGCCTACTGCATGGTGAACACTTCTAGAAAGATTGTAATGAGGTTTTTCTTTTTTCCAAACAGTACTTACTGCCTGCCATTGTGCATATAAATCATCAGCCATTCCTGGAGCGAGGAGATGGACCTATTGTGAGTATTCCAAAATGAAAGGAGATTTTAATTTAAGGGAATGGGACTGTATTTTACAGTCTCAGTTTGCCATACTCGTAAGAGTGCATAGCTGCCTTCTGTTTCTCTATGAATGAAGTGTTACCCTGTTGGGGTAGCTTCCCAGGCAGATTTTATATGCTCTGATTGGATTGTCCTGAAAACAGTACAGAACAAGGATGGTTGTGGAATTTTGGGTTATATTTTGGTAATTGCTATCACCTGGAAGCTAGTGACTTTTAGGTGTCTTTCACATGTTTGGTCAGTGTTTGGTGGCAGCTTGCCAGTAACTTGGTTTGCTGGTTTGGCTACTTAAATCTACTTCAATCAATCTGGCACTGAACTTTACACTCAAAATTGGTGTCAGACTCTGATCTTCCAATGGGTATTGAACTAAAGGCTGCCCATCTTATTTCTAGTGTCTTGTGTTGGCACCGACTCGTGAACTGGCCCAACAAGTGCAGCAGGTGGCTGCTGAATACAGCAGAGCATGTCGTTTGAAGTCCACCTGTATTTATGGAGGTGCTCCAAAGGGACCACAGATCCGTGACCTGGAAAGAGGTATGGCTCAACCTTGGTGTGCATCTCTGTCTGAAGCAGTGTGGAAGCTGCCTCAGCTGATGGGACTGCTTGGTTTTAGGTGTGGAAATCTGCATTGCAACACCTGGAAGACTTATAGACTTCTTAGAAGCTGGAAAGACCAATCTCAGGAGGTGTACTTACCTTGTCCTTGATGAAGCTGACAGGATGCTTGACATGGGATTTGAACCTCAGATCAGAAAAATTGTGGATCAGATAAGAGTGAGTATAAATGGTTCATGCATTTATCACTATAGCAGATACAAACTACTGCCACTGCCCTTTTTAAAGCAAGGGCAGTGCAAGCTTGAGTAGTTTTGGTTGGGCATTTAACTTAACCCTGTATTGATCTTTGATTGATTTGGTCTTCTGCAGCCTGACAGGCAGACTCTGATGTGGAGTGCCACATGGCCTAAGGAAGTGAGGCAGCTGGCTGAAGATTTCCTGAAAGAATATGTGCACATCAACATTGGTGCACTGGAACTGAGTGCAAACCACAACATTCTTCAGATTGTGGATGTGTGTCATGATGTAGAGAAAGATGACAAGTAAGTAGTCCTTGGGGGCAAAATAGTTTGTGTTTCCTGTCAGTTTTACTTTATGAACTGTGAAATGAATGCATTACTTAGATGGATTTTTGACATCAGTCCAAGATGACTTTAAAAAGGCAAGAAATCAGTTTAAACTTGTACAGTAGAAAGCAGTCTAAGCTCTAACCATAATCTCTTAATAACAGGCTTATTCGTTTGATGGAAGAAATCATGAGCGAGAAAGAAAACAAAACAATTGTTTTTGTGGAAACCAAAAGGCGTTGTGATGATCTTACCAGAAAAATGAGGAGAGATGGGTGAGTAGTAGCTGAGACTTCGTTTCTTACTGACAGCTAAGAATCAAAACTGTCAGAAAGTGACCCCAGCTGTCAGTTAGAATGCTCAGACTGGAATTTGCCAGTAGCCCTGTCTTTGACTAATGAAAACACACCAAAGGAGTGTTCTGGGATCAGTGGAGTTTCTGTGTTTGCAGGTGGCCAGCGATGGGTATTCACGGTGATAAAAGTCAGCAGGAGCGGGACTGGGTTCTAAATGGTGAGTGTTCCAGCAATTCCTGCAAGTATCTGACACGTGCTACTTGATGAAAAAATTGATTCACTTCTTGTGTTGCAGAATTCAAACATGGAAAAGCACCAATCCTGATTGCTACAGATGTTGCATCCAGAGGTCTAGGTTAGTAAAACTCGTAATGCCAGTTGCCCAAAGCTTTTAAAGAAAGTCTATTGCTTTCTTTAACCTCTGCATTTTTCTAAGTTTTCTTCACATAAAGGTGCAGTCTTTGTGGCAAGGCCTAGGCATGACAATCGGAGGACTCGAGGGGGATGGAGGACTAGTGGAAATGATCGGCTGGCTGCTTCCAGTCAAATAGAGAGGTGAAAGCTGAAAGCATTGTGTGCCAGTAATCTTCAAAAGGCAAAGATCATCCTTTAAACTACTACCCCATAAACTGTTCTCTCATGAAATAAGCAGTTCATTCACAGTTCACTTTGCCCTGGTATTTCTCTTTTCTCCATGCTTTGCATGATTTGCCATGGTGCAGTACTGTTAGTTTTGTGCATACTGTCTGCTGTGATCTGTGGGTCTTTGAATTTCAGTGAGTTTTTTGAAATGTTGAAGAACATAATTTTAAACTTCAATGTTCAATGAAATTTTTTTCAACCATGAAATGGAGAGAGCAGCTTAAAAATGCACTAAGCCTTGTACAAATTGGTGAGTACTGGCACATGAAATCTGAGAATAAAAGTCCACCTCTCACTTAACAAGTGGGGCAGGAAAGCAATGGCTTTTCAATGCCTTTGAAAGTCGAAGTTCCTCCACCTATACATAGTCGTCATGTCGAGACCTGCCAGAGAGAGACCCATTCTCAAGTGAACCCTGGCTTCTTGGAAGCGCTTGCCTAGACGAGACACAGTGCATAAAAACAACTTGGTGACTTTGGGGGGACAGGTATGTTTTTCTTGCAGCTGCGGTTCAAAGGTCTTGGCAAGACGAGCAGTGTGGCCCTTTTTTTTTTGAGCTTCTAATGAGTGTGTATGTGAAGGACCTTGTATGTTTTTACTCTAAGGTCCTCAAATGAGCACATGAAGAGGCTGCTGTGAGCTTTAGTGGCCCTACTGCAAGAAGCTTTCAGATGTCACTTGATGATTTGTAAAGGGGACACTTGAGTTGGGAATGACAAGCAAATGCACACTCCTTTATGGTAAGGTTTTGGATCACAGGGTGGGTGATGAGAACGGGATCAGACGGAGTGTGCGTAACTTTTCTCTTCCACAATACTCTTGCAGAAATGGATGATTCTAACACTGTTCTTTGCAGCCATTATTCCCTTTAAAATACTCTTGTCTAATGTTTATCTTCGATTTGGCTGTTGTGGTGTGCAAAACTTTGTACCTCGCTTTTTGCCACACTGCAACACTTTACAGATGTGGAAGATGTGAAATTTGTCATCAATTATGACTACCCTAACTCCTCAGAGGACTATATCCACCGAATTGGACGAACTGCCCGCAGTACCAAAACAGGCACAGCATACACATTCTTTACTCCTAACAATATTAAGCAAGTAAATGACCTCATCTCTGTGCTTCGGGAGGCTAATCAAGCCATCAACCCCAAATTGCTTCAGCTGGTTGAAGACAGAGGTTCAGGTAAGGGCTGTTCTTGATCTCACTGCATAGCTTTCTTCTCAGAACAAGGTGGAACTTGAGATTCCACTTCCAGCCTCTCTTCAAAATAAATGTGGAAGGTGGTTTAGTTACCAGTTACTGTGACCTCAGAAGGTATTTATCAGTACAAAAGCCAAAAACAGCACGCAAATGCTCCCGCCCTATGCTGGGGTGCACCTATGGCTAGGGCAGGCCAAAGAGGCACTTCTTAATTGCCCTGAAATAAAACATTCGTGGACTCAGTTTTGTGACTTTGTATCCTATGACTTGGAAAGAGAGATGGACCCAAGTGTCCTGCTGGCAAGGTAAAAGTCACTTGTGATGCCAGCCACAACTTGTGTTACAGGGGAGAGTGTATGACTCCTCAGAAGTGAGACAGCTTTATCTAACTGGAGTCCAACGGGCACCTGGAAAGTTTTTATTGTCGGGACAGAAAATAAATGGTGCTTAGCTGAAGAGCCTTTATAACACACATAACTGTCTTGTCTCTTTCACTAGGTCGTTCCCGAGGTGACCGTCGTGACAGATACTCTGCGGGCAAAAGGGGTGGATTTAGTAGTTTTAGAGAGAGGGAGAACTTTGAGAGAACCTATGGTGCGCTAGGCAAGAGAGACTTCGGAGCAAAAACCCAAAACGGGGCTTACAGCGCCCAGAGTTTCAGCAATGGAACTCCCTTTGGGAATGGCTTTGCAGCTGCAGGCATGCAGGCCGGCTTCAGGGCCGGCGGTAACCCCGCAGGAGCGTACCAGAACGGCTACGAGCAGCAGTACGGCAGTAACATTGCCAACATGCACAACGGCATGAACCAGCAGCAGTATGCCTACCCTGCCACTGGTGCTGCTCCTATGATAGGTTACCCCATGCCCACAAGTTATTCTCAATAACTTAGTGTATTTAAATGTCTCAGTTTTTCATAATTGCTCTTTATATTGTGTGTTATCAAAACAGGATAGTTATTTAAGAAATGGGAAATGCAGAAATGACTGCAGTGCAGCAGTAATTATGGTGCACTTTTTCGCTATTTAAGTTGAATATTTCTCTACATTCCTGAAACAATTTTTAGTTTTTTGTACTAGAAAATGCAGACAGTGTTTTCAAAGTAAATGTACAGTGATTTGAAATACAGTAACAGAAGGCAGTGCATGGCCTTCCAATAAAGATATTTGAAGACCGATTTTTCTTTCAGATGACAATTTTCTCAACATGTGCACAACTTTACATTAACAAAATGTCAAATGTTTTTATATAAAATTCTAGAAAGGTTTCTCAACTGTGTCTGATTAAACATTTAAGCTTATACAAATACCAGCCTTGCCTTGATTGGGCTAGATTGCTTAGCATGGCAGGCTCTGCTTCAATGGGGAAGAAAAATTAAAGCTGGCTTCTAAGAAAGTATTGGAAACCGTGTTCTTCCTTGTCTCACTGGCGTAGGGCCAGTTCTTGGAAAAGATCAAAACTCTGTAGTGGTGTTGCTAACGAGCTGCTACAAGCGTAGGAAGCTTCTGCAGCACCGTAACCGTCGCCTTCACACGAGCATATGTGCAGACCAGGCTTGAGTGTTGTGTACCCACAGCTGCCAGGCGTTGTGAGTTAGCATGCAGGCTTCTGAGCTTCAGAGAAACGGGAAGATCTTAGTATTAAAACTTCAAATTATACTTAAACTGGTATTGAGCAGTGATTTCTTTGTGGAAGTGGCGGGAGGGAAGTGGGCTGCTGATCCACGTAGATACTTCATGGGGTTTTTTTTGGTGTTGGGTTGGTTTTTTTTTTTTCTATTATGTGCAAATGACTCTCTAATCTCAAAGCACTGCCCATGCTGAGTGGAGCAACAGCATTTCCTTGATGAGCAGAACTGGAATAATACTTGGTCCTGGGGTTAAAGTGCTCAATGCTTTTAAGCACAGTGTATTAAAATTCCAGTTAATACTCAGTTCCTCTTGTTGATCAGTAACAGTGATGAGTTTTAAGTTCAACAGCATTTAATGTGTTCAAGGTTTAATCTACAAGGTTCTCTTAATGTTATTTTGAACCTGGGTTAACTTTGTTTTGCACTTTTTGCTTAGTCTGTGCTCAGTCCTTGATAACTGTTTCCCTCTGAGGTTCAGCTTGTGATGTTCTCTAATGCAGCCTTATCTGCCTCTTATGTGTTTTCTCCTTTTCTGTGAAGTTCTATTGCTTGACAGTATTTTGTGATCTTTCACTCCTGGTTTGAGAACTCCAGCTGGAGGCTTGGAACTACCCTACTGCAGTCTAAAACTGCAGCTGGCTATGTGTTTTGGCTTTGGGTTGGTTTTTTTTTTTTTTTTTTTTTTTTTTTTTTTTTTTTTGTGGGGGAGCTGGGGTGGTTTTTTTCATTTATTTGTTTTGGAACAGTGGTTGGTGTCACCGGGGTGAAAAACAAGGAAGTAGATTATTATCACTGAAGTATGACTTAATGCCTAAGTTTTCAGGTCAGTTGCCTGAAACAAAATGCATTGAAAAGCTGGTTTTGTAAAGGCTTTTCGGTGGGGTTTTCTTCAGTATTAAAAAAATAGTACATTTATAGCTTGTGGATTAAAATTGAGAGATGAGAGTCTTAACAGTGATGCAAAACCTAAACCACGGAAAGAGGTTTCCTCTGTGTATTTCATACTCTTTCCAGACGACCCTTTGCGTGGGGCAGTGTTTCCTGAGAGGGGAAAACATTTGCACATAAAATAACGAAAAGAGACGAGCTCTACTAAGCAGCTTTGACGTTACCGCCAGTGCTACTCTGGCAGAATTGAGCTCGAACTAAACCTGTCTGCTGCAATGCTTGTGCAGGCGGGAGTAGCGGCTCCTGCCGCTGACCCAGTGCCCTACTAAGGCAGTGCCGGGCCCGGGGGAGGGGGCTGCGCCGCCCGAACCGGCGCGGGGATTATCCCAGCCCCAGCCTTTCCTGCCTGCGGCTCGCGGAACGGCTCCAGCCTCCGCCCCGCCTCCTGGCAGCGCCGCCAGCCCGTGCTGCAGCGAGAATGGAAATTTCCACTGCGCTGCCTGCGCTCTGCCAGCGCCAGCCCCAGCGGCCGCGGGGAGCCGGGGGGGGCTCGCCCGCGCTCTTGGCAGCGGCTCCGAGGTGCCGCCTACGCCTGAGCTCTGCCTTCTGCCTTTATGTGCCTCGGCCTTGCTGCCCCGGTGGGCTCCAGAGGGGCTTTTCCCCAGGAATGTCCCGTGCAGCTGCAGCGCGTTCCGGTGCCAGCGAGGGCAGGGTCTGGCCCGTTGCCCCCTGCCAGCCGCAGTGCCGGCGGGCTCTGGCTGTCCCTGTCCCGCAGGCGAGGCCGGATGTCAGCCCCGGCACGCGCGGCCTTGCTGTCGGGAGCTCTCAAAGGAGTTTGGTTGATAAAAGAGACATTGTTTATTCTGCGCGGGGCTCAACATTGATGCCATGTATCAAGTACACCAGCGGGTAAAAAGTAACGTCTTTTTGCAGTAAAATGTATACGAACCCACCCATGTAGTTCACTTTCTCCGCCTCCCCAATGTGTGTTTATTTGTGTGATGTAACCTTACCCCAATGCTTGAAACGAGTTCATTACGCAACTCCTATTGTGGAAGTTACCTGACAGCTTTAGTTATGTTTACAAAAGGCGAGAAAATTCAGCTCCAAGACGCCAATTCCTTTAGTACGAGTTATCTGACAGCATCATTACGGTTAGAAAAGGGGAGAAGATTCAGCCTGGGGACAGAAAATTCACCTCGGAGGGTCCCTGACCTTCGGCCCGCGGTCCCAGGGAGGCCGCCAAGGTCCCGCTGCGCATGCGCGGCCACCATGTTTCCCCCCCTCCGCCCCGCTCTCCGCGCCGGCCGCTGCGCGTGCGCAATGGCTGCCCCGACCCCCCACTTCCCCCCTCTCGCAGCCCCGCCGTGAGGCAGCGGCAAGATGGCGCTGGGCTCACGCCAAGGCTGCCTGTGGTGCCGCCGTGCCGCCCTGGGGCAGCCGAGGCGGCGGCGAGTCCCTGAGCGGGCGCAGCCGGCCGGGTGCTCGGCGCGGCCGTACTCGGAGGGCGGCGGTGATGCCGAGGCGGCGGGCGGGGCGGAGTTGCTGGAAGTGTGCTGGCGGCGGTGCTTCCTCCAGGGCAGCGCGGGGCCGGTGCCCTGGAGCGCCTACCTGAGCGGCCGCCACCCCGGCTTCGGGCCGCTGGGCGCGGCGCTGCGCTCCAACCTGGTGGCGCAGTGGTGGGACTCGGCGCTGCCCGTGCGGGAGCAGGTGTTCCCCGTGGACGCCCCGCTCCACGGCCCGCCCGGTGCTCCGCGGGACGCTCAGGGGCTGCGGCTGCTGCACCCGGAGACGCTGCGCGAAGCCTTCCAGGGCTGTGGGCAGAACCCTGGCGGCCCAGCCCTGGAAGAAGTGCTGGGGGCCGCGGGGGTGCTGCGGGGGAGCCTCCTGCCCGGTAGGTCCCGGGCGCCTCCGCACAGCCTGCACCCTGCACACGAGTTTCTTCCTGGGAGCGAAGCAGCTGCATTTAAGGGATTTTTCCAGCTGCCTCGGTGCGCCGGCAATGTTCTTTCTGTAGGCTATGAATTTGTGTGCTTTTCAAGGACCTGACCAGCACAGGTGGGCAGTGGGTGCACTCCCGCTAATTTGGGGAAAAGCACATTAAAATCAACGTGCCCAGAGGAACCAGCCTGCTGAGCCCATGTCTGCAAAGCATCAGTACTAGTAAAGATAGTGGTGACTGCATGTACAAACAACACGTGTATAATATGTTAATTTGTTCCTGGCAGAGTTAAAACATCAGAAAGTTCCCTGTGGCCACTAAAATTAGGGGTTTGTCTTTTGTAGGTATTCTGGCGCAATATGTCAGCTGCTTAGAGCTGGTGAACAGAAGACTGCCCTGTGGCTTTGCTCAGATTGGAGTGTGCTTTCATTCTGTTCCAGAAAGTGAACAACACAACAAAAACCGGTAGAGTAATAGAGGAATTAATCCCTTATCACACCCAAACCAACCGTTTAACTTTTGGATTATTTTTGAATGCAGTTTCTTGCTTTTCCCCTGTTATTTCCCAAGGTGTTAACTTGCTGCCCTTGCTGTTGTTTAAAGAATAGGCGAGACGACCACGTCTTTGCTTGCATGGTTTAGTTCTCCCAGAACGGCAGGACAGTGGCTCGATTATTGGCTACGCCAGAGGCTCCAGTGGTGGAGAAAGGTAACAGCAGCATATATCCATGGGGAATCTCGGCCCTGCTCCTTTTTGTCTCGGAGGAGTAGTCACCCTGGTTGGTTTTATGGCCTTACATTGCTGGCCTGTTCTAGGCACTGAAATAGGTGTATTTCCCATGGAGATTGAGATGCTACTGAAGCTGATGGCAAACCTGATAAGTAGGTTATAACATGACTTGCAGGAAGGCAAATGTTTTGTGTTTGTCAGTGACATGAGATGAAAATGCCATAAAACAACCTAGAGATTGGAGCTTTAACTTATAAAAACCTTTTGCTGAGGATCACAGGCTTCAGTTTGCATTGCAGACTTGTGTTTTGTAGTTACTGTGGGGTTCACAAGTCGTGATCACCTCTTACACCTCTTATTTTCAGTTTGCTGTAGGCCCATCTAACTTCAGCAGCAGTGACTTTCAGGATGATGAAGGCAGAAGAGGGTTTAAGTTACATTACCGTTTTCCTTGGGGGACAGAAACAATAGAAACATTGAAGAACCTTGGTGATACTGAACTGTTACAACTGTATCCAGGAGAGACAGAAAAATTACGTGTAAGCTTTATTGTATTAAGCGTCTTTCCTGATAAAGATGGTAATGTGTGAGAGAAATGGTTTATTTGCTGATCCAGTTGCTTAGCATATGGCTGGCTTTTTATTCATTTGCTGCAAAGGTAATACAGTTGATACTCTGCAGTCAGACCTTCATTTTCAGCAGCTGATAAAATAGTGTTTGGTGCTTTTTTTTGTTTTTGTTTTTGCAAGGAATTCTTCAAAAGTAGAAATGAGCCCTATTGACAAGACAGCTGTTGTCAGTGGCATAGCCTTTACCTGTATCTGTGAGTGGATGTAAACACAAAACTCAGGCTGTGTTTTGTGCTGTTCAGTTTGCATCAGAAAGAGCCTGTAAATGTGAGGGTTTTTTTTTTTTTTTTCTTGCTGTAGCTTGTTCACTTTCACTTATGCTTAGGTTTTTGTAGATCAGTGGATTATAAAATGGCTTCATAGAAAAAGTGGGGATGGACCAGGGGAAGACCTCTCCACTGAATATGTTGAAGAGGGACAAACACCTAATAAATGGCAATGTTTGGAGTTAGGCTGAACAGATAAAACCAGAGTAACTTTGTATTTTACCAGTAAATTGCAAGCTTCTCCTTCTCATGACAGTCCTGTCTTTCCTGCCTTTGCAGTTTATTTCTACAAAACTGGGTTATGTAGGGGTTTCTCAGAATGTGGGGACTCGTGGTCACTTGGAAGTAACCTCCAAACCTCCAAAAGAAAATGCAGAGTTTCAAGTGTATTTGCCATAGATTTAAATTTATGATCAAAGTGGCAGAGCAAGAAACTAATCCCACCCTGCCCTGACCTGCTTTCCCCACTGTTGGTCTTACATGATTACAGATACACTGCTGAGATTGCTGGTAATGTTTTAAATAAATGTCTGCATTTTAAATGTAGTGAGTGCTTGAGCTCAGTGTTCCATTATACATTTAAAGCAAGCAGAAAGCTTTTGGGGACAATCTTTGATATATTCCTCCATGGGTTTTTTCTCTTCAGGGCCGAGATGGAAGGAAGAATGTCATCCCTCATGTTCTGTCTGTGAGTGGGAATCTGGACAGAGGAGTATTAGCATATCTCTTTGATTCTCTACAGCTAGTTGAGAATCCATTAACAGCAAAGAAAAATTCACAGAGAAAGGTAACTTCATGTAGAAAATGTGGGAAGATATGTACAACTGCCCCCAGATAATGTGGTAAATTCAAGCATGGCAATGTCTCCTTTTCCACATGGCCATCCTGATCCCTTCCTGATGGGTGCAGACTGAACCCTCTCACTGGTAGCAGCAGGCTGGCCCTGTGGCACAGCCCCTGTGGTCCCTGTTACCCACATAAGCAATTTTTCTCATTCTGAGGTCTCCTTTCCTGTTTTACCCTTCTCTCTGATCAGTAGATAGGCTCTTGCCATGCAAGTGGTGGAGGTAAGAGAAATTGGAATGTAGCTGCAGTTTGTGGGAAAGAGCAATTTGTCTTTTCCAGCAGCATTTGGAAGTGGCTGAGAAGAGTAGGAAAAGTGGGTCATGGATGGTAATGGGGATTTCCCCAAGGACCATCATTCTCCACACTTCTACCCTCTTCTCTGGAGTTTGAGTGCTGGCTGTCAGTGCCTGTTACCCAGGCAGCTATTTGGGCTTTAAGAACAGGCAGTAGACTGGATGGGAACTGCCTGCTGGGCTGTCTCTCATCACTCTGGCTCCATTCAAGATGATGGAGCTCTGCTAGCAAATCTTCATCTTTTCTGGAGCTCAGCCAAAATAGAGCAATTTCTGCCACATGAATGTAGCTGGGCTGTGTGCTCGTTGCATAAAATACAGGTTGCTTCTAATTCAGGATTCTGTGCTCTGAGAAAATTTATGTATGTTTAGAACCTTAATTTAATTTTAAAGGATTGCTATTTCCTAGTTCTGTTTGGAATTGCCTGATAAATACACTTAGTAATCTGTTGGCTTTTGTAAATTTATTAGGTACTTAAGCTTCATCCTTGCTTAGCACCCATTAAAGTGGCCTTGGATGTAGGAAAAGGTCCAACAACAGAGCTGAGGCAGGTATGTTGTAAGAGAATATTTTAATTTTGAGCATTGGCTCTCTGTGCAATCTGTTACAATTCAGACATTATTTATGTTGAGGAAAATCATGCTGCTGCTTTGACTCCTAGAGATTCATGGTGCTCCTGCTCTGCAGCCTGTGGGTCCCAGCAAAGGAATTCACTGCAGGCAGTTCCTTGTGTGGACACAACTGTTTTTGGTACAATAGGTGCTTGTCCTGTGCAAAATTAAGGAAAATAACACCGTCCCTTTCAGCTTCTTAATCCTTCAGAATTATCTTAATGCCTGAGTTGCATGTTCAGAAGAGTTTTTAAGAAGTTTTCATTTAAGTCAGTCATGAGGTCCCTGTGGAAGGGAGGAAACCTACTCTGGCATGTTTTTAAACAGAAGTGGAGACAGAACTGCCAGGCTGCTTTCTGATTTGAGGTTATTTCAGCCAGCACAGTAACACCAGCTAGGAATGTTAATACCACACATGTTGAGAGTTTTAATGGGTTTTTTTTTTGTATAGTCTCAAACCTCAAAGTCTGTCTTTTAACTTTTGTTTTTAAATGAACACAGGTTTGTCAAGGATTGTTCAATGAACTGACAGAAAATGGAATTTCTGTATGGCCAGGTTATCTGGAAACTGTGCACATGTCTCTGGAACACCTTTATACAAAGTAAGGAGAAACAGTCTTTTGTAAATTAAACTATGAAGGTCAAAGATGACTTTCTGTGGAGTGCTGTAAATATGTAAATATCCTACTGAAATACTTCAGTAGGAAGTCACTGAATGCAGTAACTGACTGAAGGTGTGGATCCTGAACAGTGGACTTGGATTCAAGTAGTTTTATTATGAAAAGCATATGTCAAATGATTGTTAAAACTAAGTGAAGTAGAAGCCTTTCACTTGTTACTGTTACTTCCCTGGAACTGTGAAATGCCTTTTAAAAGCTCTCATGTAGAAAACAAATTTCTTCAGGTGAATTACAAGCTTGCAGAAAGAACTGTTTCCCACTCTCACCCCCATTTTTGTGTCTGGTCTGGTTCTGTGTTTCATTCTTAAGCACTATTTGAAACAACCCCCTGTGCCTGGTCTTGAACTTGACAGTTCTTCCAAGCCTGGAACCACTGCCATTAGTGAGTGATGTGATGGAACTGATTGTGGATATAAAAACAGCTGTTCCATTTGGGGGCTTCCTGTGTGATTTGTTAACCAGGATTGAATGTGGGGCACATGGCTCCTCATGGCAAAGCATCTTGAGTGATTTTTTCTGAGAGAAAAAAAAAAACCCCAACTATTTGTTCATGTGCAGTAAAACAAAGTTCAGAAAGATAAATTCTGCTTGTACAAAAATACTCTTCTAATAGGTTACTAAATAAGATTCCTTTTATATACAAAGTAGCTAAGTCATTTAAAGAAATGTAATCAGAAAGCAAGGAATGGCAACAAGAAAACTGGAGGTGTCACACTGGACTTAGTGCAATACAGCAAACTAAATATTTACAGTTTATGGTCATTTGTATGTAAGTTATCTGATTTTTTCCATGCACCAAAAGCAGTAACAGGTGGGTTCTTCTCTCTGCAGGTACGATGAGATGAGTATTCCCTTCATGGTCTTGGTAAGTGATGGCACTCTAGAGAGTGGAGTGGTCCAGCTGAGGAGCCGAGACACTACCATGAAGGAAATGATGCACATTTCCAGGCTGAAGGACTTTTTAACTAAGTATGTTACATCAGCCAAAAATGTGTAAACTTAAACTTGTTGAATAAAAGGATATTCTTAGATATCTTTGCCTGAACTGGTTTCAGTGTTGTTACGGACTCGGTGGTTTCTCTGCAAACAGTTCTGCTAAAACTTGGTGGTGCATCTGTTTTCTGTCAAATCTGGGTCTTCCAGGTTACCTTGGAAATAGGGAAGAGGAAAACATGTCTCTTATTAGCAAGACTAACTATATTCTTGTTCGTGTCTTTGGTTTTAATATCATACTGGAAGTGCTCCATCCTAAGCTAAAAATTCAGCTTTCCTCTGTATTGCTGACACAATTGTTATCTCTGCTGGAAAATGATACTTTATATAAAATACTTCCAAATTTTTAATATTTTAATAACATCAGTATCTTTGTACTGTTTGTAGGAATGTATTTTAGTCACATGGCTTCAGTTCTTAAATATGAAGGCTACTTCATCTTGAACTTGATAAATATAAAAAAATCAGAAATATATTACCAAGCATAACAGAGAAACAGATTAAAATCAATTGTAAATGTTGTTGAAGGAACATTTTTGAGGACAAAATATCTGTGTGTATAAAATGGTGGGAAAAGATTAATGTGTGATCATATTTTTCCTATACCTTAGCACAGTGGTTTAAATCAGATACAAGAGTTTGCAGAGATACAAAAACTGTGTGTTTCTGATCTTGTCTAGATTTCCAGCTTGTTCAGTTCCTCTATAAAGTGCTTAAGGTTTGTGCAGCAAGGCCCATGGCCTCTGATAGTCATCAGTATCATGAAACACAAGAATTTGCCTTAAAATCTTCTTCTATTTACATGGTCCTCACTTAACTGTGTTATTTGTAACAACAATAATAATTGCAGTATAGAGTATTTATGCTAGATATAATCAAGGTTAGCATAATGTGACTTAACTGAACTCAAGGAATTCTAAAAAAGCTAGCTATGGAATGGTATTAAAGCAACCCAGCAACATCCTAGAAACAGCCTGTAGCAGGATACTGATTTATTTTGAAGTCAGCTGTCCCAAAAGTAATTTTTGCAGCCTATTCCTACTCTGAGAGCTGAAGTACTGTTGAACTGAAAAAATGCCATCCTTGCAGGTACATGGAGGCCAAATACAGATCCTCTAGTGCCTAAGAGGGATGTTTTTTCCTTTTTTGTTACACTGGACAAAAGCCTTTTGATTATCTTATCTCTGCACAAAATCCAGTTTCTATTTTAGCAGAATTGTTAAATGTTCAGGAACTTAGATCTGGGTGAAAGCTCTACATGTAATTCTAAGTTTTATCTGTTTGCTTTTTCTCATAAGTTGAAGTCCTTAGATATTATGGTTCAGAGATTTTGCTTACAAAGTGAGCTACACTGTCTGTCTACAAACTGATCAGGCCAGGAAACTGGTATCTAAACATCATCTCTTTGTGTGCAGCTTGCTGGAACTTAGCATATTTGAGGGCTGAAAAATTCTTTAAAAGTATGTGATTAAGTTAATCAGAAAAAAGTCATACCTGGTACTCAGTCTCTGATGAGGACCTTTGAATAGACTGTAGAACCTGCCCTCTTCCCTACTAAAAGCCAGAATAACATAATTCATTTTTGGTACAGATAACACAGAAGAATAATTAACATTACATCAGCAATGTGATTACTCATTACTCAGCTTGTGCATGGTTTCATGGGGAGGCTGTTGAATTTGCTATAGGATGGTTTGTTAGGGGTTTTCTTTCTTCTTCCCCCCCCAAAAAACAGTTCTAAAGCTATTTTAGTTTTTCAATAACTAAGTAATTTCATGTGCAATTAATGTCAGTAACTAAGCAATTTCATGTGCAATTGCAAGTCTTTAAGCCCTGCCTCCACCCAGCAAAGCCTCTTCAAAACATATTTGGGTTCATCAGATATTCCAATATTGTAGCTTGAGGTTTTCACCTTTTTCCTCTTCTCTTCTAATAACGGAGAAGTTGATGTATTCTTCTTCTGGTTTAACAGGCTCTGGATTAAAGATGATGAACAGCAGTTAACTCAATTACAAACAACTTGCATCAGACTTCCTTTTCTATAATCTTGAAACCAAGCAGTGAGATTCCATACTGAATATAAATCATGGAGCATCCACGGGCCTTATCAGAGCTTTTATCACTGTCCTTGCAGGCTGAGACCTGGCACGAGCAGCTGCACAGCACTGAGCTGACCCAGCAGGGTAGTGAGAACTCTATCTACTGCATGAACAGGAAGGCAGGTTTGTTTGGAGACAGTCACTCCATTTGGATATTTAGAAATGGGAAACATTAATGCCTTTGCTATTGGTTTGTTTGGGGGAGGTTCTTATTCCCCTTGAAAAGAGGCAAATTCACATTCAAGGCAAATGTAGGGACGTCCAAGTTCAGAGCATTGTGGCTGTCAGGTAATGTCTTCATTATTGTGTGCTTTCTGCCAATCAAGTACTGAAATGTCTTAACATTTTAGTTGCTTTGTTGTCACTTCATAATTTTAGTTTGACCTGACCTTGACTCTCACCTTGACTCTCACCAAACTTAAGAAGGATTGAACAAAGAGCTAAAGTCCTGAATGATTTTGAACAGAATGCAGGAACTATGCAAGTTTTATTTTGCTACAGCTCACTATTGTTTGTTAGTAAATGGCCATTATACCCTTTTTAATTAAAAACCTCAGTTCATTTAACCGACTGCAGTTTTGGCTGCATGGCTGTCAGATGATGCCAGGTATGGATTTTGAGGGATTTCAAATAATGCCTCTGCCAGGAGGGTCAGTAGGTGTCCCCTTCCTGAAGAAATCTGCCTGACTGCAGGGGGTGACAGGAAGGAACTTACCAATCTCTGAGTATATGACTTCATTTTCAGATTCCTCTGCATTCACTGTTGAAGTAAGGCCAATTGAGGGCCTGGTAGTCTTAATTTTTCCTGCAAATTGTAAAAGAAAAACACATGGGTTTTTCTTTTACAATTTGCACATATATACATATATACATATTTGTACATATATACACACATATACATATGTGTGTATATATGTATGTGTAAATGTTTCTTAGAAATAAACAGCTTAAATGTACTTTTTAATATTTGGAAATCTCAGGTAATGGTATTTTCACAATCAAAATTATTCTTTACCCAAGGACATTTTAATAATTTCCCTTTCCAATTAGGTCAAATTTCTTCCAGAGTTGTATTTCATTAGGTGTTGCTTTGCCTTCCCCACCCTAGATCTTTCATTTAAAACACAGCTCAGAGATTTGGCCTTGTCAAAGTCTTGTTAAGCTGGCAGTGCTGCTTCAGAGGAGACTCAACAACAGGCTAAAATACCAGGAGCTGCTCTACTGAAAACGTGATGTTTACACAGTCAAATAGATTGACAACAGAAATGACCTTTGGAAGATGAAACAGACATTCAAATAACTCACTTGCTTTATACAAGGGAATTACGAAGAATGGAATTGCCAGAGCAAATCCTATCATGAGTAGTGGCAGGATCAGCCCAAGAGAAATTATCAAGGGCTGAGAGTGGCTTCTCTCTTCTGCCAAAAAAGAAGAAAAAAAAAAAAGTGTTTATGCAATGAAATGTTGTTTCGTATTTTTAGTATTTTCTGTAAATTGAAATCACGACTTGACATTTCTTTCAGCTTTTAGATTAACTGGGGTTAATCTAACTGTTCATGTGAGACCCAAGGGCTCTGTGCCCCAGCAGAAGGAAGGCAGCTTGCTGGTGCCAGTTAAGCTCTTTCATAGGACCAGAGAGAAAAATTAAACCAGACTCTCTCCAAGGTGGACCAGGGGTCTCTTGTAAAAGGGAGCCTCTCTTTCATTGCCACTTCAACTTCTACTGCTGTCTAGGATGCATGAAATTCTATGGTTTTGCATTAATTTTAAAACCTCAATTTTCTTTTTTTTTTTTTTTTAATTAAATGTATTTTGAACATCACATTCCAGGAACAAAGTATCTGGCTAAAAACTTGCATAGTTAGAACATTCTGAATTTTGTGTGATAGCAGTTTGTCAACAGTAGTAACCTCTTTTCCTTCATACCTGCTAATGTAAAGTTGAAAGCGTTGCTGTATTTTGCATTATTGGGAAAACTGTTATTGGCTTTGCATTTATAGGTTCCAAAGTCACTAAGGGAATCCATACATAGAAAAATCACAGCTGCTTCCCTCTTCTGCATCGTCTTTTGGGGAGAAATGTTTTGTGTTCCTTTGAAGAACAGATATGTGATGGGAAGAGATCCATTCTCTGAGAAACAGGACAGGGTCACGTTCTGGCCTTTCTTTGCCTGAGAAGTGGGTGAGCTCAGCACTGGTTTGGAAATTGGCTCTGTAGAAAGAAAACTGAAAAGTCTGAATCACCAGTACGGGACAAGCTCCAGGCAAGACTTGGAGTGAAGTGACAGCACTGGCAAAAGAGCTGGGCATGGAGGATGGAGGGGTTGTGAGCCCTGGGCAGGAGAGCACTGCCAGCTGCTGAGGTAAGAACAGCAGTAAAGTTCAGCTCCTCAGTCAAGAAAAGAGATGCTGTGTGCCCCTGCAATAACCTGTGCTGGGAAGGTGAACAGCAAGACATACCTGTGAAGGTGAAGTTGAGGCTGTTGCTGTATTTTCCAGCACTGGAGTTGTTGTGCTCAGCTTTGCACTTGTATTCCCCCACGTCGCTGGCAGAGCTGATGGTCAGGGGGAACAGTGCAGGGGCCAAGTCTGACCTGTTTAAAGCAGACACCTGCTGGTTGTGCTTGAACAGTGTGTATCTGACAGGTGGAGATCCAGGCTCAGAGAGGCAGGAGAGGGTCACATTCTGCTTCATCACCACATTCAAAGACCCCTGAACCAGTACAAGCTTGGGATTAGACAGCATCTCTGAAAAGAAAAAAAAACTTCTGAGTGAGTTGACTGCACCTATGACCCGAGAAAGCCCCAGATTTTTCCCAAAATATGTTGGCAACAAAGCTCTGCTTATCTGTGTTGAAATGGGCCATTAGACTTTTCCCACCTCTAATGGCAGGCACTCAATTACTTTTCAAAACCAGAGTGCAGCTTCACACATAGTGAAAAGTACCTGTGTTTGTGCAAAAGGTGCACAGCCACACAAAGCCCACAGATGTGTTCAGATGAACCAACAACAATACCCCTAAGCTACAGCAGCAATTAAAATAATAGAAGTATAAAAGATTAAATCAAATATTGTGGCATATTAGTTGTACGAGAAAGTAACCTTATATATTAGTTGAGAGGTAGCATGTGAACCTGAAAGCAAAAGCAGTATTTTATTTGTGGCTGTCTATTAACAGACAGAACTGACCTTGTGTAAGTAGATGGAACATTTGAATAGTAGCACTAAGGGCCTTGATGGTGTCTCAAATTTATTTGCTTTCATGATCTTAAACAAGTAAATTTGCAATAAAAACCTGTCTTTCCACAGAAAATGGTACTGAACTAGTCATGACTAAAATAAATGATGACATTTCCAATTAAAAAAAAATGTTTTCACATGTTAAAGCAATTTTGACTTTACATACAAGTCAGCAAAGAGACAGGTAACTTTGCATAGAAACTTTTAAACTGACTGGCACAGAGAGGCAAAAGATATAATTTGGCATGAAAATTTTGGACATTTTCAAATCCCTCCCCCATTTTTTTGGATAAGTTAATCTCAGCACATACCTCAAAATCAACAAATCAACAATCAACTTACCTTTGCCATTTGCAGTAATCTTCTGTATCTGCTGAGACATTTGAGCTAAGAGAAGAAAAAGAAAAACTTTCAGACAAGAAACAATGGTTCTGGTTTAGAAAGATTTGTAAAATGAAAGAAACAGCTCCTTGGCTTACAGTAGGAAAACAGCAGAATGGTGAAAAAAAACATTTTCTGGCTACTGAGCAAGAGAGATGGTGGAGTTACATGACAGAGATCTTTCTTCTGAAGGAGATGGAGGGGTGGCTCTAGGACTTAAGGAAGTTCTAAATACGGAAACTGTGCCAATCAGCGCTGATCTTTATTCACGTTTCTGTGGAGGATTTTGTCATTTCCCATGCACATTTAGCCTAAGGCAGGCAGAAGAGTGAGCAGAGAAGAACACTGGGGTGGGGAGCAGCAGTTTGGGACAGAGGTGAATGTTGTGTCCAGCTGTCCTGAGAGGTGGCTGACATGAGCAGCAGTTCCCCCATGGCTTGGGTGGTAGAGCCATCCTACCCTGCAGTTCAGAACCAGGGAGTGACTGAGGCTGGAAAAGGCCTCTAAGAGCATCGAGCTCAACCATTCCCCCAGCACTGCCAGGTCAGCCACTAAACCCTGTCCCCACATGCCACATCTGCCTGTCTTTAAATCCCTCCAGGTGACTCCACCACTTCCCAGGTGAACCTGGGCCAATGTCTGACAGCCTTTTCCATGAGGAAATTTTTCCTAATATCCAATTTAAACCTTCTCCAGTGCAACTTGAGGCTGATTCCTCCTGTCCTATCACTTGTTACTTGGGAGGAAAGACCAAGCCCCCACCTTTCTCCTTTTGGGTGGTTTTTCTAGCACTGTTCTGGTAAAGGAATTAATGAGATCACTGATCCATATCAAAGAGACACATATTTGCTAGAGACAGTGCAAGTGATAATATAGTTGAGACTAAGGAAGTACGTGGCACTGGGTGGGGTTTAGGCAGCAATATAATTTTTAAAAAACAGTCTAAAAAAGTATCAAATCAATAGAAGTTTTAAGATGTTAGTAAGTATTTGTAGCTAGCCAGCTGGTTAAGAAATTATTTCAGTTGAGCTTCAAATAGTAAGCTATAAGGAAGTGAGATCTTGTACTAGAAGGTACCAATCTCATAAAGAATTTGAGTTCAACACTACTGCATAAACAAACCTAGTGACTAATTTGATGAAGTAATCAGTAATACAAAGCTACACAAGGACAGTCTTGGCAAGTAGATGTTCTTTACTCTGGGCAAAATAAATGTCAGCCATGCATGGGCAATGCCTTCTGCAGGACTCCAGGCCTGCTTACACAGAAAATGGCTTCACAGTGATCCTTGTCTTGTATCTTATTTCTTTCCAGTTTCTGAAGGCAACAAAACAAAGCCCTGCAGCCCTTCCCTGGGTCATACAGAATCTCTCCCAAATCCTTGGCTGTGGCAACATTGCAAAATTTCCTCACAGAACGTTGTGTGCACTTCCTTCCTCCTTGTTTTTTTCTTTTCTTTTTTTTTTTTTTTTTTAAATTTTGGCGTAGGTTTACTTGTTTGGGTTTGTTTTCTTTTTGAATTTCCTTTAAGACAGTCTCCACCCTCCCCTCAGAAATGCTTCTGATGTGGAAACGCTGTCAGCAAACCACAAGAGCGGAACATCTTTTCCCAGCTGTCAGGAAGCACGTGTTGAAAGTGCAGCTGTCAGGGGGAGGACGGGGCTGTTTGTGCATTTTGCTGTTCTGGGAGCCTGCTTTTATCAGAAACCTTCACAAACAGCCCTCAGGAGCCCTGGCTGCTGGGGCAGAAACCCTCAGGCCAAAGCTTTTTCTAAAAAGCTGCTTCATTTTGTGTGTGGGTAAAGGGGAATAGTTACACAGTAAAAGGAGCTGTGAATTTGGCCATACCTTCTAAAAAACCTGAAGTTTAGGTGTCACCAGAAAATGTCATGTACAGCAGCTTGAATGGTGTGCAGGCTCCCTCAGGATGCACAGCCTGGGTGTTCAGGTGCTGGTCCAAACGCCTGGTTTCTGTTTGGAAGTGAGAAGTTTGCTTCCATGGGGATTGTTTTTCAGGCAGAGCTTGTTGTTACCTTTGGACTAAAGGGAGTTTTTTGTTTCAGCATGTGTGCAGAGAGTTTTAGAGCAGCAGTAAGAAAGATACTGTGTGAGCTTGGAGTTCCCTTTTTATTAGATTTGCAAATTTCCTGCCTGGGATTAATGTGGTTGTGCATGTAAGGAGAACAATAAATTTGACAAAGAATAATGAGCTTCTAGAACATTGCAGAACAGAGCAGAAGTCATCCAGCCAAAACGAGTAAGTTAAAATGTCAGAAAGGGAAATATGTATGGCTTGGTGCTGTGACAATATTCCGCCTCAGGCGAGCAGGTGGAAGGGAATAAGCCAAACTGAACTCTCATTTACAAGGTCAGTTCTTTAACTTGAGGATGAAAATAGTGTGATAGTGTTCTGTGGTAAGGCTGTGATGGCATCACACTGTGTCTGTTCTGTCACAGGCTTCCAAGGAAATTGGTGTGTTTCAGCAGAATGATAAGAATTATTGTGTGTATTTATTCTCAGTCCCAGTTTCTCATCCTGAGAGGTCCTGCAGTCTGGAGGAGCATCTGCTGCAGTGGATGTCTGCAGAAGGTTTGCCAGAAATCACATGGACTGGCAGTTATGTCTGGTAATGAATTACATCAAGGCTTCTGTTTTGTCTGCAAAAAGGTTTTACTGATACAGGCAGGTCACTGAATACTGGATTTTCACACTCCTACTCAAAAAGGCTATGGGAGCAAGTCTTCTGTTTATTTCATGTATATGGTGTTTGATTGTGAGAGAATTGTTTTTTCTGGAGGACAAGTAAGAGAAGAAGAGGAAAGGATCTCTTTTCTATGCATATTTAAGGAAGCTTTAAATTTCTTCTGGTTATGAATGAGAATTTTGACGTAGTGAATGCTTTTTAGTTGACTGCACATGGCAAAGAACATGTCAGCAGGTGAAAGGAACTTTTGGGTACCAAATTTGATAAACCTAGCAGCTCCCAAATCCTCCAAAGATGAAATATTCTAAAATGTTGTGTATGTCCTCTGAATCATCTCCCAGCAGTGGAAAAAGAAAGAAAAGATTGACGAAACACCAAAAACTGGGTGCATTTCTCTTGGGATAGATTCAAACATCACTGCATGAAAAGTGTTCCAGACAAATGTTTTCAGGAATTGCTGTAAGGATGCAGGATAGAGTGCTCTGTTAGCTTAATCACTCAGCTGACTCACAGATGTAATTTAAACTTTTTTAACATCTGATAAAAATTAAACTTCCCCACCACCACCCCCACTTCAACACTTAACATATTTAATAAAGAAACTGTTTTTTAAAAAAGGACATATTCCAGGACTGACTATATCTATTTTTCCAGCCTTTTCCAAGACTTTCTTGGTGTACTCTGAGGTGTATCTGAGGAGTATCTGCCCCTCTGTGCAGTCATCCATCAGTTATATGAGGAGCAGCAATGGCTGGCTGTGTGTGGGCACCTGCAGCAGATCAGGAGCAAATCAGTTCTGCCTCTTGGTTTGCACAGACTGCTGGAAGATTTTCTGTCAACTTGGATCAGCTCCTTGAGATCACTACCAACTGAATTTTACTCATGAAACCAATGTGGAGTAATGCCTGGGGAATCATCAAGCAATATTAAAATAATGGTAAGAGAAGGAAAAATATTTCCAGGATTAATTCCCTCCACAGCCAGAAGTTACTGACCTCTCCTCTGCCACTGCTCATACTCTGATGGGTATTGCTGCAGAGCTGGAGGCTGTTTTCCAGCTGCATCTGGAAATGCTGGATGTTAAGAAAACAAGTGCAAATCCTGGTCCATTGCCAGTAAAGGGCACTGTGTGACAGTGACAGGCTGTGATGTGTGTTTCTGAACTGAGGAACTTGCTCATCCAGTAGTGGACAGCAGCTAAAAATGTCCTTGAGGAGCTGGATCAGTCACACACGAGTGGCACAGAGAAAGTTTGAGGTGTTATCACAGACCATGATCATATTGTAATCATCAACTGATTTCACATCTCTGAAAGAAGGGATTTCTCTCATTTGTCTGAAAGAATTTCTAAGGTACATGGAAGTGTGTGCTGTGTGAAATACAAGTTAAGACAGATTTCAAGTGCTCTTTTCAGTGTTGCACTGTATCAGTGAGGAAGTGTAAAACCAAATAATAATTATTAGCTCCTGTTGTATTAAAAGTAGAAGTTCCAGGGTGAAAGCCCCAGTGATATTCTGTCATTATCAGCCTTCTGGTTCCTTTAGCTACTTTCCAGGTTTAATTTCTGTTGCCATTTGGAGAGGGTGTTGGATATCAGTCATCCTACCTTTAATTGTGAAAGGGTGCAGTGAGGGAGGCCCAGTGTAGTTCACTGCCTTGCTTATCTCCCAGCAGATGGTGCCATTGTGAAATGTAATTTATACCCAGACAAACTGGGCAGTCCAGTTTCTGTAAATTGTGAATTGTAGAACTTCCAGACTCCTCAAAAAAAGTCAATGGTAATTTCCTTAATGTTCTTGTAAATATTCAAATCCATGGAGAAAAATTAATTTTTTATTCTTCTCTAGGCAGATATAAAGAGATGCATTTAAAAGAAAAATAATGGATGCAAATGTCCCACTTTCAAGAGAAGACAATATGCCCTGAAAATCTATGTAGAAAGAACTTGTTTCATTCCCAGCTCACCAGGGATTTGTCTAGACTTGTGAAAACAGCAGTGTTGTTACAGTTCTATTATCTGTGAGTATACTGAAACAGGAATTGATAAGTAAGCAAAACAGTTCACAGCTGTAAGAAATCAGAGCAGTTAAACCATTATATGTGTCAGGAATTTAGGGATTAGAAAACAGAGCTGTTCTTGATTTAGTTACTGGAAAACTTGTGTTGACTTCAGTGTAGATAGACATCGATTTCTGAAATTTTAAAAATTTTAAAATAAAATTTAGAAAAATCCTAAACATTTGTAGATATACCTCTGTAGCAATCAACTGTATTTAGAATCAGTGAACCTATACACGAAATTATGTGGAACCTCCATTATCAGGGACAAGATTTCTGAGCCCAAAAATGTTCAATCAAAAAATCAGTGAGCTAGAACTGGAAAGCGACACACACAGAGCCTTCATCTTTTCTGCAGAAAGTGAGACTGCCGTCAGGAATGGGCATTTTGAGACCAGGAGACCAAGTCTGGGGAGGGGGCAGAAATTTGGCTGGAACTGGTGTGTGAGATGTGAGATGATGTGAGATGTGAGGTGAGAGGTGTGAGGTGTGAGATGTTTGTGCTGCAGGTCCCTGCTGAGAGCACATGGAAAGAAAGAGCTGCAATGTGCTGGGAACTCCGAGCTCCCTTTCCTGTCCTAAGGGACTGGCTGAAAACACTCTATTTGCAGAGGGAAAAATTTGAAACTCTTATTCAGCATTTTTCCCTTTACTTAGGGAAATAGACTTTGCTTCTCATTTCAGCAAAGCTCTGTTCAGTTGCCAGAGCTGGTGGCTCTTAGGAAATGTCACATGTGAGCAAGTAACAGAGGTTCCAGCCAGTAGAAACAGGGATTGTGAATTCCCAGATGAGGTTTAGTGTGTAAGGGTCCAATTCATTGGCAGTAGATTAAATGTGATGATTCCCGTGGGTTTCAAAGGGCATTCAGTCAGATTATAATGGTTATTCTGGCTGCTACAGAAGGTGTGTTGCATTTCTGAGGTCAATCTTGCTTTTCCTTTATAAAAGGGATTGAATAGAGTTCTTGATATGATTTGTATTAGAATAAATTTGATCTTATGTAATTCAGAAATATGTATCTTGAGAGATGACAATAAAATGGCTGTTAGGAAAATATGCATTTGTGTTACTGGCACAGGTACTTTAAGTTTACATCCTTTAGATCAATGTGATTTCCAGTTTAATCACGGTCCAGTTTAAAGATGGTCTCAGAATGTTCTTGTGTGTTTGAAATGTTTTTCTCTCAAGTTTCACGTTATTTGGCCTAAATTCCTGCAGTAGAATTTAATTCTTGGGTTTTGGTCAATAGCAGCTTGATTTTCCTCTCCAAGACAATGTTGAGGCTTGTCAGGAATGTGACAGTTTAATCAGCCTGTAGAATCTTGTGAAATGGACTTGGGAGCGACACCTGGCAACAGCCTTGGGTTTGGCACCATTAAACCTTAATCCTGAGCTGTTCCTAAAGCTGGCCTTTCCACTTGAGCCTGAAACTAGCCTGGCTCTGACCCGAGCCCAGCTGACCCTCTCTGAGGGACATTGGCCCACCCTCACTCTCCATCCCCCTGCAGGGCTCAGAGGAACCTTTGTCCCCCCATGGGAAAGACTGATGTGGTTTTGCTGAGCTTTTTATGTCCTGCTGAATTCTTTTACGGGGAAAGGGGGAAGGCGAAAATCTCCTTCCTTCCTATTTTTTGTTACCAATAGCAAAAGTTGATCTACCTTTGTTCTCCACCTGCCACGTGTCCTCCTGCTCTTTTCCTTTACCTGTCTCTGGGGACCATGGTTGGCAGCTGACCAAGCCACCAGTCTTTTGTTGGTGGTTGTTTGAAACAGCCTGGGCTGAGCAGGACAAACACTTAGTTAACAGCTTAGTCTTAATTGCTGTGACTATTGTACCATTCTGTAAAACAGCCAGAGAGGCTGGTTCATACATTGTTAAATAGATGTGTGTTTTCCTTCTGTTTCCTTTTGTAAAATTCCACGCTGAGGTGGGTAATACAGTCATTGAAGTAGAGTCATAGCTTGAAAATACTGGTTTGGGGGAAAAACTACAGCTTTCATTCACCCCAGGAGGAAAGAAAGGGATTTCATATGAACAGTGAAGCTTATGAGAACTGTCTGTCTCATTTATGGACTTCTGTGAATGTGTTTTGTATTGTTTTAGGCAGTGTTTTAACAAGCCTGGAAAATGTTGCTGGAATTAAAAAAAAGCATTTATTCTGTCCACAGGGAAAAGAACAAAGAGATTAAGAGTTGAGCACTCAGTTTTCAAGAATAACTAAATCACAGCTTGGGGAGTTCTGGGTCACACAACTTGAGAAACACTTTCTGAAGGGCTTGGTTTCAACTCATTTTGTCAGGCCTGTAGGCTTCAGTCAGTGTCAGGGCTGCAGGGAATGGCTTAAGTCTGACTTAAAAGAAGACTGATACACTGAGAGGAATACCCTGGACAAGGGAGAAGTGTTCTCTGTTTCAGATTGTGCCAGTGCTGCTGCATATTTCTGCTGAGAATTGAAATTCCATCCGATTCTTTTCCTGAGGGGTTTAAGGTTTGTGACTGTATGTCCTTTGCACTGTCCTAACTGCATAAAATAAAATCTGGTGCAGACCCATGGTTTTGATATATGATGGTAGTATGAGAGATCCACCTGTCAGTTCTAGTCTCACACCACAATACCTCTGCCTTTTGAGATAATTTGAATTTATTGTGTAACCTACAGTAAAGCTGTTCTTTGCCACAGCAAAAATGGGAGATCTAGAAATGGAGGTAAAGGGGGAAAATGAGTATTTATGTCCATCTGTTCTCTGAAAGAGTCCTCTGTTGGGCTGAAGGGAAATATTTGTTCAACTATCTGCTGAGGTCAAGTAGCAAAGGTAATTTGTGTTCCTAAATGGTTAACGGTGACTTAAAAATACCCATATTGACAGGAACTGCAGGATAATGTCATTGGAACTTCTTGTTTTTTTAATACACCTTAAGAAATTAAACAAAGCAAATGCATTTGGTAGCGCCCTCAGGAAAAGTCCAGTCACTTCCTGACCAGTAATCTGCCTGGGAGCAGCAGATACATTCTCATTGTTTGCCATTTCCAGTTTCCAGTAATGGGAACGATTACTTGATCTAGCCAGTTTCTGCTGAAGATCTGGGACAACATACAAATTTTAATGGCAAATTTTTATCCGTTTCCATAAAACAACAAGGGAAAAAAACCAACAAAAACCCTAACGTGGTTTTGGTACCTGGAGGCATCACCTCTGATAATGAATATTGTTTTATTTTGGAATTAAAGTGTCTGTTCTTCAGGAACGAGATGTATCTTGCTCTTCTGGTGATTTTCTTGCAGTGTAAGTTTGGTAGCTAAATCTCTGGGTGGGTACATGTGTTTCTGGTTTGTCTGGGGTTGGTTGAGGCTTTTTACAGTTTTGCATTACTGTCTCTCACTCTGTAACCTTTGAAAATAACATTTCTTCTCTTTTTTTCTTTCCCCCAGGTTCAGAACTTTATGCTCAGGGGAAAGGTAGGAAATGGTAGCTTTTTTTGGTTGTTTTGCTGGTGTTTTTAATGTACAAATTTAATATAATCAATTTATATACAAATTTGATATAATTTAATGAATTCTTTGGTTGTGGGTATGCATCCATAACAGAGTTTATTTGGATTTGCTGTATAATAGCTCAGTATGAAATTTGGTTGTATGAAAAAAAAAGGAAAGGGTTTACTTGGTGGTGTTTCTTGGTATAGTGTAAAAACAGAGATGTGCTCATACCTTAATAAATGTTTTGATGAACTCTTTCCTGGAGTAATTTGCTTTACTGAGCCACAAAAGAGGTAGGAGAGAAAATTAGCATTTTGTTTTGATATGTAAAAATCCCTCTCATGCCCACAAGGAAGGAGGGAGGATAAAATTACAGAATGTAAGTTAAGGGCACTGTCTCCTGGTCTTGCAAAAGAATTGATCAGGTCAGAGCAGAGTTCAGGAATTGTGTTCTGAAAGGAACATATTTACCTTTTATCTTATCATCCTGCTGGCTCCCAGCACGTACATTCTGCATGCTTCCTATTTTCCATCACCTGGCAGAAATGTTTGCTCCTTGCTGTCATGTGATTTATTCACATGCAAAAAAATTCAGTTTTTCACTGATTTTATGCCGTGGACTCTCTCTAGCAAGGACAGACACATTATAAATAGCTGGGAAGTGTGCAGGACAAGGGACTTCTTTAGAGACAGGGAAGTTTTTCTATTTGCATAGCAATTTCTAATACAAATCCTGACCAAAATGGGCATAGCCCAAAAGTGTAAATTCTAAAGGAAAAGAAAGTGAATGAACTAATACATCTTTCTCTACACTTGTCCCTCAAGATGTGAGAATATAAATATCAATTATACCAGGAGTCTGAGAGTTGTAACATTTGAACTACAAATTATTTTTCTTGCTGTGGTTATAGAAATAGAATGTATTTCTATGCACATACATTTCTATACACATATACATACTTATATAAATACTACTATGAACTTCATTTCTAAAAGCACTTATCAATTTAAATGGCAATATTCCTATCAAATGAAATAAAAATTTTCAAATTAATTTCTGAAATTTAAATGTAGCAGCTTGAGACAACTGTATTACATTGAACTAATTTAAAATAAATATAACTTTTTCTTTTTTATCTTCTATCAAGTTTTTACTTTCAACAGTGTTGAAATCAGGGTTCAGCCGTCTGTCAAAGTGAAGAATGGAGCTCCCATGTCAATCACCTGCCATGCTGATATTAGCAAAAATACTGACTTCCAGCTGAAGCATAATTTTACAATTTTTAAGGATGGGAAGCTTGTGTTTATGACCGTATCAGACAAAGAAGATGCACACTATGAAATACCTGTGGCCAAATCTTCAGATACAGGAGACTATGAATGCACTGTGAAAGCAGATGGAAAGCTGGGTTTCAGTAACTCCATCTATGTTTGGGTAGCAGGTGAGTGCTCTGTCAGTCATGGCAGATGAGATACAGAGAGAGAGGAACCTTACAGAGAAGGTATAATAGTGCTAAACGGGGTCTCTTGCGAAGTGTGTTTTATCCTTGACATCACAGTGCTTGATGAGATTTTGGTACTGATCCCCTATGTTAGGGCACAGAAATGAACTCAGGACCCCAAGGCTCCCGGAGAGATCAGTGCTAGTCAGGAACACAATCTGTGTCACCATCCCCACTATCCTGAGCCCCTGCTCCCTAGACTAGAGAAAGCATTATTTGTGGGAGTTGTGCCCACCCCAGTAACCATGATGAGGGGTGGGCAGATTCCTGGAAATGCTGGAATAACGTACAGGGATGCCCAGGGTGTGAGAGCCATCACCAAAGCCAGCATCAGCCATAGGCTGCTCCTGCAGACCATGCTGTATCAGTCTTGTTCTTTCATCTCTGATGAGGACAGAGGCCACCTCCATCCGTACACTTTCTAGTCATGTTCTTGACTGCAGGTGACATTTTCCCCTGGGAAAAGCATCTTGGAAAGAATTTGTCAGCACTGAGTAGTTACTGGGTCATCTTTTGGTTCTTGCACACTATCTGCATCTGTTGATCTGTATAAATTATTCCCACAGTCATCAGAGATACTGTTTACTTCAGGATTATGCAATGTTCTGGGTTTTTTTCTTGTTTTCTGTTGTAAGGAATGACCAAGCCAATCCTGACTGCTGACAAAAGAGAAGTTCTAGAGGGTGAAGTTGTGAAATTACGTTGTGAGCTGCCAGAAGAAGTCCCTCCTTTAGAGTTCTTTTTCCGGAAGATAAAGACAAATTCAGCACCTAAGGAAAAACGTGTACCTGAACAAACCCAAAATTTTTCTGAAGTGGAATATTACGTTGAAGAGGGAGATAATATTTTACAATTTGATTGCTTTGGCAAGAGACAAGTAAGATCTGGATGGGAGAGCTCACAGCACAGCAACAAAACGCTTGTTACAGTCAAGGGCAAGTTGCTTAACTTTTCTTTTTTCATTTCCTTGCTTCTACAGATAAAAACTGGGTCACATGTAGATATGTATATCTATCTATCTGTATGTTTATATGTATTCTCTTACAGAACCATTTATAAAGCCCACCCTGATCACCAAGCCCTCCAATAATGTTACAGAAGGAGACAAAATAGAATTTGAATGCTCAACTGTTGTAGCTCAAATTCGTGACATTGAAATCATCTTCCAGAAAAACAGAACAATACTGAACAGTGTACGAGATAAGAAATCTTTGAAATATTCTGCAGTAGCTACTCAAGAGGACAGTGGGGAATACCTGTGTAAAGTGGAGCAAGGAGCAGTGTCTAAAACCACCAAACTGAATGTCTTTGTGTCAGGTAAAACCTCTCTTCAGCCAAGATTTTACTCAAAACATTAATATTAATATTTAAATTTAAATTTGGCAGAACTCAAGATCCAAGTGTAACCTCTAGGTCCAAGTGTAAATTTTCTGCAAGTTAAAGGCTAGTTAGATTTTAGTTTCTGATTTTTGCCCACCTATACTTCCCAACTAAAATAATATTCTCAAACAACCTGTGAAAAGTGGTTTCAAGCAATTGCTAGGTTTCTGTTTTCCCTGAAAGTACAATAATATTAAAATAACACAGCTCTTTTGTTCCCAAATTATAAACTATCAGTATGTCCTTCATTCTGTATACTTTGAGATAAGTAGTCATATTCTTCCAGGCTCACTTTGAATGAATCAGCTCTCTTTTTATCTTGCAGAATTATTCCCCAAGCCAATGCTGTCTGCTTCTATGACTAAGTTGGATGAAAATAAAGATTTAATTTTGAGTTGCAGCATTAATGGTTACCGGAAAGCCAATTTCTCCATAGTACGGAAAAGTTCCAGTGGAGACATCCTGTTGAAAAATACCAGAGTCTTAGCAATTAAAGTTAATGTGAATGATACTGGATCTTACACCTGCAAAGCTGATGTAAAAGGAATAGTCAAGGAGAGCAAACCTGTAAGGATAAGTGTTTATGGTGAGTTGATACAGAGGCTTAGAACCACCTGGGTGGGGGCAGGATCTAAACCAGAAGCTTGTAAATAAGGACATTTAAAGAATCAGTCTCTAGTCCATGAACTAGTTAGTTCTTACAGCATGAGTTTCTGTGGGCTTTAGCTGCAGAGGATTTGGTGTATTGTGATATAATCAAGTCATGCTTTCCAGGGCTGGCCCTCGGAGAGGGGAGTTGGAATGGCTTCCTGCTGGCCCCTAGGTTCTGCTAGGGACTAGATAAACTCTCATTCATTACTGTTTGCAGGAGCCAGAATGTTCTGCAAAACTTTCACTTTGATCTGAAGCTCACTCAGTGTCTGCTTTGAATCCCTGACCCTCCAGGCAGAAAGCCAGGAGAGCCAGAGGTCATCTTTTTGGCTCTACTCTAGAACAGCCAAGGGTTCATTGCTATAAACACAGCCCCCTGACCAGCTCACCAGCTGGGAATCCTCAGCTCTGCTCCCTCTCATGGAACAGGCACAGTGGTTCTCCAGACTGTCCAAAGGATGGACTGGATTGTTCACTGTGCTGCTGGGACAGAGCCCTGAGGAGCTGTGTGATCCCTCTCAGGTCATGGAGCTTGTTCCTTGGGTCAGAACTACTTTTGGAGTTTGGATAATCCACAGCTGTGTCACTGATCCTTTCCTTGTTTTGCTTCATATTGTCCCTGTGTGCTGCTTTATTCAAAGTCCCATGTTCCATTATCTATGCTATTGATTTGTTCAATTCCCCCATTTCCATTCTATCGATGAGGAAGAGCTTCCCAATATAGACTGTATGTGCAAACTAGCTAAATATTGTGTATTTATGTTTTCTACAAAAGAATATTGTGTCTTTTGGGCTTATGCAGTGTAATTTGCAACATTAATTTTTTTTTTAATTCACCTTTTAGCTCCAGTCTCCAAGCCAACTCTTTCTGTTGCCAGTGGTTCACCAGAGGTGGTATTAGGGAAGCCTTTGCTATTAATCTGTCATTCAGTGATGGGAACACCACCAATAACCTTCACATTCTACAAAGGGGATGAAATTAAGAAAAATGTGACTAATGACACATATGCTACGTTCTTGGATGAAGAAATTGGACTAAATGACAATGGAGGATACAAATGTGAGGCTAGAAACAATCACTCCAGTGGTGTGAAAACTAGCAATATTCTAAATGTCACAGTGATAGGTAAGTCTGTTTAATTCTTCTTGTCGAATGTCATATTTAGAGTCTTGAAACTGTAGCAGCCAATGGTGGACTAAGCAAAATGGATGTGAAATGTTTACAAGTTCTTGCTCACTTGACTTAAAACAATTGCCTTTCACAGCACAGTAGTCCAGGACCAGAGCAAAGTCAGTTCTTGATCTTTGAAAAAGAAGAGGCGATTTCTCTCTGCCCAGGAATTTTCAGTTTTGCATCCTGGTTTAAACCCAAATTGTGTTGGTCTTAATGAGATGAATTTGTGGTTGATAGGCTGTTTTACTTTGGAGTTTTGACACTGAGTTGTGTATGACTAGAACAGATGAATCCAGAATTGTTGCATTTCTTCTGAGTCAGCTGGATTATTGCACACTCTCCAGTTGCTGAGCTTCCAAACAGGGCTTTTAATGCAATGTTTGCATTCACTCAGACTACAGCACCTTAGGGCTCACCTTAAATTCATCTGTTCCACTGTTTACTAACAGTAGAGAGAAGCTGAATGTTAAAACTCTGTTTTATCCAGGGAGATTTAAAGTGAAGGTATTTTGAAATAACAAGGTACCAATAAACACACACAAAGCATAATCTTGGTGCATTAACAAGTGGGTATTTCTTTGCTGGAACTGCTGGATTCTTGCTGTCAGAGCTGTGGTTTGGGATATATTGTGACACTGTTTAGAAGTTCTGAAGAGAAGGTCATTTTTTTGAGTCTGGTGAGCCAGTCTTCCACAGTCCACCACTGGTGAGGTGGTGACTTCAAATTCTCTGTATTCTGTCCTTTCTGTCTGTGTAAGATCTGGAAAAGGACTTATGTTTTCCAGAGCAATTCTCTCTGTCAGGGGCTCAGTCATAGTAACCCATGTCTGATATTTAAATCTGCTCCCTAATACAAATACAGCTTTCACCAGCATCTTTTCATACCAAATCTGGTTTCCTTCCTCTGCTTCTGTACCAGTGTTGCCTTAATGATTCCTTCTTTACATCTGCTTTCTGTTATCCATAGCCCTTCCTCAAACACATTTATAATAATTCCAGAGAATTTTTCATTGGGAATTTTAGCAAAATATGCTTCATATCCCAAAAATTTTGCAAAGCTGCTGGCATTCTATATGTCTTACATCACACAATGTGTGTTCATTTTCTCCCCCCGTAATTACAAAGGCTGAAGCTCATCTGCTCCTAGGCTAGCTCTGTGTATGCTCATATGCTTCATTTGCAAACCAGCAGACTTAAAAACGATGGTTTGGCTATGCACATTGTTCAGATGCAAACTAACTTCTCTCCTTGTGTTTGCTATATTCTGTAACCGTTGAAAGTTGGGATTTGCTTATGCCTTTGGAAAACTTGATCAGTTAGTTCCTGACACCCTCCATTGTATATATTGTTACAAGAATACCCTTGCCACAGAGTTAGCATCAAACAGCAGAGCTCTGAAAGCAGAACTGCACAAATGGCACCATAATTATTTACACAATGGAACTGCTGAGTGTATTATTTCTGGAAATTAAATCATTTTTTAGGCTAGGGCCATGGGGGCATCCAGAGGATTTTAATGAAGGAGACTGACTGACCTCTGTGGAATGGATATAATTTCTTCCTGTGTCTGCTTTGTTTCTTTATTGTGCCCTCTCTATTTCTGGGTGTATAAAAATATTTACTAGAGGATGCTGTCTGGCAGAGACTTCAGAAAGATTAATATTGTGCATTCAGTCTCTGTTTAATTAAGCATTAAAGCAAGCATTTCTACAGTATAATATTTTGTCATCAAAGTTATTTCTAATAGTGGTAATATTTGGGGTTTTTTTGTGCCTTCCTCTGTAGTACCAATCAGGGATGCCAGTTTGGGCAGCGTTCCATATGGAGAAGTAGAAGTTGGCAGTGATACTGCTTTCCTCTGCTCTGTGAAAGAAGGATCTTGGCCAATTGACTTCAAGTTTTTTAAAAAAACTGATCATGAAGTTCTTCTGCACGAAGTAAGGGAATACTCAGACAGAACCATATGGCACAAGAAAACAATGAAGAGGAGGGACACAGGGACCTATTATTGCATGGCTTCGAACCGAGCCAGCGTGGACGTCAGGAGCCGTCCAATAACCATCAGTGGTGAGCTCATTAATGATAAGTTGCCTGTTCTGTCACCTTGATAGGTGAGGGCATCTGATTTGAGATGTTCCTAAGTATAACTCCCTTATTGGAGTGGTTCATACTACCTAACTGGGGGTTTTTGTTCCACTGCTGTCAGAAGTTAAGCAGAGAGATGTCTTTATAAACAGGGATTGTCCAGCTCACACAGAAAAATTTCACAAAAGCCAAATGAGCAGGATGCAAACTAAAACCAAGCTGTTGATATACTGAGCTGTTGGTCACCAAGGAGAGAGGCTCACTAGAGAACTTGCCATGCAAGTGTCTTTCAAGATCTTCCCTGGTGTGTAAGAAGGTTCAAATGCAAACTAATGTGTAGTGTAGTACACATCACTAGTGTGATGTGTAGTGAAATGAAAGGTCAGGAACTGCAGGATTTGGTAGTGTTGGCCTATCACTATAACTACTCTCTTAAACATGTTTTTTTTTTCTTATTTGCAGTCATTTTAGCAGCTTGGCAAAAAGGAGTCATTGCTGCATTTGTCCTAACAGCCATGGCAGGAGCAGGAGCAGTCGCTTTATGGTGGTTTTTGCGTAAGAAGAAAAAGGGTAAAGAATGGTTCCCTTGTCTTTGTTTGGGAACAGCTGTACTGCAGTTAAACTTGCATTTGTCTCAGCAGCAAAGGCTTGTGGGGGTGAGGCTTCAGAGGTGACCAAACACAATTAAAAGAATCTACTTAGAAATGCCAGGTGACCTAAATTAGGCTGCAAATGTGCTGAAGCTTTCCAAGCATATTGGACAAAACATATAACTAACAGGGCTGGGCAGGCACCAGGGAAGCAAAGGTTATCTGATGTAGGCCAGAATTACACTCTTCCCATGCAGTCCTGGGTCTGAAATTCAGCCCCAGGCAGTGTAGAGGCAGACAGGGCCCGAGGAGGTTTCTGATCCCTTATAGAGCTATAACAATTTGATTTAGGATCCCAACTCGGGTGTAACTGAACTTCTTCTCTAGTCCTCATGAAGCAAATTTAGATTATTAGTTTATGTGATTAGGGTTTTTTTCTTCCATTCTGTAATACAATTTCATTTAGAGTTTTGTCTTTTATCATTAAGGTATTGTTTTAGATCTAGTTATTTCAGAAAATAAGTAAATCTGATTTATTCTGTGATATGCTGTACATGGCAGATTATTTGGGAAGATTTGGAGCATTTGGATGTCCCAGGTTGCTTAAATTGGCTAGGTTAAGATCTGGGGTTTGGGGTCTAGGGTTCTCTGTGAAAGAGAGATTTAAGGGCCCAGGGAGATAAACAGGATATAAGATGAGAGATAATTAATTTTGTGATAGCCAGGAGAAATTATTCTGACAGGAATAGACAATCACTGTATTTTTGGTTTTCATTTTTACTTTTAACCTCTTTACTTGTACAACCTATTAATAGATGTTTTTGTTTTTCTCTGTCAAGCTAAAGGACCATCCATGGAGATGTCTGGGTAAGATGCCTTCCTGTCTGGGTTTCAGCTGGGATAATTTTCTTCTTAGTAGCTGGTACAGTGCTGTGTTTTGCATTTAGTGTGAGAATAATGTTGATAACACTGCTGTTTTAGTTAAGTAGTGCTTACACTAAGTCAAGGACTTTTCAGTTTCCCATGCTCTGCCAGTGAGCAGGGGCACAAGAAGCCAGGCAGGATTGTGGTCAGGACAGCTGACCCAAACTGTCAAAGGAATCTTCCACACCATAGAGTGTCATTCCCAGAGAGAAACTGGGAAGGAATTGTCTGGGAGGCACTGGTCAGTGCTCAGGACTGGGCTGGGCATGGGTCAGCAGGTGCTGAGCAATTGTATTGAGCATCACTTGTTCTTCTTGAGTTTTACTCCTCTCTCTCTCCTCCTATTATTATTAATTATTATTATTATTATTAATTATTATATTTTACTTTATTTCAATCATTAAACTGTTCTTATCTCAACTGTTCTTCCCTGGGTTTTACCTTTTTCCAATCCTTCTCCTTGTCCTGCTGGGAGCAGGGTGGATAAGGGAGGGTGCTTAGTTACCAGCTGGGGTTAAACCACAACAATCCTTTTGGCACCCGACGTGAGACTCGAAGTTACCAACAAATCCAACCAGTGCACGTTGAAACAAGTTTGTTACAAGCATTCCTTGCGGTTTAATAGCCACTGATCAGCATGTTGGTTTGTTTGCTCTCAGAGCTGTGCCCTCCAGCACAGCTTGCACTACTGTTCCCTGCTGACAGGGCAGGGCTGAGGGGGCTGCTTTAACTCACCTGGCCGGGTCCCAGCGCTGCCGTCACCTGTGCGTGGGGAGACACCTGTTGGGAATTTCTCACAATTACATCTTTGACCCGATTCCTCGGACAACCAACCTGCGGAGGAGAGACATCTTCCCGCGGCCTCCCTTTCTTTTCTAGCCTAATTACCAGAGCATTCGAGAATTAGGAAAATTTTGAATACACTTGGGATGTTGGAACCAGCAAGTAGCTGAATGTGGTTCAGCTCTTGTTTAGGGTCAAAAAATGATTTGCAGCTACTCCAACCCCCCGTGACAGGCCCAGTGGGCACTCAGACTCCAGTGACAGGCACTGTGGCTACTCAAACCCTGGCAATGGGATTACTCACCCCAGGGGTGGTGATGCAGCTCAGCCAGAGGCCCAACCTCTGTCTGTAGCAGTTGCCCCTGAAAAAAAGGAAGAGAAATGCACAGGAAAGATGGCTTGTTTAGTAAAGAGGGACAAAGCAGGGTGATGACAAGAACAGGAGGAAGAGGCAGAACAAGAGGCACTTGATCTCTATCCCTGAGTGAGCTGCAGGATATGCAAAAGGATTTCAGCCATCATCCAGGTGAGCATGTTATCACCTAGCTGCTCTGATGCTGGGGTAATGGGGCTGGTGGTGTGGAACTAGAGAGTAGGGAAGCCAAGGAGCTGTGATCATTTTCTAGGGATGGGTGAATTGACAAGCTGATTGGAAGAATAACACAAGTCCTCAGCCTCTGGAGACAGCTCTTGTCCAGGAAAGGTATTTCTTCAAGGAAGATGTTCTGTTTCACCCAGGCAAGTGTACCATAATGGAAAGAGGTACCCAGTACAGGAGGGAATCAGCCATGCTTAGAGGCAGATAATTTTTTGTGACCCAAACAATACACAGTCACTCACAGATCCAGATGAAGTCTAATGTGCTCAAACCACATATCAGAAACTTGTACACCAGAGTGCACCATCATCCTACACCAACTCATTGGCAGTGTTGTCTGGAGACACAAAGAGGCACCAGTGGTGGAGGCAGTGGCTCCCCAACTCTAGCAGTACACAGGAAAATCTCTTCCTCCCTTGTCCCTGCTGTGGAGAAACTGGTTGAGCAACTCAAAGAGGATTTCCATTCTACTCCTCCCATGCACAGTCCAGAATCTCAGCTGGTATCAGAAAGTGTTGTTTGGTCAAGGGAGGACATTGAGGGCACACACCAGGGGAGACCCTGTTTTTTCTGCAGGCCTACAGAGATAACATGAGAAAGGGATGGAAATTCTACCTCAGCCCTAGATGAATGGCAAGGAGAATAATCACAAGAGGGGGTTCTTCCAGGCAAGTTGCTGCTGCTGTCTGCAGTGGGCAGTTCCTCAGACAGAGTGGAAGGGCTGATCTTACTCCTGATCCCATGGAAAGGAATTCTACTCCATTTTCACAAGAAGTGAGTTGGATAAACCTATGACCAAGACTAGAGGGGCTCTGCCTGCAGCCATGGGGAAGAGAGGGACAGCCTTGTTTACTGGACTGTGTGGATCACGTGGCCCACAACGTCAGCCCCCCAGGAGTATAAGGCTGTAGCAGATCCGGGTGCACGGTGTTCCCTGATGTACTCAGGCTGTGAAGGGGCAGAAGCACCTGTGTTTCTGGAGGGGGATTGCAAGAGCTGACTGCTGGAGGCTGAAATCAGCCTGACTGGGGATGTATGGCAGAAGCCCCCACTGGGACTGGCCCAGAGGTTCTATGGGCATAGACTGTCTCAGGAGTAGGTACTTCAAGGACCCAGAAGAATCCTGGTGGGCTTTCAGTACAGCAGCCTTGGAGATGGAGGAAATGAAGCAGCTACCTGGTCTCACCTCCTGGAAGACCCTTCTGTTGTGGGGTTGCTGAAGCCTGAATAAAGGAGGTGCTGGTCGCTGTCACAGCTCGGCCCCGGCGGCAAAACCGCGCCGAGGCTGGGACTGCGGGAGGTGCTGATGGTCACTGCTCAGGGCATCCCTTCTTCTCCTTGGGGTTTTTCTCTCTCTCTCTCTCTCTCTCTCCCCCCTTTTCATTGCTATTATTATTATTATTATCTTTATTTGAATTATTATCTTTATTTGAATTATTAAACTGTTCTTATCTGAATCAATGGAGGTTATCTTTTCCCAGTCTTCCTCCCCAGCCCTCCATGGCAGGGAAGGGGAGTGAGCAACTCAAAGAGGATATAGATTCTGTGATATGGAGGCTGTGTGATATTTAGCTGCCATCTGGGGTTAAACCACCACACCTGCTTTATGATAGTGGTGCAATATTTCTGTGTATAAAGGGCTGTAAGCCTTGCTTCACATGAGTATAGCTTGTTACAGCACACACCTGCAGACAATAGATGGTTGTGCTTCATGTACCACCTGCTAACACAACAACAGGATAAGGAAATACTCTAAAAATAGGGGAAAAAAAAGGCCCTATATTAAGTGAAATACAAGACTGTCAGGTCTGTATTTGAATGCACTTAAATATGGAGTAAAATTGAAAATACAGAGGTCTTAAAGAAGAATAATGCAATAGGGAACATTTTTGACCTTAAAGTTTCCTTGTGCTTCTCCTAAAGCAAAGGTAAAATTTTCATTAGTTTAAGTGGTTAAGAATATGTGGTAGTCAGCATAGACAGTGACTGATCTTTGCACAGAATCATGTCGTTGGTTTTATTGACTGATTTTGGATAATTACATCAAATTTTATGGGTTTGTTTTTCAGTTCTGCCTTGGCTCCAAACTTGACAAGTGAAAAACTACCAAGACAGCCTAGTGATGGAAACTACTATTCAGGTAGGATGTTTTGCTATAAGACTGTGAGTAAGCTGGTTTAATTAAACATTTATTTAAAATTTTGGACATCGTAGCTATTGTTTGGATGGGGCCCAATGTTTTGGGAATACAGAGGGATACCAATAACATTGTCCAAGGTATCTTCTGTCATTTTGTCTTTGTACAGTTTTTATGAGCACATCTTGCACAGATTGGTTTGTAAATCTGCTCAGACACTTCTCCCAGGCAATCAATTGACAATATCACAGATGGAGAAATCATGGTAAAAGAAAATTACTTTCTGCTTTTGACACAGCTGCAAAGAAATTATTTCAGAGAGGAAATTTGAGCTGTGGCTCAAATTGAGTGACGTGGCCACTACAGAGATGTTAACTTGCCTGGGCACCTTTCACTGCAGGATCTCAGTGCCCTTGCCAATGACAGGTGGACATGATATTTAGAGCACCTGACACAGACAAAGTTGCCCCTTGGGTGTTTGTTAGCTGATTATTTAAAAAGCCACATTCTTCCCACCTGAATGTCTTAGGTGGGAATCTAAAAGTAGAATGTGTTATATAGAAATACAGATAATGACAGTAGGAATTGCAGCTGTGTAACTCATTTATTTCATTGGTTACAATAGATATTTTATCAGCTCAACTTTGGCTTTCTTATTTTAGGATCAGGTTACATTGAAGATAATGAAAACCACATGAAATCAACAGATGAGAGTAAAGGTAATTCCTTACTTGAACAATAGATTTTAAAATTATTTTATAATTGGAAGTCTTGATGTTTCCTAATGGTAGGAGTGAGGTAGGAATGACAGGACCATCCCTTTTTTCCCATGTCCAAAACAACACCAATAGGACCCTTTTATCAATTGCATTATGGAGTGTAATTAGATGTGCTGGATCCCAGGCCATCTAATGATGGATGGTATAAAAATACAACTTATACTCAAAATATTAAGTTCTATATAACAAATATTCAGATTTGTTTAAAAAACCCAAGATTTTATACAGATTGCTGCTCGTTTTACTTCTTTGTCCTTTCCTCACTTCTCTGGATCTTGAAATATTTAAGAATTAAATCTAAAAATAACCTGCTATGAAATCTGAATAAAATAATCTGCCAAATCAGTTCTGCAGGATTTCAGTCTGAATGGTTGTCGTGGTTCCTTCCAGCTCTTACAGAAATGTGGTAGAAAACCATCCACACTTAAAGAAAAATAGAGTAGAAAGCAGCAGCTGTTTCTTGTATCTGTAGTACCCAGGTAGGCAGTACCTGTCAGCCAGTGGTGTTAGTAAGTCAGAGGTCTGATCATTGCCAGGCTTTCTGTGGGTATTGTGGCAGAGAAGCATTTTGAGGAGGAAGATGGGTTCTATTCCAAGTGTTTTATGGGGGGCTTGGAGGCAGCTTAGGAGAAAAGTGCTGAAATTGGCTAATTGGCAAAGCAGAAATTTGGAGAATGAGAGGTGATGAGGGAGGCCATGAAAGACATAAAGATGGCTTGAAATGTGAGGGAAGTGGAGAATAGGGAGTGTCCTGCCATAGCAGCCACAGAAAACGAGAAAGTAATGCCAGGGAGAGAAAGGGAGGAGCAGCTGGAGCAGGAATATGGGAGAAGCTATGGTAATTCCCTATTCCATTTTGTGTTGTGCCACCTTTGAAGGTGTTACATTGCAAGTGACAGTTTTAGTCACAATTTGCATGTCCCACAGTTTCAGAAATCTGCCTTTAGCTGGTTTTCTGCCCTTTGGAGTGGGACAACCCTCTGGAATGGGCTGGCCTTACAACTTAGCAGAGTGACTCCCATCTGCCATCAGTAGAGCCTGGTCCTGCACTTGTCCATTAGTTGCAGTGGCAGCAGGATCAGGCCCACAGCTCAAACAAAGCATGCAGTCCTACAAAGAACTTGTAGGTTCTACACCAAGTTCAATTCTACAAACATCTTCTTGATATTTTTGGGGCAGGACCTGACCTTGAGAGTGCTGAGGTGGATTACACTGAAGTTGAAGTCTCCACGCTTGATCCTCACAGAGGTAATGACCTGTCCAGCCTCTATGGTTTTTGTTTGGGAGCAGCTCTGGGGCTGTTGCTGTTCCCTGACACTGGCCTGGTATTGGCACCTGGGAGTGCCAGGGCTGTGCTTTGTGTGCTGAGTCTCCTGCCAGTAGTGCTCTCAAACCTGGCTGATGCTGAGGCTCCTGTGCTGCTGTCCTTGCAGTTCTTCCCCTGGGATTATTCCCATTTACAGGAGGTCTGTGTGGAGCAAGGCTCCCTGCTGGAGCTGTGGCTCTAAGGAGAAGGCTGCCTGCTGTGAAATATCCATGTTAGAGAGACCAAATTCACTGAGAGCCACTTGAGGTTGCCACAGGGTAAGATAATGAAGAGAACATAGACCGGTGGAATTTCCTCCTTTGTAAAGGAACTGGTTGAAGGGTCAAAGCTGTTACTCACTTGTGATAGAGAAGGGAGACCAGTGTTGATTTAGTCTCTTAGTCTGGAGAGGCCTGGAGACCATCCTGGATTTTGTGGCACCTTAAACAGAGAAATGAGGACATTGATGCCCAGATAACTTTGTCCTCCTGCCTGCAGTAACCAGACCTCAGAGTGTGGGGCTGAGGTAAATGTCTGCAACCTTGAAAGAGAAATATCCATGGAAATTTATTCACCACCCAAATGCCCACTTCAATCATTCTGTGTCATCTGGAGATCTCCAATGCCTTTATGGCCTTGTGTTGGAAGCTGTTAAACCTTTCAGAAATTTGCAAAAAGCTCCAAGTAGCTGAGAGGCAATAAACCCTGCAAGAGAAGTTTATGCTCTTATGCTCTGCTCTTGATCCTTTGCTTCAGCTGAATGAGGAGCAGACTGAGGAAGAAATGGATAAATTTCCTTCTTCCTGGAAGGAAGGACTAATCACTTATTTCAGAGACCAAAGGCATGATTGTTTAGCTGGTAGCACAGATGTTTGGACAAGAGTGCTCACTCTTCAAGCTTGGCAGCCAAGCCCTCCCGGAACAGCCAGTCCTCCTGTCCTTTCTGTTCTCCCTTCCTGGTGTCATTCATCAGAGTCTTCCCTGTGCTTTGGGCAGACTATTTACCCACCTCTGCGAAATTCTGCACTGAAGGACCAGAGTTGTTGTACTCTTCTTCAGAATAGGGCTAATAATTCCAGTTCCAACAGAGCTGGAATCCAAAAACAGTTCCAACTGTTTCTGAGTGTGCACTACAATTCTACAGTGGTAGTGTGCACACCATTCTGCAGTGGTGTGGAATAGTAAGATATGATAGTGCATTATTTAAATTAAAAGCCCTATTCAATTCAAGATCAACATCTATAAAAACTGCATTTTCATCCATTCTTGATATATAAAGCTATTCCTGTATATCAGACTAAATAATAAGGTAGTATCTATGCTCTGTAGACAGAACCCCATTAAACCACAGAGTAATGTTTACTATGCTGTGTAAATGAGAGCAGATGATTTTAATTGAGTGCTGCCTCATGCTACAGACCTATGCATGACCCACAGAACACTGATAGATTCTGTAAGACTGAACTGTGCTTGAGTATACAGAGATATGAACAGCTCCCTGATTGATTTCCTTTGTTGCCTCAGGACACTGTGGAGTTCTTTGGTAATGGAAATGGCACTGAAAGTATTTCATGTGCTCCTCTCTGAGAGCATCCTGAGGATGCTGTTTAAATATGTGAAAAATGACCTTTCACCTTTTTAAATTAATTTATAAGTTTAATAAAAATAAAATAAAAATAAAATAAATTAAAAGAAAATAAAAGTAGACAATTAGGAGACAGAAGAAGGTAGCTACTCAGCTGAGGGTGTAAACCAACACACCCCCTATTCCAGATTTTTTGGTATTTAAGAATCTCTGTGTTACATATTTAAAATAAGCTAATGCATGATTCAAATATTCATTTTGGTTTCAAGACCCCCCCCCTTAGTATACAATTTATCTGTGGGACTCCATGTAGTTTGGATGGATGTTGTAAATCTATCTTCTGAAGATTCAAACCCTCAAAGGCTCAACTGTTCTTTATCAGAAATCTTCAGTCTGTCTTCTGTCTAGTTAAGAAGTTACAAAAAAAGAGCAACCCCCATTTCTGCTTTGTTACAATCTAAGAATATTCATTTATCACAATTTTTTTTCAAATTCTATTAATAAAAGAACATGCAATACAACCTTCTTACATTATATGTATGACATTCATCTCAATATTTGCGAAAAGCCAACTCCAAAATATGCATTTATAGCAAATAGAAGGAGTTGTATGAAACCAAGTTATTTCTTGTGCTCTGCACTGCCTATCACAATGAAAACAGGATGAGATTTGCTTGGGGAGAGAGAAGCAAAGCCAAGTTTTTTAATATTCCCTTGTAATAATCATGTACACCCACAGAGAGAATTTGGCCACAGGACTGCTACTGATACTTCTGCTAGGTTGGTGTTATTGTAAGATTTTGTTTCCAGTCATAATATTCTTTCATGTCTGTCTGTGGGCATGACCAGCCCTTCCTAGGGAACAGAATTTTCAGATTATCACCTTGCTCCAAATCCCTTTTACGCCTCTTTTGATCCCTCCTATTTTCTGAATGGAGACAAAGCAAATCACATTTACCTTTTCTCTGGGCACACATTGCTCATCCAGCAGCTACACGCAGAGTCTGACTCCTGCTGCCTTTTGAGGAACTGCAGATTTCTTTGATCTCTCTGGCCCAACCTCAGTTTAATTTATCTTTCCAATTGTTTGTTCCTCCTGCCACTGTTGTCAATGTCAATACTAATGTTCTCATATTTTGTGTACTGTGAAAGGCTGCTGCAGTAACTGCTGCAGTATCTAAGCTGGAACAGTTGCCTTTATGTCACTTCTGGGAATTGGGATTGATTGAATGCCACTTCAAAACAAGTTGAAATTATTGTAGAAGGATATACACACACTTATCTTTATCAGTACAGAATTACTTACATTTGAAAACACTGCTTTACCCTGGTTTTCAAGTCATGTCTGAGCTATCTGGTCATTTCTGGAATACTTATTTCTGGAATTGTTAAATTCAATACTTAACAAGTTTGTATGCTTGACAAAAATATAGTCCTTGTCTTTTCTCAAGCTTAGTTGAGAAAAAAAGATGGCAAGGTGATTTAGAGCCTTCGTTGTGAATCTGGGCAAAACCAAAAGCAGGGGCTAAAGCCAGATCAGGAAATATCCCTAAAGTGACAAGGCAGAAACTGCTAAGCATGGCTGAGTAAGAATGTTCTTATTTTACTTTTATATCTGGTTAGTTATCAGCAGGGTGGCAACATTTATAAAATTAGTGGGAACAAAATGTCAAATCAACCAAGTAATTTCTCCTGGCACATTTTTTTCAGTGCTAGAATGACTTTTGGAAGATTGACAAGGAAAATAACATGGGCAGTGGCATTTATATCACAATATAATGAAATGGACATGATAAAAAAAAAGGCAAACTAAGGAAATGCCTCAAACCAAGTCTTTGCACAGAGTCAATAGGAGTAGATTTAGGACTGTAACCTGCTAAAAAAGAGTCCTGAACAAAATGAGCTACCTTTTATTAAAATTCCAAGAAGATTATTTTTTACCTCACTGGAAACTGAGTTGATCATTTAAGCAGTAATCCATAAGCATTTGAAATATGCCTTGAGATCTTCAAATTATTTGCTAAGAAAGTTCATGCCAAAGCTGCAAGTTTGAAAGCTGTGATTGGACAGCTGGGGAAGTGTAGCTGCTGCTGTTTCAAATAACAGCAGTTTTAAAACTCCATTCTGATATGTAGCTCAGAGCATTTAAAGGAAGCTGAACAGAATTTTAAAAAAATGAAATTAGCTTTAGGAAATCAGAATGTGGTGGCAGAGACACTTTGGTTCTTCAGGGCAATGCAGAACAGTAACAGTCCTGACTCTTAGTCTGCAAATCTTTATGTCTGAATATTTTAAATGCTGGGGGTTTTTAACAGATAAAGCACAGGATTCTCTATCCAGAAATGTGAATTTCTTTCTTTTTATTTTTTTTTCAAAGATGAAACAACAATTAGATTATTTTTTAATTTAACTTTAACTAGAAAAAATTAACTTCTTGGTTTGTTGAAGGTCCACAGAAATTGGAGGTGATACTGGTAGAATTATGAGGTTCTCTAGGAGACTCAGTTTAACTGAAATGAATGAGGGTTTCTGAAGTGCTCTGAGATCCATGAGCAGCAAACTCCTGTACCCTGCCATCACACACCTTTACAGCAAGTGAAGAAAGTGGTTTTAAATGCACAGTTCTGGAGCACTTTGATTGCCTAGGGATTGTTCAACTACAGCCACATAAAAAATCTAGGAGATTGTTCTAAACTCCTAGTAGCCAGAAGTTTATGCTGACCACAGAGAAACTGATTCTTGCTATTTTCAGGCCTCTAGACAAGGCTCTGTCCAAAAGGAGACCTTTCCCAGACAGCACTAAATGGAAGCTGTGCAGTGTGAAATCTGCAAATATTCTTCTGAGCCATTTCAAAAAGCACAGCAGTTTAAATTATTTTTTGTGCCTTTAAGATTTAACCAGGCTAGTTGCCAAAAGGGTTTGTAGTTAGCCTTCCAAGTGATAGATCTCCTCAGGGCTAGGATCCCTAAATCCTTAGAACAAATGGAAGAAAGCCTTCAGAGTGATCCAGAGAAACTGTTTGCTAGTGGTAGGTGTCTCTGTGAAGTCAAAGGAGTATTGGTTCAAGTTCAGAAGAAGATTATTAGATTGTTGAAGTCAAATTGAGAAAGGGAAGCAGATTTTTTATCATCATTTATCTATAGAAGGAGACATCCTTCTCTCAGACCCTACAGGCTGCATTTGGGGAGGGGCTGCTTGCTTTTCTAAGACTCCACAGTCTCATTGCTGCTTGTGTAGCTGCTTCTCCTGAAAGTAAAGAAGTATATTCTGTTTGTTTAAGGAGCTTTTCATAAGACAAGTAGAAAAATCATAACAAACAAACAAAACAAAGAAAAAGAAAAAAAAGAAAATAAATTGATTCTGTGCCAATACATTTTCCAGCTCCTGAACAGAAGGGGACTGAAACAGTTTATAGTGAAATCAGAAAAACTAATTATGGTAAGTAAGCTAGTGAAAAACTTAAACACTTTAAGGAAACATGTGTGTAGAGGTTAGAGATAAATTTGTGACTGAGTATTTTATAATATTTAGACTGATATTTAGAACATAAGTGCCATAATAAAGAAGAGCTGCAAGTCACATAGGATGGGAACATACCAAAGTGCAGCTACAAAATCACAGGGGTTGATAAATTGCCTGACATCTTCATGGATCCTCATAAATCAATCATATTAATATTTGTAACACCCACTTCATCAATCCATTTGTGCTGGATCTGTGGAATATTTGGGCAGCAACATCTGGATCTGAATCTAGATCCCCATTAGAGATCAGCTTTCTGTGTCCTGTTATCTCAAACTGCTCAAGAGAAACATTTCTCTCTCAATTGAGCATGTTTGTCACATGGTATAAAATATTCCATTTGCTTTGGGTGTAACTCCAGCAAATATCTGTAAAGCCTCCAACAGCAGGCTCTAAAAGCCTTTGAAGCAATATGATCATTTCAGCAGCTCCTCAAGCACAGGGGTGTGTGGGCAGTAGCAGCTTGCTGGCAATTACTGCCCATAAATGTTCTGCCACTAATGAGTTCAGAGACAGTGGGTTAAAAGAAGGATATTTCATCAGAGCTTGTCAAAGTCTGAATCGGAAAGGATTTCCTCTCCTCTCCTCTCCTCTCCTCTCCTCTCTTTGTGTTAGGAAGTCTAGATTTGTAAATATTAGGGCTGCAAACCGTTCACATTTTGTCCCCATTCAGGCTTTGTTGTGTGCTATTTTTAATTTTTGGTCGTTGTGCTTGAATTTTCTATTTTTTTTCTATAAGGCATTTCCCACCTCTGACACATCTCACAACATTCTGTGTCTAGGGAATATTTATGTGAGGGTCTCCACGTCTTTAGAAAACATTACTTAATTTTCCCTTGTTACATGGCAATTTTTATCTCCATTTTACAGATAAAAATGACAGATTTTACAGCTGAATAAACAGAGAGATTAGGCCATCCGTTTAAGGCAAAGTGTTCAGAGAGTGACAACAGTGGCAAAGGAATTTCAGAATCCATGGTGCTGTGCCTGTGTGTTGTACTCATTTTTCACAGCCTTGCAGTGAAAATCAGAATATCTTTCACACTTAAGAGCGTGGCCAGGCACTACATGCAGGACCACCAGGAGAAAAAAAACCAGTTTATTTTAGGGCTGAGCCCCAAGGCTACAAATGTTCTGAAATGTTCTCCAGTGAGTGTGAACTGGACCTATAAAAAGCTGCAGAAGCTGCTGTGTAAGCCTCACCTACTCTGCCCAGGTGTGAGGGTGACTGTCACAGCACTCCCCAGCCCTGGCTTTGGCACAGCAGGATGTGTTATGGACCAGAGGGATGTAAACTCCAGCTTGGTACAGCAGAGCTGAAACTCAAAGAGCACTTACAAGGCTGTAAGAACATAAGGTGGGAACTGCAGGAAAATGGGATGTGATTGAAAGACTGAGCTGAGTTAGCCAGAGGATCTACAAACACCCCTTAATCTTGCAGTCCACCTGCTCTTTTATGCATAACATTGTACAGTTCCAGTTATTCTTGGAAACAGGGTACCAGTTTATTGTTTCAATCACGTCTGTTTTTCCTGACTGATACACAGGAAAAGTGTTTCAATTAGATAAGCAGTGCATCACCCAGCAATGCAGTGCTGGTTACAGCTAATGTAACACTGCCTGGGCTTTCTGATAGGTTGTGTGATTGTGAGGTGGCAAAGTGTAAATGCAGTGGAGGATCCCGATTAAATATTCTGTCTATTTTGTTTTATTAATATTATATATTAATAGATGTATTAAATCGTGCCAATTGTGAAAGATGTTGAACGTGACTAGTGGGTGCAGAAGTTGATTTACCATTCTGTTCTTTGATATTTTTGAGCAAGAGCCTGAGAGTATAACCTACTTCAGGAAGGCAATGATTCAGCCGAAGAGTCCTTGGGGAGATCACATGAGTTTAGGAATTGGTGTCAGCTACACAGTTTGACAGATTTAACCCCTAAGACCTATGTTACATTTTATTATTATTTGTTTGTAGGTAACTGTTGTGGTTTAATTAGAATTGAGTGCTTCATAAGCAATTTTTTCCTATGAAGGGGTTGTCTCTACATTCCAGAAATTGTGTGCACTAGAGAGGAAGCTGAAGCACAGTCAGTAGTTATTATGTCTGATGCAATTCTTTGTGACTGAGCTAAAACATCTTTCCTCTCCATTTTTCTGACAACTCTCACTGCTGTCCCCATTAAGGCAGATGCCATAGCAGTAATCAGCTTTGGTATTTTGAGTTGTAGCTGTTGTTTCTTAGCCAAAATCTGCACCATGAATCTATAGTGCTGATGATGCTCTGAGCTTCCCCAAGCCCCAGGCTGTTGGCAGAGTGCTGAGCATCTGTCCTTATTCCTTTTCTTTTTATTTTCCTGGTGCTGGCTGTGTTATCTCCTGCTTCTATCATTTGAGTGCCTCCACCACATTGTGGATAAGACTCCCCATCCTCCCTGCTGTGCTGTTTTCCTCATTCTGAGTGCCAAGACTCAGGAGGTGGTTTTACATTAGAGATGGACAGAAACAAACTGTCAAATGCACATTTCAAATCCCAGAAGACCTGCGTGTGGTTAACTACAGTTAACTCATTTGCAGTGGGAAAAGCAGGTAATTAGTGAAATTCCATTCTAGTCAGGTGTGTTTTGATTGAAAGTCAAATAATGTCAGTCTCTGGTTGGTTGGATGCTGGATTTCCTCTGCTGTAAGGAGAGTTTAAGGAGGATGCTGCTCACTTTGTCCTGCACGTGACTGTGAGATAAGGAGTTGTCCTTGCATTGTTATTGAAAGATTTGTTTAATTCAGAAATATATTTAGTGTTCAGGATGTTCACCTGGGTATTGTTTTGGAGCCTTTTCTAGAGCAATGGGCTGTTACTTCGGTGTTTTACATAAAATACCAAAAACTTCAAGCCTCAGCTTTAAATCAGACCTTACCCCCAAACAGCAGTCTGGGGAATGGTCACAGTTAGTGCTGTTCAGGTCAGTAACACCTCTGTGTAAAAGTCCTTCAGGCTCACCAGGATGAACTAATTTCCTTAAAATCCTGCTTTCTCTGGTTGCTCTGTGGAAAGGCCAAAGAGTATTCTGAGTCAGGAATATCCAGCCCAGTCCCAAAGTTGCTGCTTTTTGTTCAGAAAGAAGGGATACAGTCCAAAACTTAAGCCAAACAGGGAATTGTCTCAATCAAGAGACTGCCAGGAACGATAAAATGCTGTGGCCCTGCTGCCTCCCTTGCCTGTGCTGGTGTCCAGCAGTCCAGGCTGGCAGCTCTTCATGAGGGAGGGTCAGGATGTGTCACACATGAGTTCAGCTTCCTGGGTGGAGGCTCTTTCAGGCATGATTTATTTCCATCACACCTTTCATCTTCCCAAGAGGCACCAGGGGCAGGAAGCCCAAACATCTCCGTGCTGGTCCTTTATCTCAGCTCCAGCCCTTCCCTCAATGTCCAGTTCTTGGGGTAGCACAGTCCTGTTTGTGTTGCTGAGAAGAGTTAGAGCCAACTCCAGCTCACAGATTTCCTCACTTTTTCCAGGACACTTCCTGTGGAAGGTGATGTTATTGGTGCACTCTTGCTCCTTCAGTGAACTCTGTCTTTGCTGTGTGTCAAAGCCAAAGCTCCCAGAGGCCAGTGATAGGCTTTGCACTCGTCTTATGTGCACTGGACTGAGCTTATTGTGGCTTATTGCAAGATAACAATTCCCAATTTCTTATTGGGAAAGTGGAAATCCAGCAAACAAAATGCAGAGCCAGCCTTTATGCTGCTAAGTCTGGAAAAATGAATTGGTCACTTGGAAGCAATTGTAGCAGTGAGACAGGAAATTCTAAGAGTCCTACAGCGACCAACAATGTACTATGGAAAAATAAATATATCCCAGTGGAAAGAGGCATGAGAATTCCCCATTGCATTCAGAGGTTTGGAACAAATCTATTTGAAATCAGCGCTAGCAATCAGGAAATCTGCTCAAATACTTTCCTGCTACTGAGCCTCAGGCTTAACACCTACATCTTAGCCAGAATTTCCCACTGAATCCTTTTCCAGCACAGAAAGAACTCACAGGGTCTGGGGATTCATTGTGTTGTTCAGAACAGGTATTATGAGCACATAATTGCAGGCAGTCCAAACCCATGCAAATAACTTGTCCTCTCTCCAATATAAAAACTCTTTGGATCTTTAGGTTTCTAGACTAAGGCCTGGATCTGTGAGGCATTGATTCCAGAGCCAAATGCTTACGATAGCTTCAGCCAAAAAATCAGGAAAAGCCAGATGATTTCAGTAAGGCAGAAATATGCAGGGAGCTTCTGACCTTGCTTGAACCTCCAGTGCAGGGCTGGCTTACGTGCACGCCCCGTGTCAGAGCTGTTCCCAAGCTGCCTGCCAAGATCCCCTGGTGGAAGCCCCTGCTCCAGTAAAGGCCTTGGCAGAACCTTGTGTGCCTGCAGCTCAGCACCATTGGGTCACAGTCTGACACCTTGGCTTTCCCCAGGGCTGCAGGGGCCTTGGGGGTGGGTTGGCAATTGCAGCTGTTTGGGCACATGTTCTCCTCCCCACAACCTCTAGAGCAACAAGAAATGAGAGAGCAGGTGGGGGTGACAGTGTCTTAAACTCCTGCTACATGTACTCCTTTGTAAAAATGTGTTCTTTGAATTTAAAATCCCATCGACTAGAACCAATAGCAAGAGTTTACATCCATCAGAAGTCCATAAAACCACCTACCTTTTTTAGACTTGGGAATATTTTAGAAATCACCAGTATCAGACCTTCAGCTCTGATTCCTTTCACAAAACATGGAGGTTCTACAGAAGCTTGACCAATTTTTCTGTGTGCCTAGAATCCAGCATTTCTCAATTCCCCATTTTTGGCACGAAGGGAAAACCAGGTGTTATGAAAAATCTCTCAGTTCTACAGTAAAACTAGCAAAAAAGTAAAACCACCTCTTTCTTTTCTTTTCTTTTTTAAACAAAAATGAAATAAAAAGGTGGTGAAAAGATTGACATAGTGAAGAATCAGCAGAAGCACTGTATCATTGTGTCTTTATTCGTGGCTACCTGCTGGCTGCCCTGGGAGGTACCTGGTAGAAATCACCCAGGCTCCCAGCAGCACTTCCCCAGACAGAGTGTGACATTTCCTGCCAGAGCTGTGACACTCAGCTAGAAAGCCCCAGTGCTCTGGATGTGGGTGACAGGTAACAAGGAGGCAGGATTGCTGTCACTGTGACCTCCAGGCTCTGGGTAGCCAACATCCCGTTGTTTGAAGTCTGGAATTTACACAAAATTTCTCATTTCCTTCCTGTGAGAACAATACATTGTGACAGAGACTAAACGACAGCTTGTTAATGCCTGACTTCATAAACCTTATGGATGGTTTGTCCACTTAAAGCCAGGCTTTGATGTAGCACTGGGTCAGCAGTGGTTTTGTTCAATTCTGTTGGCTTTCAGGACACAAAAATGCTTTTGTGTGTGTTCCATGTAACTTCTTATTTTGTTTCCTAACGTCTAAACACATGTGGATCAATCTTGCCAAACACTGAGATCAATTTTATGCTGAAATTGAGTTCACGCACTGCTGTAAGGTGCTTTAGTCACCTCAGTTTTTAATCCTTTGCTTAGGCTAGAAGTTCTGGGTAGAAAACTCTGAAGGAACCGTGCCAGAGACCTTCAGCTGTGTTCAGTTTCCTTGTTACTTCTGCTGGCTGACAAGGGAGTTTCTAAAAGACTTTTATTAAGGTCTAATAGAGTGGTAGTAGTACTCTGCATAATGTCCTGCATTTAGTGATTTCAGGGAACTTTTCAAGATTTACATAAGTGTTCTGCCTGTGGAGACTGATTTTTAAATTTGCTGTTTAAAAGATATATAATTAGAAAAAACATAGATTCAGAAACTAACCCCCATTTATATAAAAAATACTGGGCAGATTAACCCAGAGGCCCAGTCCAACCCCTTTGTTTTGAACATCAGATGAATTTCCTTGACACAGCCTCTCTCCAGTGAATCTGATACACTTTCCAAGAAAATACCCCTCAAGATTCAGCACTTACTTTTGTCACATGTGAAATATCTCAACAGAACATACAGATGAGCACTTTTAACAAGACTTGAAGTCCTCTCCTACAGCTGGAATTACTTTGAGAAGGGAAAGAAATATTTATGTTTTGGTATTTGAATGTATTCTTTGAAAATTCTGAATAGCTAAATCCACTTTGTTTTGAAAAAAGCCTGTGATCCAATCTTAAAGTTCACTGACCCTAAAAGAAAAGAGCTCGCTGGCCCTCAGGTTTTTCATTGGGAACAAGCAACTTTTTATTAATAAAATATCAGGTGTCTTTGCAAGATGTTATTTTTGCCCTGATAATTAATATTCTACTGGATTTCTGCAATACATTATTTTCCTGGCAAGGAATTGGATTAGGAAGTAAAATGCTGATGAGAACTTGCCTCTCAAAGGAAGACTCTCTTGTCCAGTAACAGACTGTGCCCTCAGTAGAGACTTCTGCTCTAGCACGTGATCAGGAAAGCTGCCAAACAGGTCCTGTACAATGTGGGCTTTGAAATGTCTGGTCTCAGCCTTGTACTTGGATTAAACTAGAACTTGGATACTCCTTCAAGCTTTAACCTTAGATGTAGGGAGGAGTTTTACATCCTTGCAAAGTGAACAAGAACGTTGAAGTACCTCCACCTGTATTTTCTGGAACATAAAACTGGTCACTCTGCAACGAGCCATTTCATAATTTATACATTGTATTTTATTTTGCAGGTTCTATGGAAAGCAGGCATTCTGTAAGTATACATTTTATGCAAGCAGTTCAATACAGGGACATGGGTTGAGATGATTGTGCATCTGGTGAGATGGTGTTCAAGTGCTGATTTTTTTTTGTTCCTGGGGACCTTTGCAGGAAAGATCCAGGGCCATCCCTTTGTATGTATTGTTATGAATCAGACTTTCAATCCTCTCTTTATGGAATGGTCAGTTTTAGGAGTCTGTGGAAGGGGCTGGAGTCTGGTGGTGATGATCATCTCCCAGGAGTTTGTGTGGAGCACCTGCAGAGCTTTGGGTTTGTGCCTCAAACGCTGGCAGGGTGGCACAAGGTGAGGGGTGGCTGCAGAGCCACAGGAGATTTGCACATGAGAACTGCTCACCTGGTAACTCATCACTGGGGACAGAGCTGCTGTACCAGTGCCATCTGTCAGTCCCCAGGCTGTGCAGTGGCTGTGCTTGGGATGTGCCTGTTCCCACACAAATCCTGTGACTGGAATGCCCAGAGGGGTGAGCTCCATCCTGAGGTGTGAGCAGCTGAACCAAGCAGGGATGGTGATCAGCCCAACTTGCTGAAGTCCCTTCTATTCACTCTCTGTGGCTGTTTCCTCCTGGGTTTGTTTTCATCCACTCCTAGAGCAGGTGGGGTGACTCCAAGGGTTGGCAGTGAACTAGACCTTGTAGGAAATTTTGAAGGCAAACAGTTTGTATTGCAGAGTGCAAAGCTGGGTCACTGCTGGGTCACAGCTATGCTGTTCTAACCAAGGAGTGGGAATAGTACCATCCATATATGGAGGATCTCAACTAAAAATGTGGAGGTTTGTGAAGGTTCTGTAGGTGGTGAACAGATTCATAGTGCTGAGAGGCCAGTGACAAAATATGGAGTTTTTTTAAATAGAAGAAATATGTTGAATGAGCTGTTACTCTGCTCTCAGGAGATCTGAGAGGCAGGGAACTCACATTTCAGGAGTATTTTGTGAATGTTAGATATGCTTTCAAATCCAACTCAGACTAAGCAAAAGGTTGTTTTTTCTGCCACCCACTTTGTGACTTTGGAGCTTGTACTTAAAAAGAAAAAAAAAAAGGGGAGACTCATAAATAAGAATCACAATAGCACAGTCTACGTCAGTTTATGGCATCCATTTGAGTTTTGAAAGGCTCCATCAGCACTCCCATCCCCATGGGATACACAGGCAGCCCATTGTATTATTTACAGACACTGGCAGTGCACTGAAGGTCACAGATTGTGTTACAATAAACAGACTCATGTTAACACAGGCCAGGAGGGTTTATAGTGTCATTGTCTCTCTTAGTTTAAAGGTTTGTTTTTATTCTTTGCTCTCAGTTTTCTAAAAATATGTTGAGCTGAACCCTCCCCTGGGCTATACCAGGCATTCCTTGGAGAGTCAAGCAGAAGAAAGTTTGTCCCTGTCCAACACAAAAGAAAGAAATGGTCGAGGATGGCTGTGGCAGATGTGAGGCACAAGCTCAGGGAGGAGGTTATGTCTTCTTTTTTCCACAGCCTACATAATTTGTAATGGATATGAAGATGTGTTTTTGTTTTCCTGTGGCCAAAAAGTGAGTAAAATATCTCTCCATGGAAGTATAATAAAAAGTCAGTGACTGGCACACTGACCACCCTCTGCAAATCACTTTCATAATTAATTGGGCTATTAAAGCTTGCTAAACCAGACAATCTATGAAGTCATGTCAGATTCAAGGAAGAAACGTGTCAGCTGAGGGCAGCATTTTCTTTGTGCTTCTTTTATTGCTCTCTAGCAGTAGAAGGGTAATAAAAGTAGTATCCTGTAGAACTAATTTCATTTTCAGAAACACCCCAGAGCAAAGTCAGTTTTGTAACACTTGCTTGTCTTGCTTGATTTTCCTAGAAGTTGCCTTGTTCAGTTAATATCTGAGACATTGCCCCCTTCTTCGTAGGCTCTTCATGTATCAACATAGTAACTATTCTTTTTTAAAGAATTATTACTTCTCTAAAGAACATAGCAAAAGAACAGAGCCTTCTCTTCTGCTTCTTGAATTCCTACTTCTGTTCCCAATAAAGCCTGTGACAAAAGCAGCACCTTCCTCTCCAAACAACTGACCTAAAGTTGGACTGGGCAGATGAATTTCGTCACAGATTTTCCATTCTCTCTATTTGCCTCTCAACACTGTACAGCCCACATCGATGAACACAGAAGAGGCAGGGAGCTACTAAGGTGCTTTTCATCATAATTTTCTGGCAGATTTTTTTGTCAGTAGCTCATTTTCACACATGCTTAACTGTGGTGTATCTCAGACGTTTGGTCCAAACGAGAAGTTGTTGATCCTACTCATGAAAAGGAAAATGCTTCTTATAAAGTGATCAAGTGGCTTAAACTTCCTCCCCAGCTGTTCTGCTTCTTGATAGCCAAATTAAGTGTCTGGCTGGGAGGTGAGGTTGCAGTTGATCTGCTGCTCCCTCATTTGTGAGTGGAAGGGGACTTCAGGAGCCCAGCTGGCACCTGAGCCACAGGGAATGCCAGAGGGATCCCTGAGCTGGAGTGGCCTGGCAGAAAACTTGTAGAATTCAACTCTGTTTAGGAAGTAATAGATGTTCCAGAAGTGTGAGACAAAGGAGCAGGGCAGAGAGGAGTATTTTGCTAAGAGCTGTTTTCAAGGAAGACACGTGGCCTTTTTATTTCAGTAATGGTGGTGGAGACTGATCAGATCCCCATGTCCTTTCAACTCCCTAAATTCCAATAACGTGTGTTCCACTGCTCAGATAAGGTCTGTTAACATTCAGTTCTGCATTGCTCTTCCAGATGTCACAGGCAGAACAGAAAACTGCACTGTGCAGAAGGAAGATGCAGCAAATCATTTTAATGGTTGCTAGTCCTGCTTTTGTGCATTTGCCTCTACACAGTTTCTGTCAGAATAAATACAATCCAGCAGGGAGATTTAGGAACTTTGCTTCTTCTTCACTGAGAGACCGTCACAACCTTGAGTTCAGGCTTTTAGTAAACACTGTGCACAGGTTTGCACACAGGTGCATTGAAAATGTTTGCATTATGTCAAGAAAGGTGGTGGGTTAAAAAAAAATCAAAGTTTTAATTACTTGAACTATATAAAGACTCAGCTGCAGTACAGGTTGTGACTGATTTGCAGTCCAGAGTACCTTGAACCTGAATGTCTTGGACTTTTAGGTCATTTAGAAAGGAACCTGAAGTTTTATGTCAGGGGTTGCTTCCCTCCATCTCCTGTGTTTCAGAAATTTGTACCTTAAAGGCAATCCATAGGAAGTATTTGCAAAAGAAATTAATTACTTAGAGAGGAACTGGGAGGAGGTTTCCTTCCTGAAATCAGAGCTGGCAATCTTTCTAAGTTATTTAATGGTTTCTGAAAACATATTGAAGGAAATATCTTGACAATGAGATAGCCACTTCGCCAAACACTAATTGGTATTGTGTCAAATTTACCTCAGCAGTACGTTCTGACTTCATATCTCCTCCTCTCCTGCTGCCTCCTAGATGTGTTTGTGTGTTTGTTTGGTTCTGTCCTAGGGCTTCAGGAGGACTGGCAGTACATGAGCACATTGTGTACTTTTAGCTGCCTATTTGTCCAACCTCAGCATGTGCCCTCTGAGACAGAAACCTGTACAATTTATATCTCTTTGGAGTAATTTCTAGGTGTTATTCAGCCACTTTCTCCTCTTACTCAAGTGATCCCAAAAGCATTTTCTCAGTGTGAAAGGAATTAAAGTTGCCAGCTCCAAACGGGGACCTGGCCTGTGTTTAACTGTGCACAGTAACGTGGCACAATGGTTTCAGACAGGAAAGGAAGATTAAGGATGTGTCCAGTTAAAACTGGGGGGGGGGAATTTCAGGCACTCAGGATATGAAAAACAAGGTGATACTCTGAAATAAACACTGAATTATAAGCCAGGAATTCCTCTGACTCACGGGGCAAATCCTTTGGGGGTAAGTCCACAAAAGGACTGAGGCGCCTTGGTGCTGACGGACTGAACTGCTGGCTTAGAGGCCACCGTGTACCCTGAGCAGGAATTTTTTGGAGGGAGACTTACTTTGGCAACTGATGTCAGGAAAGACTTGACAGTTGTGAATTCCCCGTGGGTAGAATTATTTCTGTCATGTAATGTAAAAACAATGAAGTTTGGGCTCTGTCTGTGCCCATTCCCACTGGCTGGTGTAGGGGACTGCTCCCTCTGCCCTCTGTGCTTGCCAGTGCCAGGACTGTGCCCCTGCTGTGGGCTGGAGATAACCCTGGCACAGCTCCTGCAGGAACAGTGTCCAAAAGCTGGATGCTGCCTTGCTCCCTGTGAGATACCAGCCCTTAGGGAAAGGTTTTCATTCTCCTGGGACCAAACTTGGGGTCCAGCTGTGGCAGCTGAACATCTCCTAGTAAATAAGGGATCTGACTTCCAGGTGTGTTAAGTGCCAGCAGTTCCCTTAAAAATCCAAATTTATCAATAAGCACCCACTTACAGATGTTGGTGATTACCAGTTTCGGGGTCTAGCTTGTAACTGTTACTCTTAATCTCCCACTGTCTCATTTCTTTTTCTCTCTGATGAAGATGGTACCAACGTCTCCCCAGAGAACAGTGAGTATTTATTAGCTCACTGTGGAGGCTTCTTAGGGTATGTTACAGGACAGAGGGTTATAATCACACCTTGGTTTTTTCTCTTTTGCTCTTTTTGCCTGCAGAGAATATATGGGCGTCCTGATGCTACCTAGAACAGTCACCTCAAAGATCAGCTGGGAGAGGAAAACAAGCCGAGACGGAAGATGTTGCAAGTGTTTCAAAGGCTTTGCAGCAGTTATTTATGAGTTTGCCAGACTCGTCTTTTCAAAGTTTATTTCCTTAGGAGGAACAATAGAGATGTTCCTAAAGCATTTAATGGAAAAAAATTACAAATAAAAATTCTCATAGGAAAGTGGCTCTAGAAACCACTGACCCAGGTTCTCATCTGTAATTTCTCCTGCTAATGCAATTTTGCCTTTTTTGCCTCCAATTCATCATGCTCTAAGGAAACAAAGGGGGAGCTACAGCTGAGGAAGTACATTTCTACAATGCAGCATCTACTGTGATAGCAGTAGGACACAGAAATATCTAAGCTTGCTTTAAACTCGCTAAGTTGGTTATCAGTGCCACCACTGTGGCAGAACAGAGCTCAGCACAGCCTGGCCAGCCATGGATGTACCTTGACATGATCTTGCAGCTTGTGCTGAGCTCCCTGTGCTGCAGCAGCTGGACTGCTACCAGGCTTGGAGCCAGCTCGGTTATAGCTCACAGGGATGTGACACTGCAGGGAGGGCCTGAGGGAAGAGTGAGCTCTGGGCTCCCTAAAAACTTGAATAACTGTTCAGAGATTCAGACTTTACCAAGTGCTTCTGTCAGAGGCACAGACAGTCTCTTTATTCTTTGCTAAATTGCTTTTCCCCTTTAAAAGTTCTGATGCTTGTTGGTTAATTTGATGTGATGGTTCTTCAAGAGGTGATTGTCCATCACAGTTATTTTGGATGATTCTATGATAAATCTTCATTGAGTGGATATAATACCCAGGTCAGTGAGTTTGTACCTGAAAATCCTGCTATGTACAATCCTTATTCTTTTGATTTTAGGAGAGATCTGAAGTGGTACTTGTGCCCAGTTTGTCCAGTATGGAATTCCATTCCTATCCTTTTTCTCTGTAGTATGATAAACCTCTAACATGGATCTAGTTTGGACACAGATCTAATCCTGCAGCCCATGATCATCTTGACTGCATTAGTTTAAAAAAAAGAACACAAGAGAAAAAACACTGTCCCCAACCCCTTAACCAGCTGGCCTTTGACATTGCAGTTGCTCTCTTTTTCTTACTGCAAATTAAATTCCTACAACATCTGGGCCACAGGTTAGAAGGTTCTAATTTAATTAGAAAACAGTGAAAAAGAGGCCATGGGTTTGTATACACATGCATAATTACTGCTTTAAGGATTGCATCCAAGGTGCAAAACCAGCCAGAAACACAAAAGGGGTTTATATCCTCCATTCCAAATGTTTAAAATTTCAAGCTCCAGTTACTGATTAATATCTCTAATTTATTGTTCCCTGTGCAAATGTTGTTTTTATCACGAGCCTGTCACAACTGACTGACTTCATCGCTCTCTTCTGTTGACAAATGTTCTTCCAGCATCCCATGAGTGTCCATGCAAATGCGTTAGTGTAAGAAATGTGAAAAGGTATTTTAATAAAGAAAACTCTGAACTGAACTTTGCACTGGATCTTGCACATTCATATTGTAATGAATGCCTGTGAAGTTTTTTATTTGTGATGAGCCACAGATCCAGCCTATGGATTGGCATTAGGAAGATGCCCTCTCTGCAACAGACTCCAGGCACTTAGATCTGGAGTCAGGAACCCATTTAACAGCAGGTAAATGCACTAAATTGCTTTAAGAAGTGAGTGAGTCATTGCTTGCATTCACATGAGTCTTTTACTAAATTACAAAGGTAGAAGTTCCTCCACAAACCCTTCCCAGCCTTTGGCAAAGCTTGGGAAAACACTGGGGTTTGTAAAGCTTCAGAATATCATCTGGGCATGATGGAGAAGCAGTGGAAGAATTTGTTGCTTGCTTTCAGCTTGTCTCTTGTCTGGAATAATCCTAAATTATTTTGGATCTAGTTATCTAATACGAGTTGTTTGCCCTACTGAAATGTGTGAACTGTCCATTTCTCAGAGTGCTGTGCACTGCTTTGAGCTCTTCTGTTTTGTCTTGCAGATAACAAAAGTATTTCAGAGTGTGGGACAATAATCAGCAGACATTGCCAGTGAAGACGAGCTAAATGGGCCCACGAGTAAACAACTGCACAAGGAGTCCTGCTATGAGCATGTGCCAAACAAGCCTCGGGATCCCATTGGAGATATTTGGGAAATAAGTCTTGAATCTGTTACCAAACAAATCAAAGCTCAGCTTGGAGCTCAAACAATACATTATTGAAAACAACAACAACAACAACAAAAAGGAGATGTCTGTGTTGTCAGCAGGTTGAACTCAGCAATAGAAAATGAGGTGTGTTAGCAAATATTTACTTTTTTGAGTAAAGGGATGGCACATGCCCAGGTCCCTTGTGCCATTCCCTACCCGAGCAGTTCCCCCACATCCTGCTTCCACTCAGCCTGCTCGGGAGGAGCCCTCGGGTGGGTGTAACTTGAAGTATTTTTCCTGATTTTTCCAGAGCAGAGGCTTTAGAGCCGAAATGCCTGAATCAAGTCCCCTCACTTTCCTTTTCCATTCGCGGCCAAGGGGCACCGCAAGTTTCCCGCTGTCACACGAGTTTCCCTGGGGAACACGAGTTTCCCGGTGTGATGCCCGTTTCCAGGTGTAACAGGAGCTTCCCTGTGTAACGCCTGTTTCCCTGTGTAACACGAGTTTCCCTGTGGAACACCCATTTCCCGTTGTAACCCCTATTTCCTGGTGTAACACCCATTTCCTGGTGTAACCCCTATTTCCCTGTGTAACCCCTATTTCCCTATGGAACCCCCATTTCCCTATGGAACACCCATTTCCCTGTGTAACCCCTATTTCCCTATGGAACCCCCATTTCCCTATGGAACCCCCATTTCCTGGTGTAACCCCCATTTCCCTATGGAACCCCCATTTCCCTATGGAACCCCCATTTCCCTATGGAACACCCATTTCCCTATGGAACCCCCATTTCCCTGTGTAACCCCCATTTCCCTATGGAACCCCCATTTCCCGGTGTAACCCCCATTTCCCTGTGTAACCCCCATTTCCCTATGGAACCCCCATTTCCCGGTGTAACCCCCATTTCCCTATGGAACCCCCATTTCCCGGTGTAACCCCCATTTCCCTATGGAACACCCATTTCCCGGTGTAACCCCCATTTCCCTGTGTAACCCCCATTTCCCTATGGAACCCCCATTTCCCGCTGTAACCCCCATTTCCCGGTGTAACCCCCATTTCCCGCTGTAACCCCCATTTCCCTATGGAACCCCCATTTCCCGGTGTAACCCCCATTTCCCTATGGAACACCCATTTCCCTATGGAACCCCCATTTCCCGGTGTAACCCCCATTTCCCTATGGAACCCCCATTTCCCGGTGTAACCCCCATTTCCCGCTGTAACCCCCATTTCCCGGTGTAACCCCCATTTCCCTATGGAACCCCCATTTCCCGGTGTAACCCCCATTTCCCTGTGTAACCCCCATTTCCCTATGGAACCCCCATTTCCTGGTGTAACCCCCATTTCCCGCTGTAACCCCCATTTCCCTATGGAACCCCCATTTCCCTATGGAACACCCATTTCCCTGTGTAACCCCCATTTCCCTATGGAACCCCCATTTCCCGGTGTAACCCCCATTTCCCGCTGTAACCCCCATTTCCCTATGGAACCCCCATTTCCCGGTGTAACCCCCATTTCCCGCTGTAACCCCCATTTCCCTATGGAACCCCCATTTCCCGGTGTAACCCCCATTTCCCGCTGTAACCCCCATTTCCCTGTGGAACCCCCATTTCCCGCTGTAACCCCCATTTCCCGGTGTAACCCCCATTTCCCGGTGTAACCCCCGTTTCCCGCTGTAACGCGGATCCCCGCGGGTCCCTGCGCGTTGCGGTGGTGCGGGCGGTGCCGCGCTGCCCCCTGCCGGCCTGCGGGGGCACTGCAGGGCAGCGCGGGGCCCGGCCCGGCCCGGCCCGGCTCTTTCCCATCCAAGGATAACCGGAGCGGGGGAATTTCTGTTCCTACACCGATAACCGGAGCTGGGGGAATTTCTGTTCCTACACCGATAACCGGAGCTGGGGGAATTTCTGTTCCTACAGCGCTCACCCGCCTCTTCCCAGCCTCCGGCACTCCTAAAGAACAGTGTCCTAAATGCGGTGTAAACCTGCCCGCAGTGGCTTCTTCCCCTCTCCCGCAGGCTAGTGAGTTGTTTGTGAATGCTGGGGCACTGCTTTGAGCCGTCCCTGAGAAACTTCAGCATTTGTTTCCTTTTCCCCGGTGTTGTTCCGCCTGCTGCTTTGTGAGCTTGGTTCCGTCCGAATTCTTTGTGCTGCCGTTCATCACCGAGCTGTCTTGAGCTTTTGGGGGTAAGGGAGGTGACACTGTCAAACTGAGTACAGCCCATCCCCTGCAAGGAGAGGGCAGGCACAGGAAAAGAAACAGAGTTTGAGAAAAACAGAGGTATCAAATGTTAACCCGCCCCCACCAATTAAACTAGAAATCAAACTGAATGCAATAAAGTATCAGTACAGATTTAAAATGCTAGCACATTTTGTTGTTTAGAATTTCAAGGCCTTTCTGAATAGGTAAAAGCAGAATAAACATCACTTCTGCAGTTATTTGGGAGGTAATAAGCAATTTGACATGTCTGAGGAATCACAAAAAGCGGGGCTTATTGCCTTCATGCTATAAAATGTTCCACTGTAAATCACAAGTGCTCCCATTAGAGAGCTGAGCAGTCATGAGAATGTAGCTTGCATGGGAGGTTTCAGCTAAATGTGAGCATTTGTATTTATATAGGTAATTTATTTTCTCACCAGCCACAAACATGCTGAGTGGGAAGGCAGAAAAAACTTCTCACCATTGCAGGAAATAATCACTGTAGTTAAATTTTAAATGTAATAGCAAAAGAAATCACAGTTTCCTCGGGGAGAGAATCACTGCAAAGTCTGGTGACAAAGAGAACAGCAGCATGAAGCTGAAATGAAGGATTGAGCACAAAGCAGCAAAGGGCAAGGCTGTCACTGCAGAGGCTCTGCCCCATCAGCCTGGATCTGGACTGTGTGTGAAGCTCTGATGGTGATGGTCAGAAATGGACCTCATGCTCTTTGGACCACATTCCCATGGTTAGGAGGAATTCAGATCCAACACGAATTGTTTGAGGAGAAATTCCACAACTAAACTGTTAGTCATAGTAAAGATGGATTCTGCCTCTGAAATGAATAGATTAGCAATATATTTCTGTGTAATCCTGAAAGTGTAAGAGCAGGAGATGAAATCAGAGTTTCCTTTGGGGCAGTGATATAAAAAATATAACAAATATTTCACTGAACGAAAACCAGAAGTGACCAGTGTGACAGTTCATTGTCCTCTGGTTACTGCCCTGATTTTTCTGTAGTTGTCTTTTTGTTTTAATGTTTTACTCAGGAGATAGAAGGAGATCTTGACATGAAAGCTCATTACAGTGAAAAAAGAAAATTAAAAGATGAAAGGAAAGGCAGAGGGGAGTGAGCAGAGCTGGTGGAGACAAATCCTCCAGATTGTGGAAGGTTTGGAAAAAACAACCCATCAGACCAATCACCTTAACAGCTCCACACTTCAGAGTGTTGGTGCTGCCCTGGGGAACGTGCTGTGACAGAATCAGCACTGTGGAGGTGGCTTGTCCCAAACATTTCAGTGTTTACCATGGTCAGGTGAGCAGTAGGAGAAGCAGAATATAAATATGTTAGCAAAAAGCCCAGTGCAGGTAATGGCACCATTGGCCCAGGTTTCTGCTGCTCCCAGTGTGTCAGTCCTGGATGGGGATGAGGCACCAAGGGGTCTGTGTGATGCACCAGCCTGGGAATGTGTGCTTCAAAAGAAAACCTCCTATTACACAGCTACTCAGCTGGCACAATCCAAGCCCTGTTGAGTGCTTGCAGAGGAGCTGTGACTGCTGAAATCACCTGTTTCCACACAGCACTGTCAGCTCTGTGTGGGGAGAGCTTGGCTCTAAATCCTCTGCACTGCCTTGTTGTTTATTCACTTCTTAGCTACACACAGAGCCAAGTCTCCACTGTGACTGACACAATTTCACTTTGCAAATCAATGAGACAGCACTACAAGGGCAGAAGAGTCTTTCCTGAGAACTTGTGTTGCTCAGAGCCCTGAGTGAGTGCAGTTCCTCATGGAATTAACCTGAGTCAAACTCCCGAGCTCCCTGGGGCTCTCAGCACCCTCCCAGGCAGTCTGGACCTTCTGGAGCTGGGAGGGTGGTGAGAGCCCCAGTTCAAGCTCCAAGCAGCTTAGGAAACTCTGCCTTGTGTGGACAGAAGTGCTTCCAAGGCAGTGATAAGGAGGGCTGCTGGTCTGTCCCGAGAGCAGAGGGGACAGAGAAGTTGACAAAGATGGGACAAAGATGAGAGCTTTGTCTTAAGGGGGCTGGATCATGGTGTTACTGGAAGGGGTGAACTTGGCATCTCTGCTTGATCATAGGCTGTGAGAGTGTAAGAGGAGAAAAAATAGTCAAGTCTATTAAGATGCAGTCGGAGTGTAAGTCAATTAATGAAAATTACAGCCATATGGGTTATAAAATTAACATGAGATTGTCAATAGGAAATATGGATTGCTTTTGAATAATTTTAAATTATTTAAAGCATGATAAAAATCTCACAGTCTCCCAAAATGCAGAGCTTAGGTTTGATTTTATGACTGTTTGAGGTTTTTTAATATTTTTGTTTCAACTTCATGCTGATTAAAGGAACAGGAGTTTTAAAGAGCGTTTTTATTAGGAATGCTGAGGGTTGCAGTAGCTGTTAGGAGGCAGAAGCTCAGGGGTGGCTGGAGGTGAGCTGTGACTCTGCAGTGTGACCCCCAGCAGAGCTGCAAACACAGAAAGCCAAGGATGTCTGAATGCAGCCCTTGCACACAAAGTGATGGATCACATTTTCTAGGCACTTCCTCAGGGCTGCGAGGGCCACTCTGAATGGGCTTGCAGCACACACTGGCACTGCTGAAAAACAGGTTCCACCTGTGAATGCTGAGGCTGAAACAGCCTCCAGATGATCTGTCCACCCTGGCCAGGAGTGGGGAACTTCAGGCAGCAGAGAGGGGAAATTTGCAGCCTTCTGAAGAGAGATTCGCATTCCTCCCAGGCAGCTCGGGGACCACTTGATCTCTGCAGAAGGATGGTATGTTCAGCATGACTGAAGGTATTAGCTGGCTCAGCCCTGGAGCCTCAGAACATTGTGTACACTGCAGAAAATCCAGTTTAGTCATTGCTGGAGGGAGGTAAGGGCTGGTTGGAAACAACCTGACACACACCTGTGCTTTGTCAAACAAGAAACATTGAAAGGGGTGTCTTTAACTATAATTTCCTCTTCCTTATTTTTTTTTCTTTTTTTTTTTTTTTCTTGAAGCTGATCTTTTCCCACTGAGTTGCTTCCTTTCTGACTGTTCCAGAATGAATCACACAGCCCCAAATGTCTGTCTGCAGGCTCAAGGGGACTGTGGAAAGGCGAACCTGACTAATGTCCCCTGCAAGGAGAAAATGATAATTGATGCTTTTTAATTACAAGTTTCCTGCATTATGGTCTAGTTTTTCAGCTTATAATCATTAACAGTGTAATAGAGACTTAAGTAAATTGTTGCCTTTTTGTCTTTTGTAGCATATGTAGGTCAGATTTTCATGTGTAAGAGTTATTATCTCTGACACACTAATGAGTGCACTGGCTGCTGACAAAGGTCACATCTGTGTTTTCTTCAGTGCATACACACATGGAGAGGGCTGTGTGCTCCTCATGGCTGTGCCTTCTAGAGTCCTTTCACTGGTCCAAAATCACTTGGTGCTTTTCACAAAGCACAAATCACAAAGCTGCTTTACACCTGCTTTGTACTTCTGCCAGTGAAAGATGAGGCTGAGGGCAGAGGAGTGTCAGCATCATCGTGTCTCCAGCACATGTCCCCTTCATGCATCCTTGGCTTTTAAAGCTCTGTGCACTTGCAGTCAAAGGGATGAAGTTGCTGCCTTTCCATGAGGAAATGAATGGAGCATTTATGTCCTGTCTTTGACCAAAGCACTTAAAAGGTTTTGTGCCCAGCAGATTGTTTCTAATAGCAGGGAAAATTGATCACTCAGGTACTTTGATGCAGCCCTTTTATTTACAAAGAAAGTACAAAGTTCTGTTTCCTCTGAAATCAGAGGAATCAGACAATATTCTCTTTCTCCGTGTGCAATTTCAATCCTTTTAGCCAGCACTTATCCAGAAGCACTTCTTTATTCTCAAGGTCATTCCTGTAGGGTTCATCTGGTTCTGCCTGGTTTGGAGAGAGGGCTGCTCCTGTAGGAGCTGGGAGCTCCCTGTCACCCCAAGCAATTCCCTCCTCCCTGCACCTTCCAAGCCCATGTTTTCCAGCTGGCAGGAACCTTGAATGCACCAGCTTTGGCTCCAGATTTGCCCTTTTGCCTTCTTAGGGTGGCTGCTCCTCACAAGCTGCCTGCTTGTGTATGAGAACTTGGTTGTTTCTCATGCAAAAGAATATCCAGTGAAAGGCAACATTAAACCTGCTTGGGTCTCATCAGCTTTTGCCTGAACTCTGTGTCAGTTGGGGTTACACACTCAGCATGTGGCATTGTGCTGATGAAGAGCAGACTTTGCACACTCATTGTCAGTGAGAAGGAGCAGGAGTAAGTGATGGAATTGGGGCAGGGTGGGAGTCTCACTGCCCAAGAGTGATGCTGTTCAAGATTACAATGACACAGACTCCGAGGTCAGAAGGCTGAAATGACTCCAATCTTTATTACCTGGGAATTTCTTCCCTTTATACTATTTTACAAAGAACCACCCAAAGGGGTGGAAGAAAGACAAACTTCTTCAACTGCATTGGTCAAGTCAGAGGGACATCAAGAAGAAGTCCCTCCTAGGGAAAGGAATGTAAACACAGGTTACAGTTAGGAAAAGGTGTCTCTTTTTGTCTGTTAACAGAACAGTGTCTGGGAAAAAGTTTCAAAGAACCCAAACATCTCAGCACGAACCATGGCTACACAAGAGTTTTGACCCCATGCTCCCCTTCTGCCTAGAGAGAAATCCGCCTTTGACCAATGAGCAGGATGCATTGCTAATACCCATTTGAATTTCTCTGCATTCCTTGCCCTGTTTATCATATTTAACCTTGGATTTATCTGTTGGGAGCTGCTCTGAGAGTTTAACAGGAAGGAACCGGAAGAAAGCCTGGACGTGGTATGTTTTCTTGCAATATTGCCCTGGACAGTTTCCAATCTGCTAATGGATGAACACTGACATCTAAACCATCCCCAGGGGAGGTTCAAGATCCATCTGATTTCAGTAAGAGATTCCTAAATAGCTGTAACAAGCCTATACTTCAAGAGAAATAAATTTTGCTATTTTTAAAACATGCAGGTTTTGGAAGGCTTTGAAAATCAAGATTAATTCTCTGTCTAAGTGCAGTGGAAGGCAGCACTGACTGGTGAGTCTCCCTCAAATCTGGAAGGTTTTAATATTGTCTGGAATCGGGATTTGATGTTCTAAAAGCTTAGATGTGTTTAGTTTACTTTTTATTCCAGCAGAGACTCTGCATGTACATGTCAGATTCCTTAATATATCTCATTGGATTTATGTGGAAAATATATTACATTATCCATCAGCACTTGGAATTTTGACTCAGGAGTTCTTACTGGATAGATTACTGAGCAATATTTAATTGAAAGTTTTAATGGCACTCTGAGAAAACCCCAAGGCACTGGATGGCACTGGAGAAAACCCCAAGGATGCTGCCCTGCTCAGTGTGATGCTGTGTGCAGACAGTGGCAATAGGGGATGGCTGTGGGAGCTGGACAGAAGGGTCAGGGCACCTGGGCAGGTTTGGAGACTGGATTATGCACCAGGTCATGAAAATTACACAGGGAAGGTGAGCAGAATATTCTCAGTGCCTCACGAGACACCTACCTGGCATGTCTGAGCTAAGAGGCTGCTCTGCTCTCCAGTCCTGCCACTGAGAGTCCTGTTTGGAACCTGTCCCTTTTCATTGCCTAAGGAGCACAGGCTCCTTATTTAGCCACCTGAATGATTAGCACAGTGAGATGTTATTTAATATTTCTCCGTGCTGGGATCTTCCTCCTAAAGTGCTAAAGGAGAATGTGACATCCAGAACAAGAATCCAGCTGTGGAGGCACTGAGAACTTTTGGTTTTGGAGGCTGGCTCTGGATCTGTTGGAGAAATGGGCCAGGATGGAGCTGCCACTGGTGGTTAGCTGCAGGGTGAGCAGGGGAGGATTGAATCTTGGCTATTTTGTGTGACTGGACAGGCACTGAGGCAGTTCTTTAACCTGGGAAAACACCAGTCCTGTGTTTGCTTTCAAAGCTGGGCTCTTGTTTCTTCCAGGGTGTGACTGCACCTTCATACTCTCATTGTTTAAGCCCAGCCTCCCCAGCAAAGCTCAGCTGGAAAAAGAAGATTGCAGATATGGGCCAGGAGGATGCTACTGCTCAGTGCAAGGCTCCAAGTTACTGTAACAGAGACAGCAGCTCCTCACACCTCCCTGAAGTTCATGTAAATAAAGGTTCCAGCAACATTTGGGTTTGAAATTACACTGTCTAGAACTGCACAACAGCCTAAATTATATCAGCCTTATGAAAACAATGCAAATGGTTTACACCTTCAGAACATGGAAATGACCCTGAGTGCTTATGCCTGTTCTCCATCTCAGCTGAAGAAACTAAAGTCAGGGTTTTACCCCTCTGTTGTAACTAAGAGTTCACTTGATGCTGCCATTTCTGCTGCCATTTCAGCGGGTACACATTCAGCTCTGGGTCGGGTGTTGATGCTCCCAGAACAAAGACATCTAAGCAAGATGTGGCTATTTTTATGATAGTGATGTTTTGATCTCATGCCAGCACAATCGAGGAACAATTCCCATTAAGGTTATTGATTGGAGTCTTTCCTTGAAGGGGACACTCAGGAAACCTGAGCTGAATTATATTTTAAAGTAGATTAGTTAAATTCTACTAAAACCTCTGCAGATATTCATATTCAGAATTAAGTGGCATTAATCTGATTTAGTGTACTTTACTTGGAAAACGAAAAAGCTAAAATCAAATGAAGGCCACTTTAACTCTGAATAACAAAACTCACTCGTGTAACTTTCAAGTCACAGGTGTTATTAATTCAGATTAATTTCTCTGACTTTCCCTGTGAAGACAAGGGGCAATAAAACCACCAGAGATGGCCCAACCATATGTTCTCCTTCTGCCTCAAAAAAACATTATGGACCTCCTGACATTTGGTTTGGACTTGTGGATCTAAAGGCTGCTGTTCATTTCTAGTCTATAGTCAATGCTCCTTTCCCTTAACTAACAATTTAAATTATAGCCATCAGTGTAGAACCATTGCATCTGTCCAAGCAGGAGCAGGAGGGTGCTGCTGCCCAGTGTTAATGCTCCTGTGCATGTGGAAAAATTGCAGTGTATGTGCCTGATTTAAACAAGTATCTTCAGCTGTCCTGTAATGTCAGAACTAAATTTACTTGTAGATTTAAAATAGGTGAATGATTTGGCAGCTGAAAGGTCAGGACACACTGTTTATGTTGTGCTTTGCTTTTCCTGATTACCAGAAAATCGTCTGTAGCATCTGACATTATTGTCAAGGCCTTGTGGTGCAATACCTGCACAGACAAACTGCAGCCTTGGATCCCCCAACCTTCCCCCAGCTTTGGATTTTGCCACAGTTGCACTCTGGAGCGCTCCAGCACTCAGCCACAATATCCTACCTCACCAAGGTCTCGGTGGAGGGAGGAGTATTGACTTCTCCACCATGTGTAGATCAGATTTCAGGCTTTTAGAGTTTTGTACGTTTGCCAGGTACACTGAAATACAGACAGCAGCTCGTCCAACCTTGCTGTGACTTTGGCAGCAGGCACGTGGCCGTGCTGGGGGCCCAGGGACTTGCCCCTTCCCCAGTGATGGGTGGCATCGCTGCAGGTGTGCTCTGGCCATTCCCCCAGCCTGGATTCAGTGTCAGGGAGAGACAAACCCACCTGAGAACCATCCAGAATGTTTTGCAGGTCTGAGAGAAAGCAGTGCAAATTCCCAGCACTGAAACTGCCCGACCCAGGCTGCCTTGCAAAGCACCTGCCCTGGGAACAGCTCTGCCTCTGGGTGTCACCTTGGCAGCACCCCACACCTGGACAGGCTCTGCCCCTGCACAGCCTGCTGGCCTTGCTTTAGCCTGGCCTGGGAACCCACCCGAACTCCTGGCAGCCACCAGAGGCTGTGCTGGAGATGGGTGCAGGCTGGAACCTCCCCTGGCTCTGGAAATGTGTCTTCTCTCAGTGCAAGGACTTGACGTGAGCAGTTGCATAGAGCTGTTTCTCCACAGATACTTGGCAGTCTAGAAGCCTTAAATAAATTTTAAAAAGGAAAAAAAAAAAAAAGAAAAAAAAGAGAGAGAGGAAAATAAGAGGATCTCAAGGGCAAATGAGGACTAAATTCCTGTCATTTTTTAATGTTGTTTCTCTCCACCATTCTTTTGGATATTTTGTTTTACAGCCGGATTTGGGACCTGCTTTTGTAATTGAGGAGTTATGAATGCTCTGGTCTAGCTGACAAGGTGATGATCAGTCAAAGGTTGGACTCAATAATCTTGGATGTCTTTTCCAACCCTAATGATTCTGTGATCTATCCTCAGTCAGCCTTAAAAATGAAGCAGCAATAAAAAAGGCCCAAACCCCAGAATAATGTTCTTTAGTACAGGAAGCAACAAGAGCTCAGAATTTCTGCAGTTCCCAGGGGGATTTCAGAAACAGAGAAGCAGAGTTGGAGCCAGGCTTGGGGAGCTGGCTGGGGAGGCTTCCTGGGGAGGGTATGACCAGGCTGTGCCTCTGTGTGCCAGCAAGGAGCAGACCCAGGGATCAGTGTAGGGAAAAGTGATGGGGTGAAGGATGGGCAGCTTGCAAGTTGGACAATTCAGATCCGAAGACAGCAGTGAAGCCACTGGCAGAGAAAGAATTTGGGAGGTGCTGAGAAGTCTCTCACTGGGGTGTTTGACAAGCAGAAGTGCTGTGGAAGGAATGTGGCTTTCAGGAAGCTCATACTCCCCTCCATACCCACAGTCAGGGCCAGCTGGAGCACGGGGAAGCCCCAGCGTTGCCAGGCCTTGTTGGGCTCTGTACACACCGGGTGGGCTGGAGCCTTGTTTGGGTTTTTTCCATGCTAAGCCTCTTTCCATTGCATTTAATGTTGCACTGGTAACAACCAAACAAACCAACAGTGAAGCTGTCTCACACACACAAACCCGTGTTTGCCAAGATTCACACGTTCAGGCTCAGCTGCTGCCTCGTTCCTCTTAAAGCTCCTCAGCATAAAACTGCAAGCAGGGCTGTCCTGCAGCTCTTGGGTCTTCCCCAGGATCTGCCAGCAATGGGATTTGTGAAAACCATGTGGAGCCCCAAAGCTCATGTAATGTTCTTTTCTCACAAAAGTACAGGCTTTAAACTGCTCTGAGCTGTGAAATTCTAATGGGGGCATTATAGAGAAATGAACTGAACCTCACAGTAGCTCTGGGGGAGAAATATTACCTATTCTTTTACAGCTTGCTCAAGCACTGCCTTAAAAGGTATTTAAATGTCTCCCTCACATATTCCAAGAGATTAAAGTAATTCTTTTCAAAAGCAGCTCTTGACTGTAGGTACTGGTTTCTAGAGCCTGCAGGCTGCTGTTTCTCAGACTGACTGTATATTTATACATGGGATACTGAAATATTAAAAATAAATAAGCATTACTTTATTCTCTTGTCTTTTTGTAGGACAGATGGAAGACAAATAATCCAACAAAAGGATTTACTCTTACAGTGCTGAGTGATTCAAATATTCTGAGATTTTCCTTTTCCCCCTCCTCCTGGGACTTGCTTCTAGAATAGGATTGCCATGAAGCCCAGAGCCTGGTACCCTGGTCAGACACAGCTTATGCCCAGTTTTCCCCAGTGGCTGCCTTTGTTCAGCATGGACCATGCTATGGAAGAAGCTTCTGCTGAGGACCTAACTCCAGGTGCACAAATATTTATCTTGAGGTCAGGACTTTTAGCCCATGCATCACTTAAGTTACACGCAAAGAGAGGGCAGGAGAAGCTTCAGAGGCTCCAGTGAGCTGATTGTAGTTTAACACAGCCAAAACCAACCCCGTCAGCCACAGATTCAGCCACAGGCTCTGTTCCTGCAGGGAAAACCTGTTGTTAAGGAAACAACCATTATCTTATCTCCAGACTCTGGAAACATTAACACTGGCTTTGCATAAGGATTCAAAGGTCTTCCTATATACAAGGACAGCCATGAATAGAAACGTGTCCTAGATGAGTACATGTGTACCTGTATTTCAAGTGGAATGTTGTCTTTTTCATTAAAAAATTTAACACTCAATTGAGGTCCTGCTCACACAATGCAGCCTTTTGCTGGGTTCCTTCAGTTCCTTCATCTGCAAGCCTTAAGATTGCTGAGTTTAGTGCTTGGACATCCAACAGCTTGAAGGCTCTGACCATCCATTTGATGAGCTCAGGCCATTCCTCACTGAAACAGATTTTGGCAGGTGCTGGCTGCTCTCAGTAACTCTGCTTTTCCATTACATGCAGGAATCCTGCTTTTTAAAACAGAACTCAAAGATGCCTGTGAATAATTCACTTCCACAAGCACTGAACTGCCATTTAATGAGAGAAGCAGTCTGAGTGCTACCTGCACCTGGACTGCAACTCCTACTACGTACCTTACGTTTAATGCCTGGTGCAACAGCACAGCTACAGCTGCAGATAACATAGCAAACTGTTTGAAAATTAATAATTTATAGTTGGCTCTTCGCATGGGCTAGTTCGGGGTAATTTGAATTCCGCTCACGTACCCCACTAAATGTTGGTTAGTAAATAAATTTTGTCCCATCACCTCATAAGGTATCATAAATTTAAAGGCTGGTATGAAATAAAGAGACTGAAAGATCTTGCAGGGTTCTTTATGTTTTAATTCAAACTGAAATTATTAAAGAGAAGATAATACGCACAGCCACATTAACCCAAGGGTTGACTAAAGAAACCTGGTCGGCCAAGGCCAGCATCAGTCTGACCTGGTGTAATGCTGTAATGTCATCATTAACTGTCTCCAGAAGCAAGAGCAATTAAGTAAAGGGTAAAAGCAGTAGAAAGGCTGTAATTTATTGCATAAGACCATTATTGAGAAAACAACCTTTTGACACAGAGAATTAATTTTTTTTTTTCTGTGTGCTGCATTAAGGGTAAACAAAATGACCTCTGCCAGGACACGTTTGCTGGGTTAAGTGCCCGCCTGGCTAGGGAGCCGATAATTTTTGGCCATTTCTGAATGTTTAGATACCAACCAGCCTCTCTGTGCCTGGTCGCGCACACGCTTCCTGCCGCAGCCGCTCCCTCAGCGATGTCAGCGGCGAACACCGAGCCTGTGACACAAACCCGCACCGCGTTCCTGGAACCGGCGGATTATCGGGGCGCGGGAGGCTCGACACGCCCGGCAGCGGCTGGAACCGGCAGCGGCTGGAACCGGCAGCGGCCGCAGCTCCGCACCCGCGCCGGCCGCGGGCCCGAGCGGCTCCTCGCCCCGGGGGCCGTTCCCAGCGTCACCACCACCGGCCGCTGAACACCGGCTGCGCCCGAGGGAGGGACGGCACCGCTCCCGCCGCCCAGGCTCCCCCAGCCCCTGCCCCTCTCCCCGCCCCGTCCCGCCCCGTCCCGCCCCTCGGGCCGGCGCTGCGGCGGCTCGGGCAGGCCCGTCCCCCCGCGGGGCCCGGATTGGCGGCGCCGCCGCCTCCCCGCCGCTGCCGCCGCCCGGCGCGGGCAGGAGCGGGCCAGTGCCATGAGCCGCGGCTGAGGTGAGGGCTTGGGGCAGTGCCGAGAGCCGCGGCTGAGGCGAGGGGCCCGGGCAGTGCCGAGATCTGAGGGAGCCGGGCAGTGCCGAGAGCCGCGGCTGAGGTGAGGGGCCCGGGCAGTGCCGTGAGGGCGGCCCCGCGCCGGCAGCGCCCGCCGGTCCCCGCGGGCTGCGGGCAGGGAGGAGCGCAGGGGCCGAGGGCGGCGGTCGGGCCGGGCCGCGGGCGGCTCCCGGGGCCGGGCGGGGCGGATGGCGGCCGGGGGGAGCCGGGAGTCCGCGGGGAGCGGGGCCGGGCCGGGCCGGTGCGGGGCTGGGCTGGGCGGGATGGAGCCGCGTCCCTCGGCGCGGGAGCGGCGTTTGCCGTGCCGGGGGTGCAGCTGGGCAGGAGCTGCCGGAGTACCAGCGACACCTTAAAAACAGGCGACAGAGGAGGCGGCAGCGGTCGCTCCTGCTGGAACCGGGCGAGAATTTTTCAGTTGGCTTTTACCACCAAAAGCGAGAGGTTTCCTGTCTACTAAAATTGTTTCCTCTCTCTTGCCCTAGTTGTCGGCTTCTTGGTTTCTGCTTCTCTTTTAATTTTCAGTGTCATCTGTGTTATCTTCATTGCAGTTCAGGGTCTAAACCCGTGTGCCGTGTCTCTTCAGCGTGTGCTAAAGTTCCTTCTAAATGTTTGTGCTCAACTTCTTGGTGATTTTTATCTGTCAGCAAATGTCTTGGGGAACTCCTGACTATAATTTTGGGAAATGAAGTACACAGCGGGGGTTAATTTAAACTTTTGTATGCAACTTAAGTATTATAACTGTAAGATAAATTACCTTAAGTCTTCAGTGCTGTAAGATTATCTTCTGTTAAGATGCTTTGTCATACTCCTCTTTCGAGATGATACTGCCTGTGTAACTCAGGAAAAATGAGACATGCTCACAGTTTCAGGGGTGTATATTTTTAGAAGAAGCTGTTGTCTTTTTATGCTAAAATAACTTAATAGTCCCAAATTGAATAAAATTCAGGCAGTGTGAGTACCCTGTTTTGATTTTCTTGGAACTGAAAATGTGCTAAATGAGAGGTAAAAGCACTTTACCTTAAGTGTAAAAGGGTAAACTAGTGATTTGGGATATTAAAATTGACTTTTAAAGACTCTCACATCATGCTGTTCTATGATTTATGGGAGGTTACTGTTCTGTCTGACTTCAGAGCTGATCCAACAAGGTGCTGTGTTGTGGGTGGCATTTTAATTATGCTCCAGGTAGGTGCTGAGGCTTGAGGTAGTGTTTCTAAAGCAGTGCAGGGTGCTTTCTCCCTTGGGTAAAAAAACCAAGAAGTTGGTTCTGTGCTCAGAGATGTCTTGGAGTTTGCTGGGGTTTGGGAGTTGTACTGGCAAGTGTTCAGCTTGTGAACAACACTTCTGGTGCATGCAAAGAACTTATTGAAATGACCTATTTTAGAAAAAAAAATAAATTGAAAGATCATTGAGTAAAATCTGAAGTTAAAACTTGAAGAAGGACGTGGCCCAACAGTGTGTATTAATTGCATACTTCTTTTTGTGTGGTAACAACTCTTAGGACTTTAAGGTTTTAATACCAAATGCTTAGTTGTTTCTAACTAAAGAACTTCTAAACCAACTGTTTTTCAAAGTGAAGAATGTGGAGCAGAAAGCCTGGACATAATGTGTAATGCCAGTAATTTCTCTGTTGTGGTAGGTGTGTAAACAAAGTAATGGGAGCTACAGAGACTTACTTAGCAAATAAAAGGCTGATATAACTGGAACACATTTAAAGGTATGTAGCTGGAGGAGCGAGGATGCATTGTTGCATTCAAACAGCTTTTTTGGTTGATTGATTTGGGGGTTGTGCTGCTCTACCCCCACCTTCTGTGCCAGCTCAGCCAATTCCATGTGATGGAATCAGAAGGTTTCTCTTGCAGCACATCTGGATGGCCACCAGAGTTACATTGTGTGGGTGAAGGTGATCAGTCATGGGCATGGCAGTGGGCATAGGTAAGGACATGTTCCCCTGTCCTGCTCCCAAGGACTGAGCTTTAGCCAGTTTTCCCCGTGAGATGAATAAATTGTGGTGCTGAGTGTGCAGAGTGTCACTGACACCTGCCTGGGTTGAAGAAAAATACAGGCTGTTTATTAGGATAAACTGTAAACCTACAAAAGAATGGAGGGGAGGGTAAGTAAATTCTGGTTTTAAGCACAGTCTTGGAGCTCGGAAAGGTCCCTCAAACCTCTGGATTTTTACTCTTTTTCTTTGGTAAGCTAGAAATTGTGGTATCAGATGTCCACAGTAGTAATGCTAATTCAGTGTGCTCTAAAACATTTATCCATGAATAAAGGCCTCATGTTCTAGAAACCCTTACTGCCCTAAATGAAACAATCAGATTACAATGTATACTGCAAAATGAGAGCATAATGTAGGCTTAGAGATTAGAGAAATAAAGATAAGAGTTAATACTGTGAGCTGTCATAAGTGTGTACTTTGTATTAGAAGAGTTGTATTCAGAGTAGAAACCAACTCTAGAACTACGAGGGTGCCACATGTGCCCTGATAAAGGGCAGGAACATTTTTAAGTAATGCAAAGTGGACACTTGAAAGGATGTGTTGTGCTTTCAAGGCGGAGGAGGGTAGAACATTGAGCTACTGAGAGAACAATATCATGTCAGAACTGTTGATGCAAAAAAAAAAAAAGTGTACCACTTCTTATTGTAGAGGATTGTGCTAAATGGTTCAGATTCAAAGTAAATGGGTTGATTGGGGGCAGGGGTTGTACTGCAAGTGTTTGAATGAATCATCTTGTCTGGACAAAAATCCCAATTATTGTGTCATAAAAATATATGATCAGCTGTTCTCAACAGAATTGTGAATTATCTCTTCTTGGAGGTTGGCTTCTATAAAGCTTCTGCTAACATGGCAAGCACGGAAGTTTGAAGGTGGAAAGTTAATAATAATTGATCAAAATCCCATTTCCAGCTTAAGACAAGAAGACCTGAAGGTTGTGCATTGGCTGGGAGGGTTTATCCTCACCCAGCAGCCTCAGCCCCTGCGTTGTGAGGGATGAGGTTTGACCTCCTGCAGAGGTAGCACTGGAGTAGTGTCCTCTTCAGAAGAGCTGTAAGTGAATGGGTTTGCTTGGATTTGGGCCAAGCTTTGTGTACCACAGTTCCTAAAGTATTTACGTACTTGACAAATGGAATTTTAAGTCTTTTGAGGTGATTTTTACATTCTTTCACACATTTACTTACTGGAGCTCTGCACTGGAGGCTGCTGTGTGCTAACTTGTTTTCATGAGTTTGAGTCCGTACAGAGCAAAATTTCCTCTCTTTGGTCAGCACAGTAACAATACAACCAGTGTAGTGCAGGACTCCCAGTCAGACCAGTTTGGTAATGCAGAATCTGCCTCTTTCATCATTTCCTTTAATGGACTCCTTGATGACCATTATCTCTGAAAAATAACAACCAAGTGTCTTAAGTTAAAATAGCTCAGTTAAGCATCTGAGAGGCACTGCTTGAGGGCTTCCTGTGTTAGTCTTGCTTCTGTTGGAAATGGTGAGAGAAAGGAAGCATAAGGAGCAAGTTTTGATGGTAGAGTAGGTTACAGTGACTGAGGTGTCTGCAGTGTGCAGTAATCCCTGTAAGTTTTGTGGGTGGTTTTTCTTCCTGCTTCACCTTCTGGGAGGAGAGGAGTTCCAAGCTGTTGTTTACCAGTCATATTTATTCTCTGGGTACTGTTGTCTCTGTTGAAGCCAGTTGTTACTGTCTTTGGAGAGACATGAGAATACAATGATGAAAAAGGGTTTATTCTCTGATCTTGCCTTTCTGCTCCTCAAAACTCCTACTTCCCTGTTGGTTGTCTTTCCTATTTGTTTTAACTCTCTCCTCTCCTGACACTGAGGTGTGTTACTCTGCTATGCAAAGTCCAAATCAATACCTAGGGCAGTTGATGTTCTAAAAGGGAAGAGGACTGATGGCCAATGGATAGCAGAAGATCAATAAACACGGTAAACACTGGTGTTTTCCCATAAAGGCCAGGAGGGCAGCAGAAATGAATCGTTGTGTGAACCAGGCTTTAATATTCCTTACCCAGTGTCTCAGTGGTTTTTGTAAAGTGTTGTGCTCTCTGACCCTGCTGGTGTTGGATGACAGGAATATTGCAGGAGAATGTCCCTTCATGCTGTGGCTGTATTGCATGTCCTGCAGGATTGTTATCCTGGAGCTGTGAGAAGGTGGGATGGTCAAGCTTAAAACAGGATCTCTTTTAAGAGTATGAAAATGGTTATTCAGGCATTGGAGTGCTCCTTTAAAGGATCTGTTTGAGCCAGAAAATTGCTATATTGGATTTTAATAGTGGAAATAGAAGACAGAGCTATAAGACTTTAGATCTTACTCTGGATTTCATGTGTTGTGTTTAAATTACACTTCAGTTGTAAAATTGGACTGCAACATTATAAGCACAAAGGTACGGACTCCTTTGATGCTGGGAATTTCAAAGCAGATGGCAGAGGAGTGAAATGTGAATGTGACCTGTCATGAGCTGCAGTGAAATTAAATTGAGAGATGTAAAAAACATTCTGTTTCTCTGGAAGTCGGGATTAAGACTGAGAAAAGAAAAATGTTTGTTTTTATGAGCCCAGACAGGCTCGAAGAATGAGGGTTCTGTGTGGGGAAGGAGCTGGTGGTGCTCACACGCCTGTGTTGTGGGAGCTTGGGTAGGAAATGTCGCCGAACATGTGACATGGAGAGAGACTGGAAGTTGTCTGAGTTGTGCTCGCTGTCTCCTGCCTGCAAGCTGCAGCATGTTCTGCTTCCTTGTCTTCTGAAACCCCAGATATCCAGAGCCTGCCTGCCAGGCTCTGCCAGGGATCCATCTCAGACTCCTCTGGCTGAGGCCGGGAGCGATGCCCTTGCAAGAGCAGAGCATTGCAGAGCATTCCCCCAGCCCTGCCTGCTGTCACCTCCCACTTCTTGCTCCCATCTCCCTGCCCCATTGTGGCCAGGGCAAGGTGAAGATTTCTCTCTGGTTGCTTTCCAAGCCGGGCAGGGCATTACCATTCTGCTTGCTTAATATGTATCCGTCATCCCTCTTGCCCAGAGGGGCTTCACTTTCTTTCCTGGTAGTCTTGTGTAATGCTTGGGGTTGGTCACATAAATAAATGTACTTCAGTAGGAAATGAAAGTGATCTGTACAACTCTTGTCTTGTTTGGAGCTGCTGTGACGTTTGATAAGGCTTATCTTTGGAGGACCTCCTCAGTAGCATTTCTTTTTGTCTAATCACTTCCACACTTCTTCCTTTTCAACTTGACTTGAAGTATTAAACAAAGGAATTGGGAGAAGTGGAAAGAACTAAGGGGGAGATAATCCTGAACATCTATCAGCTCAGAAGCGTGCTGGTTAATAAATGCTCTGCCAGGTTCTGAGCAAAATGTGTGATAACTTTACAAAAATATTTTTATAAAAAAGAAAAAAGTATTACTCTTTTATTTATTTATATGTTATTTTTAGTGAGTAGCAAGAGATATGGATGGAGAACAGACCAGCTGTGCATACAAACTTTCTCCTATTTTGTAATTCCCTTTATTCCCTTCTATCATTCCCTTTATGACAACGGGCCAAGTGTTCCCAGAACCCTTAACACTGTTGAGAGATTTCAGGCAAGCTGAAAGCAGTGCCTGATAGTTTCAGAAAACTCTGTCTGAAAAGATGCATTAAGAAATGTTTTGTTTTTAAGAGTATAAATATTTAGTTGTGTGGCTCTCCATTTCTTTTATCATGCAGCTTTGAGATGTGGATTGGCAATGGTTTTTGAGTATTAAACAGATTTTATGAACCTTTGCTTTTCTGATGAGTTGGGCCAACTTTCCAGTTTTACTTTTAAATCCCATCTAGATAGCTATCATTCTTTCTACCAAGTTAAAACTTCACAATTGAAATGATAAAAATGAGTAAATTGTGGTGCTTCCCCACGAGTGGTTTTGCTTTCTTGGGATATATTTTTTTAATCTGCTTCTTCCATCCAGCTGCCCTAAGCACTGCATTTACCAATGAAAATACCACGGGCTGACTGTTTTGTAAACTTCTTTGTAGACACAAATGGGTGAGGTGTGAACAGTGGCTTCTCGAGCCTCCTCCTCCAGTAACCCCAGGCAGATCAATGCTGGTTTGTGTGATCTGTTCAGATCTCAGGCTGCTGAAGAAGGGATTGTCTGTTGGCATAACACTTCTGATCCTTCAGAGAGCTGGGAGAACTTCTGAGGGGGCGTGGAGGCTGTTCCTCATTTTCACAGAGAGGAGCTTGTCTCGTGGGGTGGTGAGGAATGGAGGTGAGAGATTTCCATCCCATGTGTGCATTTCCACTTGCACTGTTCAGCTCAGTTTCCCCAAAAGAGTGACCATGTTGTATCTACAGCCTTCGTTGTACAGAGCACGGCAGAGGCAGCTCTGTACAGGGGTGGGAGCAGCTTCCTCAGCCTTCACTCCTCACTATTCTGTCACCTTGTCCTGGAAGAGAACCTGAGCTGCCTCTCCTGCCTGGCTTCTCTGCCCTGACCTCTCTGGGCAATTAAAAGCTTCGTTTACACACCCACACCCTGGTGAGTATGTGCTGTGCATACCCACAAACCTGCTCCCAGCGCTTGTAATTCAGAGCTTGACTCTCTTTGATAAACAAGTGCCTGGTGGATGAATTAAGCATGGATATAGGAACATTGCCCTATGCCTGAAATTAGACTTGCCTGCACAATTCTGTAATTGGACAAGGCAGGATATAGCTCAAAGACACTTATTTCCCTTTGCCCTTTTGAATCCATCTAGTGGCTTTTGCTGTTCTTTTATCTCCCAGCAAATCAAGATCTTAAAATTGATGACCTAAAATTAATTTCCTTGAAGCTGCTTTAATGACACTTCTCTTTCTGTGCATAAGATGTGTGTGCACAAGATGTGACCCATATAGAGGGGAGTGCATTCACCCTTAACTATTTTTTAACTGGTTAAGACTATAGAAATTACTTCTGAGTGCAATAGTAGAAACTTCTTTGGTGTTGAAGACACTTCCTGGACAAACATTACACTGATGATACCTGTTTACTGAATAGCAAATATAGGATAAGAAAGGGAACACTTTTGCTCTTTTTTACAAGGAACTGATTGCAAAGGAGAATGACAATAGAGAGTTTGCATTGATATAGCTTGAATGTAAAGTAGAGCTAGAGTTCTTAAAAATTCATTACATTTTTTAAGCTGTTTCTATTGCACTGTGAATTCAGCAGGTAACTGGTGAATTTTAGTGTGTATTGCTACAGGACACCCCTGCTGACTTTTTTACTTTTCAGCCAGTGGGGTTGTGAGATGAAATTCCTGGAGACAATCACGCTCATTAATGTTCTCAGAAGTGAGATGTACGTGTGTTTTACAGCTGCCTATGTAGCTGGTCAAAATTTAGTATGTGCTCTCTGAAATAGAGTTCTGGAGGAGTGATTTCATTTACAGAAGTCCCACTGTACTGGTCCACTGGAGGTTTGCTTTCCACTAAGTTAAGGACCTGTATCCATGTGCTATGACTGAATTATACCATGGAGGAGCAAAGGTTGAGAGAAAACGAGTAATGGGTGATAACACTTCTCAAGGAGTGCTGAAAAGTTCAGAAAGCCTTTTATGAACTTAAACCTGTTAAGGAAAATTTTATTTTTCCTTAATTTCACACTGATGGCCTGATTCACACAGGGAAAAACTATGTTGGGGTAGATCCACGCTGCTGAAATAAGAAGAGAGGGTAGGAAAGCTCTGCTTATGTTCTTCCCAATCTTATTTTGTTTGCTCTTTTTTTTTTTTTTTTTTTTTTTTTTTTTTTTTTTTTTTTTTTTAATGAGTATTCACGTGACAAGTTATCCTTCCAGGCTTGTTATCAGTACCACATTTTGAGAGAGAAAAACAGAGTAGGAAGGATCCCCATATGCACAAGGACCTTGCTTTTCTTTTTCCTTATGAGCAATACAGTGTCTTTACTTTCCTGTGAAATGATAATTTAAATTCAGAACGCCAGCAAAGTTGTTTTTTTGGGTTTTTTTCCGTTTTTTTTTTTATGTATCTACCTCCCATGGTTTCTTAGCAATTAGGCATTAAAAAATATTTTGTGGGAGGTGCTCGTCATTTTCTGACTCAGTTGGTTTCAATGGGAGTCAGGCCCTTACAGCAGCTGCTAAGGTCAGGCAATCTATAATTGACCTGTCAGATGTTGCAATTACAGTGTATTGCAGCTGCTAGAAACGAGAGTTAACTTCCATTGCTCCTGAAAAACCCCAAAAAGTAGCCTAAAACCAAACCACCAGAAAGCTTTAATATATTTCACTGATTCATTAAGTACCTCTCTCTTCTGTGTGTAATGCAAGAAACAGAGGGGAATGCAGATGGAGCTGCTGCCTTTGATTTCAGTGCTGTTTGTGGCAAGGCTTCTCTCATGTTCTGAATAACAAAGTCCAGGGAAAAATCTTGCCAATGTCTGTCAATTAATAAGTTTACACCTTGAAATGCTTGGAGTTATAAATATTATGGGAAAAATAAGAAAATGTGTTTACGTGAAAAAACACGTGGGAATGCTTTTGCCATATACTGTTTTTTGCCTTAATGCTGTTTTTGTGAAATTAATTAGAATGTACTGTAATAGAATAACTAAGAATTGTATAGTTGCTTCAGCCCTGTCCTAATGTTTTCATTGAGCCTCACTTAGTATCTTTTCTCATTGAGGGTCAATAGTGTTTGTGTGTTGTGTGTTTGCTTGGGTTTTTGGCTTTTTTTAATAAGCAAAATGCTTTGTCCTTAGCATGGTAAAAATTCAGGTTGTTTGGGGCCATCTGGGTTCCATTTCAGTGTCTTGGATGTTGTCCTGTGCTCGTCACTCTGTGTCCTCCAGCTGGAAAGCCACAGTGCTGCTGAACTTTTGCATTTTAGTTTCTAGGTATCTGAGCTGAACATAAATGTGAATGAGATGAGTGTTGCCTTAAGCAGAGAGAGAAATGTCTGGTACTCACCAATTCCAAATCTGACATTTTACTTCCTGGCTATTCTTAGGACAAGGATTCTTTAGCGTTTGTTTTGTTGACCTGCTGTGGATCTTTCTATGAATTAGAAGTTTTAAGTATTTTAAGCACAGAAACTGTCATCAATAGTTTATGATCTCTGCACAGTTCTTGTTAGAATATTTGTAATTCTAGAACTGCATTAATGTGGTTCTCAGTCTTTTCTGTTACTGCTTTAAGGTGTTAGTGACTCTTTATGATCTTACTTGTTCCATAATCTGTGTGAACACTGCTCTTCAGTCAGGTAAGTTAAAGCAAAATTTTTCTTACCCTCCTAATAATATTGAAACTAAAAATAACATGATTGCCTGCACAGGGCTTTCAAAGAAGTCTGGAATTCTAGTCCCTTTTCATCCAAAATTAGATCACAAAGAGCTTTTCTGTTCTTGTGCTGATTTATGTTTCTTTTGCAGTTTCCAGATAGCAGGAAATGCTGGTAATACCTTTCTCCATTAATTTTTTCATGGATTCCAGTGACAGGAGAGACCACTCATTGCACGGCATGGAGTGATCAGCAGGACTGCCTTTCTTAGGTGCTGGGAACAATTATTTTAAAGAAACTTTGCAGAAAAGTTCGACTTTAGGGTTGAGTTACTTTTGTCCTAGCACTTCTCACACTTGATGGCAGCTCTGAAAAGACTTGCATGTTTTGAAGTCCTGTTTGTTTTCCTTTTCCTAACTTACTCTGTCCTTTGAACCCTTTGGGGATTATTCTTGCAGAAGCTTCTGAGAAATTGTGATCTGTCGTAAATGCATTTTCTGCATTTATCAAAGACCCTTCTCCTTGGGTAGATGAGATGCAAGGAGGTGAACAACTGTAATCAATGTGCCCTCTAACAGCAGTTCCCTATGTTAATATTTGCAGCTTGTTCTGTATCTGCAGGTGCCTTAAGGTAATTAATTCTCATGTGTTAGGTACAACTGCCTTTCTAGTTAGGTATGAATACTTTATTTGTATTAAATGTAAATGTACCCCTCCTCCCTTCCCTAGACAATTTAAGCTTTCTGAAAATAGCCTTGCTTTGATGAGTCTTGTGTTGGTTTGTGCCAGCTGCCTGGTCTGTAGATATTTTCCTGTTTTTTCTAATGGTTTATTTTATTTGAAGAGTTATTACCTTGCTTCTTAGGAATGTGCTAGGTCCAAAACTAAATACTTCTAAGTACTAAATACTTTAGTCCTATTTAATAATACTACAGAATATCCCCTTCTGTAATTTTGAAAATATCTCTGAGACCTAAAGAAACCATGATTGTACACTGTTTTGTCCAGTCAGGTTAAAAAGCCATAAAGCACCTTGCATGCTAATCCTCTGCAGAACATGAAATTAAAATGAAGGCTGTACATAAGAAATATGAAATTTGTTCAATCATTAAAAATCTCTTGGGAAAAAAAAGTCTTTTGATACTTATGGGTAAATGTGTAGATTCCATTCCTTTTTTTAAATAATCTCTCATAACTACAGTTTACATGGGGGCCTAGAGTTTGAGTTATTAATTGGTGCTGCTCCTCTGTGTATCTGAGTTTAGCCTCATGTGGACAAGCCTGTTTATTTTTAAAACCTTTTCATGTGTGTGATGGTTGTTTTACCTTGGGAGGTACTGTGACTATTCAGGGAATTTTTTTGTTAGGGAAATGAATGTAAATGTAAGAAGTCCTTGAATGCTCACTTGCTACCTGTAGGCAGTTCTATCTATTGATGTGCATTTGCACTGGGAAAAAAAGAGCCTGCAAGACAATTCTGATAAGCTCTTTTTAATTTAGGATTCAGGGCACCTTGTTTTACTTAATTTTGGAAACATGCTTTTCTCTAAGTCATTCGGTCAAAATTTCCTCTAAAGATTTCATAGTGACCTTTAATTTAATCAGAGATGTGGGCAGTTCTCAGCTCTGGACTAATCCACAGAGGTTTTAGATAATCTTTTATCAGATTAATAAGGAGGTGATTTTTTTTTCCACCGAGATAAGAGAGCGAGTTACAATTCTGCACACCTTTCCCACCATTTACCCTTTCCACAAAATGTAATTTTTTATGTGTAAGCTTTTGATTCCTTATTATCACAGAAATCCAACGTGTTCTGTTGAGATGCAGAACTTGTGCAGCACCAGAATATTCTGATATAGACTCTGCTCCCTTTTAAAAGAGACCAAATGCAGCAGTTACATATTTATTGCTCAGAATTGTTGGGCTTTTTTTGCTGCCCTTTGACTTGCTAGGGTGACTCTGAAGAGATACAGCAGTTTGTGGAAAGTGTGAAAAGCTGGCTTTAGGCTGGCTCTGAGTTTGCCCTTGTTTTAATGTGTCTATTTTTGAATCCTTTGCTGCAGAAACTTCAGATTTAGGTCTGTAAACTCTTCTCTTTCTGGGGCATTTCTCTTCTCACTTGTGGCCAGATTAGTTTTTTAGGTAATTTTGATGCTAGGAACTAGCTACCTGGAAAACCCACATATTTTAACATAATTTTAAAGACAGCAATATATCTTATAGGAAATAACTAAAACCCCAAAATCTGTGGTGGAGGGTGACGGGGGGATATGGTGGTGGTTTGTTACTATTTTGTTTTGTTCTGGAAACTAATAAAAGGTCCCTTTGAACTGTTTAATATGGGGTTTTCTGGAAGGAAAAGGTGCTACTTGTTGCTTGCAATTGCAAATGATAAACAAGAATATAGTTCATAGGAGGAGAACACGTGAATGGAGAAAGTATTATGTATGTACTAATGTACTAGAATTTTTATTCATCCTTATTGTGCCAACTGGGAGTAAATGTTCTTTAATATAATTACACTCTGGTGCAATTTGAATCTGTTCCAAAGAGCAGAGCTTTGCCTAAAAACTTCTTTTATTTCTTCTATTAGGGAAAATGTTGGATTTCTTAAAAATACTGCTTCACTTCAGCCTTCATAAAATCATTGGATAAGAAAAAATTATATTTTTCTGAGCTTCTGGAGAACCAGGTTCTCCAGAATGGCTTAGCTTTTTGTGTTAGTTAAAATGGGACTGTAGTGCAGCTTTTTAAGTTTTTGGTAAGTGGTGTGTCATGGAAGGAGAATAGGAAATAATAATAATTATTCTTCTATCAGTAAAGGCAGAGGAATTAATGTGGTGGCTGACCTTTCTCAGGTCTTTGGGGAAAATGTTAATATAGAATACACTCACTTAGCTAACATTAAACAACTTGTGCTTGATTATTTTTGAAGTGTTGTAAAGACAAGCTTGGGGACGTCAGCAGCAGCAACAAAATTCCAGTAATTTTGAAGACTCCGTATTTGCCATTGCAATTTTACTTGACTTTTCTGTCCTGGACTTAAAATTACTCTTACTCTTCTCTTTGATAGGTTTGTAATTTTCATTAAAAGTGTAATCTCATTGACAAGACTTTAAAATCTTTCCTAGGATCTTGTTTTTTAAGTATCCCTAAGCGTACTTAAATGCCGAGTATTTAACTTAAATTGTTCTGAACTTAAAAGCTTTTGCACAAAAATGTTTGGGTTTTTTTTTAATGATGCTCAGAGAGCTCCTGCTGAAGGTGTTTAACCCCTCAGCCAGCTTAGTTCTGCTGACCTGGGTTACTCTCTCAGGGGTTTGTGCTTTGTGTGTGTATTTATGATCCATACTGGGTGGCACCATCAGTTTTGGCCATGATCTGGGATTGGCTTCTGCTCAACACATTTGACTACAATCTTTTAATAGTACTTGGTATTGATGTAAACTTTTTCATTTCTACCCTTGGATTTAAAACAGGTTTTGTTGGGTTTTTTTTTTCCTTGTCCCCCACACCTCTGTATCTCAAATCCAGTTGCATGAGCTTGGAAAGTGAAGCAAAACTTCCTTCTTGCTCCTGATGGAAACTGAGCTTGAAAGCTCTGTCTCCAGGCTGGGTAACTGGATCCCTGACAGGAAGGTTTCACAGGGCTGTTGTGTGATAGTAATTACCAGCCCTGGCTCTGTAGTTCATTTAAAAGTAATGACTGGTGGATGTAAAAGGAACAATAGATGTTAACTATGGAATACATTAACTCACGGAGATGCCAGGGGAATTTAATTGATGATAATTAGAAATTTGAATGGGGATAGGAAAGAATGTTGAATTTTGCATTTTGTATCCTTTCTTTTTTTTTTTTTTTTTTTTTTTTTTTGCCTTTTATGGTCTAGATCTGCTGCATGAGATGAAATCCTTGTGACAGATAATGTCCCAGCAGCTGTGCTCTCTGCTTCAGGGAGGGCGTTCTGGGCTAAATGGGAATTGGCTTTCTAGACTACTTCTCTGGCAAAGTAGTACTTTTCACTAATACTTCTTCATTTTGAAGGACCTGAAATGAAGACTTCTTTACAGAAAATTTTGTGTGATCCTGAGAACTCTGTTACTTATTTTAAATAAGTATAAAGAATTGCAGCAGTTCTCCCACATATCTCAGTGTTGGAAGGTAGATACTGGTTGAATCTGTAGTAAATCAAACAGAATCTAGAACTTCTGAATAAGTATGAATTTCAGATCATATTGGCTTGTGCAGGGAAAGATTTAATGTGCTGCTGGCCTGGTTTGGAAGACGGCCGTAGTGTGTTAGTGGGATCCTGTTCCTGTTTATATAGAATCTGTCACTCCTCATGGAGGCTGCAGAGATTGTCTAAAACAAATATATCACTTCTCTTTCCAGCCAAATGGAGGGTAGATTTACAGTATGAAGTGTCTGGCTGGTTTGAGTCTGACACTTGAAAATTACTGTCATGTAACCCAAAATGATAAAAAAGGCCCCATGAATCCTAAAGAACAACTGGGTATTTTTTCCCAGTCTGCCAAAGCAGGAGCTGTTTGTTGGATGTGTGATGGCCCAGAAGGGTTACTGGGGAAAGCACAGGCATAACCAGTGAGAAACATCTTTCCCTGTGAACAGCTATGGCAATCTGCATAAAGTTGAATTGTAGCATTCTCAGTAAGCAAATTATATGTTTCCTGAACAGCATTTAGGACTTGTTCTTCTGGTGCAACCGACAGATAAAGGGGAAAGTATTGCAGTGCTGTTTAACAGCTTTTAGGGCTTTTTCCTTTACTTTGGGAGGAAGGGAATTTCTGGTCTGTGGAAAACACTTTTTTTGGTTTGTGTTTAATAGCAGCAAAAATACAAGTGTTGAACCTTGCTGCACATTTTTCTGAAAGCATTTTGCTAATTCAGTGTACAGTGCAGCCTTTCCCCCTCATGAAGATGTTGCAATAAGTAATAGCAATGTGGTTGGAGTAGTTGGCTGCTGCAAGGTATGTGAATTTAGTTACCCAATCCAGCCTGTTTCTCCAACTGAATGATTATGACTAAGTGTGGTATATGCAACTTTGACCTTTTAAGTTAGTTCCAAGTTTGCTGCTTTGTTGTTTGAATCACTTTCTAAATTGTTAATGTGAAAATAATTGCTTTGCTGTATAAATCTGGTGGTATAATTGTCTAAGGCTCTTGGATGCACTGTGTGTTTTCTCAGTGCTGTGAACAGCTGCTTTCTGGGGCTGGGGAAGGGTGGGGTGTGTTTGTCCACGGCAGGGGAAAGGAGCAGAAAGGTGTTGATGCTGCTGGGCAGAAGGACACATTGCTGGGTGCTTGGCTCTTCCTGTGAACTCCCAATTAGTCATTGCTGGGAAAGAGCACAGTTACTGCAGTGACACAAGAGGTGTCACAGCCTAACCCACACCTGGCCTCTCCCTGGTGTCCCTGTTTGTCACCAGGTGCATCACGGCGTGCTAGAGACATGTTGTCACCCAGGCAAAAACATCCTCAGCTCCAGCGCTGCTGCCTCCCTCCTGGTAGGAGAGGGTGGGGTGATGTTGTCTCTCCCAGGCAGCTGTGTTCCCTGTTTGCCTGGCTCAGTGTTTCCTGTTGTTGAAGCTTTAAAAGCAATGCCTGTAGGTGAGGATTAGAAACTGCTCCTCTGTGGGAGATGGGGCTGCAGTGCCTTGAGGTCAGAAGTGGAAATGGCAGCAGCTGGTTGGCAGCTATCTCATTCCACCCTGCAACATCATCCAAAGTTCAAACCTTTGGGGGAAAGGAGTTATTTTCTGAGCAGCATTCTTCCCTTCCGGGTAGAAGTTCACATTTTGAATCACTTGAAGCCTGAGGATGTAAGACTACTGCTCAGATCTGCCTGCCACATAAATAAAATGATACCTTGCATCTTCAGAATCAACACCAGAAAAACCCTGAATAGGCAGCCAGAGAATGGGGAGCAGTGAAAACCTGTGTTTCTGAAAGTACCAATATAATCTGCAAACAATCAGTTTGGAATTGTGCCACTTCAGATGGTGAGGCTGGAACATCAGGTCTTCAAACAGCTGGGAGATGAGCTGAGGAGTAAGGAAAGGAATGAGTGAGGAAAATGTAGCCAGAAGTGAGTAAGAAGTGAATCCATTAAAATGATTTGAGGGGTAAAAATGTATAGTTCAAGAGCCTGATGAAATAGCTTTATCAAAATCTAACACCTACTGAAAGAGCTGTCAAGGAAAAAAAACTCTCAGCATCTACTTTGGGAAGGAAAAACAAAATGAAAGCCCAAATCCTCCATAATAAAACAGAGTTTGTGTTCAGGAATGGCTTGGAAACATATCCTTTTACATGACATAATTCGTGGTACAGTAATGTGCTTAAGGTAGGCAAATACTGGCTAATCAAGAATTTCCTTCCTTTCTCTGTTAAGTTAATCATGATGTTAAAATCTTGCTTGTTCAGTAAGCAGTAAAATCTCTTTTCAGTACATTTGGTGTGTGCAAGTAAAGTTCATCTGTTTCAGGTCATTAGCACTGCATTAGCACAGCATGGCAACTGGTGTTTAAACAGGAGCTAATTAATGTTCAGTGTAAACACAGTGTGTTAAAGAGCTATCCAAACCCATGAAGTTCTAGCTGATAAAAAATGCCACAGTGAAAATGCTATGGGAAGGGGAGGGAGGGAAATTGCAAATCTTTTTCTCCTGCTTTCCTAGATTATTGATAAATGGTTAATGCTGAACAGCAGAAGAGAAAGGGTTAAACTGATGCCAACAGCATTGTGTGCAAGGGGGATTTTGTTATATTTGTGGGGGGCTGATTATTGTTTGCTTGTTTTTTTTCTTCCTTAGTGTATAGTGTTGTGATGGCTCAGTGACCTGGAAAATGTGTAGGGTTTTTGTACTTTCGAATTTTGGTGTGTTGGTTTTGCAGTTTCACAACTGGGCCAAAATATTAAACATGTGTGATAGCTGATGGCCCAGCACTATGGAAGTGAGGTTGGATACGTATCTTGTCTGGTAGTATTTTTTTCGCTCTCCAAAATGGGTTTGGGGGTGTTTGTCCAAAAGATCTGGTAATTTGCAGCCTGAACTATGTGAAACAGAACCATGTCCCTGGTGGACAGCAGACAGAAGCATGGATTCTGTCTGCTGGTGGTTCCCAGGTGTCCTAACCCAACAGGGAAATGAGAGGCCAAATTTCTTACCAATCTTAGCACTCACCAAATTATACATACAGGTGACTGATAAGTGTATATGTAAACTCAGGTAACTTAGAGTTCTTAATATTTGGGTAACTAACTACCTGTCCACAGATGTAATAAGAAAGGTAACAATCTGCTGAGCCCCAGGCTGGCTGGAGGCACATCTCCATCACTGAAAGGAGCTCTCTGTTAATGTTGCTACTTGGATGGATCAGATGGATTTTGGGAAGGACAGAAGAAAACTGTTCCATGGTAAAACCTGAAAGTTGGAAGTGATCTTTAGGAAGAATTTTTGTCTCCTAAGCAGTTGTCAGAGCAAGGGTGAGATGTCAAGTGAAAACTTGACCAGAGTCTGAATATTTCTTTTGGTCCTTTGAACCCAAACTGGCTCTCTGTTATATGTGGCAGAAATGAGATTAAAAAACAAACAAACAAACAAACAAAACAAACAAAAAAAAACCCAAAAAACCAACAAACAACCAAACCCTGAAAATGAAATTTCTGAAGGCTTTGCATGAGATGGGTTAGCATGCAGCCCCTTCTGTACAGCCTGCTTGGGAAGGTCACAAATGCTGGAAGAAGCAAGGAATTGTCAACAATTTAGGAGCCATGAAATGGACAACTATAACGTGTAGGAAGTTCTGGACAGATACTCGCTCTGAATAAGCTGTGTAGCAAAGATCTGCTGTTTTAAAATGTTTAACCCAGCTTAGTTTAGTGACAGGTTAAAATGCTTACATGAACAGCTCTGCTAGGAAATAGAAAAGGCTGCAACCTTTAGTAGGGTGATGATGCCGAACAGGTGGCACTGGCTTGCTGGATAATACAATCTGATATCACAACTGTTTGTGAAGTGCAATTTCTTCACCAGCACATAATCATTCCTCTGAACTGCTCTTTAAACGTCAGCAAAGGCCTCGCATTAATTCAGCTTGACAGTTTGATTACAGCATTTTAACAGCTTCTGAAAAATAATTCAGTTACCAAAGTGGTAAACTTGCTGTCTTGGCAGTGGAGATAAAGTGCTGCCTCCCAGCTGGAGAGGCAGAACTAATCTTGTCATTCCTGGTCCATCTCTGTGTATGGTCACCAGTGCCTTGGTTTAAATGTGTGCTATTTCCTTTCCACGTAAATACATGCTAAATTCACTTTCATGAAACAATAAAATCATGAGTCAATAAAATGCTCCCCACACAACGACCTTTATGTATTTCTGACCTTACTTTGAGTTTCAAATTTTCTTTATTTATAGGGTATAAAGCATTAAGCGTTGTGTGTAGAAGGGACTGAGAGTTAGGAGTGAAGAATTTCAGTGTGTTGGGCTGGGGCTCTGGAAGTCAGAAGTATATCTGGCAGGGAAAGTAGAAGGGTGATGCTTCAGAGATGAACTGTAATTTCAGGGCACTTGAAAATAGTTTTAACAGCCTGGTGTGTTTTAATATTGCCATTTTGTGGTATGTGGAAATATGTAACCTAGATCTGTAATTTTGAGCATAGGCATCTCCTGCTTCTTGTTTTTTTGTTGGTGTGAGTTGGTTTGGGATTTTCTTCTGCGTGAAATTGTGTTTGGCTTAATGCTTGAAAATTAGGGTATTTGAAGGGGGGAAAAATGCATTTAACGTGGTGTTATGTTTTCTTCCCAGTCTCTGACACGTCTCTGGAACCTGCAATGACAAGTCGGAACAGTAGCCATGCAGAGAAAACTGGAGAAATGTCCTCAAAGCAGTCAACACCAAAAGTGCAGGTCCAACGATCTGTCTCCCGAGAAACCATCACTATTCATTTCTCTGCATTTGGGAAGGAGGAAGAAGAGGAGGAAGAGGAGTTTAAAGAGGTTCCTGATGAGGAACTAGATGACCAAAGCATTGTAACAGCACTTGAAGCCAAGGAAGACCTCTGCTTTGAGCATACCGGCCATGACCTTTTTGGTCCAGCTACCTCGCTTAACATGGCCAACTCTGCATCACCGCTGTCCTCATCGCCTGCAGTTCTGCCAACTGCAGAAGCTGTAAAGCTGTTGGACTCTCCTTCCCCATCCCAAACACTCAGTGCAGTGCCACCAGTCCTGTCTCCATCATCACACTCATGTCACACATTTGGCGCATCAGGTGCAGCAGCACCACCTGTGGAACAGAAATCCAGTCTGTCTTCCCCATCCTCATCCCCTTCCAGATCAGTTGCCTGCTCTAGCGGATCATCCACAGTTTCTAGTTCAAAGCCTTTTAAGGGGTTGGTCAAGTCCTTTTCAACAGAAGTGGAACCAAAAGAACCCACCCCACCGATGCGACATAGACAGTTAATGAAAACCTTGGTGAAATCTCTGTCTACAGACACTTCTAAACAGGAGGTGGCTGAAGCTGTGTCTTACAGGCCACCTGACTCAAAACTGAACTTGCATCTGTTCAAACAGTTCACTCAACCTCGAGCTACAGGTGGTGATTCTAAAACTGCCCCCTCCTCTCCATTAACATCCCCCTCTGACACTCGTTCCTTTTTTAAAGTACCTGAAATGGAGGCTAAAATTGAGGATACGAAAAGACGCCTTTCTGAGGTGATCTATGAGCCTCTTCAGCTGCTCAGTAAAATAATGGGTGATGAAAGTAGTAGCCACAGGCCCAAAGCCTTATCTTCAAGTGCTTCAGAACTCTCAAACCTTTCCAGTTTGAATGGCCATTTGGAAAGCAATAACAACTACAGCATTAAGGAAGAGGAGTGTGATTCGGAAGGGGACTGCTGTGGGGGTGACTTTAACCTGACTAAGAGTGATCAGTCAAGAGGGGCAGAAGAAAACACAAAAGAGATGGAGACCAAAAGCTCTCAGTTTGCAAGCACAAAGGATGTGGGGTCAAAGCCTTCACTTGTACTTGAAAAGTGTTCATTGTCTGCACTAGTGAGCAGGGAGGATGAGGAGTTTTGTGAACTGTATTCTGAAGATTTTCTCTTGTTAGAGGAGGAAGGCAAAACTGATAAACCTGCTGAAACTGTGGTCACTCCCGAGATGACTGAGGAAACTGTTACCATGCTCAGTAGTGAAGATGAAAATAATCTGGATGTGCAGCAGCCCAAAATACCAGTGAAAACTTTATACTTATTAATACTGTTAGTCTATGCTTACCTTATTCTCCCTCTCCCTGGCTATTTAAGTGGACTTTTACTTGGAATGGCCCTTGGATTTATGGTCGCTGTCTGTGTGATTTGGCTTCTTACTCCACGTACTCACGAGTATCACAAATTTCATAAAAGCATGAAAAAGCGATGGAATACAGGAGCTCTAGACATCAAAGAACCTGAAATACTGAAGGTGAGGTCATGGCATTTTGTGTGTGTGTGTCTGTATGCATTATTTTGGGTAGAAAGAGTAAACTAGATGTATCCTGAGGGTGTAAATGAGCTGAAATGTCCCCATTTGTAAATAGCTTTCTAGGGTCAACTCACTTTGTCAGGGGCACAAATGGTTTACTGTCCAAGAATATATAAGACTTCAGTGTCTTTAGGGATTCGTAGAAAATGGAATTTCTTCAAAAGTCAAAGGACAAGTTGCTTTGCTGATAGATTTGAAACAATCCAACTGAACTACTGAGAGCAAGTAGTGTCAGAGTTCAGTGTGTAAAATAACATTTGTGCTTGAAGCTGCATCTTGGGAGATGTATTTTGTTTCTGGGTTATTTTGCTGTCTAGGCTATAATTTGTCTGGTCTGTTCATAAGCAGAGACAAAAGCACTGTGTTCAAGTAGAGCATAGAGAGTTGGGGAGCATATGGGTCCTCCTCAAACATGAGCTAATTGAAATGGGAGGAGGAATTACAGTTCAGCAAAATGTGTCTGAGAGCTGGGTTTTAAATGAAAGTTTGTCCTTGCTCTTCTCTGCCCTCCACTTGTTGAGATATTGCAAGTTGCTGTCACTTCATGTGTCACTTTGATGCCTGTCCAGCTGTCATCCATCCAACCCCTCTGTTCCTTTAGTGCTTCTGGTCCCTGTCCTGCCCTCCTAATCTCCATCTGTGATGAATTAAAATAATATTTTCCCAGTTGCAGAGTTCTGAGCAGTAAAACATTTACTGGTTTCTGATGTGCAGCAGAAGCACTTCTGAGTGTTTCTGATGGTGTAACCTTCACTTGATACCACATGCTTAACAGAGTATTTGTGGAGGCATTTTTTGTATTTGTGTTATTAAATTGAACTTTTTGAAGGTGCATCTCCAATTGTAACAGTACAAAGGTTTCATGAATTTAAATTCAGATGGTATATACTGTAGAATCTACAGTGTACTGATGGCTAATTTCATGTGTCTTTAGGTAACTGAAAAGATAGAGGAACAGTATAAAACTCTACTTTTGTTGCATAAAGGTGGCAATTGCATGTCTAGCCCATATTCTACCTTGCTGTTGCCTTTTTTTTGTGAATGATAGGAGTTGTGGTTATTATTTGCTGTAGTGAATTCAGACTAACACTCCTGTCTGCCTAATTGAATTACCTGCTGCTCCCATGTACAAATTGTTACAAACTTTCAGTTCAGTCCTTGTTCTTTGGAGCCAAGACCTCTTCTCGGTACTTGAAAGCTGGTGAAGGTCCTGATGTTCATTATTGGCTGGTGTTAAGCTGTCTCTGAGATGTCAGCTTTTAGTCAGGAACCTTTAAACTATATTTTAATGCTTTTATTGAGGAGTTACATCTTATGAAAATGGCTGTAGGCAAGAAACGAACAGTGCGGAGAAGTCTGTATAAATGGAGAATAATGGTTTTTATGACCCGATGAGTATTTCTTGTGCTCATAACACACAAAGTAAATGTCTTTAATATGTAAATGCTTCAGGAGTTTAAAAACCAGCTCGGTGCCCATATTGTAGTGGAACATAATGTAATACGATTTAGCAGATTGCAAGTTATTATTCCCACTTCATACAACTATTTTCTATTTGCATCTGTCAAAATGAGTACTGGACAGCTTAGATCCTCTGAAAAGGCAGCTAAAGACTTAATCTGTAACAAAACTCAGGGGAATATAGTAAAATCAAACTTGATGCTCTTGCATGAAGATGTTCTTTTCAGAACCTGTTGGTCTGGTGTTCTGGCCTGGACTGCTGTCATGCAGTTATGATAAATGCTCTGAGTAAGATCCCTTCCTATGGGGCTCAAGGAGTTGTGACTCTGCCAAACTGCTGTCAAGCTGTTTCTGTACAAGTATGTGTGCATTCTCCCCCATGTAAATGTTGTTTAAGAAGTTTGTGCAAAATTCCCCTCAGCAATTGCTGAAATACTTGAGCAAGTTATTGTCTCACACAAAACTGTTCCTTGGCAGTGGAAAAAGGTAAATTTCTGTTGTGCTCAAGTGTGTTTCTATAGCTGTCTGTACTTAATTCAGTCAAATGTCCTTGGTACTGGGGGAAAACATCCCCCCAACCAGAAAATGCACAAAACCCCTCCATCTTCTTTGCATGTTTTTGCATCTGCCTATTCCCTTAGTTTTCAGTTCTCTGGCTTCCTTATCTTTCTTTTTTCTCTGCCCACAGTTTTCTCTTCTTTAATCCATTAGTCTTTTCTAACTTCCTTCTTGGCTTTTTGACTGTGCATTCTCTTGTGTTGTGCTGGCTGATATGAAAGGTTTTAAGTAACAGCTAAAATGGAAATTATGAATTTACCCTTCCCATTAGAAAGAACTTTTAGGCAGTGGCAGTGCCTGCTGGAGGAATGGAGGTTTTGAGCCACAGCTGTACAGAAAAAGGAGGCTTTTTATCAGCATGCTATTCCTGAGTACCATCCAAGGGATTTCATGTTTGATAGTGGCCTCTGGCAGACAGATTTTTTTCCTGTTAAGGTGATAGTTGCTTCTCCTACCTCAGACCTTTTTTGTGTCTTTGGATTCCCTGTGAATGAAGCTCAAAAGATGCATTCTATTTTTTCCTCATTTAAGAAGCAAAATATTATTGAAGTATTATAAAATAGTGGTGATAAGAGGGATACTAATACAATTAGTGTGATTTGAGTGATCAACAGTCTTGAAAAAAATTTGGTGCTAAAGCATTTAGCACCAATTAATGGCAGTTAACCAGTTAATATCACTGAGAAACTTTAGGGACAGTTTTAATCCAGATTTGGGCTTGTATTGTCGAAGTGGCTTTTGCTGATTCTTTTATTTATGTATTTGAAAGTATCATAAGTAATGACTTTAATTTATTTTTACCCACAGACCTGATCTGTGCCCCCAGCCCTCTGGGTCCTTCAGAAAGACCTTTTGCAGTTCTCCCCATCCTCCCCTCTCAGGTTATGGTGTAACACACCTCAGACCTTAAATAAGTAACACTGAAAAGTTGGTGCTTACAAGGCCTGACTGTGCAGTTTTTACATTATTCTGTTGAACTGCAGTTTGAATAAAAAATTTGGAGCCCAGAGTCAGGACAGAGGAAAATCAAACTGGGAGTGGGGGGACTTTTGAAACTGTTTTTACAGGTGGCCATGTCCCACAGAGCTGTCTGTTCCAGGGCTGGAGCAGTGGCAGCAGTTGTGGTTGTAGCTGTGACCTGGAGCTCCATACTCGGGGTGGTTCCCAGCCTGATGGCCAGGCACGTTCTCCTGCTCTCAGCTGAGTGTGGAGCAACTGCTGACCTTTATAAATGGAGATCACAGGATCAGTGTAAATGGCCAGCAGCTGCACAGTGGCATATGACTATGGTCATTGTCCTCCCAGAATTACTAAATTTCTTATTTTAACAACTTCTCTAGAACAGAGAAGACCTATCCTACAGTCACTCCTCTCTTACACAAGGAAATCCATTGTTGCTTCAGCAGTTTGGGAGAATTTATCTGTTGCTAGCACATTACGGTAACACAACTTCTCTGTTTGGGTGCATTGCAAAACGGTTCCCGTGGGCTGTGAATCTTTTGTTCCAATTTGGTTTTGCAAAAAGAGAGGCAGAGGTATTTCTGCTGAGATTGTTCTAGAAGTGCAGGAATTTTGGAATGACTTTAGGGGCTTCTTGGATAACCTTCCCAGGGTTTTTTAAGCTAGGTGAAACGATTTACAGAACTGAAGATCACTGAAGTGAGAAGGCAGGTGGTGTTGTCACCTCCTTTAACACTGTTAGATAAAATTCCTGCAGCTGCCATAGATTTTCAGATTCATTATTAGAGTGAAGAATCATAATTTAGTGAAGCATTAACATATTACTGTCAGCCATGCAGTGTATCTCTGTGGCAAAACTTGAAAATCGAGAGCAAAGAGTAAACTTCATCCTTAGAAATTAGAAAACTAAAATTTTATGTACAAGGAGGGTTTGTAGGAATGTGCTGTCTCTTTCATCCCTACTGTTGTCTGAAAATAAAACCCCAAATACTCAAACCTAAACTTGATTCTTCAGTTGCTGATAACCTGGTGGTTGTGCTGTGTTTGCACTTCTGTTGGGCTGTGGGTGAGCAGGGGAGGCACTACAGGGTGTGAGAATTGTGTGTTTGGCAGATTGTACAGCTAATCTGTTTGTTTGAACTGGAAAGCCTGGGCACATGGTAGGGATCAGAGAAGCAGGAAAGATTTTTACTTCTTACTTTGGCACAGGGAAGTCAAGATTTCGATGAGTAAATCACTCCTTGTTTTCATCACAGTTCCATCGCAAGCAGGCTGTTAAAGGAATGTCAGGTGCAGTCTGACCTTGCTTCCTGGGTACCACATGTACCCATAAGTTTCCAACCTTTCTACTGAAAATAGAAAGCTTGTTAGACTTAGAGAAAGGGTGCATGTGACTAAGCTTTCTGTAATGACCCACTCTCCAAGCAGCCCTTTCTCTCCGTGCCAGCTGGTGCGGTGTTGGCTGAGCGGCCTTCCAGGAGAAGGCAGGAAACTTCTGAGGCAGCAAATTCCCATCTGTACCTTTGCCTGGCTGCAGGCTCCAGACTTTGTCTGAGCTAGAAATAGCTTGGAGAGCTGATTGGGGCAGGTGGGAGTTGCTCCAGAGATCTGTGGGCCATATGGACATTCCAGTTCCTGCACACGGTGGCTTTGGGCAACTCATGTGATGTTCTTGTGCTTCGCTAGGTCCAGCTGGAGTTCCTGGCTGAAAATTAATTGCTGTCTGCTCGAAGATGTCTTGGCTAAATAATTTCTAGGAAGGAGATGGGAATTGGCCTCAAACCTATGTCAGCCCTGCTGTGCAGAGTTTGATGGCTTATAGAAAACTCTTCCCCGTGCATTGTATTTCCTATATGGGAGTTGTGTATAACCCAGTGTAAGAAAAAAACCAACCATAAAGCTTCTTCAAAGAGTAGGTCCTGGCATAGGCATTTCTATTAATAAAAGACATAATCTGCTTTGGAGCTGAGCAAAGATGAATGACTTAATCTTTCCTGAACATAAAAGAAATGCTAATTTATCTATTTTTTTCAGGGTTTGTAGTGAAAATGGAGCTAAATGTTGGAGTAAGCAAAGCAGATATCACTGTTACTATGGCACCTAAGAAAGTGTATGCTGTCTACTGTGGGAAATTATGTGGCACTGAAATGGAAGAAAATGAGCATAAAAGTAAATTTTACATTTCTGTGGGTGGGTGGAAACTTCTTTAATAAGTTGAAATATTGCAGTAATTTTTGGGATGTTTTACATGAAGTAATTACAACTTTTTGTTTTGAGAAATACTGGGGTGCTTATTCAGCTCCCCCCACTTTCCCCCAGCTGTAATCATGTAAGTGTTTGTAAAGGTGCCATCTGACTTTCTGCTCCCCTTCACTTTCTGTTGACATTGATGAACATTGAGTGTGCTGAATTTAAGGTTCTGATGTGCAGATAAAAAACAACCATCAAAGAATGTTGTATGGCAGGTTAAGAGAAGGAAAACTTCTCCTTGAATGGGTATTCTGGCTATCTTCTACCCCATTTATCATCTCTCTTTCTGTAATCAGATGTTGGGGAAAGGAGCAACGTCACCCCCATGGTCAGAGTCAGCACTTAGAGGCTTGTTACAGCAGGACTGGCTCGTTTGTTTTGTGCTTCTTTTGCAGCACAGAAATTCAATGAATTTAATCCACATGTATGACTCCTGTGTTGTAGCTGGGCAGTTACACAACATGTTAAATGATCTCAAACGGTGATGGTGCATGAAAGCAAACTCCATTGTGGTCTTCCACTGAGTCCTTAATTGTGGTGATGACAATGTCAGTGTTGTCTGCGAGCAGACAGGCTGTTTGCTCTGCCTGGGCTCTGTGTGATTAAAGTGTCTGAGCTTGCTGGGAGCAGAGGAGAGGAGCTGCTGTGCTGCTCAGCCCTCCTGCCCTGTGGCTTTTCCTGGCATCCTGCATCTGCAGATCCCACCGTGGCTCCTGGGGATGAGGTGAGAGCACCCTGTGCTACTTACACAAAGTGACTGAGTCAGAAAAAAACACACCCTGTGCTGAGATCTCATCTCATGCTCTGTTGGTTTGGTGCTGCCTCGTTTAGGGCATTTATTGCCTCATTCTGTTTGTGCACTAAGTGAAGTAACTTTGGTAAAAGCTTGGATAATAATTTAAAGTTTTTAGGTACATGCTGTGCTTGGTTTTCCAGCAGCTTAAAAGCCTATTAACAGTGTCTTCTTCTCTAGGGATGGATGAATGAAATTTATAATTATGATCCAGAAACATACCATGCTACGTTGACTCACTCCGTCTACGTGCGACTCGAAGGCAGCACCCTACGGCTCTCAAAACCCAATAAAAATATTTCTAGAAGAGCTGTGTACAATGAACCAAAGCCTGAAGTCACATATGTCAGTCAAAAAATTTATGAACTAACAGACAGCAAGGTGAGCATCTTACTTATATCTGATTTTAACAAAGAATACTTTGCAAATTCTTTTTAACTCTGAAATTTTTTTTCCCTCCTCTGTTTTCACATTCTGTCATTATTTAAACAAAACTGTTGTCGTGACTAACTTGCAAAAGATTGTGCTGTGGAGGAAGATTGAGCCGGATTTGGAAGAAAGTACTGTTTTACACAAAAAGGGAAAGGCATGATTTTCCTCTGGCAGTTGAGAGCAGAGTTAACTCATGGGAGCTCTGAGACTCGTTCCCAGTGCATGAGATGACTGCGAGGCTCTTCTGAAGGTTACACCAAAATGCCTCATCTTTGGTGGCTGTCTCTACCCCAAGGCAGCTGAGACAATATTTACATTTCACTCAAAGAGGGAATGTACATCATATGTAAATGTAAAAGAGGAGAGTGAGAGGTGTCTGGAATGTGACCTGCTCCCCAGTCTGGGGAAGGAGATGGGGATTTTTGCAGCTGGAAGAGTGTATCAACAATAATGCTAGGACAGTTTTCCTACGTGTTGTTTGCCTCCCTCAAATATGTCAAGAGTTGCCATGTGAAGTTGATTCCATTGGCATTGTTTTAAATAATACATCAATACCTAATTATTAAGGGAATGGATTTTTTTAATGTGCTGCATCAGTCGAGAGCCTTGGCAGTACAGAGGTAGGAGGAAACCACGCTTCACTCAGCTGGAAGTGAGAGGGAGAGAGGGACTAAGGCAACAGTGAGGAAAATCTCCCTCATTTTCTCTGAGTCTATGGGAAAGGAGCTTTCTGTCACCTCTGCCTGCCACTAAAGGAAGACAATGAAAAAGATAAAGCGAAAACTTAGATTCCTGCCTTTTGCAGATTTGTTTTCCCATCATGAAGACAAGCAAAGCTGTCATGTACTGTGGGAGAACTTGACTGATGGTGGTACCCCATGGAATCTTAGAAAAATTTCTACTACTTCCCCCTACCCAGCCCCAATTGATTAGAGAAGTGCCAAGTGCCCTGACTGTAATAAACAAATGATGCCTATTCTTCAAGGTATTTGCCCACAGTTTTTGGAGAGCACTGCTGAGTTTAGACCCCACATAAGAATTTTTAACTTTTTTTTTTAAACCACTCTTCTAATCACTTGCATTGTCTTCATTCAGTATAAATATATGGAGTTTAGAATATAATTATCTGCAAATCAGTCTTATGGCTTGAGTGTTATGTATTTGATGTGGCTGTCACCAACTTCAAATGCTCAATTTCATAAGGTGGGCATGAAAAGTTGTGTTCAAAACTCAGTGTGGACTCTGATTATTTTATCTCATTATCTATTTATCTCCCCACGGTCCCAGAAATAAAGTTCTTGGTTTTTCTACTTTTTCTGCAAATCCATGAGAATAAGATGATCTAAATGAAAACAGTTTCTAATCCACAGGGCATAATCTGCTTAAATGGCCTTTGTTTTACTTCCAAGGCCTGGCTCACCAAAGACTTAGTGATAGTAGTGGGTTGGACATCCACCAGCAATTCTGAGTCAGTTAAACTGGCAGATCCAGTGTGGGATCTTTATCTCTTGCATTCCTGTGTTCTTTACTTGAGTATAGAAACACAGAGGATACAAGTGAAAAATAAATTCTTTTAACCCTTTCATTTATCCTTCAGATTTCCCTGGTTCCCAAGAGCCTGGCACGGAAGCGAATTTGGAATAAGAAATACCCTATTTGCATTGAACTCGCCAAACAGGATGACTTCATGGCCAAGGCCCAGGCTGAGAAGGAGACTGTAGAGGAAAAGTTACCTGCTGAAAAAGTGGACTCGAACAATGAGGAATCCAAGAAACCTCAGGATGGATCCAAGTACACTTGCCAAAAGGATCAAGTGCTTTATCTCTTTGGAAGGACGGGTAGGGAGAAGGAGGAGTGGTTCAGAAGGTTCCTCCTTGCATCAAAGCTCAAGTCTGAAGCAAAGAAGCCACCCAATTTGTGTGGGAGCAAGCCAGGTACTCAGATTTTGGATTCGTGTAGAAGTCTGTTAAAAGAAACAAGCCAAAGCTGTGTTTTGGTAGTAGTGCCACAGTGATCTTTACAAGCAAAAAATGATAATAGCAAAGATCTTCTTCTCTTTACCTTGGCCTCTCATTGCCACCTTACCCCCACCTTTTTCCCTCTTGGCTCTATGCTTTCAAATATTTTTATTATTTTTAGACTATTTTATTTGAATACACTGTTTTTCAGTGACTGTAATAACTCCTGTCATATTTGTAAGGATTAATTATTCAGTCTCTTCTTTTTTTGTATGTTGAAACTGATGTCAGCATTTGCAGTATTAGACTCAACTCTCTTATTACCTGTTTTTTCTCCTCCTTCCTTCCTTCCACTCTAGTCTCCTGTAAAGGGTAGAGCTTTCTCATGGGTTAGTGTCACAAGAAGACACATTTCTCTGTTAAAATAAAAGGTCCTGCACTAATATATATATTAATATACATATATATGAACCAAGAAACAGTAGTCTATTGTATCGATCAATTGTTTGGAATATTAATTTAAACCCATCCTCTGAAACAGTTGTAAACCTGAATGACTCATGCTTTTCTGTCTTTATTCTCTGAGAAGATTTTTAAAAATTAGTTAACCTTGTTGTTTCTGGCACATAACTTCTTAAAATGCAAATGCAAAATTAATAGCTAATTAAAATTCTAATAGTTACATTATTTTGACAGTCCTTCTAATTGTAACAGCCTATGATTAGATTAGGAAAAAAAAAACAACTTTAGTCATAGGTGCATTTCAATCACCTGACTTTTATTTTAGGCATTTCCCAGCAGGGCTGTTGGGAATTCTGCCATGTGTTATACATATGTGAGTGTCCATATTTAAATATGTTATTGATCAGCTGACTCCTCCAGTCCCACACCCTGCTGAGTGCTGAATCATAGCAAATACTGGCTAATTTGGATTTAGGACCATCTAAACACACAGCAGTGGAATTTACTTAAGAGCCTTTACAATAAGAAAGCATCATGCTGGTCGTTTTTCAGGAGAAATATCTATGGAATAAATTCGTTCCTTTAAAGTCTGATGATGGTATTTGTGGTGTTTGGCTGTCAGGTTTGTTCTCTGTTGATCAGGTATCATTCCTTTGAACGCAGGGGTGCTGCCAGCACACAGCAGGCCCGATGGTCAGTCTGCAGTTCCCACGCACAGCCGGAGCAGCAGCAAGGGAAATGCAGAAGAAATCACGTCCCAGCCAAAGCACAAGGACCTGGCTGGCAACGTGAAGCAGAAAATGCTTCTGGACTACAATGTTTATATGGCAAAATGTGTCCCACAAGAAAAGAAAAGCCCTTCAGGTAGTCCAGTCCGCAGTGCAGACAGCAGCCCTACAGCAGTGAAAAAGGTAATACTTGTGCTCCAAAGGAACAATGAACAGCATCTGTGGCTCTTACTAATCCTTTGGCCTCCTGGACTGCATTTCAGTCACTCTCACTGAATAGAATCTTAATATGGAGTACAACACTCATAATAAATATATCTTTAATGTTAAGCATGACCACTGTTTGTTTAAAGCTGTAATTCATACCATGCATCATTGTTTCCAGACTTTTCCTACAATACCCAGAAAAGGGAATACGAGGCCATGGTGTAATGTCTGAATAAACACATCTTGTGTCCCCCCCGGAAAACATATTCTAGCCCCCAACCACTCCTGAAGCTGTGATGGGTTTGCTGCTGAATCTGGCACGTGTCAGAAGCCATTCTATAAATAGATGAGCAGTGCTGGCAGGGAACCTGCGTCACAGCAGAGGCTCCTCACCCAGCCATCCTGGCAGAGCCAGGCTGCAGCCTTTGCAAGCAGTAGCTGCCAAGAGATGATGTTCAGAACTGCAGCATGTACCTGCCTGTCTTAGAAAGCACTGCCTTTCTGCTAGCTTCAGGAGTTCTACCTGGGAGAATGGAGGGTGGTGAATTCTTCTGTCATTGCAGGCACTTAATATGTTGTGCTTCCTTCATGGAAACTTCCTGTTTTGTTGTGGTAGTGTGTGTACACACCCAAAATTATTTCAGCTGCCTTGGCTTTTGTGTGTGTAGTCAGTGATGCAGTATCTGAATGTGTAATATTACCAGGTGTTTTGAGATGGTTCTCAAGGAAACCAAGACAGAATTCTCTTGGACTGTAAACAAAACCTTTAATGCAGCAGAGGGAACGATATAGTTTCCTGAATCCAATATGCAAACACTGGAAGAAGGAGTGTGATTCCCTGTACCGTGTTAATCATCTATTTGTGGTGTTTCTCAACTGGATTTAAGGATGTAAGGTTCCAATTTTTTGATAAAACAAAGGAAGAGTAGAGTACCTGTTCTTCCAGATCTGACTGGCAAGAGAGAATATCTCTTACTGCAAACACATTTATAAGTCTGCCCACTCCGGGTTTATCTGCTTTTTCTGCCAGAGGTTAAATTACATACAACTTTTTCATTTCATTGCCAGAGGTCAATCTATATCTGTGTGGTCTCATTCCCTCTGCTGCATGTCAGGATGATGACAGGCTCGTGGCAGCCCAGCTGATGTGTTTGTAAAGCTGCTCCCTGTGCCGAGCATTTGGTGTTCTGAGCTGACCCAGGCTCTTAACACTGAACTTCCCATATAAATCAGGCCTTTTTTTGTCCTTATTTTACAGAATGTATAGAGCTGAATAGCCTGCTTTATGTTTTCAGTTGCCAGATGCCAATGTGGAAGCTGAAGAAGAGGAACAGGAGGCCTGGGTGAATGCTCTGCTTGGAAGAATATTTTGGGATTTTTTAGGAGAGAAGTATTGGTCTGATCTAGTGTCAAAGAAGATCCAAATGAAACTTAGCAAAATAAAGGTACCTGATCTGGAGACTTGCATTATACACTCCTTGGGGAGAAAGTGAAACACAGTCTTTGAGTTTTAAAATAGTACAAGAAAGACTTATTTCACATTTACATGTAAAGACAGTAAATGTGCTACAGAATGGCAGTTCAGTTTCTGATGGATCTCAGCATGTTAACTTTGCTGCTTCTGTTTAAAATGAGCTACAGCTGGATTAGCTATTTGTATCTGTCAATTTTTTCTGTAAAAATTAAAGTATTACTGTATTTACATTAGGGATGAATAGAACTGCATATAAATGAGGAAGTCTGCTTTGGGAGATTGCTGTAGAAAAATAATCTACTTAAAAGTAGATTGCTTTTAAGGTTGGGGACCTCAGGGAACCACAACTATAATGTGTTCCTGTTCAGACATGAACTACTTGCAGGAGGTCAGTGGGACCAATAGTTGAGCAAAAAGCTCTGTGGGGTGACAGGACAGTTTCCATCAGCTGCACCATCTCAAGGGTGAAGGGAGGAGTGATGCCTTTGAGTGACTTCTCAGTCTTCCCCCTTGCCTTCTGTAACCCTTCTGAACCTTCAGTTCATCAGCTCCTGATGTTTGAGGAGGAGTTTGCCTGTTCCCAAAGGCAGAGGAAGTTGTTGTCTTGCTGACAAAAGCTTGGGAATTTAGCTGCCAGCACCAGCTGTGAGAGAGTGCTGCCTTTGCTTTGGGAAATAATCAGTAGCCTAATTCTGCCCTGTCTGCTTCCACAATTGTGACAGCAGGGTACCCAGACATCTCACTGGTAACTTTTTAAGTGGAAAGACTGGGAGTGGGGACTGGATGTATTTTTGATGTGTTAAAGCAGTGACTGTTCACAGGAGATATGTTTTCTGTCAATTAGAAATATTGAAGTGAATAGATACCCAAATCATGATTCTATGCCTCTATTTTACTAAAACTGTGATACAGATTTAAAAGGTAATGTTCTATGAAAGAATTTGCCAAAGATAAAAGAAGCTGAGATGTTGATAAAACATCAATGATAAAATATATGACTGAAGTTAAAATCCTAAGAAGTCTTTGATTTTTATTCACAGTGAAATAGGATTTACACTTCATTCTTGAGCTTTTTACATACTTTGACTAAAAAGCATTCTGATAGTTTAAGGTCAGCATCTAAACTTCAGCATAATTTTAAAAACAATTCAATTAAAAACAAGTTCATATGTCCAATCTCTCCTTAAAAAGTTTTGAAACTGGCAACTGAGAAATTCTAGAAAAGTAAGAAATTTGTGTAATTACATTTGTATTCTTTCACTGGTGGCACTTCAGCTCAGTCCATTCCTTAAGTTTAATGAGCTTTCTTTTCTCAGGAAACTGATGTTTAGTTTCATAACATGTATTTGATTTTTTAATATTCTGTCCTTTTAGCTGCCCTACTTCATGAATGAGCTGACTCTGACTGAGCTTGACATGGGGATAGCAGTGCCCAAGATCCTTCAAGCCTTCAAACCTTCTATTGATCACAGAGGTAAAATACACAAATCCTTCTGGTATTGCCTTTATATCTGTGCAGAACAAAATGTTGATCTGTTTATCTTGTGCATGTTTTAGGTACATGGAATAAGAGCTTATTCTGGGAATCTCAGGGGTCTTTATCTCAGGCTCAGTGTAAATGTAATTCTGTATATATGGAATTGTGATCATGTCTTTCCATAGGAAATAATTACTGAACTAAACGAAAATTTGCATGCAACAGAGATGCAGACACTTTTACTGTCATGGACTGCAGAGAGCACATCTCCTTGAGACAGATCTGATTCTGTACCATAGGAGAAAACAGGTTTGGCTCTCCAAGAGAAGCTGCCCTGTTCTGAAAATAGGGATTCAGAAAATATAATTGTAATAACTTAGAAAGCAAGAATACAGTGTTGTTTTGAAAATAAACTTCAAAATATAGGATCATTTTATGTCCTTAATATTAAATACAGCTTTTTTTTTAGAGCTAGATGACTTTCATACTGCTGCTTTATGAATCAGAACTGTTTGTTTTCTATTCCTTCTGGCTTGCATATGGTCACATATTTGAGGATACTCATGTCACTTCAGCAGTCTTGCAAAAAAGAAAATCTTGGAATAATGCTTTTTAGCTTCAAAAGCATTTGTTCTACATGTTGAGGAGAGCTAGATGCCATCTAAGATAAAATCAGAGCAGTTTTTAATTTTAAGTTGTATCGGAGTTTCTCCACTCAGTGTGGAGAAATTTTAATTGGCCTAAAGGGAAATATTTCCTTGGAAGACCTGATGTGGTGTCACCTGGCCTTTGCAAGAATACCAGATGCATGGACTTCAGGAGGAGATTAATAAATTCTAATACCAAAAACTTTGTGCCACTTAAGTCACTGACTAAAAGCATGAGGATAAGAAGTGCTAACCTTTCCCTCATAAAACAGAACAGAACAGTCTTTGGGGAAATACTAAAATCCTCTTGGACATACATTAGTTAGTGCTGCCTGTTGTATCCAAATGCTATTGTTTGCCCTTATCTACTTGAGACTTGGAACCCTTTGGGGAAAAGCCTTATCTCTGAAACACTGGGTACTTTGCTCTCAACTTTTCCAAATATTTTGCACTGAGCTTTATAAACAAAGCATGTTTGAAAAGAGCAAACTGTTTGGTTGTCATGAGGAACAAAATCTCTTTTTAAGAGAAATAAGAGTTGAATAGACAGAATAAGCTGGAGTGCAGTCAGTATTTGGGGAGCTAAAGCATAGTGCTGCTTCTTGTCTTATGCTGCCTGTGTGGGACAGCAGGTTTTCCACAGTACTTGGGAAATCCTCCAGTGTTCTCAATTAAGTGGTTGCACCATTGGTAGAAGTTTTATTTGGAGTTACAGAACAAAGGAAAACTTTTTAAAACCTTTACATGAGTGATGCTCATGAAGTGGTTTCATAATTTCTTTTTAATTAGGCATTCCTTTCAGGGTTCATGTCAGTGTGTTTGCCTTGATTTAAACATTTTTTTAAATTCCTTTCTCTGTTCTCATAACTTCAGTTGTAACCAAGGACTGTAGTTCTAAGTCATGAGATGGGATTTAGGAGCCACTGAACACTTGGCTTCAATTAATTGCTGAAACAGCAATGGCATCAATTAGTTCCTTAAGTTTCTTGTTCAGTTAAACTGTAACAAGCAAACATTTATGGTAGGATTGCTAATCCTTTTAACTTCTGCCATACTGTTGAATGACATGTGAATTTAGGGCTTTTAAGAGCTTGCAGTGAGTAATTACTGGAATAACTTGTTCTGTTATTATACTTAAAAGGACATAAACAAGGGGTTGATAGTTGGAAATGCTTGTTTTCATAAAATTAAATGTGGATAAATGGGTATGGTTTGTTGGGGTAGTCCTGTGACTAAATGGTAATGGTAAGTGGGTATGGGTAAATGACTTGGTTTGTTGGGGAATGTGAGGGGAAAAAAACCCTGTCGTTTCAGGGCAGTATCCAGAATGAACACTTTTAAGTTTTTGGGGTTTTTATTAAGTGTTTGAGGCAGTCATTTGAGGTAACCTTTTGTAAGGCTTTAAAGTGCAGTTATGAATTGTGTTGTGCTTTGTTTCATCCATACTTTTTTTTACCTGTGCTTGAATACAAAGAAGATACTTTTTTTTTTTTAATATATGCCTTCTCTAATTAACTAAATTTATTAACAGACAATGTTAGAAAAAAATCTTGTTTCTGTTAATACAGTCATGGGTGACAGCATATGCTGTGGCTTTTACTGTAATTCTGTCAAGGCTAGGGAACCAGAAAACAGAATAAACTGTACCATCTGCCCAGTTCTTCACTCCCTCTCTCCCTTTTCCCTCTGGAAAAAGTGTACAAACATTTTCTGGTGAAAAGGAATTTTCCCTCTCAGTAATTGCATCCTTTGCTTAATTTGATCTACTGTTAAAATGATATTGATGAGTGAGTTCTGCTGGCTCACTAATTATCCAAGAAGTCTGTTAAGCTATTTTCATGTTTTTTATGATCTTACTGATACTTTCCTAACTGTAAAGAGAAAAAAAAATCCTTATAAACTTGTGTTTGAGTTCCTGTGTTTGGTTTTTAGAACGGTGTTAGAAAAAAATGTGATGGAAGAGAGTTATTTGGGTTCCTAAAGCACCAACTTGCCTTCATCCTCCTTCCAGCATGGAACCTCACAGGGTGCCAGCCACCAGGCCTTTGGGAGCTGCCTGTGTTTCTGTTGCCACAAGTGGGTGGGATTATGACAAGGATACATTTTTGCAGAAAAGAAAACAGTAGTTCTTTAACTGATAAAGTGTGACTTTTCTAGAACAATAAAACACAAAGAGTAGTTGCCATTTGTCCTGGTTTCAGTTTTATTCACCATTAATTGCTTCCAAGTAAGTAAATAACAGTGGAATGGGTCAGTGGTTGATGTGCCAGATACTGGTGGGGGACTGTTTTGTGCAGCTGCAATATCTGGAAATGCAAGATGTATAATCTGTGTTTAGTAGCACCTGTTTTCTAACCTCTGGATGACAAATACCTGCAGCTTTGGTGCAGCGTGTCACTTAAAAGGCTTGAGCTGGGAATTAAAGTATTCCCAGGACAATTCTTTTGGAGATTGCAAAAAGCAAATAGCTTGCACCGACAACAGGATTTAACTTAATATTGCACATCTAGAATTGTCTAAGTAATGACCCTGTTTACACTGAATCATAGAAGAATGCCTGTAGCACAGTTACTGAGGGAACCTTGTCATAGATCTTCAATACACCACTGGCAAAACAAGAGGCAGTAGGTTGTGGTGTGAGAGAAACAATATTGCTCTGGGATTTCAAGTTGTGCTTCACTTGGACAGCATCAGTGATGTAGAGGAGTGTCCCCATTACTGCTGGGCTTGGAGCAATGCTGGAAATAGTTCTGAAGTGAATCCCTGATGGTATTCTATTTCCTTTATCTCATTTCACATCTCTTAAGCAGTTTAGGTGTGTGTAAATCACAGTACTTTTTTTTAGACCATTAGCTGTACTCACTGCTCTCTTTCCGTGTGCCTTGGATTTATATCTGGCTTTGTTCCATGAGCTTAATGTGATCAGAAAACTTGCTTTATGATTGCTCTTCAAGTGACATCTTTTCTGTTGTTTCTTTTAGGACTGTGGGTTGATTTGGAAATGTCCTACAATGGATCTTTTCTAATGACCCTGGAGACCAAGATGAACTTGACCAAACTTGGTAAAGAGCCACTTGGGGAAGCGTTGAAGGTTGGCGAGATCGGCAGGGAAGGGTAAGGGATGGCAATGGTGCTTTCGTTGTGAAAAGCTGGCTTTTTCCTTGTGTATTTGCAGCTCTGGCTCTGCAGTAGATTGAAAGGAGTTTTGGAGATGTTTCATACAAGTGGGTGTGGAACATGGCTTTTCTGTGCAACTTTACTGTATGGTTACGCTGTTGATAATAATTTTAATAAAAGGTTTCTGTGGTACAATTATCTTTTATATATGTATTTCAGTTGGGTTCTAAAATGTCCTGTGACTAAAATTTAGTTTTGCCTTATGCTTGATTTGGGGTTTAGCCTGATAAAACTCAAATACCGGAGATCCACACATGCAGAAATAGACAGGTAACAGGCTACTGCACCATGGTACAGCTGCAGCTGGAAACCATGGAGTAGTAAACAGTGGGGAAGGTAAACAGGCTCTCATGGTTATGTAAAGACTTTTTCAAAAGCTTTATTGCATCGTGGCAGTAATCACATCCCTGCTTTAGTCTCTGTTTTTCCTCATAGCCATCTTCTGTTTGCCTGCTATCCCTGAGTGAAATGCCTTATGTAGATGAACTCATTAGCAGACACTATACAGTAATTTACCTCCTTTGTATTTGTGCTTTCCCTCTCATTTTTGCCATATTCGAATGTCATCCATCTGTCCATTTGTATTAACCTAGTGAGTGGCACCTATCAAATATCCATCCCTGCACTGATCTACTCCCAGCTCTGGAGTCCATTTTTTTTGTGCTGTATTCTCTTTGTAGTTAAGAAATCTGCAGGCCCTGAACAGTAGGTGGTCTCTGATTTAATGTACAACCACTGCCTACAAATCAAGAAAATAGTCTCTAAATCTGGCCATTTGTTTAGCTATGAACAAAACAATATGGTCTTTCACAATTTAGGTATTTGATGCTTTGTATACTTATGTCATACTTCTGACCATTTATTCTGAGATATCTTGAAGTAATACTTACAGCAGCACAATATTTCAGTGCAATCATGACAAGAAAATAAATGTGAAAAAAACTAATGGCTGAATGATCTCATGCACTGGTAGAAATTCAGAGGATTTAAAATCGACCTAGATTCTCGTTGTCAGTTCTTGAAATAAGTATTTCTGAATTTACATCACTATAACTGGTAGGTGTGAATTTTTCAAAATCCCTTTAATCCTGCCTGCCCCAAAAATGGGGAATAGAGAAGGAAACGTCTACACAAATCAAATTCTTGCTTTTCTTCCCCACCCCTTCAGGATTTTCTTTGTGTATTTTCATATCTGTTCAGTGCAGGAACAGCCTCAGAAATAATTAGTGAACACTCTGATTCATATATAAAAATCAGCTTGCTGCTGGCTGAGCAATAGGCCCCCAGCAAGGCAGATTTAAGTGCCTGTAGCCAAGCAACCAATTACTTGAAGGTATCAGCATTAACTGCATTGCTCTCGGCACAGGGCTGGGATGTTTCAAAGCTCATGGCCAGGTAGCAGCTTTACATAAAGAGCAATCTAATGTATTCTAGTTTGGATGAGGGTTTTTTCATTGCTTGTTTGGTTTTTTTTTCTTCACCAAAATTGATATTAAATAAATTAAGGACTGAAAAGCGTAGAACAGTTTGGTTCTCATCTGTGTTAGTTAATTTTAATTCTGCTGGCTTTTTTAATTATCAGTTGACAATTGCTGTGACAAATGAAATTACTCTGCATGTGTTTGCATCCATGGTCACGTTGTCAGTAAGTGATGCATGTTGGTTGCTGAGCTCATTTCTGGCCCTTACGAGCTCAGAACAAACCATCTCTTGAGATGCAATAACCACAAAGTGCTGTGAGAAAGGCACCTACTCATCCAGAGAGGGGAGAGTGGGGGGGAAACAGCTCTGGGGTTTAACTCTCTGTGGCTGTTGTCAGAGTAAAGCAAGACAAATGGGTCACTGTTGCACTTGCTGTTTGAAATAGAAGTGAAGTGTGCTGAGACACAGTCCAGTAAAGCTATCTTGTGTGCCCTCTCAGGAAAATGCTGCTCTCAGAAAGGGTAGGAAACTATTTAATTGCCAATTTTATAAAAGTAATACATGACAGATTCTGCTAAACAGGAGATCAGGCAAAAGCAGGCAGGTTAACCCAAAGTTACTGCAGCTTCATAACCCATCAGTCCTTTTGGCTTTGTTGAACCACGTAAAAACAAAGTGACAAATGGCAATTCATAAAATATTGTGCAATCTTTACAGGAACAATACAGTAGCTCCAAAGTGATTTTTTTCTGCCAATGTTTGTGTCATGTAAATGGTCCATTGTATACAGAGCTCCCCTGAAATCTCACTCAAGCTTATTTATTGTTGCTTTGTTTAATGCGAGGAAATCCTGTGGTCTGAGCCACTTGGTGCTTGTGAGGCACTTCAGAGGACCCCTTCAACTGGGAAATAAAACACCTTGTAAGAAGGTGACACCTTTGAAAGGCCTGAGAATGCCCTGGGCACACTTTCAGCTGGATGCTACAACATGCACAGGAAGAGAAGCGAGGTCACACCCTGGTAGAGAATGTGTAGTTTGAATCTGACCTGAAACCATGAATTTCTGTGAGGAGCAGCTCCAGCATTGCTATTTGGGCCAGTGACTGGCACCACCCACCACCACCACGTCCTCAGGGAGGTGGCTCAGTTTGGTTTGCTCCTTCACTCCTCTGCAGGTACAAAATGCTGCTCTGGATAGGAAGAGATTTGCAATTCTCATTCCACAGCCTGGGTAGGAAATGCTTCAGTGTGGACAGGTCCTGGGATTACTGCTCCAGTGGGGAAGGAGTCTTGTGAACTCTGAGCTGGCCCTGAACTGTCCCTTTACATTAGGACTTCATGCAGCAACCAGCAGTTTGTTCTGTGTACAGAGTAACAGGCAGTGGCCTCAGCCCATGCCCTGTGTGAGGTTATTAATGCTTCAAATACATTTCCAAGAACACACACACACAAAAAGAAAGAAGACACAGCTATAAAGTGTATTCTGAACATGCTGTAGAGTATTATATTCCTGGGTATAGTCCCTAGGGCTAAAGCCATATGCTTTTGAAGCCTGTGTTGTGTAACTGTTTCAAGCTCTTGCATTCAGTAGAGATCTGTTAATTCTGAAGTGTATCCACTGTATCCTCTCATTTAAATCCGTTTAAAAGATTTGAAATTTTTCTTGTGATTTTGTGTGTAAAGTCTTCCACAGTTTAAGTCTAGGAATTAGTCACTGCTATGTGGTATTTTGTACCCAAAAGGCAACATTTGTTTATTACTTCACTTTTTTCCCCCACAACATTCAAACAAAATGATTTGTCCAACCCTAATGCTGCTCAACTCATGGAAAACCATGAGCAGCAGCAGAGATGCTTCCAAATGTATTTAGAATAATCTCCACATTTGATTTGAATATGTAGAACAGCCACCCCCGTGCCAGCCTCTTTCATGAAGGATTATGTGCCACTGGGGAAAACAGATTTCTGTTTTGAAAGCTGGTTCTGCCAGAGACTTGCTTCGGAATAGTTTTGGTTTTGTTCTTTTAGATAGCATTTATAAAAGAGGGGAGGGGACAGGTCAGAAACCTGTAATGTCAGCCAAAGCTGTACAGGCTGGATAGCTATTTAAGGGTATTACATTTGACCTGGAAATTGCATTGTTTCAGTTTCAGGCCAAGGGCGTATTGTCTTGCAGACAGCGATGAGGAATCCTCCAGCGCTGGCTCTTCGGAGGAAGATGATGCTCCTGAGCTGGCAGGAGAGAAGCAGGTGACCCCAGGAGCAGAAGGGTGAGCTGTTTGTTAATCCTTCCCTCCCCCCACAACTGGTACCTGGTGCCAGTCCTGTGATGCTCTTTGTCTCCCGGAGTGGCAGAGTGTGTGCAAGCAGTGAAGCAAGCCCAGTCGCCCTTTTCCAGGGCAGAGGGCAGCAGTGGAGCCCTGCTCACCCCAGCCCTGCAGGGACTGCTCCCAGCTGCCCTGGGCACCTCCCAGTCCCTTCCCTACTGGATCACAGGGAGGCCAGAGAAGCTCTGGGGACCTTCCCCAGTGTGTCCTACCTGGTAGCAGAGCCAGGAACAGGATTTTGTGTGAAAACTTGAAACCCTCTCTATGCAGTGTTACCCCTACACTGATCCTGCTGATCCCTTTTTTCCAGGGTTCCATTTTCTTTGAGAAAAGGCTTGTTATTCAAGCCTGTTTTTCTTGCTCAGTTTTGTGTTGCTTTTTTTTTTTTTTTTTTTTTTTTTTTTTTTTTTTTTTTTTTTTTTTCTTGAGGACTTCATGTGTCTGGGCTGTGCAATACTGCCCTCTGATGCTGTGCATGGATTTCAGAAAAAATTTCCCAACATCAGTGATGCCACATCATTCCTTGTTTTGTCTGCGACTCTGATTTTTTGCTTTCTGCATCTGATTGCAATTATGCCTTGCAATGAGAAAGCTGAATGTCTGAGCCCAGAATGTCTTGAGACAATTATAATGTTTTTTATGTCTGAACATATCTAAGTGATTTTTACAGTGAATATACCAGAAGACTCATGACTTATTCAAAAAGTTCCAGAGAATTTTAGTATTTTACTCCTGAACGCTTTTGAAAATTGTGTGAAGAGTTGTTTGAATTACTGCAATTGATGCATTTCATACCTTCTTGAAATTCATAAATGATATAAAGAATTCTTTATCAAGAGGACAAAGAGGGGGAATGAAGAATCTTAATGTAAAATACTGAAAAAAAATATTCTAAGAATATTAAAAATCTGCATTACTACCACTATAGAATCTGATGGGAGAATAACTTCTTTCTCTGGGTAAAGATACAGCTAGTACAAAATCCCAAAGTTGAAATTTATTTGCCCTTTTTATATCAGCTGAACAGTTTTTTGTCTTATGTTGTGCTAAGAACAAAACTGTAAAAGTTTGTGTAAGAATAATTTTATTTTTTTCCCTGGATAGGAGAATGTATTTTCTTAGGCAGGTTATCTCTGCTACGTTAACACCAAGAGCCACAATTAGACATGATAGAGTGTGTGGAAAATACCAAATATGCTATTTTTGGAGTGTGTATTTCCAACATGAGATAGGGGTAAGAAAATACATATTCAGCCCTTCAAGCATGCGTTTCAAAAGCCAGGAATGCTGTCTGACACAATTGCCAGGAAAAGCCCACTTTCTGCAGACATAGTTAACCATTTTTGGAATATCATTCCACCCACTGCCAAAACTGTTTTCCTCTTCTTTCTCAGCATCCTTATACTTGTAAATGCTACAGTACCTTAAAATTAAAACAATTTTGATCACTACACACATTAAATAATTAGACACGATGGCTGGGCTTTCTATGCTGATGATTTGTGCACATCTTGGTGCATCAGTGTCTTGAGTTTTTTTGGAATGGTGGTAGACAAGTTGTCACTTCTCATGCCAGCTTGCTGCCCTGAATGATCTAAGTGTATTTGCAGTTTTAAAAAATGCTGTGTTTCAGTGCCATCTGGGAAGGAGTGTTCAGACTGAACAGAGTTTCTGCCAGACACTTGTAGCTGACAGAATACAGCTGCTGGGTGCAGGCCCTAGGATGAACTGCTTGGCCATGTATCTGTTCAGAATTTTTACATCAAAAAACTTTTATGATTTAAATAGAAAATCCGTGTCTTTCTTATCAAATAGGTTTAAGAAAATTATTTTGATGTCCTTTTTCTATCTAAAGGTATGTTGGAGGACATCGGACAAGTAAAATCATGAGAATTGTGGATAAAATTACGAAGTCAAAATACTTCCAGAAAGCAACAGAGACTGAGTTTATTAAGAAGAAAATTGAAGAGGTCTCCAATACTCCATTGCTGCTAACAGTTGAAGTACAGGAGTGCAGAGGAACACTAGTGATTAACATTCCACCTCCACCCACTGACAGAATATGGTAAGAGGAGCTCAGAGCAGAACTGGGCAATGTCTCAGCTGTGCTGTGCAAGGGATTGCAGCTAAGAAAAAAGGTGTAAAGCCTGGCTCAAGTGGGCAAGGTGCAGGACAAATTAATTTTAACTGAGGTAGGAGCTGTTAGTAAATGGTTACAGGTTTAAGTGTTTACTTTGTTGGGGTGTCTGTAAGAAACCCTGCTCTTTGTTCCCTCCCAAGGTACGGCTTCCGAAGGCCTCCCTACCTGGAGTTAAAAGCGCGGCCAAAGCTTGGTGAGAGAGAAGTGACTCTCGTTCATGTAACAGACTGGATAGCAAGGAAACTGGAACAGGAGTTCCAGGTGTGTTTCCTTTACATTCTCCTTTCATTGATGATAGTTTTGGTCAGTTGAAAGGGTGGGGTGTTTAATTTTCACATGTCCCCTGTTTCATTTATAACGAGTCATGTCCTCCACTACTCCCAGCCAGTGGGATGGATGTTGAGAACTCAGCTGAAACTGAGTGCTGGGATGGTCTTAAGACTCATGTGTAGATCTGGGTGGAAATCTGTTTTAGAGAAGAAAATGACATTTCTTTGAAGTAGGGACCATGGTAAAATTTGTAGTACGCATATAAGAACATGATCCTACATGTTCTTAGATAATAGGAGGCCAAACTGTTGCCTAAAATTAAGAACAAATGAGGCACTATTTCCTCTTGCTAGTTCATTTAAAGTAATTTTTGAAAAATCACATTGACCATAGTGCAAAAGGGAAGAAGCCCCCTTCAAATGAATGTAGGATTGGAATAGTGACCAGCTTGATTCTGGACCCCAATCTGTACAGTCAAGGAGAAATCAAAACCAGTTATTTTTACTAAAAGTGAAGTATACATTTTGAAAGTATATGAGTAGGTAAGAGCTGAGAAAGCAATTAGGAAAAATTGGTGATGTTTCCTGTAGTGTCATTTTAATTGAATGAAATATGCAGAGATATTCATATTTCTGAGTTTCATTTACAACTATAACACAACAAAATGGTTGTTAATGGGCACTGCACTGACACAATGCTGAGCTTGAGAACCTTTTCTCTGTAAATGTGTTGGCATTTTTTAAACTAAAATTGGAAAACGAAGGTTTCAAGTGACATATGTGACGTAACTTCATTTCATTGCATCTTTTTCCTAGAAAATCTTTGTCATGCCAAACATGGATGATGTCTATATTCCTTTAATGCACTCAGCCATGGATCCCCGCTCCTCCACGTGCCCTCCTCAAGATCTGAGCACGGAGGCCTCCGATCAACCATGACATGTGAAGACTCTTGCAGTTTACAGTATTATAAAAGTTACTCTCATGGTTTTATAAACTGTGCTGTAGTTCTCATCCTTAACTTGTGCCACTTTCCCCCCTCCCAAGGACTGCCTATCCCCCTTCCTGTGTGCTTACTTGCCTGGTTATTGTTCCCGTGTACTTCAGCTACATGAAGTTCCATTCCATTAAGCTGTTGATTTATTTTTGTACTGGCTGCCATCAGGATTTTAACTGGGAGGCTGAGGTGACCTGTTCTTTGTGGGGGGGGGGAGGAGGAACTCAAATGTAACAGATCAAGGAGCTTGTTGATGCACCTTTTGTTCAGCTTGTTTTCATGCTATGTTAATGTGCATTAAAGCACTGAAAAGTTGTTTGGCAGCAAAGGAACTGTGTGCCAAATGGAAAAAATCCTAAATAAGGAATGAATTTATAAAACTGGAAGAATATTTTTCTTTCTCAGGCAGTTGGAGGTGTAAAATGAACTGTTTTATGTTCTTTCACTTCTGCAGTCAATAGCTTGTGTCAAGCAATCGAAATATGAAATGCTTTCAGGATAAAAGAATGTAAATTGGATGTATAGGTAATATTGTGATTCAATGTGCTGTATACACATTACTTTTTTCATACAGAACTTGTGCTTTTTTTTTTTTTTTTTTTTTTGGGAAGCAATTAGCCATAAAACACACAACTATCAGTGAAGGTGGGACTGTCAGATTTTTGGAAATGAGGAAAAAAAAGTCAGTAAAGCCATGAGACCAAACCATAGCAAGCCGCCTTATAGTGAGGTACAATCACCTTGGTTCCTGCTTAATTCTGAATGTTTATAGAGACATGAGCACACACACCAAGTGTCAACACTGCACATCTCCAGGGGTAGTGACCTAACTGTGCACAGAGCCTCTTGCTGTGATGAAACACAGAGTGCTTTCTGACAGGAGTTAGCTGCTGTGGGTCTTCTCCATTGCACTGTGTTTACACCCCAAGCGTGGGCCCAGATCCTCAGTGACAGCCCCTGCTGCTGGTGGGAGCAGCTCTGGCTGACAGAGTTTGACCCCCGTGCTTTGGTTTCTTGGACTTTGTGGCATAGGAGTTCAAGCACTGCAGTCATTTGAGTTATCATGATTCAAGACTCTTTCTGCTAATTAGTGGCCAAAACTAAAGGGGAAGGGGAAACTGCCTTTTATTTTTAAGGTGTAATGAATCAAGGCTAAATGTATGCAGTAAATTCTAGGTTTGAACACTACATATCCACTCCTTAACACGTAATGTTTTTCTGATACTCAGTGTTGCCAACTGTTCATGGATGTCAGAAAATGTTTTAGTTTACAAAGAAGGTGAGTTTTGGCTCTCCTTTTGTAACATGGTTTTTTTTTAAGTAATTTTTTAAGAAATTTTTTGTACATTGTGTTGTCACATTTGATGTAAATCAAAATTTCCATGTATAACTTGATGATTTACCATCTCTAAATGAAACTATTATATTGAAGGTTTTTTAAACAGCACCTTGCCTGAAACAAAAGAAAACTAGCATTTAATATATTTAAAATTAATTCTATATTTGAACACCTATTTTGGTTACCTTTAATTGAAATATTAGTAGTTATATTTGTTACCTGAACTCCTCCTTGACCATTCCAGGCTGTGTAGATTCTGGGGTTTGCTGATTCTGTAGGCATTATTTGCCTTTCATGAAGTCTGCATGTCTTGTACGCAGGTCTTTTATATGAGTTAATTTCTATGTGCAATAACTAAAGTCAGAGGACTAGATGCACTAATGTGTAAACAGATTTAGACTTAATACACAAGATAGTCATATTGCACTTCATAAACTGTGGGTAACTACGATCTGCTTGCTTTGTTTTATTAAATAAATTTATCCCATGTCAAACAACTCAGTAAATTTTACTTCTTCAGCATTTCACCACTCTCTAGTGCAAGTCCTTTTAAAAGCCTCATTAGAAAAGCTGCCTAATGTGAGTGTGCCCTGCGCTTTGCAGACTTTTACAGACATGTACTTGGTGGTTGTGGTATGAGTTTCAGTACTGACCAGTGCTGAGCTCTAGAAGGAAAAGCTAAATTTAATTTTACTGTCACAAAATTTAAGGTTCACCACAGCAGTTAGTATTCATATGAGGAACATGCTTTAAGAACATGTTTGCATACCTGGTAAAACTGTGAAAGCATTGCCAGCAGTTACAGAGCAGAGCAGACATGCATCCACTTCTGCCACCTTTAAGAGCCTCTGGAAGCTTCATTATCCCTTAGAGTCTGCCCAGACTCTGCCTATTTCTGTGTGTCTAGTATTAACGTGTATAAAAAAAGAGTGGCCCTTTAAAAAGCTGCAACTTAGTCAAGTGCTGAATTTTTAAGTTTTGCACCACGTGCACAGATGCCCCCCAGCCCTGGACGCATCTCTCCTGCCTCCAAGTTGGTTCACTCAGCTGTTCTACTCCTGCAACAGCTAGGCAGGAATCCCAGGACTTTAGTTCCTTTTCTGAAAGCCCTTTTCACAACTGAACCCTGAACTACCAAAGGAGGGGTTCACTCGCACTGAATTGCGACGAACGACCCTGGCACCGCCCTCCCGCCGGGAACGGGCGGGCAGCAGGATCTGAGCACCCCGCGCCCCCTCACCGCCGCTGTGTCCCCGCCAGGGTGACACACGCTCGCACACAAATGTCACTTGCTTTTAAAAGCACCGCCCGGGTCGGGCCGAGCAGCGCCAGTTATGAACAAGCACTTCGCTGTAGCACCGCTGCTTGGCCGGCGGCGCCAGGCGGGCACCGCCGGGTCAAAGGCGGTGCGGGCACGCGCGGAAGAACCAGCCGGACGCGTTCTGGGTGACAAAGCTTTTATTTACCGCCGCTCCCGGCCGCCGGTCGGCGCAAAGGCCCTGCAAGACACGGAGACAAAAGGGGAGGTTATTGATGCGGTATACCCCGGCCGCCCCGCAGAGCGGACGCAGCCGGGGCGCTCAGCAGTAGTTTTGCTTCATGCATGTCAGCAGTCTAACACGTGTCAAGGGACATCACCGCGGCCCGGCCTCTCCGCCCGCCCGTTTCGTTCCGCTCCCGCCGCTCCACTCACCTCGCCGGCCACGCCGAAAGAAAGACCCAGAATTCGTCGCGCTGTCTTTTATAGGGGGTGCCACCCCGCCCTCTTCGTCTCGCCCAATAGAATTGGAGTCCGGGGGCACGTGCTGATCTGGGTGCTATTGCGCGCGGGGGTGGGCGGGGCGGTGTGAGGGCGGCGGGGGGCGGTGCAAGGAGGTCAAGCTGAGGGTCTGAGGGAGCTTGGTGGTTTCGTGTTGCCCTCCCGCCGTGGGAGGCAGCTTTTCTCCTTTTCAGGAATAGTAGTACTTTTCTCTTTCTAGTTTGCTCTAGCGCTTTGTTGCTGAGAAGAAACAGGGCTCAGTATTAAAAATATAAAAGCTCAATCCCCGGTCAGATCTGCCCTGGCAGAGTGGGTGCTGAGGTGGTTCCTGAGAGGAGCAGCTGGGAGCTGAGGGTGCTTACACTCGGCTCCCCTCCTACCTCAGCCGGTTTTCATTTGTTTTGTTTGTTTTGGTTTTTTTCTGTCTCCTGTGAGGCCGTGGGAGACACTCGTATGAAATAACTCCAGTTTGGATCTGATACGCTACAGCTTTTATACAGTAACTGATAAATTCCTCCTGTGATGTAGCGGGGTGCTGTGCCACAGCATACACGGTGTGTTTAGGGGTTTGCTTGTTCTCACATGGCACAAATGCTTAAAAGTCAAGTCCACCATAAAGAAACGCATCAGAAAACTGGAATCACAGTGTGGTTTGTAGTTCCGGCATATTTTTATGTATTCAGACTTGCAGGTCATTTGTACAAGGCCCTGAGGCACTGGGCAGGATTGTTGGGGTGCAGGAGTTGAACTCGATGATCCTGGGCCCCTTCCAGGTCAGGATATTTTGTGATTCCGGGTGATTATTACATCTCCTGCCCACCAGCAAAGGCACGCTCACTGTGGGAGCTGGTGTGTGCATATGGCATGCCCAGAACTCTGTGTGCCCTGCAGCTCCATTAGTGATACCACTGTTAAAAAGCAAACAATATGTACAAGGACAAAGTGGCTTTGTTATACAATAGCTGGCTGAACACTGCGCCTTTACCAGGCACTCTAAAGTTACTCTCTTCTGTTTAAAGCTTCTTCCATTTGGTTCAATACTTTTTGTGTTTATTTTTATCTGTTCAGAGAAGCCTGAACCTGTTTTTTGGCTCAAAGGGGCGTGTTGGGGCTTTTCTAGCATTTATTTAAGGCTTTGCAAGGCACAGGGTTAACAGTGAATTTGTCAAAGGCAGGAGTTATGCCAAATACATTTGGCATGATCTGTTCTGAAAATAAAAAATCAGCAGGAAAACAAGAATCACAGAGGCATCAAGGTTGGAAGAGACCTTTACGATCATCCAGTCCAACCGTGCACCCAGCAGTGCCACTGTAGCCCCCAAACCATTAAATATCACTCAGTGCCAGGTCCAGACGCCTCAAACACCCCCAGGTACGGTGACTCCACCACTCCCCTTGGGCAGCTCCTTCCAACGCCTGACCACCCATTTATCCCGGGCAGGGTGGCGCCGGGGGAGGGAGGCGACTGGCTGGTGCTGCCTGAATTTAGGGGTATTTTTTTTATAGAAACAAAGCAGCAGCAGCTAGCTGCCACCGCACCCTGCGGTTCCCCATGGGGCTGCCAGCCAAGGCCCGGAGCGGGTGGCGGGTCGGTCGGGGCTCACACGAACGGAGAGGCTCTAGCAGCAGCGAAAAGCCACGGAGCATCTCTGGCCGCTGCCGGGCCCCCAGCCCGGCGGCTGCCCGGGCGGTCGGTGAGCGCGGTCCCGGCGCGGCCCGTCCGCCCGCCGGTGACGCGCGTGTCCCGGCCGGGCGGGCCCTGAGCCCGCCCCGCCCGCCGCGGGGAGCGCCGGACGCGCCGCTCCGGAGGCAGCGCCGTGCGGGGGGTGCGGCCCCGCGGTGCAGCCATGGAGCCGCTCCGCCGCCTCATCCTCAGCCTGGCCGCGCTGCTGCTGCTCCCGCCGAGGCTCGCGGTAAGCCCGGGCCCGCTGGGCCGGGGAAGGGCAGGGGCGGCCGGGACACGGGGAGGGCCGCGGGAGGGGTGCTGGGGGGGTTAGCGATGGTTTGCCGGGGGTGCCCGCAGCTCGGCGGTGCCCTCAGAGCCAACACACCACTGTCGCTAATGCCCGGTGCCCCTGTGTACGCAGGCGAGGGGCTGCAGCCCCAGAGCCTGACCCAGCACAACAGCCATGTACCTGCACTGTGCCCCACCTGGCATGTAACCTGGACATGTATCTCATAATCCTCGCAGTATAAAAATACATTTCATTTCCCACGAGGCAGTTATCTCACCTCTAATAGTAAAAAGCAGCGCGGAGAAACTTTTGAAACAGTAGTAGAAAGAAACTTTTGTAAACTGAAACTATATAGATGGGTCGGGAACCCAGTGATTCGTGCTAGAAGGTCTGTTCTGTCCCTTAATAAGTGCTCTCACTTTGGTGAGAGGGTTTGGTTGGTTTTTTTTTTTTTTTTCTGGAAAAACCCCCACACATTTTATATGTATTGATAACCAAATACATGTGACTGGCTACTTACCCTCTATACCAATGTCATGGTATTTTGATCATTCTGTTTCCAGAGCAAGTGCAGCAATGTGCATTAATGTACATGTGGTTGGTTGGGATCCAAACCCACAGTTTTAAATTCAAAGGTGAGAGACAAAGTGCACGAGTCACTGCCCTACAAAACCTCTTAAGAAATAACCAGGTTGGTTATGAGGTATTGCAATAGATGGAGCAATAAAAGTGCATGGAATAGGGAAACTGGTGCAAAGCAGATGGAATGCTGAGCAGATAATTTTTACAGAGGTAATAATTTTAAACAGTGTACTTTACAGTGGGTACTGCCTGTTGTGTGTGTACTGAGATGGATAGCTAACTTCAAAAATTCACTTCTGAAAGGTGCACTTGTTAGCAGTTCTCCAGATCAGGAGATAATGAAAACGACATCTGGCATTCACTGTTTCCATTATAGTCAAGTGTGGCACAAGAAAGCTTTAGGTTATGTTCTTTGATTGATTGTTCATTGTTACCTGAAAAAGCTGCTGTAATATATGGGGTTCTAGTTCAGGTTAAGCAAAGCTGAAGGCTTTGTTTTTCACCTGGGATATAATAGTTCCACTCTCCTTCTTTAGAAGTTAAGTAAACACATTAGTAGTTAAGCTGGTAACATACCTAGTCTTTTTACTTCATTAGGAAAGTGGAAAAAATTAAATGCAGGCTGTCAACAAAAATTACTTTACAATCGTTATTGTAGAGTGCTAATGTGTTTGTCTTAGACTGGACTGCAAGGCTGGACTGAGGTCTTAACATGGTCCTCGCAGGTCTGGGTTTCAGGTTTTGCAAGGAAAATACTGATATGCAACTCAACAAGTTTTAAAAGATCTGAATAAGAACGTTAAGAAATATTTTCAAATACCTAAAATACTTTTAAAGTCATCAGATTATTACTAAATTTTATATAATTTTACTCACATAGTCACAAAAAACTGGACTCATGCCCTGGTGGAATTCAGCCCATTTTTTTCCTCTAGATTTCCCTCTTCCCTTGGTTTCCCTGGCCTGCCATCTCACCTCAAGACCAGTGACTGAGTTCTCCATTTCTGTTTTTTATCTTGGCTCTTACCCTGGTCTTTTTGCTTTGCCAGCTGTAGATCCTCACCCTGATTTCCAAGCTGAAATCTGTTCTGTACTTCAGTCACTTTTCAGAACTAGTTTTCATTTCTGTGAACTTAGTCCCAGTCATCTCACCTGTGAATAGCCCATTTAACTGTGGAGGCTTATTTAAAACTATTCATGTCACTTGAACATTAAACTCCCATGAGAAAGACTGGCATACAATTTTGGCATTGAGGTAACTTGAAAACACGAGGTTGCCTAAAGATTTTGCAGGTTGTTTTTTCTGCCGATTTTTTTCTAAGAGTAGTGGTGGTGATCTGCTGTTCTTGTGGTGATCTGAAGTTCAGCCAACTTCTTTGGCTGATAATTGTACTCTTGGTTAACTAATATCTCACCTCTAACAGTGTTTTTTTTAGTTTGTATAAGTTCCTACAAGTTCTTCCTTTCCTGATTGTTCTTTACAGACAGGAAAATGCTGTTTCTTGCTATTTGGGGTGACACAGTTTACAGCTCTTTGAATTGCCCTCCAGTGGATGGGAGCGCATTAAAAAGGGTAAAATCTCAGAGCAAAGAGAAATGCAGTAGAGCTGTCAGTAAATTACAATTGCCATCAGTATTACACAGTAATGATTTACAGCTCTCTTTAGAGTGAAAAATCCCTTGTTTTTATGAGCCCTGGGATGTTGCAAACTATGGTTGTTTCTCTTTAAATGTGGAGTGAGTGCAACTGAAAAATACAACCTCCCTGGGATTAAAGTGGGATTTGGAACATGGGTCTGCCCCCTCCTGCAGCCGGTGGGATGGGTTTCAGTGCTGGGTTACACTGTATAGGCAGCACCTGACATGGAAAAACACCGGCCTCAGCCAGGTGTTGTTTCTTCTGGTGTGTTCTTTATCTCAGTGAGAGGTGTTTGGCCAGGGAACTGATAAGTGTGAAAACCCATGTGAGACAGCAGAAGGTTTATAGAGGACATGTTCAAGCACTGAGTTAATTAACACATGTTTTATTTGAGTTGCAGATCTCCTTGGTTGCTCAAAAAAAAATAGTATAAAAGGGTTTGGAGGTTTCTTCGGTGGGGGAGGGAAATGTAAATTTGTCTTGCACACCTAAATTATCACGGACAACTCTGTCCTGGAGTATAAATTCACGTGTTTATAACTCTGCTGTCATTTGGGTTGTGGGTGTTCTTGTGGCTGTTGAAATACACTTGGGTTTTACACAGAGAATCAGATGTGAAAGCTCAGCTGGAAGTTCCTGGTGGAGAGACCACTCTGAGGTGCCTCCAGGCAGGGAACAGATGGAGTGGACCTCTCGTACTGCTCAGTTTTTCCATTGCAGGATGAATGGGTGTATGAATGAGAACTCACTGGCTTACAGTGGGATGAGAAATGGCTAACAAAGACATGGTAGAATTCAGGTTAAGATTAAAAGATCTGTAGATTTGATTTTGCTTTTTAAGGAAGATAAAACATATTTTTTTGTCAACTCTCTTTCATATCTTAACTTCATTATTAGTTATACTGAAAAACTCCCCCTAGTAATTTAGTGAATTTTACAAAGACTTTCTTCATGGCCTGGTTTTATCATGCACAGGGAGTTTTAGCCTGTAGCCTGGCAGTGTAATGAGATAGCTGTCAAAACCAGGGTAATGATTCATAGGCTATCTGTGATGAATATGCCAAGTGCTTGCAGTGTGTGCTAATGTCTAAAAATATTTTGCTTTGCAGCCTTATTGGTTTACCAGCTGTGTTTCTAGTAGCATAAATTATGATATAGGCCTTTTGTTATTGTGAGGATAGTGTCTGGTGCTGTCAATGCTGAAGTTGGTTTTTAATAGTTTTTGAGTAAAATGCAAATGTATGGCCTGGTGTAGATGAGACTAAGTATGGAGTGAGGAATATAAGGGTTTTTTTTTCCCTTGAGTGATAATTTGTATCTTGTCAACATTTTGGTTTGGTAAGCCAGGCATTATCAAAGAAATTAGAGGGCTGTTATAGTTAGCAGGTCATCCACCCTTTATCATCCATCAGCCCAAGACATTAAGTTTGGTGCATATGTATTCCTACTTCTGACTCAGAAAAGAGAAAATTTTTTCCCTGCTAAGACATGGCACTGTTTGTTTACTTGTGAGCACACAGTTCTTTCTATGAAATCAGTAACAGTTCTTGAAATCAGCACATACTGTCACCCATCCGGGGTCACTGGGAAGTGTTTTCCTGTTCTTTATTCGTACTTTAAGCACCTCTTGTGTTATCACCCCCACTGCAAAACATATTTCTGGGTTGCAGAGCTGTAACCTCAAGGAACTCAGTGGCCTGGTTTTCTATCTGCTTTTTCCACTGACTTCAGTGGGATTCGTGCCTACATGGTGACCTTCAACAATGGTGGTTTTAAGCAGATTAATTAATAGACAAAATTATTGCTGTGGGGATCTGTTTTCTTCTAACACAATAAAACAATCAAAGGCATTGCTTTGCTAACCTTTAGAAGAATTTGAGCTGTTGGGGTGAAAGAAGATGTTATCGCCTTTGACACTGAACTCCACCACACACGCATCAGAACTTGTTCTGCAGCTTTCACTGACCTTCACTTGGCTGCTGGGTCCTTCAGAATTGTTTTGAGTAATTTTGTTACTTGGATTTCTAAAACATTTTATCTAAAGATATGGTGGATATAGACTGAGATTCTTATGGGAGACTTAACTAGTGTATATATAAAGTTAATTTCTTTTTCTATTGGATAGTATATTTCTATTCTAGCTTAAAAATGCTGTTTTATGCTAAGTCATAAATTTAGGCTGTTACAGATTATTAGCAGTCAGCTTTAAAACATGTCAAATTTGAATCCAATGAGAGCTTGAAAATTTGTCTTTTGAAATAAATTACTAAAATTAATTCTAAAGCAGTCCTCAAGTACTTTCAAAATATTGTAAATCGTTAACCTTATGTTGCTGTTGATGTGGAAGATTGTTATAAGTACAAACTGTCAAGGCAGTAGAAGCTCTTACTGAATTCCAAAGAGGGTATGTGTTAAAATAGAAGTTGCAGTTTCAGATTAAATGAAAGAAGAACCAAACCAGGTTTCCCTTCTGTCTCATTTTCTTTGTTCACTAAATTAAGGTTTTTTTGCTTAATTCCTTCTTGTCCTGACATCTTTTTCTTGGAGTCAGTTGTTGTATCTTCCTAGAAATAAAATTGCAATATGAAATAAAAGTCTTGAGAATTTGCATTGCATCACAACAGTTGGGACCTCACCCTTGCAGGGAGGGGGGGGCAGGATCTGTGTTACCAGTTGTTATAGAGTCTGTCTCAGGACAGAGATTATGATGTCTTTTTGTGGTGCAGGAAGCTCTTACATACTTCACAGAAAAATGAAAACAAATGTGCCTTGGGTTTTTTTTTTATATAGAATTTTTGTAGCTTTTCATTGCAGTGCTAATCCCAGGCTTTAATTAATCCATTTATCAATTAATTACAAAGCTTTGTGATCAAAATAAAATCTATTCAATATTTGCAACTTTGATACTTTAGTCTCTAGCCACTGATAAAAGTCATGAATAGAATAAAGTATTTTTAATTTCTCAGTCTGGGTGAAACACAAGTAATTATTTAAATAATCTGTTCAATTTTATATCTATTGCTTCATGCAATTTGAAAGAACAAAACCTTGTTTCCATACTATTATACTAACTCCCTAGCCTTCTCCAAGTGATTACCATAGATATTGAACAAAATAAATGAGTAATATTGCGTAGCAAAATCTACATAGTCATTGGGGTTTGTTAAATTTAGGTCGAATGCTTCACCAGGGTCAGTGTGCTACTGAGCTGGGTAATGTCAACTGCATGATATCATGAGCTTTGAAACTTATGAGTGGATGGAAGATTTTTAATCGTGGCACTTTCATGTATTTCATCTGTGTTCAAATGCAAATTTAGAAGTAAGGGAAAGGACTAATGAAATGTGCCCTATATTCAGTCTTTCCTCCAAAGGAGATGGTATCTTCAACACACAGGGTTGCAGTGACCACATCAATGTGACTTTGATGGTTGGATGAAAGCAAGTCCTTCAGAAGCAGTGAAACTTTAACATAGACTTGGGGGGAGCAGAGGGAGAACATCAGAAAAGCTGTGTATTTTACAGGGAAACATATGCATGTGGCAGGACCTCCTCGTCAGGGGAGTCCCACTGCCTCTGTGCTGGTTTGCTCTCAGTGAAACTCCTTGGGCAGGGAGCAGAGCTGGGCCCAGAGCAGGGGGATTCCCTGCTTGGAGAGACCTAATGGCTCTTCAGGGTACTCTTCCTGTGGTGCTTGTGAGTGCTGCAAGTCCTTCCCATCCCAGGAAGTTCACATCTCTCCATTGACCAAGTCAGGCACCATGGGATGGTAGCTGGAAGTGGTGCTTTTCCTCTCCCACACCAAGGGTCCTTCACTGAAAAGCTTAGAAAAAGCTGTCGTGATTTTATGATCTTGGTCATACCTGAGAACTTTCTGAGAACTATCTAGAACTGTCTAGGCAATAGTCAGGTGTTCATTTGGTTTTCCTCTGAAAATCATATAAACACTTCTTCAGCTATGGTTTTCTTTCTCTGTTGTTCAGCTTGTGGCTGGATGGAAGTACAGAAATGTTTTCCAGCTCTGAGTGCAGTGTGCAGAGGAACCTTTTGCATGTTTGTGCTTTCTATTTGCTCCCAAGTCCCAAGAACCTCCTAAATGCCAATAATCTGGAAGACAACAGTGGTTACTGATGTTTTGATCACAATTTCAGAGCTCACATTTAATTGCTTAATTTCTATGTCCTTGATGCCACAATAAATAGAGATTCAACTCTTAAATATCAAAGTGTTAAACCTACAGTCTACAACAACTACTGTTCTATACACTGTGTATTCCTGATATGTGATACCAAACCATACTCATGGTGGTTATTTTACAGGCAAATTTTTAGTGAAAATGTTACATGCACTTATTTCTTAATCAGAAGACAGGAAGAGAACATTGTTTATGAAGAATATACTGATTCTGTAAGATAAGAAGATAAAAGATAAGACTTGTACAGGGAACAAGAGGTCAAAAAACAATCTTAAGTCTGTATACACAGAAGATGTGGTAGATTTGCTTTATGTTATTTGCTGTATTTTATTTGCAACTAAACTTAAACCCTAGTCATTCTGGGTGTCAAATACCCACCTGCAGTTTAAAGGAACTTGAATAGTTTTAATTTCCTGTCTTTAACAGTTGTATTTTCTTGCTCAACTTACTCTGTTTCACTCAAGGTGCAGTTTCACTGTGTTCACTAAACTGAGCCCCACAATCAGATGGTTTTCAGCCCTGAAGGGTTGTGGGTTGTGTCTACCCCCTCTGGTTGCAGTGAATCTGGCTTGTTAAATGCTGATTTAAGGACTGGGCTAATGATGATAAATCAGCTACACCATCCTAAGATACTTGGGGAATTTATATGCAAAAAGACCTAAAGGACAAAATTTTCATTAATTTCTTGGATATAGTGGCTACCATAGTTTAACAAATGTAATAATAAAAATGACTGAGTTCTCATCACTTTGCACCAGAGCCCCTCTTTGCTCTTACAGCCAGTCAGGTTGTTGGGCTTGAAAGGCACTGTGAGTTCAGTTCTGATCAGTCACATCTTGAGCTGCATTTTTATAGGGCAGCATGAGAGGAACTGTTATACACTATCCCTGTTTGAACAAACACTGCAAAGTTCATCCCAGATGTAAATATTTTATTTAAGTGCAGATGGCTGTGCAGCCTGCATAATTTAACAATGTCAGGTGATAAATATAATCACCTGACAATATATAATGTGTTAAGATACTTCTCCCATTTTTTTTTCTGGCCTTCCAGCAATTATTTCTGATCTATGGTTTGTGTCCTGTTGACTTGTACTTTCATTTTTTCTGCACTGTGTGTTTTACCATTGTCTGCTCCAGCTGATTATGGCTGGAAAGAAGCATGGAGAATATTTATAAGTGTAACCTGAGTGTTGGCTAGTTAGTACTGTGTTATATTATCCTTTTAGCTCTGTGCTTTGCCTGGAAGTATAATGCTTTAGTTGGATTGCACTAAAATGTGTAGTTGTTCACAGGAAGTTATTCCTTGTATTTCAATTTGGCAGTTAAGTATTTTGGTTTGCAGTAATTGTAACATGACTAGTAATTGGTTTTTACCATTTAAGTCATTGAAGACATTATTAATTATGTAAAATGAATACATTTTCATTTTATGTGGTAGGTTAAGAACTATATTTAACTATGAAACTTTGAAAGATGGCAGGTGTCACACAGATGAGCAATGCAGATACAGCCTGCAAATGAAAAGTTACTTGAGTGAAAACTTGAGCCCTGGGAAATGGAAATGAGTCAGTCTTGGGATGTCTAGGATCATCTTTAGGCAGGAAGAGAAGAGCAGACATTAAATTAACATGCATATTCTGCTTTTTGTGATGGAACACCTTGGACTTAGCCTCAGTTCCCAAAGTAACTACATAGTTCTGAGTCCTCCATGTTTGTGTGATGCCCTTTTAATAAAATTCCTTGTTCTGCAATGGCCAGACTCAAATGCTGCTTGGGCTGGAGGAGGGACAGTGGCACCAAAGTGCTCCCCAAGGGCAGAATGAATTGGAATGAGACATGGAGGTTTGAACCCTGCAGCCAGATGCTTTCTTAAGAGTTCTTTTCTCTGTGGATGTGCTCATACTTATGGGTCATATTCCTTAAACAGTGTTCTTTACTGTGTACTGCAGAAAGACAATATTGGGAGACACGAGGTACAAAACCACAAGAGGTTTAACAGTATGGAGCTTCTCCAGACTTTAAGCTGCATCTATCCTAAATATTTTGTCCTGGCTCAGAGGCAGCTGACAGTGCTTGCAGCTCCATCTGTTGCAGCCACAATAGAGTATTGGTCATTGTTCAGTTGTGCTTTTCCAGCTTCCACCCAGCCAGTGTCTTCATTTCTAGGGGACTGAACCTGGCAGAGTATGTTCTGTGTACCTGGGAGGAGAGTGGGTTTGACATTGACATGTCTGAGCTACTCTGGTCTTCATTACTCTGTATAACTGCATGATCTTTTTGTCAGTCCTTTCCTGGGTCAGCCCTGGTTTCTCCTAACTCTAGTGCAAGAAGATTTTGATATCAAATTGAAAATGGAGGTGGAGTTAAAGCTTATCCCATTCTGTTTGTAGAGGAACTTAGCACAGTAAGGTCCACAGTGTTAACAGCAAACTAAACCAAACCAAAAATCACTGAATTCAAAGGGGCAAGAGAATTGTTCAGTCTGTGCATTTAAAAGAAGGGATGTTCTAGCCCATGTACTGTCTGATAGTTATGAGTAAACTCTGTAGTAAATAATCATATTCATCATATGGGTTTTTCTTTTCAGAACACCAGCTCAGTAACTGTGCCAGAAACACTGCTGTTTGTTTCAACCCTGGATGGAAGTTTGCATGCTGTCAGCAAGAGGACAGGAGCAATCAAGTGGACTTTAAAAGAAGGTGAGCAGGAGGTTTCCTGATGCCCTTTACTCAACAGCAGAAATAACAGTCAAATTAATTGGCAATTCCAACTGTTGTAGGATCTGGTAAATATTTTCTTTTCTTTTTTTTAATTTTACTCATGTTCTAAAATTAATCTACAGTGTTTCTACAGTCGTGTTCATCTTCATAATTTCACTTGGAGGTATTTTCCAGGTTTATGTGAGTTATTTTTAGGTTTGTGGGGGATTCATTTGTGGTTTTTTTTGTTTGTTCTTTTTTTTCTCTGAGTGTTTAAGCTGTAGTGGTATAATTGGTAGGTATCATGTTTTATGGGAATGAGTGCAATATAAGCAAACACAGAGCAGAATAGATGTGTCAGCTTCAGGAGCTGATGGCAAAGGGATTGCATGATTCTGTCTCTGGAATACCCTACATTCACTGGTGCAGTGCATATCTTGCAAAAAAATCAGATGTTTAGGAGCAGCACAGTTTTTTAAATAGAAGAACTGCATTTGTGTAAGGGAATTTAACATTGTTTAATGACTGGAAGTGATTTTGTAGCTTTAATTACTGAGCAGAGCTAGCTCTGTCTATGAAAAATTTAGTATTTGATGCAAATTTTGTTTAGTGGGACTCTGATTGTGTATGGCAGAAGTGATAGTAGCACCTTTGCTTCTGGAAATAAATCAGAGGGTCAGATGGAAGGAGTCAGTGATTGCATCATTGTGTCCTCTGTTTTTAAACCTGTCAGTTTAGTAGGTGAGCTGAGGTGGTGGGAAATGGATTGTGCATGTCTGGTGTCTGCAGTACCAACCAGTTGTTCTTCTTTATAAAGCCATCTGTATTTGAAAGCAGACACAAAGTTAACTTTTTAAAGGAGCAAAGAAGGCTTTTGTAGCTCTTAGAGTAGAGAGGGATAAGCCAAATATTTTCCTGAAGGGTCTTGGTTTTCTCCCATCTCCTTTTCCTGAACCGAAAAGCAAGTTGTCAACTTCCTCATTTAGTGTTGCTATAGGCTAAGAAAAACTTGCTGGTCTCTTTGTCATTCCACTGATACAAGCATACCCTGCCTAGTCCTAGCCTGGAAGGATATCACAACTGGCATTGCTTTGCAGCCACACTTAGTAAGTGGCAAGAGGTTTTTGGAAGAACACACTTTGGTAACGAAAAGGATCTTGATCACAGTGTGTTGCTCAAGAAACTTTCCTTGTTTAAAAAAAAAAAAAAAAAAAGTTGCAAAACTCTTGTTGGTTCTGTAGAACTGCCAGACTGGATAATCGAGTTTTATGGGGCTTCTTGTTTTCTCTCTGCTGCTAATTTCTGCATCTTACGTACATGAGTTGTGCTCACTCGATTTTTGCAAAGCACTTACTGCTCCTTAGTTTATTTCTGTGCAATGGGGCAACACACAAGGGTCAATGAAAGAAAAAATAGTGGTAGGTATCAGTGTTCCAAGATGCCTCATGAGTTAATTGAGTTAAGTGGACATGGAACAAGGGCCTGTACATATAAATTGGTGAATTAATTTGTAATGGGAGGAGGTTTATTTATTTTTGCAAATCTGTATTTGTTGGCAGTCACCCTGTGGGAGGGAGGCCCAACAGACAAAACAGTGTTGGAAACAAATAAAAGCCTGTTCAGCTTTCTGTGCTGAATCACTGGAGAGACCTAATAGTGCAGAATTCATTATTAATAGTAGTGTATAAACACAGTAGTTGGGTACACTCTGTCAGCAGCATGCTGGTGCTGTTTCAGGGGTTACCTGGCAGGAAGCTCCCTGCACTGCAAGCAGTGCTCTTGCGGGTGCCATTTTACCCTGGTTACAGCAGATGAACCATGTGTTGTAGCTCAGGTGCTTTGAGAAGTTGTGGAGCTCAACTGAAGCACTGCAGTGGCACTCAGAAAGGGAACATTTTATTACTGCACTTGAGCAGCAAGGTATTTAACAAAGGGCAATTCAGGTACATTTTATTTTCATTAGGGAAAAAAACCCAAGGCCGTGCTCATTATCGGGCAGTGCTTAAACAAACATGAATATCTTGCCATGTGTGGCTTGTTTTAATTTAGCACTGAAGCTTATCTTAGGTGTGTGGAGTAAATGAGCCAATGATTATCACCACAACAACGTTTGGGTTTCCTGCCTTCATGGAGTGCTTACAAGGAAGGCAGTCAGAATACTTGTGCTGCCTATAAAGCAGGCAAAAAGTAGGTTAGTCAGGAGGTGCAGCACTTTAGATTTGTGTTTACACACAAGTGGGCAGAGAAAGAGATGGTCATGAGAACCTGTTGGCAAGGCAGAATGTGGAGAAAGCTTTCCTCTTTGCTGTCAGACTTTATTTCACAGTTCTGATTTCAGTGGGAGCTTTAAGAGTGTGATTTTGAGACCGTGCTGTTCCCTCACATCTTTGTAAAACTCACCTTGTACGTCTCTGTTAACTCAAGAGTTTGGTTTATTGAGCACAGTATTGAATTTGAGATGCTAAGGCTGCAGTGTTTCAAGCTGTGCTCTTGGGCAGGTTGTTTCTCTGTTCTCTCTGGCCTGTTGTACTGTTCAAACTGATCTTTTTTTTTTTATTTCATTCATCAGCTCCTTAATAGCTTTCCCTTAAGAACTAATTCAAAGTATTTTGCCAGAAGAACATTTAATATATGCAGATTTGTATCCTCATTTAGAGCCAGTAGAAATTTTGTTATGATCTTCAGTTCTCTGTAGCAGTCAAAAAATGATGGCCCACAATCCATTTAAAAGGTTTTAATTTCCAACAACTCACTCATAATCTGTAGGCTTTAGAGGTCTCTTATGATAAGACAAAGATATAAATAAAGATTGTGTCCATTTATGGGATCCAATATACAGATTTTAAAGGGCAAATCTGACGTCTGTAGGTCCTGCTTTAGTAATGGTGGCTTTTCCCATGCAAGAAATAATACCTTTGTGCATAGTTGTAAATTGATAAGGGTTGTCAAAACAAACCAGTTGTAGAACAGGACTGTTTTCAGCAAATGCCAGAGCATGGTTGGTGTCTGTGGCCTCATTTGCTGTGCCTGCAGCAGCAGCAGAGGCTGATGTGGGTTTAAATTGGCCCAAACATCGTGGTGGGGCCTCAGGGCAGGAAACGGTTTTTTCCAGCTCATTCCAGTGGGGCAGTGACTTATTCACTGTTTCAGTCTCCCACTTCTCCTTTTGAGTCATTGGCTCGAAGGGCACATTGCAGTGATGACAACATCCACCTTTATCTTGTACGTTAAAAATACTCAGAGCTTCGTCAAAGGGCAGATTTATCTTACAATGTATTTGTGAACTATGGAGAAAAGTCAAATGCATTATATTTAGTGTATGGCTACAGTTTCATAAGGCTTTTTTCCATATGTGTATGCAAAATGTGGGTCAGAACCATCTGAAAGATGTCTCATACTTCTGCCCACTCACAAATATATTCTGGCCATGATGCAACCAAAACTGGATTGGGACATCTGCCTGCTGCCAGGTCAAAATGTTCGTTTTGGGGAAGTGTAATAGAGACAAATAATTTGCCAAGTTACTGGACAGACATTATGTTAACAGGTTTCTAATAAGTGCTGTACTTGTGAATAAGCTCTTGGAGTTCTAGAATAAATGTTTATAATGTAGGATCAATCTCCTTTTAATTTTTTTTTTTGTAACAAAGTTATTTTACAATTTTTTTTTGCTAACAGAGTTACCAGTTCAGAAAGCCAAAGCTTTCTGTGTGCTGAATTATAGGTTTTTAATGTATGTAGGAGTCAGTAACATAATCTTAGTGGAGGCTGTAGGAAAAAACAAATTGGAAACCCATTGAAATATCTATAGAAAATTCAGTCTTCTCTCTGGCACTGGATATTTACAAGATGGTGTCCTGCTTCCTAACTCACCCCCACCATGCTCCAGAGTTGTTCTGACATCTATTTTCTTAGTCTAGAAAGTGGAAAAAGCTTTCTGTGGGACCTTGCAAAAATTCCTGCATGGAATGGAAGCTTGAGGGAGAGGGAGATGTATTTTTCAGTTTTGTCACATTTTCTGTCCAGCTTTCATTCCAGTATAGAGTAGTTGCTGCTTTGTTCAGTGGTTGTCATCACTGCTGTTGGAATTGGAACAGATCAGGCCTGTTAGAGGGACTTACCCAACTACAGGGAACTGCAGTCCAGGGAATTTTGAAAGCAGGGTGATGTGGTTCAGTTCCAGCATGTCAGCACTTGAGTGGGGAGCAGCTGGAGAGGAGAGAAGATCTCAGTGCTCTGACTTCTGCGAGAACTTTATGTGTTTGACTCCTTGTGGAGCAAAAGGTGACTTCAGTCACAAGAGGGCTCACTCTTTCACTGCTCTGTGTTCAAGTTTTCAATATGAAAACTACTGTAAGACCTGGCAACAATTAATTGAACTTAAGATTCTCTTTTTATCTCAGAGCAGGTTCTTATCTCACAACAAGTTTTAAAATAGAGGTTGGAACAGGTCCCAAATCACATGAAAGTGAGTGTGAAGAGTTTATTGTCTGTCTTCAAAGGATCTCTGCAGAGCCACAACCTGGCTTCAAGATCATGAACATGTAAAGAGAATGAGAAAATTTACATCACCTCAGTAACTAAAAATGTAGAGAAATGGCTTTGCACAGCCTGTCTTTCCAGGTGGATGGTGCTAGTAGTGACAGGAAAATTCCTTCCGCTTTAGAAAACTCCTCCATCCTTGTGAAGAGCCTCATGTGTGGGAATGAATCAGAAATCCGTAAATGCTTTCTAACAATTCATACACAACACTTCAGTGTGCAGGAGGCCATCAGAATAATCAGTGTTTTGGTTCATGTGCCACCAAGTACTAAAAAAAATCCTACTGCTTTGCCATAACTTCTTAATCTGCCCTATCTACCACTTTTTTATCTTTGCTCCTAAATCACGTTTCAGTTACTAAGAAATCAAGTAAAAGCAGGATTTTTTTTTTTTTCATTTCTGATGAGGTACATGATGTTGACTCCATGGGACTAAAGAGAAATTCAAGGACTTTTGTGACAATGATGCTTCTGTACACACTGAACAGTTTGGGATTTGCCACAAGACTCATTCATGTCATCTGATAGGCAGGAGTGCTTCAGAAAAGCACTGCAATACATAGAGACATTCATGAGACTTCTGGCATTGTTTATTAAAGTGTAGGAGACATTTATTGGTGACATTGAAACTGCTTTAAGTGACATTTTCCCAACAGCTTTCAGAAATACAAGACGAGGATAAAAGCTCAATGCAAGTAATTATTGCACACAGATATGTGTAAGTCATTTTCACTGTTGTGGTACTGTGTGGTCAATAAAACCATGCAAAAATTCTCAGGTCTTTAAGATAGCTGGAGCAGAGGGGAGCACTTTATTTTGGTTGATAAAAACAGATTGCCCAGTCTTAGAAGATTAAGTAAAAACAAGCTATTAGCCCAAAAATGCTTTGCTGTATTCCTACTCTCCACTGTATTGTCAGGACAGAGAGGGAGCTCTGGGGAAGCATTACCAACCAGTCTCTTCTGCAAATATCATGGACAAAGGATCAGTTGCTAGAAAACATAATCTACCTTTGAAATTTCCTGTAATTGTTCATGTTTTCCTGAGCATTGTTTGGCAGAACCCCTGAAGTACTGAGGTGTCTGAGGCAATCCCACTCTGTGTTGTTCTGCTGATGTGTCCTGTCAGTAACAGTGCAGTTAGCAAAGTTGGAGATTGATTCAGATTGTAGTATTTTACCCTGTAATTTCATATAACAACTTCACACCACCACTTAATTCAGAGAAGAAACAGTCCTTTTATTAATATTAAATGTTTCTGAAGGTTATTCTGACAAGAAACTGTTTGTGTTAGCCTTGTGTTTTGCCCAGGTTCACTAGAAAGTGATTTTATAGAAATCTGCATTGCTGTACTTAAACAATAAATATGCAGCCAGTTATCACTTCAGAAACAGGTTGTGCAGCTTTGTTACTCCTAGTGATCTTTTGAGGGGATTTTTAGGAATAAGACAGAATTGCCCCAGTGCTACTGCTGAAGCTGCTGTTGTCTCACAATAGTCACTGTCACCACAGGTGGGAGTTTATTTTCTTACCAAGTAAGACACTCTGTGTAATCAGTTCATTAAGAGACTTAAGAAGTTTATTGGGCTTTTTTGCCTTTAGCAATGCTTGTATCACTTGCATTAAATCTTACTTTACTGAGCCAGGAGTCACTTGTTCTGATTCATGATTCTGGTTCTTTCACAAAACTGAGTGTTCCCTTCCCATGAAGCATTTGTGGTTACAAAACCTCTTGCCTTTGGTCTTTAATGTCTCTCTTCTTTTAGGTCATTTCAGCCAGACTTAGGGATACCCTGAGTCCATAAACTTTGTCTCAGTTTGCTTTTAGTAGTACAACCCAGCAGCTCAGCTCGAGTCAATCCACTTTATATGATGGGCAGCAAATGCTTTTTTCTTGTTTTTCCCTGGAGATGGAGAGCTGATGATGTAAGTCACCACGTGTTGTATTAGATAGTATAAAGCTTGTGGAATACTTGGAGCAAACACTGAGAAATAGTTGACATATAATCAATGAGAGGGGGGTCCCTCCCAACGTGTACTGAAATGAGTTTCTTCACACAAGGGATAGAAATGAATTGCTTGATGTAGTTAATGCAATAAAAGGTCTGACTAAGCAGCTTGGTCTGTAGAGACAGATACAGAAGATGAGTCATTAAGCTCCTTTGTTTGGATGTTAATTATTCTTAGAACCTTTGATGTGTGTTTGGCTTCTCAATGAATTCAATGGAGTTTATTTTGACACCTTTGGGAGTGTATCCTGGGCATTTTTTAGGCTTAAAGAGAAAAAAATGACATATAGTTATGTTTTGAACAAAGCTGCTGTGAGATGTTTACTGTTGTAAGAAGAAATCAATGAAATAAAGATAACTGTACTGTTATCCCTCATATCCTGCTTTTTTCTGTCTCTGGTACTGAATGTGCTTCTTTGGGTGGCTGCTGATTTCAGCTGTGTTGCAGCCAGAGATCTGCTTGGGTAGGGGGTTGTATTTTTTTATTCCATGTAAAACCAGGTCATCCTTGCAGGCCTTTGCCATCAAACCCAGCAGCTGGTGTGGTGCCATGCCCTGCAGAGTGGTGCAGGCTCTGTAAGCCCTGGAGACTGAACCCTGAGTTTCCTGTTCTTGTCTTGCTTAGCTCTGCAGATATCCCAGTGCACTCAGGCTGCCCGGAATCAATCTGTGCCAGTTTCCCAGTCAAAGGCTGTCAAAACATCAGTGTGTTTGTTCTTGTTTCCTTCCTGTTGCATCATGGTGTTTGCATGGAGACAAAAGAGGTGAAAACCAGTGTTTGCTTGGTCATGTTTCATCCTCTTACTCAGACTCATTCCAGTGGAGTTTGATTTTCCCTGTGGAAGTGGAGATACTTTAGAGGATAGCACCTGCTTGGCTTCTGAGGTATTTTCTGCCAGTATACCCATTAATAAGCACATGTTTGTCTTGGAAATTGTAGAGTGTGGCTTATACATCAAAATACTTCCATGGTGTTGGCATCAGGAGTGAAAATCCCACAATTCTGGAATTTGTAAACTCTCAGTAATTTTGATGTGTTTAGTGTTGGTAAAACTGAGCAAAGGACTTCAGAAGACTTTCTCAAGGGCTTTGTAGTTTCCCATTTTATGAACCAAGTTCCAGGAACAAGAGGAGGCTGCTGAGAGTTTACTTTCAATCCGTGCATCAGCCTTTCTAAAAGGAGCAAGGTGTTGCAGGCCTGACTTAATCCTGTAGCTGGTGAGTTCAAGGGGTTGAATTGCTGGTATTTTGACTTTTTCTTTTTCTGTGTGTGCAGATCCTGTCCTCCAGGTGCCAATCCATGTGGAAGAGTAAGTCTGTTTCCTTTATCTCATTCACACTTGTTCGATCTTCATTGTCATCTTGAAATTTGGTTTGATTTGAACCAAATCCATCTGTGTTCTAGACAAGCTGCACACTTTGCAGAAGGCAATTTAAGGTGGTTTGGGTAACAGATAAAAGGATAGAATTAGCTACATATAACACAGTGAAACACAGGAAACTCCAACCACCACAACCAGAATCTGCAAATGACATCCTCAAGCTGTAACTTCAGATTGGTCCCTGCAGCAACCTCACATTTAGCTAGAAAATTTGGGGCTTCACCTTTGTCTGTGAAGTCAGTGGTGACATCCTTTCTTTTTTTGATCATAGAACCATAAACCTTAGGGTGTGAGTTTGTTTGGCGGTCTTTGTGTAATTTGGGTGTAGGGATCCCTTTACCTCTCAAATTTACTTAATTCTTGCAACTCTTCCATTGTTTCTTGCCTTCCTTATGCTCTCTGGTTTTGTTTATTTGTTTGGGTTTGTTCTAAATCTATATAATTTTAAGATCTTATAGGTTTAGTTTAAAAGCTTTCACCTGAGTCATTGCCTGCCACATTTGGATCCTTGTATATTCAAATACATTAGTGATCTTATCTTTTACCAGTTCTGAAACTTCCTTATATTTTTAAATTTTCACAGTTAATAAAAGAAACTTCAAAAAATTTAATGTCAGATGAACTTCTCTGTAAAGCTGGTGCTGACCACAGCTTCTTTCCTACTCTCTGAGAAGCACAGTACCTTTTTATCATTTATAATTGCTGCTTCAATCCTAGGCCAGCATTTCTTCCAGACCCAAACGATGGCAGTTTGTACACACTTGGTGGCAAGAACAGTGAAGGCTTGACTGTAAGTATCTTTAAATATTCTCTCCTAAAAAGTGCCCCAGTCAACCTCATGCCTTTGTAGAAGGAAAGTATACTTATATTTTGTTAGAGCAGAATGTTGCCACCTTGTGATTGTCAGGAAGTGATTTCTACTTGAAAATACCAACACCATGTCTTGTCCCCATGTACAACTTCTCTGTAACTTGCTAAAATAATGAAAATTACAAATAAAATTTATGTTTTGTTATCCAAATTCTGAATAATCTCTGTGTGATTTGATGGGAAAGGTGTAGCCAAAATAACACCAATCAGATGTCTCACTCTCCCCAAATACTTAAATTTCTAAAACCATCTGCCAGAAGCAGGATTAATACATGCTCTGTGCTAACCCCTTTAGAAGGTCTTTATAGGATTCAATAAGCAAACAAAAATGCTGAACCTTTCAGATTGGTCACCAATCCACGTAGCCACAGCTACTGCCTAATGCTTGATTTTCATTTTTGAACTTTGTGGGGATACTCAGATAAAATGTTTGGCTTCCTACAAGAATTTTTTCCTCAGCTGCTATGATTTCCCTTAGGAACTTCAGTATTGTTAAATATTTCAGTATTTAATCTGTCAGGAATTATAATAATAGAAATAACCAATAAAACTATTGTTTGTTTGTTTTTCCCCTAGAAACTTCCATTTACTATCCCAGAGCTGGTGCAGGCATCTCCCTGTCGTAGTTCTGATGGGATCCTGTACATGGGTGAGCTCAGATTTTGCCTCCTTTAGATTGTAAGATGTTCAGCAACTACAAAATGTAGAGACTACCAGACAGACTGAAGGAAATAGGCTTTATTTTGGGAATTAACTATGGTTTTTCATAAATCTTTCCAATGACAGAAAATCTGATTAATTTAGAATGCAGTTACTGTTTGATGATTAAAAACCAATTTTTTGTTTTTCCTGAAGGAGAAAGTACCTTTTCTAAGCAGTGAAATGCCTGTATGAGGATTTTTAGTTTCTTGACATACAGTCTCTCAACAAAATATGACTCCTACTTAAAATCTTCCTATGATTATAAATGTCATTGACTGCCTGATAATTAGGATAAAATTAGAAATCCCATTGCACCACAGTTAGACATCCTTCATTGTCTGAGGCACAGTCAGTTCATTTATAGGACAGATAATAAATTTATTGCTCACTGTCCTGACTCATTCTAATTACATATGGATTTGGAAAGGAAGGACAGTTATATTTGTCATCATAAAATCACAATAATAATGTTATTATTATTGTGATTTTATTATCACAAAAAGTAAAATATATGAAGATCAGGGTGAGCTTAGTACTGGGGATTTTAAATCTCCTGAAGGGCCAATGCTCCTTTTGGTTCTTTGCTTCATATCTTGCCAGTAAATGAGAGAAAAATGTTTATTTGAAGCTTCTAAGTGTGACATACATGTATTAACTTCAAAAACATTCCTAAGGCCATGGCTCCCATAGTCTTGAGTGGGATGTTTCGATTACAACTTCTAAGTAATTTGAAAAGTGCAGACCATCATTTTTTTTTCCCATCTCCTGTCTTTCACCATGAGCATTTCAGTCTTTTCATCTGAGAGCTCTGGGGATTTGTTGCACTCAGACCTGTTAGATTTTATGTGTGAAAAAATCATTCTGCCAATAGTACTTACTGTTGTAAATATTGTATTTGGGCTTGGGGTTTGTGGTCAGTATTTGGGACTGGCCAGTGGTGCTAAATGGCCTGACTATGAAAAACTGTTTTATTAAAAACACTTCATTTGTGCTAAGTCCTTGAGTCTGCTAAAGAAAAAAGAAGACTGAAAAGCTGAATGGAAGTGCAGTTTCTCCAACTGAATGGTAATGTGGCTTAAATTATGATTTCAGGTAAAAAGCAGGATATTTGGTACGTGGTTGACCTCATGACTGGGGAGAAACAGCAGACCTTGACTTCCTCTTTTGCAGAAAGTCTTTGCCCATCAACATCTCTCCTGTATCTTGGGAGAACAGGTCATATGCTTTTTTTTTTCCTGTAGTTTAAAAGAAAATTCTGTTTTTTTAAAGTTTAGGTTCAGAAAAATCACCCTGTGGTCAGTTGAGGTTTTCAAGTTTATTTCTTGGAAAAACTTCTATGAATTATGATTTTTAGATTGTACACAGAAGCATTATTAACTTTAGCAGCAGAAAGATACTGGTTTTAAACTTTGGCAGTAGGTACATTATTCTTTTTGTTGACTAGTGGCATTTGTATTGTAATTAATGGTGTATTCCAGTACCAGCTGTGAGCTGTTTGTTCTGTAACATGCAGCTTTTAAAAACATGTTTAAAGAAGATGGAAATAGAGCAGATCCACTGATATCACAAGTGCAGTGTGCTAAATAACTGGTAAAGTTAGACCAGCACCATAGAGGTATTGACTAGAAACAGGAGTAAGTGTGACAGACTTGTTCTTTATCCTCTCTATCAATGTGTTCCTTAAGTGGGATAGTGTTGGGAAAATGAAATGCTGACAACAGTGAGTGCTGTGTGAGGAGGGTCTCGGATTTGAGAAGATTGATTCTATTCTCTCATAGGTTTTTTTGCTTCACAGACTGTATATTTTTTAACAGAGTACACGATCACAATGTATGACACCAAAAAGAAGGAGCTGCGATGGAATGCCACCTATTTTGATTATGCAGCTACTTTGCCTGATGAAGACATAAAATACAGTAAGAATTTAATTGCTGTCTCCCTTCTGCAGTGGAGTTTTGTATATAGGCAAAAATCCTGTGAATTTTTTGTGCGGTGCCTGTACTTCTGCCCATTTTTATCCATCACATACTGCAGTATCTAAATCTTGTTAGATAGCTTCAGGTAAATTGAATCCAGGAGAGTGCAGATCTTGAAGGTGTGATTCCCTAAAATCAGTGAGAAAGGGCAGGAGAGGCAGCAAATCTGAACTGTGGTGCACAGCCTGATGGCATCACTCTCGAATGGCAGCTGGAGTTGTGTCAGCCCCGTTCTGGCCGAGGCTTTGCTGCTCAGCTGCTGTGCAGTGAGAGGGGTGGTGGTGACTGCATCCTCTGCAGGCAGAACTGTCCTGTGCATGACTGCAGGATCCTGCAGGATCCAGGTCACCTCCACACGTTTGTGCCTTGCAGAAATGTCTCACTTTGTGTCCAACGGGGACGGGCTGGTGGTGACGGTGGACAGCGAGTCCGGGGACGTGCTGTGGATCCAGAACTACGCCTCCCCCGTGGTGGCTTTTTACATCTGGCAGCGGGAGGGGCTGAGGAAGGTGCTGCACACCAACGTGGGCATCGAGACCCTGCGCTACCTGACCTTCATGTCCGGGGAGGTCGGGCACATCACCAAGTGGAAATATCCCTTCCCAAAGGAAACAGAGACCAAGAGCAAGCTAACGTGAGCCTGAGATTCTGCTGTTCTCACTGTCTGTTCAACAGCTTTGTCGTTAAGCAGAACAGTTAAGGGTTGTGCTACAAGTTGCAACATGGTGAAAAGAATGCATAAAAGCATTTCTGTTTCTCCAGGTGTTCTTTTATATAATATTTGATCTTTTAGTATGTAAAGTCAGAGACCAAACCAAAAAACTTACAAACTTAGGAAGTGTATATTCCTAAGTTTTATCAGATGTTCTGTGTTGAATAGTTTCTCACAATGTGGAATTAAATTGGTTTTTCTAATGTGAAGCCTTTCACACTGTAAAAATAGTGCACAGCATTTTGGCAAATGCCAGTTACTGAAAAATGCAGAAACAGGACGTGAGTTATATCAAATGAGCAACAGTGCTGTGAATAATGAATTGACAATGCTTTCATAATTAAAGAAAAGGCTTCACAGTACAGCAGTACTTCAAATAATATTACAGATCAAGGCTTTTCAAGATACAAATTCAAGATTTGGGAAACTCCTGCGCTGGTTCTGCAGGGTTGTGCTGCCCAGGTTTTAGCTGGGATGGTAACACATCCATCTGCCTGCTGCTAACAGTGCCTGTGTTTCTGCAGCCCAACCCTGTACGTGGGGAAATACTCCACGAGTTTGTACGCGTCGCCCTCCATGGTGCACGAGGGAGTCACTGTTGTGGTAAGTGGGGAGCTGCCAGGTGAGAAAGTGCCTTATGGGATTAGTGCTGTCCTGGGCTTGGAAGAAAGGTTGAAATGGAATCATGCATAAAATTATGTTAAATTAAAAGAGAAAAGAAAACACTGAAGGCTGTACATCTACAGAAATTTGAGGGGTTTGAGATTTCTTTTAAGAAAGGCCTAGCAAATGAAGTATTTGCTGGAACAATTAACAACCACAGAATGCATGACCATACTTCTGGAACAATTTCCAATGCTGCAAAGCAGTAACTGCAGCTCCCCAGGAACTGTGCCAGGCAGGCGCAGCAGGAGCAGACCTGAGGTTACTGCTGTTGTTGGTGCTTTGTGGTTCATGTTAAAATTGCTGGTTTGTTCATCAGAGTTACTCCCCACAGACAGGAAACTGCATCATCATAGTTCTGTTTTGCTCATTGTGGCTGCCAGCTAGGAAATACAGATCCTGCTTAACTTCAGGGAAAAACAACAAAAAAAGGAGTAATCTCATCTCCTAGGCAACATGTCCCTGAAAAAGGTCCAATGTCCAAGGTTGTGGAAGCAGCTGCTAAGGGCAAAATGGCCATGTTTACTTACAGTAACTTTGCTGCCAGTAATCTTTGCTTGCCCACCCATTTTGACCTCCAGCTTTTTAATTTAGTTGCCTATTTAAATATTCTGAGGTCACAGGAACAGAAATTTTAACACTGATGTCTCTGCAGCCCCGGGGCAGCGCCATTCCCTTGCTGGAGGGACCCAAAACAGAAGGAGTCACCATTGAGGACAACGGCGAGTGTGTGATCACCCCCAGCACTGATGTGAAATTTTCGGGCAGGCTGAAGGAAAAGCACAAGCTCAACTACTGGAATGACTGGCTGCTGATAGGTGTGGGAGGCCTTGCCTGGCCATAATTACTGAATTCTGTTAATAGTGTCTAATTGATCCTCATTTGTATATAAAATAATGTGTTTCATATCCACCTGCCTTCTGTTTTGCCCAAGGCTCCTGCCTTATTCTGAGGTGATCAGGTGAAGTGCTCCATGTGTGGAAAGTTATTTATTGCTCATTTGCCCCCTCCCTTGGAGAAGGATATACTAATTCATTATTTACTGTAAATATTGTATTTGGGTCCATGTGGATTTTTTTATTGTGCATGCTCTTACCTTAATTCTCATCATATGGATCAGACCATCATGTTTTCTCCATTTTGTAAATGGATTAGAACACAGAGGTAATATTTATTAATTATCAGCCTGTCCTGTGCATCCCAAGTCCCTGAATTTTGGAATTGACTTTTCAATGCATTTACAATTTTGCTTCAAAAATGAGGAACTGTCTGAGATTTAGTTTTCAGTGATGACTGGTGACAATTGAGTGATATATGTGGCAGGAGCTCTGGGGCAGGGACAGTGTGCAACTTTCAGCTTTTTAAAGTGCCATCTTTCTCTTCCCATGATCCCTTTCCTTGTTAATACCCTCTCTCCTGCAGTATGTCAGGCACTTCCCTGAAACAGGTCGTGTTCCTCTGCAGCTCTCAGTGACCTCTGCTCTCCATTTTCCTTCTCCTTTCTCTTTCCTGCCCTATACATGAGCATCATGTTTTGTGATGTTCTCACTCTTCAGCAAAGATGCTGCAATCGAGGACATCTTTCCTAAAAAAGGACAACTTTCTGTTTCAACAAATGTGTTTTATTTAAAGGGCACCATGAAACACCGTTATCTGCCCCCACAAAGATCCTGGAGAAATTCCCAAGCAACTTACCAAAGAGGCCTGAAAATGTGATTCCAGCTGACTCTGAGAAGGCCACTATTGAAGAGGTTTGTGATGAGGATAATTCTCTTCCTGCATGAGAGAAGAACATAAAGGAGTGGAAGCTGGGGAAGGACACAGAAGGAAAACTGCGTGGAATTACTTCACATTTTTTACATTCTGTGTAATCTGACACATTTTTTGTGTCAGATGTTCGTGTACTTAGCACACAGAATCACTGCTATGAGGAAGTGTCATTCCTTGTTGCAGAATTAAGGCTTTCCACTGCTTTTTTTTTTTCCACATGCAAAACTTTGACTTTGGTAGGTTTAGAAATGGCTAAAAATGCTGTAGCAGAAAGGCTGGCTATGAATGCCTCGTTACCCACAGAGATACTGAGCTAACAGAGCTTTCTTTCCCTCAGGTCATTGACATTGTTGAAGGTTCCTCAACAGAAGGGCCTCCAGCTGCTCCAAAGGATATTGAGGAGACTCCTGCTCGGCCCATCCTGCGGCTGGAGGCTCCGGTGGACTCCATGCTGAAGGACATGGCCACCATCATCCTCAGCACTTTCCTGCTTGTGGGCTGGGTGGCTTTTATCATCACCTACCCAATGGTAATGCTGAGCTGGCTTAATGTGCTTTTGAGTGTTGGGAGCATCAGGAATGTTGTAGAGCCCAGAAATGATACAGGAGTTAGTGACACACTCCAAGCATTTTTCCATCTTCATAGATGTGCACTGGGGAGCAAAGGCACAAGTTTGACTTAACAGGGATTTCTCTGGCCATATGTGCCAGATCTGGAGAGGTTTTCTTCTCCATCCACCAGTTGTGGTTTTTGTAGGTACTATTCTTTTTGGATATGATCTCAGCACTATTGGCTTCACTCTTCTCTTCCTTGCCTGAACCACTGTCAAGTTTTCCAGATTTTTGATCAAAGCCTTTTGATCTAAAGGTGGTTTAAATACACCTGGACAACCTGGTAACAGCTTTTTTACCAAACCATGTGATTTTTCATCTTGGCAATGGAAGTCCAGAATGAAATAGAAATTGTGAGTGAACATTCCCCAGCCTGTGTGGTTGGCAGGGACAGGGCAGGAGAGTTTGGTTCCCATCTTTTAGAAGTAGCTCCCCACTAGCTGTAGAGTTCCCTTGCGTGACCTGATTGCCAAATCTTCACTGAGGTCCTTTCTCACAGAGTGTCCACCAGCAGCAGCAGAGGCAGCATCAGCTGGAAGAGAAGATCCAGCTCTTGCAGCAGCAGAAGCTGCCCTTTGGTGCTCCCGGTGAGCTCCCGCCCGAGGCGGATTTCCTGGACACGTCGTACGGCCGGACGGAGAGCTCAGCTGCCAGCACCCCAAACCTGTCCCCCAGAGCATCAAACCACTCTGCCTATTCCAACATCTCCACATCTGATGTTGGGAGCTGCTTCTCCACTGAGCAAGAAGAGGGAGGTAAAATGGACTCGGTGTGGTTTATTGTGTCTGTTTCCCCAGTCTGTGATGGTACAGTGGAATGATACTGATGATACTTCATAGCTCAGCAAGCTGAAAAGAACCATTGTCCTTCTTCAGGCTGAGCCCTGCACCTCAGCAGGATTGTTGCTGTACAGTAACAGCCAGCTGAGGGCTTGTGCTGCCCAGGGCAGTGTGTTCCTGTCACCTGCAGCCGTTCCAGGGAGATACTCATTTAAAAAACCCCACGTATTAAGATGATTAACTGGACTCAAGAAATGGGGATTAGGCAGCATAATCTTCCTGCCTGATCTTCCTGTGCACTCATTTGTCCCTTTAAAGTCTGCTAAAACCACTTCCATAACTGTCAATTAGCATTTCCTAAATTCAGTGTCTATAAACTTTTAGAAAGAGTTTGGCTGCTGAAAACCACTCATATCTCACATTTATGAGCCATAAGATGTGTGTAAAAGTGTTTTGATTCTTGATGTTGGCTCATTGGGTCACCACAAACTATTTGCCTACTCAGGGTAATTACCAACATGGACATGTTCATTCCTTTTGATCATATGTGTATTAAATTTAAACATGAGCTAAGGGCTTTTACAGACTGGCCCCAAAGTCTCTGCAGTTGTAAAAGGCTGCCTTGCCCCATCCTCAACCAGTGCTTGTTTTTCTTTCCTTGTTCAGATGAAGAAGCAAACCGAGTGATTGTTGGCAAGATTTCGTTTAACCCTAAGGATGTACTGGGACATGGTGCTGAAGGGACAATTGTTTACAGGTAGAAGAGAATGTGTGCATTGAACAGACCAATGTTGTGTTTGTATTAGGTCCTTTTAATTTTTTTTTTTTAATTTTTTTTATTTATAAAAGCCCTCACATCTACTGTGAACAGAAACGAAACTTCTTGTGTGTGTCTGGAATATTTTCATGCATTTTCTTCACTAGGAAAAAACTCCTTTACTTCCCTTGAAGTGTTTACTGGCCCAATGTACCTGTTTCCAGCACAGGAAATGCTTTCATTGGCCTCTACAATGGCTTCTGTTGTGACATTTTCTGTACATTGGGCTCCAGAGCCTGAAGGGTTGTTGTGCCTTCCCTCCCTGGCTGCAGGGGTTCCTTTGATAACCGGGACGTGGCAGTGAAGAGGATTCTGCCCGAGTGCTTCAGCTTTGCAGACCGGGAGGTGCAGCTGCTGCGCGAGTCGGACGAGCACCCCAACGTCATCCGCTACTTCTGCACCGAGCGGGACCGGCAGTTCCAGTACATCGCCATCGAGCTCTGCGCCGCCACCCTGCAGGAGGTGACCCACAGCCCCGGGAGCATCTCCTCCCTGGAAAGCCTTCCCTTCCCTTCAGCTTGAGCTGCTGCAGTGCCTGACACAGGGCGTGTTCCATTTACTCCCACTGTCACCCCTGACAATTCCATGTTCCTAGAACAGGGGTGTTTTCACACCTGTAGAAATACATATCGCTAACCCTGGAGTGATTCATGGACAGAAGCTGTTGTCCTTTGATTTTTAACTTGTTGTGAGCTGCTTTGCAGCTCAAATCTGCGGGTCAGGAAGTTTCCTTTTGCTCTCAGATGCAAAATAACCACCCTGTGAGAACCAGAGCTTTCAGGGGGAAGAGATGTCACTGCTGCTGAAGGCTGTTTCTTTGCAGACATACACCATGGACATCTTTTCAGCTGGCTGTGTCTTCTAGTCCCTTCTAGTCATCCTCCCCCTCCTACCATGCAGACTTTGAAGATTGTTCTGCTTTCTGTTCTTTCTGGGGCACAGAAATTCTATAGCTATACAGAGCTATAGTGCTTTACAGAATTCTCTAGCTCTGAATGAAACTTTAGAGATTATCACCTTCAGCCAAAAAAAAAGCTCTTTGCTGTGTGCTACCAGCTATCACAATTTATCCAGTCACATCTTTTGAGGGGTGAAGTGCATGGATTTATTACTTATGCAGCTTCTAAGCAGTGCTGTGGCTGACTCTCTGGGTTCTCTGTTGCAGTATGTTGAGCAGAAGGCCTTCAGCCACCATGGCTTACAACCCATCACTCTCCTGCAGCAGACAACGTCTGGGCTGGCTTACCTGCACTCCCTGAATATTGGTAAGAACACCTCTCCTTTCAGGACTGGATGGAGGATTGTATTTTCTTAGCTGGAAAATAAAGAGGAACTGGTCTGGTACTGGTCTGTTCACCTGGCCTATTGGAAGGTGTCCCTGCCTCTGTTAGGGGAGATGGAATGAGATGATCTTTAAAGGTCCCTTAAAGGTTGGGTCTTTGGAGCCAAACCATTCTGTGGTTCTCTGATTTGACATTGGCCTTGTCCCTGCAACATTCTGCAGCCCCGGAGTACTAAAGCAAATCCTTACTGTGGGTGCAGGGCGCTGAAGTTCTTAGATAGGAGTCGTATAAAACATGGTGGAATAAAAAAAATGAAATTACCAATGAAAATCACTTGAAGTTAAGGCTTTGGTTTAATGAATGCTGGGTCAGCCTTGTGAAAGGTCCATTTAAAAATTTACAAAGATTGTTGGGACTGCCTGAGTGGATAAATGGGTGTTTGTAACAGTCCACAGGGACCTGAAGCCCCACAACATCCTGATCTCGATGCCCAACGCTCACGGGAAGGTGAAAGCCATGATCTCAGACTTTGGGCTGTGCAAGAAGCTGGCAGTGGGCAGGCACAGCTTCAGCCGCCGCTCGGGCGTGCCGGGCACTGAGGGCTGGATCGCCCCGGAGATGCTGAGTGAAGACTGCAAAGAGAATCCTGTGAGTCCTCTGGAGCAGGCCAAACCCTAAAACAGGCAGCACCCCGTGCCTGGCCCTCCAGGCTGCCTTGCAGCTCAAATCTGTGGGTCAGGAAGTTTCCTTTTGCTCTCAGATGCAAAATAACCACCCTGTGAGAACCAGAGCTTTCAGGGGGAAGAGATGTCACTGCTGCTGAAGGCTGTTTCTTTGCAGACATACACCGTGGACATCTTTTCAGCTGGCTGTGTCTTCTATTACGTGGTGTCTGAAGGAGGCCATCCCTTTGGCAAGTCCCTGCAGCGGCAAGCCAACATCCTGCTGGGAGCATACAGCCTGGAGGCTCTGGATGCAGGGAAGCACGGTAAGGACTGCACTGCAGGAGTCACTGAGCAGCCCAGGCTGCTAAACACCAACACCAGGGACAGAACCAAGGCCCACAGTTACTCCCAGCCTGGCAGAGAGGAAAGTTGTACTCCTCAGGTCCTCCTGAAGTAAAGTGCCTTAAGTTCTTGGAGTTTGTACACCAGAGCAACTCTGGAATACACAATTTGGAACCCTGCAATCTTGAATGTGAAGTTATTTTCTGTATTTAAAGGGTGGGAGAGAGCTGAACTTTGATATTCTTAGTCTTTGGTATTTTTTCTGTTGGTTGTCCAGCACATCTGTGAGGGCAGCACTGGAACTAGCAGGACAGGAGAAAGTAGAGACCATAATGAATTTCTGAAGTACAAAATATTATAGAAGTTAAAAATGTTACATTTCACTACACCCTAAGAACGTGGAGAAAATAAAAGAAGTAATTTCCTTGCACACCCTTCCTTGCAGAAGACATTGTTGCTCGTGATTTAATAGAGCAGATGATAAACATGGACCCTCAGAAGCGGCCGTCTGCCAGCTGTGTGCTCAAACACCCCTTCTTTTGGAGTCTAGAGAAACAGCTCCAGTTCTTTCAGGTTTGTGATGACCTTTTCTCTCCTCTCAGTTCTCAGGGCTCCTGTAGACTTTTTCAGGTCTTGAATTCAGTCTCCCTTTTGTGCCTGAGGTCATAGAATCCACAGCCTTACTGTGAGGAGTGAGGCAGCCCAGTTGTAAAGTGGAGCTCCTAAGCAATTGGCTTAGTCTTACAGCAGATCTTTCAGAGGGGCCAGAGCTGATGTTACCAAGGTCAGTTGGTGGGAGGAAAGTCTCCTCTAGCAGCTGCAGTACCCACAGAGAATGTGGCCAGGAGGGTTTTCAAGAACAGGAGTGAACATGCACTGAATCCTGATGTGGGGTGGGAAGTGGCTGAGGGCTTGAGATCCTTTCCAGCCTTATCTTCTCCTCTTTAAAAAGGCTTTGGCAGAGGGTGAAACAAATAATCTCAGGAACTTCTGCACCCTATGCCCAAGAACTGTTGTGGAGTGAAGTGGAATTCTGACTTTACTACCAGGACAGGCTGTAATTGGCCAGAAGCAGAAATTTGAAAATATTGGGAAAAACTTGGAGATAAACCTAGAAATAATCGGAATGTCTCTTCCAGGATGTTAGTGACCGGATAGAGAAAGAATCTTTAGATGGTCCAATAGTCAAGCAGTTAGAAAGAGGTGGAAGAGAAGTGGTGAAATTGGACTGGAGAGAGCACATCACTGTTCCTCTGCAGACAGGTAATGGACAGCATTTTATCAGAGTGGGAATTACCTGCTGTTCCCAGATTGCTGGGACAGGAATGGAACACTGTCTCAGTTTTAGCACATCACTGTTACTTGCCCGTGAAGTGTTTCAAATGCAAGTACGTGTTCATGTACTGAAACACACCTACAAGGATCTGTGGCAGCAGACACACACCCCCAGCACTACAACTGCATCACAACACAAAAAAAAAAATTGTTTCTCTTGCAGATCTTCGAAAATTCAGATCCTATAAAGGTGGCTCCGTCCGGGACCTCCTGAGGGCGATGAGAAATAAGGTAAAGGAATCTTTTCCTGGTGCACTCTGGGCTCCTGCCCCCAGCTGCTGTTGTTGGCAGCCTGTATCAGAGCCTGATTTAGGTATTGAGCTCCTTCACAAGAGCCCAGCAAGAGGTCACTGTGTCCAGGAACACCAACAGCTCTGTTTGCAAGAGGCTTCTGAACAAACCCTCTGACTGGGCTTTTCCCTCTTCTGTTTCACTCCACAGAAGCACCATTACAGGGAACTGCCTCCTGAAGTGCAGGAGACCCTGGGCTCCATCCCAGATGAGTTTGTGTGTTACTTTACAGCTCGTTTCCCTCGCCTGCTCCTGCACACCTACCATGCTATGCACATCTGCTGCCAAGAAAGACTCTTCCAGCATTACTATGCTGAGGACTCTGCAGAGCTGAGCCTTACAGGAGAGACAGTTTGAGAGGAGAGGGATGGAGGGATTTCTTCTCTGGGACCAACATTCCAAGCACAGGCCTACCCTCACCAGGAAAAAAGTGGGATCAAAGAGCTGAATTCTCTCTCTGAAGAAACCAAGCTTCCAAAAAGTGCCTTGTACCTGTGCCTGTGCTGGATCAAAAGAGGTGGAGCCCAGGGCGTGAGTGGTGAAGAGATGGACCCTGGGGATGGGGTTACTGACTCCAGAGCAGTTCTCAAGACTGTGGAAATGAAGAGCAAAAGCTGGATTTAACCATCACCCAATATCCCTGTACTGTATGTGATTTTGTAACCGATGTGTTTCGCTACAAAAAAAAATTCAGATTCAGTGGTTGAAATCATATAATGACTTGGGACTGGGATGTGCAAAAGGAGCCCTTTGGGTGTAGCAAATAATCTGAACCTGCCATTGCACTATTGCCACATTGGGCATTAGGCACACCACAGTGATTGTAAAGGGAATCATTGATGATTATCCAAAAAATGGTATGAAAGTACCATTTCTGTCGAATCAGTACCACCCTGGAAAATAAGTCCCTTATACTTGAGCAGAAACAATTTTAAAAAATACTGACTTGAAACATCAATTCAAGGTTTGCCTACTCTGAATATAAGCCTTGTTGTTTAATACTAATCAGTATTCACAGAAGAGGTTGAAGAGTCCTCTACTTAACTCACAGTGTGAGAACAGATCTGCTCAAGTACCTGCAGCAAACACTGATGGCAGCTGGGAGCTGCCTGTGACTCATCAACTGCAAATGTCCCTCAAGGGGTAAGAAAAGGCCACAGCCACAGAGCCAGGGCTGAGATGAGGCCTGGGAAAAAGAGCCAAACAGGAACCAAGAGCTGTTCAGAGCGGTGAGATCAGGGCAGTGTTTAAGGAGTGCCACAGAGCTGTAGAACCTCATTTCCTGTGTGTGTGGCTGGTAATTCCATGCACAGGAACTTGTGTGGTTAAAAATGCAGTATTTCTTTACACTGGCCCCGAAGCTGTGGCAAAGTGTCGTGTGTGCTAGGATGAAGAAATGCTGAATTCTAATATAACTGGGGTGTTCTTTTACAATATATTTATTTAATGTATTTATATTTATTTAATTTTTACTACAAAGTGGTATCAAATCCAAGTGGTACAAGTATGAAGCATGCCAAATCAGTCTTAATCAGTTTTGTGTTTATATTTAATCATCCTAACAACTGGAAGAGGAAAGTGACACTGCATCTTTCAATGGAATTAATTAATGGAGAGATTACAATGTGAGAATTTGTATGACTGTGCCATTGAGTCTTAAATAAATCATTGCCAATAATATGTATGATGGGGTACCTACAGCTACTTTTCTGGAGATAGTTTACAGGAATTTTCCCCTACTTTTACAATGTGTGAGAGCAATTTACCTAAGATGCCAAACTGTGCAAGTTACATGTTTCTAAAGCTTGAAAAAATAATGGTAATTTTACCTAAAAAGATTGAAAGCCTATTTCATATTTTTGTATTTCTCATGTAAAGGTCTTTTATAAATCTACTAAATAAAGACTTGTACTCAGATAAAACCCCGCTGGTTTTAGTGCCAATGTGTGCCCAGGGAACCCAGCAGGCCTGGTGCTGGCAGAGCTGTCAGAACTGAGCAGGGAAGGAGCCAAGACCTGCCAAGTAGTCCCATCCTGCCTCCATGGGGAAGGGACATGAGCCTGCCCAAACCATTGCCTGCCTGCTGGTCCAACAGAGGATGCAGGAGTTGTTTGGGTGGAGGGACCCTCTCCCTGAAGGCCCAGGAGCCTCATTTATTATTCTGACAGTCCCCAGGCACCAGCCCTCCCCAGCCTGGTGGCTGAGGCAGGTGCACAGGGAGATAAAATGGCAGGAATTTGTGCTGCTCTGTGATAAAGAAATACCCATAAATGCTTTGGTGAAATTGAGCTGATCACGTGCTTTACAGGAAACAGAAAGCCACTGGGACAGTTCTGCTGCAGCCCCAGTGGCACAGAGGGCTGGGCTGAGGAGCCTCTTGTGCTCTGTGACCCTGCCAGCCTCTCCACTGCTCCTTGGTGAGGGGTGGAGTACGTAGGTAGCTCATAGAGAGGGCAGTAAGTGAAGTGGATGTGAAAGTTAAAAATACAAAAGAAAGAAAAAATATATCCCACAACCCATCCTGACACTTAACTGGTTGTGGTCGGGCTAAGGTTGCTGGATTCTAAGAGCAGCGCCACCCAGCAGCGAAGGGGTGGAGACTTGATACCTCACCCCAGGAATGTGTGTCTAAAGCAGTTTCCTCCTTTTATTTCCGGACTAATTTTGAAGAGACCAGCAGGAGCTGCAGAAGTGCTCAGACTGCTGTCCGTGCAGAACCTGGCACCACAGGTGCTGGAGCATCTTTCCTCCCTCCCTCCTATGGAAACCCTTTCCCTGCAGACAGACGGCGCTGGAGACACCCGCACCCCGCGGGCCCTGCAAGGTGAGCCCTCCGTGCGCTGCGGGTCATTCTCAGCCTGGCGGGTTATTTTACTGCTGGCAGGTTTAACCAAAAGTGAGGATGTCCCTCCACTGCCACCCGCCCAGCTCTGTTCCTCCGGTCACCGCACTGGGGTAGGAGCTGTGGCAGCTCCACGGGACTGTGTGAGCAGCCGGAGCGGTGGGAGCGGGGCGCAGACAGCTCTGCCCGCAGCCCCGCGGCTGCACCCCCTCCCTGCCCACGCCTGCAGCCCGGAGTGCCCCGAGCACAAACCCGGAGCACAAACCCGCGGCCACCTCCGACTGCTCCTGGAACCAGGAGGGATCGGGGACCCGCGGGCCCCCTCCAGCCGCGCTTCCCCAGCCCTGCCCCCGCTCTGCTCAGCCTCCGTTCCAGTTTCGATTCCCCGAGCAAGGCGCTTTGCTCTGAAACGCTTCCTGACATCAGCTGTCACAGCGGGCCGGGGCAGAGATCCAAGGGCGGGACGGAATTCACCGCAAGCCGACCCATTGTACAAGCCCAGCCCTGGGAGGTGGCCAAAGGCACTAAAAGATCAATATTTCAGGGACACTTTTCACCCCCTTTCTCGGGGAAGGCTGCACCAAGTGTCAGTGGAAATCCGTCTCCCACCATTTTCAGAACCAACCTGTTTACACTGACTCTGAGGGATGCCTTACACCTACAGCACACCAGGGCAGTCCCGTAACAGGCTACCCCGCTCAGAGCCACCTGCTCACCACAAAGCTCCAGCCAGGCTGGTGCCTCAGCCAGCCAAGGCTTCCACAGGGCTGACCAGGTGCAGAAAGGGTTAATGTGCAATTGTTGGTTTTTTCCAGCATACCCTATTCTCCCACAGCACCAGTATCTCCCCAAACCACCCCCTTCTGCTGAACTTACCTCCTGCCAAGCTGTGGTCCCGGGAGCGAACACTCTTCTCCTTCCCTCAGTCACCACTATTCCATCTGCAGATATTGTGGAGACCTTGACCAGCTGCACTGCTCCTTTTGCACTTGCTGAGAGCACTGTGTAGCACCACGAGCTGCAGGGGTGGAGATGGCTGAGCTCCTGCACCTGCTGAACCAGAGAGTTGAGCCTCCACAGCACAGTAAGAGAAGCAACACCACCAGAGTGCAGCTTTTACTGTGACCCGGTGACCGGGCCGTGGATGGTTCCTGCTGACTGTGAATGTCTCATGTCTCTGCTGTCACACTGAGCAGGTGTATTTAACCCATTCCTCCTGCAGCACAGAACAGGCTGTCCCTGCTGCCACCCATCTCTGAACGGCTGGAATGGAGGCTGGACACGGGAAGGATGTCCTGACTCAGGCGAGGACACCCCACTAAACAGAAAACCTTCTGCTGCACTGGGCAGTGAGTTGAACTGCTTCTGGAAAATTTTGGTAAGCACCAGAACAGATGTGGGAAAAGAGAAGGAGCAGGAGAGAGTACACCCACTAAAGAAGGGAGGGAAAAAAGCGAGTGTGAAGGAACAAAAGGCAGGGAAATTGAGAAAAAGCAATAAAGGGAGATAACCTGGGCCATACAGTGGAGGTCCCTCCTTTTCTCCAGTATATAACAGGACCTGCTGGGCTCAGCTGTCAGCACAAGCTTCTCCAGCAACCCCTATTTCTTTCACATCCATGTGTGTGTCAGAGGCAGGAGCAGCTGCCTTCACACAGGCACACAGCAGTGTAGCTGGCAAGAACAGGCTTTTAGAAGTACAGAAATGACCTTGGACCAAAAAAGTGGGGAGGAAGTTGGGAAAACAGAACACCAAAGTCAGGTTGAACTATCACAGAACTGTAGTGGTATGTTTGAATTTATTTGTTAAATGTTTGTTCATGATGTTCATTGGTTTGTTCCATGTACCCCCTTTCAAACCCCAGTTGGTTTTTACCCTGGTTGTTTACCCAATTTCAGTTATCTGTCAATCTTGTACTCCCTACCCCCAAGGACCTGTCTATCTCCTCGAGGCCTCTCCCTGGTTCTGGAAAGTTCCTTGGAGGGCGCCGAGTGATAGGCCAAGATCCAAGGAGGTTCGTCCTCCCCCACGGGGATTGGCTCCCAGAGGAGTCAATCATCCTGGCAGCCACTCCCTCGACTTCCCTCATTGGTCTCTACCTTGTCACCTCCCCTCACTCCTCCCCCGGGTAAAAGGAGCTGTCACTGAGCAGTCCTCGCTCTGCTAAGGCAGGCTTCCCGGAGTGAGGTTGTCTCCCTCGACCCCTCAATAAACTCCTGTGGTAACCCCCTTAGCAGAGTCCTCCTTCTGTCCTCACCATCGTCACGATCAACACCAAGCGGCTGGGCTGAAAAGAGCCCACTGGATCAGCTTGGTTGGTCAGCCAACTGAGCTGTACCGTTCGCCTGAGGCCGTTGCCAGGGCTAGCCGGAGGCAGGCAAGGCTCCGACTACGAGGTGGGACCAGGCGTGGCATCACAGAACTGTAAATCTAAAGACTTACTTTTTCCCCATTCAGGGTTTTATTCGTTAACAGCAGGATTTCCGTCACCAAAGACAATGGGTATGTATTGCTTTCAGGAAATTTCTACTTTGTATGTAGCAATTTGTTTTTTTAATATCTGCATTTGAAGGATTCATCCCTAGTGGGGAACTAATCAGTACTCCTGTTATCATTAGGGTTTGTATGGATGCTATCTTCATTTAGCAGAAAATAATCAGACTCGAGTGGGTAAATGATCTACCCAAACCTCTCCAGTTTAGGGAATCCAGCCCTGTCAATTCCCATAAACTTATCATTCCCTGCAATGAGGATCATTTCCAAGTCTCCTTCTTAGTTTCCTGCTTTGCTGATTTATTAATCTTGCACCATTTTCCAGAACTGCTTCTGATTAAGGTTATGGATACTTCATCATCAGAACTAACATATTTGAGAAGTTAAGACCTACTCCCTCACTGTGACTGGTAGAAAGAAAAATCTAACATTCAGTGTGGCCAAACAAACATTAGTTTGTATTAGTAATATATGATTTTAACTTCTAGATTACAAAACATTACCTGTGAATGAATGGGATGAGAACCATGTCAAATGTTGGCTGGAATCTACTGGAATCAAGAAGGAGTATGTAGATAAACTACAAGCAGAAGAAGTGACAGGTCCAGCACTAATGGAACTGGATGAGTCTTTCCTCAAAGACATGGGAATGAAGAAGGGCCAAATCCAGATCTTAATCCACAAGAGGAATGAACTATTGCGGCTCCAGGACAATGCACAGCAAGCTGAGGACTCGAGCAGCAAAGCACCCAACAGAACGGATGCACAAACAGGCCCAGCCAGGGCCAGCAATGCCCCTGCTCAGGGCATGGCCACTGGAGGCAGCTCTGGTGCTGTGGGCACAACCAGCAGCGAGGACACAGCTCCTACTGCTGGCAAGAAGCAAAAGAGCAGCAGGAAATCCCAGCTTCAAAATGCTGATGAAGTTTTAGAGCTCAGAAACTGTCGGCCCTTTAGAAGTCAGGATACTGATTTCAAATATGTGAAAGACACAGTTCTTCCTCCAGAATCAGGAGTGAGTGACTTAATCATTCCTTGCCATGAATACAAATCTTTTGCCATTGCTGCAGAACTGAACAAACCTCAACTACAATCAAAATTTGCCTCTGAAGTGATACGATTTGCTTCAGCCTGCATGAACACTCGAACAAATGGCACCATCCATTTTGGTGTCATGGACAGCGTTGAGGGCAAGGGCTGGAAACACGGACAGATCATTGGCTTGAAGGTCAAAAACCGAGAAGACTTTGTCGATGCACTGGATTATATAGAAAAGTGCTTTTCCAGTGATTTACAAGAAATTGCAAGGAAATGTATTCACCCACCTGTGTTTGTTGAAGTGATTTCTAAAGACTCTCAGGAACAAAGATTTGTAGTGGAGGTTGACATTGAACCAACATTCAGCTTGGTAAAGAACAAATGTTTTGAAGTTTGTTTGCCAAAATACCATGAAAGCAGCCGGAAGGTGATCCTGACCGAAGATTCAGCTCACTACCAAAGATTAGGAGCAAAGTCTGAACCTGTGCAGCGCAAAAAACTCACTGCTTTCATTCAAGCTGTGCAAGACAGAGATGTTCAAAGAGAAAAAGCTGAGCTCTCCAGCACACAAGTACCTACAGAAATACCTCAAGATTTAGGAAGAAAGTTATCCATTCTATTAAATGATGGCAAAAGCTACATGGATGATTCCCTACGGTACATCCTCGTCATAAACAGATGTGAACAGGATAATCTGAAATACATCAACTTTTTAATGCACTTGAACATTTTCTGTGTCTTTGACTTTGATGAACATTCCAGTGTGTCAGGGCTGTACAGCAAATACAAAGAGCACCATGAAACAAGTTCTTATTTTTTACAGGATTTTTTCAAAGAAATTAAGACTGATAATTCTCCCTCTCAGAAACTGTTTGATCAGACCAGCTGGGTATTCTGCAATGGACGCAGTGACTTCCTTGGTGATGAAAAATCTTGTGATGAAAATACCTGGACTAGAACCAAAAAAAAATATCTGAAGAAAGTAATTACTTGCATCTGTGAGGAAATTCTGCCAGAGCATTCTTTCATTGTGCTTTTTCTATTGCTGTCACCAGTGCAGAGACCACTTGTGGAGACTTTTCAGGAATTCTATACAGAGATGAATGGCATGGAATACATCATCTGCATTTCAGAGTCCAGGAAAAATTACAGAAAGTGGGCTAATCAAGCTCAGGCATCCTGCAGCATTGAGACCCTAGAACAGCGCAGTGTTGTGGGCATGAAGCTCAGTCACGTGGATGCCACCATCCAGTCAATGCTGCCTTCTACAGCCCAACCCAGACACCTGCCAGCTTCCACTGGAGGCGTGTGTACACTTCCCCTGCGGGAAGAAGAGAAACTGTATTCCCTAGAAATCCTTTGTGCTGACCAGTGTGATGATATCAAATTAAATCTTTGGACTGAAAAACAAAAACAAGAAATAGAACAAAATTTCTACCGTGGGAAAAAAATCATGTGGGAAAACTTGTGGCTTGCTGATGAAAAACTCTGCGGGGATATCATTGAACGCGAAGCATGCGCCGAGGCAAGTAAACTCCTGGATGGCATTTTACGAGGAAGTGGACAAAATTATTCTGTGTCTAAACTAAAGATATTTCACCATCCTGGGAGTGGTGGAAGCACAATAGCACGGCAAGTTCTGTGGAAAAACAGAAAGCGTTTTAGGTGTGCTGTTATCAAGACCTTATATTCCCCTTCAACTGTTTGTAATCATGTGCTCGCCCTCAGAGATTATGAAGAAAGGGAAATCACTCACCGTTTCCCTGTGCTGCTCCTGATAGAAGATTACGATGATGAGTACTTTGAAGAACTACAGATTGAGCTAATGGAGGCTGTAGCAACCAGGAAAATGAATACCTCCAGGCCTTACTTCATCCTCATATGCTGTAGACGATGCAATAACCCTGAAAGGCTTTGCAAGGCTTCGCCACTGGACACAGTTGCTGTCACTCACAAACTGACAGAGTCAGAGAAAAATCTGTTCAACACTAAACTCAAAAACCTGCAGCAGAAATATTCTGAGCCAGAATTCATACTTACGTTTGTGCTGATGTGTGAGGAGTTCAATAAGACGTACGTGTCGGACACAGTGGAGCACATACTGCAAGGCATCGACCCTTCCTCTCGTGACACCTGCCTGATGCGTTACGTGGCTCTGCTCAACTGCTACGTGCCCAACTCATACATTTCACTGTCACACTGTGAGGCTTTTCTGGGGCTGGGGGCATATACAGAGAGTAAAGCAAGAGCCTATGATTTCAAACATCACTTGAGTGAACAAGTAAGAATGATTTTTATTGAGCTAAGGGAAAGTACCACTTACATTTCATCTGTTCGGATAATACACTGCCTGGTTGCAAAAGAAATTCTGCATCAGCTTTCAGGGAATCAATCACTAAGTCAACTTGCAATAGCTCTTCTTCAGGAAAAGGTACTCTTTGAAAACAGGTTTGGACGAGAAGAATTCATAAAGTTTATCAGACATCTTTTTATTCGACGTGATAAAAGAAGCAGGGGTGACAATACTGATACTCTCTTCTCCCCATTCATTGAACATGTCTGTGAAGCTGAAGACTGTGATAAAGCCATTGCTGTTTTAAAAGCTGCGTATGAACTCCTTGGAAAAGATCCTTTTTTTGCCCAGCAACTTGCCAGATTAAATTACAGCAATGAAAAATTTGAAGATGCAAAATACTGGGCAGAGGTCGCAAAATCACATTTGCCAACCGATTCTTTTATTTTGGATACAGAAGGTCAAGTCTACAGGAGATGGTTTGCTTTTACTGTGGATAAAACGACAGAGGAGGACACCCCTGAAAGGATCGCTGAGAAGATAATGATTGCTCTTAAAGCTATGAAATGTTTCAGGGCTGCACAACAGGCAGCAAAAGAAGAACGTGAAAGTATGAACAATGCTGGCTACTTTGGAGAAGTAGAAGTAGGTTGTCGCCTTCTTCGATTTTTGTCCACACTGCCCGTATTTCACGGAATTCTAGAGGGGGAATATACTGAGCTTGTGAAATACCTCACCACAGATTACATTCCTGAAGACATTAAAAAACCATGGGGAACGCTTCATTCCTGCTTAAAAGGCTTGCGCCAGAACCTGTACAATGCTCTGGAATGGATTTCAGAAGAACTAAGTTATTTCCAAACAGATAAAAACCAAGAGAAGGATGATGAAAATGATGATAAGGAAGAACAAATCTACAATCCCAGAAAATGGCTGAAACATCAGTCGATGGTATATGCTGAATTCTTCATCTCAGCATCACTTAGTGAAGACAGCAGCAATGGTCCTGACACTCAGTTCATGAGACGCATGAACATTTATAGGAGTGGTGGAGGAAATGTCACCAATATCCTGTCGTTCTTAACAGATAAGAAAGAGAACAGGTCATCTGAAAAGCTAGAAAGGATCCTTAGTTTCTATCCAGAAAACCCACTAAGGAACAAGTTGGAGGACACTGACTTGATCAATTTTATTTTGTGCCATATCACATTAGCCTGCTTAGCACCAGGATCAGCCAAACTCCTTCCACTGCCAACTCTTCGTGAGCTCAGTTTAAGATTTGTCAAAGGAAAAAGAGTATTTCCAGCAAGTGCCTTTTTTTTGCTCACCTTGCTGTACTGGCCAGATGACGCATTAGACAAAGAGCCTAACCCCGATAAAGATGAAATTTTAACTTCAGCCCTTCAAACTCTGAAACGCTTGTATGACATCAAAATGAAAGATGTTCCTACCAGAAAGAAAAGAATCTACACCCATTTTTTTCTGGGAAAGGGTTATGGCTTAAATAAGATTGTGCACAAAACTAAAATTGACAAATTGATGGTGGGGTCCTTAGATGAGAGGAGAATGAAGTGGCTGCACGGAACTGTATGGAACATTTCCATAATTCGTGACAATCTCAAAAGAGTTTCTGGCTGGACCAAGGACAGAAATTTATTTATACGTGGTCACGTGAAGGAGCTCCGTATCTTGCCACTCCATCATGAATCAGTGCCTGCTGGAAATGAAAATGTGACCTTTTATTTAGGTTTTTCATTTAATGGACTTGTTGCTTTCAATATCGAGGTTGAAAATGATCCAGCCATCAGAAGAACGTAAGATATGTAAGTACAGTACTGTATGCACTGTGCTCTTAGAAGGTACAGCACTGGAAATGTCCAGTCTCACATTTAAAACTAAAAGTGGACTGCCCTGGTTAACTACCAGGCAACAAGAAAATCAGAATTAACAACTATAATAGTGACCAAATAATTAAAAGAAATTGAAACTACAAGTAAAATGAACTTTGAGCTAAGTCTTTTGATAGTTTTAGACTCACAGAAAGCAAGATTTCAAACCAAAGACAGCAATCGATCCCTTTCTTCTTATCACAGAGATTAGGATTTTAAGTTAATTTCTGCAGTCTTGATCAATGAGTTTGTCCAGTGTAACTACATTTCTCTACCTGAATCAGAAACAGGAAAGTGAACTTACACCATGTACACTGTTCTCTGACATGTACCATGTATGAAATAACTGCCAACTGCAAAGCCAGTGTTGGTATGGAAGCAATTTTAAAGTGGACTTTGTGATCAGGACTGATACAAAACAGATCTCAAATCCTGCCTAACTCCTATATTACTTCTGTGTAAATATTACCATACTAGACATACCTGTATCTGGGGTGGGGTGCAGAGACATGTGAGCAGAGTCATCAGCGGTAGACAAGATTACCTGTAAGCACTGTTATGTGGTCATAGTCCAAGAAATTCTTGCACTTGCTGAAATGATTTTGTGTTATCATGCAAGGAATGCCACAGAATACAGAACTCAAATATGTCTAGAGCATATCTCCATGACTTGAAAAATGCAAAGCAATTTTTGAGTACTGTATTTGCAACCATGTCAAATTCAGCTTCTAATAACAGAAGTGTGTTGTTGGTCTCACGTTATTTGATACAAGGTAATGTGACTAAAATTGCCAAAACCTCATCATGTAACCTGTTTTAATCCAATAAATATCTTTTATGAAGGATTACCATTTCTATGTGAGCTTTATTTACCCTACCTGAGGATGTATTTCCAGCAGTAGCTAGGTAGGATTTGCTTTTCCAACTGCAGCCAAGATCTGGGCACAGCCAAAAACTGTGAAACAAATTGCAAGCCATGGTGAATTCAGAAGGTGGAAGACTATTGTCTAGTCCAAGCCTTCACATTCTGGCCTCAGGTAGCAGAAACAATTGCCAGAAGAGAGCTGGAGGGCCAGAAAAATCCCCCTCTGCTCTCCAGCCCTGACACAGGGAACAGGAGTACGCTTGAGAAGGTAACTGGGCAAAGGCAGCTTCCCCGAGTCCAGCCCAGCCTGGCTTCAGCCCAGAGCAGAAAACGGACATGAACACTTAAAAGCACAGAGTTTAGAAGCAAAGCATTGACTGCTCACCAGATACACGCCCTGCTCAAATGCTGTAGCAGAAGTACAGGCTTCATTTTTGAAAAGGAACTGTTACCATGATGAAAAATTACAGCCAGCTTGGCCCAGAGGGTCTGTCTTGTAACTTGTTTTCTGCCTGCACACATCCAACTGGATTCTGCAGACAGCAGTGCTTTGCCCTGTAGCCCACACTACTGCACAAGCTTGAGTCTTGTCTTTGAGGTATGAATAGGGTCCTTGCTTTTCAAATATGCCCACTCCTACCTTTTAAGAAATTAAAAGTTTACCTTTAAACTCTTTACTTCATCCCCCCCACCCCCACAAAAAAAAAAAAAAAAAAAAAAAAAAAAAAAAATCCCACAACAACAAACCCACAAAAAACAAAAAAACAAGTTCTAGAGAAAAGAGTGTAAATTTACAGATTAACTTTTGGGGTCCCACGTTGCCAAGAACAACCAACTGAGGCTCAAAGAGCGGCAAGCACAGACCTACTCTTCCTACTAGTCATGTTCACATTGGAAGGCTTTAACCTGCCAGGCAACACACAGCTGCCCTTGCTCTAACCAGCTCTTAGTACAAAGCAGTTCCCAAATGCCCCTCAGACTTCCCTGGAGCTGAAAGGCCCACAGGACAAATACCCATGAAGAGCTTCTGCACAGCAGCAGTGTTCCCTTGAAGGGCCCTCTACTGCACCTCCTTGTCACACACACCCCAATTCAAAACACCTCCAACTTGTCCATGTCATAGAATTAAAATACCCATTTATCTTCACTTTACCACGTCTCAGAAATTAACCTGTGAGTGGCTAAATAAGACCAACCAGCCCAGCACAGTAATCCATTCTCATCCCACACACAGGTGCAAGGAAACCCAACTCCCAAACTACCTCATCTCTCTGGCATTTTGCTCAAGGGTTTAGAACAGAGCATGCACCTCCCAGCATGACCATGCAATCAACTTTTATGAAAACACTGAGAAACCCCTCCTCCATATTCTGACTCTTCCAGCTTCAAAAGCATTGTACACTATGCTTAGCAGGGCAGATCAACAGCAAAGGGAAGCTAGAAGTTAGGATTCACTTGCTTGTCTCCACCTTAAGTCAGCTCACACAAATGAGTCTCTGCAGCTTACAGAGAATCAAAAAGATGGTACCGAGTTATTCCCACCATAATCTGTTGCAATGATAATTTAAATAGGTTTTCAAGAGGAGAAAAAAAACCACACAGAAACATTGGTTTACTTCTGTTTAATCAGAGACTGTTACAAAATGATCACATATTACAGATGGCTATATGTGCAATGACCCATTCCTGAAGAACAGTTCAGAGAAGGTTCCCAGTGGATGTAAATGATGTTAGCTCCGTTCTTTTAATCTTCTTTGTAAACTGAAGGCTATAAAATTAAGCTTGTTATAGTCACTATTATTTGCATGCATTGAAGTGATGCACATACTTACCAGTCTCTCACTTTCCTGAATTAAATGCAACATCAGTATTTTGCCACCACCTGTCTTTTGAAAAAGATCAGTAATCCCAGCCCTTTCATACCACTTAACACAAAAGCAGAATCAAGTTACAGAAAAAACCCCTTCACAACACACTAACTTCTGTGGCCATGCTGCTACCGAGAGGGGACATTCACTCATGTGCATAAAGACCCTTTATGAAGGCACTAAAAACAGCTTGGAGCCTGCTCATTTTGGGTTTGCTGCACAGTGACCACAAACCCTAAAAGGGCAACTGGGAGTCAGCAAGGAGTCTAGGAAATAGTGGGAAATGACAAACTGTTCCAAACATACAGTACCAGAACTGGGAGGGAAGAATGCTGAACCACTTCACAATGGACAGCTGCTCTAATGATGTGTCAGAAGTTGAGCTACAATTTAACACTGCTCACCTGGTAACCAAAGGTCAAATTTCCAGTATTGTTTTGGTCCTATCTCAAAAGAAAACAGACTTTATTCTACCAAAAAGGACCGTAAGTAGTTGCCATTTAAAGTTTCACAAAGCAATGACATTCTACCAGAGTTGTATTATGATCTATCCTGGAGAAATACACTTTTTTTTTGTTAAGACACTATGGAATACACTCTGCCTTTTAGTTATCCCCACTGACTGCCAGGCTGGTGTACAAGTAGTGCAGGTCTTCATCCAACCACTGCCAAAACCAGGACCTGGTAAGGTAACTGAGCAGCCCAAAGCAGTTACTCCAACTTAGTACTGAGCATTGCAGTAGGTATCAGCTAGGGTCAACCACAGTGGGTCTAAGAAATAAGGACACATTCTGTTACCAGGGTAATGGCCTCACAACAAGGTATCCCTTTTATTCTTACACACCTGCAATTAAGATTAAGCAAACAGCAATAAAGCTACATTATAAATATTAATGTACAACTTCCCTTTTTTTCCCTTTCTAGGAAGAAAAACCTATGCAATGTTAGTCAGAAATCTACCTGTAGCTCATTTTGAAGACAAAGCAATTTAGTGTGAATTACCAAGAACTGATGTAGAGAAGATGGCAGGCAATGAGGCTTCAAGGGTAACTATTCTAAAACATAGAAAGATACAATTGCCTTGAAACTGTGTGTGTATGTTTTTAGGATGAATTCTGCAGCAATGTTTAAGATTTCAGAACCCTAAAACAAGCAATTCTGCTGGAAGCAGCAAGTCACTCATAAACCCACTGTAGATCCTTCAAATGAGTTGGCAAAACTGAAGTGTTCAGCTACCACGTAACTATGACCTTCCCAGTACCAACTAAGCCATTATCCACCAGTGATGTCAAAAGCCCCTCAAATTCAGAGTGGGACATCACTGGGACATCAGTGGCCTTAAAAACTGGATTAAAGCACAGTCTTACAGCCCATCCAGTTGTGGATCTCTGCTTCGTGCTACAGCACAGAAAAAGTTTTCATCTCTTTTGCTGGTATGTAGAAATGAGATATACAAAGTCTAAATAGAAATAAATGTATGCAGCCATTCCAGAGAAAGCTGCATCTTTTATCCATTCACAAAGAATCTTTCCTATTTTAAGGTATAAAATAGTCTATACAACAGAAATAAAATACCAGAACTGCTGGGAATATGGAATAGGGCAGAATTAAAACAGAGGCAGAGCAGTAACTAGAGTAAGAACAGCTGGACAAAACCACATTTGTAGGTAGCCTCTGAAGTGCTGAAATGAACTAGCAAAAGTAATAATTAAAAAAGCATACAAGAACAAGCTCCTGGCTTACTGGCCTAACAGAGTAAAAATCTGTGGGTTAAAAGGGTAATTAGCAATAGCTAAAGAAAATGGAAAGATTACAAACTGCTATGGATTCTTACAAACAAATGCTTAATCCCCAACACAACAAACACAGGATCCTGCTGGTTTGCTGATAAAAAACAGCCTCATTAGTAACTACCATGTTACCACAGTGATTTTAAGATTTTCACACTCTTCAGTAACATCAAAGGCTGCTTGTCAAGACTCTGTATTAAATTTTCCTTGAAGGTGCTTGGAGATATTTTTTATCTGTCCACAAGCACAGTTAAATCCATTATAGATCTTCCAAAAAAATCTAGTCTGTTCACTCACTACTGGAATCAGCAGTAGGTAACAATCACAGTTCAGAGACCAAAATTCCCCTCAGATATTTAAGTGGTATCATTTGAACAAATCATTTCAAATAGGAACATCAGGTACTTACAGATTAAACTAACCTGTACTGGCAGTTCTGTGGAATTTTTCTTCTCTACCAGTAAGTAGCAAATGCTGAAATTCTGCTGCTAGTTAACAGAAACATAAATTGTATTAAACAAAGGTGTTTAACCCGTAATTTAGTTTTTTATTAAAAAAAAAAAAATAAAAGCTGCCAAACTTCAATTACTGCATTTTGTTGCTTAAGAAAAGCATGTGAAGTAAAGGCAACTATAAAACTACTTTTAATGTGCCCTTCTGATTTTTCACATAACCCGTAAGTTTAACAAGGTCACCTGTTGCCTACTAAAAACATAAAGGAAATTACAATACTTACATTGCCAGGTTCCTTCATTAAGGTCTTAATGTGTGTTCTCTTATTCTGAACTTTACAAGTGAAAGAGCAAAATGTATTCTTACTTAAATTTATGAGAAAGAAGCTGAAGAATTCAGTGCAAGTAACTCAATGAAAAAAGGAGAAAGAAAAAAGCTCTGCATGACATCTTTATGTCAAAGCACTGCATAACTTCCCAGGTTGGGAGATGGTGAAATAGCTTCCTTTGGTCGTACTGGATTAATTTCTGGTAATTAAAACTGCTGTTAGCAAAAACCAGCTACACATATTCACTACTAAGAACAGCAGAAGTTGAAATTCTACAACCCATGCCCCCTTTCTGAATATGGTACCTGGGAATATGGTAGAGATTTAGACAAAATTTAAGGAAAAGAAGTTTAAGATGTCAGAAGCCTGAACCTTGTAAAAAGCAGTTAGCTATTAGAGATACACTTTAACTGCTAACAAGAGAATTTTATAAGGAAGCTTTCAAGCTCTCAATGTCATGTGCTTCTTTGCTTTTAGTTAAGATGATACTGGCATTAAAATTCTACTATTTTCTCAAAAATCGTCACTTCTTTATATCCTTAGGAAAGAAAAACCTTAAGGCAAGTAAGTTCAAGACAATATTTGTGCTGAAGTCAAATTCACTGCCATTAAAAGAGCAGCATTGCTGACTGCCCCTACTGCAAGAAAGCCTGTAAGAATTTAAGAGGTTATTGTAAACTTATTCATAAGGTGCAAGGGCCTCACTATTCACAACAGTGTCCAAGTATAAGAATACCAAGCCTCACAATTATTCATACCAGGAACAGTCAAAACTGACTCAGCAGGATGCCAGGAACAAACGGCTTGGGGATAAGACCCTGGATCCTGTGGTCAGGACAGGATATGGCTGGCTGCCAAAGCAGCAGGCTCCAGTGCTCAGCCCCCTCAGACACACCTTCAGAAGACTGCAGTAAAACTGCATTTCTTTTAACAGAGCCTTACTGGGAATCCTGATTGCTCTGGCAATCAAGACTGCAGCTTACAGTGTGCCAGAAACCTCTCACCAAGTGCTTTTCAGAAGGAACTTTTATTTACATTGCTCTTCACAAACACTTTGATTCATCCTGATCCCTTAAATGGCTGTCCCCAAACTTCCTTACCTCCAACCTTAGCCCAAGCATGACAGAAAAAAACACGGCAGTCACAGACAGCTGCATTCTTACACAACCCAGTCACTACCACTGTTTCCCTGGTCTGACTGATTGCAAGCATTCAGATTTTTTAGAATCTCTTCCTACATGGTATGTACTTTATTTACCACATCTCCAAGTTACTTTTCTTGTTTAACAGATCAGGTGCCAATTTGCTCAATTTAGCAGAGCATCAGTAACCCCTGCTCCTTAAAAAAAGTTATATGCCCCTACTTAAGCTTAAAAAAACTGAACTCCAAGAGCTCATTTTGTTAGTATTTGTAAAAGTCACTGAAATACTGTCACATTTAAGTAAAGAAATTTCACTAACAAGAAGATGTATAACTTGTGATACACAAACTGCTGCAATGAGAGCTGCAATACTGGAATGTAACTAAGAACACGCTTCATCCCTCAAAATAAAGAGGCATTTGAAATTTGCCTATTTTTTATTTTGAGACTCTAAGAGATTCAGATACTTAAAGCAGGAAGTACAAACCCCACAATGTATTACTTTGGGTTAAACAGTTTCCTTAGACAATCCAGGGAAATAAGAACTAAGCCAAATGTTCCTATAAATTAAGCAAGTGAAAGAAATACTAGTTGCAGTAGTCTATCTTGAAGAGTTGTTCTCATCTTCACTGTTATCAGGGGGAGCACCACAATGAGAATTAGCAAAGCAAGATCATGCTCAGTAACCATTCTGAAACAGTTAACATGGACATGTCAATTTTCCAGTCAGACAGGGATTTGGGGGGGCCTTCTGCAGGAAAAATGCAAAGGGCAGAGTACAAACAAAGAAGGGTACAACAGCAATGTGCAATCCACTCTTCTAAGTTAATTACAACTCTATCCTTCAATTAAAATTACTTGAAATCCCATTGGGGTCATTATTTAGCAAAATCTTGAAGAAACGGAACAGAGTCTGATGCTCATAAAAAAGCCTCACCACAAACTTTAAAAATATCTCAAAAACTTAAAAAAAAAAAAGTCAAACCAGACTCCTACACTTGTTTATTTAGTATTTCACTGCTGATATGCTGCAAGGCCTCCTTGGGCAAAACCTGCTGTTCAGAGGCTGAAGTTGTCTTTAAGCAACCTCAAGCACTCACAACCAATAGATCTGCAACAGAATAAGCACCTTTTTCTTCACGAAGGGTAGAAATTTTTGCTAGTCACTGTGTGACAGAAGGAACTTCAAATAAAGCAGATTTTGAATACGCAACAGAACTGTGCAAGGTTTCAAAAAGTTTTTCAACTCTTACTATTGTTGCAACAGTCAAAATATTCTCAAATTTGATGTATTTGAGAGATTGAGGAAAAGGTTTTCCCTGAAACCAGCAAACTGAAAAATCTGCAACTTCAATTTCTCGCTCTTCCGTGTTACCAACTTGGAGCTGATCCTTTCTTTGCAGGGCTCTACATTAATATTTCTTGAGGTGCAGCTCACACACACAGCAGTGTTAACATCTCAAACTTCTTCAAAGAAATTGTATTCTCTAATTTGGGCTACACCATTTTGTGGCAAGGAACCTACTAGATCAAACCTATTTTAAGCTTTTCAATAGATACATCTCCTCAGAAGAGAAAACATTAATAATTGGTATTTACATGCCACTAATTCAGAGACTACACAAAATCAACACTACCAAAACCAAAAACAAATACAGCACAAATGCAATGCAGGGAAAAGATGGGTTGGGGCAGTGTGGTTTAAGGACCACCTGAGCAGCCTTGAAGAAAATGCACTCCATTAAGAGAAAGGTACCCACACAACTTAAAACAGGATCCCCCCCGTCAAGACTCTTAAAAACACAGTAATAATAAAAAGGTAAATATTAATATAGAGCCCATCTACCAAAAGAGAATAAAAAACCTAAATTAAAATAAATTTAGGGGCCTTCACCAAACTTGCTGCAAGTTTGGGGACATAAATATCCAACAGCCATAAAGCTGTGAAAGCCCCCAGAATGAATAAAATAAATCCCACTTGCCTCAGACTGAACAGGGCAACACTGAGACTCTGCCTCAGCCTGTCCTATGGCAGGGCTATAGGAAGAAGAAAAATTTAAATTTTAGAAAAAACATGACCCAATTAAGTAAAAGACATGCATTCAAAATTAACAAAATTCCAGTGATCAAGCAAACAAAAGAAAATGACTGCTATAGCACCTCTTTTGTTAGGCCCAAACAGCATTTTTTGTAGCTGGTAGCTATTTCTGAATTGGACAGCTTGTTTTGCTTTGTATCTTGATCAATGGAACGTCAAGTCAGTTGTCTTGGGGCATTTTTCCTGTAACTGATAGTATGTGTTGTACTAGTCCATGAAAAGTTGAATTAAAGATTCCACCAGCCACTGAAAATGTTCACCCTTAAGTGTTTGTGTAGAAACTAGACCAGTACAATTATTAAGACATTTACTAGGAACTGTCATTATAATGTTACCATTTTACATTGTGGCCCCAGCTCATGGACTGTATCAGCCTCAATTTAACTGAAGGTCATAATGCCCTTCTTGCTGTTATAAAACTGAAGCAATCATGGTATTTTAGTTTTCATCCCGTATCCAGAATTCTTTCATTCCTATAAAGTAACTGTAGGTTACCTATCCTATTCCATTTCATCCACGTTTTAAGAGAGTAAGTTATCCAGCTCTATGCCAGTACTGCTCAAGAGCTCCACAGGCTGCAACACTGGCAGAAACCACAGAAGGCAGATGCAGCTGAATGTGTTTCTAGAAGCTTGTTTACACTGTCCCATGCATGCACAGAGTGAGGAATAGTTATCCACTGTCACTAGATAAACAGCCCAGCCTCAAATTTATTACCAGCACCTAAAATCTCATCTGTGGAAGAAAAAAAGTCATCCAAAGGTTTCAGAAGAAATTTTCAGTCTACATAAGCCAGCTAAGCAGTATTTTATTTAAACCAACCTTGCCAATGGCAGAAGGCCATTCTAATGGCAGTATGGAAAAGTTATATAAAGACTTCTAAGAAACTAACTCAGGCTTTTTCAAGGTTCTCTTCATGCCAGTCTCATCCATTTTGCCCTGAAGATCAGCTGCTTATTAAGATATTGTGAGACCACGCATAAAATAATTAAGAACCTTCTACACAATCCTAGATGCTATAAATTCTGGCATGTTTTTTGTTACACCTATTTTCCCACCGGTGTCTGAACTTTCCTTGTAGCCTAATCTTTTGTAATCAAAGTTTCCATTACATTGCAATTTCAAGACAGGTCAAAAATGCACTTGCAAGTGTGAATTTTACTGCAAGATCTGCCATGGCATATTTAGGCAGCAACTAAAAAACAAAGCTTCTGTCTATGTAATTACATCACTGGAGTCCTGCGACAGCTATTAAATATATGTTTTTCTGTAATCATAAAGGCTTCTGCAATCTCTTTCCAGGAAGAGATTAACTAAAGCAAAACCCTGTTTTCATGGCTGCATTACACCAGGGATTTTGCTGGCACAGCTATGTTGATTACACTTGGTACTGCAAACCAAGTATTTGTCTTTATACAACTATTACATTCAAAGTAGTGTTACTGGTTTTGGGTAAATGCACCATAAATCCAACTCTCTGAACATTAAGAAGCAGTATCCAGAGAAATGAAGGCAGGGACCAACAGACAACACAGGCACTGAAACACCTGCCTGTTTACAGAAGAATCACACAAGAGACAAGAGTAACTGAAGACTAAAGGCAGCCACATCACAGCTCTCATTGCACAGGAATGACAGGAGCAGGGAAGTAAGTATCCACGTGAAAATCACAGAACTGTTCACCTGCTTGTATGCAAGTACCAATGAAATACATGTGGCAGTACTTACTCAAGAGATTTTCATAACAATACTACTAAGGAAAGGTCATTCTCAAAATGCATTCAAGCTTGACGTCTATGCAGCATTAGCTACAAAATGGTAACATTTTCAGAATGAGACATTCACCGTTTAAAAGAGTGAAACTTAATTAATACAACCTGCAGAATATGCTGAGTTAACAGTGCATGCAATAAGGTTTTATCCCAGGAAAAGCAGGGGTCTGAAAACAACATACAGAAAATTACAGAAAGACACCAAAGGGAGAAGGAATTTACTTGACTGGGGCAGAAGGGCAAAGCATCCTTAGAGCACCAATATGATCTTCAGAAAAAGCAAGAAGTTGTATAGTTTTACAAGCAGTTGTTAAGATCACTTTATAATGTTCAATTTTATGTGCAATATTATAAAAAGGACAAATGTAAGACCTTGCAAAAATCTCCTCAGTGTTTTGTAATTATCCTAATTAGGTAAACAGAAGAAACCCAGAGTATGGAAGTGTTGCCTCAGCAAAACAAGTTTTATCTGTTAGACTTATGTCTAAAGCAAGATGAAGAGCTAACAAAAGAATTGACATCAAGGCCCACTCAGCACATTTGCAAGCCAAATACTGCACATCTGACAGGTGATCAGTAGATACCAGTGATCAGAGAGAACTGCTTCTCAACAGAGGCTTGGAGTTATGGTCTTAAAACTGCTGAACACTTCAGAAAAAAAGTGTCTGGCAATTCTTAATGGTTAAACTAAGGCCATTCAGCCGTAACTAGATTGTACTGGATGCTCTAGTGCTTTTGAGACATTCTGTGACCACAGGTCAGAAGCTCAGACAATCTAGTATTTTAGCTGTACTGTATTTTTGTATTTTTAAGAGACAGTACAGAATACAGCCACATGAAGTACTTTAGTGCAGCTAAAATACCCCAAGACTTCCAAGAAACAGAGCCATAATGCTCAGTATTATAATTAAGTGAAAAACTTCCACCACCTACAAAAACATCTATGAGTCACACAAAAATGCTGATGATCCTTCTACCCTAAAGAAGAGATATCCCCATTAATTAAACTGCAGATAAGGCTTGAGGCTGGAACATGTATTTAAAGTTGACCTGCAAATGAAAAATTCACCAATCTGTTTTCCCTGCTGAGAATAGGCCGGAAAGGCTCTCACCTCCCTCCCCTCCAAAAAGTCTCCCTCTGCAATCTCATCAGAGATGTAACACAGGAACACACGATGTCAGACTTGATTACAACCTTAACAGGAACTTATCACTCTACTTTTCATAAGCAGAGGAATGACTAATTCATAGAGGGAAGACCTCTCTTTGATAAAAAGTTCTCTTACTCCAGAAACCTTCACTGAATGGCTCAAGAAAACTCAGACAACGTCTCATCATAGGACATAACAGATGGTTACAGATGATTCCCTTTTCAGAGACTGCCAAAACATGAAATTCTCAACATTTGAAGTAAAAACACAGCATGCAACACATGACTCTTGCCTGCTTTGCCTCTTCTAGCATTAAGAGGGTTAAGCTACCATTTCTCTTTTGCAGGTCAACTTCAATACATCAACTGGAAGTCACTCACCCATGTGCCATGCACCTAAGCTTCTAGAAATCTTCACCTAGAAGGCTCCTAAAATTCACCTCCATTTGCGCATTAAAAAGTGTCAGTTGCAAAGTGAACTAATGGGATATACCATGGCACTAAGGATGTACTCAGAGCACTTTCACATCCTACAAGCAAGTGCCAGGACTAGAAATCATTTGAAATTTATTGAGAACAAGAAATCACAAATAAAAAAAATAAGCATTAAGAAGTTACAGCCAAGAGTTAGGATGTGCTTCCTGCAGCCTCAGTTTTGAGGAGTCAGTTAATAAGTGTACAGGTCTTTGTCTCCTCAGATGTACAGCTAAGGAGTGACTTTTTAGAACAAGGAACTCAGTCAGACTTTATCAAAACAGCACCAATAACTGTGTTCATTACACCAATGGCTACCAAGGCATGCATCTGTACAAACCTTTCAGGCAGTTGTCCACAGCTGGTCATGAATAAAAAGGCATATAAATTTTTCTCCTCTTTTATTACAATGAAGTTTATAACAGTACAGAAAAGTCACATGACCTTAGTGGGTCAATTTACTTAAACCCTGGAACAGGAGGAACTCTAAATACATTAAATATTGTTACAAGTTCAGACTTTCATGTACAAGTAGTTGGGAACAGTTACAGCCCTCACCAAACTATGTTGGGGACATAAAGTCCAACAGCACTTGAAGTGCTGTGAAGGCATAATTTCACAAATAGCAATGTAACATTACAGAACTTGCCTTTAAGGTGGTATGTTCATGTAATTCCAGCGCCTTCACAATTTAACGAACCATATTTACTATACTTCACTTCTAAAAACCTAGATGAAACATGAAAAAGAAGCCATACAGTATAAATTGCAACATCAGGAAAAGTTCCTGTTATTATTCCAAATAATTTTCCCATGTAAAATAAGAATGTCCAATAGCTCCTTGCATGTGGGAAGATACTTATTTTTTTAAAGTCACAATGAAGCCTTAATTGACGGAAGCTCGGCTATATTAACAGCACAAGATGAGAAAAGGTTTAATCTCCAAACCTATTAGAGAGTGAGTAGGAGCATCAGTAGCGGCCACCTTGCGACATGACGGGCGGTCTCATTCCCATCGGAGGGCGAGGAGGTCCACTCTGGTACGGGGGCACCATCGGAGGTCCCTGACCATATGGAGGCATTGCTCCAGGAAGATATCCTGGCATGCCCTGGTGATGAGCACCATACTGACCTATAAACAGAACAGTTAAGATGCAAAGAATAATTTTTAATTTTTTTTTTTTTTTAAATAGTGAGAAGTGCCTTTTGTGAAAAGCTTCACCCCTCCCTGCTAGCATAAGGCAACTTCACAGATCTTTTCAAAAACGCAAAGCTGGGAAACTTATGATTACCATGAGGTGGCATGGGAGGTCTCATTCCTTGCTGTTGTGGAGGAATTCCTGGCTGTGGTGGCATCATACCTCCAATTGGTCCAACCGGTGGATTACCCAGGGCGGCCTGGCCTGGCCGAGGAAGATTGCGCTGGTATTTAGGCAACTGTGCCCTTCTCTCTTCCTAAAACCAGAAGAGACAACCACAACACATTGTGTTAAAACTCATCAAAAGCAAAGTAAACAGAGGTGAAACAAAGTAGATTACTAAACTATTTAAACTACCTTACAAATTCAAAGACTACTAGTAACATTTCACAGCAGCAGAAGGATCTGCCCCCCTTTCTGCAGACTTTCTTCCTTAATACAGACCAATTCAAGCATTCTGCATGGAACTCAAATTCTCTCCTTCCCCCAGCTGAATAAAGCCTTTTCCTCTTAAAAAGACAATTCTAAAGATCTCTGAATTATAATTAATGTTCATTTGTTTTATCTATAAATTCTGTATTTCTAACTGCTGTAATAGCATCAAAACAAACTGTTCAGTCTTTTTTTCTACACTTATTACCCCGACCTAGTTAACTTCCAAGTTTAAGACACAGGCAGTAAAAGCCCAAATTGTATTTTTGGATTGAGAGATTTCCCACCACCACCAAAACTAAGGCTTAGTCTGCAGCAAGATCATTGCAATATGCCAGTCATCATTTTGCAATCAAAATTCTCTCAGTTACGTTTGTTCTGCAAGGTTTGCATTCTCACCATTACTGAAATACATATACTGCAGAGCACAGAAGAAATTGCATTTAACCTGCCATATCATCACAAATTGCATTTTTCAGTAAGTTAATGAAAAAGTACTAACTTACCAGTGATATATCCTCATCTGGATGGATCAACTTACTGGTTGCACTGGTTGTTGTGAGGGTAGCAGGCTTACTTGTGATAGATGTAGCTGCTTTAGCTGCAGTGCTGTTTGTCGTGCTAGTGGTTGAGGCTGTAGACTGTGTGTAAGCAGGGAATGTTGGTTTGGGGGGTTCTGTTGTTGTTGCAGGTGTGGAATTCAAAGGTTTGAAATCAGTACCAACCGGCCCTGGCACAGCTGCTGCAGCCTGTGAAACACAGAGACAGGTCAATATTTATTTCTCAAAGCATAAGAACACTTAAACGATGGCTGTTAGACCTCTGAAATGTTCCAGTGAGATACATAACTATAACAAGCTCGACAAAAGTAAAGTTAAGCCTCACTGCATACTAGAGCAACTGAAACCAAGACAAAATAAACCCCAGTATGTACACATATACACACACACACTGAAAAAATCTAAAATTTGCAGGTAAAAAGCCACAACAACAAAGGAACAACAAAGAAAAAAACACCCCACTATTTTATCTCAAACACTGAATTTGGCAAATGCCTAAATCATTCCTGAAATCACTATTTTTTAGAAGCCTTTAAGTATAAATTCATATTCTTTCACCAAATTGACGTATTTTAGCAACCATTAGTTTAGAGTACAGCTCAAACTGCTAGTATTCATTAAAATTAGGTATTTAAGAAATATTTTAATCAAACATTTAAGACAGCTCTACTGTATCAGGGCTTTAAGCGTTCTCTCTATAAACACATTGCAGTATTTTCACAAAGTACTATGTCTATCTACAGAAGTTTAATCTTATTTGTGAATGAAGAATCAATGGAAGCTGGTAAGAGGTCCACTAGAGATTCCAACATTTCATCTCTCCTACTCTTCTGTTACAAAAATCCTGTAAAAGTCTGTTTTGCAAAGCTGTCTCTAAAGACACAGCAATCTCCAAAGCAAACCTTAGTTATGGGAGAATGCTTTTGTTTCTAGTCTCTGAATATTTACAATTATCTCAACTCCCAATAAAAAAAAATTAACATTTTGCACATAATGCAAATTTAAAATTCCCTACATTAGGATGTGCCATATTAAACAACATAAACTAAAAAGCCTTCACCATGCATCAAGCTAACCACTGCCCACTAAAATGCATTTAACTGCTTTCATGCTCTTTTAACCCTTTAGAACCAGGATGTAACATTTCATTCTTTCACACTAAGAAAAATTGGGCACTTTGGTGCTATTTCTGGTAAGATGCATCTCATAATCAAGGACTCTGCAGTTTTACCAGCTAAACATAATCAGGAACATAACAGAAATTATCTGAAGATGTTTAGTCAATTTTAGATTTTACAGAACGGTCCAAAGGGTTAAGTTGCAAAGCAATTTGTTTTAAACTGTGACTTCCTGCGTACTTGTGCTGTGCTAGGAAACAGAGCGTTAGAAGATGCTGAGAGACTTTCTGAATTGGAGGAAGCTGTACTTGAGCTTGTGACAGGTGTCCCCATCTGTAGCATAAAAGAAAGGAAACAGTGAAAAGTCTCCAAACAAATGGGTGGAAAGTATCCAGATGAAAGGATTTCTTATACTAAGCCCTTTCTTATGAAAGGACTGTATTTTTGTACACGTGTCTTCCCTGCAGAAGCCCAAAATGCAAGCAGCACATTACAAAGGCGTCTGCAATGTACTTGAAAACAAGTGAAAACTCCAAAACCTATGAACAAGTGCATTCAAAGTGAAGAGGTCACAAGCCACTATCAATTCCCCACTTCCCTCCCCAAAACATTGAAATCAACTTTTCACTACACTGATGTACTCCTGAACTTTCTGAAGTAAAAAAAACCTCCTAACTCAGGCAATGTTTAACTAGACTACAGAATAAATTAATACATTTATCAGTAGAGAGCCCATTATGAGAACAGCTGAGAACAAGTCATGTCAAGATTTTTGTTTTGGAAATTTTAGATAGGCTTCTACACAATCAGATTCCTGTAGCTAACACATCTCTTCACCCACCCAAAGCCCTCTTATAAACAAAAAACTAAAGGCATTTAAGAGTGTTTTGCCTACTCCTTTCTTCCCCAGTGCTTACAGAACTTCTGCCCGATTTCACAGCTGCTTTAAGACAAACAAAAGAATCTTTTAAAATTCATTCAAACACTACACTGAATTAAACGTCAACTCAAGCAAAAACCTGAACCAGTTATTTCTTCCTCAATAATAAACAGGCACTACTGACACAGTGGCAATTTGAGAAATACACCACGAGATTCCAGGCTCTGGGATACCTTACCTGCCCCGCGCTTGGGAAGAGTGGTTTAGTAACTGGAGGCTGTGGGGTGGGTGCAGCTGCAGCAGGAGCTGGAGGCCGGTTCAGAATGCCCGGGGCTGTAACAGGCTGTGCTTGGGTCATTGGAGGCATGCCAGGCCGAGGCCCGACAGGTGGGGGCATCCCTACAAACCACAAACAACACGCGACCGATCAGGCTCCAGGAAGCACAAACATTCCTTTAGACAATTCTGTTCACAGAGTTCCTTATAACACAGCTTCCCACTACAAGATGTATTTTTAAGGCAACAGTAAAATAAAACATGACAAAGGGTAAAGCCAGCATGCACAGGCAGTAACCTCAACACTTCAGAGCAATGCTGGACTAAGTTGCTTTTTAGTAAAGCCACAATGATAAAGTTTATATAATATATAATATAATTAATTCAGTAACTGCTTCTGGCATACTGCCAAGAGCGTGGATGACACTTAAAAAATCTAAAAGGGACCGCACTGTTTCTGAACTGTACCAGAACTGTGACAAACTGCCAGCTTTGCTGGGGTCATCAGTAAAGTGCACTGGGACATTTTGTAGTGTCACCACAACACCTGCATTTGGTGTGCGTGGAGCTCTAGGAGAGGGTCAGCAGGAAGTTAACAGCTCCCACGGGTTCCATCAAGCAAATCAGCAAATCTCAGTTCATTACCACACAGCTGCTGGTCATGTGGAACACCCAGGGAACTTAGGGCTGCTTAAGAGCTGCACAAGCTCAAGAAACATCTTTTCTAGCTATGTTAAGAGACCAGTATTTTACTTAAGTTTCTTCACACTGCAGGCTCATTAGCTGGGTAAACCATCAACACTTCCCACATTTTCAGTCATTAATATTTTCCAACTACAGCCACAAACATTAATTTACAAAAGGGATGAAGAGAGACCAGGCAACACAACAGTCTTAGAAAGTACAATAAAACCAAAAAACTGTATTCTGTTTTTACTTTAACCATGGTATATAAAACTCAATTAATTATTTATAATCAGAAGCCATAAATTAACCACCTCTGCATAAGAGTGGCTTCTGTGGCAATCCAACCACATCAAGGTGGTGGGTTGTGGCATCAGTCTGTATGTTCTTTACATAAATCCTAAGTCTTAGTAAAAAGAAATAAATATAATTAAACTCTCACCATAGTACGAGTTCGACAACCCTGACCTACCTGGTGGCATACCAGGCATAAGAGGTGGGATTCCTGGCCCAGGAGGCATCATTCCACCCATTGGCATCATCCTATTGAGCAGAAAATGAGCATTGTTATTAACACTCATGATAAAGTGTTAAGACAATTGGCACATTCCTGTATTAGATAAGAAATAATGGTAAATAATTTCAAGAAGCTCTCAAGAGAGGCAATTCCAAACCAGCTGACTCCACAAGAAAAAAAACAACACATGACCCCGCACCCAAAACCCCAAATACTTATTTGAACTTTAATTTCTCAAGATCTCACTTCCTCTATTATGAGATTTCCAGAACTAGTGTCTCTTGAAATCTCTCTCAGACTACGAGCTGCAGCAGAGTGTTCCAAGAACCTGATCTCAGTACACTCATGGAGTGTGAATGCAGGAAAACCAGCTAGCTCCAATCACATTACACTCACTGTACATCTATTACTCCTCTCTGACACTGGCTGGCAGACAACCCAAAGCTGTCAAATTAGCCAAAAGATATTGACAAAAGCAGAGCAGAGACCATAGGGCAAGAAAGCTTCTGGAGTTTCAGTTACAGAAAACATTCCATACACTAATGATAAAGTGGGATTTTGGTTTTTTAATATGAGAAGTCCTCACTGTAACATTTTTTTCTCCACATTAAAAATGACTTTGGTTTCTCTTCCTAGATGAATATGTATGAGTCCTTTACAGAGAACAAACAAGTGTAGCTTAAGTTTGCTTCATTTTTTGCAGACATTTAAAAACAGATTGGGGAAACAAAATAAAGGAATGTTTATTACTTTAGTGAGCAAGATAAGCTTATGTGCAGCACTCCAGTACAAACCAAAACCCCACTAAGAAGCAGCTTCTGTTTGTACGACAATCCAAACACCTTCACCACTGCTGTTTTCAGATCAAATCCCATGAGCAGGTGAGCATTCATTCTGGAAAGTCTGATTCCTGCTCTCAACTCATCTATCCCTGCTACACAGGGAACAACCACTGCAGAAGCAGCAATGACTGGGAACACAGACCTGTCCTCCCTTTTTTGGTTGGAGAAGGCAAAGTGTGTCTTGCCACCCAGCAGACATCAAAACAAGTGCTGGATGCTCACTCACTCACTGCCTGCTGCCCCAGAATGACCTCCTGAGAAACTGCAGATAGTGCTACAACTGGAGTCACACTAAAACCAAAGTTGCTTCCCATCTCCTAATCCTTTGGTCATTTTGAAACAAAAGTTAATCAGGTTAAGTAAGCAAAATTTTAGATAAGAACAGACAAAAGGATAATGCAACACCACTCTCTCCTCCCAAAAGGAAATGCAGTGAAGTTTTGGCAAATTCATTTGTGTTTTTAGAGGTGACATAACATTCACCTGAAGTTAGCAAGGAATTTCACGAGGACTGTCAGATAACCTGATTAAATTCTGCTGAGTTTCCACCCAGAAAAGCTGAAGTTCTGATGAGCATCCACACCATGTTCTACTATGACATGATTTTTAAATTCAAAGACTGTTAAATCAATATTTATGTCTCAGAAGAGAAGGAGTTTCACCTCAGTGAACATGAACTTTAGATTAAACTGAGCTCCTGCAGAATGTCCTGCAGCATCAAGGATCGAGCCCATGGAGCTGTTCAAGCTCTGGTTCAAGAGAGGCTTTAAGTCTCTAAGGGTCTATTTGGTTAATATTTTGTAGAATGCATTTCACATAGAGTTTTGTAACACTGATTTAGATAAAAGCATAAAACCTTCATGTATTAAACAGTAACAAAACCTAACTAGACACCTTCCCCAAATTCTTAGGCAATATTCAGGCTTTCAGTAAAACAATTTCCAGCTTATCAAAAACATGACATAAAATGGCATAATGAATGTACCTAGAATTACATTAATGAGATGCTTACATGTTTCCACCACAAAATGACTGCATGTATTTTCTCTGTTGATGTAATCTGTGAAAATTTATGACAAAATCAAAAATCTAACTGTGAATTTCCAAACACATTGTGATAGGGTATGGTGTCAACCCCAAACAAGCATAAAAACCAACATCTTTTGCCCAAAATACAAGAAAAATATACACTATCCAGTACTTTTTTCCTGTTATGTTGATGACTGATAATCAGATGCACAACATATGTGCAATACACAAGGGAACAGTGGCTCACAGAAGGCTCTAAACCAACACAACAAAATTTTATGTTAATATACTACTACTCAACAATTATTAAGACAGGAAAAAGGTAAGATACTTTATACATAAACTCAGTTTGGCCATATTTTACATGTTGGTTTACAGCCATCCAGCTCTTTGGTCAGTCTTAATACTTAGGTTAGGAGTCCACAATTCCCTATGTACATTTTTTTAATTAGCTTTACTTTCTCTGTGACAGTTAAAAATGCACAGTATGAACATGTAATATTAAATCTTTCTTGCAACTCACCCAGGTGGCATTCCAGGCATAACTGGAGGCATTCCAGGCATCATAGGTGGAACACCTGCCATTAATGGGGGTATACCTTAAAAGAAAAATAAATTGTCAACAACTCTGATAACACACAGTTGCTAACAAATGTCATCTAGTAAGTTTACATTGGATAAATGCTTTACATGAAGTTCTAAAAGTCTGGCTTTTGAAATATTGCTTACAAACAGTGCAATATAAATACTATCTGCAAATTTGACTTTGATTGATGTCCTCAGCCCTGCAAGACTGTGGATTTTTTAGTGGTCTCCAAAGAAGACATCTTATTACAAGAGACCGTTCTTCACTCACCAATCAAAATTCCTTCCTCCCTGTATCTGTGGCCAGCATATGAAGGGCCTGTTCTGTGTCAGCAGCCCCCAGACACACAGCAGCCTTCCTGCCCTGTTTCCCTTTACAATACCATGAACAAGCATCACGGGTCAACTCCTGTTTGAAGCACTAATCTGTCTTACTACCACATGCCTTCAATCTACATGCCAGCATTAGGTACCTGAATCCAGTCCACCAAGGAAGAGGTGCTCATGCACAGAACAGGGGAAGAAAATTAAGAAACTGCTCATCTGTACCTCCCAGAACTATTCTGTGACCCCAGTGTTAAAAGGGCAGATTATTGGGCAGATACTCATGGATACAAGCTGCAATTCATGTTTCTAATGAGGTTTTCAGCAACTAGCTAACACACCCTCTCACCTGGAGGCATCCCTGGTGCACCTGGCACAGGAGGCAAACCTGGCTGTGCCATTGGGGGAATGTACCCCTGCTGTGGCTGAACCTGCTGAGGTTGAAATGAAGTTGAAGCTGCAGATTCATCATCTTCATACTCATCAGAATCATCCTGTTGTTTCTTCTTCTGGCTCTCTGCAGACAGTACAATGCATATGGTCAAACGACACGAGCTATATTCCATAAAATTAACTAATAGCAAAATTCAAACCTTGTCAGTGGTCAAAAAGTCACAGAAATACAAAGAAAGAATGCTGTGTGAACCCACCTACAACCACAAATAAAGGGCAGGAACACAACTCACACTGCCATGACCCTGAACGTACAGAGGCATCTGCCCTCCTGTCAATGTCAAGCTGTCCAGCATAAACCAAAGCAGTTCAACCAAAGGCATCTCTGAACAGCAAAGAAACTGAAGCATTTGGGAATCATCAGGATAATTTTACCTCTAGCCTTTCCTCCCCTTACTCTCACAAATAAATGACCATGCCCATATTCATTAGGTAACTGTTGCAGCTGCTCTGACAGGAACAGGAAAGAAAAAAATCCCTCCCAGCCTCCCACGTGGCTGGCAAATTGCTGTCAGAGAGAGCATTAAATCCCACCCTCAGTGAGCGCCACAGCTGAGCAAGGAGCACACCAGGGAAATAACAGACAACCAGCCACATTACACCCTACCCTGAGTTTTTTGTTCAAGTAACCTCCTCCGTTCCTCCATATCTTTTTCTGGAATGCCTTCCATTCCATAGATTTCCAGTTCAATGTCTGTTCTTCCAGGAATAGCATTTGGAACAGCATCTATTGTTTCTTTATGTACCTAAAGAGAAAAAAAAAAACCAAAACAGAAACAGATAAATCCTGCTGACCACAATTCAGGGTAAATTCTCTGTGTTCTTCAAGACAGAAAAGGAACATCCTTAATGGGAGTAATCTCTCTGGCCAAGCATTTTCTTGATCTGTGCTTCCTAATCTCTGGTAACTACTATTACCCCTAAAACCAGCTTACATAAACTTAGAAAAACAAAGACAGCACAATTCCTTCGCTCCTACAAAACTCCTGACAAAGACCTCTACTGCAGTGGCTGTCTGACTGTTGACACAGCAGGCAGGACTCCTGTGCTGCAAACAGCCATTGCTGCCTTTTTCTCACCAGTTTTAAAGGCCCTGGAAGCCCTGAACCAGCACCCTCTTAAGAACACCTCATTAAATTTTAGAAAGTGTAAAGAAAAGCTCATGTAAATCTAAAACTCCTTACCTGCATGCAGTGTATAGCTAAACCAGGTCCTGTATACAGTTTCTTATGACATATATGGCATTTAAAGTGCTTTGCTTTTTGATGCTGTATAAGGATTTTCTCATCATCAAAATCCCTATTACAATACCTAGTAAAGACTGTTAAGGAAACATTTAATACTGGAAGTGACCTTTTAGATAGGCCTAAGGTAATCAGCACCAGTGTAATTTTTCCTGAAGCAGAAGAAAGGCACAAGAAGCATCTCTAGGCATTCAAAGGGTGACAAGTATTTCACGGATGTCTGAAATCAAACACCTTTGATCTAGCACACCCCTCTTTACACAGGTACAAAAGTGGGAAGGTGTCTGCATGCTATCACAATCATCACTTGATTCCATATTGTTTGACTCAATGACTTAAGTCCTACCTATCTTTCTTTTCAAGGGTGTGAACCTGCTACAGCATTGAAGGAAAAAAAGGCCTGAAATCAGCAAAAGGGAAATGATGCAAATGACTCAGAAGTGCCTCTTTAATCAATCACGAGTAACTAACCATCATAAAAGAGAACAAAGGTTTCAGTTAAAAAATCCCTTTCTCTTCCAGTTATCCAGCTATCAATTTTTATGACACATCATAATTTGCTGCAGTAACTGAAAAATGCCCTGCTTTTAAAAAGAAATACTTTAAGCAAAAAACTGTTTGGACATCTATGTAACAGAAGAGGCAAACTGCATTTCCGTTCTGTGGGTCAGCATTGTTATTTAAGCAAACACCCCCCACGTTTTCTTAGGTGAGACAAATATACGTTTGCTATTTATTATTAAGAAAATGTTAACACTGCTAACACAATGTGTCCCTTGGTTCCACCAAAAGGTGAAACAAAGTAATGTCTAAAATAAGCACGGATGCCTTCCAAGACAAAACAGTAAAATATTTCGGAGCACCTTCTGAATTTATTAAGCAATTCTAGAGGACAGAAGCATAAGAGAAAAAGTAAATTTGCAATCACTCCACAACAGTGAGCATATTCTGAAGGAGCGATCACACGGAAATCTACCAGTATTTCTGGATACTGAAAAATTAAACCTGATCATGATGCAGCAATTTCAAATTGAAAGCCCCCCTCATCAAGAAAAAAAAAAAAGTTTTCAAAAATTCTCTTTTAACCATATCCCAACCCCCTCCGCGAATAAATGTATATATCAGTAGCAGGATTTTCTCTCTTTAATATCTTCCCTCGAGAGACATAGAGACCATTCTCCATTTCCCGCCGTCCCGGCTTTAGGGATCGGGCGGGAGGCCGCGGCCTCGGCGAGGGCGACGGGAGCGGGCCTGAGGCCGTGCGGGGAGGGGGGAGCACGGGAAGGGCAGAGACCGGGCCCCGTGCCGAGGAGCACAGGGCTGGAACAGGGTCAAGCACCGAGACAAACCGTACCGAGCGTGGGGAGAAGGGCTGAGCCCCATCTCGGGACGAAACGGAACGAGACCGAGCCCGGAACGCGCCAGGCCGCACCGCTCCCCTCCCCCACCCAGCTCTCCGCATCCGCCGCGTCCCACACAAAAGGATACCAGCACCAAGGCTTCAGCTGCTTCTTCTTCTTACGGCCCATGGCGGCGTCACCCTGACTTACAAAGCAGGAGAGCCGAGAGCTCCGTCAGAGACGCAGCGACCGCGCGGCCACCCCGGACCGAGCGAGAGGCACAAAATGGCGGCCGAGCTCCCTCAGGCGCCGTTGCGGCCTCCGAACTCCCAGCATACACCGCGCCAGCAGGCTGAGGGGGGGCGCCCACGTGACGCGCTCGCGATCGCCCCCACCGGGCTGTCCCGTGACGCCTCACGGCGCCGCCGCCATTTTGTCCAGTCGGGGCTATGGGTGGTGTGTTTGAGGCAGCTGAGAGTGTCACGGAAACAGTCACGGAGTGGTTTGGGTTGGGAGGCGCCTTAAAGCCCATCTCGTTCCACCCCTCTGCCATGGGCAGGGACACCTTCCATAGACCGGTTGCTTCAAGCCCTGTCCAACCTGACCTTGAACACTTCCAGGGATGGGGCAGCCACAACTGTTCTCCGGACAGCCTGTACCAGGGCCTCAGCACTCTAAGAGCAAAGAGCTTCCTCCTAATCGAAACTGTTGCTTATATTCATGTTTAATGTCACAGAGAAATTGTTACTGGGCAAGAAGCTGGCTGCTCTGTGCAGTGTTCTGATGCTGGCTGTGCCTGTGTTGCTGGGTGCTGACAGCAAGGCCATGGCATGTGGGGGAGCCCGGCACCGCGAGTAAAACCGATTTAAATGTGTTGAACCATCACTATCCTCAGTTACCTGCACCTGGATGGGGGCTGATTCCTCTGTTACAGTGATAGTCCATAGGAGTGTGTGTCTGTGTTACCCGATGGCTCCCTAGCTCACCATAGGTCCAGCAGCTGCTTAGAAGAGAGTCACAGAATCATTAAGGTGGAAAAGACCTGTAAGATCAAGTCCAGCCATCAGCCACGTCCAACCCTTTGCAGTCCCCCTGCTGCAACTGGGGGTCACAGCTGCTCCCTGTGGGGCTTGTCTGCAAAAGGAGATTGTGGAGTCTCTCTGGAGACGTTCCAAACCCACCTGGATATGTTCCTGTCTCACCTGCTCCAGGTGACCTTGCCTTGGCAGGGGAGTTGGACTGGATGACGTCCAGAGTCCCTTCCAATCCCAACAATTCTCAGATTGTGATTCTGTAACTACCCGGTAGCCAAAGGCCAACTTAATAAATGTGCTGTTCTAACAAGGAAAAAGAACTTCAGAAGCAGAACGTTTTAAAAGCAGATAGCATGGCTAATCGTGCCATATCCCCTTCCAATCCAAACCATTCTAAGATGGGATTTGAGCAGGTCCTGCCGTTAAGTCAGTGGCCGGCTTCCGAAGGATTACGCGTATTGAGAGAGGCACTGCGGTATTGCCTGTATTGCATTTTTCTGTGCACTGCACAAACAGAGGCGCTGCAGCAGCCGCCGCCGTTCCAGCGTGGCTCGGAACCGCCCCCGTGGGGTGAGGGTACGGCCCGTGCGCTCCGAAGGCTCCTCCCAGCGCCGGGCCCCGGGGCGGGCTCACGGCACAGCCGGCCCGGTGCTTCCCCGCGGCACAGGCGGGGCCGGGACCGCGATGCTGCCGGCGCTGCCGGACGGCGATGAGCGGGAGCTGGAGAGCAGCGAGGAGGGCGGCGGCGCGGGCGAGGAGCGGCGGTCGGAGCGGCACGGCTGCACCTACCACGGTCTCTATGGCTACCGCAGGTGAGGCGCCGGGTTCCCCCGCGGGGAGGCCGTACCCAGGCCTCGGCCCTTCCCAGCTCCCTGAATTCCCTTTATTTCCACCCCGTCTCCTCTCTCTCCCCAGTGAGATTCTTTCCCTCCCATAATGCACCGATTCCCTGCTCCTGCTTTTATTCGCCCTCGGGCCGTGCCTTTTCCCTGCCGCAGCCCTGTTCCCTGTTGCGTGTCGCGGCTGTAAACTTACTCACGGGAGTCGCTTGGGTTCCAGGTCCGCGCAGCCGGGAGCCGCCGGCGGGGATGGCAGTGCCGGCAGCGCCGTGGCACACACCCCCTCCACCGAAGACTTCAGGTAAAGCTGAGCTGCAGCGCAGTAGAATCACGCGAATATCCCGATTTGAAGTCTTAGCCGTATTGCTGTCAGATTACTGTTTAGGTCCTCTGCAGTCCTTTCAAAACACAACTCCCTGTGATAGCATTCTGGAGTCCCCATGGCACTGGGGAATGGACACATATACAGAGCTTAAGTAATGTATTAAACAGAAACTATCATCCTCGAGTTTGAACTTTTTGCTACTAGTACTTGATATTGCTGTATTGACTTAATTTTTCATGTAGGTAATGTACAACAAAAATGTATTAAGTTTCAATGGACATCATTCCATAAGCTCTGTGTTATAGTTGGGGAAGCGTAGGAACAAAGAGGGCAGTGTCTTGTCCGTAGCAGCGTGAGCCGGCACCACATCTCCAGACTCCTGTGCCATGACTGCTCGTGATGGGCCAAAAGTCCCAGAACTGCCTTAGCTGTCACCAGAGAGAGATTGCAGGAACCCCCCTGCTAGAGGCAGGTTCTGCACATGCTGAGAGACACAGAACAATAACATTTGCCTTTTGATAACTGTTTCTTCTGGTTTTTAAAGCCTCTCCTTGCTGGACACCAACTTACCAGCCGAAGCAGAGACGGAGTTGCGCAGTTTCATTGCCAAGCGTCTTACTAAGGGAGCGCTGTTTGAAGGAATGGGGAATGTGGCATCAGTGGGGCTGAGGTAAAGCTTTGAAATTATTGGTGCATGAGATATTGGTAAGGAACATTGGCACATCTTGCCTGCCTGCTGCTGCACTTAGGTTTAATCCTGATTCTATGTTCTCAGTCTGTTGCTGCTGCTAATAACAGCCTTGCACAATGGTACTTTCCTTCTTTAGGTAACTTTGAGAAAAATATTGTTTTAAATAATTTACAGTTGTAATACTTTAAAAATACTACAGCTGTTTATGATTATTTCCTTTTAAACTACTCTGATCACACAGAAGAAAAAAGAGAAGGTCTAAGAGCTGCACCTCTGGCTGCACCTACCACGGCTGTAGAAGCCACCAGTGCTAATGATTAAAATTACCTCAGGAATCACGTATGTCTGCTTTTTGCACTTATTTATTGTGGTGTATCTGGAAGAAAGTAATTTTTTTCTCTTTTCTCATAGCATACCAGAAGGTAAAGTTGGTTGTTACTACTGTCGTTTCCAACAAGAAACTCTTCTGGAAACAACAACGTTGGAATCAGACATCAATGCTCCAGAATATGTGGTTTGTTTCTTAGGTGGCTCAGAGAAAGGTCTGGAACTATATCCTTCCCTTTAACTTTCTTTACCTTTATGGAGAGGGAGATGATGTAAAAATTACCTTGTCATTTTTGTCTGTTTCTACTTGAAATCAGCTCGTTTCTGCACACCTTCCAGTAACTGAAAATGTCACTAACAGCCATATACTGAAAGGAAAAAATACAGGGCTTAACTGATGCATCTTATTTTCCTTAAGAAGATACTTTCAGACTTGAGCTGGACAAATACATTCAAAATCTGAAGATAAACCTTGATTTGGAGGTAAAGCCTAACTTTCTTTTTTTTTAAGTGACGAAAATTACTATTTATGCAGGTTAATTGCTAAAACCATCTGGAAGATCTAATCTATGGAGAAAAAATAGGTATTTCAAGTAGCAGTATGAAACACTGGGAGAGATACTTGACTCAGTGTAGTACAATGAATGTCTGAGGTGCTGTCAGCCACACAAGTTAAAAGGAAAAAAAAAGGGGGGGGGGGACCTTTTTGTGTCAGTCTTAAATGTCACTTACAGTTAAATTTGGAAAGAAGAATAAAAGGTAATGGTCTACAAAGAACTTATCAGTGTCCATCTCAATTCTTACCAGTTCTGAGAAGAAAGGACATTTGTGCGTTTCTTGTCACATTTTTCTAGTGGAAGTTCTGCATTTTAAGGCTCTTTATCAGCCCATCTGCTCTTGCATGGTCTTCACTCAATACATACCATAATATTACAGTTCTGGCTGTTTCTTTTTAAGAAACAAAGCCTTTCATTGCTGATAAAATGAGGCTTTAAATGTCAAACTCATTATTTTAGTTCACTGTGGTTTGAGATTAAGAAGGTTCCAACATCGAATTATTTTAGCTTGAGTAGATAATTAATAGGTCTCTATTGGTGTGGAAATCTGATTTGTAGTTAAAGTTTTAATGTTTCAATGTCACAGCAAAAAAACCTGGAGGCCTGTGTTAGCCCCTACCTGAGGAGCTGGTTTGAGGATGCCATCTGCCCTATCCAGAGGGTTGTGCAGCTCTTCCAGGACAAACTTGCCTCTCTGCTACATGCTGTAAGTGTATTGGAAACTGGGGAGCTGGAAAACCTCCAGAAGGCATCTCAGTGACTCCAGCACGGTTCAAATGTTTCTTGCATTTGCTTTCCCAGCAGGAGGAAATGAAAAGCCCTTCCTTTTGTTGTTGGTTTGTTGTTGTTGTTGGGTTTTTTTTTTTTTTTTCCTTGTTGTTGTTGTATTTTTTTTTATTCAGAGCAAGTACTTTTCTCCTGCTTGTTGCTAAAGAAGCATGTAACAATTTCTTCTATAACTTAAAAAAAAAATTACCTAATAGAATCCATGCTGAAATTAGAGGAAGAAAATCAGAAATAGCATGAGCAGGCTGTCCATGCCATAATTCCTCTGAATGAAAAGGGATGTTATATTGTGTGTGTGCCTTGTGTAACTCACTGGAAACAGAAAAGAGACTAATCCTAGCTCTGGTCCCTGAGTTTGAGGAGGCTGTGGATGGAATAGCTAACAGAGTATAACTGCTGAATTTCTTCTGAGTGCAGAACCAGCTGCAATGGCAATAATAGAGAATACTGCCTTGACAAGAACAATTTTTAAAGTACCGCATGATGTATTTATTGCTCAGAAATGTAATACAGCAACAAAAGTAATACTGAAGTTGCATCCAGCTTTTTTTTTTGTTTTTGTTTTTGTTTTTTTTTGTTGTTGTTTTTTTGTTTTTTTGTTTTTTTGTTTCTTCTTTTTGTTTAAGGCTCTGAGTTACACTCCTGTAGAAGTCAAAAATGCAGATGAAAGAACAGAAAAGGACATCAGCAGGTAAAGATAATTTGAGCCCAAGGAACCTTTGAGTAACTTGGCTACTGTGTCTGACAGTCACCTTGGTCTCCAGGAGTAGTAAAGGAGCAAGCAGCTGACAACAGCTTTTTGTGTCAGGTTCCTGGCAGCTGCCAGCCTCCAAGGACTTGTCCAGGAAGGCACAATGACCTCCCTGTGCATTGCCATGACAGAGGAACAGCACAAGTCCATGGTTATAGACTGTTGTGGACCTCAGCCCCAGCTGCATAATGCAGGTGAGATCACATATTACAGCATTACAACTTCATGTTGCTCCCTTGCATCCATCAGCTGCTGAGAGCTCTGACATTGGAGGCAGTTGAGGATATTCAGAAGCTCATAGGCTTGGGTTTTGTTTGTTTGGGTTTTGTTTTCCTATGAGCTACCAGAGTATTTTGTTACACCAGATACACTGGAGCTCTGGGTTGAAAAGGCTTGGTAATAAAATCCACAGTACATTTAGTTTGTGGGCCATGAAAGTGTGACTTGTGCAATTCAGGGAATCTGCAGAACTTTTTTTTCCTGTTGTGGTTTTGACAGATGTTGGGAAAAGGGAGTCAACAATCAGAACACAGTCTTGTGTAATCACTGTAGCTGTGTTTACTTTTCCACATGTATTGTTTTCCCTCAATACTCATTTCCTGGCCCAGGTAAACTGCTGTCACCTGGTATGTGGGAGTGATTAGACTGGGTGAATGCAACTTTATATTTCTGTTGAGCTCATTTGCTTTTTCTTATCTCTTCTCTGTGTTCCTGAACATTTAACAGGAAACAACAGATTCTGTGAGGACTGGATGCAAGCTTTTGTGAATGGTGCTGAAGGTGGAAATCCATTTCTCTTCCGGCAGATTTTGGAAAACTTTAAATTGAAGGTATTTGCTCATATATGTTAAAGACTTGAAGAAGGTATTTGTATTACTGAGGGAGCAAATACTATATGCAAAATATTATTTTGCAGTGAATAAAAGTTTTAGGTTATTATGATGTCTGTATGTCATAAACTGATTAACTCTGAAGCTTAATTTGAGGGCTGGCTTACTGTAGTTGACAAGAACAGCTGTAAATTAATGTGAAAGTTTCTTCAGTGAATGCTTCTCAAATTGAAAGTAAGACCCCCACCTTCTTTGTTGCTGTTGGTTGTTTTCTTCAAGTACTGTTAATCTGAGCCTTGCACACACAATCCCGTGCAACTGGGAACATGGCTCCAGTAGCTATTGCTTCTTCAGTGAGCTGCCCTAAGAGAGTTCTTGTTACAGGTTGGACACATCACATTGTGTCCACACATTTTGCATCGTTACAGTAAAAGCTATGATATGCACCCAAGACAATACTCAATTCCTACATTACTCTGAAGTAGTAATACAGAATTTCTGTTGGAAATGCTTTTGCTTCTCCTGCTATTTGTCCTTTATTTTCCACGAGTGTGTTTTTGTTCCATGTAGGAGGGTAAGAAAATGCTGCTCCTCTTTCCCCAGGCCATCCAGGACATTAACAACCTGAAGAGGTTTATCCGCCAGGCTGAAATGAACCACTACGCCTTGTTCAAGTGCTACCTGTTCCTAAAGAACTGTGGCAGTGGAGACATCCTGCTGAAGATTGTGAAAGTAGAACATGCAGAAATGCCAGAAGCCAGGAATGTAGTGACTGTCCTGGAGGAATTCACGAGAGAAGCAGCAGTGGCTTAAAATTATGTATAAATCATTAATTTCTTCTGTGCAGCTATTGCAGGATTTTTAATTTATATTTAAAAGTATTGCCCGAGTCAAACCTTAGTTGCAGTTTCACCTGCCTTTTCTTGTTTTTAGACAAAGCACTATGAGATTTTTTTAAGTGTAAATATCAGATAATACAAACTCTTGCAGAGTTTTCAGATTCTCCAACTGACTTGCTTCTGTTCTGAGGAAATCATGCCACTTGATTTTTTATGGTCATTACAAAACCAAACCCAAATCCCTTACCTGGCAAGCATTTCACTGTTTTAGATATTTTAAGTATCTTTCAAATAATTTAGATCTGGCTACTTTGTTGTAATAAAGAAGCACAAACATCTGGATAGATCTAGATAATGAATTAATCATTTTAGTTTAGATAAGAGAACCAAGGTACCAAGTCTGTAGCTAGTTTCTGCTTTCAAACTGCTGGTTTGTCCTGCTGCTACTGGGTAAACAAGTTGGTAATTGGTCTGAAACAGAGCTGCCTCAAGACTGAAGCACTGCAGTGATCAGTGTGTATGTGCCTGTGGGTGTGCATGCACACACAGAGCAGGTATCTGAAATTCCCAGGCTGTTTGATGTATCCCCTTCTTCCTTCGTCTGAGATGTGATCAAGATCTTCTTTGTATGTTTTTGTATTACAGTTTTGCATAACTGTAAATAGTCCTGTGTTTTTCAGTCATGAAGAAACTAAAAAATTCCCATATTTAATATTAAAACTTCTTCAGAATTTGAAGTCAATGAACTTCCCAAATCTCAGACTTTAAAACATTTCACTGGATTTCAATGGATTCTTACCCACATCATAGGACACACAGATGGCAGAACAGCTGAAGGAAATGTTTGGCTACAGCTAGAATAAAAACTCATGAAGTCTCTGAGTAACCTCCTAAAGAGGGTGATTTCTGCAAACCTGATACAAGCAGAATTCCCTGTTGGTTCCCTTTGCAGCAGAGGGTGTTTGAGCTCCCCCTGAAATAGTGCCTGTAACTAACATGGTTCAGTGTGACTTGTGCTGGTGCTCTGTCCTGTGAGGGCAGGAGTCGCTGCCTTCTGTGCCACCACCATGTTGAACCTGTGATAAGGTTGACAATAAAACACGTTGAAATCCTCAATTATGTGCCTGTAAATTGTCAATGAGTGTGGTCCTTGATGTCTCCTGTTCAAAACCCTTTATCCGTTAATACAGAGGAGCTGCAAGTGTGGCATTAACAGCCAAGGTGGCATATAATGTATTTGGGCAGGTTCAGAGGAGGAAAGTAGTGTCAAAGAAAACAAACCCCTCCTTCAGTCATTTGCAGGAGCTGTGAGAAGTAACAAGTGTTTTCCTTCATGAGTGAGTACAGCAGCACCACTCAATAAAATATGTCACCCTTAGTTACTCCTGTACATTTCTAAAAAAGTTGGAGCACTGATTGTTCAGTTCTTTGGCTGATGAGGACACAAGAGCGAGCTCAGTGCATAAATAAGTTGGATGTGAAGAACAGATAGCAGGAAAATGCATGGTGCTAGTAGGCTGTAACACCTTTTGTATTAATTGACAAAAGCTGACAAAACCCACCTTACCTTCACGCTGAAAATCCTCAGCTAATGAATAGAGAGATTTGACTGTCTTGGAAAGTTTAATTCAGAGCAGAGAACTGACAGCAAGAGCTGAGGCCCACACGTGGTAGCAGTGATCTGCCTGGGGGAGCAGCACATCTGACAGGAACTGCTCCTCCATACATCTTCACTCCTAGAAATTACACTTTAACCCAGTGTTTCCCAACAAAAACACAACTTATTTTTCAAAATAAGCCTCCCCCTTCCACACTGGTCAAAGGATTTCTATTTTAATCATTTGGGGGTTTACTGCAGAACTTTCTGGCTGTCTTGTTTCCGCTCTTGATTCAAGAGATGAGTGTTGTCTCTCAGATTTGAAAACATTCAGTAGAACTTGATGTAAAAAAAGCATAATCCTCCTCCCCAGTAAAAAAAATCTACTCAAATCTAAAAAAAGTCAAATTACTCAAATGTTGTCAACTTCCCTGCAGTTCTGAGGTCACTGCAGTGAAGGGAGAGCTCCCTAAAGGTGGGACAACACCTGAGTTTCCATACAGGTCTTAACCCAGTTCTGCATCCTCATTAGAACTTGTGGCAAAATGAAGCTGCAGTTCACTCTCCCCTTTATCTGTCAGACAAACATAAAAATGAGTTACCAATGTTATTATTAGAACACCACATGGCAGAGCTCCAAACCAAGGGCTCTTGTTAAATACAATCATTAACTGTAGACAAACTTACAAAACTGTCCTTGAAAGTTCCTTTTTTGGTATGTGATACAGAACAACTCAATTTTATTAAAAAAAAAAAAAAAAAAAAAAAAAAAAAAAAACAGAAAACAAACAAAAAACCACCAAAAAAATTTAATGGATTCTGTGCTCAAATAATATTGTCACAACAAAAATATACAGAATGTACACAATACAAAAATATCTGGAAACATACAATAGCATCTTACCTCACAAATATCATTTTGTTTTACTAGCCCTTCACAGGGAAAGTACCATTTGTTCAGTATTTTAAGGCAGAAAATTACGTAGTTTAGTGCTTTGTGTTTAACTCTTGGATGTGTTGTTAGCATTAGTAGTGTAAGCAAAAGAAGAGCTGCATAAATCTGCTTTATTTGCAAACTGAACAGACACCGTGGGAGTCAGGAGAGTCAGTGACAACGTGTCTATCAAGCTCGCTGAAAATAAGGTACTTTAGCTACTCAAAGCAGAGGGAATATTTTGTGCTCTTGTTGTAAAGTACCCTGAAACATAAATTTTCTGTACTCCTACTGGCATATTAGAAAGCTTCTTCCAATTAAAAGCCAATGATTAATGGTGACATTAAAATACATTTGCCTTTAAATAAGGTTGGTTTCTGTCTTAGGTGTGATTCTTTTTTACAGAGCTGCAAAACGCACTGCACTCCTTTATAACCAGCTGAGTGATTAGAGAAGAAATGTGAATTCTACCACACCAAGCACTGCAGGGCAGCCAGCACTGCCAAAGGAGCAGGGAGCAGCAATGTTCGAGGTGCTGAGCTGGGCTCTGCTCCCAGCCCGCCCCCAGAGGTGGCTGATGCTGAACTGCCACGTCCCCATTCTCCAGTGCCACTTCAGGCAAAGCAGTGAATGGGTGTTCCAAAGCAACTGGGCTGAGCTCGGATCTTTATGAACAGACTTTGAGCTCTTTACTCACTGAAGGATGTGTGAAAGTCCTACCCACCATTCTGTGAGACTAAATATTGGCAGAGAACAGAAACTGCCTTGTGAGGTCAGCAGTCAGCTATGTCAGCACCAGCTCTGAACATGTCAGATTCCATCCTCCAAAGCCCAGTTCAAACTGAAAAGCCCAATCTGATCTAAAACACATGGGCAGTACAATCCATCAGAAGCAGCAAGGTGTTGGGATACAGAATCCCTGAGCTTTATTTCTAGTAACAATCTCCCCAGCTTCCCCCTTCCCTGTTGATAACATCCTTCTCACTGCCAAAGGAGCAAGCAGTGAAAAAGCACAATATGCCACGTAAGTGCTAGGATTCCTCATCAACTGACAGGAAAACAGTGACACAAGATGTTGTCTTAAAAACTCAGCAAAAGTAAATTCATCAGCATTTTTATGACTGCTACACCTCACTCAGAGATTGTTTCTGAAAACCTCCTCTCCCACCACTGCGTGACAACTCTCTTCCATCTGTGTTACTACCGCTGTGTGTAAAACTAATCTTCACCCGTCTCCAAGCATCTAGGAATAGAAGGTGCCATTGGCAGGCCGCGTGGACTTTGCTCTGCCCGGTTCTCCTGTTTCCCCCTCCTCCCCGGGCTGTGGGAGCGCGCTGTCCCGCCGCGGTGCTGCCCGCCCGCCGCCGGCAGATGTCCCCGGCAGCTCCGCAGCCCGCCTGCCGCACCGCCCCGCACGCCCAGGGACCGCTGCTGCAATGAACTCACTGCCAGGGAAAGCGCCTGCTTTTTTTTTTTTTTTTTTTCTTTTCTCCCCCAGGTGTTGTGTCCTCACTCAAGGACACAGCGGAAAATAACTTGCTCCGAGGTGCTCTGTTCAAACCCGTACACTGGTGACAGTCCAGCCTTCTGCTCTAGCACTGCACAGTTCAACGGAGTCATGCTTTATCTGACTGATGGAAAATCCTGGCAGTAGCTGAAATAAAACCACATCAAATCACTGAAACCAGTCCCTCAGTGGACGCTCCTTCAGGAACACGCTGCTGACTGTGACAGGTTGAAACCACAAATGAGCAGGATGGAGAATACTACATCTCCAGGATGAGCCAGCAGCTTCAAGGACAGCTGGAGGTAACAGAAAAGCCTGGTTGCTGTTAGCTCCGTGGTGCTGCAGCACTGTGGCACTCCTGGGTGTGTTAGAAAATAACATAACTGGAATTCATGATACTCTGTAAAAACATAGCAAGTTTTCACACTGTAATTTTAATGATAAAAAAAAAATTAAAAAGCTTAAGCACTTTGTGTTGGTTCTGGCTCCATGAGCTGATTGATTCTTAGCAAACAACAGGCTCTGTGCACAAACTGCTCCATGAATGGGGGGAGATTGCAGCTCTGATGCAGGAATGTGAGAGGGTTTCATTCCTTCACCTGCAATAAATCTAACACTGCCTGAAAGTCTGGCCTTTCTGATCCCCAGGCTCATTTGTAGACTTGCTCAGGCAGGGTATGGGGACAGAATGAAGTCAGAAAGATGAACAACAGTTTCAAAGAGCAAGTCATAAGATCAACTTCAGAGCTGTTTTCAACCAATTCACATAAACTGCACTCTATGGAAAAAGAACCAAGGAAGGCTGTCTGCATCTCTCTGTTCAGCTCCCTCCCACTCCTGAGCTGAGTAAAGATATTTTGGCCATGATCAAGCTGATCAAGAAACTGGTGGCTCTTGAACTTTTATCTTGCTGCTTCACCTCAGAGCACACACTGGCAGGTGCTGACACGTTTACTGGTAAGAAACTCATGGGCAGTAAGTAGCTTACAGCTGAGAAAGCAAGAAGTCATGTGGTGCACATTGCGCTCTGATAAATTACAGTTAAAATAATCTGAGATTTTTTCGCAACTGAAATTATCTATCAGAATTTTAAAAGCTTTCCTATGATTTCAGGAGAACTCCCATTCCTGGTCACCTCTGTTTTCAAGGCATCTGTAACGAGAAAGGCTTAGCAACAGGTGAGGGAAGGAGTGTCCTCCACACTTCTTCAGCACATCAGAACCCTCCCAGCTCCCACTCTCCTTCCTGCCTGCTCCCAGGGCTGTGACACTCACTGGGCCAGCACCTGCAACAATCTGTGGGAACTCTCATGACTGCTGGGATCTGGACCCAAACTGAAGAGGTAAAATGGCTCTGGGAACCAATCCCTTCTCCAAAATGATCAGAGCTCTGGCCCTTATCCCTTCCTCTTGGTCCTTGATGACGACCCATGAGCAATGTACTGGCCATGCAGAACATTAAAAGTGCAATCATCCTCAGAAATCCCATTTCTGTGCACAAAGGTGGCAAAAATTGTTCCTTTTGCAAGTAAGGCTTATTCCAGGCTGTAGAAACACTTATTTTCTCTCCCCTCCTTCTGAAGCAACAGAAGTTTTATGAGTGCATCTGGTGGGAGAAAACTTCACACCTCAACCCAGTTATTTTTCCCTAAGAGGCAAAGAATGGGGCAGCTGATAAGCACTTGTGAATGCCCCCTCTAGAAAGAGGCTCCTACTAGCTTGTGGTATCATCTGGCAGCATGGATAGCACAGCTGAGAGAATAAAGCCCACAACACAGAGACATTTTTCTACAGAGCAAACACAACTGCTACAGTGCCCATGGGATGTGGCTGTGCCTGGGCACCAGCAGGAAATAAAAAAAAAAAAGGAAGAGAGGAGTTTGTCTGGAGAGACTCTTATGGCTGCTTGGTCCAGACCATTGAATAGGTGGGTAAAGGGCAGAGAAAAGGAGGGCACCCACATTCCTGGAGGGCACCCACATTCCTGGATTGTAATTTGGCAGCTCTCTAAAGTGACAAGCACAATAAGCACCTTACAGAGAAGAGTACCTAAGAGCTCTGCTTGTGCAACAGATGTCCTCATGTGGTCCCCAGGTCTCTGCAGGCAACTGTAGGAACTGTGCCACAGCCCACTCACAGATTGCCTGAACTGGGCTTGACCAAGGTGAAACAAAAAGGCATCATTGCCACTAACTGTTGTTTGGAGCTCTTGAACATCCACTGCCTCAGGAAGAGGCATTCTCAAAATTCAGAAGTCATATTAAAACCAGTTTTATCCATTTCACAATGATCACTGTAGCAAATAACACCCTCTCCACTTCATTGGGAAACCAGTGCTACATACAAACTGATTTAACTCCACTGCCTTCAGTGGACTTGGCCCCAAATGGACTGTATGGCTGTAAAGACTGGATAGTTCCCACCCTGGGCTGCTGGAGGTGATCATGGTCCCACTTTCCTAAGTAAGAACCTGCTGGAAGAGTTGAGATCCTTGCCAGGAGCTCACTGCAGGCCAGATGTTTGGTCAGTGTGGCCAGAAAAAAAACTGAGAAGAAAACAGCACCTGATTGTCGTCTGATAAAACCACAAATGAACATTTGCCCTCCTTTTCTTCATTCCTCAAAAAAACCCCCAAAAAACAAACAACCCAGCCACACCCTCTAGCCACAGTAGGCTGGGGAGGGGGGAAATAATTAATTAAAATCAAGTGAATCATGCACAGTTAAAGTCACCTCTGGCTAAGTGTCCACAACACTCTAAGATTCCCAATGTTTATAGTGCAATTTCATTTGACCTGTAGTTGAAGACCAGTCTCCATCACTTTGTGTGATCAAGTTCTGCCAATTCCTTTGACAGTTGTGCAAGACAAGTTTCAACATAGGCTAAAATACCTTAGGAACCATTCAAGTAATTAGACAGTGGCACTGGTATGGCTGAACAGGCAGACATGTCCAAAGAAACCAGACTCAAGCTGCCTTGTGAGTACCATTTGATTACTCTAATTAGTAAATGTCTGCTCTTTTTCCCTTTTAGTGTTCAGTAACATTGAGGAAACTCACTGAACAATTGGCCACAATTCCAGCACTGACCTGGAAAATACAAATATCTCCTAGAAAATATTGATGTGTGATAACAACCCAAGCAGTCAGTGCCCAGGTGCAGGGCAGAAACTGCAGGGCATGGCCAGCCAGAGTTACAGAACCTGCTGGATTTGTGAACAAACTGATCAGCCCATTCTCTCATGAGATCTTTAAGCACCTCCTCCAGCACACTCGTGTGTTCAGAAGAATCATCCTCCCCTAAGTTAAATACAAAAATAGATCCTCCATCTTCATTCATTTAACACAGCTGACAGATGACTTCTGCTCTCCAGTTTTCGGTCCCCTGTTTTCAAGGAGGGGGAGGTAGCTTTAGATCCAACAGACTGTAGGCAAAAATATTCCAGAATATGGCAAACAAGACAAAAATGACGTAAATAGAAAGGAAGATCCACCATAAAGTCTGATCTTGGAGTCTCTGCTCATAGTTCCTCAGGATGATGACACCAAGGGTGATTCCAACCATCACCCCTCCCAGGTGAGCCATGAAGCTGGGGTGGGGGCACGGGGGGTAAGCGGAGGGGTGGAATCGCAGCCACACCGCTCTTCCAAATTCAAAGCTCACTGGAACAAAGAATAAAAAAGAAATTCATTGTCTAGGTTTATCCCTTTTTAAGTCCATGTTGTGGGCAGCACTGCATCCCTGAGGAGACAGAGAGGGAGAAGCTGCCTTGCATGGGGAGCACAGGAAAGCTGTGGCTATGTCAGAGCTGTGGCACACAGACGTGAGGTCTCTCCAGTGGCTGGAAAGAGGTCTGGGTTTGTGGCAGTGTAGATAGGTTGGGGAATATTCACCTTCTGAAATTTATACCAAAACCACAACATGAGTTTGAATCTGAAGACAGTTGTCTGTGATGAACACAGAGTTTAGTTTCCCTGATTGTGCTCCCCTGGGGATGGGGCTGGAAGTGAATTCCTCAGTGTGGGTATCATGCTGCTGCCACCCCAGACAGGGCATGTTCTAGGAAACCCAAGTATTACCATTACAAAAGCATTGCATGGCTGAGACTGCAAAGAGAAGATGTTTAAGTCCTAATCCTTCACAAACACCACAAGCTACAGATGCTGGCTGATGACAAATCCTTGTTTACAAATGCTTGTGCTGAAAGCCAGAATCTGCAGTGGAGAGCAATGTGGTTCTTGCTGCCAGGAGGTCCAGCTGCAAGTTCCTACCAAAACTGCTGCAAAGTCAAAGCCCTCTGAATCAGCATGAACTGTTATGACAAGGACAAACCAAACAGGACTGGCTGCACGTGTGCCAAGCATTGTGTGGTACTTACTACAGATCAAGGCAACAGCCATGCGCAGCAGCTTGAATTGGCACTTCATTCCTGACCAGTTCTGGAAAAGAGACAAGGAAAACAAAGTAATGCTGCACACAAACCTGAAGGGATATTACATTTAGATCTGTCACTTGTCAGGCAACTTCTCAGTGCATTCAAGCCCCGCTGTGCTTTTTCAATGCTACTTTCTGTGCCTCGGGCTCCCTGAAATTCTGCTGCTCAGATCTTTGGCAGAGCACAGAGAAACAATAAAGACTTCAATAAAAGCATAGCAAGGAAACAGTGCCATAAGAAAGCCTGGACTTAGTCTCCTCTGTCTTCAGGCTTGATTATTAACCAATATACTTGAATAAAAATCTCTGAATGATAATCAGAAATCATGGGAGAAATATTAAAATTCCTCCTTTTCCACTTGCACATAATTTTAGAGCAGGAAAAGAGATCAAGTTTTGAGAAACTCAGATGTATGACAATATTATTATTATTATTATTAGGTGACTAAATGAAAATTTGCCTATTGAAGGCACACTGAGATACCAAGATAATCAGGTTTCTTGTGAAATGCTCCCTATTTGTCACTCTGAAGTAAAAAGAAAGCTTATAAACTCTTCAGAGTATCTCTAATAGCACTTGGGATGGCAAAAATGCAACCTCCACAAAACAAGTAACTGATTTTCTCTCTCCACAGAGAGACCTAACCCAGTCAGAAAGCTCTGAGCTCATGCTGATGAATACTGTGCTGCCTCCTTCACTTTTCATTTCCATGTAGCTGCTTTGAATCCCTCCCCTCACTCTTCTCCTTGGGGTGACACGCTTTATTGCTTCCCCCTGTTGGTTATTTTATGTATTTAATTCCAATAATATTTATTTTTCCAAGCAGGAATGTTTCCATTTCCTTTGGTTACCAGGAGGCACAAGGGAACAGAAGGTTCCAGAGACCCTCCCTGCCACAGTCCCTGCTCTCCTCAGCTATGCCAGACAGAGCTTTGCCAGCAAACAGCCAGCACCAGTGTGCAGGAGCATCACATCTAGATAACAAGTGAGCACAGAGAGACAATGGAGAGAAAGAAAAGAAAAAAACCCCTCCACCAGAACTGGAAAGGCAGCAAAAATAATTTCAGATGAGAAGAGAGGCAGTGGATAATGGAGAAATAAAGACACCAAGGTAGCAATCACCAAGAGGCCAATGAGCAGTGAAATGACAGATCACTCTGTGATGCTCTAAGAAGTCAGGGAAGGTAACTGCTGAAGACTCTCTACACGCCTCTGGAAGAGCATCTTCCTCTAAAGCAGACCAAGATTTCCTCCAGTGTTCTCCTCTAACCCAGTGAATTGTGGTGTTAAAAACCCCTGTGTCTGTGTTGCCACCCTGAAAGACAGAGGAAGCTCCCTCCTGATTCCCTTGGCACAGTGGCAGGGAACCCAAATCACACTGAATGTAACTGTTTGTAGGGATGCAATTCCCCAGCAGAAACCCTGTGCTATAGGGGTAGCCCCTCTCCTCCACTCCTGCCCTCTCTGCCAGCCACTCAACTGTCTAATTTGGACAACAGTCTCAGCTCATTCATGCTCTGAAAAGCTTGAAGAGGGTGAAGGAGACCAATTCTGCTCAGGATATCTCTCACTTTCCACTTTCCAGCTGTCTGGAGCAGCACCTCTGTGGGTCACAGTTGGAGCCTGCTGACTTTACTGCAGAAAAACCATCAAGTGCAAGGTTTCCTTTTAGGCTTGACTCCAACACCACCACACACACATCTTCCAGCACCCATATAACAGATCTCGTGTCTCTACTGCAGCCACCTCACATCATCTTGCCACTCAGACCCAGGGGAGCAGCCTTATCCTCATTTTTATGGTCATTCTACTCTGCTATTGCTGGTCCAGGACAGACATGCCACCACACAAGAATCTTCTATCAGCAAAGCCTTTGTTGCTTGGTGTCAGCTGAGGAGTGCCCTGGGCAGCTGTGCTGGGCTTTGCCACCACCTAGCTGACAGCTGGGGATCAGCTCCTGGTTCCAGCCTTAGAAGAATGACAATGCTGGCATTTGTTCACCTTTGTAAAGTATCTTATGAGGAGAAACGGCAAAAAGATGCATCATTAGATCACCCATGGTTCAGCTTCAGTCTGGGTTTTACAAATGGAGATAAGGAATATTCTACACACGAATCCACCAAATGCTAAATTTCCTTAGATACCCACTAAAATGACATAGCACATGCAGACAGAAACAGGTCTGCTACTTCTGCAGAGCCAGTCTGCTCTTCAAACATTTGTCAGCCATTGCATGGAGAGCTGCTAGCCTGAAGAACACTGATATATCTTGGATTACCAACACCTTTAGGTTGTCCTGGCAAACTGCCAGCCATCAGGGTACCAAGCCATCAAGTGCAGGGTAATATTTCCATTCCAGGACCCCACCACTGAGACAAGACTCTTAGCTGGGGCAAGCTCTGAATGACCAACAGCTGGGCCAGGCCTTACTTGCAGCCCCTTTGGGCCAGCAGCCGTGGCTGGCTCTGAGGTCACTCTGTACTCACCATCACAATGTTGGCCAGGTGAGCGGAGACCAGAGCGTACACACCTCCAGAGGAGCCCACCACCGGCGCCCTCATGTCAGCCACTGACACTGCCAGGGACCCTGGGGGAAACAACAAGCCTCTGTGACAACTGCCCACCAAACAAAGGCCCTCACCTACCCCACATCCCTGTTGGTTGCTGCAGGTCAGGAACACAGAAAGACAAGGAGGGGGAAATTGATTGACTTGTGAAGCCAACTCAGTCCTGTCAAAGGCAGTGACTGATTGATTCCTCTGCACCTACTTTAAAAGCAGCCAAGCAAGGCAGCAACCTGTCTTTAAACTTGTGCTGCAAAAAGGCATTTATTCCCCGACTGAAGGAACAAGGAAGCAGGAGACAGACAAATGCCTGTGTTTGTTTCTCACCTGAAGATAAAATAGAAGTAGCTCCCATGTTGGCAAGAAAAATACTAGCACAGGGCGAAGGAACTAGGGACTTGTACTTAGCACAGGGCTCTGATTAAAGCACAGCCTATTACCTGTAAAACTTCAGAGTAAAACTAGCCAAAAATAAGCTGGATGGAGGCAGTAGGCACATGACAGCAAAATGATAGGTCAAGTACATAAAGGCACCACTAATAACAATATAGCCATACACAGACATTGCTTCTTCTTATCCCAGGCTGGAGGCTTGGATCTGCTCAAAGCTCCTTTCATTGCCAACTTCAAGAATAATTTAAGCAATAGAGGGAAAGGCAGATCTGCTGTCATAAGGAAGGGATAATGAAGATCTTTGTGATGAGTGGGAATGGGAAAAAGACATACTGGCAAATCTTGAGAGAGTCCTTGGTAGTACAGAACCTAATGAACTTTTTTGCTAATTGCCCAACTGATTCCAGGTCAAGAAAGTGCTGAGCTTCCACCAGCCAACTCTGCTGATAGCTCCCCCCTTCCTTGTATGGCCCTGAGACTTCCCAGCTCTTAAACACTGCCATTAAGGAAAAAGTTAATGAGAAATAAAGGAAGGAGTAATAAGAACTTGCAGTTAAGTCCTTAGACACTGCACTGAGTGCCTCAATTTCCAGTCTTAATGTGTCTTCTTAGAAAAGCCAGACAAATGAGAAAGAACCATAAAAAAGTTGTGGCCTAACTACATTTTACTGTCTAATCCTGATTATTTAGGAGCTGAGTTATCCTTATATTGCCTCAGCATGAATATACCCATTTCCCTCTCTCCTGGCACATGACAAAGAAAAAAGGATGTTTCATAACTGGCTAAGATACCAGTGAAGCCCCAGGGTCTGGTAGGTGTATCTGTATAGAAAAGCTATGTCTGGAAAGCTGCAAATTGGGCACAACTTTTGTTAGTGCTTGTTAAAATAACAGGAGACAGTGGTGCTGCTCTGCTAACTCCTTTCTCTGCATTAAATACTGTTAGTGTTTGTACCATGCCTAGTCTTGTGTCCTACTCCAATTATTCTTTCCACAGTCTCTCTCCTGGAATGCAGGATTTATTAGTACCCAATGCAGCCCAATCTACAAAGGGTTTATCTGCTTTTTATGAAAAAAAAAAAATAGTTATATGGCTGGAAAAAACAAACAAGCACCATAAATCTTAAACTAAGGCAGTCAATCGCTGTCTGAGTTCCACTGTAAAGCTCTTGGTTGTTTTCACACCCTCCTCCTGTTTTAATTAGATGTTGATCTATTGTCAGCTAACGTCCATCACCTCCAAACTGCTGGAAATTCCAACCATAAATAAAAGCAATTCGGGACAAATAAAAAAATCAATCAGACCCCAGGGCTTAATGATGAAATGAATTTTCCAGACTTCTGTGCACTGCTCACAATCTATGACCAAATACTTCTTGCTTACTTAGGCTGTAGAAAGGTGACAGGCAGGACAAAGGGAGGAAGAACTGGCACAGGACCAGTATGACTCCATATTCAGGAGATCACCTAAAGCAAGGCTGTTTTGAAATAACAAGTAGTTGGTGCCTTTTTAGTGGGTCTCCTAAACACAGAGTCTATAGCTACATAGATACAGATGTCAAGTTGGAGCATATTTTCTATGTCCAGCCTCAAAAGGATTTCAATGCACAGAAGATCAGTGAATGCTCCTCTCCTAATCCCAAATATCACAAAACATTTCTCCAACTCGAAAGCCAGCAGAGATAATTTTCACTGCTTCTCCTTCTGGGGCATGCAGAGGTGTCACCTACCTGCCACAACTCCTGCAACGTACACAAAACTGATCCTGGCAGCTCCATGCACCATTTCCAGAGGAACCCCAACCAAGAGCTGAAGGACAACATTGAGCCCAAGGTGTTCTATCCTGCAGCAAGGAAAAACAACAGTTGTCCTCTTTTCCAGCTCTTCATCTCCTTTCTCTACCACTGAGACACACAGATATCTTGGAATGAAAATCAAATAGCACCCGATTCACATAAGTAGACTAATGCTGGGAAAACCAGTGATTCCCAGGAAAATTCAGACCCAGAGCTGCAATGTTTCTTCCCTCCTTGCTGCTTTTATTTTTATCCACACAGGTCCTTTCAGCCAAAGAACATTTGTTCTTTGTCCTTTCAACTTGTACAACGTTTGGTTCTTAGTCAGACTTTTTTTCTTCTTTTTTCTTTGCTTGAAGAAATTAAATTACTTGTCAAAAAAAAAAAAAAAAAAAAAAAAAAAAAAAAAAAAAAAAAAAAAGAGGCAGCAAGATGGCAGCAGAACCTGGAGGAGAAGCCAGAAATTGCACCTGCTCCTCTCTTCTCCCCTCCTAATGATTCCACCTTTCCCTGCACACATCACACTGCCATGATGGGGAGTGGTTGTTACAAAGGAGGTGAGCGTTGAAGTCCCAAGAGAGCTGCCTGCCATTTCCTGGTGCTGTAATGCTGCTTTACAGCATGGGCTGTCTGACCCTCACACTTTCTGCTGTGCCTATTTCAGTGGTCAGAATGGGCAGCAGAGGGCATTTTGATCTCTGCTCAGGTGCCCAGCTGTACCCACTGATGCTCTCTCTTCCCCCACCCTTGTTCCCATTACAGTCAATAGCAAAACCCCTGTTGCACACACAGGAAAAAGCTGGGCTAAGGGAACTCTTGCAGAAAGCCCCACCACTATCACACTGTGCAGGACCACTTGCAGCCTGCAGGCAGAGTGTGACAGCTCAGATGTGCATGTTGGGTGAAGACTCCAGTGCAGCAGATTTCCCCTGAGCTGAATCAATAGCTTCAAAGCAAGTTCTCCGTTGCTTTAATCAATAGTATTTAACAAACCTGTCCTGCCACTTTTCAAAGCTCTATGCAGACACTCATCTGTAGGATCTTCCAGTGAGGTAATAACAGCACCAGGTCCTGAACAGGGTCCGCAACACTCTGCCAGTGTCTGAGATTGACCCTGGGCTGGCAGGACTGTGACCTCACTGAAGGGTGACATCCCCTGGAGTCAAGGTATCCTGCTTTTTGTATGAAGAGAACCTGCTTACAAAACAAATGGATCTAAATGACACAGAGGTACCCTTAACACAGAAGACCTGCATCTTTTGGGAAAAGAGAGCAAAGTACCTAATGCCTTGAAAATATACATCCCATTTTATATAAGAAAAGGGTTGCTCACAGGCAGGCACTAGCAAACTTTGGTTTAGGTTATATGCACTTCCACTGTTTTGATCTTTTTCATGTTACCATAGCAATTTCCCATATACAGCAGAGAAAAACACTGATGGTGAGATGCAGTAATGACAGAACAGTCTCATAAATGAGAATTGAAAGTTGAACTGCAAAAAAGTGCTAGAAATGATACTGCAGAAAAAATTCCTCTCCTGATATTTTAATAAGTTTGTTTCCACTGAATTTCTCCCCAAAGATGAATTTCCCTCCTGCACAATACACTCAGCACTGCAACTTTTTATCATGGGAAACTGCTGCATGTAACTGAGTTCTTTTATTACCTTCCTCAAGCCTTTTGAAGCCACTGGGCATGGTCAGCACTCACCCTGATCCCACATGCTCACAGAACCCAGGGCATTAAATTAGGAACAACCAGCACAGGTCAAACCAAGATCACTGAGATGAGGCAATACATCCAAGTGCCCTTTCACAGAGGGGAGGGAAGAAGCTTTGGCTGGCACACAGTCAACATCATGAGGTGGCACCTGACATTTCCACACAAAGCACTGGGTCTTATTTTTCAAAGGAAGCTTTTGTAAGAGCTCAGCAAAGTTTATCCTGGACTCTGAAGTGACTGCTCTGATTCACAGCTGTTCTTAAAAGACTTCCCAGGAGCAATCCCATTCACTTCTCTTCCCCATCAGGCTAAGAGCTTTGAAGGCACCAGAGTCAATAAGAACCCATAAAATATAATTACCCTTTGCCAGTGCTGAATGTGTCATTCTTGAAATGACAATTTCATTGATTTATTAAGGACTTTCTCCTTCCCTGGGACCAAACAAATGGGACTGAGCATCAATGCAAGTCATTAGTTATGGCAGTGATACAAATGTGTGGGCTTCAGATATCAACGTCTGCTTTCCATGAAAACAGAAGGGCAGAATTTACAACTTTGCCTTTTCAGCCCTTGACAAAGCTCCCTCCATCAGAATCAACACACAGTCTGTACATTTTTGGAATCTTTCTAGAGGCACAGCCAGCCAAGCCTTAGCAACTGCTGCCTTCTCAAACACCTTCCAGCTGCCACTTGCTCTTCAAAAAAAGACCTAGTGCACTAAATTAGGGAGCAGTCCACATTACCATTTAAAAGTCTCAGCTGGAAGCAGGGTAACAATAGACCCACGGCATTGTGTTATCCTGTCATTTGGAAATGAGAGGAGAATGATGGGCGTCCACTAAAACACATTATTACCTTTCCAAGATTTATCTGTTTTCCTCACAAGAAAGGAACTTAACACGGAGAAGCTAGAAATAAAGGAACTTTTAGCTTAACTCCAGATATTGCAGATAAATCACAAGGTTTATCATTCCAGTGGGACTCCCCATTGTTTTAAAGGCCATGTAGCTGAAGGACTTGGAATCCATCATGAGGAGTCCCCTGCTCACCACCTTCCATTGTTCCACTCTGAGCCAGCCAGAGGGTGAGGTGAAATAAGCCTGAGGGATTTTTTTGTTCAGTGAGTGTGAAGAATGCTGGAGAACTGCCTGCTACAGGGGTGACCTGCCACAGGTTAGGAAAGCATGCTACAGAAAGGCATTTATGCTGGAAAATTGTCCTTGTGCAGGTGTTTCTCCTCCAATGCATCCTAAAGCAACTTGTAGTCATAGAAGAGACATGGTAAAACACCACCACCATCAAAAGAATGCCCACATACAAATTAACTAACAATAGTTAAAATCAAATGTTTCTTTCTTTTATACCCCCAGTTTTCCCCATATTTTTGGTGATGGAAATTTCCACTTCTCATTTATGTAACCAGCCTCATGTCTAAGCCCAGTAGTCCTCACTTGCAGGATCAAATCTGTGTAATTTGGGCTCTTTGGAGGGATCCAGCACACAGAGGACAGATGTTGCCACATTCAGAAGTCTCTTCTAAAAATTTTTCCCTACTCTTCCCTTGGGTGGAGTCTGTTTTTATCCAGGGATCTGGGGCACATCTTGTGCTCCAGGGCAATTACACACCAAGGAAGTTATTCCATGGCAGGGAAGAGACATCAGCACATCTTCCATCAGAGATTGCAAAAAGGCAAAGATCAACTTGATCTTTCTGGTCTTTCATAGAAGAACATTGACTGATGGAAATATAGGCTTTCTATTTAAGAACAAAGGGTCCTTATGCAGTTTCAAACTCTACATTTCTGCTAAAAGGCTTGTTGCTGTCATTTTTCAATGACAGAATTAAAGAAAATTGCAATTATCTGCCAGGAATGTGTGAAGATAATGATCTCAGAAACTGCTCAGAGGGGGTAGAATGTTTTGTACAGGGATGAACTTTCCAGTGACACTTACTCATCACCATGGCATCACAAACATTACACAATTAAATCTATTTGAATTTTGTGAGGACTAGCACAGCTGAGAAGAACAGAGCTAGAACCCCCACACCTTGTATACTCTTCCCTAGTCTGCTACATACCTCTCATGGGATGAAGGAGGATTCATTTTACTGTGCACCTTCATTTTCCATGAGATGGACCATTCTCTGTCCATCTGGTCACTCAAGATTCTCAGCTCTTCAGGAACACTGGTGCTTGCCCAGTGTGTACAAAAAGGGAGTTCAGGCTTGACACAGCCTTCTAGGCATTATCTCAGTCCCTACAGAAGGGACCAACACTACTGAGTGATGACATATCCAGGCACAGGGAATTTAATTGACTTTTGCAACACTCTGTAGTTTTTAAATACCAGTCCAGCATCTTTGCAGATTTGTTCTACCACCTGCACAGCTCCTTTAGTGGAACACTGGGCTTTGACCTGGTTTTAGGAAGTGCATAGTAAGAAGAAAGTGGGGTCCCAATGCTGCTGGGGAGAAGAGCAGCATCTGTTTAGGCTCCTTTTGCTGCCTTGTGCCTTCAGAGAGCTGTGAAGGTTTGTACCTCATTGCCCAACACTCTACAACATCTTCAGATTTTTACACATAATTTATAATTGAGTTTTAAAAATTTAATTCTGAGCTGATTCTGTCACTTCCTCTTTCTCTCTGGGGAACCTGAACTGTTTGTAAGTACTCACCCTGCATGCATGAATATGTAGGTTAGGTACCTCCAAGCCTGGGCCCGAAGCTGGGGATGGTACAGTAATGCATTCTTCAGGTACAAGGGGTGGCTGACTTGCAGCACAAATCTGTCTAGGACCACTCCATTGTAAAGAAAAAAGGCAACCTGGAAGAGCAGAGAGATTCATTGGTTAGCAAATTCTCACCAAAAAGTACCTTTTAGCTCAAAATAATGGAGAAAAAAGTAATATATACAAAAACTTTTCTTCCATTTGACAGCTTCACATAGCATGAAAATTCCCTGTTTTGAGGAACCTGCAACACATTGATATAACTGTATTTGTGGTCTTCTGTAACACACAGCCCCTGAGGAACCTGCTCCCAGTCAGCATCCTACTATCAGTGTCATATCCTACTCTGCACTTACTTGAGCACATTACTCAGCAAATGTGCAAAAATCTCATTTGGGCAACACATAAGCAGGTCATAATACTCAACCCAGAAGTCCTCTCCCCTCACAGAACAGAGGTAGCCATACAGAAAATTCCAATTGACTCATCCATTTCTCTAGAACTGTCCTGTTTTCACTCCTCAGACTGTTTTGCTCTAGTTTCCCAAACTGTGTAGTCTGATACTCAAATTGTTCCAATGACAGGATCACAATCTCCACCTAAACACATCCCAACCAAAACGGCCACCAGCTTCACATCTGTCCTTGTCCAGGGCGGAACGAGTCCCTCTTTAACCCTTGATGGTGTCCCAGCAGAGGCTTTGGCAGCGTGGGGAGGTCCTAGGGAGGGCACTTGCCTCTACAAGAGTGATGGTGATCATGAACCAGGGCGGGGGGCAGCAGGTGTAGCTGTCGTAGTACCACTTGCGGTCGATCTCCCGCGGGAGGGTCTCGTAGGCCACGTGCCGGATCAGCCTCTGCGAGAGGCTCAGCCCCGTCTCCTCCAGCAGGGCCTTGCTGCACAGCCTCCTGTTCCCCTGCAGGATGGCCTGGCGGAAACTGTTCGACCTCTTGTTGCTCATCTGGGCAAAAGGGAACGGAAGAAACCATGAGTACAGTGCAAGGCCTGGCACAAGCATCAGGGAGAAAAGCGCCCCTTTGGCAGCACCAGATCCAGGCAGGCAGGAAAGCCACCACCAGGCTGAGCTTTAGGAACCAAGTCTCAGGACAGTGACAGGGTGACCTGCTTGGGCTGCAAGGAAAACCAATACCTCAGTCTGCAATTCTGATGCCAATAAATGAGGTCAGGGCAGAACTCTGACAAGGCTCAGCAGAGGCTGAGCTCTATGGCCCATTCTCCAGCCCTTCACCATGGGTTATCACAATCCACATTCCTGTGTCCTCTTCCCTCTGCTCCCCCTGCTCCATCACACTTCCCTGCAGTCTTGGGGCAGAAAATTCCTCAAATGTAGCAGCAGGCACTTTGACAGCATATCCAACCCTTGTGGCAGGAGTTAGCTCTGGGCAAAGAAAATTATCTCTTTGTGTAAAACAAAACTGCCTGAGCAACAGCAACAAACAACAAATTAATCGGCTGTACAGGCCGTCTTAGCTCCTGTAAGCTTGCAAGTCTTTACAAGGCTTCTTTAATAAGTTATCCTCAGAGGGGGCAGGTTCTGAGACAGCACAGGCTTTATTTATATAATGCATTATCACCTTACATGCATAGATTTAGCTATCTTTTTGAGCATACACTTTCCCAGTTTGGATGCATAATTAAAGCAATTGCATTTGCAAATTAGGCAGATGGAATCTTATGCTTAGCTTGCTGGGGGCGGGGGAACAAACCAGGTCTGAAAGAGCTTGCTCCAAGATTTGTGTAATTGTTAATTAGCCCTGATGTCAAACAAACCTGCTGCATCAGAGGCACCGTACTGGCTGACATCAGAGTCTGTACTGGCTGACTCTTTGGCAGGGAGCTCCAAAGGCTCACTGTGTACACAGGCTGCTGCAGAGGGACCCTCTACTGTAACAGGCAGCACAGCAAACACGACAGCCTGGTCCTTCTTCTGAGAGAACTGCCAACTGCTCAAACCACCAGCACCTCCAGCCTCCCAGAACCCAGCAAGAGATGACACTCAACAGCACTGGATTCCAGTTGTCTTGAATCATGCTGGTTTCAGCTGATATACCCCAAAGCCAGCAAAGCACAAGGACTTGTGCTGCTCTCAGTGCCCAAGCAGTCAGGGAATTGGTCCAAGCTGGACCAAGCTGCTTAAACACAGTAATCATTGCAGGGAGCCACCTCCTGTTAATCACTGGAGGAAGGCAAGGGGCCATCTGAGGTGATGGCACTGCGACCCACTCTGCCCATCCCTCCTTAGCCTCCATTTGCAGCCTGCCCCTCCAACACAGAGGAGCACTGCCTGTCAATTGATGTTCTTATACTTTTTAAAACTGGGGAAAAAATTGTTGTTGTTGTTCTCTTTGAGTTGTCTCAGTGAGAAGATGTTTTACCCTAACAACTCTCTCCCTTTTGGTATTTCTCCTTGCTCTCTCTGTGCTTTGTTCATTCAGAAAACACTTGTAAAAGAATATTTCCCAAAAAAATAGCAGAAAAACAAAGGAAAAAAAAATGTCCACAAAGTCTCTCTCTCAGTTTTCTCAAGTGTATTATCCAAAAGCCTCTATCTAAAACTAGGGAAGTTGAGAGGAAAAAAATTCTTGTGGTCCTCTTTAGCATTAAGAAAGCCTGCTTATACTGAAAGACAATATTTTCATAGAGAAACATCCAACAGGTACAAGGCTTTCCTTAGCATGTGTGAGATGCCTTTTGGTAGGTAAGAGATGTACCTCTGTTCCAAAGATACTTTTAGTGACCCAATGCCCCCACTGTGTCCACAGAACAAAGCTTTGCTCCAGGTTAGTTCAGAACAGCCTTTCAGAGATGTTCTGCATGTTCTCCCTCACAAACCTCATTCTTTTCTCTCTGGCTTTGCCCCTCTTATGGGCAAGAATAAATTCAGACTGAAACAATAAACTTGCCTGAAGAACTTGTCTGTCAACCAGAGAGTTGACTGGAGCTGCTGATCTGCTTATTCCAGTTACAGTGATAAATGGGATTTCTTGCCTACCACAAAACAGTCAGTGTTTTTCTTGCTGCAGCACTTTAGTGGAAAATATAATCATTTCCAGAGTCAAAGAAAATCATTTCAGTTCAGCATCAAGAAGTGCTGGCCACCCTCAGCAGATGATCACCTCATCAGTGCAGAGACTGCCACGGGAGATGGGCAGGAAACTCCAAAGGCTGCTGATGCCCATGGTTAGGCTCATAATAAACATTTCCTGGCATCTGTTGAGCAGAGGATCCTAATGGAGGCACCCCTGAACTCATCTGTCACTGTTGAGGATGACACAAGGGACTGCCCCAGTTCAGCCACCTGAACTCAGCACAGCCCCATCAGTCCAGTGTCCTCTCTGCAATAATGCTTGTGCTGCCCACGGAGCCCAGGAAACAGCCAGGGCACAGCAAATTCATCACCATGATGTTTCTGAAGGTGTTTCTCAACACCCTAAAAACAAAACAGAAGGGAAAGGTCTTCTTAGATTTAAGAGCAAAACATTGCAGGATCACTATAAGTCACACCTCAGATGACCACAGCCTCCACTGGCTCTCCTGAGGAGGTGGGAAACTGGACTACTGTTCAGCAGATAGCTCTGCCTTCCTCCTTCCAGAGAGGAAAATAAATCACAGCACCTTTCACACTGCAGAAGTGGAGAAGTTAACACAGAAGCTAACATGGAAGAGAGATGAAAATATTTTCCAGACCTTCTTTAGAGCAAAGGATATGGAAAGAAGGTCCAGGTTCCCTCTACAAGCTGCAGTCTTGGAGTGGTTTTACACCCCAATGAGGTAAGGACACGGTGTCAGGAGTGTGCCAGATGTGCTGAAAAGCCCCCACAATCCCACAAGATGTGGATGAGTGGGTGCACTGAGCCCCTGTTAAAATCAGGCCTCTCAGGAAGGAGACATCCTGCTGGTCCCCACCTGCACACATTGCCCATGGCACCAAGGAGGAGATGATTTCCAAAGAGATAGCACAGCTGACTGTCAGGGCTCAAGCAAACACAGCAGTCCTGTCCCTGCTTACATGACCCCACAGGCCTTTGGATCAAGCTAGAAGGAGATGGACATGAGGAGAGAGAAAGGATTAAGTCACTATTGCTGCTTTCACCAATTCTTGATGAGAAATCTATTTTGTTCCTCAGACTGACTTTGGAAGGCTCACATCTTCCCAGAGTCTTGCATATGGTCACAATTTTCTGACTTGATTTTGGAATTACATAATATTGGTATTTATGAGCCAAGTATTTAATCATTAGCTGAAAGAACACTAGGCCCATTGTTGGCCTGCACATTATCATGGCTCCAGGAGCCCAGGGCAGCCCACCCCACTTCTCAGATGCAATTAATCTAGGACTTCTTTAATAAGCGTGATATTAAAGCTGCAATTAGATGGGTACAGCAAACAGTAAAGAGAGAAGGTAGCAGTGGGGAATAACACATTCCCTTAGTCCTTCCTGCCTGCAAAATGGTATTATGCAGAGAGAAAGAAATTTCCCTTGCAGAAGAGCCAAGCTGAGCTGATTGGTACCCAGGTGCTGCCATCTCCACCCTTTGGTATCACCCTCCCAAAACACACCAAGGCTTAGTGCTAGAGCTCTGCTCAAGGGCTGGGTTTGATACCTCTGTGCAAAAGGAAACCTTTTTCCTACTTAAATCTGAACCTGTTTTCAACACCGAAAAAAATCAACACTTAGATTGAGTCTTTACTGTCAGAAGTAGCACAGTGACAAACTTTGATGAAGTACAAGGCCCTGCTTTTGTTTAGCACACATGGCATTCTAAAATTTCTCTGGGATAATCTGCAACTTGCAAAGGAAGTTGTCCATCCCCACTGGCAGACCAATTTCTCTGTGTTCCTCAGGTATCTGTAGTACTGGGGCTACCCCAGATAATCAATAGCCAAGTCATGTAGCATTTCCCCCATCTCCAATTTCAGGGCTTGTGTGGGGCACAGTATCCTTTTTATGGTTTTATTCAGCCTCACTCAGAAGGTTTTGAAAACCATGGATTTCTGCCCATTACGTATTGGCATCTTTGAGCCTGGTCTTGAGCTATTTTTAAGCACATGCAGCTCTGTGACAGGCAATGCATTCAGCTCCCCAGCTCTGATCCTCCAAGACAGAGACACTAAATCAGAAGTTAGCACAAGCTTTTTAAAGGCCTCTGCCAGCTCCAGTTTTATAACCCACTTTACTTACAAATGCAACCTCTCCAATCAATTTTGCTTTCAAGATTCACATTTATTTCCTTCCCTCTGCCCACACTTCTACAAAATGCTAATGTGGGTAGAGACAGCTTTTCCCAAAATGCAGATCTCAGCATTAGGTTCATCTGTCACAGATGTTCACATCCTCTGAGCCAACCTGGTGGCACTTTCCCAAACAGCATCAAAGGGGAAAAAACCCAAACACCAAATATCAACATTCTGATCTGGTTTGACCAAGCAGTGGTTTACTCAAGAGATTCAAAGAAAGAGGCAGGAAAGACCCAAAACAAAACAAAAACCAAAAACACCAAAAAAAAACCCCCACCAAAAAAAAACAAAAAACCCACACACATATATACATATAAATATATATATATATATATATATCCCTGCTCAAGGTTTTGCCTGACTCCTATTAAATGCACCAGGCTTAGGCCTTCCAGCATTTCCAATAAAGAAGGCAAAACACTTCCAAATTTCAAGGTTACTTGAAAGAACATTGCTTGCAGGACAAGGCTAACATTGTGGTTCAAATAACATTGTTAAACAGTACTTCAAAAATGCCTGTTGTTCACATTAAAAATGAGGTAGAATTAGCTTGTCCCTAGAAGCCAGCAAGGCCAGGGAAAGCAAAGCAGGTGGTGATTCTTGAGCTGGAAAATAAAGGATGTGCATTTAATTAGTTAATATATTTTGCTCGTTACTGAAATGCTACATCAGCATCAAGTTACTACAAGCCACAGCTAAACATTTTTGTTGGAAGCAGCAGTGTTTTGTTTTTCCCAAGTCACATGAACTCTGTCTTAGAGTTTACTACTTAACTGCAAGCTCTATTACAGTTCACAGGATATTATCCTGAAGTAATCCAGGACTGCCAACAGCAACTGCTGTTTAGCAAGAATTCCAGCAAATAACATCTCAAGTATAATTACCTCCTGGCTTGCCCCTTCTCTAAAAGTAGCAAAGTTACTTAAACACCTTGGTTCATTATCTCCTCCTGTGGCCCATGCTGTTCATAGCCAGAATTTTCTCTGTGCCTCTCTTTTCACAATGCTGCAAAGCAACCAGACAGCAGAGATGCACGAGATGTCCCCACTAGTACAGGAAACACTTTTGTTACTCTGCACTGTCTCAGACACAGCATAAGAAACCCCATCTGAAAGTGCTTTCTGCTGTTACTATAAACCACAGTGCAGAAACAGACATGAGTATGATTGCAGCATTATCTTTTACAACTACATGAGCTGAATTTCATTTACACAGAGGAGAAGTAATTTCCAATGAGTTGCCTATCTGATATTTTGGAACCTTTTCTGTTTGCAGATCACAACAGGAGTTTTCATCTTCCCTGAATTTATTCATTTCTCAGTTTATTTCCTGAGTGCTTTCTGGGGTCTAGTCTCACATTTTAAAACTTTCAATTTCATAAATTTAAGTTGCTTTGCTGAGTTGAGAGCAGGCATAAGTATGGATGTTGTTATTAAGGTGAGAAATCCTATAATTACATTTTTGATGTATCTAGAAGTTCACAAAACATTTTGGACATCACAGGATAACACAGCTTTGCTCAATAGCAGTCCTTCAGCTGGGATCACAGTGTCTGAGAGAGCAGGCAGAGTTCTTGGTGCTCATACACCAATGATGCTGGAGAAAAGGAAAATCATACATACAGAGAGCCTCTGGTTTAGTAAAAGGTCAGCCTTTCCATCCCCACACCCAGCACCATCATTTTTGGCAGCAGATCAACTCTTGCTAAGCTACTGAAACAGACAAATTAACCTGAGTCTAAAGCAGAGAGTGCTAATGATCATCAAGCACAAACATGCACTTAAACACCACCACACTGAGGATTGACAGCTAGGAGGTGAAGGAAACCCCTAATTTCACAGTGATTCTGTAGCAACTGTGCTGTTTCTTTCCATCAGGAAGTTCAACAGAGAGTTCAGAAGGCAGGGAAAAGAGAAGGACCCTTAAAAAAGTTTGGATGTTGGAAATCAATAGAAACTAGAGGAGAAGTGAGAAGAGAGATGTCATTTGTAAGTAGTTTAATGTTTTGGCATTTGCATTGCCTATTGATTAGAAAATGCAAAAAAATGCAGACAAGGATAGAGGAGCTGATGACAGGAAAATCAATGGCTCCTTTATAGGAGTCATTCAATAGCAGTGAAGGAAATTTGCTGTTTTGCAGAAACCACATCAGCTGCGTGTGAGCTGGCACAGCCTCCTATTCCCAAAGGAGGAGAATGTCCAAGCATTTCACCTCCCACCTACCTCTCATTAGCTTGTGCTGCTCCTGAGCCCTGTGGAGCGAGGAGAGAGGAAAAAGCCCAGTTCTATTCCTGAGCCTGTTGCCAATGTGTTGGCTGGCCCGAGGCCATCATCTCCATAAAAGAAATTCGATGATGCCTCTTCCTGCTACCTAAGTGTTGTGCAGCCCAATTAGTGAATGCTTGCACGGTACTTTGAATATCCCCAACTGTGGAACAAGCAGCTGTTACTATAAATACTCTGCTGATCACTGAGGACCACACTGTTTGTTATGCTGGAGCTGAGGAAAACCTCACACTGTGTGATCTGTTTAAGAGTTCCTGCATTTATTTTACTGTGTACCTAGACACAGGCAAGGGGCTCATAAGACAGCCTGGTTAGATACAGCAAGTTTATGTCATTCTAACAAAGTAACTTCACCTTGACACTGCCCACAGCCGGATGGAAGTCATGACCTGGGCCCTTGACAGCTGGGCCATGTTATCATACTTTCTGATTAATGTGAAAACAGGGCATGTGCAAGGCACTTTCTTTCTAAACCAAGAACACATGCATGAGTGACCATGACAAATGAAGGGACCAAATCCCCATGTTGTCTGCAGAACACACAGAAATGCAAATTACTGTACTGTGCATCAAGGACACATCCAGCTTTCCAGAGAAACCTCAAAGATGTCACCTACTTCCATTCCTCTTTGACTTTGTCACCCAGACTTATATTAATATTGCATGAAATCTGTTGGGATTCAGATGTTCAGAGACAGAGCAAGAACAAGGCAAAGCCCCTGTGAAGTTTTCTCCTCCCCTCCATCCCCCTGGCTGGCTCAGATTTGGGGAGTCTTGGGTGAGGAGGTCTTCAGGATAGGGAAGGAAATCCGAAAGAGTCTCTTACCTCAGGATGTATTCCAAGGTTTACTCCAAGAAGGGATCCCAGGGGCCAAGAGCAGGAGCATAAGGGAGCAGGGGTTTTTATCACTCTCAGGGTAAGGGGTGGGGTTACCTGGCCAAAGGCCACAGGTCAGAGTCAGGGGGCAGGTAGGGTTTCACGGGGGAGACCAATGCCAGAGGGATACAACACCCCTGAATGGCCAGTGTCCAAGATATCTTGCAAACAACACTTTTAATCGATCCTGGGCACCTGACAACAATTGTGTTGACTCAACAAACTGCCTTGACAAGAAACAGAGTAATCCCTTCACTAATTGACTCATTAGTAGAGATAGAGAAGCATCCAGATCATGACTCACGCACTCTGAGACACCTCACCTGGGATAAAAGGAACGTGACCTAGAAACACTTTATCCCTGTTGCTGTTGATGCCTCCAGCAGTGCAGTATGACTCCACCTAGCATGTCAACACAACCTTATCTATATATTTTTGTCTGGAAGTGGTGAAATCCAGGAGACATCCAGACTGACAGACCTCTGCTTGCAAACAAATGGCTCATTATAGCAGCTAGCAACTGATACTGAGAGCAAAAACCTCTAAACTAGCAGCAGCCATTGCTTCATGATCTTACTACAGCTCCCACAGTTCATTCCCGTGCAAATTTGTTTCCCTGGAAAAATCAGAAACAATTTGACTCTTGCTGAAGCATTCAGTCACCACTGAATGCCTCAGCAAGTCCATGCAGAATGTGATGCAGCAAACACTGGTGTTAATGAAAGGAGGGAAAGAGAGAGACACTGTCTCTCAACAGCCCATGTTTTAAGCAGAGCCAAGAACTGACAGGCCCTGCCAGCCAGAGCACTCACCAGGTTGACGAAGTCCTGGTAGCAGATCCTCCCCTCAGAGTTGCTGTCTGCCAGGGCTAGAAGGACCTCCAGCTTGTGGGGGTCCAGCTCCGAGCCGTGTCTCTGGAGAAGGGAGCGAAACTTCTCCGTGCTGATGTAGCCAGTGTTGTCAGGATCAAACTGGGATAGGAGGGGAGAGTGCCACAATTAACAATCCCATGTTACATTCATCACCCACTGCAGACCCACAGGGACCCAGGGGCTACTCTAGGTTTTGGTGACACTGCCCTGCAATCACCCAGGGACTGGAAAGCATCCTGCTGCACAGAGGGGTGAGTCCAGGCACCACCATCCACACCACCACCCTATCTCCGCCCAAGATTCAGCTACGTCAGCTCCCTTCACCTTCCTTCCCCCTGCATCATGATTTCTCTTGTCTACTTTTTATGTCTCTATCTGGAACATCAAGAAAATCAGAAATGCTGATCTCTGTCATTTTATCTCAGTTTGTGAGATAAAATGCACTGAAAACAGTTTTACTCCTCTATTTCCTCACACAATTGCACCACAGGAATATGCCATCCCTCCTCAAGCCCTTTCCGTGCTCAGTGTTTCTGAGTCACCTTTCCAGATCATCTCTACAGATGTCTTCACTATGGAAAGTGCTTTCACTGCTGAAGAGCTATTTTAAGACAGTTGGGAAAGAAAATCTTTGGACAGGGAGCAAAGCAGATGAACACCATGTCAAACTAAAAGTGACAAGGCAGCCACATGCCATTTTGAGAACGTAAACCAGAGTCATTAGAAGCAAAGTCCCAGGTGAGACCTGGAGTGAATCCCACTCTGACCAAAAAACATCACTGTTTTCCCTGAGCCTAAGTGGCTAATCTAGAAATGCCACTGATGAAAAGGGACACTTTTACAAGGCTGTCCAAACTTATGACTGTTCCAGTGGCCTCTAGTGCACTCTGTGAGGGGCTGCCAGCTCCCAGGGCACAGCCTCAGCCCTGACAAAGCCAGTGCTGGCACCACACCAAGCACGTTTCTGATGTACTTGGAAAACTAGTGGCTGCAAGCTGCCAGACCAGCCTGCACTAGCCCTGGTGCAGTCTGATCTCTACCAGTTCTCTGTTGCTGGGAGATTTTGCCTTTGATTTCCCAAACTTGGCTGTGAGGACCCTGGTGCTCGCTGGCCTCCTTTTGTAGATAATGATATCAAGCTTGTTGGCTGGATTGAATCGCTATCAGGGGACAGAGTGGTCAGGAGGGAGTCTTTTCATGGAAATATTTGGGACATAATAGGGCCTTGGCAGAGCCAAAAAGGTCCTGACAATCCTCACTCTTTCCTAACAGAGAACAAAAGTTGAACAGGCGCCGGGCCTTCGATCAGACACAGGGGAGTGAAAGCTGTGTTGGCAAGGGAGGAGGTGGGAAGGAGGATGTGGCAGAGAATGATGCCTGCCAGCAGCAGGGCTGGCACGGCTCTGCAGTGAGCAGAAGAGCTATAAAACAGACCAGCCTCAGGCATGGGCTGCTTGTTTAGAGGCTGCAGTGCCCTTGTGCAAGGATCTGGCTCCATCTCCTTCTGGCCTGAACACCTTTGTCCCGCTGCCCTGCTCTCCCCAGCTGCTTGGCTGAGGAGGAGCTGTGTAACCTGAGCAGGGGAGGTCACAGCTCCTTGCTGGATGGAGTAGGGCTGTCTGCCCTCGGTTAAAGCAGCAGCCCCTCTGTGAAGAAGCTGCTGGGGCAAGTGGATTACACAAAACAAGATAAAACAAGTGACCTGTCGACTGTCAGAGCTGGGCACTCTCTCGTGTCCTCTGCCAAAGGCTGTCCTGCCCTTGTGAGGTGGCCTGGATGTACCTCCCTGACAGATGGCACCCAGAGCCAAAGGTGGATTTCATCAGCTGTTTACTGTTAAACAAAGGCTTAATATTAATCCCTGAGAAGTTCAGCTCCCCTATTCCGGCCCACTCTGATGCTTTGAGTTAACAGATCAAGCTCTAAAACCAACCCCAGAACTCAGCGGTTCTGCACTCAGGCTCAACTCTGATGAGTTTTGGCTTTTGCTGTGACTCTCAGGCCAGTCTGTTTGTGGTGCCCAACCCCAGACACACATACCCAGGAAATAAAGTATTATTACATAAAATAATACATTAAAGTATTATTATCTCACAATACCTGGGATGACCTTTCTTAAGGGGAGTTTGTAGGAGCTGGGAGGTGAGTCATTCAGTGAATGGATCTAAGACCTGCAACCCCACAGACACTGCTCTCTGTTCATCCCTGTTTCCCAAAAACATTTGACCTAACCAACATCTTACTTAACTGCACCACTTTAACTGTATCTTGGTATTTAAAATGTCAGAACCTAGCTTGTCTAAGACAAAACCAATTGCTCCGTGAAGGTTTAAGTTACCTCTCTACTTTGAGGGCCAGGGTCAGCACCCAAAGTGTGGGACTCTCCCCATGCCGTGTGCTCATTGACTTTGTAGGAAAGACCAAGGGCTGCAGCCCCAGGGAACGTGGCTATTCCTTCAAAGGGCAGGTGAGATACAGAGCTGAAGCACACAGGCCCCCAGAGAACAAAAGAACTGCTGAGATCACAAACCACTTTTCCCAGACTTTGTTCTGCTTTAAAGCCTTCCAAAAAGAAGCATTTTGTAACCAAGAACAGAAATTACACAACAGCTTCAGAGCCTCAAACCAGCCCACAAGCACACACTAATGACTTCAGACTCTCTAGTGCTGGAGCTGATACATCCTGTCACTCAGGATGTTGCTGGTACTGGCTGCTGGCTCCCAAAGCACAGCTGAAGCTGTAGCTGTCTGGTGGCTACAAGTGAATCTGCTTCTTTCTCACACCAATAGGCACCAGCATTCCTCCTTCAGCTCACTGAAGTCTTGCTGCTTGCTCCACAAAAATCAAAGCAGTGGTAGAAGGCAGCTGGTGATTTCTGTAGTGTAATTTGGCTATCAAGTCTCTTTTCTTCTCTTCTTCCATGTTTTTATATATAATTATCTTTTGGCACCATGTTAATGATAATAATTAGAAATAAGTTTGAAGTAAAACAGTGGATCTGAACAATGTGAGAGTAAGAGATGAACAATGAACAACAGACATCTAAACTCAAATATCTCAGAGCAGAGCCAGAGCACAGGTTATGCAACTTGGAGCAGAATGTTTTACTGTCAACCCCAGCTGTAGGGAAGTCCTCTCATTTATATTTAAACAAAATTTTAATTGTGACCATTTCTCTATAAAAAGCATACCAAATTCTCATCTGTCACCACTCAAAATCCACACCAATACTTCAAACTGCATCAAATCCTGTTTCTGGTATCACAGCTATCCACAAACTCAAGGGTTGTTAAGCAGGTCCTGCATGTCCCGTATCCCTACACACAGAATCACAGAATGTGCTGGGTTAGAATGGACCCATCAGGATCATTGAGTCCTCCGTGCCCCATCCAGCTCCTGGCCCTATGCAGGACAGCCCAAGAATCCCATCATGTTCCCAAGCATGTTGTCCAAATGTTCCTTGAACTCAGGCAGGTCTGGTGCTGTGACCACGGCCCTGGGGAGCCTGTTCCAGTGCACAACCACCCTCAGATACCCAAATTAAACACCTCCTTGACTCAGCTCAAGCTGTTTCCTTGAGTCCTCTCACTGGTCATACGAGTGAAGAGCTCAGAACCTGCCCCTTCACTGCCCCTCATGAGCATGTTAAAGACCACAGTGAGGTAGGTCTCTCCTCAGTCTCCTCTTCTCCGGGCCAAACAAACCAAGTGACCTCAGCCACTGCTCACACAGCTTCCCCTCAAGACCCTGCATCATCCTCGTGGCCTCTGTAGGACACTCTCTAACAGCTTCATGTCTTTTCCATAATGTGATGCCCCAAACTACACACAGCACTCCAGGTGCAAAAACGTGACAGCAGACTCAAAACACGCAGCTCCATCAATTAGAAAGGATGCAACTGACCTTTGCTAGCCGCTTCATGCATTTATCCATCACGATCTCCTTCGGGGCCAATTGTTCCACCAGGCCAGCCGAGCCCCAGGGTCTCACCCGAGGACAGAGAGTGGCCGGAGGCAGCAGCAGGGCTGTGCCCAGCCCGGCTCCAGCCCCACGGGGAGCAAAGCTCCCGCAGCACAGGCACCACGGTGCCTTCCCCCGGCGCAGTTCCCTCTGCCCGGCCGGGAAGGCGGGCAGACAAGTGATCAGGGATGAGGAAGCCGTTTGCCCCCCTCGTCCCTCCAGACAATAGAACACTAACGGCAATTTCATGCAAGGTTTCCTCCGCATTTCAATGACAATCGCTCTTAACTCCCTTGATCCTCAACCAGGCTCTTAAGCAAAAATGTAAATATGTTAATGACCATAGCAGCCATCTGACCCAGGATCTTAATTCCCTGGCCCAAAACAAACTGTTTTTCTCCTGTTTCTTCCTTATATTAGAGGAGACACACCACAAACTAAAAGTCCCACAAGACAAAAGTAAGGTGAGGGGGCCTCACAAACTGTGATGAAAAAAGGAAATTCAGTTGAAGAAAGAAAATGAAATCTCAAATTGTTCCTCTTCTTTAATTAAAGACACATCAGCCACGGTTGAGTGAGCAAGTAGGGTGGAGGCTGGTGCTGCAGACAGACAATGAGTATCTTGGGAAAACTCAGACATTTCACAGAGTGCAGCCAGCTGCTCCTCTCCCCATGGCAAACAGCCCTCAGGGCATTGGGGCAGCTGGAGAGTCAACAGCTGAACTGGGCACAACAGGAGGATCCTTGGCTGGCTTTATGATTGCAGGAACAGAGTTTGCTACCACCCATCATTTCCTCATTGAAGGGCTTTGTCTCGACATCACCAAAGCCACAGTTGTCTTTCCAGTGGGCAAGGCTCCCAAGCAATTTCCTCTAATCTGGAAGCTGGTCTTGAGTTGGGCCAGTTCCTTAAAATCTGAATCATTCTAAAGTCCGGTGGTGTCTTCACTTTTGGGAGAGACTGGCCTGGCAGTGTCAGGCCTCCTGGCACTGACTCCAGCTCTGCTCCAAACCAGGAGATTCTGCAAAGAAATTGCCCTGAGCTTTAGCTTCTCCTCTCTATTATTATAGAAACACAAGTCCTGATTAATTTCCCACCAGAAAGGAACTCTCAACAGATGGCCTGTTTCTTATTTACATGTAGGCCCTATTTCCACTGGCAAGGGGGAGTCAATTGCATGCAACATCTTTTCATCTCCAAGGATTTCAGAAACCACTCTGATCTTTGCTGGATGGAACTCAGATGTTAGGTGGCATAGTCTGTGCAATCTAGGAATGCTTAATGACCCTGCTCTCTTTTCCAAAGGTGAGAAGTGAATGTGGGAAACCCTGATCCAGCAGAGAAGGCCAGTCAGAGGAAAATGCATATCCCTTCACCCTGAAATCCAGTTTCTCACCATTTAAAGTCACCTCCTCTGAGTTGCCTGAACACACGTGGTAAAACGTTACTGCTGGCTCCAGTGACGCACACTGGCCTCCCCTGTAAATAATGAATTTACTCACCACTGCCCAGACAATATAAAGTGATTAAGGGCTGTCCAGCAGTCCTTTTAGGGCATGTTAGATTGCTTTGACCTGAGGTGAACCCGAGGGCTGGGAACATCACCCAGCTCTCAAAAGCCAGATTGCTTTTAAGCACAGAGGATATTCCCTCACCAAGCAGTGCTCCCAGACACACCTGCTCCCCAGGAAAGCTGCAGTGAGAGCTCGGAGCTGCCCAGCCCAGCACTCCCCTAGGCCAGGAGGCATTCCAGAGGAGAGGGCCTGTCACCTGGATTTAGGTAAGTGTGTCTCTGCATGCAGCACACGGCAAAGTGGAGATGGAGGGGGCTGGTATAAGATTCCCTTTTCCCTGAAGTGCAGAACAGCCCGAAAGATCAGGTTCATGAGCTACTTGGCCAATCTGTAGAGGCATTTCTGTTCTAATTTATCTCTCCTACACTCTTAGGCATAAAGACAAGGAAAGGACCTACATTACTACCATCTGTTGTTACCTTCTGCAGAAGCACTTCATCTAAACAGACAGTGGAAGCAGATTCAACAAGAATGAGAGAATCACAAGATTCAGGAGTGTGCCACTACTCAGTTCTGAGGCAGACAGGAAAGAGGGCTTGGAGCCAGATTTGATTCTTGGTATTGCCTGGATAAGATTGCTGGAGTGAGCCCACAGATTTGTGTGGTGTTGTAACCTCCACATCTACAGGGCACAAGCACTGTGTTTGTGTGATCTGGCACAGTGAGGGCTGTGCAGAACTCGGAGTATGGCTGGATGATGGCTGCAAAGGCAAAGGGCAATTGCCAAGCCACCAGGCCAAGCAGCACAGGGACACTGTGAACAGAGATGGCCTTCTGAGGAGGTTTCAGGTGCAGAAACCTATCAAACTTTCCAAAGCCAGCTGGACACCACACTGAGCTTCTTGACTCTACAAAGAGTCACACTCCTGGTCCATAACCACCACAGGCCAAGCAAATCCTACACTTGGAGACTCCAGGAATTTCTGACCCACAGTTGCAGGGGAAGCCTATCATGCTCAGCCAGGTAATCAAATACATGTTTCTGTCTCCATGCTCATTTTTAATACAACTCTCCTCCTTATCCATCCTCTGCCTGTGGGTTTCTTACTGCAAGTCCTTGCTAAGACACTAGGGGAGGACAGAGCTGAGAGGAGCTCAAAGGACCCACTGAGTGGGCTTTCTGTCCTCAGCCACCTCGACATCCCACCACTCTGAGCGATCCCACTGCCTCTCCAAATCAGCCACCTGGCAGAATACCTCCAGAAATCAGCCTCTAGTCTCAGCTGGGGAATTACAGACAGTGTTCAAGCCACCCGGAACTAAATTATTCAAAATATACCACTGTGCTGGCTTTGAAACCAGAGCTGCTCCCCAGAAAGCAGCCAGGGTAAATAGAAGCTCCATTACCAGCAGCACTGACAGGGAAGGAGATGCAGCACTGAAAGTGAGGGAGATAATTACATGATTAACGAGACAGCATGGGTGGCAGGAGATGCCCTCCATTACGCCACAAGGCTTAATGCAAAGAGACATGTTTATAGACTGAGCCTTCTCCAGTTCTGCTTCTTCCTGTTTTATTATTTATGGCAGTGCATTAAGACTAATGGAAGGAAGCTGAGGCACTCTAAAAAGTCACAGGTGGGGTTTTTTTGGTGAAAATATTATTTTTAATCTTGAGCCAGCATTGGCCATGTTGCACATTCCTACATGGGTAGCTGTCTCAGCTGCAGTAACTGGCTGGGCAGGCTGTCACCCAGACTCTTGAGTCATGTATCCAACAGCACCAGCCCAAGCTCTGGTGCTATCTCTCATTCCTGAGATTGTGGACAAGATGAAGCCAAAAAGAGACCACCTAGTGATTGGTGTGACCAAACTTACCTGAACAGTTAAAATCTTTTCTTAAATCCTGAGGCAAGGGGTTTATAACTTTGCAGAACTGCTTGTCAGCACTGGCCTCAACATTCTTAATGTATGAATACCCAATCTCTTGCTCTCCCTTTTGAATTCCTCCAGTTTTTAGGCCTCCACAATCTCCTGAAGCAGTAAGTCCTGCAGTCTACATAAAATAAACCCCACTTTTCATCTGGATGGTGTAAGGCATTAAACATCAAAAGCTGAAAACAGCAATATCCATACTATCACAAGACACGTGATATTCTCATTCACCACCACATAATTATTGTTTATGTGGTTTTAGACATGTCTGACTGGAAAATCTCAAAATTCTCTATTAATATTAATTACATCTCTCAGGGCTTCTACATCATGAGGGGACATGTAAGTTACTTCATTCAGATCCAAAGCACAACACACTCTGGGTGAGATGCTGCATTGATTTGGATCACATAACTAATCAGAAGACATAAGCATGCACAGTCAATCTCACAACTAGGAGACAGACAGGCTCTAATCACTACTGCTACAAAGAAAATAGTAATAAAAACCAAAGCAAACCAGAAACTAACACACAGCAGTGAGAAGAGCTGTTCAGTGGGGACTGTATTTCAGGCCAAATTCCTGTGCTTACCCCTGGGCCAACTAATCATACATGAGATTTCTGTAAAATTCACTGCTATGGATAATGTCTCACAGCTACATCTATGCTAGTACAGATGAGGCAGATGAGTTCTTCTCATTCAAAACAGGTTTTTGGTCTGATATTATCTGGAAAAAGTTGCATAGGTGATACCAGTGTGAAAGAGGCAGTGGAGTTGAAATGTTTCTGTTCTGCATGTGGACAAAAGCCCAGTGAATTATCTCTATCACATGATGATGATGATGCACTTTCTGTCCCAGCAGTAACTCTGGAGAACATTACACAGCAGCTGCTAAAGTTAGTTTTGAATCAGCAGGTCAAGGTAACTTTCATCCAAAAGGTTTTAAAAAGTCATTACAAATACTGATTTTCTGCAAGTCTGGGAACACTCAACATCAAGATCTGCTTGCTCCCTTTCTTCCAGTTTTGAATCAGCAGTACAGCCCTTCCAACCATGGCTCCAAAAATCCTGTGCAATCACAGTGACAGGCACACACCCCACTCCCTAAACTGCCCAGCAAGAATTTAATGGGATACAGGTCTTGTTGGTCTAACAGCAACCCACAGCAAAGGAACAAATGATATTGAGTAATGCACACTTGAAGGAGGACTGGTCTAATATCAGTCAGAATAGGCCATAGAACACAGATTATGTCCAGTTGGTATTACCTGGATGAGAACACAAACTGGGTGCAGATCCTAAGCCAAGGTCACTGGTATGACTGCTTTCTGCAGGGCATCTGACATCACCAGACAAACCTGAGTCTGAGGATTTACTGTGACACTAACTCAGGCTGTCACACATTCAGCATGCAGAAATCTTGCTGTTTGACAGGTCTCAAAAATAAATCTAAGCTAGAGAGCCACCATCACGTGGCAATGCCACTAATGGGGTCCCATGAGAATTCATTCTTCCCCCTACAGAATTCTCATTAGTGACTTCGGAGCAAACTAGGGAAAAGTCTGTATCATGCTGACAGATTAGTTAAAGCAGCAACTTACTAAGTGTCAGCAAGGTCTTTTGGTAAATCTGGTATAAAAAAAAAATATATATATTTTACATTTAAAAACAACAGAAAGCCATCTGGACAGGAGCCAAGAATGCCAGCCAGTGTGCAGAGTGGGTAATGCCATCTTCAGCAGCAGCTACTCCTGGCAGGGGAAAAAAAATCCTTGCTCATTATAGTGAGTGCTCTCAGGGTAACATTGCCTGCAAAAAAGGAACCATGACCTGCAGGTTTGTAAATGAGGTGAACATTACCTCTTTGGCACTTTTTACTGGTACAGTCTGACTGGCTGCACTGACAGGCTCAATTCATTATCTTATGAAAGGGAAGGTTAAGCAATGACTTGATCGCTGTCCAGAGGAACAGAAATTTGGCAGTACAGGAGTCTCCACCAAGACAAAGGTATAATCACATCTAGAGGCTGGAAGTCAAAGTGGACAGCCTTAGATTAGAGCAAGTTGATTATTTTTACTATTAACAAGTGAAATGTCTCACTAACCTCACCAGAAGTTTTACAATTGAATTGCAAGCTCTCCTAGGAGATGAGGTATGGTTGAGGTCAAACAGATCACTCAGAAAACCTTCTTGCCAACATTAGGAGAGACTAAATGATCCCAACAGTTCTCTTCTGACAGCAAGCTATTAGGGTTCAGAAAAGCTCAAGCTAAACAGATGCATTTAAAGCTCCAGCTAGTAAGTGCCAAAGCACACGTGTAGCCAAAATGACCCACCTGTACTGGAATTCAAACCATGCCTCTGGTTGGAGCAAAAACCATGGAGCAAAACTCCTGCCAAACAGACTGGGAAAGGTATTTAACTCGTACTGGTCTTACAGCTGCTCAGTCATGGGGACTAGAAGCTACTTAAGAAACTCTGCTTTCCAAGCTAAATTGGAGCAGAAGTTTAGGTCAGTCTTGAAGAGGAGATTCCCTGCAATGCCTTGTAGGGAATAACGACATAACCATCTCAAAGGTACTGCAGACAGGCTGCTTGCAAATGCAGCCTGGAGCTGGGAGCATTAATTATTCTTAACTTCTACCATTTAAATGCTTGAGAGCAGGAAATCCTGACTTGCATCTTTCCAGGGTGATCACAGGAGTTAGAGCCACAGGAAGGAGCCAGACTGCTGGAAGCTGTGGTGGTTTGCATGGTTTCTTAGCTGATCTATCCAAATCATTCCTGGATGACACCCAGACTGCAGGTTCCCTGCATTGAACTGCAATAGTAATTTCTGCAGTGTTTGCACTTTACCAGTGTCTCCTATGTCAAATATGCTTCGGTTTAAGGGTAGAAGAGATTTGTCCAAGTGCCAAAGTTGCAAAACCACAAATCAGAAAAATCAAGCTGCATTTTGGATTCCTATATGCTCTTACTAGATACAAGGGACAGTGTTTCCAGAGTTCTCTCTGCCACAAGTTCTCAAACAGAAAGAAAATGCGTTTGACATTTTAGAGCAAATCATGACTAAATAAACTCCACAACATGAATGCAACTAACTTCATACGAAGAAGTGCTGTTTGTGCAGGGTTTCCAGTCCAAGCCTTGCTGGAGCAGGGACTTCTGCCTGCAGGTCACAAGATGCATTTCTGGCCTGGGGCTAGATGTGCCCTGCCAGGTTCAATGTCTCTGTGAGGCACTAGCACAATGACTGGGGAATCTCTTTTACACACTCACCAGCCTGACAACAAACCACAGCAGCGTTTGAAATCCCACTTTGAGATAGTTATCAGGGGAAAGGGTCCTTCTCAGAGAATTGAAAAGTCTTCCCAGAGCCTGGCCCTACTGGGCTGTATCAGGGGCTCCTTTCAGCCTCATGAGACAGCAGTGGATCATCCTTTCCCAGTCTCCCACACAACAGAGAGCTGGCCCTGTCAGTTGAACCTGCCCACACTCACAGAGCCCCTCTCCTTGCCCTCTCCACCTAATTTCTGCCTCCGTTGCTGAGCTGATCAAATTTCCCACAGGAACAGGGTGCACACAAGCTTTCAGAGCACCTGCTTCCTCCAAGCCTATCCACTCTTCCCAAGCTCTAATACTCCCCTTTTATTTGAGCAGACTGGCTTGAATGCAGTTTAACCATTCAAAGCTGGAGCCCCCCATGGGCACCCACAGCCCAGCAGACCTCCCACTTTGTTTTCCTGCCACACTGCAGCAGAGACCTGCTCCTTCAGTACCATGGGGTGATGTCTGCACTGTGGGACTGCTGGCACTGTGGGAGCTGCAGGTGCTCAGCAAGCTGTAAAATCTCTGGCAGAGGCTGTGGTCCATATTTCCTGTGTCTGCATCACAAGCACAGGGTCGTGGCTGCACTGAGACCCAGAAACAATAAGCCCTGGCTAATACAATTCACAAGCTCTGTTTCCAGAGGAACACTTAAAACACATATTGGAGTACAGAGATGGCTTGATAAAACTGATACAGCCTCCAAGTAGATGACTTAAAAGAAGGAAGCAGAGAAGACACAGGCAACAACCATAATTACAGGGCCAGCATAATTAAGAGAATACATGTTATGTTCCTCAGGAATGAGGAAATCCAAACAACCTCCCAAAGAGTCACCTGAGAGCTGCAACTGCTGCAAACAAAGGGGAAACAAGCCAGGAGGGAGAGACAGAAAGACCAGACTGAACAGGAGGGTTAGGAGATTGTAATACTCTTCCTGTTCATGCATCGTGCTGCATCTCCAGGAAGTGGGGGGAAAAGAAATCTCACCTGCAGGGTAACTAGAGAGACAAATCCACACAAAACAGTCCCACCAGGCTTCCACTGAGGATTAATTTGCTCATCAGCTGGGGCCAACTTCTAGAAGAGCATCCTCACAGAGCACACTGCAGACTGGTGGGCTTTGGATGGCCACGGAGAAGGGAGTGCAAAGACACAAAAGGAGGACTGGGGAAGGGGCAGGAGGAGAGGGCAGCCCAGACTGGCTGAGGGGGAGCCCAGATGAATGGAGAAAGGAAAGCAGGGAGGTGAATGAGCAAGAGGTGATGAATGGTAGGGAGGGCATGGAACTTTTACACAGGGCAGAGAGCAAAGACAGACCTTGAATGGGGAAGACTGAAAGATGCCTCTTGAATGGAAGGGGAAAGAGGGAGGAGAAATGAGGCAGGGAGAGAGCTGAGCAGCACAAAGTGAAATAGTGCAGACAGAACAGCTTCCCACATTGGACTTGACAAGGCCTTAGAGAGACAGACAAGTGACACAGCATGAACTTTAATCCAGGAGCAGAAAAGCTGCCTCGAGCAGACAGTGCTGCCATCGCCTGTCCCTGTATAATCCCTCCACCACTGGGCACCTCCTTTGCTCCCAGCCAACAAATTCTCATGAACCCAGAGCAAATCAAACAGCAGCCACCAAAGGTCAGACTGCCCTCATCAAAGGGAGCTGTAGCAAAACTGAGCCAGTGACATGGAAAGGGCCGATAGGATAAAGCACCAGCATAATTACAAGCAGCAGCCCAAGAGATGCAAGTGTAACACTGCTCCAAGGGTGGGACAAGATGCAGTTTTTATGCATGATATTGTTTATCAGCAATGTTATTTGCAGGGCTTTTCTCCCTTACAAAGAAAGGCTAATTTTTTTCAGAACAAAACTTTTCCAAGCAAAGCGATTTCCTGAGGTTTCAGTCATGCCAAGATTTTCCTGAGAATTTGCCTTAGATTTGAATATTGATTGTTCCTTCAGATTCTAAAAGGCCAAAGCACTGGACATTGCCATTTTCAAAATGTTTCCTTAAAAACTGTCATTTGCATTCCTATTCAGAGTGCCTACATGGTTCAGCTCAAAGAAAACTAAATATTTTCCTTGAAAAGAAAAAAAAGCAGTGTTTTCCCAGCCTTTTGGTGAATTTTAAACAAAAAAAAAAAATGCTCTCTGTATTATTATTCATCCACCTCCTCCCTTTGCACAGCCGGGGAAAGCAAAGCATTTTAAAAGGGCACATCTTATTACTTGAACCTCATTGGCAGAGCTGAAAACTGGATGCCCTCCCATCCTTTCTGGGTGCCCAGTGTCTCTGTTCTCCTCCTAGGTCTATCAGAACCCCCTGTGTGAACATGTACCTTTTCCCAATGCAAGGCAAAAGACACAGTGACTCAGCTTAAAAGGGATAGTGTAAGGCCTTAAATCAGTGTTTCACTTCATATTTGTTAGGAACAACCATTTAAAATCTAATTCAGTGTCTGGAGCACATGTTTTGCCTGCTCATAAACAGACCCCACTAACACATAACCTGAAATGAAAGGTCATGGAAATGTAGTAGAAGGTAGGATGCTCCCTGCAAAAACAAACACAATGGAAAGAACCCAAATTTAAATGTAAGACTTGACCCTACTTTGCCTTTTCACCACATCAGGGAAGTCAAACATACACACTGGCTTTTAAAGGGTTGCTAGAGGAACCATGAGGGGCCCATCTGTGCCCCAACTTGAGACTATCTTCTGCCCCTTTCTTTTTTGATGTTCCTTGCACCAAGCAAACATAACAATACCAATGTGGGTAATTTCAGGCCAAAAATATGAGTGTCCTGGAGTCAGAGTACAAGCAGTCTCTCATCTGAGAAAACACACAAGGATTTCTTTCCCTGTGCCATGTCCTGCCAAAGAAAGAACAAAGGAATTCCTGAGAAATCTGGGCTGGATCATCAACCCCTCTAAGAGAGGTCCAAAAATATAAGGACAGAGACTTGGGATCTGGCTGTTAGCAATCAGGTATCTAGGACATAGTACATTTTGAAATCATAATTTGTGCTGTTTATGATTCACAGCAGTACCACTTCATAAAGAGTTCCACTTTTGAACTGGGAAACAGGCACAGTAATTCACCCAAGTAATTACCAAATTGCCAAAGTAATTTACAGAGACAAAATAACTCACCCAGGGATGCAAGAGGCTTAAAATACTACTGTAACTGAGATGAGCTGCTTGTGCTTCAGCCACCTCCATGACACACTCCTGTATTGCCACCTAATAACTAACCAATAAAAAATTTAAATTGCCAAATACTAGTGGGGGGGTTTTGAAGGACGGGGTAGGATGGAGTAAAGGTCAAAGTATCTCCATTAAGCATGCTAAGACTGGTGATATCCACAAGCAACAAGGAAAGATGCCCAAGAGTGAGAGTCTCTCCTGGAAGCAGCAGGGAGATGAAGACATGGATGTGGGTCTGTGCAGGCACACACCCAGCAGGGGCAGGGGGACAGAAGGGCTGCTCTGCCACAGCTCACAAGCTTGAACATTGCAGCTCCACAGGCCAGTTGAGCCCGTCAAGAACCATTACTGCAAACAGAAGAGAGTTTTGGGCCTGGGCAAAGGGAGATCACATTACATGTGGCCCTGGGGGGAAGGGAGAGAAAATATGAATCATTCTCAATCTGGTGAGAGGAGCGAGAGCTGTGCAGCTGCTGCAGCGCAAGCAAGTCCTACCAGCACTAGCTATTGCTTTGGGTCAAGAGCTCATACCATTTCAGCCTGCTTCCTGACTTCTGCTCCATCCCAGCTGCTTTCCTCTTGCTTCAGTGCCTGCCTGCAGGAGCAGCTGCCTTTCTGGAAAAAGTCCGACACAGGGAGGAGAGGTTACATGTGCCTGAGGGAAGTGACACACACACCGCAGGTCACTGCTTGGTCTAGAAGCATTTGAGCAGGGTCAACACCTACTGACAAAAAAATAGATAAATACACACATACACACTATGCAGGGGAAGGATTTACTCCTATGGGACAGCCAGATGCTCAGGAATGCTTGGGGTACCTGGAATCTGCATCTTTGGGAAGCTGGCAGCTCTTACATCTGAATCAGACACGGTCAGGGACTTCCAGTGCCTGAGATCTGACAAGTTATCCTCCTTCCAGGTAGGGACCAGAGCAGCCCCCCCTCTCCCCATGCCACATCCAGCCTGGGTATTCCAGTTCTTTCCTGCTTCCCAAATGGCAGTGTCCCATATCAGACAGCCAAGGCAGTGCCACTACCACAGGCTGGTCGATCTTCTTATGCAAATGAAATCAGGGTAATTGGGACAGTTACAATGGGTCCCTGACAATGTTTGCCTTTGTGCACACCAGTGGTAAATATAGACTGAGCTGCTTTCTAAGGATGGGGTGAGGGGAGAGCTGCACCCAGGGACAGCAGCTCATCTTTCACAGAGATGATGAGGAAGTAGGTACTGTTTAAACACAAGAATGCTCTCAAAAATGTCGACCTGATAACAAGGAAAGAGGCAGCTGCTGCAAATAAAAGTCACTGGCTGGAAGTCTCCGAAATACTCAGGGAAGCACAGCCACTGTGGCAGGTCTGTGGAGCCACAATGTCCCCCTGCATTCCAACCCTCCCTGCACAGACAGAACACTTCCACAGCATTCATCCCACTAAGGATCTCAGCCCGTAAGAGTCAGAGCTCCCACCAGAGCCACAACTGGACATGGCACAAACACCCCAGCCAGAGCAATTGCTGACAGTCTGCAGGCTGCAAGAGCACAGTGGCTGGTCACACTTGCCTGACAGCTTTGCTTCAGCCCCATGAATCTCATCATATAAGTTCTACTTTTGTTGTAGCCCTCTAGGGCCCACTGCAGCAGCAGTGGAAGAAACCTAAACAAAAAGCAATGGCCCCCTGAAATCCTGTCATGCAAACAAGACTCTTCCCACCCATTGCCAAAGGGCCTGAATGGAAAGGGACTGAACACCCCACACCCACCCCTCCCTGGTGGTCTTTGTGTCTGGTGACCTTCCCCACACAAACACAACCCCACAACAATCAGACAGGCAACATAATGCACCAGCGCTGGCTTTCCCAGCCCTTCAAGGCAAGCTGGGGAGGGAAGGGGGGAGAGCTGGGGAGAGCTGAAAGGAGCTGGGGATGAAGAACAGATAGGATGGGCAAGGAAATACCAAGCAGTGTTTTAATTTCTACTTGTACAGTCCCATGAACCGGGATAAAAATAGTTTTAATGAAAGAAACAAAATAAATGTCATCTCAAATGGCTTAAAAGGGACATGGGAATACCAGCCAGTGAGATTTTCATACAAAAATAAATAAGTAAATCCAACAATGCTTCTAAACACTGTGAACATCTCTTGATATCCCCTTCAAGAAGCTAACAAAATTGAACTCTTTGGTGCAAACTCTGCTGGTTTTACTTGGCTGCCTTTAAGATTTAGAGTCTGAGATGAATTAGATACAAAGGTTTCCCTCTAGACTGGGAGAAGACTTTTTTTGCAATTGCTGTAGCTGTAGAAAGCATCAACACATATGGAAACCTTCCCTGGTGTGATGGCTGCAAAGCACAGAAAGTTTCTTCCAGTCTGTCCTGAATATGGAAAAATAGAGTTGTCACCTGTGCTACTGGCAGCCAGCAGCAACTGTGCCTCCAGGCCCCAGGCTGCCCTTGCAAGGTAACAGATACCCTTTGGTTACTGCAGGACACATATCACCTTTGGGAAAGAGCAACAAGGGCTTCCAAGGGCTTCCCAGGAGCAGACTGGGAAACCAACCAGGCATTTCCTAACCTGAAATGCCATGGGATACTCCCATGCTCCCTTTGCAGACACAGGAAGAAATACAGACTCCACTGGAAAGTAAATCTGATAAAATAAAATTAAATATAATCTCTCAGAGCCTGGATTCAATGAGTTTAGCAGGGCCCTCAGCTATGCTTCAGGGCACTGGAAATGCATACCAAGTACCCTTACAGGGAAAGGAGGCTGTGCTTTTGCCACAAGCTGAGATTTGTGTGCCACGAAATCCTGGCAGCTGAGGCAGTAGCAGAAAGGGAAGCCACAGGAAAGCACTTGTGTGATTTACAGACACATTACCCACCTGGGGAGCATGACATGGTACAGAAATGACATCTCAGCTCCCCCTGCCAGCACTCCCACTTCTCTGCTAGCGTTATCACTGCCTCGATTAAAGCCCTGTGACCACACAGTGGTCCACACCTGACCAGGTGTGAAATCACCTCCATGGGATGGTGCAGCTGATGTAAACAGACAGGAGGGCTCCTCGAAGGCCACATGCAGCAGCTGGGTGCAGGAGGCCTCTCCCAAACCCAGACCAGAACGTCTGGCCTGATGTACTGGTCAGAGGTCATGGAGCTGCAACTGACCCTTGCCCATGTCCAGTTAGGAACTGGAGTAACTGGAAGAGCAGCAGCACCAAGCTTGCACACATCTGGCAAACTTCCCACAGCAAGGATGCTGCCTCCTGCCAATCCACTCCAGCCTTAATCCTCCATGGAAAGATCCCATCAGCACACTGCTAAGAGGCAATCTCTCATGGCAGACGTTAACAATTAACGATAGCGAAGATGACGGAGGAGGGGACAGATGGAGAACAGATATAAGCAGGCTCTGCTCACCACACAGACTTGAGGAGCTGGAGAGGAGATATAGACAGGATTTTCAGTTTTGGTTAGTCCTCAGTAAAGTACTACACATGAGCATGCTTGGGCCAGCTAGAAAGCAAGCCCATGGCCATCACCCTCTGCTCTCAGCATTTCTGTGCTAGAAAATCTCACTGCACAGAAAAATGTTCACTGTAGCAAGTAAGGAAGTACAACAGACCGGTTGCTTAGCTGAGATTAATTCCTGTCCTATTTTATTGCATGAAAAAATTAATTATACCATACATGAGTCTTCATTATGTCAATTAAAATTATATAGCCATTTTAATTTGCCAGTTTTGCTTGCTCCAGTTTTCAACTCTACAGAGTTTGGAGGCAGCTAAAGTAAAAATTGTTTCAGAAATTGCCACCTGGTGTCACCAGAAGAAGCAGAACCCAGTGAGTAGCTCCTCCATTCACTCTTCCCTTCCCAGGCCTTGTGGCCCTGGTCTCAGACAAGCTGAAGTGAGAATCCCTCCTACACCAAGGAAAAGGAACATTCTAGATGAACTTTGATCTGCAGTGGGGGGCTGATTGGAAAGGTGGGAAATGTCTTGAGGTCATATTCAGCCCTTCACATGTCACTGTTGCTTCCCCCTTGAGCCCCATGAGCTGTGTGCAGGGCTGTGAGTTCAGGCAGCACAAGCCAGAGCTCTGTGACACCAGAGCTCAGTGGCACAGAGCTGGTGGTTACAGTGACCTGTCCACAGTGCAATGCTGCCTTCTGCAGCCCCAGGGAGTGACTGGTACCCAGAGCTGCCACATACCTTCAGCTGCCATAAACTCATGGACTTCAGAAAGGACTCATGACAATCTAACTTGGGAGATCAAGCCTCCAGAAGAAAAGCAGCTGAGGTTTGCCTATGTACTCGCTGATGTCCTTCAAGGAAACCCAGCAGGCTTCTTACAAGTGGAGAGATGTGTTTACCCTAACCCAGAGCAGGCTGCAGATCCCTGCAATCACAGCTTGCCAGCTTCAGAGCCAAGACATCATAACCAGGCACCCCTGCTTGTCTCTGGGGGAGTTTTTTCCAAATGCCACAATGAGAGAGAGAAATATCATGGAGGTGCCACCCACAGTCTCAGCCACTCCACACTGGTACTTCACCCTGGTTCTATTCCTGCCACCCACACAGCACATCTGGCTCCTTCAATGGCCTTCTCAGAAACACAGCAAACCACGGTCATTTCCTCAGGCTGCAAAACTGAGACACTGTTCAGTCTAACCCTGCCACACATCCCTTGAGAACAGACCAGGCAGAGGTGGATGCAGTACCCACAGAGCAGCAGTGATATGACAGCAGTGATAGACTTTACACAGCCAAACTCTGCTGTGCTGAAGTCACCATTATCTGGAGGGATGGTGGCCAAGAAAGACACAAGTAAAAGATTTTTTGCCTGACATGAAAGATGCTGGCTGGTAGCAAGGCTTGGATCCAACATTTCACCTTAGAAAATTTTAAAATAAATCATGAAAGCCTCAGGAGAAGAGATCATTTGAGTCCCTATATTCCTTTCACCTTGGCACAGCTTTATGGTGTATATCAGAGTATCCTCCCTGCATATTTGCTACTGTCCCTTCAGCCCAGGCTTGTGGGATTGATGAAAAGCTGAAGTATTTGTCTCAGTGCTAAAGGGAAAAACAAGAAGCACCAATGTTTTCAGTTTTTGGTGTTTACACCACCTCATGTGCTTGTAAAATGCAATTTATCACACAAATGCTCGGCCATGGAAGGGGAGCAGAGCTTCCTTTGATTAAATTCTCAGCAAAAGAAACTGAATATTTCAATGTCTGCATGCTAAAAGGAACATTGGAAAATTAAAATCACTGGAAGTCCTTACCCTTCTAAAACCAGCAATGAAACTAGCATGGGGCCCAAAGGAAGTGAGGCCCTTTCCAAGAGGCCAGGATTTCATTTTGTGTTTAAAACTCCACAGTGGCAGATCTGTACTTACTTTAATGACCCAGCAAATCTTTTAAGTCCTCTGTATCCCTCAATGAAAGCCTAATAATGAAATATTATCATTTAAAAATTGGCTTTCTGGAAAAATAATATCTGAGCAGATCTCCAAAGACAGCTATTTCTACAGACACCATGAATTTGACTGCAGTGTTTTATTTTTCAGATATCAGTGCATTTCCCACTTTCACAGCTTCCTTGGAATAACATTTGATACAGAAAAAGTTGAAGTGATACTCACAGACAACAGAACAGCCAGCCCTCAGAAACCACAGGGCCTCTCCATTTGTATTGCTCTTTGTAACAAATAGAGCCAGAGCCACAGAATTCCAAATAAGAGATCCTCAGGAGACTTAAAAATTCAAGCAAACCATAGCCATGTAACATTAAATGCATTCATTTTATGAGCATCAAATTCCACCTATTAACAGATCAGTCATCCTCTGCAGCTACCAATTTACATATCCAGCCTGTGAGCTGCTGAGGGGCCAGTGGGCACAAAACACATGAATGCATTAAATCTGAAAAAGGAAAGTAATGTCCATTATAACTCAACTTCATGATCATGTTTTCTTTAGGAGCAGCAGCAGTGCCTGTGCCTGACAAGCACAGACCCTGCAAAGGCAGCCCAGGTGCCAAGAAGCACTGAACACTCTGCTGAGACTATAACCATGCTGCCTGCAGTGTTCACAAATTATTTACATTCAAGCCCTGTACAAAGAGGGAATTCCTTGGAGCTACCATCTTACCAAGTCACTGAAACCCTTGCTATTGTACATGGACTAAATTCAAAGGCCTGAACCTCACTGTGGAAGAGAGTTTATCTGAATATATATTAAAACCCTGGAACGCTTTGTCAGGCTTTTGCCAAGCCAGGCAATATTACCAGCTTTAATGTAACAGCACTTTTGATCTTGTAACAGCCAGACTGTTGCTGGTACATCTATTATTCCTCCTGGAACAGAACTGTGGCCTGGTGTCACACCTACAATTCACTCTTTGTGCACAGCTGTCTAGAAACAGATGTAAAAGAGAGCTTCTCAGCAGCCTGTACCCCCTCCATCACCTCTCCACTGCCCAATCCAGCACCAATTACAGCTATGGCAAGGAATTCGTATTTTAAACTTCTTGTAAAGGAAACTGGGTGCTGCAGGCAGAAGAATAGGCATGGGGGAAAGACTCCTCTAAACTGGTTCTCCTTTCTTCAACTGGGCACCACACAGGTAGACAGCACCTTGAGGAATCAGAGACAATCCCACAATCAAATGAATCCAATTCCTTTTTTTAGGTCTGTAGCAGACAGCTCCCCATTGTAACAGAGTATCATTACTGACCTTGTTATTCCATTTTCTCACCTATGAAACTAAATGAACTGATAGTGGAGAACGAGCTTTGAAGTCCTGGAAGAGGAAATGCTATTGCAGTGCTGAATAAGGCCAATTCCCTACAACCCACTGGGGTGATACATGCAAAAACCCAGAGGTGCAGAAGAATCAGGCCCTGAAGGAAACTAAAAAGCTCAGACAAAAGATGAAAGAAACTGAACATGGAAAGTGAATACTGCTTTGAAAATTTACTGTGCAGAAATCTTTCCCCAAAGTGACAGAACTGCAGTTACCAATCAGGGACTCTGGGTTCAGGCTGTTAGGCAAAGCCCACACCTCCCAAGAGATCTGACTGCAGGGCTTACTCAAAGCCATCTCACAGGCATCAGCTACAGCAGTATCTTAGAAAGGAAGGGCAGGAGCTGTTAGCTGAGCAGTGGGGAAGAAGTAAACACTGCTTGTTTATTCACAGGTTTTGCTACCCAAACCTGTTGCTTCCGTCAGATGTCACCAGTGATAAGTACCTGTTTAAGAAAAAAACAGGAACAAGAGCAAAACCACCCCCCTGCAGCTAATCCAATTAAGACACAGGATAAAGTTGTAGAGGTTAATCAGATCTGAGCCACTGGGTCTCTCTCTGCTGCTGTTTAGTGACATATCTGGTGAGCAACACCAGCAAGAGGATGGCTATGCAGAAACACCAATGACCCAGCCAGCCCTGAGAGACAACTGCTGCTCCTCCCTTTTCTGCTCCATCAGGCAGAGAATAGAGGAGCACATTGCAGGGCAGCCCCTGGGGAGAGCTGCTGTGCTCAGGGCTTGGTGGTTCCCTTCAGCTTTATCAGGTGCCAGGATGCTGTGACTGATGGGCTGCATTGGACACCCCTCACAGCAAAGACCAGAGCTGTGCCTACAACGTGCTGCCAGGTGGAAACCAGGGGGGAAATTTACTCAGCAAGGAAAAGTTCTGCCCATACAACTGCAGGGAACTCCTCTTACCTTGTGTTTCGTTAGCTGTAGTTCTGTGTAAAAAGGCTGCAGCAGGGCAGGTGGGAGCTGTCCTAGTTCAAGGGGCATCAGCACAGAGACCACCTGGACTGTCACAAACAGCCCCTTCAGCACTGGGAGCCAGACAAAAGCTGAGCTGGGCTTTGCATTGAAGCAGCTCCATCAGAGTCGGTTCAGTGCTGACATGGGAACGTTGCTCCTGTTACATCCAAGGTTTCCTGCCTACTGCCTGGCCTCAAGTCCTGACCTAAAGCTACCCTGCAAAACTGGGCACTCTGGTTTTCCCCAGCTCAAGCCTTCCTGTACAGTCAGATCTGCTCTGCCTCTCTCCCTCTTCCTCCCTCTAGAGCAAAAAAGAAGCCAGCCCTTATTGCTGAGACCAGCATCTGCACCCTGGAACAACCTGTTATCCCACCCCCACACCCCTGGGTGCAGGACACTCAGCATGGAAGGATGGACCTGCTCTGGACAGTGACCTCCTCTTTGGCCCATCAGACAGGGCTCAGGCACAGAAAGGCACATTCAGTGGGGAAAGGAGGAAACTTTTACTATATTCATTTCTTCTGGGCAGGGACTGCATTTGGACCAGAAATTCATTTTCTCTCCTGGACAATACATGCCAGCCTTTCAGGAGGACAGATGGAGCAGGAACTCCAGTGGGATGACAGAAGTGTACTGACAGCAAGAAGATGATGAAATGTTTGTAAGCACCATTCTGACAGTGATGCCAATCTCTCTGGCTGCCAGAAATATTGTTTCAGGCAAATGATTCCTAATCCAGTGACTGTCATCTTCCCTTCTGGAAGGGAACTGGGTCTTTTGATACCACTCTACCATACAAGACTTTTGTTTGTCTCTTTTTGTTTGTTTCTGATAAATTGTTCCTCCTTCTTGGTAAATTCTTTAATATGAGGACAGTGACTGCCACTGTTTTTCAGTTTCTCAAAGGAACTAAAATCTCTAACCCCCAAAATCAGAACTTCTGCCCTTCCTGAAGGAAGTTTTGTCCTTCCTTTATAGATGTGAAGCTTTATAGCAATAATCCATGAAACTTGTCAGGAGAAAAACTACATTTTTGTACTCTGGACTCAAAACACAGAGCATTTCAGACTAAAAATAGCTCCCTTTTTCACTGTCTGCCAGATCTGGAAGGGAGGTGAAAATCCACAGGGACTTCATTTGATGCGTGAAAACCAGAATTCTATAGCAGTGAGTATGCACAGACATTTATTTTAGGTTAATAATAGCTCTGCAATAATACTTAGCTTTGTGGAGAAAACTAGAGCTGGGATAGACCCATGCTGGCTGGTGCTCTGGTACTGAGCACCATGACAACTTGAGCACAACCATCAGAAAGAGAATAAATAATTTTTTTAAAATCTTGTCACATCACAGTTTTCCTGCTTTTAAGATGATTTCTCTTTCAAATTCCAAATACCTGCTCCCATATCAGCAATCATGACAAGTATCTTGGCTAAACTGATAGATCCTAAGAAAGGACAACAGGAATCAGCAGCTTTGCATCTAACAGCACAGAGTTAAACATCCAGTATTAGGAGCTCCCGAGTAACGCAGGAGTGAGGGGACCGCAGGAGGGTTACTTTAGTAATTTGACTAAGGAAGAAGAGGCAGTCATTCCCTCCCTCCGGATCGGTGTCGGATGACAGAGGCTGGATCGTCTATCCGGTGTTGGTAAGTGCATCGCCAGTGGCGATGGAACACAACACCAGGGCACTCGGAAACAGCTCTGCTCTGATGTCAACATCACAGCTGGCACACACAGAGCATCCCCACCGCAGGAGACAGGTCCTGAGCAGGGCTGACTCTTCTCCTGCTAACATCAGAAAAACACCTTGGGGTTCCCACAGAGAAAGAGCTCATTCACCTGCCTCTGAGGAGCCGAGAATGACCTCAGAAAGCCTACAGTCCTCACACTGCAGAGAGCATCTTTCCTTGAATGAACTGCAGCGGCTCAGCGTAATTCAGGCTGATTTAAACTACAAGAAACCATCCAATGCAGCTTTGTGTCAAACCTCCACCCCCACATCAGCTACATAATTAATAAGGATGAAGGAGAACATTATCCCAAGCTGGTATTCGGAGCCTCAGTGATCGGTAAAGCTTGTTATGCGCTGTTCAGCTTTGGAAATCAGCAAAAGGAACATCCTTCACACATTGCACTACATGCTTGGTCATTAAACACAGGCTTATAAACATAAAGTCACTGTTGCTTGCAAGCGTGGAGTATTTTTGCATGATCTTACTTGTTTTGCAGTAGGCACAAAAGTTAATTAGTTTTCACAGTTTTATTACTCCACATGGTCAAATAATGGTGTGGAGCTTCCAGTCAGTTGGAACTGCATAAGGCCCAGAAAATTCTTACTGTGCTTTTCAGGACTGTTCACTAGGGTCATAAATCAGCAGCTGGCAAATGACTTTCTGGCTCTTCTTGTCCACCAGTACCCATAACAAATCAATGCAGCAATGGCAGCTCTCAGCTCACGGAGCACAAGGGGAATAAAGATGGAAAACACTGTTTCAGATACATTAAAGCAATTCTTTGGGAGGAATTTTGGCTATCACTACCCTGGGACAAGCCATCCAGAGCTCTGGTCTTGTTGAAGGGAACTTTGGTTCATTAAGCCCTAGAGGAGACAACAGCAGAATATTTAATATGTCAAAGGCACATCCTGCACACAACACATATGCACAAGACCTGCCCAAACAGTTCCCAGGGCTGGCAAGTCCAAGTGTGATAAAGCAAACTTACAGCTTAACAAAAATTCTTCAGACACTTTATTTAGGTTGGAAAGAAGTTATTCCTCCAGCCAGGGTCTCCAGGCACAGCTCAGAGACCAAGGACAGCAGCAGCAGCAGGACCATCTCCCATGCTTCTCCACAGCAGTCTCCCCAAAAGGGCTTCCTAAATGCACAAATCCATGCAAAAATAAAAATTTCTCCAAGACCTAAATACTATTGTCAAAGGACATATGCTTATGCCTTCCCTGTTGACAGGGAGGAGAACAACCCAGAGCCAGAAATCCAGTGACTGCAGGACTGTGTGCAAAAGCAACTCCTCTGTCAGCAACCAAGAGGGAATAGCTGAGGGAAGAGGCAGCAGTTGTAACGGAAGAAGGAAGGACAATAAACACTTTCATTTTCCTCCCCAGGGCAAAAGACAAGGCTAAAACCCAACATCATTCCATGGAGGCCACTGCCTGCAGTGAGAAAAGATGCTGCAGTCCTAATTCCCATTATTTCTTAGCGTGAGGGTAAATGTGAGAGGAGTGGCAGGAAGACAAGCAGTTGGCTCTGTCTTAGAGCCAAAGGGCAGAACCAAAACCCCACTCTGCTCTCTAAATTCCTTAGGGCACACCCCATTCTGATACCAGCCCTGGCAAAACATACACTTTATGTCAGACACATAAACAATCCAGGACAATTGGCACACTTGTTTTCAAGTGCTTTGCTAAACCAAGTCAGAGCATTCAGGATCAGGTCCTCCAATAGTTTTTGTGACACTTCCAGTTTTTCACCCTCTATAATATTGATCCTTTCTCTGCCAAGAGGAAAACAAGGCTACATCTCACTGGCTGCAGGCTGCCATCAACAAACACTTCCACTACCATTGTACACCACAAACAAGTATGCCACACCAACCAGGGACTCCATCATCACTGGCACCTACTTGTGAAGGATCACTGAGGCAGAGATGTTTCCTCAGGGAACACTGCCCTGAGAAGTGCATCAGACCAGAGGTTTGATGATAGTCACAAACAGCTCTGCCTCCAGCTGTCTCATTCATCTTTCCCTCACACAACTCGGGAGACTCCAGAGTATTTGCTACTTACAAAGTACATGAAGTATCAAAGAACATGAAGAACAGTTCCTAGGGGTAAGATTGATCTTGCTTGTTTAACATCAGTTTCATACATCGTTACTCTTCTCACCAGCAACACAGGGTCACTGCAGGTAGCTGTTCCCAAGCAACAGGAACAGACACTAAGAACACATGAATTCTCTGTCTTGCTAGTGAGGGGTTTTACTTTGAAAGTTGAAAGAATTCAAGGTCCAAGTGAGACTCAGAGGGATCACAAACATTCAGGACTTTCACTACACTTTTCACTAAGAAATGTTGTTTCTAGTGAACTGAATATTCCCTGTGTCACCCTGAGCAGCCAAATCAGGGTTGATGCACCACCCAGGAGACTGGGAGAGGGAAAGAAGGGCTGCAGCTTGAGCAGGCAAACACAACAAGGTTTGGAACACACAAAAATCCAGGGCATTCAGAGATCAGCTTTCCTCAGGAGCCTGTATGTACAATGGTGCAGAAAAACAGCCCATCAGCTGAATCCCATCAACTTTGTCTCATGGTCTGTTGGTACTTAACTGATTTCAAACCAACATAGAGTACAACACCTAGTGAGGACGAAGAAAGAGATCACAGCTTCCTTGGCTGCTGTCAAACACTCCCACTGCTGCATTTAATTTGCAAATGTGCCCCAGTACTTTTGCACTGACTGCAAATACCAGAAAGCAATGGGAACATCATACGTCCTACTGTAGAGGAGAAACATTTGTTTTCCAGGTCTGGTGAGAGTAACTTTAAAAGTCCTGTAAATGTTACAGGCATAAGTGATGATGGTGTAGAAAAGCACCTCCAAACTGTTTCCACTTGCTAAGCAGCTGGCTTGTTCCTCTGGAGACGAGATGATCTCTTCCCCTTCTCTGTATGACAGCACACAGCCACAGAGCACAATGCACCAGCTGATTTGCAAAACACCATCAATCCACTCTGTGTTTATGGCTTTTTCTCCCCTTTCTTTCTAAACACGCAGGCTTAAATGTTTTTATTGCTTCAGTGATTTTCTATGTGCAAGACAGGATTTGAGAACAATGCATTAGCAAGGATCTGTGTGCCCAAATCCCATCCCGCACATTCAGCTGAAACGGCAGAGCAGAGGTTCCAAAGGCCCCCGCGGCAGCTGGGCTCAGGAAGCAGCAGAGACACACGGCTCTGGACACAGCTCAGCATCCCTCTTGGACACTACACTCCAACGTGCTGGCTTCTAGGCTCAGACGTGGAAGGTACACAAATGTGTAATGAGTAGGAAGACAGACTCCTGAGGCTTTTTACAAATCCAGAGACATCAAGCTGCCAGTAACTCATGAGCTGTGTAAGACTGACTCAGCCTCCATGTGTTTTTTGGTGTGTTTGTTATGACTCCTTGAAACATTTCAAGAGATGCCTGCTTTTACTGGCACAAGCTTAAGAATGCTGTGTTTGCTATGCTGCCAATATCTGGTTCATATTGATGGCTTCTACTCCCAACTTTTTGCACTGGTCAAAGTCAACAGTCTGTGTACAGGCTGGTGGGATTGGAGAGAGGACTGTCCAAATAGCCAGGGAAAGGAGGAGTGAGCAGCTGATCATAAACCTTTCACACTGTAGGGAAGGTGTAAATACAATCTCAGAGATCCACATTCAGAGTAAGAGCTGGCTGCTGCTTCGTGCACAGAGGTATTGGAAGATTAAGGAAGAACCTGGGACATTTTTGCTGTTCATCATGCAAGGGGAGGGAAGATCATTAATGACCTCCATGTGGCTTTTTCATGCTGAGCTATCACTCCGGGGTATCGTGGCTAAAAGCCAAATCTGGGTATAAACCTTGAAGTGCTGGGAGATTGCCATCCACTGTAACAACCCTGGGGATGGACACAAGCTAATCCAGACATGGTAGAAGACATTATCCTGCAGAGGGAATAGTCTCTTGGAGATATATTTGCTGCTCAATGCCTAAGTTTCCCTCTTTGACTGAGGGAAGGATAAATTGCCCTTCCCTTTCCCAGGCTGTATTCAAAAAAGCCTCTGGCTGAAGGCAGTGAGGAATTGATAATCGAGAGAGCATCAGCAAACTACTCTCCTTCAGCAAAAACAGATCTCTCCTACCAGCCCCTCCTTCCCTTCAAAGCTATCCACAGGGCAATGAATTTGAACGGATTCTTTTTTTTTTCCCCAACCCCATAACCCAAAGTGGAGGAGTCAAAGGGTTAATGCTGCATGACAAAGGTCAGCCCAGTTTGGGGAGAGAGGAGAAAGGGAAGCATTGTGGCCACAGACAGCAGCTCCCTGCGACCACAACGCCACTTGAGAAATGTAAAGTGATGGTGTTGCTCAGAGAAAAGGCCTGAGAGCCCAGCCTAAATCCCAGGGCTTTATCACTGACAAAAGCCCAGCCCCTTGAGTCATTAATCGTGTGCTCCATGGCTGGATGCCTCAAAGAGCAGCAGATGACACATGTCCAGCTGCTAACGCCAGCCCTCCTCAAGGTAGCGGGGCAGAGGCAGGTGCACTCCCAGTGCCCTCTGCTCGGGACTAATCTATTCTCTCTCCCTGTCCTCTGCCTTTCATCTCCTCCAGCAGCCCACGCTGACAACTGTAAATGAGATTAGACTTCAAGGCGTGGGGCAGATGCAGAACCCCTCTGTGCATTGCCAAGAGACCCAATTGTAGATTTTAAAATGTCTCTCTTCTTTACAATTCACAGCTTGGCAGAGGGGGAGAAGGGGACATATTTCTTGTCACACTCTCAGAAGCGTCTGATATGGCAGACAAGGCAGACGCTGGTTTGGGGCCTGGATGCTAATCTGTTATCACCATGGACAGTCTTCCCACCAGCATCTCTGATTCCCCAGTCACCTTAGCAGATGAAGTAATAAGCTGATGACTATTTCCTAATTGCAGTTCCCATTGCCTCCTATCTGCCACACCACTCCATTTAAATGTGGCCAGATGTACCAATGAACACTAAAAAGGCAGCAAAAGTCCAAAATCCAGGCAAGGACTTGAAAGTTACACACAACCCTGGGCTCAACCCCCCTGCCTATATGCTGCTATCACTGCCATCATTTCCTATGCTTTATATTTCAGTTTGTGCTCCACCTGTTCCCAGTGATCCAAGAAACCAGCAGTGAGACACAAGTTGTTTGTTAGAGAAAGAGATGTTTATTAGAGAAAGAGATGAAATCTTAAGGCATAAAGCACTGCCTACAGCTCCGTGAGACCTGCCTGGAGAGGTCTTGCAGCCACAGCTGGCAGGGAAATTTTTCAAAGTGAAGTATCATGTTTAGCTCAACAGTGCCCCAGTAAATAAACTGGAATTTCTTTTACAGTGTGTGAAATAGCTCTGCCTGCACTAAAGGCTACCCAGAGAAAAGGGAGATTTAACACAAAAGATCATTAAGTTCAAAATAACTCCCCTCCTCAGATACCACCAACCATGATAATAGCTGCCCCAATTTTATGGATTACTCTGCAATTTCAATTGTGCAGGAACCAACCCTGGATTTAAGACAGCTGCAAAGTCAGCATCTTTTAAAGCATATTTGAATGTTTTATGAGACCATGGCGGAGCAGGTTCAGCTGCACCCACTGCTGGTAGTGGCAGCAACTGAACTCTCCCTGGCAAGTGCATGTCTATCTCTACAGCCTTGTTTCTGAGCTCAAGTTTTCCATTAGCTGCCTACACAGGCTGGGTAACTTGGCATCTCTCTGCATTCCCCATAAACTCTGTTCATCTGTTGCCATCACACCCACGTACAAGTCTCAGGGAGGAATCTAGGATTTCTAAAGCAGCTGCAACAAAAACACAGCCTGGATTGACAAGCGATAGGATCAAGGTGTTGAGCCAGTGAGGAGGGTCTTTTTGAAGAGTTTTGTGTGTGTCTATTTAAAACAAGTTTGTTGTCATGGCTACAAACCAGGGTATGGGTAAGAAGAAATAAGAACTCCAAGATGAGGGCTGATAATGCTAATTCACCCTCAAAATCTCAGCAGCCATGGGGATGGGGAAACAGAGAAGATGATACAAGCTCTTGGCATCTAACAAGGTTAAAATCCACCTTCAGAAGGCAGGTCTGTCCCAAGAACAAACACTATTGTCCTAGGTAGCCCCTTTCACCCAGCCCAGCCAAGGGCTGGGTAGCCCTGAGCTGCAGCCATTGCCAAAGCAGGGGCACTGGGAACACGGAGGCAAAGAACTGCACCCGAGGCCCTAGGGAGGACATAGCAAAGCAGGAACAGTCCCTCAGGACACTCATCTGCAGACTCACTCTCCAACCATCAGGCAACTCGGCTCCAGCAAGGACTGGGAGATGTTCTCATGTCTGAGTACAAGGCAATTAACAGATCTTATTAGCACAGTGAAGCACAAAATCGTCAGCAGCTGCTTCTGGGATTGCTGCATTTTCAACTTTACCAGAAGATTAACAAAAAAATGGGGCTTTGGTCACTGAAGAACAAATGAAGAAAACCCCAAGTGATTGCAGAGGGATGAAGAGAGCCTGCTCTGCTCAGAGCTCAGATTCTTCATGGAGACAGCACAGAGCACGCAGTGATGGTGCAGGCTCTGCAGAAGGCAGCAGATGCGGAGCTAATGTGTGTGTGGGGGTGGAGGGTGTTTATGAGCACAATAAATAAATGTATGAATCCCTATAAAAGTTCCCATATAAAAGTGAGTTAGAGCTGCCCGAGGGCCATGGCCTCATAATAAAAACCACATCTTGCAAGCACAGTATGAGGCAGCAGCTGAACTGTAACTACCTGGCTGCAGCACTGAAGAGCTGTGAGTCTGCCTATTCCCAAACTCTTGGGTGAAGTGCTGAACCCACTCAATTGAGGAGGAATTTTGGTACTTGCTTCAGTGTAGTCAGGATTTTGCACTGGGAGGGGCTTTTTTGAACCTCAAAGCATAGGAAGCAGTTCTGGGTCTGACTTTTTGTCGAATTTAAGTTCCTTTACTTCTTAAATATGCAAGTGGCTGAAGATCTTGGCTTGAGTCACTGACAGTTCCTGGTGTGACAGATTAGAGCTGGATCAAAACAAATAAAAAATTCCTCCAGAAAATATGGTCAGTCACTCCTCTCTCCTAAAATAACCAAGCAAAAGCACTGTTTTATGGCTGAGCAGCAATTTCTCCATCAAGAAGTTTTGAATTTTTAATTTAAGCTGGGGGGGGGGGGGAATCATAAAAAAACCAAACCCCTTAAATTTTGTATGTCTAAACAGAAACCCACTGCTTTTTTTTTGTCAGTAAACTTAAATAAAAGTTTTAAAAATTTCTCCTCAAAGAAAAAACAAACAAACAAACATTAATAATAATTTATTTCCCTTCTCAAAGGCTGTGTGTTTGTGCACTGACCTCTCCTTCCCAGTTTTCTGGGATGATGGAGTATAATAGCAACAAGGCACTTGCAGACTACCAGCCAGCAAATTCCCAACTACTCTTGACACTTTCTCCAGAGCCTTTTCTTGCTCTCCTGGGAACTGGTAAGTGAAGAGGTCCACGTGTCTCAGCTGAGAGGGTGGCTCTCAGACCCCAGTCCCAGCCCATGAGTCACGAACGCATGTGCACCCTGGGCCACCCATTCCCACTCCATGTACACACACAGCCAGGTCCTGACTGCCAGGGAGAGCTGCAACTGTCCCCAGTGTCAACACACAGGCTTTCTCCAGTTATTAAGACTGTCTTCATGTTTCACATGGATGCCAATCAGAGCTAAACAAAGTCCTCCCCTCTCCTCATAGCACATTGCTGCAGGGAAACAGCAACCTTGCTCCATGACAAACAGCATCCTGCAATTCACTGCAGGACTAATTGCATTGCTTTGCTGATACAATGCTCCAGGAAGACGTCAGCTTTGCCCACAGGCAATGAGGACATTATTGATTTATTCAGGACTTACGTGTAGTTGTCACAGGTTGCATTCTCTTTGATAATAAGGCCTTACAGACTAGGTTTAAAATTCAGCTGCAGCCCTAATTGAAACATAGCTAATTATTGAAGGTCTGCCTTTACAGCCCATTGTTACTGGTCTAATGTTCTGTACATCCAACAGCCAAACTCTCCCTTCCCTTAAAAAGAAAAAAAAAAAAGAAGGAAAAAAATCCCATCTACTATTCAAGCAAGTCCAATGGGAAATTACAGATTCCTCTCTTTGAGCTCGAGGTAGCTACCAGCCAACAGCCCCGTCCCACAAGGACTCAATGACTTCAAAGGATGCTTGTAGAAAGGACTCCAAATTAGGGCCAGTGTTGGAGACAGGAGAATTCAAAGTGGCTGGAACAAACATTCAGCCCAGACCACAAGCAATTTATTGTGCATCCACTTTTTCAGTGGCAGCATCCCCTCTGAGCCCCAGCAAATTCAAACACACCACACGATTTAGGTGTGATCAACAATGGTAATACCCAGCTCCCAACTGCCAGCTGACTGTGCCCCAGCCAACTCGCTGCAGTCCAGACACGTGGATTAGCAGTTGGTCACGGCTAACTGGGTATAAATGAGCACTCATCAGAACAGGCAGCCCCAGTTAATAGCTGAATGATAACAGGACCCCCAGGGTACCAAGGACATCCTTTCGCAGGCTGTGCCGCAGCTTTTGGCTTTGTAGTTCAGCCAGACACAGAGGCAAGATTATCGCCTCATAAAGCAGGGATGAAATCCCATCCGAACTTTATTGCCAGGATGATGCCAGAGAGCGTCAGAGCAAGCTCCCTTACAGAAGGTGACATTTACATGCACACACAATAGCACAAAAGTTTATGACATCAAGAGAGTGCTGCAGTTTAGAAGCAAATCAACCCTAGAAAAATCCTTCTGTTTATAGCTGCTACACATTTCAGCCCGGCAGATGGACAGGATACCACAAAGCAAACGTGGCAGTTAAAGCAGCTAAAAGCACGATTTATAAACTAGAACCCACAACCCAAAATCTCAGCAGCTATAGTTTGGAGCTCTTCAGAGCTGTGCTGCCTTCAGCCAGCTACAGATCTGACCCAAGGCATTTACCTGACACAACCACAGTCTCTGGTACAGAAGCAGATTTGCTAATCCTGTGCAAGTTTAGAGCAGCAGGTCCTGCCTGGATGATGTAACCCTGCAGAAGTCAGTTTAGCAGCTGGGGAGCCATCTCAAAGAACATAGTGCTGGTTTTACAGGTCTTAGTCTGCCTGCCTGAAAGAGCAGAGGAGCCTTTAATCCACAAGCAAGGTCAGCACAAGTGGCAGCAGAGCACCTGCTGCAGCACCTTGGCCCAGCCCCTGTGCTGCCAGGGCTGGGCTCACTGCTGTCCCTGGCTGCTCTGAAGAGGAACTGAGAGAAAGGCCCAAAGCAGCCGTGATAATAATGACTTGCACACCAGCATCCTGGGAACTGGGAGCATGCAGCACGTTACTCCTAGGCTGTATTTTAAATGCAGGGAAAAGCCAGTGCTGAGGAAATTACCCAGAGGTTAGGCTCTTTGCTCACGAGACAGAGAGAATATATCAGTTGTTCACATACCTGATCAAATAGGGCTTTCCAGTGCTGAGAGGCAGCATAAGGGAGGAAAAAGAATAAAAAGAAGGTATAAGAGCAACGACCTTAACATGCAGTAAACTGTAGAAGTATATTCTAGCAAATAATCAAATGATTTAATGCCATTTCCAACATCCTTCTTCATCCCAGAATCACCTACCCTTCCGGAGGAGGAGGCAGGGGAATCTACCAAAGACAGGGAGAACAGTTTTCATTTACAAATCCAAATTAGGATGAACTCAAAACATTCACATGTTAATTCTGTTTTCTCCCACTTTGTCTATTTGCAGGCAAGCTAGGAAAAAGGGGGTTTTTACTTACAGAGATCAAAAAAGCTCTGCATCTATTGATGGAAAGGACAAATCAGCAATGTTTTTCCAGATCACTTTCTGAGATCCTGTGGCCCGACACTGACCCATCAATTGCTTTGCTGGGTTGTCAGAGCCCTGTCTACTGCCTGCTCCTGACTCTGGCTTTCTGCAGGCTTTTTGAGAACCCATCGGTTCTCTGAACCTCACATGTCCATATCTGGAAACCAGGTAATTCCTCTTGTGCAAGGTGGGAGAAGGCAAGGCTGGAGAGAGCCCACTGCAAGGATTTACCCCACATCTTTTGTTCTATCAGATCTGCCTTAAAAATGCTGTATAGGAGGAAGCTGCACTTCAATGTTCTTGTCCATAAGTCCTTGTCACTTGGAAACAGAAAAAATAAGCTGGAAACTGGCTCTGATTTATGCTTTGTGGAGAGACTGACGTCAACTCACCTCCCTGACCCAGACTTGCTGCCTCACTGTCCCACAAAACAGAGGAAATTCCTAATGGATTGCTTAAGGCTCTCATCTATCCTGGATTTAGGGGCCAGTTGAGAAGACAGACAACTTCCATGGGGCAGCAATGGGGTAGCCACTGGCTTAGGATCCCCAGAAACTTTTGCACATTTGCACATTTCCAGTTCTGTTCTCTGAAATGCTGTTCAGAACATCTTTTTTCTGCCTCACTCACCTTCCCAGAAAAAAAAACCAAACAACAAGACTAAAATACCTAAATAAGTAAAACAACAAATATTAGACTCTTAGAAGCAAATCTCCCCACGGTGCTATTAGCAAAAGCAGAAATCTGGTGAGTCTTATCTAGTCCTGGAAGAACATTTCCTTTCACATGGTAGGCAAATCTAAAGCAGAATTGACTGGAGAGACAGAGGGGTATCAGGCCACTGAATTCCTTTTCATTAGTTAAGTTGTTGGCTCCCCTCCTCCCCATGTCTCTCTCCATTTATAAGCTCCCATTTATCATCATAAATCAGCCCAGCACTTTAAACACAACACTTTGGGACTGCCTGAATCCTGGCTTTATGGAATGCTGCTCTGAGAGCTACAATGACATCACAGCTGAGCTGTTACACCCTGCCAAGGCTGTGACAGCCAAACCTCCACTGTGTTATATTTTTGTGGTTAATAACACATAAAGAACTGACCTTGTGTCAGTTCTTGCTGGCCAAGCCAGAGAGCTTCCATCAGGCTTTCAGATGTAATAGCAACAACACAAAATCAACTCCCAGTTAGGTCTCGGGGGGCACAGAGTAGCACAGAGCAGGTAAAATTTTCAGAGATGATGCTCTGTAGCCTGCTTGTTTCAGCAGGAAATCTTGGCAGAGTAGAAGGAGGGCATTTACACCACTTCCTGCTTTTCTGACTTGCAGATGATACATGATACCTCAGGCTTCTGTCACATTGTCTATTGCCAGGTCTCAGCAGCTTCCCATAACCAGTGCAGCTGCAGGCTTTAGTTTTGTTGATTATAGAAAACAAGGTACCAGAGTCAAATAACAATGCAAGTAATGGCGAGACACTGCAAGCTGGATCTGACCCAAGCTGTCTTACCTCAAGGTCAAGCAGCAAGGCAGCAGTGGAACTGGGATGAGAATCTAGACTTCATCAGGGACAGCTCCTGTCCCAGGAGCCCAATCCTGCCAGGCACTCAGCATTTCAGCATCTCCTGGGCCCCCTGGCAGGATTGAATTGCTAATGGCTGTGTCTGTGCAGAGGCTGGGGCAACTCCAAAGGGCCCACGTGTATCACAACAGGAAATCTTTCTTGTAGCACAAAATTGTCAGAGAAGAAAAGGTCACAGTCTGATGTAAGCAAGCCCTGAGATTTGGAAACTTGGACTGTGAAAGCTCCTGGAAAGCCCCCCTTTCCAAGTCAAAGCTACACACGCCCCTGAGTCAGGCATCTCCTCTTAGGACTGTCTGGCAGTGTTGTAACAGAGGTCGAACTGCATCACACGCTCTCTCCTGACTGCACTGTGCTCAGGAATACAGACTGGGGAATGCAGCTCCAGCAAGCAACTGCACTTCCTCCGCTACCCTCTGGGAGGAAAATCCAACAGCAACTGAACTCTAGGTGATTCAGAAGGAAGGGCTGGGGTGAAGAGCAGGCTCTGTCCTTAAGCATGCCTGGGTGGCTTCGTCCAGCAGCATCAAAAAGGTAGAGAGAGGGTCGAGGGGATTGCAGGAGGTTCAGCTCCCAAGCGTCCCTTTCTTAGTGGTGCAAGACCCGAGCCAGAGCCAGCTTCAGAAAGACATTTAGTATCTGCTTTATGTCTGACAGGCTGGAACAGACCCTGCACTTACCGCTGCAGACTGAGCAGACACTTTGCAGTCCTCATCCCAGCCGAGTTTGCTGGGAAGGAGCAGTCCTGGGACGCACCAGGAATGCAGGATCCCTGACGTTCACTCCCTCCCAGACAGGTGCACGGCGAGCTCCTGCCTCCGGGTCCGGCAGAGGCAGAGCAATTGCCTCAGCTCTGCAGGCACTGCCGCTCAGCACGGCAGGAGCAGGTCCGGGGTGCAGGACCCCTCCGCTCCTTCTGGGCTGGGTGAGCAGAGAGCCGGTGCCAAGTTATCCCCCCTCACGTGCCATCTGAGCTCGGGGGGTGTGGAGAAGCCACCAGCCCCGTCGAGCCGAGGAGAAAACTTACTCGACTGTTTGCTCGGGGGCTGGGAGACGGAGCAGCTCCCGAGAGCGGGAGCATTTCACATCCGTCACCCTCCGGGTGGCTGTGACTCTGGAGAAGCTCTCCGTCCCTTGGCAGCCCCTCGAGCCAAGGCGCCAGCCCCTGTCCAGGCTCCAGGGTCGCGTCCGTGCGCCGTCCGCTGCCCCTGCCCGGCCAGCCGCCACCCGCCGGCATCTCCGCACCGGACCCAGCGGGGCACCCAGCGAGTCTGTCCGGGCCGCCGGGGCTTGGAGGGACGGGAGCTGCGGCCCCGGGGACGGAGCCAGCCCGGCGGCTGCTGGAGCCCGCAGACACCCAGCGGCGGGAGGCGCGTAGGGCGGCGGGAGGGCGGCGGGGACGGCGGCTTTCCCTGGTCCCGCAGGGTCACCGGCCCCGCTCCGGTGCCCATCCCGGGCTTCAGCTATGAATAGCTTGAGCCGATTATCCCGGCCCGGGGGAGAGGGGGGAAGATACCGAGCAAAGGAAACTTACATCCTCTGCGGCCATAGGTAGGACATCCTCGGAGTCCAGCACCTCGATTTCTTCCGCCTCCGAGCTGGCAGCCACAGCAGGGGAAGAGCTGGCGTGAGGCTCCGGCAGCCTGTCTCCCATGCTTGGAAACGGTCCCCCTCCAGCCCCCGCCCCCCTTCTCCCTAGATCCTTAAAGAAATTAAACCTAGCTGCTGGTTGGCAAACTTTCAAGCGCAGCCGAGCCTGCCTTCATGACTCCCGCAGCCGGGAGGGGAGGAAATCCTCCATCCACGGAGCATCCAATTAGCGCGGGCAGCGCCGGCGGGCGGCATCCCGGCGGCCGCGCTCCGGCCGGGGCAGTGACCCCTCCCCGCCTCCCGCCCCTGCGGCCGGGCGGTGCCCCCGGCCCGGGCACGGCCGGCGCCTCCCCCGAGCCATCGCCCGGGGACGGGGGGTCCGCCCTTCCCAGCGCGGGGGGAGCCCCGGGGGCTCTCGGAGGCAGAGCACGGACCTGCGGCACGTCCGAGGATGCGGGCTGGGCGGCGGCGGGGGGAGCAGCGCCGGGTGGCCCCGGCCCACGGCCGGCACCGCCTCCCACGGGGCGACCCGCGGAGGCTCGGCCGTGGCCGGCAGCGGGCAGCCCCTGCGGCGGGGCCCGGCCGGTGCCAGCCCTGCCCTCCTGCCCGCGGACAGGTGAGCAGACGTGCCGCTTCATCGGGGCTCTCTGCAGCCGACTTTTCCGTCCGAGTCTCACCGTGAGGGGCTGCTGTGGGGTTGTACATCTTTTACCATAAATATTTGTTCCTGTATGTCAGGACAGGCAACTTAACCATCTGGAGCCTGGATTAGGAACTTGAGGAATGCCTTGACTGCCGGCAAAAATCCAGCAGTTTTAGCTTCTTCCAATCAAGGACAGAAATAGCAGGTTGGCAAGGGGGAAGGGCGAGCAGAGCCAGGCTGATCCACATGGTGCCAGTGCCTCTGCTTTCTGCTAAAAGCCAGACAGAGCACAGTCAGAGCAGAGTCCAGCACCGCAGGCCCTGTTTTCTTGATGGAAAGGTCAAGTACCACCACCTCAGCCACGAGTACAGAACCAAGCTGGAAGTTCCTCTTTTCTCTACAATCTGTTTAAAAATCAACTAACCACAAAAACAAAAAGCAAACCAAAACCAACTAGAATACCTCTGGAAAAGGAGTAGGATCTTCCATCCTGCAGAAGCAGAGCATACAGCAGAGAAGTAAAACCAGGACCCTTGGACCTGAACAGAACTTTTCTAGCTGAGGATTCAGGTAGCAAAATGACAACAAAATAAAAGCTTTTCTGAGGTCTTCAGTGCAACTGATGAACAGGAGGGATTCTTCCCCTTAATGACATCAGTGAAACAGAGCAGACCTTCTGCACATTCAAAGGCAATTCCTTGAGCCATTTCTTGCTGGTCTAGAGCCTGTCCAGCCTGCTCTCCTGAAGCATAAGAGCAGGACACCAAATCCAGCCCTTCTGAGAAGCACTAACCCACTTCACTCATACAACACCACTCCTGCCAAAATATTCCAGGCACTAAACAGCGATTATACAAACAATCTCTTTTTGATTGAAAAACTAAACCTCATCAAAACTTCAAAACAGATGGATAAGCAAAAATATGCTATGCCAACAGAAAGAAACAGCAGTCATTTAAAGATGTCTGTAGGGAGGAGGGAAGCGAGTTTTTAGAGTAAAGAGAGCATAAATGAGTTGAATTTCAGGGGTAACAGGTTCCACTCAGCTGGGGACTGTATCATCTCTGATTCCAGATGCTAGTGGGAAAATGCCAACTGTGAAGTCTAACATGAATGCAATTCACAACAGGGAGAACCCCCAAAACTCCTTACCTTAACACCAAACTCCCACTAAATTGGGAAATTGCTGCAAAATTACAAGTTCATTTTTCTCCTCTAAGGACTGTTTTTCACTAGTGGTAATGATATTTTGTTGGGGTTTTTTTTTCAGGAAAATATCTCTGCACATTGCACATATGAGCTACTGCCGTGCTATAATTGTCACAGAAAGGAAATTAACAGTATTCTAATGAGGAGTTTTGTTACAGACAAATTATCATCTTGCAAGTGTGTGAGAGTCTCCTAATTTAGAATGTCATTTCTCCCCACTGCATACCCTAGTGACTCTACCTTGGAAGACAGTAATTGCTAGATAAATTGGGAGGTTTGTAGGCCCCCCCAGAGCAGATGCAGGCAGAAGGAAGGGCTTCAGAAGAAGTGCAGACAGAAAGGACTTGAGATAATAAACTCCAGTCCTTGGTCATATAGGCAACTTTTTTATTCTAAATACTGCAAACAAAGTGTAGATGTACATCCTCCCTGCATTGGAAACTGCTCAAAAGGTCACCTCATGAAAATGCAATAAACCCACCTCAAAGTATGGATCCAGCCAACATCTGTTAGCTAAGCCCTCTGGATCAAATCTGAACAGTTTGTTCACCAGTCCTTTCTCTACCCAAAGTAGCCCCAGAGGGCTTTTACAAAACTTCCCAATTCTGACAACTGGGACTATGTGGATAAACCTACCCAGCTTGATTTCCCTATCAGAGCTCAGCCAGCTGGCCAGACTTGGGAGGTAACTTCAGAAGGAAAATGCAGCATTTTGGATCAAAACCCCAAAATGCTGCACACAAACACAACCTTAGGAGGGAATTCAATAGCACATACACAGCTAGGACTGGATCAGACCTGTCAGATTAACCCCTTCAGACCCATGAAAACAGCTAAAAACCTCTAAGGATCACAGATGGTTTGAGACAGGGGCTTAAACTCAAGTCCAAAAGGTAACAATGGCAAAGAACTCTAAAAAGCATCATATTCATTGTGCTGGGACAACACAAGTTTACCTTTCAGAACTAATATGAATTAGACTACATGTGCTACCATTTGGCTTCCCCCTGACTCACGCGTACTCTCCCTCCTGAAGTGAAGGGATAGTGGGGAAAAAATAGTCCAACCTCTTCTGTGATTTCTAACTTGTGTTGAAAGACCATTCTCCTGAGCCTCCCTACTCCATGTTGTACTTAGAACTTTCCAAGTCCAGCACTGAAAAAGCATGCTAGTCTTTCCACCTGCAGCCCTCTTCTGCCACAGTAACTATTACTGGTTGCAGCTGGCTCAAATTGTCTTTTTGGTTTTAGTTAAAGAAATAATTAAATCTGCCATTAACCCTTTTTGGGACAGTTATCTTAAAAGGGAGCTCTCCTATCAGGTCAGCCTTGTGGTATTTTAAGATGTGTTTGCTTGTTTTAAGCTGTTCACCTACTGGGATCACAGCACAGGTTCATTCCTAAACAAAAGAATTGTTTAAAATGGAGACCAATTAGTAACTCAAGGGTAATTTCCAACATAAAATCAAGTCTTGCTTACTATTAATCCTGAACTGACAAGCTTTCAGACAAGAGGTCAAAGCTGAGGGGTGAAGGATCTGTCTCCAAGGAAGATGAATCAATGTCTTTGTCCTCTAAGTGACTTTGTCCTTTAAGTGACCATGGTCAGGCAATTCATGCATCAGACTGAGCTGGAAGAAATTGAGTCTGGTTGTAGTAAATACAATGAAAGAAGTTGTTAGAAAACTGACAGCACCAGAAGAAAGAAAACAAATCACGGTCGAGAGTAAGTGGACTGGGGTGCTGCTCCTTCTTCCCAGCACTTAATTGCAATAGCTAACTTTTGGACATTCTTCATGATATACTCCATAAGAATTTCCCCTTACGGTAACCGTAATCCTCCCAGGATCCAGGAGGGCTTGGCCAGTGGCACCGGCGCTCCCTCAGAGAACACCGCCTGGATCTGGATACCAAGACTTGTGTGCTCTTCCCTAAGAAAACTCCTGTCCCAAAACACTGTGGAAGGCCTGGTTTATATAAGCAGGCACGGATCCGCTCCGTCCCTCACCTGCGCTGTCCGCCTCGGGCCGTGAGGGCGAGCGGGCAGCGCCTGAGGGCGGGGGCGCTTCCCTCAGGGGGGCGGCGGAACCCGCTCCCGCCGGGCCGGGCTGACGGGGCCGTTCCATGCAGGAACAGCCACTCTCACCGGTCCCGGGCTGACGGGGCCGTTCCACACGGGAACAGCCGCTCTCACCGGTCCCGGGCTGACGGGGCCGTTCCATGCAGGAACAGCCGCTCCCGCCGGGCCGGGCTGACGGGGCCGTTCCATGCAGGAACAGCCGCTCTCACCGGGCCGGGCTGACGGGGCCGTTCCATGCAGGATCCCCCGCTCTCACCGGTCCCGGGCTGACGGGGCCGTTCCATGCAGGAACAGCCGCTCTCACCGGGCCGGGCTGACGGGGCCGTTCCATGCAGGAACAGCCGCTCTCACCGGGCCGGGCTGACGGGGCCGTTCCATGCAGGATCCCCCGCTCTCACCGGTCCCGGGCTGACGGGGCCGTTCCATGCAGGAACAGCCGCTCTCACCGGTCCCGGGCTGACGGGGCCGTTCCATGCAGGAACAGCCGCTCTCACCGGGCCGGGCTGGCGGGGCCGTTTCCCGCTCCCGCCGGTCCCGGGCTCAGCGCGGCCCCGTGAGCTCGGCGGCAGCGCCCCCTGGCGGCCGCTCCCGGGCGGGCCGGGGTCCCTCGGGGGATTCCCTCGGGAGCATCCCGGGGCTCCTCAGAGCTCCCCGGAACGCCGCACTGCTGGAGCCAGTTTAATCAACACGAAAATATTCACCAAGTCACTGCCCACAGCTTCCTAAACCCCGCTGAATTATTTGGTCTTTTCTCCCAGCCTTTGACCTTAACAGTAAATACAAAATTCATGGTTGACTATTTGCATTTCAGCTTTGAAGTATCATAGAAGGCACTTTGGTCTGATATAAATCAGAAATAAACTTCTAATGGAGGCATGAGAGAAACGGTACTGCCAAGATATGTAACCTCCAGCAAGTGAGGGCACCGGCAGCATTCATTCACACAAAGGACCAAGTTTTGTTAAACTCCACCTTTGGGGACACAGGAAGGTAAAGAAAAAGAAAAAAACCACAGACACAGTACACAGTTATTTTATTGAAATACTTGAAAAGGCCAGCAATGGAAAAATAGGTTTGTCATGAGGAATTTAATGTTTGGTTTACTTGATTGTTAAAAAAGCTGTGTCTATAGGTAATTCTAGCCCATTACAGAATGTACTGTGATCCATGCAACTTATATACTACAGTAGAATAGGCACTGTGTACTATTGTAGTTTTCTCTTATACACAGCTTTCAATGAGTATGACTGACAGATGTGAGAAATTAAACTGCAACTTTCCAAATTATAACCGTTTGTAACATACAAAATTTGCTTGTCTGATTCATGAGGGTTATAAAACACAACATAGTGAAAAATGAAAAACACGTGTTACACACAGCGTATGAAGTTGATCTGGCAGTTTTCAAAGTTTGCTTTTTTCCTTTTAAAAGAAAGACCAGACTCTAAATATGGCACTGGTCATGTAAAATACAAAATCAATGGCCAGAACAGCAAAGGTGACTCTTTCCTGAAATACATGATTGGAGGGGCAAATTTGTTCATCAGTTAAAAATATGAATGAAAATCACAAATTCTGACTGGTATAGCTTATAGTCCAAAAAGATAAAGTCACTTCAGATGAGTGTGAAATAAATAAGCAATCTTTGAGGAAGTATGATCCTTGAGTTGAGTCTACTCTACTGAAAATGTATTTCACCTATACACTAGAATGTCACCATGGTGAACATCTAAGAACAGTATTTTGAATAGGTTTTTGGGAAGCAATGTCTTACTTGCTTTAATATGTACAGGTTATTTACAACAAATTCCCTTTTGGCCTCACAGGTTAAGCCATTTTAGCTGTCTGTTAAGATGCAATTCCTTTTTTTCCACACATTATGCAACACTGTAATTAGAGCTATAATTTAAAATAATCTTATGCATGAATTACAAATATTAATAAAGTAACTCTGCATATATAAATATTTCTAGCAGAATTTAAAGCATTCAGAATGTACATAAAAGTGGTTTTTTTATTTATTTATTTGGTAGGGCCAGATGTGCTTCTTCTCAGATCATCGCTGCTTTAGTAGTGCTTTGTACATGGCAAAACCCAAAACTGCAAACACAGTAGCACCAAAACTTGCTCGGAGCCAGAACGTTGAGCTCTTGAGGTCTGCTTGTGTCACATGCCTGAAATTTAACACACATACAAAACCAGGTTAATCCCTTGACAGCAACTCCAGACAGCTCCTGCTAAACTACTCTGCTTTTGGAAATTCATCACTACACTTGTCACAGGCAAACAGTTCACAATTCAGCCTTACGAGCCCTTTAGAATCATTTTGCTTTTCTTAAAGCTCAGGATTTGATCTGCAACCCTGACCACATCCCATCTCCCTGAAGTCAGAGCGCTCGCTGAGGAGAAATGCTGAGGAGAAATGCGGGAGCAGATCATTACTCATGGATGTGGGAGGGCAGGGAGTCTCCTTTGAGAGTACCAGCAAGCATCCAGGAAAGGAAAACAAAAATAGCTACAAATAATTAATAATTCATAGTGAGAACAACTCTGTCCAGCAAAATCCTTTCTTCCCCCTTTCTTTTCTAAATGTTCAATTTAATATTTCTGCTTTTCCATGAAAAACTTCCCAGTCCAGTTGAATGTTTACTTATTCTACCCCCCCCAAAAAAGTTTATTGACAAGTAGCAAGTAATATTTTTCCAAAAGCTATAATCACACCATTTTTAAATCCCTTTCTTCCCAGTAGTCACAAGAAGAGCAACAGAAACAGTCATCCAACACCAAGCTGAAAGCTGAGAGAGAGTGCGAGTGAAACAAGCAGTGACTATGGCACCAACAGAAAAAGACAGTATGGAGTGACTGTATGACAGAAGCCACATCTCACATGACAGTGGAGACAGGCAATGACCCAACTCTCCCAAATATTGCAAGAAGTCTGTGAACATGCTCAGTTTAACACCCTCGACAGCAGTCTGAAGTATGACAGCTTACCAGAAAGCAGGAGCTACCACTTAAAACAAGTTATCATAAATGACATAATTCAAGGCACAGGAAGTTCCTAAACAATAGTAAAGTTGATTTTTTTGTTTGTTTGTTTTAGAGATAGAACTTAGGACAGAACTTCACTAGCCTACGTATTTTAGCTTGTGTTGATCACCATGGGTTACTCAGTGAAGCTGCAGGAAGGTTAAGTAAAGGAGCACAGAGATCCTAAGCACACACAGGAGTTCAGAGAGTGAAAACTGCAGAGCTGTAGCTCAGAAGCTGTTTAATAGAGCAGGAATTGCTACTTGCTATCAAAACACACCAAACCAGCTTTGGATATGCTTTAGTAGACATTTGCAGGAGCCATATCAGCCAGATAGTTAATCAGAGTTCTGCCATACCACATGCTGAAGAACAGGCTCTTTGATGCACACACAGCTGCTCTTTAGTCTAAAAAAAAATCCTGATCTTATTTAATAATGTCTTGCTGGGTTATAAAACAGACCAAATCCAAGAATTCCTGCAAGCATTAGTTTTTCTACAGCTAGTTTTGACAAAGTCTCTGCACACTGGATGTCAAGTGGCTTGCTGAGGGGAAGAAAGGGAAAAGGCAATGGCAAGATCACCTGGGTTTGGCTGTTGTTACCTGTCTTCAGGCAAACGTGGACCAAGGGATGACTCCATGAAGATGGAATCTTCAACAGAGTGGACGGCGTGCACCTGCTGCATAATCCTGCTCTCCTCGTCTGCTAACAGCATGGCCCCCACCTCAGCTAGGTAGGCTCTTAACCTTTTCACACACATGCACAGTGCAGTTCATTGCATGGCTCCACAACAGCAATCCTCTCAAATCAAAAAGCCCAGAGAATTTCTGATTTACAGCCACCTAGCCCCTGATTCTTGTGCAGTTGTTAAAAACTTAGTGCTTGGGGAAAACCAGAAATGAATTGAGTTTGTGCTTTAATAAGCAAAGTAAAATGTATGATTTCATGTAGCTAAATACCATTGCTTTGAGGACAAAGAAACCTGTTTAAGAAACTGGATTTCTCTTCCCACTCCATCTCCACAGCCTCAACTTCCATGTGTGCCCCAGGACACTACAACACCCCTGCAGCATATGCACATCAGCTGTAAAACTGATGAGATCCCACTACTGTTGAGAACACAGAGATTCTATTTGATCATTACAGTAGTAGTCTGGGGTCATTTCTTAGTAAAAGGCTGTAAAATCCTTGTCTTCAGATCAGTAAATTATAAAACTAATCTGAGTATGCAAAATGAATCACTTGTAGGTAACATGATTTTACTAGATTACATGACAAGCTCTGTTGGATAGTACACAGTGCCTATTCTACTGTTGGATGAGTATTTGTGTAACTAACAAGTCTCCAGTTTAATTTGGTTAATTCAAATGCCCAACTATTTTAAAACCCCATCCCTTTGAATATGTAAATCAATGTTTAAATTGCAAATTAATGCTTTTGCATTGCCTCATAAAGCACTATCTCTCACATCTAGATTTTCTGATTCCTATCTATAATTTGCCTTATTTGCACATGTCCATATTTAATAGTATGCAATGAACTTGCTGAGCACGATTCATCCTTCTAAAAACAATTAATAAGTTCTCAGCCATGATAAAATCCTCTTGTAATGTCTAAAGGGAGACTAAATTGGCTTTGATCCCTTTTCTAAGCCTAACAATAGCAGACTCTTTCATTTAAATAAGGAACTAATTTGAGACAGGGACTTGTTTTACAACCTCAAGGAAATCTACTCTGAATGTCTCAGCCTGAAAATCCAAAGTTCAAAATGCTTACTGGAATTCGGAACATTATGGATGTCTAACTGCTTTACAACTTCATAAATGTCCAATTTTTCTTCTTTCAATGTTCCTTATGCTGTCCTAAAATCCATTTTTACAACTTTAATCTCTAATATTATTTAGCTGCCATTAAAAGAACAAAAAAAATCTGAGATAATAAAAAAGGATCAGTATTTGTTTCTAGTGCAGGTTCTTTGACATGAAGGTGGCTATAATGCACGAAGACCTTTTTCAATACACACTGAAAAATTCTACCTTTTCAAAAAATTTGAAAGGTAATTCTAATTACCTAAGACTCTAATTTTATTTCAGTCTAGTTGTGCTTATGAAACTAATTTTCACCAGTGGTGGCAATTACTACTGCCTTGTTAGTATGAATTAGAGAAAATACTCTTTCCAAAGGTAAAACATCTAAATAGATGTGCACTTACACATAGAGAGAGTAGTAGTCAGGACTCCATAAATAAGCTGTATTTGAAACTCTTGCTTATTAATAATAAAAATGATGTTTCAAACTTTCCAGATGGGCTGCTGTGTGTACTTAATTATACAATCAGTTCCACAAATATATGAAAGTCTAGAAATTTTGCCTTTGGCACAAAATTCAGATTTTAATGCACATTTTGGGAAAAAAAAGAAAAAAAAGGCATATTTTTATTCAACCTATCCTTAATAGTGAGTCAAGTACCTTGTCACTTGTTGAATAAGATCTTTAAAATCTGAACACCTTTTTTTTTCCCAGACTTTAACAACTCCCAAGAAATTTGTCACATGCACTTGCTAAGAAGTTAACTGAGCATGCCTGCCATGGGTACACACAGAAAACTGCTGAGTTACAGGCTGATGCTGACACTTTTCCCTAGGTCAGCAGCAGAGTAATTCCCAGGTCTGGGAAGGTTTATCCTTAAATACAGAAGTTCAAAAACATTCCTAGAGTAACTTCCAAAGCATTTTAAAAGCACAGTGCTGAGGCCAAAAGGCTGCTCACATGGCTACTCACAACAGAACTCGAAGCAAGTTCATGCAGCAGCCTTTTCTGACAAAGGCTCTTAGCATTAAATATAAGCAACTGAATTCCAAAAGCATCACATAACCTGCACGAGCTGCTGCAGCTTCCCTTCAGGCACATATTTTCCTAGGATGCAAACTAAGTCTAGCAGTTAGAATTTTCCCCATGCATTAGTCATCTAAAATGTGAAAAGCTCCAAATGCATTTTTTTTTATCCCCAAAACCTAAAAATGGATGTAAAATGCCAATTCATTACACTCTGTTTAGAAAGAAATCAGGGGACACAGCTTTACAAATTTCTCTGCATTCTGGGGATCGAACAGCTTAGAGAAGGAGGAAAATAAATTAGCAATTTCTAATGTCCTAATATCATTCTGGGGGTGTCATTTGGCAATGTCCTAATTTGGGGGCCACCTAAGTGCAGAGATAGATTTCTGCAATTAGATTTAATGGCAATATCCAAGTTTTGAAAAAAACCTGCACACACTGCACTTAGTGAAAGATACATCCTGGGTTATACTCTTGGAACTTTCTCATTATTACAGGAAAATACAATAATAATGTATTGTCTTAACTTTAATGTTATTCACAGAAGGAAGGTTGTCACAGAAAACAAAACCTTACTAATAATTCCTGAAACAACCAGGTTTCATATGAAAGTAGAATTTCATTTCAATTCCACACTGTTTTAAAAACTTTAAAAGAAAACCATCCTCTGAGAAGTCTCCTTGCTGAACAACACAATTCCCATGCATTAGGATCATCTTACTTTGAAACAAACTTAGCTGACAGAAAAATGCCACTACTGTGCAAGCAAAAGGCAACATGGATGATTTGAAACCAAGGAAAAAATGCCAAAAATCCAAGCTCATCATTAAAGAAAGGGTTAGAATGACAAAAGCAGAAATCCTGCTTTTGGTAAAACAATGCAGTAAAAAGAGATTAGGTGCCAGCCAGCCAAATACAGGTGAACATCTAAAGGAAAGAACAAATTAAAACTCTAAGAATACTACAGCATATTAGCAAGTCTCATACATGCATGTCCAGTGCTTTGAATGCTGTGGCTCCCTTCCTCAAAGAACCAATGAAATATGACACTGGGTAGTTCAAACCAACACTGAACTTGCCTTTGTGACAGCCTGTAACCCTCAGGGGAGCCCCTGAAGTTTGTCCATGGAAGAGAAACTGAGGGGGGCGTGAACAGGTTTCTCAGTTCCACAGAGGCAATGTTCTTCCTTTAATTACTGTGGTGGGAATATTCAAATGTGATTTTATCCTGTGTGCCTTGGTAACAGTGTTTAGGGGTTACTTAGCAACAAAGGACACAGGAAGGGGTCCAGTGTAAACTAGTTTACCTGAAAAACTTCCACAGCCTAAAGGAATGGGAGGGGATCAGGAGAATAAAGTACTTGTGAGAAACCTTCTTCCTCCATCAGTTATCTAACTTTTCTCCAACTATCTGACCTAATGGTAAGCACTTGTGAAGGCAAAATAAGAAAAGTTATAGAAACTAACTGAATCAAAAAGTCCTTCTTGATCTAAATGCTTTCTCTAATCTAATCACACATCATTAGATGTATGATTTTTACAAGACAAGAAATCCATCTCTACCCTCCTATGCCTACAGCTGGGAGTTATTTCCTCTTGTTTACAGGTATCCCAGCTCTATCATATGTGCAGTTATGCAGCAGCTCATGTGCTGAATGGTAAATAACCTGCAGCAAGGTGTTTGGTTAGGGAGTTGGTGAGATGAAGTGTGCGTGCTGGAAACCTGGAACAAACTCTAGTGACTGAGAGACAAGGGAATTCTAGCAAGTAATTTTTCTTTCTGGAAGAAAGTGTCTGTGAGGAATTCTCCTCACCTTGAATTACAGACTTTTTAGGCAATAGCGGATTCCTAAGTTTGTTCCAGACTCCCTAGTGATAAGGTGTGGAATGACAGCATCCCAAACCTCAATAAAAGATTTCAGTACCCTGAGACCCTGACAGCACTTCAGGGGAATGAAGTGCAATGTCTAATGCAGGACTCAAAAAAACCCCATACAACAGAGAAACAAACCACAACAGTGAATGGAGCAACTCATACCAGTTCCAAAAAATGAAGATGTGTTAGAGGTGATTTCAGCCTCAGTAATGAAGAGCTGGGATTTTCTAGTAGTGACTGCTCAGTGAAGTTCTAGAGTGCCAATATGCAAAGAGATTGCTGTTTCAAGGGATTTCTGTCTATGGGATGACTGCTGTAGAAGAGATGCAGCATGAGCCTCACTCATTCAGTCTTTTCCTAAGCTAATGCGTTTTTCACCCTTCCCTGAATTCTCACTCTGTGATTAACACTTGTATCTTGGATTAAAGTGGTTTTTGACAAGGAAAATGCTCAGTCCTGTAGGTGGGTGTATCTGCAGACCTCCCACACGTGTGTCATCTGCATTTAAAGGAGACAGACACTCTTACATGGAGCAGCTACATCTGAAACCTGTAACAAGCAGTAACATCCATGGACCAGCAGCACATCAGGACACTCCAACCATGGCCTTCAAATAAACACAATTACCATCTAGGCCTCTAAGAAGGCCATGGAGGATGAAATCACTGCACTGCAACAGTTGTTTGGTTTGAACTCCCATTTGCTGGGGTGTGATGACAAGTGCTGAGGTGTTAGTAAATCCTGTGTGTCAAACACTGCCTGCAGTACACACAGGACAAGCTATAGCACTGTTTTCAATACTGAAAACCAGTTATCTCTCTTTACTAATTGTTTTTCCAAAAGTGTCTGGAAATGCAAATGTTTAAGCATTTAGCACTTCTTACATGTTGCATTTCATTCAGAGAGGAATTGGATGTTAAAAGATCTGGATTATTTTTTAACACAAAATGCCCACTCTTAGTGTAAACCAAGCATAACACACATACACACAGAAATTCTATGAACTCCCAAATATCAAATTAGCAATTATAAACATGATGCTGCTGTAACTCAAGCCGTGCCTTTATGAAAGTATCTGTGCAACTGGGATCTAAAAGGCACTACCTCTACTCAGTACTAAACAAACCTGTAATGTCCCAAGTGAGAAACATTACAGAGATTTGCAGACACTATCTAATGTCTATTAGCAACTCCCTAAAAACACAGTCCTAATTCCTACACAGTATTTTTGCAATCACAAAGAGCCTCAACAACCAAATCAGTAATGTTTCAGAAAAATAACTGAACTGAGCTCAAAAAAACCTCCAAGTTAAACCAAGTTTGATAATTCTATGACAATTATTAAGGTATATGCCTATTTAGTGGATATGGAGTGAAAAATCTGCAGTATATAAGGTTACCAATTGCTTTTTCAAAGACACCCTTTATTTTAAAAGCACACCTGGTACCTAGTAAATAAAGTTAAGGACCTGTTAAGAACTGCAGTGAAGAGTTTGTTCTTTACAGATTGCAGCAAGTCTGAGTTGAGGAAGTTCTGACAGATGCAAAATGTACACCTGTTGCAGGCGCACATACAGCGTAACCGGGCATGGCTGCGAAAACACACAGAAGGACAGGAGTTGAAATCTTGCTCATCAAATCAGGTGCACATTAGGACTGTGCCACAACCAAGAGAGAGATTTAGGAATAAAAGGTACATTTGAATGAGTAAGGAGAGGAGGAAAAAAAATACACCGGGGAAGAAAGGGTACAACTACAGCTGTGCAGAATTTAATGGTTAGAGTTTCTATGTCTTGGACATTTTGGCATTACCATCATATAGAGATCTTAACAGCAAAGAACAAACATGAATGAAAATGTTTGTTGAATTTATACAAGTTCCCATAAAAGGGAAGTATTTAAAGGCTTCTGAGTATGTCTGCACAGCAATAGGTAACACCCCTTTTTCAAAGGAAAGGAAGCCACATTTTCTACCACTTTGAATGCACTCTTTACAGGGTGAGCGTTGCCTCTGTTTGTCCCACCCTGCCAAACACACATGCTTGAAAACTAAGGGAGAAGCAGGAATATTGATATGACAGACATTTGGTCAGTGCTACACTTTAGTGGTTTCCCAGTATTCCAGTGCTACAAAATAAACAGAAGAGAAAAACAAAAACCCCAAAACCAAAACTAAAGCTTTACAGACGTAATTCAGTAAATTCAGTTTCAAATAACTAAAAATACCCTATTGTTTTGGGTGAAAGTGACATTATTCTATTTATTTTAAAGCAAATGTCAGCTGTCATACTAGACTCCATCTGCTGTAATATTTATGTAGTTCATCACCATATTAAAAGCTTCACCCACCAAAAAAAGAGATGCAAAGTGAGTTTAGCAACAGTGAGATGTGTAGTGAAGGAGAATCTGAGCTTAAATGTCTTATACCTGAAGTCCAAAGATGTTTATACAGAACTTGTATTAAAATTGTAAGATTTATTAGATGAATGAACTGAAGCACACCGTAATAACCTGAAAACAGAAAGTACTTTAAGCAGTGCATTTGGGGAACTGCTGTGCACTATGGTGCCGTTGCTTGTAATCAGCTGTCAAGCTGAGCTACCAACAAGGATTCCAGTACAACTCACTCTCAGATACAAAAACTGATACACTTTTGGTATTCCCCAATATGGACCAAACAGAACCCTGTTTGTTGGAATTTGCATCATGAGCTGGATGAACTAGGGTATTCTTCAAAAACACCTTAGCAACAATAGCTGAGACTGACTTTTGTGTTGGATATGTGCCAAGTTGCTCACTTTCACACAGTTTAAAGATCCTACGCAGGCCATTCATGTCTCTCTGTTGCTAAAGCTCAGTGAGGCAGTTCCATCCTGTGGCTAACGATGGCATGCAGTGAGTGGTGCTGTGTGACCATGCACATGGGAAACAGAACAGCTCCGGTACTTACGGATACATTGCCATGGTTGTCAGCTTAACAAAGATATCCTTACTCGGCACATCAGCAGTATTACAAGTAAAGGCTTGGGGTGGAGGCATTTTGTGTTTTCTGCAGAATTCAGCAGGAGAAATACTATATTCCTGTCTAACTTCATGCAAGTCGGACTTGGCAGCTACCACTAAACATGGTATTCTGCTGTCCATGAAGTGCTGCTGCAAATTTAAAGAAAAAAAAAAGTGAAAGAAACAGTAGATGACACATTCAAACTGGAACAGGCTGTGCTGCACTGGTTGCAGCAGCATTAAGATATGTTCATGGCCCTGCAGTCAGGCATTTCTAGAAGCAGAGTAGTTTACATGGAAAAGTAGATGTTTGCTTTGTATGAGCAACAGAACTGCACCACTGCTAAGGCATCCTGATCTATAACCAGCACTTAGAAAAAAAGTGTCTTTTAATCACTAGAATCAATGTATAGGTCAGGTAACTACTACTGAATATTTAGTCAGTGAGAAGCAATGTAAATGTAAAGGTTTGTAAATATAAACTCTACAAACCTTAAAAATCCTGGCACAGTACTCAAAGGATTTAGGATTACTGACATCATACACCAGGCAGACAGCATCGCATATGGTCTCAGCATCAGTTAAAAAGTCTGAGTCACTGACATCGTGTAGCTGGAAAAGAAGATGGTTGCAGAGGGAGAAAAGCTTGTCATTATGCAGTTAAAGGAATTTTCTAACTTGGCTCATAATTTTTATGGCTTATTTTTATGTATCCTTCAAACTAATGGACTGACAATAGGCAGAATTAATGAAAAAGAACAGTAGAAATTTACCATGCAGCCAGCATACGTGAGCTGTTAACATCATGTCTGCAGGCAATAACTACCTCAACATAAAAAGTGATATTTACTTTAAACAAAGGCTTAAGACACCCACAGAAAAGGGCATTCATCCTACAGAGGAAAACCACAGAGCAGGACTAGATCTCAGAAAACAAAGAAAGAGATTATATTATCATAAAGGAAAACTACAATGGAACAAGCCTTAAAGATCTGATTTCTCCCACTGAATACTAATTTTAGCCATTCTAATCACTCTGTGTGACAGATGCTTCTTACTGAATAGGTAGACTGATCATTTATCACATGTTATAATTTTATATGCTGCAGTGTAATCATAAATGGACTAGGTTTTGTACAACTCAGGGCAAGATTTCAGAAATAACAGGTCTAACCAGGTTTGGCGAAATTATCAACAAAAAACCCAGAAGTTATTTGGGACAGAAAATAACTGGGGGAATCCACGTCAAGAAAAGAGAATTAAAACTAGTTTGTTGTAGAAGGCTCTGAATAATTCACAGAATTTTAACATTATCCAGTCTCAAGCAACCAAGAATGAAGCAGCCTTACCAGCAAGTACTTTTCCTGTCCATATACATAGACTGTATTAATGGCATAGTACGATTTGTGTTCTGCTCGTATTTGCCTCTGTCTCTGAAAAGGCAGAATTTCATGTTAGACCCCAGCAACTTTTCCCTTTAAGTTACATCTGAACAGCTGCTTTACTCCATTTATTAATGAATTGAAATTATAGTAATCTAGGGGTTTTTGCAAGGAAATGCATAGCTATAATCTATGATGTAAAGTCATTATTGCATGCCATAGCCACCGCCAAAATAAAACAAAACCAAAAAAACCCCAAACTTCTCCTTAGGAATTCCGTACTTCCTTCAAGAATTCTGCAAACTGAGTAATAACCATTAAAGCTCTTAAATCAATCACTTCTACTGTCTAATCTTAACTCAAGAGCATATATAGGTGAATATAGGTAATATGTCTCTTACTATCAGATTTCTTCCAAGAAGACCTTGAAGAACTCCACTCTTCCCACAGCCTTTCATCCCAACAACATTGCATCGGAAGACATTTCGCTGAGTCTGTTTTTTCTGGAGGTCTATCTTTTTATCTCTTGTCACTTTTGGCAAAACACAAATATTTTTCACAAGATAGAAATGCAGGTGAAAACATGAAAATGCACACAAAACAATCTCTCAAAAATATTAAATCAAAGGTTTCACTTGAGCAGAAAGCAAGAGAGAGTAAATGAAAATAGATGAACCATTAAACAATTTACTCTTTAGCATATTTCTAAATTTAAATTTCTATGTTGTATCCAATTTCTATTACCTGTAATTGCTGATGCTTGAGATTCTTGTTCTGCAAGTATGGAGTACCCTAAATAACCCAGGTACTCCAGACAACGCTGCACATCCAGGTACGTGGTCAGTCTGGCAGAGGGGACAAAAAGAGCTTTCAATTGTCACCATCTGGGGTACCAATTCCTTACAGTGCTTGCACAATCCTTGTCTCCTATCTCCAGACTGACATGATAGAAACACTCCTGGTACTATGCAGTACTGAAGGATGAAAGTCTCTGAGAGTAAGTGGTGATAACTTCACCAGTCTTACTGGTCACCAGAACTCTATGAAGGCAGTACTTGCTGAGGCCTGTCAACCCACACTGGATTTTCTCATCTCCCCAAATAACGTTTTTCTCATTTTCTGTATTTTGAACTGGGAAAAAAACCCTCACTATTGAGCACCATTTTTCAAACCATCTCTAAGGGGTAGAACAACAGCAATAACATTTCAACAGGGATCACAGGGATTTCCACACTTTGAAGAGACACTTCTTCATTGTTAGCACTAAATTTTGGGCCAAATCCTGAACAGGCTGTAACAGCACTCTGAAGATCAGGCTACTGGATGGCTACAGAAATCTGACTGCTTGGATCAATTTTCAACTATAAAACTTCTACTCTTTCCGGAAGTTTTTTAAGAGGCATCTACAAACACATGATCATACCTGAAGTTCTCAACTACTAAAATGTCCTGTATCACACTTACGTCCACTGCGAGAGAAACCCTTGGTACGTGATCCATCCTCTTTCATTTGTACAAACGGTGTTGTTCACATCAGGTCCCCATGGCATGTAAGGGAAGACTTTGAACAAGTCTTTCAGCTCATCAGGAGACAAAGCACAATCCCTATCCTGAAACAAAATATGGTACCAGATATAATTTAATTTGTGTCTACTCTAAACTGGTATTTTCTTGCTGTATACTTACAAGATTCAAGAAACTAAGCTTATTTCTTTTTAATCATTGTTCTTTCCTTGTTTTTAAATAAGATTAAATGTATGAGCTAGTTAAAAACAATTTAGTACTACAGCTATAACTGCCAACTCTCCATGTAGACAACCATAAGCTGCAGATTAGTTCTGACTCCACAGGTTAAGCTAAAGCCAGTTTCTGACTAAAATGATATCATGACAAAAACACGTTTTTGTTAGCAAAACTCCTGACAGACCAAGGCTCATAAGTATAAAGACACACATACATTCAAATTAAAACCTTACCAAATCATGTTTATCAAAAATACTTTGAAGAAACAAGTATGCATGATGATTTAGTTCTGTTGTGCAGTCAAGGGGAATTCTTAGGCTGTTTATTGAAAACAAAAACAAATACAATAAGCATTAACTGTTTATGTCATATAGAATACTAAAACTCAAAATACATACTTTATGAATTATAACATTTAGTACCTGACCTTGGCACTTAACTTGAATAATTTATCTTCACATAGATCAAAGCACATACTTTTTATCAGGAATTCTAAAATGATGGGTGAGTGCCTTTTATTATATGATATATAGCTCTATAGTAATCACATTTTCATTGGTTTTCTTTCTTTTTGTACTTTGGGGTTTGGGGTTTTTTAACAAAAAATGATGCAGGTACATTTTTTAATAGAAGCCACAGAACTGGTCAATCTCTTAACTTTTTCATTTGGGGATTTTCAATGGGTCTCAAATGCTACGAAAATACTGACAAGTCTTTTAGAATTCAATGCCACATACAATAAGCTACTGCTCAGATTTATGTTCCAGTTTTGTATTAAGAGTCTCCTCTGCCAGCTTTCCTATGAAGAAAAAGAACAGACCATAATTTGGCACAAGGGAGTTCTTCCTCCCTGTTGTTCAGTCACATGAAGGTTTTGGGTGGGTGGTCATTAAGTAAGGGAGGTACTTGATGTAACAATGTGTTAAATTAACACCCTGCAATGACCCTCTACTCCTGGCAAAGCAGGAGCAGCAGAGCCTGAACTCCAGCTTAGGGAGCTGAAGTGGTACCTACGGAGGGAACAGGTACTCTGGTGTCAGCTCCAAGTCATCGTCGTAGCCAAAGCGACGCAGGACAGTCCAGGTTGTCTCGTGCCTTCCTCGCTGAATGAAAAGGGTGTGTAGAAAAAGAAAACCTAAAAAAACCCAAAAATGGTGAAATCTTAAGGCCTTGAAGTGCTTTACCTGATACAAGCATTTTCAATAGAATCAGTATCAGAGTTGGAAACAAAAAAGTTCAAAATACACATTTAAGATTTTAAACTTCCTGAGTGATATTACAGCAGTATCTACACAAACTGAACATTCAGAAATCATGGTATTTGTAAAAGTGTTCTCCAAGGAACCATTTCCTCCAAACAACCCCCTTGGTTTCAGTTGTTATTTACTTTTTCCAGTACCAGCATTTTAGAGTTGCATGAAAATAAACCCACTATTTTCAATAGTTTAAAACAGAAAGCCTGGAGGATCCTGGAGTGGGGTCTCATGAAGATTGCTTTTAGTTTTCTTGTACTGAAATAACTGGGTGGGATTTTTGTTTGGCACTTCCCAGGGCTCAAAGAACACCGATACACTGTTTTGCAAGCTCAGCTCTTGCAGTCTGAAAATTAAGACAGATCATATTCCAAAAGACTACCTTTTTCATGCAAGAGTGATTATCAACTGTATAAAGACACATCTTTCAAGAGTTAAATAAGACTCACCTTTTAATGTCAATCCATTATCTGCAACTCCATCACTTAGGTTTTTCCTGACTACATTCTTTACGTCTTCCAAAGCTTGAGGTGCCAATGGTGTATTGAAACAAATTCTCTAACAAGAAACCCAAAAGTAGCATGTTAGGACCATGGGCTACTGAGCTGGACAAACATCATGTCCTGTCTGAAATACCTTAAGCATTCTGATAAGCTAGTTAAGGACACTCAAATTTCTTAGTGGAAATAAAGATGTACAAATTGCATTTTATTTTTAAATACATTGATAGATTTTTTAAATTTTGCTCTTGAACTCAAACTTCAACAATGGTTAGAAATAAAAATAATTTCATTTCTGTTTTTACAAATCCATTCTTCTATGCTGCACTTGAGACGTAGTATTTAGGCCTGATTCCCTTACAGTTCACCTTCCTATTATTTATTCAAAACCAATCACTTGTTTTTCTAAAATTATATAGTTCACCTTTAAGCGTGGCAGAAAGATAAACAAGAAAGGTACCTGAAAGAAGTTGAGCTCTGCATCATTGAGTGTACCATCATTATCTTGATCAGAAATTCTAAAAATGCGAGTCAGTGCTTTAATACAGGCAGGTTTCATCTAAGGAATAAAAGAAAGTTCAGTATCTTTCTAGGCTTGAAAATAAAAAGATTACACTGAATGACACCAGGCAGCTCAATCACAGGCAAGCACACCCTAGTCTTCATTTACAGTTTCAGAGCATTCATTCACATGTACATGTAAGTAAAAAGCTAGAGGAAATAAAAATTGATCCAGCAAATTTATATCCATAAATTTAAAGCAATTATCCCACAATAAATGTTTTTCTATTCTATTATCGGAAGAATCTCAAGCTCTTCACAAGGTGAAGGTGGCACTACTAAGTTATTAAAAAAATAAAACTCAGTTCTCTAAATTCAGTCTTATCACTATAGAAAACTCTGAGAAACAACTACATAATTTTTTTCCCCAAAACATTTTTTGGTGGGAAAAAAAAAAAAACACCTTAAAATCTCAATGCTTTGCAAAACTAAATAGGTCTAAAACTACAGCCAGCTTGCTTCAAACATCAAATACTGAAAACCTTCACAGGGCTCATTCATCTACCAGGCAAAGCACTGAGCATAGGGACTATCTCTAGGACAAGAGAACTGCTAGGATACCTTCCAAGTGAAGGAAAACAGACACTGGTAATTCTCTCCCAACAACTACCGTGATGATGGACTCTTCTCTTCACAGAGGTCACACAGATTGCATAGAGATTTGTTTTGGAAAACCAAAAAGATTTCAGCACAACAATTTTATCACAACATTACTAACTCATATAGATGATTCTGATGGAAGAAATCAAAACAGGGTTATTCTCTGATTCTCTACTTAACAAAGTATTTACAGCTGAAGCAACTTTCCTACTTCCCAATACTAAATGGATACAATTAGAGATTCTACTTGTATTTGCCCAGAACATTATTTTTAAAAAACATACTCCTTCATAATACACTCAGCTAATCACCTGATACCCAAAAATCAGACTCGCCACTTGTTTTTTATCCCTTTTGCCAAAGTTTCACAAGATTCTCAGAAAAAAAAAATCTCTTATTCCAGGCCAAGTCTAGAGTGTCTTCCCTGAAACAAATGGAGTTCCTGTGAAATGAACATCTAAAGGAGGACTGAACTGAAGACATAATTTGGGTCACATTACATTTGGCTCAAAGCCATTAGTAAAGCTTCTCATTTTACAGTTCACACAGGCAGAAAGAAAATGTCATCACTGCTTTGAATGAAGAGGAAAGACAGGTCAGGTTCATACATCACAAAACAACCCCCGTGGTTCTGGCATGCAATGCCTGACATTTGGTGCTGGGGTGCTGGTAACAGAACACACTAAGAGATGCAAAATCCACTGAAAAGAACAGGAAAGTGATTCACTCCCCCCAAATCATTTGCTCTGAGAATCTATGGATAAATACCTCTTTCTCCTCTGGGCAATAAAGAGGACCTGTAGGATGTAGAACAGCTTTCTGTGCATAATAAAATAGCTCAGATATATTCTTCAAGTTTTTGGCTGAACACTGAAAGAGAAATCCTCACATTGATGAGCTAGTTTCTTGACTATTTGGCGATTTCTTCTGAAATTTAAGTAAGCATCAAATGTTTAAACTTAGTCCCCTCCTGTCGGTACAGGGCTGGTTTGGTAAGAAGACATCCAGCCCCTGTACCTGTTCAATTAATTAACAAATGAGGTTTCACTACAATTTGCTGTCATACCAAGAACAGAAATCAAAAAGCTGTATCAACTTTGGGGGGAAAAAAAAAAAAGAGACATATCCACACATATTAAATCAATTTTGAACACTTTGCAGACATCTGTCTGGCTTAATAGTAAATTGAAAACCCTTGTTAAAGGGAAGTATGTGAGGACGTTCTAAATATTAGAATTTGACAGTAGTGTTTAATTATACAATAGTGTAAACTTCCCTAAAGAAAGATAACATATAAACACACTATTATTATAATTATTATTATTATTATTATAATTACTTGTGTTTGAAATATTTAGTTTGGGAAAAAATATCCCTTTTTCTACTATAAAGTTGCCATACATGCTTGGCAATAATGTATTTTTTATTACTTGCTTTAAATTCAGAAAGTCCTTCATACCTCAACACACGTTTCTATCTCTGTATATTGATTCATAATGGGAAGGATAGTTTCCATACTGCTGTACTCCACTAGATCAGACTTGTTTCCAACTAATATAAGAGGCAGCCTAAAAACAAAAGAATATTAAGAGCTTCAAAGACAGATGGATAAAAATATGTCTCTTAGTTTATCATTTTATGTCCCACCAGAAACCATTGCATTAGTTTCATGATATAATTAAATGTCACTGGAGGCAATGGGCAAAACTAAATGACAGCAGTTTAAATGAAGTGTTTTGATATACACTTAGACAGAAGTGTACTTCTTGTTGGTTCTACAAATCCCACACATTTGAATACAATGGAAACTAATCACACTGTTATTACCCAAACCAGCACCAGTGGAAAAGCTATACAGATGGAAGAGCCATAACCAGTCATACCATAGCAAATATAAACACACCTGGTAAAAGCCGCCCATGAAATTCAAAATAAATAACATTGCTGGCACATCAACAGACCTACATACTTCATATCTCTTGCTGCTTGGACTTCTTATATAAACTTTAAGTTTAGTATTTGATTTTCTTAAACAATTAACATCCTCAACACTGTTCATTGACAACCATCGATGTGCAGCCTAATTCACACTTCTCATCTTTACTTAAGCACCTGCTATCTTTGTCTGTCCTTTCATTGATGAGAGGAATCCATCGACTCGTTACCTAAAGTGGGATTAAAAACAGACATGAAAAATACACATTCAAATTAAATATGACTGAGCTGTGCACAAGTTTCACTACAACTGCTACTGCATCTTTCCCAAAAAGGCACATACCGACCCACAAAGGAGGGAACAAAAATTGGAGCTGATTAATGAGCAACTTCCTCAAACAAGTGAAATAGTAAAAACTCCTATGTTGAAATGGAGCAGAAGCAAACTCACATCTGTTCATTCTCTTAACAAATTGATCTCAAACTCCATCTCAGGCATTTAAAATGTCTAATCCAGATTTCAGCTTGACATCAATTAACAGTGCACAAATTACATCTCAGTAACGGCATAAAATGTGTTACTGTACCTTATCAATAGAATTCTTGTTGTTAACAGCATAGACTATACAAATCACATTGGCCTGAAATGAAGAGAAAGGAAAGGCATGGAATTCCACTGCTCAAACTCCTCAGCAACACAGACAACTAAAGACCATACATAACAACATCAGAGTAAACTCACTCTAGAACTCTGTTCCTGGCTTGTTTAAGCTACTTGGAGCCTGAACAACAAGATTTAAACAAAGAACTTATATGGTGAGAAGTGCCAAAAAGCCTGTCTTGCAGTGTGACAGTCCCAGCCTGTGCCTGCAGAGACCTGTGCCACCAGGAAATCCAAACTGAAGAGCCACAATGTGCAGCCTCCACTGAAGCACCAAGCTGAATGCCAGAAATGGAACACAACACCATGACAGACTGTGCAGCAAATGTGCAAAGGTGCTCAGAAAGAACTGAAAATAGGAATCAGAAGGGATGACAAAGTCACCAAGAAGCCTGTACTATTCATAAATGTGACAAAGAAGCAAAATGGATCTTTTCAGAGTAGAATTATTTATACAAAACTGGCTTGCTGATTAAAGGATATTTAGTTCTATCCTTTCATTTGGAAGGACAAAGCTTAAGCTCAATTCACTAACACAGGACCAGTACCTACTTTCTTTCTTTAAGATTTCTTAAAGAGATATATCTTTCCTATAGGACAAGTCACAAAACAAAACAGAAAATGCCAAGCAAGAAAGATTTCTTCTTTCAATTCAAATGAAGCCCATGTATTGCAGAGAACTTCAAGGAAAGACCTTTTCCTAAACTATTTTCTAGGAAACACTAAAATACACTTACCTGTGATATTTCATGGTAAAGCTGCTCATCACTTTGCTCTGCTTCTGCATTTGATAGAAGAAGATATTAATGAATACTAATTTTTTTGCAAAGAAAATAAAAAAACTTCTGAAACTGAACTGAAGTATTTCAGAATGCTCATGAGACAGCTTTGTCAAAGCCTTGTTATTTAAATTTCTTTTTATAAAATATTCTAATGAGTACTCCTTCCAAAACAATAATTAAATTGGTCTATTAATTTGTAAGACAGAAACAGTCTGTTGCACATCAATTTTTTACAGCCATTTTGAAGAGGAATAATTATATTTGTGGAGAGCTTCTCTTTGGAACAAGTTATAGTTTGTATCCTTCTACATTTCTCAACAGCCCCTTCTTTCTATAATGTAAACTTTTACATCAGAATATGACATATGTTGGTTTTATTACAGTGGTGGTGATTTTTATAGTGATACCAAGCTTCTGTTAACTGAATCTATGAAAAATTCATTCAACAGAAAGCAACCCTCACTCCACATAAATTTAAGACCAAGTCCAACAACAACACAACAAAGCATTATTTCTTTTTCCAGGTGGTTAAATACACCAAAGACATTTCCTCAGCAGTGATGGGAGAAAGAAGACAGGAAGGTACCTGCTAACATGGCCTAACTCTTGGCTTGCACTGTAAATGGCAGAAGGGTTTTTCTGGCTGTGCAACAGTTGCACAGATTTATGATGGCACATGAACCTTCATAGTGAATCTACTTCTCTATTAGGTAATAAGATTAAAATGTAAGAAAAAAAAACCCACAAAAGAGTAAACTGATCCAAAATTATGAAGTGTCCTAACTTAGAAATTCAGAAATTTTCTACTTTACTCCAGGCTTCTCCTACCTGTAGCTCTGGTCCCAGACCTGTCTGACTGTGATAGGGGCTGTTGAGTCAGACAAACAATTCCACACCAAAGCAGTGCTGGCACTGAGCAGTCCCTACCTGAATAATCCACTATGTGGGTTGGCACTCTTTCAGGGGTGACATCAGCTGGAATGGTGATTTCTTCAGCTCGGGGTGGAACCTGGGGTTGAAAGGAACACCAAGAAAGAGCCTTTCAAGATAATCCAGGTGGTGAAAAGAAGTCATATACAATAATACAGGTGCCATTTAGTCAGCTTTAAACAGAGCAACTAATGTTAGCTGTTCAAGTTATTTAGTTATTCGAGTACTTTTGTTCTTTGTTTTCTTTTTTTAAAGTACTAAAAGTCATTGCTACCTTCTCATTTTTCACCTGTATAGTTACTGCATATGGAACTTCTTGCATGCTTTGCAGAAAAGCAATGCTGATAAGGATAAATTCAATGAATACTTCTATAAAACACAAATCCACTCTATCCAGCACCCAAACGAGCATGACAGACAAAATACAAGTCTCAAATTTTACACAACTGTAACCTGACAACATCCTTGCTTCTCACAATCTAAACATTAAATTCAGAAAATCCTGCAAAGCAAAACACAAGGCTAAAAAAAGCTAATTCTGAAAAATGCTGTAAATTCTGATAGCCCTTTTTTTCCAAAGAACCCTAATCCATATTCAGGAACAATCAACTTAAATCTAATTTTAATGAAAATCTTCTGCACATCTATTTATTGCCTTTCACCTGTTGACACTGAACTTTCACGATACTTTACTTTTAGTAAAAGAAGGGAAAAAGAAAAGTCAATCACCACAAGAATGTCCCTTTGTAAAGCCTCAGGCTTTGCTCAGACCTTCCTCAAGAGTGATTACTCGTAACACCCTGTACATTAAACACTGTTTCCAAGCCTGAAGTGCCTGCCAGACCCATAACGTTCCCCTGATCTGCCTGACTGGCCTGAGGAACTGGGCAGGTCTCTTTCAGCAGCTTTTACAGGATGCAGTATTTTTACAACAGTTTTTTTCTGTAATTCCAGGGAGATCCTTATTATATATAAATTATGCTTATTCTCTACATGCAAATTTGGATGAGTATTCTAGGTTATACTGCAGGAAGAAGCTGAGGAGTGAACAGAGGACTACAACTCATTAGATACAATAAGAAACTACCTGCCAAAGGGACTGGATCTCCTTTTTACCTGCAAGGTTAGGAACTAAATTCAATTATGTTAACAAAATTCAGTCATGTTTACAATCCAATCTTGACTCCTTAACTGTGGTAACCTACTGATTTGCATTAAACCCAGAGCAGAGTAGACTCAAAGAGCAGCACATGATGTCTATTTTAAGACCTGTGATCAGAAGAAATAAACATTCATGTTTATATGTAAAAAGCTTAACTATTTGCAGCAGCTGTGGTTCTTTTTATGGTACAGAGAAAACCATGTGCTGCTTTTTTAAAGGAATAATATGTAGAAGTAGCTTTTTCTGCAGTTTTTACTTCAAGAATCAATAAAATATTCTTCAAAGACAGAAGTAAAGGCAATGTCTTGCTTATAAAAAACAGCTAAGTATAAGTTATACAATGTGACTTACAATTCTTCATTCCCCATCATTTTGCAATCTAATTGCTCTTTAAATGCAACACCACAACCACCACCCCCCCCCCCAAATAATTGATGTCTTTGTCTCTTTCAGCACCTTCCGGTTTATCTGTCATTCATATTGAAATATGCTGCCAGTTTGGACCAACTACAGCTCCTTTAAAAACCTACTATTCATCACATATAAAACAATTAGTTTAATTAACAATGTGAAAAATAAGAAAGGAACTTAGATAAAACTTAAATTTCTAATCTTCATACAGAGATATATTTAAACTAACCTACATTACTCTTCCTTCCTTCAAAGTAACCTTTGCCATTTAAAACTTTGTTTTTAAACATTACTTTAGACCAGTCTGTTAACTTATTATATGACAGGATAGAAATAAAACTTAGAAAACAAATAAGAGTGCTCTACCTCTTCTGGGAATTCCTCACTGACAAGAGACATAATTAGTGATGTCTTCCCAACTCTGGCTGCAAAAGCATTAAAAACAGGTGTTAGATAATCTGTTTTGTTACATTTAACAGTTGCACCCCATCTTAAACTGGGAAGATTTTAAAAACATTTTCCAATTCACAACATTAAAAGCCTTTAAGCTGTTGTTTAATCATATTAAATATGGATGACAGCAATTTTCTCATAATTCTTTTATTGCAAAAACTTGGGCTCCATCTCCCACTTTTGCATTTCCTCCAGAAGGGAAGTGAATTCTGCTCTGCCTTACACAGAAGAATTGTCAGGTTTTAACCTTAACATAGAACACTTAAACACATAATCAAACAAACTAGAAATGCTTTAATACAATTTCAGAAATAGAAATGAAGAAAGTACACAGAAAAGCAGGTAGAAATTAATTGTTTTTATAGAATTCTTGATACGAGGATTGCACTTTAGTTGTAAAATACCAAGGATGAGTGCAGGACAAGAGGACATGAATGAAGTCTGCAGTACTTTGACTATTTTTAAAGTGCAAGAGCTTAATCCCTTTGATACAAATGAGCTGTCCCCCACTAAAAGTGAAAAAATACCCCAAACCACCAACCCTTCTAAAGTCACAGTGTTCTTGATCCAAGATGATCATCTCAGCTTCAGAACCCAACACCATTCAATCAAATAAATGACCTTGTTTACCTGCAAAGTTCAGAATTCTGATATCACAACTTAGTTCCCTGGTTTGAGAAGCTCTAATGTGACCATTTAAAACCAAGAGTTGCTAACTTGTCTCGGGGTTCCATTCTCTCTAAACTCCTTTATCTGTGAATTTTCTGGTCCTCTGGACACCTTGTAAAACTATTACTGCCTTCTTTGGTTTTGAGACATTTCTTAAAAAACAAAGTGCTCATATTCAAATATCCTCTTGGATTGTCTATTTCCAACTGCTCTCAATTCAAGCAAAACTCAATTTCACTCTGGATGTGCCAGCACCTCTGCCAGCAGGATGTGTTACCAACCAAGGCACTGCTCACCACCACTCAGAGCCTGTGTCACTGCTGAAACCACCAGAAAATGTCACCAGGGACAGAAGGTGTTCAGCTGCATTTACACTTCTCAGTGGAACTGTAGAGAATTCTGAATATGGAAGACAAAGAGGTATGATTGTACCACTGGTTGATTTTGTGCAGGAATTGGTGTTGCTGAACTGATGATCCAGTCAGAGTACTGGTCAGATACTCAACTTATCTAGGTCTATTTTTGGTACAGTAACATGTTCTGGCATCCAGAAATAAAACCTTCTCTTTAACTTACCACGATGAAGAGTAGTTGTAACAAAAATATGGAAAGCAAAGAAAAGGTGTTCTGAGGAGAAGATTTCTGTTTTCCTTATGGAATACAGCTGTAAACTTTTCCCTGGTGGTACTCCCTACAGAGCATCAGGTTGCAGATTTCCCAACAGCAATGCAGTTGTGTTTCCATCAAGGATATTCAAATGAGCTAAAATAATTACTTAAACTGCCAGGCACCCTCCTGCATCAACTCCATCTTATCTTTCATCCTGACAGAACTGAAAGAGCTTCAGAAGCTCCCCTATTTCCATAGGGAAAAAAGATGAATACTTTCCTTATAGGTAAGCAAAGTTACTACTTAGTGAAAATAGTGATGTGTATTTTGCACCTGACCAAGGCAGTTTTAACTTGAAACAGTGGCAAAACTGGTTTTGCAGATACAGAAACCCACTTCTGATGTCTGAAAATAGAAGATTATGTGTTGCTGGTGAGTAAACGTTCAGTATTTAGAAGCTCTTGATACACTTTCTAGTGTCCTTGAGTTTTATGAAAATCCATAGGTTCTATGTAGAGATTTGGGTTATTTTGTTCAAATCTAGGTCAGCCTTCTGTCTTTCCCAATCTGTTTATAGTCTTAGAAATAACTGCCAAAACAGTATCAGCTGACAGGGATGAAGGAAAGCACCACAGCACTTTATGATAACTAATTCGTCTTTTTCCTCATATGTAAGTCTTTTACATCATGCTGCATAACATGCTTGAACAATAATCTGAAAATTACAGGCTATTAAAAATTGCTGTTTGCACCCTGCATACGGGGACTAAACCAACTTAAACCTAAACTGTGGACCAATGGAGATGAAAAAGGCTGGGTTTTGGAACAGGCTTACAATAAAGAGTTCTTGGCATATTTCAGATTCCAAACTTGATGGTCTGCTGTTTCCATCTAACAAGTTTTATATGGTCTGGACTAACCTGTGGTTTCAGACTAATAAATATACATGAGACACATACACAAAGCAGGACTGGCACTACAACTGACAAGTTTTGCCAATTTGTAAAACAAATTTCTCCCTCCTCCTCACTACAAGTCAAACAAAAGTGTAACATAGATGCTCACAGCATCTGATGTGTGCCACGAACTAGGCATTGCTGTATTCAAGAAACCTGTCTATTTAATATTCCCATTTGTACACATTGTGACCCGTGGTGCCAAAACAAAGCCCCTGTTACACCTGTGCTGAAACCACTGCACAGAGCCAGCCCAGAACGCAGCCTTGCCAAAGACAGTGACGTACATCAGGCACCTATTCTAAAGAGGAATTAAAGTGTGTATTCAAAGGCACCAATTCCTAAACACAGCCATGCAAAACTAACCAAACACAACCTTAGTGAGTTAGCTCTTTCTGCAGTGACAGCTCCCTCAAGATTCCTCTCTAGAAAAGTCACAGAGAGCCTTTCTATGCAGTACAGAGAGAGCCAACGTGCACTATAAAACAGCTGCATAAACTGCACTATAAATATATATGGGGCATGCAATCCTCAGGAAAGCTTTGTTAGTTGTACCACATTCGTAGTATAACTAGGTGATTTTACTAATAACACTTGGTAATTACTCTGCATTTTTTCCCCTCGAGGAACTTCAGCTCGCTTTGCAAACTAACAGAACCTCCTTGCTGCTGTTTACACCGATGAGACGCTGAGCCTCTGCAAGCCTTGTCAACTATTTGGGTACCTAAGTGTGAACTTCAGGACAAAATTTAAGATCACATGAAAAACTCCAGACCCACAGTACCTCTGGCACGCACCTACGTGTGTGCTGTTTATCCAAGGTCACACAGAAAGTTAAAAGCAAAAAAAAAAGGGATCTGGACTCCCTGGCTCCGTCCAGGCCACAAATCCACAACACCCGACCTATAACCACTAGGAGCACATCAGGCCACTGACTTCCAAAGTCAGGAAACGGAACGCGCAAGTGTGAATTTCATACAGGTACAAAAGTAAAAAGAAAAAAAAAAAGAAAAAAAAAAAAAAGGAGAAAAAATAAAGAACGAAAGAAAAAAGAAAACGAAAAGTTTAAACAGGCCGTGGTCAGATACCGCCCAAGAATTTCATCCCGGTGTCATCTCCAGGGATGTTCAAGCCGCTCAATTCCACCAAGTGCCGGCCGTGCTGGTGCCCAGAGCAGGGAGCCGAGGGGCTCCAGGCCGCGCTCCGAGCGGGCACGGCAAGCCCAGCCCGAGCCCTGCCCGCCCCGCGGGGCCAGCGCTGCCCCGGACTCCCCGCCCGGGCCGGGCTGAGCCTCGCGGCACCGGGGCGATGTGACAGCCGGCGGCCCCCACCCTTCCCCGGCCCTCCTGCCTCGGCACTCACGTTCTCCCACCAGCAATATCCGCACGTCCTTCTTCATGGCCGCGCTCGCTGCCCCCGGCCCGGGGCCGCTCACATCGGGCGGGGGGGCGGCGGCGCCGCTGCGGCCTGGCCTGCCCGGGCTCCCCTCACGGAGCGGGGCGGGCGCGCTACGGCGGCTCGCGAGGGACCGGCCGCGATTGGCGGCTGCGCGGCGGCTGCGCGGGGCGGCGGCCGCCCCTGAGGGCGCGGGCGGGAGGCGGCGGCCGCCCCGGGCCGGCCGTGACCGCGGCAGCGCTGAGGGACAGCCCGGGGCACTCGGAGCACTCCGCGGCTCACAGAATCAGTGAGGCTGGAAAAGACCTCCGAGATCGTCCCGTCCAACCTATGAGCCAACACCACCCTGTCAACCAGAGCGTGGCACCGAGTGCCATGTCCAGTCTTTCCTTGAACACCCCTAGGGACGGTGACTCCAGCCTGGGCAGCCCGTTCCAATGTTTAATCACTTTATCAGGAAATTCTTCCCAATGTTCAACTAGTGACACAGCGGGTTCCCAGCTGCACTGTGTGTTGTTATGTGTGCTGTTGCTGTGACCCAAACCATAACAAATTGCTGCCCCTGGGCACCACGGTGCAACTCGTGTGGGGGAAATGAAGGATGTCCAAGTGAATTCATGCTGTAAGTGTTGTTTTTCCAGATGAACCACCAAAGGACACCTCAATACCAACAAGGCAGTGGCTTTGCCTATCCCAGGAGAACTACCCCAGCCTTGGAGAGGCTGAAAGACACAGCCCAGGGATGATACAAATGTGCATTTAGCCCACCAGAGTGTTCAGTGGCAGCAGAGGTTAACTGAAGGTGAGCAGCAGTTCTGTCCATTACTTTAAAAGCCAAGGAGCTCCATTCCACTAAATGCAATAGTTGAATCCCACATGCTTTATTCACAATAAACTATTTATTTTGTCAATTCTGAAATGCCACAGTCTTCCTGAAAAAGCTTTTGCTGCTTGGGAATGCTGTTTTCAGTTTGCCTGCACGAAGCAGTGGATCTCTCAGAAATCTGTCTGTAGGTTTTGTGGGACCTCAGCTCTGGTCCCTTCATCCTCCACAGGCAACTGAGAACCTCCTGCTTTGTCTCAGGCTTGCTGGCAAGACCAGATGGTTCTTCCCAGGACAGAGTCCTGTTTGCAGGCCCTTCAAAAGGGCAGTAAAGTGACCACATGATTTATTAACTGGTATAAACATACCTGAACATCTGCTTCCACAACAATGCCCATGTCACACCACCACCAGGACTGACAACCCTTTGGCCTGGGCAAGACTAAAATATGGTTCCAGTGAGATCATGTTCTTCTGGGACACCTCCCTGAAGTGTCAACTCCTCAAACCCAAAGCCTATTTCCCAGTTAGTGCCGACCCTAAAGGGAAAGATTTCATACCTAAGATCAGAAACATTCTTGCCCTCTGAGCATTCCTAAATCAATCAGCTCTGCCTAAAGAAAACTCACTTGACAGAAAGTAATGGCATAATCTGTTCTCCTGTATTTTTTTTCTATCAATGTAGGAAAAATGAGATCCATAAGAAAGGCTTATCCCCAACATTAGAGCTTCCTTAGTACCTTCTTTCCTTCAAATATCCTGGGACTACTTAAAGCTGGTTGAGAAACGCACCTGACTCCCACAGGGGTGGTCACTGCCTTTAACACAGCCTGGAATTGCTTTAATGAAGTATGGCTAGAGCAGAGCACAGTGTGAGGAGAAGCAGAGCAGACAGAAGTATCAGTTACTGGCTCCCAGGAAAGCCTGGGTAGCTATGCATTCATTCCTTGGTACATTCCTGTGCCAAACATTGAGGCTTTTATAGAAACTCTGCAGTCACTGGCAAAATTGTCCCCATTCTCCACAGGCTTTATCTCCTGTTTGGCTGACTTATAGTTAAAGATCCATTCCTTTCTAGAGCATACAGCCAGAAAGCAGGGTAGAGAGGATGGGAGGTGCTGATTTCAAAGGTGTGCAAAAGCCTTTCTTTGTCAGCGATGGAGTAAAAGGACACAGCCTTCTTCTGCAGCTCCAGGAACACTCCCACCTTCAGTGGCTTGTCCTTGCATAGCAATGTTTCTTGATCCTTATGCCACGCTGACAGCTGCTTTTTAGGACCCAGCCACTCTATACACCAGGAATGCTCAGTTCTTCCCAATTTGTCTCTTTTACCAATCATTTCATGAGCAACTCCAACAGCCCATCCATTACTATCCTTGGTAATTACTTCCCAGTAGTGGCACCCAGTAGAGAAGCCCTGAGAACACATCACTTGGCTGATGCAGAATCTTTTGGGTGATGGTTGGTAAGCAGTCAGGTGGCTGGAAACCATCACTCTCCTGTTCTGGGCTGTCAGTGCCAAGCGCTCGTGAACTCTTGTCGGGTCCAAAGTCACATCATCTGCCCCTGGAAGGCAGAAAGGAAAACATTCTCACATGTAGGCAACAAGAAGGCAGCTGCATCCCTGCTCCAGAAGAGAAATTAATCCAAATGATACCATAAACCTGAATGAAAATTCAAGAATCCTCAACCAAGCACTATCAACTGTTCCCTGGGCATACTGAAACATTTAACAGGCACAACTGTGTAAATATCCACGACAGACTCACAGGCACTTCAGTGGAAATGTCAAAGTACTGTGCACCTTACTGTAGGAGTAGGGAATACAGGTGCCCTCACCCCTGACAAGTAACAGCTGAGTTTATTACCCAACAGAGCTTCAACCCTGGTAAGTGACAGCTATAGCCAATAAAGGTTAAGTGTGATAAAAGGGAGTGGGTTAGCTGGTGAGGAGGAAGGAGGATCCTGAGAAGAGAGTATGGCTGCTGTGAGGTCAGTCTGAGGCTGCAGGCACAGTCCAGCAGGTAAAAGCCTGCATTCAGAGTTTCCAAACTGATCCCTGCAGTCAGAGGCTGCAAGGGAAACCTACAGCAGGAGCTGCTGCAGGCAGAGGCTGTGAGTGGGGGAGTCAGGATGGCTGAGCTGTAAAGAGGAATAAACCAGAAGCCTTCTCATGCTGTGATAAACAGCAAGTCTGGATCTCAGCTCATCTCTATCCTCTAGAGGGCTTCTGCAACACTCTCCAAGATGGGTTTTATTCCTAGCCACAATCTTTTTTTAAAAAAACATCTTTCTGTCAATAATAAATGGGATGCTTACCTTAATAAAGCTTACAGTCATCTGCTCACTGGGACAAATTCTTACATATTTTATCAGCAAAACCATTTGTTTTCTGTGTTAAGCTACAGCTGTAGTAGAGTGTGTTGATTGTAAAAATGTTTCTGTCAAAATGATGCAGAATTCAAGTAACAGCTGGAGTAATTACAGTTTAACAGCAAAGATCAGTGAGGTGCAGTAACTCCCTGTACAGCAGTTCAGACTCTGTAGCCAGCACAAGCTACCACACAGCTGACATGAAACAGGTTTCTTATCTCTTTTTTATCCTACATCTGCACTCAGGTACAGTGTTACGTTATGTGTCAGTAACTGATTCATCCATGGCAACTCCACTGTGTTTCCAAGCTTCAGTAAACAGCCACATCTCCTGATGACCTGGCAAGGGCAGTTTTCTTCAGCAAATCCAGTCTCAGGGATCACCTGGCTGTCGTTAAGAATGCTGCTGGCTGGGGTACTTACACTGAGAAAACTGGCTGGAAATGGTTGGTTCAGGACTTTCAGCTGCTGACTCTGGAGATGATGAGCTGACACTTGGCTCCTGGTATGAGTCTGCAGGCTGCACTAAATGCAAAAATAAGTGAAGTGTTTACTTCAAAAATAAAGTGAAGACATTTCTTCAAAATGTACATAAGGAGTATTTAAGCTTCTAAAGGCAAACACACCTTAAACAATCCCAGCTACTGGTTCAAGTACAAAACAAGAAGTTGCTTTTTTTGATTGTATAAATTACAAAGGACGTGTAGGCAAACATTTTTACCCAAAATTAACAAAACACTCTCTGCTGGTGTAGTTAGAAGGGAACTGTCAGAGGAGTGAGATGGGTAAAGCAGTTTGATTGTTCTATGCAGATGAAGCAGTTTCTGTCTTAAAAAAATTTAGTCTTCTTTATTTTTTTTGCTGTGTATCGTTTTTCTTGTTTTATTTACACATGCACTTCATAGGCACAAAGTAATTTTTTTTAACTCTATTTCCTAGATCCACTGCCTTTAAGAAAGTTTTCAAAATAAGGGAAACTCACCTGGTGGGAGCTGCTGAGCATAATTCTCCAAGAGTAAAATTTCCAATTTTCTCTTAAGATCTCCTACAGCGCTTTTGACAACATTAAGCTTCTCATCCAGTGTGATTTTATTAATTGTTGAAAGTGAGCCTTTGTACCTCTGCCTCTCAGGTAAGTCACTCTAATAATGACAAAATATCAAGGGAAAGATGTAAACAACGGCAGTAATTTCACCTCACAGATCAGATAGAATATAAAGCCCCAGTGGAAAAAGAGCAGTGAACTCTCCAAGAATCTTAGTCTTTGTATCAAAAGTTTCCTTTATAGGACAGTTACCTCAGCAAACCAACCTGAAATCTTACAGAAGACAGCAAAGCATATTCTTATTAAAAAATAAAAAGAGTGTTTTCCCTAAGAAAACTGAAAATGTGACTAATTTTTCTTTTATATATGTATTACAATTTCTGTTAGTATTCATAAGAATACCAAAGTTACTCTTTTTAAACTTCCTTCTTCTAGAACTGAAACCAAAAGCTTGAAAATGTATCAGTGTGTAAGCTTAGGGTTAGCTTAGTTTGCCTTAATTTAGAAATTGTGGAAATCTACATCTGAAGTTGCTCTCTTTGTGTGTAGAGTCTGCAGGAGGAAACAGCCTTTTGCAGGCTGGATTAATCTCTTTTGCAGGTGGATATCTCAAGTAGGCCAGGTAACTCTGAAAGTACCCATTTCTCTTCACTGCCTGTAACAGGACCCTGTGAATTCCAATGTGGGCACCTGTGCCTGGATCCTGGAAGTCCAATTCTGTTTCATGGTGATGTCTTAAGTTTTAGCTTTCATATTTTTCAGATTCTGTGCTGCCTAGGTGTGTAGCTCTGAGCTTCATATTAAGCGGCAGTTAAGTTCTCTTCACAGGGTAGGCAGACAAAACAATCCCTTTCCAGTCTGAGACCAAGGACAACCTTTACAAGCTTCAGGCCCAAAAGCACAAACAACAGAGAACTGAACAGAGCAATCAAGGAGGATGGAATTTCATAACCTGAAGCTATAATTGGACAATTAACCCCAGTATGCAAATGGACCAAAACTTATAAAAAGTGTGAAACCTCGTGATGGGTTCTCCGTTTTGTGACCATTCTGGGTCCACCTTGGGTGTAGCCCTGGCCAGGCTCTTGTACTGCCCAAGGTGTATCCTTCAAGGCCTTTAAATAAATACCAACTCTGTTCTAGGTCAGCCTCTCAAGGCATCAGTTCCACTGCCACACCCAGTGAACCCCACTCCAAATTCCTCCTGGCTAACTTGCATCACTCGGCATTGATGTTTTCAACATCAAAACAGGCTCTGCACAATCTGAAGTGCTTTAGCTGCGTCTTTTGAGGGCCCTTGATGTGTTTTTTCCCAAGAAAGTTGTTACAAAATATTTAATAACTCCCTGAGTTCTTTAACTTGCATAACTATGTGTAAATACAAATTCTGGAAAATAAAAATATCATGAAAGATCTTGACTTTAGGTTTGACTGAGGATTGGATTTCAGCAGTGCACCTCACACATCATTCCAGCTCACCAATATCCCTGGAAAAAAATTAGTTCTGAATTACATTCCCAGCCTGGGCCTTTTTCAGTACTTTTTTTCCTCTAAATTTCTCACTCCAAACTCTCCCTGCTGACAGCAATGTCCATGGATTGGCACCACTGTCTCTCTATGAGAACGGTGCAGTGGGGACCCCAGAGGTGCTCTGAACATATTCAGCTATCCCAGACATCGAGCTTGAGAGTTTCTACTCATATTCTGCCACTTGATTTCATCACTTACAGGTTGGGCTTTGATGTCTGTGAGCTGGTGAATGGTCTCTTCAATTTTCTGTTGAGCAGCTTTTTGCTCTTGTTCAATGAACATCAGTGTATTTCTCTCCTGTCTTTCAACATATTCCTTCATGCAACAGAAATCTTTAGTAATCTGGCTTTTGATCTGAGATGTATATTCCTGAAAGGCAGAAAATATGGAGCTCATTGTGTGGTTAGGAAAGATGCAGAGTATGAGAATTAGTGCCCCATCTAATGGGTAGACTGACCCCTGCAGACCAGAAAACTTTATTCAAAGGAAAAAAAAAATACTTGACACTATCCTGCATTGCATGCAATGATATTTGGGGCATGTTAAGGATCTTGACTATTTTATGGCCAGTGGACTCTGCTTGGCAACTCAAAAAGTTCAATATTCCCTCTAATAATTTGTAATTTGCATCTAAGTGTACCAGAAACATTCAGGCTACTCCTGGGATAAGAAGAAAAATGCAGCAATACACAACCCCAGTGGCCTTTGTGCCAGCCAGGACATGAATTTGTGCAGCTGATGCCATATATCCATACTCATCAGTAAAAACAGAATTGTGACAGAAAAGAAGGAAACAAAAGGGCAGATTCCGGCTCTGAGCTGGAAGGCAGCCCTGCAGTCAATCACATCTCCAGCTCAGAACACTGGAAACAGAAAGTTACTGTAGGTGATGAATGTACAATGTGTACCTTTGTTTTATTGAGATCTTTCCTCAACAGGTGGATGGTCTCTGCAGTTATTTCTTGTTGCTTGGAGCTCTCCCATATTTCTTCCTCCTTTAAAGTGACACATTGGGCTACTTTTATATATAAACCTCAGAGAAAGCATGACTAGGTTAAGCAGCAGGATAATAAAAATTCCCTACACCACTGACATTAGTTAAGCAATGGACTGGTTGAGGAGGTGCCTTAAAGACACAAATTTGAGTAGGAATAATCACAATGAAGTCAACATCAACAGTCACCAATTAATTACACGTTTAACTGTGAGCTTCAATATGCTCTTAGCTTGACTAAGATACATATGTGTTAAGATAATGAAGGTCAACACATTTTTCTCATCCCTTCCTCTGGGAGTCGTTTTAAGCAGAGAATTAGAACATGAACCTGTCCCATGAAGCTGGGTGGAGCTGTAGCACTGTCTAATAATGTTACGTGTCCTTCCAGCAGTCTCCAATGCAATGCTGATGCAATAAACACCCTGCACAAAGAAGTCACTTATTACTACTGTGCATCAGCTGAATATGTATAGGTATTAGTTCCTCTAATTCAGACATGCAGCTCTCAATGTGTCAGACACCACCAATGAGCCCCGGGCCCCAACACTGTGTTAGCCGAACCCATCTGTTCCATGTGTCACTGTGCCGTGGGATGGAGCCCCGGGCTACGCGGGGGATGCCGTGGGATGGAGCCCCGGGCTGTCCCGAGGGTGCCGCTGGGTGCTGTCCCAGAGTTCCGCGGCGAGGAGTCCCTGGGTACCGGGGGTGTCAGCGCGGAATGTCCCGCGGTGCCCCGGTGGAGGAGCCCCGGGCTGGCAGGGGACGGAGCCCTGCCTCTGGCCCTACCTTCTCCCCAGCTCTCCGCCCTGCCGCGCTCCGCTCGTTGCAGGCAGCAGCTCCACAGGGTTCCGGCTCCTCCTGAGTTTCCAACTTTTCCTTCAGCTCCCGCGGGATGAGGCTGAGCAGCGCGGCCAGCTCGCGGTTGGGCCGCAGGTGCTGGAGCTCGAAGCCGCGCCGGCAGAGCGGGCAGGCGGCGCGGGGCCGCCCCGCGCAGTAGCGGAGGATGCAGCCCCGGCAGAAGCTGTGCTCGCAGCCCGAGAGCCGCACGGGCTCCGCGAAGAGCTGCAGGCAGCAGGAGCACTGCAGCTCCAGGACGCGCTGCAGCCGCCCCAGCTCGATGAGGGCGGCCATGGCCCGCCCGGGGCGGAACGCAGCGCCCGCCGAGTTTCGATTTCCCCGGAGCCTCCTCCGGTGCCCAGAACGCCTCGGGCCGCGCCGCTCCCGACCCGCTCGGTTCTCCTCTGCTCTTCGCCCGTGCCTTGCGCGAAGGGTTTGGGCTGCCGGTGCAAATGGACAGTGACGCAGAACTCTCTAGGGCCTGACCTTGACTTTCATTGACTGTCCAAAAAAGTCCCCGTTATCTGCACTATTTCATTTCCACCGTGAATTTCCCGATTTTGTAATAGTGAGAGTTGCTGACATCGGCAATCTGGTGACCCAGCCGGGAGAGCAGTAGCACAACACAGCGCAGTGCAGACCCTGACTGACTGAAGTCCAGGCTACTGGAGGGACCAAAGCCTTCCGAGGTCATCCCGAGCTGCTCACGTCATCTCAAAATAACAATTAACAAATCAAGACTGACATTATTCCTCAGACAAGTCAAAAGCTGCTTCCTGTTGATTTCAGGAGCTGCTTCAGGATCAGGCTGTTTAACAGAATTGCTAAACCACCACCTGAGCTAGAACAAATGGGGTTGTGTGGGGACAGAACGTGGAACACAGGGAATTTCATGGAAGCGTATCAACAAGTAAAACTGCTGCACATTGCTCACAGCTGGACGGTGAGTTGGCTGAGAAAGGCAGAAGGATGACCCAACTCCAACAATTCCTTTGCACTACTGGGGGCTGGGGAGAAAGAAGAATTAGTGTCACTAATTCCTGCAAGTACCGGCACTTCTCATTTCTGAAAAAAAAGAACTATTTTGAGAATTTCAAGACCAGATGGCAATTGTCAGCAGAAGGTGGAAGCCTCACCAGAAACTTGGTCTGCAAGACTTCCTCTTGATTTGTAAAATAAGGCTATTGTAAAGAAGAATTAAATGTGTGAATGACTTGCTGCTTGGTAGAACCAGATGTCAGATTTTGTCTTGAGGCATGGGAACACTCAGTGCTCTGTGTCAGTCAGTGCAATCTCCATCAGTTCCTGCACACAGTGGTACCTGATGAGAAGGCTCCCCTCCAACACTGACCACCAATCCTCATTTGTGGAGTGTTTGCAAGCAAGTCACTGAAGAAAATACTTTTAAAATTTGTTTCTGCCTTTCAATGTTCAGTCTAATCAAGCTCATTAAGCTTCATCTGTTCTTAGGTGAGACAGATGAGTGTCTGTTCATCCTGTACTCTCGATGTGTTCACCGGGGGGCAGGCACTGTGTGGGGTTGTGCTCTGGAAAAAATTCATTGGATGCTGGATTTGCCACTCACATAAAAGCCAAACAGTAGAGACTGCTGAAAGCAAGGAGCTAGGAGCATCTGTGTGATTCCTTTAGAGGAGTGATTCCATTACAGTATCCTCACAATTTAAACTTGGCTTGGTTTTTTATTGTGCCAGCAGTGCAGCGTTGTAAGAAACATTGACCCCACTCTGCTGAAAACAACCCTGTCCCTGTGTGGCCAGAAGCTGCAGCCAGTGGAGTGCAGCTGCCTGCCTGCTCCTCCCCGTGGACATCAGGGTTGGGTGATGACACTGTTCAAGGCATCCATCCACTCCCTCTGCTTCCTGTCATTCTCACAGATAAACACAAACTCTCTCGTTGGTGTGACCAGAGTGATCACTGGTTTTTTCTTCTTCATCCAGACTTTCTGGGGCAAATCATCTCGTACTTCATATCCCTCATCCCTCCTTCCAATGAAAACCTGGCCCTGTGCAAATGCATCCTGGAAAGAAGGCAGCAGAAGAGAGCCATTAGCCAGCAGAGCTCCAGCAGACACTGCTCTATCCTTTAACATGGAACAGGATCTGGGGATGCACAGAGGGGAACTGATGACACAGACTGGTGACACCAGCAGGGAACACACAAAGGGGTATTTTGCACTCACAGGCATTCCCAGGAGAAGGCAGGGCCCCATCCTTACAGAGCTGGTTGGTGGGTGTTCAGAAGGGACAGGGAAGGACATTTCCATGGCTAAAGCAGTGCTAGGAAGCAGGATATTGGGGCTGTCAAGCCCCCAATACTGGAATATTGCTCATCTTGGCTAAGGTTACAGACACAGAGGCACTAGGGCTGGGAGAGGGGGGGCATGAACACCACAGGCAGTAGCAGCTACTTTTAAAAGATCTTCCTCACAGCAACTGTACAGGCAAGAGTTCCCAACCAGCTCAGCTTCAGAGACATCCTCTGGCAAGGGAGATGGGCTCTTGAAGCTTCTCCAGTCTGGCACAGCCACTGGAGAAGGTGGATGAGAATAGACCCTTCCTCCCCACCTGCTTCATGAAGGGGCTGTGGAACAAAGAACACTCCTCTTACCAGTGGATTTTTAAAGTATATCAGGTTCCTTTCTTGAGAATCCAAGCAGAACCAGCGTACCTTGAAGGCCTCCTTCTGCTGCAAGGAAATGGTAGGAATACTTTAAAGACCCAAGTGTCAAAGTGGACCTTGATCTATTCAAACCCCAGGACCACTTTAAATGACTTGGAGCTGGAGTTCAGTTTCCTTCATCCATGCAACTGGTAACAGGACTGCTGTGTGCAGCTCTCAGCTCTCTTTTCCCTGGCTCAAACTACAGATTTACATTCAATGACAATCATTTGGGCAGGGAAGTAACCAAATTAACAGGGTTAAGGAAGTTGCATGAAATGGACTGAAAGCACTGCACAGAACAACCCCTGAGCCAGTGGTGATAGTGAAGAGAGTGAGCAATCAATTCCAACAATCTGATCAGGAAGGTTGTCCCTGGAATATTGGGTGTACAATACTAGCTGGGGTTTTTAAAGTGCTAATTCCATCAGCTACACTTACCTGACTGTTCCTGAGCTATTAATTGCTCCAGGCTGAACTGAGGAGGCCTCTTCTAGGACTCAACGCAGTTTAAGCAGAATTTAGGCCTCAGGAAAAAAACACAAAATCTTTCATGCTCTGTGCAAGTACCTGCAGAAGAGGTGCTGGAGCACTGGCACAAGCTGGGCCAAAACTCAGAATATTCAGTATGAGCACTGCACCACTGAACTGTGTAATGGGACCTGGCTCATGGTTCACTCAGAGGAGAGCAAGGCAAGAAATGGCTGTGGTCAAACAAAACCTCAGATCTTTATCTCCTCCTTCAGCAGTGCCCAAAACCTCACTCCTCTGTTCCAAGAGGACTGGTCCAAACACTTCCCACAATAAACCAAACCAAACTATTGGCTTCACTGTAGAGAAATTTGCTCAAATGACACTTTGCTGCTCTAAGTTAGATGTGACTTAAGTGCAACTGACTTTTAAGTGAAACAGAGAAGTGGGGGGGTCAACACACCCTGCTCTGCTGTGGCAGGAGCTGAAGTGAGCAGATACAGCAATCCATGTGCTGTTGTGTAACAGCACTTTGCATGTCCACTGACAGCTAATCCACCTTGCTTACTCTTCAAGGATTCCTCTTCCCAATCTTATTTTCCACACAAAATAAAACATGGTCCCAAAGACCACAACAGGCTTGAATAGAATGTCTTTTATCAAGCCAAGAAGCAGAGTGTCACTGAGCAAATCTTTTAGGAGTCAGCATCATTGAATTACCAAATATCCTCTATCTGGAATGATCCTGTTTGTGTAATGCCATGTATGCACTTACTTTTGGTCCTGTTTTCTCCATATATCCTTCTCTGGTAAAATTTCTTGTGATCCTGGGTATGAGCTAGGAGAACACAAACACAAGAAAGTCTGTGTCTGTCCCAGCTGAAACCAGGACAGGATGTCTCATTCACAATTGCATTACTGTTCTGTTTTTGTCAAAGTTAATCACCATTATTGTGGCTTTTGGGGTCTGGGATTTTTTTGGCTGCTTGGTAAAGGGAAGTCTGAAGTAAGAAGGAACATAACATTTTTGACAGATTACACTGTATAAGGATCACATGGAGACTTTAGGGCCTCAAATACTAAGTTTTTGCATGTTATTCAGTGTCGCCTTTCCTTCTACCTCTTCTGTCCATTTCCTGGACCCAAGTGCTGCTTTTTGAGCACCTGACTCTGTCAGAAGAAGTGAGAAAATGTTTTCTCATGCTGTGTTTGGTTAGGCTGCCTCAAGCCCTGTTCAGTTCTCACCTCAGGCTCAGGGACATTTGGGAAGGTTGTTTTGAGATAATGGTAACGTGCTGCCCGGATAGCATTGAACCAGTCAACAATCTCCTGGGAAAACAGCAAACACAAACATAAAGATTAAAAAGAAGAGTCAGAGCACTGCTTCTCCAAAATGCCCTTCTCCTTTCTTGTGACCTCTTTGTAAAGAGGTACTTTCTCCCCAAGGTGCAGAGAGGATCAGTGATTTGCCCCAGACACCTGAAAAACATTGACCCTTGAAAATAATTTAAGAATGCCCCTCTTGGGAGGTCCAAGACATTCTCAGCATGGACAGTCACCCCAAACCTGTATACACAGGCTTTTTCAGTTGATTCAGTAATGGGTTGTTTAAAAATCTCTGTAGCTGGAAAGACCCAAGAGCTCTGTTGAAGGAAGAAACAGAAGTCTAACAATATCTGTAGAGATACTTTTTAAAATTATCATTATTGGCTTGGAAATAACGTAGAACAATACTCTCTATGAGCATCAAGAATTAAACCATGAAACTGTGTAAAACTACAAGGCAGTTACCTTACAGAGATTTACATCCACTTAAAACTATCCAAAGGGTGAGGCTAAATATATGGCCCAAGGGAAAAGGAGCAAGATGCTACAGTTAGGAGTATCAAATTCTGCAACTTTCTATATTCTCAAGTCTTAGTGATGCCACGTAAAACAGATCTTGCAGACACAGTAACCCTTCCAAAATACAGATCCAACATCTAAGCACCTGGCTTACTCCAGAATCAATGATATTCACCTTTCCACTTTCGTGATAGACAAAAAGGTTCCTTGTTTGACCAGCTGTGATGTATGTGATCTGCAGCCCATGATTGTGTCCTATTTTCTCCACCTGGAACATTGCATTCAGAGTCTCAATGCTGATAACGGCTTTTGGACTTCTGGACTGTGAAATGAAAAGCATCATTGTATTAAAGTGCTCTCAGGGAATGTATTGCAGGACAGATCAGCTGTATGAGACCTAGATCCCTACTGAATAGAAAGTAGATGTCCTAAGGTATCTGAATATTGGATATACCTAAAATATAAAGCCTTAATTACATGCAACATTGTCTAAGACAAACATAAAACCACTTACAAAGATTCCTTGACAAATGCTGGGTCACTATTAAAGAGGGCTGGGTCTGCATTGCAAGGGATGGGTCTATCTCCAGCCTCCCAGTTAGAGAACAATTAGCTACAGTCTCTCATGGAAAGGAGTTGTGTTGAGGACCCTGCTGCAGGAGCTGATGAGAGGATATTTTGATAATGTAAGAGTTATCAACAGCCAGCAGATCTCTTCTTTGTCTTGCTGTTCAACTGCCAGTATCCATTTCCTTTGTTCACTAAGCAAAAGGGGGCTGCAGGGTTGAGATAAGGGATGAGCAAAAGAATTACATCCAAAATTGCCCAATATACCACATATGTTAGTGGGGAAACGTGGACTCCTCTAAGCACAAGCTGGCTGCAAAACCAGAGACAAAGCTACTTGTGCTGGGTTTTGCCCACAAAGAGCGAGGTCTGGGGTGGATGTTGACCTGCTACCTATGGCCAACTCTGGCTGAAGAACTCACTTCTTTGCTGTAGTACTTCATCACCCCTTCCCTTGCTGATAGGAGAAAGTGCCTCTTCTGGAACTGTCTGCGTCCCTTCCCAAGCTTCCAGAGGCATCCTTCACGGCTGCCTGCAGACCAGACAGGTAAGTGTCAGACAAGGGTGGCACAAGGCAGGACTGTTTAGCTAAGGGTGATGTGGCACAGTCTCAAGTCTCTTCTCCAGCTGAGAATTTTCTCCTCGTATGAAAAAATGAGTGGAGAAATAGAGAACTGTAAGATCTGAATGCACCCTTGCACTTGTGTAAGTGCCATTTCTTAGGGATTTCTTCTCAAAGCACATCCAGCAATTCCAATGTGACAAGTCAACCTTAGAGATTTCCAAAGCTGCCAATAGAACATTGTGCTATTGGCTTTAAGGCTGAGACCTCCCTGACAATCCTTTTACCTGCAGAACAGGGATCTTGGCAGACTTGGGTGTCAAGAAATTCCCCACGCTCATATTTAGCTCTAATCCACTGCTGTCTTAAAACCCTGAAAGAGGAAAACATGGATAAAGCTGGTCTGTCTCCACTCTAGTTTCAACAGCCAGCCAAGGAGACCTGCAGGGGAAGCAGATGTGAAGCTCTGCAGCAGTGAATACACCAAGAACTTACATGCAGTCACGGGACTTGGGGATGTAATAGTACGGGGGGACCTTCGCCTCAAACTTAGCTTTGGCCCAGAGATTCCCATGATTCCTCATAAACTGAAATACAAAATAAATTACAGTTAGGTGTGCCACTGCAAATCAACACCATGTCATGAACAGAAAGTGAGACTTGTATCAAAGGGAGCACTGCACTTTTTGCCAAGTCTTGCCATAACTCTCAGTGTGTATTTACATACATTTATAAATTCTCTTTGGCATTACAGTTTGCTGTTTTTAGGCATTACAGTTTGCTTTTTCAGTATTTACAGTTCTGAACTGTGTGTGATGGAATACAAAACCGTGGTTGTTGATGAAAACAACAGAAGAAAATTAGGAGAAAATTTGTTTATGATCTCCCTATTCCTTCATCTCCTCCCAAGTATTAACTGTGATTGTATTATTAACACAATTCAACTGAATGATGAGAGGCTGAACCAATATTTAAGAAGAGTATGTTGCTTTCTTAATTGAACATACTACCAGGAAATATTTGTGGGTTTCTAAACCACAGTAAGAAGTTACTGAGTATATAAAAACACACACCACAGACTGTTCAGAACATGGTCACCTGATCAGTGTCATTTTGATTGAGCAGGTCATAAAAACCCCCCAAAAGTTACCCATGCAGTTAACTTGGCTCTGTGTGGCTCTGTAGCACTGTCCATGGTGGATGGCACAGGAATTATATTGCAGAGGAGGTTATGAAATGTGGAGAATTACTGCTTTTTCCTCTGTACCTCTATTAAATTGCTCTCCCAGAAGTCAAGTCGAAGGGATTTGACTCTGCTGATTTCAGGAAGATCGCGATGAATTCCAGAGCAATTCAAACAAATGAATATCCCAAGCTTGTAAGAAGCCCACTCTGGATCTAGATAAAAACACAAAGAATCAATTAGTACACAGGAAAAGGCACAGCCACTAGCAAAAGCCTCACATCTGCACAGCCCAGGCTTCACACCTAATACATGCCTCGAATCTCACCCCACTGTTTATGGCTGTCACTTCACAGTGTTCAGGGGAACAATACCTGCTTTCCCCAGTGAACGATGTGGCCCTTACTTTTGTACATTCTTAACTGCCTATTTGCTTTAAAATTAAGGTGACTGTGCAGGCAGGTGAGTGGTGATGGAAAAGCTCAGCTAATTATTAGTTCTGCTGCTGTTGAATTAACAATGGAAGGCAGGTGCCGACAGTCTGCACTAATGAGAGTCCAACAGAGTACAACCCCCTACAGCGAGGACTCTGTCCGCTGCCCTTGCCTGCTCCTACATCCCCTGAAGCAGCTTTGACAGGTGCATCCCTACGGGCGCTGAGTGTTCCGGCAAGACCACTTCCTTGGATTGCGCCACCGTCCACTTCTCCCTATCGTCCACTTCTCCCTCTCACGCTAAACAGAAGCAACTCGACGCCTCCTCCCGCTCCTGCTGCCTCCCGCCCGCCGCACCCGAAGGGGCGCGGCGCCAGCCCGGCGCGGGGGCCCCGCCGCGTTTTCTCTGCCCCGACTCCTGTTCAGAGACATTCCCCGAGCTGGAAACCCACCCCACGCACCCTCCTCCTTCTGCAGCTTCGTGCCCTGTGCACAAATAACCCGGGCAAGCGCCTGGTGGTTTCCTGCCCGCTGCTGCGGTCCCCTGGTCCCGCGGGGCTCCCAGAGAGCCGCGTCCCGGAGCGGGACACGGAGCGAGGGGCGCGGCGGGGCCCCCGCACGGAGCGAGCGGACACAGCTGCGGACCGGGGCGAGCAGCGCCCTGACGGCGCCAGAGCCCGAGGGGGCGGCCGGCGCCTGGAAGCGGCTCCGGCGGCCGAGGGACGCTGCCCGGCGGCGCCGCCTTACCTGGGTCCCCGCAGTCGGCGCAGCGATCGTTACCGGTCCCGGCCGCCCTCTGCAGCTCCAGCAGCAGCGCCTTGTTGCGCTCGTAGTCCATCGCTGCCCTGGCCAGCGCGGAGCTTGCGGGAGGCTCGGCCCAGCCGGGAAATGAGGAACCGGAGCGGCCCCGGCGGCCGGGACGCCCCGTTCCCCGCCGTGTCCCGGCGCCTCCTCCCACGGGCGGTTAGGGGCGCGCGGTCCCCGGCCCGCCCACCGCCCCCATCCCGGCCCGCTCCCATCAGCTTTCCCGCTAAGACAATTCATATCTAAGGGGCCTGTGGCCAGGAGGGCTCCTCCGCGCACCCCCAAAATTTGCCTCAACCCCACCTCTTTAAAAAGTCAGTTTACAAAGCTTGCTGAGTAACAGGACGGCAGCCGCGCCTCAGACCCCGACCGAAGCAGCGCTCCCGCCGGGGCAGCTGAGTCCCGCTCCCCCACGGCGCTCCTGCCCCGCTCAGCACTGAGAGAGCTCGGTGACACCAAGCAGTGCCACAAAAACCCTGCCCGCAGAGCTCAACACGGGGACAATAAAGCATTTCAATCCTACTGCAAATGTTCCTCTTCCACGGTAAAGCAAATGCCAAAAGGTCTGTGACTTAATATTCTGTTTATCTAAGACATGAGAAAAGACAAAAATTTGGGACAAAGATTTTTAAGGTTAATTAATTCAGAAAAAGATTAAGAGGCATTCAAATATTTTTCTAGTTTCAGTTAATTTGCATTGCTATAGTGCAGTATAATACACAATGCTTCTTTAGTAAAGTTTATCTACAATCTTGTAAAAACACTAATTTTGTAAATGACTAAATACTACAGTAGACGTGTTAGCAGTTCCAAATACTGAAAACCTTTTTCCCTCTTCTAGGTACTAATACTATTATGCCTTTTATGTACTTGTAAATATAGTGAAGTTATGAAATACACAGCAGCAGAATATCTGAAAAGTTGTTCAACTACCTACATAGCATCTCCTTTCAGCACTCACCCTCTAGGAACTGTTGCATACTGGAATGTAAATGTGGATTCAATTTTCCCCAGGTAATCTTGCAAGCTGTACACCAAAGCTTTTTTGCTAGCTTAATTTTTGTAGTGCCCTTCCAGCTCCTGTGGAATAAAAGGACCATTTTGGATGACTCCCATTTGGGCAGTGGTTATGGATCCTTGCCTCCTCCCACCTCTGTTCTGCAGTAGCATTAACACAGTCTAAGCCTTTGGCTCCTTCTTGCAACCATAACTGCTTTTTTCTGTATTATTCATGGGATGGTAGCATAATGTAGAATAACCCTCATTTACATTCTAGAAAGCAATACTGGAATGACAGTAAAAAGAAAGAAAAGCTCGAAACTTGGTTGAGATTTCCATAAGAAGAACAAGGTTGTTGGTTTTGTTTTTAGGTTGCTGTATCCTAATAACAGCTGCTTAAATGGGAGAGAGTCATTGTGGAACTCCAGGGTTGTTTTTACTTCCAATTTCAAGACACAGAAGTTAGCTCAAAGGGCAGTACATAAAGGACTAACCAGGGCCCAAACTATTGCAGGAAAATATTTTGTCTCAAAAGCAGGCAAATTTCACAGTACTGGGATGGAGCTTGTGAAGCATTTCCTTCTAAGCAGAGTTAATCAAAACCAGTCCCAGGCCCCTTTCCCTCAAGCCCATCCCTCCCGGAAATTTGCTTTATTCTACCATACAAAAGATGCTCATACCTGATGCATAAAAATCCAAAGGTGCTAATTTATCAGAACTCAAATCATCACATTTCATTCAGAGTAGCTTGAGGTGATTTCATGTGGTAAATACCTGATCAAGAGTGGAAATACTGGAATTCCACCTTACCTTGTGGATACCACAGCAGATTCTGTAAACAACTTCTTAAGGCAGTTACTAAAACCAGAGAGCTGACTTCAAAAGAAGGTAAATTGTCTCTCACTGCTTTCTAATTTGGGTCTTTCAAATTACCCCCGAATTTTCTAAAATACTACTATTTTATAGGACTTGTTTCTAATTTATGTAGGTCCTCACTGTAATCTAGTTAGATTGATAGTGCCTTTAGAAAGCAGTAAACACTTTTACATCTTTATTTAAAAAATTTAAAATGTGTATTTATTTATTTTTACAAATCATGCAGGAGAAGCTTAGACTGTTGATACAAAAAATCAAGCCATGAAAATTTTAACAGCCATCACTATAATTTTTTGATAATTCTGGACTATGGAAAGAATAAACTATAAAGCCAGTCTACAATGCAGAAGCTTAAAATAATTTACTGGTTCCATAAGTATTTCTAATTGCTGAACATCTTTAAGACATGAAAAATGTAAGATGACATCAGAACTAGCAAATGGCCTTCTTTATTTTTACAGAGACACTGAGGTAAGTGCAGCACCACTGCATGGCAGCAGTCTGACTCAGTTTGAGGAACAGGAACAGTCCAGCTGCAAAGAAAAGGCAGAGAAGTACATGGTTGAACTAATCCCAGTTTTAAAATCCTTTAAAAGGTATGCTTCAGGAGTTTTACCTTTCATATAACAGAAACATTAAGATTGTAGCAAAATCTCACAGATTTATTATCGTATAAAAACAGATTCAATCACAAATAATTATGCTGAGATCTTGTCAAATACAAAAGGAGAAGCTTAAGAATAGAACACAATATACAAGACCAGAAGTAGTTAAATATTCCTGAACCCAAAGGAACACTGGGATAATTGGTATTTACAAAAGCTTGCCTAAATCTCTTGAGACCACGTTGAGCTACAGTAATAATTTCTCTACCTTTTTAGGAGATTAACATGCAGATCTGACAGCTGTAAACAGTGAAAGGAATGTATACAAATATATGTACATTGAGGCACAGTGCTTTGTAAGGACTCTGTTTCCTGTGGTCAAAATGAAGAGTTGGTTTTAGTCATTTAGACTTTGGAGGACTTGTTGCATCCTCTCTGTGCCCCCTCCCACTCGAGTTATTTATCACTTTACCTGCAAATTCAGAAACAAACTTACTTGAACAAAACATTCTCCTCAGAAAACAGCAACTTTGCTGTGGAAGCTGTGACAGCTGGTTGTTACAAAAGGACTTCCTGCTATGTGATCCAAAAATTAGAGAGAAAAAGCAAGAAGTCCCCACTGAACAGTTTGTGCATTTAATATTATGAATGCCCTTACTGGACAAGCACCAAACCAACCCACATTTCAGCTGTGGAGAGCAGTATAATGACAATAGATATATACATTATTTTAAATAGTTATAAAAATTTAATATACAAATGGCTCTGAATATACAATAATGTGGTAATTAAAAAAAAAACCAAACAAACTATGGTGAGAATACCACCATTAGGCACAAAGTAGTTCTGGTGTTGGCAATTTTAAGGGAAGTCCAAAGACAGACCATTTATCATTTGTCTGGGTATTTCAAGATGAATCCCTTCAAGATAATGCAAGAACCTATTAAAAAAAAAGTAAAAAAGATTGTTAAGGGAACAAAGTTATTTCCAAATATAATTCAACACTTTGATTATTTTGAGAGACAAATGTTCACCTTCCTTGCCTAGAATTATTTGACAAAATATTTTATTGAAATCCTTAACTACCTTCTATAATGAAATGTAACAAGATGTAGGAAAACCCAAACTTACCTTCTTTTAGTCTTCCCTTGCTCTTTAAGCTTCTCAGACCTACAGATACTGCGGAGAGTGGGGAGGTATTCGAGGGTACTGGCTTGCTTATTGCCCAGGTTGAAAGGACTTCTGGAGAATACAGCTTTGATGACAGCCAGCCTCTTCTGTGCCTTTTTGTGAGTGCTAAAACAGAGAATGAAGCTTTACTGTTTCTTACTCAAGAATGTGCAGTGATGATTTTATTTCTTTAGGATTAAAGCCACTGGTTTAAAACTCCATTAAACTGATGTCCAGAACTGCATCCCAATGGCTCAGATGTCTGCAGCTTCTCATTGTGCATCACAAAGCTGCACTTGGACAGAAACATGAGGGCCAGTAGGTTGTTTGGCCAATGCTCTTGTCTTAATCAGGAGTCTGATCTGGGGAGCTCTTCAGTCTAGATACAGATGTGAGGTTCAGTACAACCACAACCAAAAGCATCTGTGGTCTTCAAAAATAAAAAGCATTACACAATTGGCATTTGCCAGAGTATCAGTGTCAGGTCCAGTGTGTAACACATTATATAAACCTGGCCACAGGATGCATGGTCAGATCCATGCTCCTCTGACATTGCTCCTCTGGGTACTGACTCACAGAAGAAAGGCTCGAAGCCATTTTCCTGTTCAGACCCCTGAATGGGCTTTAACTGCCCATTGTGCCTGTTTTTCCTAGGATAACTTATGTTAACAACCCATGCTTGGTAGTATTCTTTGGTCTTTTACAATGTATTAAAGGTTATTCTTTGTTAGCATAAGAATAACCAATTGTCTGGCAATCATTCAAAGAATTTACTTTGTTTTTTGTTAGGTCTTCATCAAGCCAATACCTACCAACAGAGTTCACATGGATTCAGTATGAGCAGGCATGACAAATTTGCATGTTTGGTACTTGCTGAATCCCACCTGTCTTGAAAAAGCCATTCCTTTAGGGTTCTGTTATGTTTTTGGGGGTGGTGGTGGTGTTTGTCCATTTTTGACATAACTAGACTAAGGCCACCATGCCTCAACAACATTAGAGTCAGGCTGTTCAAGAAAAGTCACTTTTTTGCAGACTGACAAGAAGTTAAGGTTGTAAAAGCACAGCACACAATATATTGCAGTGTTTTGAGGCACACTGACAACAGTCATAGTGGTAGGAATGTATATACATCAAATCTGAAACAGTCCTACACCCTGTGAAATGCTCTTCTTGACAAATAACTGCATTATACCCCAGAAATATTAACAAAGTCTTACCTTGAGTTAGCTGCCTGACTGAAGGATATGCAATTCCTTGTGTTTGAGACAGGCAGAGTAATTCCCTTCAGCTGATCACTTTCAGGTGTTTTACTGGTACTCAAAAATGATTCCAAGTTTTGTGAAATATTTACAGAAGTTTTGGTGAAGCTGAGTGCTTCAATAGCTGCCTTTATTTCACTACAGCTCTGGGAACTCCACCAATCAGTATTTTCTATACTGAACTCATCACAAAGACCATTTCTGATTTTGGCATTTGTCCAATGAAATTCTTCACTTTCAGAAAACTCCAGTGGTGCCCTGGTGTTAGTGTTTACACAGCAATCCAGGAAGGACATGTTTTCTGCAAACTCAGTCAGTGAATTCAGACACTGAAAAACAACTGCAGACCTTTTTTCATTTGCTGAGGTTTTAGTTTTAACTTCTTTTTGCTCTTTATGCACCAACAATTTTGATTCCTTTTTATTCATTTCAGCACATGATTTAGGACTGTCTGATGGCAAAGTTATGAATTCAGCTGAATAGTTCAGCTCAGAATCAAATAAGTCACTATCATCCAATATCTCAAGCCTTTTCTGAGCCTTTGTCTTTTTAGACCTTTTTCCAGGGCTACTCTTCCCAGAGCAAGAACTCTTAGTAGATCTGTCTTTTGAAGAAACTACAGTAGTCCTTTCAAGTATAGACTTTGAGGCTTCAGACTGGTTTGACAGAACTTCCACTGGTAAGGGAAGAATAAGTTCAAGGTTACTATATACAAAATCCACATGCTTCATCTGGAATTCTGTGAGAAGCTGCATCAATTTATTCCATTCCTCCATGGTTGTGATTTTGTGCTGTAAAATAATAATCACGAAAGCTTTATCAATATAGTAAAATACATTTTTTAAAATAAAAATGTTATTACAGAAAATCTCACACTCCTGACTTTGTGCCTAAGAGATGAGGGACTGTTCTGCTTGCAGGAGACCACCCCAGGTTGTACTTAATAACCACAGAATTCTCTAATTTCTAAAACAAACCCTTTCAGAGATCTGCTTCTAAAGTGATGCTATTCCTGGTGATGGTTACACTCAATTGTCTGGCAATCATTCAAATCATTACCAAGTCAACTATAAAAATACCTTAAGAAATGTAAACAAATCTTCTGAAGGTAACAGGATATTCTTAAGGCCAAGCAATGTCTCTACACAGCCTGTATCACACTTAGGAAACTCCTGAGGATGTGCATCATCAGCTTGAGAGAAATCCACCTTGGAATCATTAGACTTTGCAGGATGAATGACATTATCTGCCTTCCTTGTCTCTTCTCCTCCTGCACAGAGATAACAGGCTTTACTCAAAAAGGAACAACCACATTGTGAAATTGATTTTCCACCTTTTTGCCTCCATTCCTGTCACAAAGGATGCTGTAACTCACCTCATGCTGTGGTGCTGGAGGAGCAGAGCAGCTGAAATGAGGCATCCCCATGCCCACATCTCTGCTGCCAGTGCTACCAACCCACTCTCCTGCTTCCCAAGTAACCTTTGAAGGAGGCTGTGCCTCACTTTCTCTCCCTGTCACTCCCTCACACCCCTAAACTCTTCCTGAATCCTTTGGGATCAAGTTCTTACCCCTGCCTGCTTGCCAGCTGTCCCATTTTTACCCCCTTTTCAGCTCTGCTCCTTCTAGATGAATTGCCCATAACCCAGCTACATGGATAAAGAACTGCAAACTGAGAAAAATTCCTACTGGTTCCCTTCATTGCCCAGTTTTGCTACTCAGAACGTGAAAGGAAGATGGCAAGTACATAATGACCATCAATAAATCCCTCAAAATTTACTTCCTTATGCATTAATACAAGGTACTGAAGTAGCTAAAAACAGCAGAAGCCCCCCACCCAATATTTAGGAGTCTTAGAAGGAGTTACCATTTATTCATACGTGTCTAAGAATGCTTCGATTTAGTCAAATTCATATTTAGAGGGATACTTTTTTAAAGATTAAACTAAATCAACATACCATGAGGTGCCAAATGCTTCTCTTTCAAGCATCCACCTCCACTTCTAACCCAGAACTGTAAGCAGAGAACACTTTGTCTGATATCACAGTTATTTGTGGCCAGGAGAGCAGCCAAGTCTTTCCCATCTGTCCGCAGGTTCTCAGCCAGGCACAGAGCTTGGAGGTAGCTCACAGAGTTCATCTAAACAAGAGTGACACACAGACCACTGAAACAACAACTGCAAATGGCACTGCAGGAAGCCACACAGGAGCAAATTATTCTAGTTATGCTTGCAATACGTTTTGCCTTTTAATACAAAAGATTAGTTTATTAGATTAGATTAGATTAAAACCTGTAAGGAAAAGCAAATTACCCAGTCTATGTAGCCTATGTCAGAGAATTAAGTTCAATTTAGAAACAAACACACAAACAGGTCCTGAGGCTACCTACACCTTGCTTCTCATCACCAGTGATCAGCTTTTACTGAACTGTATTAATTTTAAAGGTTTTTCTTGCATTCTTTCTTTTAACTCTGCATTTGCCTGCAAGTCCAACAGGTTTTCAGTTTCACATTAAGAAGTTTCCCCTTCTCAATAATTAAGTCCTTCCATTTCTCACTTATTTAGGTTTTTCATCTAATACATAGCTGCAAACAAAACTATTTGCTACACAGATTACTAGTGTTTATATTAAAGGAATAATCCATAATATTTCTAAAATAACTCATTACTTTTTAATGAATGAACCAGTACTGCCATAATCAACCCTCAGATCAGAGCTATCAGATATTTATCTAACTCCCTTCTAAAAACTAAATGAAGTGATACATGATGTTCTTATTGGAATTCTCAGCACCACTAAATTGTTTGGAAAATAAATCTTCCATGCTAGCAAAACAGCTTCTATATGTTAAGACAAATACATCCTACACATCCTTACAATAACTCCAGACATCTGTCTCTTATCAAACAAATATTTTACATCAGAAATATATAAAACCTACCCCAACATCTAAACTTCAGACTGAAATCAGCTGACAATTAAGATGTACCTGCATTTCCAGACACAGACTTACCAAGGAAGGGGTTTTAAAGTTGATCTCTTCAAAATAGCCATCAAACATTAAGCTGAATGTTGGATCTATAAAGAGAGATCAGTGAACTGTCATGACATTGTTCAAACCCAGTTATTTTCTTTATCCATCAGAGCAGCCAAGTACCCTTATTCAAACACTCAAATACTTGCTTTACAGTCTCCACTCATTTAATTTTGCATTTAGGAGCAGTGTTCAACCATCACCATTTACAGCCTCTAATTAAAAGTGGCACTTCTGTCTGTAAAGCCTCATTACTGTCACAAACACTACTCACCATTGGTGGTAAGAATTACAGGTCTCTTTGCAGTTGCCATGAATGTCTTTATTGCACTTAGAAATCCTGCATCTTCATCAAATATTATATCCACCTACAGAAAACAAATACAGTATCAATAGCTGGAGCAGCAGTTACAAGCTGTGAACACAGTCACAGTACATTTCATGTGAATTTTACCTCTTCAAAAAGAATGAGAGACGTTGCACTTTTCCTGTTGTGTTCTCCTCCTTCTTCGTTGTTTATTGACTTAATCTGAGCATCTTTCTTTACTTCCAGTGAGTTCTGAGTGTTTCCTGTACAGGGATGAATAATTGAGCAGGAAGGAAGAGTGAAACCATTTAATGCTTTCCAGGTACTGGCTTCAAAAATCTCCCACGTATCAAATGCTTAAGAGAATCTGCTCTTTTCTCCACACAGCTCCACATGCAGGGTGCAGCATTTCCATCTCAAAAGGTAATTCATTATTAAAAAGGAATACCTACCTGCATTTTTTTCTTCAGATGTTGCTTCTCCATCAATACCTTTACGTTTGGTGGAAATTTTGAAGTAGTTTGCAAGTGTTTTAGAGGGCAAGCTGCGTTTCAATCCTGCTCCTTTTGGTGACAGTGGAGGTTTTCTTGGAGAAGTAACTTTCTTTGGAGAATACATTTTTTCTGCAAGGCATGTTTTATATTAAGCTTCATTTGGAGATGTAATGTCAAACTGATATTTCTCAGACAGATTTAAAGTAAAACCTATTTTTTATCTATGGTAAATGACAAGTTTACTGTGCTGATTTTTTGCTTGTTTTCCTTTTCTCTTGTTATAGGAAAAGCTTTCTGTTCAACTTTCTATTCAAATGCCACAGCACTTGCTCCACCACTGCAGAAATAACGTAATCAAGAGTCAGTATTTTAACAGTCATAATTTAATTTGGTCTGTAGTTGTGTTAACCAACAGACCAGTTCTTACTCTTATGGCCAGGTAAGATAAATCTGCTATCTTTTTAAAAACAATGGATACCTAAAATTTGTTTTGGGAATTCAGTCTTTAACAACCTCCTCCCCTCCATAAAACCTACCCCATAATTCAGACCAAACAAAGAACCCCAGGTAAGAACCACAACACTTACTTGGTGACTTGGAAGTGCTACAACTGTTAAAAAAGCAAGGCTTGTGTGCATTCACACCTTTTTTGTCCACTTGATGAGACTGAGTAGCTTCTTTCAGCTGGGACAGAATCTGTCTCCCACTACGCTGGCAAGAGGCATTGACTTCAAATATCTGCAATGGTATTTAATTTACAAAAAAATATAATTAAATTGTAGACATCTTGTATTACAAATGCTTTTGTATCACTAATTACAAATAAGAAAAATGCACTGAGGAAAGAAAGAACTCCACAAACCTTAAACCCAAGCTCCTGAGCACAAGCATACACTGCAGCAGTTTTCCCCACTCCTGGTGGGCCAGTTATCAGAACTGTATTGCAAAGGGTTGTCTCTTCCTCAATATCAGATTTACTATCTTTAAAGTCAAGGCTGCTTAAAGAATCTGTAGAATTATTAAAAAGAAAAGAAAGGATTACTGTTATTTTTTGCCAACTTTTAACAAAAGAGAAGCTATATTAATTCTATCAGTACCTTCTTGCTCTTTGTCCTCCTTTTCCCTCTTCTGATTTCGTTTTTCTTCCAAATCAGCCCTCTTTTTCCATTCTTTTAACCAACTAGAAAAGGAAGAAACAAAACAAGAATAAAAAATTGCTGGTGAATTAAGTGAACCAAATTAAGATGAAACAGAACATAAAACTAGGGGACGTCGGCCACTGGTTATCCCACAGAAACCTATCAAGTCCTTTCAGATAAAAGCAAAAAAATGTTCAGGATTTGAATCTTTTGTAGAAAAGGTTTCCTTTATCATTCTCCATTCTGTTAGCTGATTGATATAAAAACGAATTATTTGATGAACTACTTATTCACTCATAATTCAGTGTTCTTTTGTCAGATGGATCTTTAAATTCTGTGTAAGAGCCACACCAGTAACTAACTCAAGCCCACAGAAAATTTAACTGAGAGCAGGATGTGTTAGGTGGACTTCAGTGCTGAATGCCTGTCAAAAGCAGACAGTACAGAAAGGTCAGGATCAGGATGCTTGTATGCAAGTACAAACAAGTACTGCTCTCTCGGTGCTTGAGCATTATCAAGGTTCTGAGCATTATTGAGGTTCTGAGTTATTTTAGGAATGGATCCATGTTCCAACTTCTGACCTGTGTAACCTTTCAATTCCTTTCTTGTTCCCTACAAGTTCACTGGAATCTTGAGGCTGATATTTTTCTGTCCAGAGCATGTCTTCCTTTTCCACACCTACAGAAAAAATATTGTCCATTTTTAAACAGTCCTTCATGCAATAGAACTGATCAAATCTAGCAGAGTATTAGCACTAGATATGATTTTTGCATCACAGTGACATACAAAGCTGCACCTCCCCAATACAAAGATTTAAATGAGACAGGAAATGCAGTTACCTGAAAGTGCACTTGGATCTGATAAACACCCAGTGTCTTCTCTGACACCATCTGCTTTCTGGGTCTTGTTTTTTCCCAAGTGTGTAGCTTGTCTTGTCTCTGCCTGTTTCCCTCCAGATATGGGAGGAATAAGGTTCCTGGGAACTCTTGATTTCATTTCAGTCTCTGTACCTTCAAGTTGTTTTCTTCTTTTTGATTTGCGGTCTTCTGCTTCTTTCCTTTTCCTCTTCGTTTCCTTCCAGTTGTCAGGATGTTTCTCAATTACATCAAGATTTGCAGTGCCATCTCTGCTTTCTAAGAAAGAAAAATTGCATCCATTTAAAATTTCAGGCTATGTCCATTACTACTGTACATTTGTTATATGCCACACTTGAAGAATTTGGTCAAAATAACCTAAAACGTCAGGATCAATTTATTTCCAACAACAGTTATCCTTCAGTAACATATTTTTTTTTAAAATTCCCAGTTGTTTTTTAATGCCAGAGAGAGTGAGGGTGATTTTCTCCCTACATAGATTCCTAACCTTGTGTGCTGTTTTCCAAAGCCAACCGTTCTGTTTGCTTTTTCAGGAACCTGGAGTAGTATTTCCTCACTGGAAACTGGGAATTAGAAGCCACGATCTCATCTAGCAAATCCTTCTTGAATGCATCAGGAAAAGCTGGTCGGTGGCCTGAAAGCTGGAATACACACACACAGAATTACTCAAAAACTTTACACAAAGAAAGCTTTGCATAATTTAAACTGGTAGTATCTTAAACTCAGAGATTAAGAGAAACTGTTAAGAACTAATAAGAACTGCTAAGATGCAAAATGGGTAACTCACACACAAAGAAATTAAAAAACCCCAACAAATTACAGGACTGAAACAAATTCAAACAACAGGATTTATTAAAACATAACTCCAAATATCAAAACAATTGGAATTTTAAAGTACTAACCACAGGTGCAGAACAATTTCCAGATTGTTTTGAATTCGCAGTGGAAAATTCACCAAGTGAGAGAGTGATTTTTGTGATGTTGGTGACTTCAGTACTCAGTTCCCTCAGCTTAGTTAATAGAGGACATGATGGTGATTGCAATTTCCACATTGGAGAACCTACAAAAGAACCCCCAGCAAAACCAAAACAAGAGTTACCTTCTTTTCTAGGGAAAAGATATGGGCTGGTCATCTCTCTTTTGTGAAGTCTTGCCCATGGCAGAAGGAAATGGTTCCTGCCCAAATCAGTCCAACACAATCTTTATTCTCCAAATTGGAACATAACACATCAACTGTTTGGACTGAATATTAAGAATTTTGCATCCTTACCCATGCATGTATAGACTACTTTAACATCAATATGTAAATTTTGTATTCAAAAGCATCTCAGTGGAAGCTCCTAAGTTTTGTTCTCTTACTGACTCACAAAACAAGAGGAAACTCTCACCTATTCTAGTCCTAAGCTGTTCAAAACTCCTTTTCTGCACAAATTCTTCAGAAATTATTATGTGCATTTAAACAAAACCCAAACACTTAACAAAAGCTTACAGTCATCCTTCTGCTGTACATGGACAACAGCCTTAAAACAGGAACTTGCAAGAGAGTATGCTTCCATTGCTGCTGCCTTCTTTGCAATCTGCCTTTTCAGTGACTCTGGCAATCCACTCATCAGGAATTCACGTTTTGCTCTGAATGGATCATCATCTTGAGAATTCTCAGATGCATCTTGGCTTTAATGAAAACAGAAGAGAAAGAAAAAAAGATAGAATTAGTAGAACTACCAACTGTGCAAGGCTGAATTTAATTACAGTCTCTTCCAAGTAAGTTAAAAATAGTCTGTCAAAATGCTAAAATTAACTTTAATGTAGATAGTTTGAAATTAATTCTATACTAAAAACTTTAATCTAAAAAAAATCTCTTTGGTTTTGTATTTTTATATGCAATTTGGGATTTCTTTTTAATCAGTCATCAACTACATTTTGAGACATCTAATATGGTTCTAAAATGATTGAGGAATTCTCCAAGACACCCCTAAAATTTTGCAAGCAGAGGAAAATATTAATCAGTATAAAAGTCATGAATATTTATAGAATATTTCAGTAAGTGTATTTAAATCTGTAAAATGAGAGAATGTAGAAGTAACCTTGAAACGTATTTTGATTTTAAGCAACTGCACTCTTGACAACTGACCTGCTTTCATCAAAGATCACAATTGGTTCACCAGGAGAGTTTTGAGCATTTTTACCTAGGCAGGAAGGTGGACATCCCAGTTTCCCTTTAAAAAGGTAAAAAAAAAAAAAAAAAATTAGCACTGATACAAGATTCTAACTTTGCTTCTGTGTTCACTACCTGTATGTTCCATTAAACATGATCAGGGAATCTCCTTTCCTTAAGGGAAAGTTGAGTATTTTTACAAAGTTTATTATAGCTTCATTTCTAATTATTTCCTCAGTATAGATGCTATTTTCTAACATTAGAAAAAAAAGGAGATGCAACAGAACATTGTATACGATTGACAATTTTCAAAAAACAGTTTTCCCCAAATGAAGAAAAAGCAAAACAACACATGTGAATAACCTCTGCACTATTAATTCATATAAAAAGGGAAGGTATATATTGGGAATATTATACAAGATAAATCAGAAGATTAATATACTGCAAAGGCAGCTTTATGAAATGAAGTTACAATAGTCAGTAATATAAAATGTTTCTGTAGTAAAAAATAAACACATTCAGTAGAACTTAATTACCACTGGAGTTCTTTGAAACCTTCAAGTTTTTAGACTTCTTCCCCAAAACATCATTTAAGCTCCGAAGTTTCTTTTCCCTCACACTCTGCTCTGCAGTAGTGACATTATCCATGCTTGAATCTAGAATTATTATTGATTCCTAGAGGAAAAGCAAAGCAAGTAAGAAAGGAAACCCAACTCTTCCTCCTTTGTTAACAATACATTGCAGACATCTACCTTAGCTTACAAACGTTTCTTATAAGAATCAAGTAGGAATCATTTGTGTTGCTTATATCAATCACAAATATATAAAAATATTCCCCCACTCAAAGTACAGCCTTACATCACTTTCTTCTAATTTCTTCTCAGCACGAGCTCGCTGTCGAGACGAGCGCCTCACAGGAGCTGCTGAGGAGTCTTCATTCACTTTTGATCTGCTCTGCTGTATAGCCTTTGCTTTTTCAATCAGCTGCCTTGCTTTGTTTTTAGAAGTGGAGTTTATCTGTTAACAAAGAACCAAAAAAACAAATGCAGCAATTAATAGCACTCTCTTCGCTAAGTAAGTTGGATATAAATGTAATTTTTCAATTTCACAGATGTATGTAATTGTTGCAAAATTTCATTGGTATCAAAAAGAAAATGAAATAATTGAAAGGACAGCCAAACCAAGAAGAAATCAACAGTTTTCAAAAGGAAGTGAGAACCCTGCAAGGAGATCCCAAATTTTTTAATGGAACAAATAAAATGCAAGCAGTGCCATTCTTAAGCCTCAGCTGTTTTGCTGTGCCCAAACACTGTCACAAATCACTGGATCATTTGGGTTGGCAAAGACCTCTCAGATCATCGAGTCCAACCTCTGGCCAATCACCACCTTGTCAAATAAACCACTGCACTAAGTGCAACATCCAGTCATTTCTATATCCCCTCCTGAGAACCTGCAGCACAGGAGCATGCTATTTTAGGGGATTTTTCTCTTATGAACGGTGGATTTCTACTAATAAAACATGTTTTAACATCTAAGGTACAAGAAACTATCTCAAATTTCATCATAAATCAGAGTATATTCCCCTTCCATAGGGCAGCTGGGAACTGTCATATTGTATTACACTAGATTATTACACAATACTGAATACACCACAATTATACCCATAGAGGAAATGACAAAATACTGACACCAATTGTTACAGAAATTACCTTTGTGCTTTTGGAGTGAGACTCTTCATTTTTCATTGCTTCAGCTTTGTTTGATTTTGTAGCTGCTTTGATACGTGTAAACCTCATTCTAATTAGGGAAAAAAGTATTAAGAAATTTTTACTGGTTAACAAAGGGAAATGTTACTCTCAATCTCATTTTCAAAACCCTTTAAAAACACAGTGCTGTAAACAGAAGCAACTCCCCTACTGGTGGTTGAAGTTTTTATGTTGTTTGCTTGGGGAGTTTTTTAGATGTCTTTAGTACAAACACATTTTTAGTCAGCTTTGGTTCCTCTCTATTTTTACCCACTATGATCAGCATCCATACAACTTTGATATACAATCCATTTATAATTATGTCTTATTTTCAAAATACTTGCCTACAATTGCTGGGCAAAAAGGCAGAATATACTCTAAAAGGTTTACCTTATTGGGCTGTTTCCATCAAAGGGCACAGTAATCACCTCAGCTCTGTACATGTTGCTTTTCTTGCAGGATTGTCTGCGTGCTTTTGGGGTGGAAGTTTCTAACGGGCAGGCACTTAATTCATCTGCAGAACAGGCACTTCTAGCCCTGGGCTTTTTAGGTGTAACATTTGTTGATGTTTTGGTTTTCTGCTGCCTTAAACTCCTCCTTAACTCACTCACTTCTGGACTTGATGAAATTATTACATCTAAGGTGTTTTGCACAGCAACAACACTAGCACCTGAATCCTCTTCTCCAGGAGAATTGCTGGTGTTCAAGACATCAGTTTCCTTAGTTTCTGAAGCCTTCTTTCTTCTGTTTCCTTTTTTCTGAACCTTCCTAGATCTCCTGGGTTTACTTCTATTGCTTTTAGGTTTAGAATGTGTGCATTTGTCCACACAATCTGCCGGCATCCCACTTTCTAATCCTTTATTTGAAGGAACGACATCTTCAGATCCTTCTTTTTCTTTTGAAGACTTTGCAGCAGCTTGCTTTTGTTTTCCAGATGCCTTTTTAACTCCACTTTTTGTTACATCTGCTGTTGGTTGTCTAAAAGCTTTCATAAACTGATGCTTTTCTTCCAGAGTACATTTTGGCCTCAGAGAATCCGACCCCGGGGTCTCCAGTACAGCCAGCTCCAATTCTTCTTCCTCAATAACAACATTGGATTTTCTTTTCTGAGCCACCTGTTCAGTTTGCTCACTGTCCAAGAGGGCTGGGCTGCTTTCTTTTTCCCCTACACGTCCTTTCTGCTTCAAAAAAATGGAAGCTATTTTTCTGGAGCCTTTCTGCTCCTTATGTGAAGGAGGTAATTTGGGGGGAATGGAATGAACTTGTGCAAGGACAGTCACTGTTCTGAGTGGCAGCTGCTGGGATTCCTCACACTTTTCTGGGTCAGTAATACTGTCACTTTTGTCCATTTCATTTGCTGTACCAGAAGTGGCCATTGCTGGCTTTGTGTCTTCTTCAACACTATTCTCCCCCTGACTTCTCAAGAAGTCCTCAAATGACACAGTTATTATACAATTATTTACCTGGGACATCCCACCATCCATATGAACCTCAAAACTGGAATCACCAATAGCACCATCACACTCTGCTACTGTATTTGTCTTCTCTTCAGTTTCCTTTTTACACGTTTCATTCATCTGGTTTTCCGGTGAAGAGCTTTCAGACAAATCAATATTTACTTTGTGCTTCCTTTTCCTTGATTTTCTTACCCTATTTTTTGATCCATTTGTTTCACAACCAAAGTTTTTTGCATTTTTTCTGGAGGGGACAACGTTTGGGAAGTTCTCTCTTTGATCATTATCTTCTCCTAATTCTCTTACACATTTTTTGTCCAGTAGAGTACAAGAAGCAAGAAGGTCATCACTGTCTTGTTGCATTCCTGTCATTACTCTGCTGTCATCACTACTAATTTCTATTTCAAGGTCATTCTCAGATTCTTTAATTTCTTTTGGCATATTATTTAAATCAAGTTTCTTCGCTTTTCTCTTCCGCTTTAAAGATGGCTTGAAAGATGATTTACACTCTCTGTCATCAGCATCCAACAGCGTTTTATCTTCTCCAGCTCCGACTGGGAATGCAGCATTCTCAGCTGCAGACGTCTTTTTAAAATAATCCAAGATATTGTTGGATTTTGGTGATGACAATGCTTTATCCACTGGCTTTGCTAAAGGTGAAAAATACCTTGTGATTGTTTTTACAGAAGCTTCTTCCTCTCGCCGCTTCTTGCATGGCTGAGAAAGGTACAACATGAATCTTAGTTTTAAAGAAAAAAACCTAAGATGACTTACATAGAACGTTTTCAGAAGACAAAAGTTCATGTTAATGTGCTCAGACTGGGCACACATCAGCTATATCTCTGTGTTTTTAAAGGCCATCTAAGCTTGAAATAGAGATTCTGGTGTTTCAGATAAATAAAAACCCTGTTCTTAAACCCTGAGATGATCAAAACTGAAACGGACCACAAGGTCTCCAGAACAGTTCGGCAGAGATTTCACAATACTGGAAGTCTGAAAGTCTAGGTCAATTCAGATGATCGACCTCGAGATATTGCCCAGAGCATGTCTGGAGCATTTAAGAGGGAATTCCAAAATCACTTAAAAAGGCCTGATCCTGCCGTAAACATCTGACATTTCTTAGGAAGACAGTGTACCTTTAAGAGTGCTTAAAAAAAAAAAACGAACACAAGAGAATTCTTATCTTGTATAATGATTCAAACCACAGAGGAGCATTTACTTCTACAACTCCAAGAAAGACTTTGGCTCATAAAGACTTTTATAAATCCTCGTTTTCCAGAAACTGAACTCCTCTGAAATCACACCCTCTGAAGCAGAAAACGTCTCTTCCCAAAGCCCCTCGAACGCGGTTAATGACAGTCCGGCCCGCGGGGCTGCGCCGGCCCCTCACACCGCCCCGGGTACCCCGGACGGGCCGTGTCAGGGCACAACGCCAAAGGGGGCGAGCGCCAAAGGGGGCGAACGCCAAAGGGGCGCCCCCCGGCAGCCGCAACCCCTCTCTCTGCCCTCACAGCGCGACTCTCGGCCCGCGTCCCCACCTGAACGTCGCCGTCGTTCCCGGGGAGGAGAGGAGAGGCGGCCGCCGCGGCCACGGCGACCCTGCCCACCATGCCCCGGCTGCTGCGGGCGCGGAGCCCTCCCGGATCGCTCGGGTGGGGGGAGCGCGGAGCCCTCGGCCCCGGGCGGTGCCTCAGGGGCGGGGGGCGCGCGCCGCCGCCATGGCCCCGATGGCGCCGCCTGACGGGCGCGCGCGCCGGCCGGGCGGTAAAAGCGCGCGCGGGACCAGATTCGGATCCTCCGCGCGGAAAGCGGGGGGGCGGGGCCTCGGGCCGCTCCCACGTGACCCGCGCGCTGCCCAATGGCCGCCCGATATTCCGGTCACGTGACGCGGGCACACCGGAGGGCGGTCGCCTCGCCCCTTCTCTGCATAGGCCACGCCCCCTCCTGATCCCCCTCCCGCCTTCACCGCTGTCAGTCGAGTTTTCGCGCCCCGGCCGTGACGTCACGCGGCTATCGCGTGCCCTGCCCGCCGCTGGCGTCACGCTTCGATGACGTCACCAGCCGCCGGTCCGTGCCCCGGGGCCGCCTCCCGCTCCCGCTCCCGCCGCGCTTCCCGCCCCGCCCCGCGGATGCGCGGCCCTTCCGGGGGCGAGGCGCGCTCGCCCCGCCCCGCCGCCTCCTCGCTGCCGCCGCGGCTGCCCATGGAGGCCGCCGGCGAGGCTGAGGTGCGGCTCCTCTTGCAGGAGGCTCGAGAGAGCATCGAGGCTGCGCGGAGCTACCGGCGGGAGCTGCAGCAGCGGCTGCGGGGGCTGCACCAGGCGCGGGAGCAGGTGGGGAAGCGGGACGGGACGGTACCGGGCTCTCCGGAGCTGCCTGGGGAGGAGCGGCCTGAGCCCTGCCCGGGTTGTGCCTGCCCGGTGCCCGCAGCCCGGCCCGGCACCAGGGACCCCGGCCCTGGGCGCTCCCCTCCCGGGGCCCGGTGTTCGCCCGTGGTTCCTGTCCGCCGGGAGAGCCGGGATGGGGCTGAGCTGTGGGGAGCACGGAGGACGGGGAGCCCCGGCGGAGCGGGGGTGATGAGAGCCCCGGGACCGGCGCTTGGCCTCGGGGGTTCCGGAGAAGGGAGGGCGTGCGAACGGGCAAGATGTGCGACGTGTCGGAGGAAAGGGATGGGAGCTGAAGGAATTACTGAGCTGAGCCTCATGTTCTGGGACCATAGGGAGCTTTCCCGGGCAAGAAGAAAGATCTTAAAGAACTACGCTTTCCAGAGTAGCTGGGATGCTAAATCTGATTTAATAGGGAGTGTTATCCCCATCTTCACATCAGATGCCTGCCTGAGCAAGCTGCTCCCGGGTGTGGATGCTGTGCTGTCCCCATGCACCGCAGTGCCTGGGTCACGTACTCCGTGGGTCAGGCAGGAGGGCTGCCGGCATTCCAGGTTAGCTGGTTTGTCTGCAGCTCGGAGCCGGGGCAGAGTTTCCAGTGGGACCGTGACCCAGCCGCGGGGAGATCAGAGGCGATGGGCGGGTGTGGGCAGGGAGAGCCTCAGCGCAGGGCTGCTTCCTCTGCTCGGGCGGCTCGCAGCACACGGCGCTCTGCAGACTGGAAGTGATGCCTCGCTGTCTTCGACTCAGGTCTGCAAGAGGTAAATAAAAACCCAAACAAAACCAAACTTAGAGAGTGTTTCTGTGGTGAGTTGTTAGTTTTTCTGAGGCAGATCCCGTTAGTGCAGAAACGTGCTGTGAATCTGCTGGGTGAGTGTCCTGCTCCCAGTGTGTGTGGGTGATCACTGGACATTTAATTAGTCAGCATTGAAACCACAGGCTGCTTAAGAAAATGAATTGTTCATGGCTGTCTTTTATCCAAACCTTGTCGTCTCAAATGCTGCTTGACAATTCCAGATGCAGTGAAGGCAGCCCATGTGCCTTTGTGCAGTGAGTGTGTAGTTGGCTCACCTTTCCTTTTCCTCTCAGGGGCTCTTTGCTGTGTGCATGTTTCTGTTTTCTCTCTTTCCATCCTCAGGACCACTTGCTGTTTTGTGCACATCCAAGAGTCCCCTGTGTTCCCAGAGTGCAGAATGTGCTAGGCTGGGGTTCATATAGTGGCAGCTTTATTATTTGAGGGCTGATGGGCTGATGTGATAGGACTGGATCACTTACGTTGTTGCATCCTTTTCCTTTGGACCAATGGGCCGTGATTTTCCACAAACTTCACACAGCTCTGTGTGTTCAGGGACTTGCATTTCCTCTTCTGCATGATGAGCAGTATCTAATTCTGGGGCTGTGCTGCTGTATTTTTATCTGCCTGTAATGGAGGTAGAGAGCTTGGAGAAGTGAGTGTTCTCCCTTCCTTTGCCCCACCCCTTCACAAAGCTAAATACTTCCTTTTTTTTTCCTCAAGTATTGAAATTACAAGAAAAGGGAAACAGAGCTGTGTGGCAGCTGCAGAGCTTCATGAATATTTGTTGAAGAGGAAATTTATTTTACCTAACCAGAGAACTTCCTGTGTTGGTTGTCTGTAGTTCTAAAGATCTAGAAATTACGTGTAGGACTGTGAGTGTGTTGCAGCACTTCCTTGTGTGCATGACTTAGAAAAGTTGTTCACAGGAAGATGTTTACTTCTGATTTTTGCATCTTTAGCTCAGGGATGTTCAAGTGTGTTTTCTTCCCTAAAAGCCAGATTCAGCAACTTTGCAGACATTTTAATGAGCACTTGTAGAACCTTCTGTGGTTGAGTTCTTCCGGAATGGAAACAGACTTGCTGTTCACCCTGTCCTGTCACCAGGGGTGGAACAAAATTGAAAAGAAAGCAGTTTTATGAGGACTTAAAAAATCTGGTGAAATGATACAGCTTGGAAAAGTGCTCCTAGATAGTCTTCTGAAAGTCTGATAGGTTTTGGTTTGCAAGGAGGATTACCTGTGTATGATGGAAGAGTGGTTTTTGAGTAGAAGTACAGCAGTGGGTTTTGGTTGTTTTATTTTTGAGGGGCTGCAGGGAGATCTACAGAGCATTTGGATTTTTCTGATATGAAAAATTCTTTGATTGAAGCACCCATAATCCAAGTTTCCTTAGTTAATATGCTCCTCCCCTTGTCCAGGCTGGTTTCTTTGCCTCCTTCCCTGCTGTACATGTGCTAAAAATTACTTCACTGATTCATTAACTGCCAGTGGTCATTTTTTAAAGCAGACTCCACTCGCAGCTTTTCTTAGCAAATGCAGATGAGATGCTCCAGAAAAATGAAAGACATGCATGGCCTTTGCCTTTATCCTGAATCCTTCTTTCCTGTTACCTGAATTCAGATCAAAGACAGTGCAACACTGACCAGAGATGTGCTTGAGCAGCACTTTAGCGATTTGAAAGGGACCCTGAAGAAGCTGCTGGACGAGCGACTGACGTCCCTGCTGCAGGAGGTGGATGTGATAGAGCAGGAGAGCATCAAGCCCCTGGATGAGTGCCAGAAGCTGATAGAGCACGGGGTCAGCACGGCCGATGATCTGCTCCGGGAAGGTGAGGCAGCTCCTGGTGCTGAGTCTTAGCTCTGCCTTCCAGTGTGGATCTGGTCAAAAGTCTGGAATAGTCCCATTTTTACCAGTGTGTTTGGCTCATTTTGGACTTACCTCAAACTAAATGTTAACAGTTGGGTAGATGTAGTGAAGCACTGATCATTATCTCCTACAGATCTGTATTTCAACATTTCCCTCCAATCCTAGGCTGTACATATGTCAACGTGGCCTCTCCTGAAGGGCAGGAAGTACCTATTTGAGAATTATTTCACTGCAGAGACATTCTCTACCCCTCCAGGCTAGACAGCAAAGTGTGTCAGGCTACTCTGAAATAAAATACATTGTGGGTTCCACTACAGGAAAGTGTCTGTTTTGGTGAAGTAAATTATTTCTGTCTGGCTGAAATAGTGGCTGAAATAAGCACAGTCCTGCTGAGTGTGATTATGTTTGCTGTTGGTTGGGAACATGAGGAGTAAAATGGCCACTGTATGGGGAAAATTTCTCTAAAAAGTTGGAAGATGAGGCAGACATAAATGGTCATGTGGAATGTTACTGTCAGGGCCAGACTATACCCTGCTGATGCTAAATACCTCGGCAGAAAGGAATGTCACTCTTGCCTGTTTTCCCCAGGCTGGAGAACCTACTGGGAGCATGTCTGAGCCATGAGTGTGTTGGCAGTTTCCTTGCATTGTTCTCATGTCTCAACTTTAACTTTCTTTCAGCATGAGCTCAGTTCTGGGAGCTAAAGCAAATTGAGCTGTGTCCCAGGGGTGGGAAAGCTCCCAATTCCTCCTCAGCCATGAGTTTTGTGCTGGCTTGGGAGCTCAGTGCCTCCTGCTCACAGGAGCAGTGACAGTGTTTAAGGATTCATTTGTTGGGGTTTTTTCTACCACCACAGCTCTGGGACAGCTGGTATTCACCTTATTTTTAAGTCTCAGGTTACTGAATCAGGGTGGTGGCAGAAGTTTTTTTGTGTGAAATTCTCTGAGGTCTCATGAGAAGCTGACTTCCCTGGGTGCTGTGGGCAGGACGAGCACACACTGCAGCTGAGTCAGAAAGGAGTTAAGCCTCTGTGGTCATTAAATCTCCTGCTGCCAATTATGACGTGTGCTTTCCTTCAGAGATTTGTAACGTGTGTAATCCTCCACTTGGAAAAGGACTGAGCTTGCTGAAATTGTAAATTACCCTGAAGTCAGCAGACAGGAGACTGGAGCATGTGTCTCTGTAAGATGAAGTGTGGGATGCTACTTTATATGGAAAGCTTAGGAAAATATTTGTATTTATCCCCACACTTCAATGCATGGATTATTTCCTTCATTGTGACAATAATACCATTTTGATTATAGCAAACAGAACAATGATTGAAATTATTTCTTGCTTTTAAGTGCCCGCTTTTTCTGATCAGTGAAGGTGCTTTGCTTTTTTCTTCATTTAAAGCAGGTGGAGAAGGGGATTAATAATCCTGATTTTTGGCACCTGACTCCAGTTCTGCTCCTGTCTGAGACCTGAGGCAAATTATTATATCTGTTATGGGTGTGTCTACAGGTTTGAGAGCTTCAAAAATTCCTAGATAGGCTTTATATTGTTACCTGTAATTGTATTTTCTAGCTAAGACTAGCAAAAATGCTGAGAGTGCTTCACATTTAATTGGTTGTTCGTGTCAGAACTGGTTATTCTTTGAAGCAGAGAATGCCTTCTGTGGACGTTGTCTCATTAGGAATATTTTTACTGTTTGGTTGCAGGAGAGAGTGCAGTCGATGGAGATGTGGGACAACAGAATGAGAAACTTTGCAACTTTACAAAAAAAGCTTTACATATTCAGCTAGATAGGTAAGACACCAACATCCTGAGGTGATCTGAGGCAGTGGCATATGCGCCCTTCTTTGTAGGGGATCTTTTCTCCTTTGAAACAAAAGCTTTCTGCTCCACTGCCTCAGAAGGTTCATTTGAGGAGCTGCTGTCCTGTTTGTTTCACAGACACTCATTGGGGCTGGCACTCAGAGTGGAGGGGTTTTCACCCTCCATATGTTCTGTGGAAATAGGAGCTGTTTGTTTGTGAAGGATGAAGCCACTCCCTGTAGAACAGCCTGTGTTTCAAAGTATTTGCTGACAAACAGACAGTCTGGTTAGGGCTGAAACACAATGTTTTTTGAGTCTTTTAAGTTTGGAGTGCACGTGCCAACTTCTGCAGCTGTTCTCTCTTTGCAAATCTGCACAGATTCAAGTGTATGGATGAAATATGAGTTTGTAGAAGCTGGCCCCTCTCATTAAAGCAAACTTTCCTTTCTCAGCTTACCAGAAGTGCCCTCCTTGGTTGATGTGCCTTGTTTATCTGCCCAGCTGGATGACTGCCTCCTTACTATATTGAAAAATCAAATATTCAGACATGGAACTGTGGCATCCCGCCCACCTGTACAGCTGGAGGAATTTGTGGAAAAGCCTGGAGGCATTTTAGTCCGGTGGTGTAAGGTAGGTAAAATATCCTGCGTGAAAATCCTTTAGACTTGAGTTTTTTCTAAAACAACCCAAACAATCCACTTTCTTTCTGGATTCTCTACTGCCTTCCAAGGACTAGTCCACTCCAGTGTGGAGTTTAGAACTTGAGAAGAAGAGGTTTTCATGGTAATGGTGTTATTTGAAGACAAGGTGCTGGGGTTTGTGTCTGCCTGCAGTGACACTTGCTTTATCAGATGAGGCTGCACCTGCTCTGTTATGCTTTTACTCCTAAACACGTTTGTGTTCCTAGGGAGATGCAGTGTGTAGAAAAAGAAAATGTTATTGTATTAGCTAGTCCAGTAGCCTTTCTCTTCAACACACAAAAACTATTTTTGAGTAAACCACTGCTGTGATCTGATGTGGTTTAGTTGTTGTTGGACAGCTCTGTGCTCTTGGCAGCATCAAACAAACCTTTGTTCTAGCAACAGGCAGTCATTGTTGGCCACCCTTCACTTGTAAAGGATGTGTAAGGTTATTAAACCATAGGCACTGCTGTCAGGTGGAGTCTGATTTTCTGTGCTATACAGGAGTTCCCTGAATTTGGTTGTGCCTGGGGGATAAAGGAGGGTTTTTTTCGAGGGGTGGGGGAGTGGGTGTAAACATCTTTTGACTCAGAGGTGTGAAAGAACTGGAAATCATGCCCTCAGCAGGTTATGAAGGACAACACTAATTTTCCCTTGGTGTTAAAAACAGGCAAAGAATTTCTTCTGCAAAGTTGTTTTCAGCTCATGGCTGCAGGATCTTTTTATATCTCTGCTAGAATGAACAGCCTTCTGTTAAATGTTTCTTCTTCAGTAGATATTTTCTAACCGTAATAAAATGATTCCGATACATCTTTTTGTTGGTTCAGACACTGATGTTACTTTCTACAAGGCACATTTTCTGCTCTGATATACCTTGTGAGTCTGATCTCCTGCAGTGCTGCCCTGACATGTGCCCCTTCGGAGGGGAAAGGAGAAGCAGAGGGTTCCTTTTTGACACAGTCAATGTTTCTGCAGGTGGATGATGATTTCATAGCCCAGGACTACCGGCTGCAGTACCGCAAGAGCACTGCCAGCCACTTTGAGGATGTGTACGTGGGCTCAGAGACAGAGTTCATGGTGCTGCACATCGACCCCAACGTGGATTACCAGTTCCGGGTGTGCGCCCGCGGGGACGGGCGGCAGGAGTGGAGCCCCTGGAGCGTCCCCCAGACTGGCTGCACCTCGCTGGTGCCCCACGGTACTGCTCACCCCCGGCTCCTGAGGGGCTGCTCACCCCCGGCTCCTGAGGGGCCGCTCACCCCCAGCTCCTGAGGGGCTGCTCACCCCCAGCTCCTGAGGGGCTGCTCACCCTCACCCCCAGCTCCTGAGGGGCCGCTCACCCCCGGCTCCTGAGGGGCCGCTCACCCCCAGCTCCTGAGGGGCTGCAGCCTGTGTGATGGGGGTATCCCTGGCTATGGGGGGTGTGTGACTTGTGATGAGCTGTCCGTCCGTCCTGCAATTCATTCTTGGCTTCCTTGGGCTGAGGGACACTCAGTGACCCTTTCACACGTGGCTCACTGCTTCCTTATTAGCCTTGGAAAGCACGTGAGCCAGAATAAAAGCATTATTTTTTCTTCTCCCTCACCACAGAATAAGCATCTTTGATAAGCTACAGCTCATAACCAGCTCTTATTTTGGAGAGAGGAAAACTTAAATTTTCTCTTCACTTACAAATTTCTAAGGGCAGTGGGTAATGAAGGCTTTCCTTTTCTTACAATAAGACTTGGCAGGGATTGCAGCCAAGAGTGAACTCCTGGTGAACTCTGAGCTGGAAAATACTTTTTGTAATTGCAGTTTATTTGAAAAACAAATCTCTCCATAAGAAAAAGGCAACAACAGCCCCTGTTCTTAACATAGCTTACGCTGCATGAGGTGGACTGAGTAGACATTGCCACTGGCTTGATTTTGTACAGACAGAACCAAGTTGAGGTTCACATTTTTTCTTGTTTTTTTGTTTGTTTGTTTTCTTTGAAGAATGGACAACTGGTCTGGAGGGTTACAGCTTGAGCAGCCGAAGAAATATAGCGCTTCGGAATGATTCTCAGTCGTGTGGTGTGCTCTACTCCAAAGCTCCTACGTATTTCTGTGGGCAGACATTAACGTTCAGGCAAGTCCTTTTTGGGTGGCTGGTGTCTGGTGCATCCCTGTGAGCTGTCACATCTGAATGGTGTGTAAACCTGAGGTGTGTTCGAGTTTTAAATCAGCTCAGCTCCGGTCGAGGTAGTGTCTCTATGTGACATCTGACCTTCCTTTAGTCCTGCTTCCTGGCTTTGTAGGAAAACACCTGATGTTTTTGTAGGACCTGCACTTACATAAAAAGAGAGGTGAGTGAACTCCTGAGGGATGGTAAAATATAGCTCATGCTGAGCAGATCTGTGGAATGTTGAACTTCCTGGTGTTTTGTAGCAGCTGTTACTGGCTGAAGTCAGTGGAGCTTTTTGCCTCTAGTTCCTTTTAACCTTGGGTCAGGGGGTGCTTTCCTTCCCAGACTATTCACTGGCTCTGAAGACTTTGGACATGAAAACACTGGTGTGCTGTTGGGATGAGAGTCTGGCAGCAATGCCTTTAACATGTGAGATAATTTGTGCTGGTCAGACTGCTGCCTGAAACTGGCTTTAGAAGATTCCGAGTGGAGAAGGGATCTTGTGAATTTCAGGCTTTCCATTTGACACCGAACATGATTAAAAACCTTGGCAGCTTTGCTGCCTGTCATCCTATCCCTGAGATGATGCTGTTTGACGGGGTATGAGGAATGTCCTTGTGGTTATGTCACTTGTGATTACAGACCTTAGAGACTCTGAAGCTTTGTTTCATCTTTTCCCTGGTTAAATAAAACTACTTGCTGTACAGCAGGCAGCCCCCAAAGGCAATTAAAAAGGGCCGTTCATGATACTTTCATGACTTATTCCATGGTGTTTCATTTATCCTTTCCTGATAGTGGATTATGTTAACTTTAGATGGTTGTAGTGTGAGGATGTATTCAGTTGCCCTGTCTGAGATGGATAAAAAGATCTAAAGCTTTCATTTGAGATCTGTTGCTAGATTTAACTTCTCTTGGCTCAGCAATGCCTGTGAAATTAAAGGCAGAACCTTGAGGTTTCCCTTTGGTTCTCTCTCAGTCCAGTGCTTTTTATCATTCTTTTATTGGTAGCATATGAAAATGTTTTGCTTCAGATTTTGGTTGTGGACTTCTCTCCAAGAGGAGATTGTTTCAGGATGGCAGAGCTCCAACAAGCACGTGTCCACAAGAACTATCGTGACATGAATCTTGAGATTGAGGACAACCTCAAAAATTGGTTTTGTTCCTCTTCCAAGGTGCAAGAGTAGCTTCTTGTTTGGAAGTGTGAGAGATTTTCCTGAGCTGGGAGATGAAGTACTTGGTGCTTGACTTTCTCCAGCTGTTGTAACACAAGTTATTATTCACAAGCAGCTCTGTGTTCAGGACCCAGGCACAGCTTATCAGTGAGCAGTGAAGCTGTGACAAACAATGCTTTGTAATCTACATTTAAAGATAAACTGTGGCAGTTGTCCTGAGGTGAAGCATTTGGCCAAGCTGTAGGAAAACATCACTGCTTTAAGTCAAGTCTCCTCCTGTGTCCTTGCAGCCTCCAGGGAGCTGCCCTTAGGGAAGGGAATGTTTCTCCACAGTGACCTTCTCTTCATCTCCCTGCAGCTTTGCTTGCCATGGGGAGCCACAGTCCTTGTGGCCAGGCTGGTGATTTGGGCTCAGCCAGCAGATGCCCTGTGGTGGTCACACTGACTTTGTCAGGAACTCAGCACAACTCTGCTGAGAGCTGACGCTGAGGCAGCGCCTGTGCTGCCCCATGGATGGAGCTGTCTGTGCTCAGAGGCAGATGGAAGCTGCTGGTGGTTGACCAGGTTCAGTGTCTGGGCTGCAGTGGCAAGGAGAAGGTTTTGTGCACCAAAATGCATTTGAAATCTCCTTTAGAGTTGCTTTGGGAAAACATGGTGGATCCCTTCCAAAGTAAAAGCTGCTTGGAGATTCAAGTAATCGTTTTCCCTTCGCTTTACAGTGCAGGGCTGTTGCTCTCTTAGTGGCCGTCCCATGGGACTGAAAAACATAATGAAGTGCAAAAGTAAAACATGGTTCCAATTTTACTTTTCCTCTAAAGAGTTAACCCATTGTGTGCCAGTCCACTGCCCCCTTTAATTCCTGGTTCCTGAAAGTTTTGCTGAAGTTTTCCTTTGTTTGCCAACAACCATGGATCAGTCTGTTCTTTCTCTCAAGCTGCAATGAAAATAACAACTGCTTTACTTTCTAGCAAAGACCATCTGAATTTCCTGAGTCACTTAGGCTCTCTGTAAAGTAGGATTTAGCACCTTTGAGAGGTGGCAGTGCAAGAGAAAGGACTCAAGTCCAGAACAGCTCTTCAGTGTATGAACTGTGCAGCTTCACTCCTCTGCTGGGGCCCAAAGGGAACTGAGGGCCTGGTCATTTGCAAAGCTTGTTTGCATTTTCTTCAGAGATTGTTTCCCCAGACTAAAATGCTAAATACAGCTGAACAGAAGCCAGACATGTAAATGCTCTTCTAGGCATTGCTTGGTTTGCACCAACTGATTTATTACAAAAGCCCAAACCAAACACACCGCCAAAGCAACACCCCATCCTCATTCCATTACAGCAGAACATGTCAGGGTGCAAACCCCCTATTTTAGTCCTGCTTATTAAATCCCTGCTGAAACCACAGCTGTCTTTCCTTAGTACAGGATGCTGACCAGTAGTGTGGTATAGCTGATGGTCCAGCTGAGCATATTGTCTGCTTTGGGCAACTGGAAATCATTTTGAAAAGTCATTTCTAGGCTGTGACACTGGAGAATTGTATTAAATAGCATTGGAAGTTTGTGGGAAGCAAAGGTTTGCTTCATGTTTTGTACAGATTAATGGAGTATTGCTCAGGGGAGCTCTTGGGAAAGCTGGTAGGAATTTTGGTCATTCAGCAGGGATCTCCCAAAAAGTTTGGATGGATTTCTTGAGAGCCCTGGAGCACAGTACAGGGGTCTGGAGTGACTGTCTGTATAGGAAACGAGCTGCAGTGGGGTCTGATGAGAGATTTCTGCAGACCGGGGTGCTTTTAGGACAGTGGGTTATTGGCCGTGGGGACAGGCAACCTGAGCAGCACCGGCTGAGGCGGGGTCAGGGGTCAGGAGGAAGCAAAGGGAAGGGCAGGGAGCAGCAGAAGGGAGAATCGGAGAGCGAGAGAGTATCTGAGAGAGCGAGTTTCCTGTTACATTCCATTTTATCCCTTTCCATGCTGAATATTCTGGTTAGCACCAACCAACCAGTACAGGATACAAAACCTACAGAATTTACATACAGCCTATGAGAACTACTACATTACCATACTACTCTACATGCTAAAAACCTGGAAAACCACCTTTTTCCTGCTACCTTGCAGGGCCCAACCCCCTTTTGCATCCCTTTGTCTGGGTATGAATATTGCTCAATCACCAGGGTCCTGGCCCTCAGCTAACTCAATCACCATCTTCCTGCATAGCATTCTATAGCTGAAATCTTGCTTTTAACTCTATCTCTCTTGCAGGTTTTACACTCTTAGAATCTTTCACCAATAAATCATCTCTGCAGGGCCCTCCTGCTTCATCCTCCCCAAGAGTCTGGATTTCATGGTATGTTTTGATTTAAAGCTTGACGTTTTGACTGTACGTTTTGCTTGTTAGGATTGAGACGGTGGGACAGCCAGACCGCCGGGACAGCCTGGGAGTGTGCGTGGAGCAGCGCAACGGCGACGACTCCCTGCAGCGGGACAAAGCCGTGTGCATCAGCACCAATGGTGAGTCTGAACCACAGAGTTCCCTCCCAAAACCCACAGCCCCTGCCTCTTTAGATCCCTGCATTACATATTTGAGCAACTTCCATGTATCTGCTGCTCATGCAGTTAAAAGTCTTTGGTGAGATCACAGATCTCCTCTTTCTGCTCGCAGTTACTGCAGCCTGTTCCATGGGACAAGAGAAATGCAGCAGGGTTACTTCCCTATTTGCCTGCAAAAACCAGAGAGATGTAGTCTTGCACACTAGTGTGTACAGAAAATGAGAAATATTGTTAGATCTGCTGACTGTTTCAGGAGCAGTATTTGTAAATGGAAAAGAGATGACAAACCAGTTGCCTGCTGTTACTTCTGGCTCGACTGTGACATTTGACATGGAGGTTGTGCAGTTGGGATCCTGCAGCAACGAGGGAGGAAACTTCAAGCTTCGAGTAACCATCAGCTCTAACAACAGAGAAGTGGTCTTTGACTGGGTACTTGATCAGTGCTGTGGCTCTTTGTATTTTGGATGTTCATTTTCATACCCAGGCTGGAAGGTTTTGGTCTTTTAGCACTGAGTAAAGGGATTTTTTTGTTCTTGCTGTAACGTGTAATGTTAAAAGCTGAGTTTCCAGCTGTTTGACAACAATCTGGTAACAAACCCCTGTCTTTATAGTACTTGAACTCCACTATATTGTACTTCGTACTGGATTCATTTAAACAATAGTTGTGTAACATTGGATTTGTTACTCTGAAAAAAGCTAGAAACAAGCATTTGTGTAGGCAAATTAATTTAAGCAGTCCATCAGACCTTTCCCTTTTTTCCTCTAGACTTGATTTTTGTCAGTATTTCATTGTACTCGTCTCAGGGTACGCACGTTGTGTAGAATTAACTTTGCTTAAAGCCGCTGCTCTGTGAAATAAGCCTTTTGGGGTGGTAATGGACCAAAGTTGTATTTATACCACTCAGAGCACAGTGTTCAGAGCAGCGAGGTCCTGCTGTGCTTCCTTGTGCAGGATGCTGCCTGAGGAGTCAGAGTGGGCAGCGGTGCCCGCCCGCGGCAGCCGCTCCCTCCACGCACGGTACTGTTCATCCCTCTGCAGCAGGGGTGTCTGAGCCAGCCTGGGCTCAGAGGGAGCCAGCCTGCTGCTGTCTCACCTAAGTGCCTTATTTTGATACTTCTTGAACTGGTTTCTGTGTTGTCACTTGGAAGGTGTTTTCTGGAGTAGCTGCACGGTGATGCTTACATTGACCATGCACGGCTGCCTCCAGCAGACCAGCAGCCAGAGCAGGATGTTATCCTGAGCCTCTCTGAATGTCTTCCGTGGTTACAATTCACACATAGAATGTGTCAGAGCAAGTCTCAGTGATTTGGTACCTGAGCTCACCCTGTGGATTGGCAGCTGTGATTCCTCAGAGCCCTCCTAACACCCAGAGACAACCTTCTCTCACTGTCTGCCAACACAAGTGCCGTTGTGCTGTGCAGCATTCCTGGCAATCCCAAATTTTGCCTGGGGACACTGGGCAGTCAGTGCAGGTGTCTGGCCTAAGCACTGCAGACAGACTGCAACTGCTGCTGGAGCCCCACCTGGAGTAAGGGAGATGGGCTTTGGGTGGGCTTCAGGCAGACCCCACCTGCACAGATTTAAACCTGGGGCAGTGAGAATTGAGGAGAGGGTGGTAATTAAGCTGTCTCCTCCATAGACTAGGATTGGATAAATAATAGTGTGAATTAAATGACTTGGAATTCAGAAGTTACATAAAGTTACACATTTTTCCTCTAAGGAGCAACTAAGATGGATAAGCTCAGTCTCAAAGAAAGCCTATTCCTGGTCAAAAGATTGCAATGCTACTGGATTTAAAGAATATTTAAAAGTAACACTCACTGAGGGGCTTCTTACCTCAAGTTCAATTAAAATGAAATATATTTTATCATGTTAGAATAGCACTATTTTTATAAAGCCTAGACAATCATACTGCCTTTTCTTCAGTGGCAATGTGCTACACTAGCCCTCTATACTATCATAATAAGCTTAAAGCATAAAAGCTTATTTTACAATTAACATTGCTATTACTCACACTGTCAGTACAAAAAGATCAGCCTTCCTGCCTGAATTTTTCCCCAGGCAGCTGTAGCAGGGCTACAAGAATTTCAGACAAGGAGAATGGCTGTTGGTATTTATACCACTTACAAGAGAAAAAGACGTGTGTGGATTTAGATGAGTGCAAAGAAGCTGCACAAGGCAGAGTTAGGTTGGAATTGGCTGGAAGGCATGAAGTGAGGAAGACTGAACTGCTGCAGGTGAGATCATCCACTGTTAGCAACAAAGGGCCTGCAGTGCTGTTAGTTTTTCAAGCTTGACTAGTTCAGTGTTAGGGAAAAAGAGAATACTGACTTATCCTGTGCTTTCAATGTTACTTCAATTCTCCTGTGAAGAGTGTTTTCAGTACTTTTACAAAAAGGTTCAGTAGATGAAAGTGTCAGTCCTGCTCAGAGGGTGGGGCTGGCACTCCAGATAGCAGCTGACTTAAATCTTGCTCCATTGTAGTAGTGCTGGCAGTTCTACTTACACACTTCAGGTATCAGGTACTAGTTTTAACTTAGTACTCTTACAATATTGGAAACTAAAATTGTGAATATCCACACTTCTGAGGTACCAATGGGTCAGGTACCTTTTCATCTGCTTCTGGAGGGGCTGGTCAGACTGTAGATTCTGCAGGATATTTACTTACATGCTAGAAAATAAAGCTTAAACCTTGAATTCAGGTACTTCCCAGAGGTGGCAATGCCGTGTCAGGTTGTTCAGAATATACATAAAAGCAGCTGAAGGTGACTGTGAAGGGCCATGAGAGGCCCCTACTGCTGCCCTGGAGAGCTGGGGAGGGCAGGAGAAGTTTTTCTGCCTTCAGGCTTTAGCTGTGTGTTGAACAAGGCAGTTTGCCAATGGTTCTTTTGTTGTTTTTGTGGTGGTTTTATTTTGTATTTGAACTCGGCACAAGCCTCACTGTCCAAATTGCAAATGAGGTACTTTGAGCCACCTCTTGGAGCTGCACCTTGTGAACAGGGGAGGAGTGAAGAGTCTCAGGGCAAGAGACCCAAGCACTAAAGGAACAAAGGATGCAAAGAAGCGGAAGAGGCTTGAACTAAAAGGTGTAAACTCTGTTCTTCCGCAGCAGAGTTCAGCTGGATGGAAAACTTGACACTTCCTGTACAATTTGCACCTCTAGCTCTTGGAGCCTTGCAAGCAAGAGTGTTAATGGCTTATGAAACCCAATCCTGAAAGTTGTTTTCCTAAGCTAGTACATTCACTTACCTCAACTAAGACTTAATGTGTCAAGAGAAGTTTCAATTTTTTTAAATAAAAGTTTTATCCCTCAACTGTGGATGGTCTAGAAAATTATTTATTGGGGCATAAAGCTGAGCAGCACAGCATTCTAACAATATAAGGAAGTCTTTTCTAGAGCACTGCAGCTATCTTTAGAAGCTTCTCCCCATTTATTTAATCTTGTCCCTCAGAAGTCCCAAACAATTTATTTCCAGGTTGCCCACCTGTGCACTTAACCTTTACTTTCAAATTTTAACTGACATCTCTTACAAAAATATTTTTCCCTCCTTTTAATAAAATTTGTTACAGCATCTGTGAGCCACTTCCCTCAATATTCCATCATGGCCAATTTGTCTTGTCTCCATTTTACTGTTCTCATCTCTTTCTGGTGCATTCCATGGTGCAACTCTTACACATCTGCAGCTCTGGCCAGCAGCAGAGATATTTAATCCCCTCCAAATAAAGTCCCTGTTGGACTAACACACAGCTTTACTTCATTCCCTTAGTTCTGCTTTACCTGGAGCCTGTTCCAGTTCTTTGGTCTCTTTTAATGGAGAAACAGCTTGTGAAACCAGTCAGTGAAATTGCTGACTTGGCAGCTCTCTCTCATAAATGCTCCATTCACATGAGCTTTCTCCATGGCAAGATGCCAAGTGTTTCTCCTCCCGAGCTGCAGCTTCACTCTCAAATTGAACAGCCTACAAACTGCAGGTCAGAGTCAGGGAAGGACTTACCTACTCCAAAGCCTTTATTTTCTTGGATGTGAAACCACAGTCAGATTTGTAACAAGGATCACCTCCACTTGCTGATGATGGCACCAGACTTCTGTGAATTAAGAAATATTTAACTTGGAACAACATGGTCAAAATTGCCCTCACAGAATGCCTCCTATATTCCCAAAGGTAAAATCAAATTTCTGGTTTGGGGGATTGTATGTTTTAGGAGTTTTGTTGATTAGATAAATAATCAGTTCAGATCATGGGCAACTGCTTCATTCCAGGCAGTGACTCTTTACCCCACCCCTGAAAACTCAAAGGCTACATTCAAGACACACTCCAAGCAATGTACACTGAAGGTTAACAATTCATCTACCACTTCTGAATACAGTATTTAATGCACTGAAATAAATATTCAAATCATATTATGTTCCAGATTGGGGTTCACAAACCTGTTGTGATCACCAAGTACAACACATCATTAAAACCTGCCATGAGCACACTGAAGGCCAGACCAGGCGGACTGGACAAGGTTAGAGACAAGAACACACCGCCCAACAGCAGCCTGAGGTCCAGTTTGCAGGGCCCAGCTGGCACAACCTGCATTTCAGGATCTGAATCCTGACATGCAAAAAGGTTTCCAGTGTCTGCCATTGCACCATCACTACTCTGCCAAGCAATGCAATTCCTGACCTGTCCCACAGTACCTGGAGCATTCATCCTCTGCAGTCACAGGGAAATGGATTTAAACAGACACCTATTTAAACTTTACTCCATATAAGCCAAATACTTTGTAAAATGCCTGAAAAAATGACGACTTGCATGTAAAAATGACACAAATCTTAGTTCTGTAACTGCCAACACAAGCGAGGTTTCATTTGCACTTCCATAAATTACAGTTCTGCACAGTAAAGCACAACTTATACCCATCTCAGGTATTCAAGTTCTAGCCCAAGAAAGAAAACTGGAAGTTGTTATCATCTGGCTAAACCCCTGGAAATTCATGGAGATACCTTAAATAGAGCTGTAAGAACCTGGCAAAGGAGAACATTTATCCAAATTTTAAGTCATGCAGAAGAGAGTTTATAGAGATGCTACTTGAGGTCTCTGCACATGGAATGCCTGGACCCCCATCACGGCAGATTTTGCATTACTGAACTTCATGTACAAAAGCTGATTTCAAATAGAACATTTAATGAAAAACAATGGTTCACTTAAACAGCTGAACTTGTTTTAGGGTTTTTTTTGGGGGGGGGGAGGGTTTTCTTTTGTTTTTACATGTACTGTACCGTTCAAATTGTTTTTAACCAGCCTACATGGCATCTTCGAAGGTACAAATAGAAAAGGCATCTTTATAAATAGAAAACAAGGGGATTTTTTCAGCTTTTATTATAAATTGACATGACATACAAAGTTTACTGAACAGAAGTAATTTCATTACTATTTTTGGGGGGATCACCAACTTTTTGTGCAAACAATGCTAGCCTTCTTTTAAGCATTAAGAGCATAACTGCTTAAGAAATGACATAAGCAATAATTCTAGAACTACATCTCCCCTAAAATAATCTATTTTTTTACATATGTGCACAGCTTTAGCAAATTAAAGCCAGAGAGAAATGCATGATGTACTATTCAGAGGCATAATTAGAGTTTGCTAAAACTCAAGAGAGCTGGCAATTCAAGGAGTTTGTAATGAAAAGCTGCAGTTTCCCTCTTTCCTATTTTGTACACAAAATCAGTGACTAAGAACTTAATACTGGATGACAAATCACATCCACACCATTAGTTAAATAGTCTCACAGTTAAACACATCTTAAGGACCATCAAAATCAGTATTTACATTTTATAAATTTCTGAAGACACCATTAGAAAGCTTATATACCCCTTCAACAAATAGGGAACTGCATCTCATGGTGATGGAATGAAATAAAAAAAAATACCTGTATTTACAGCAGCATTGTTCCTTTATAAATAAAGAATATGAAAAATGAAATATTTTAAGGATAATAAAAAATTGAGGTGATGTCACTCAACCACAGTGCTTGCTGGAATAAAACCCTTCGGTGCTGATACTGTACCAGTAGTGAAACCACTTTCCATTGGAAAAAATCTGTAAACGTATGCATAAAATGTGTTAACAGCAGTGCAAAACTGCTCAAATATAGTTTAGTCAGCATCTTAGTATCTGTATTGAATACAATACATCACAGAATACTTACATAAGAAGTGCAACACATTTTCTGGTCCAATTTTACAGTGCATTTTTCCCTCAAGAGTGGCATCTCGAAAGCCCAAGCTAAGCCCACGGCCTGGCCTTGCAGTCTGTGCTGAGGCGAGAGCTTTGCGGGGCAGCGCCTGCAGACGGACACGGGGCTCCGGCCTTAGCATGGCACCCGGGCTGGGGGACCCCAGGCACGAGGGGCTGCACCCAAATCCTCTCTGTAGCTGTGTAAATGTGTAATAAAAATATAAAGGAGCTAAATGTTCAAGTTTAAAATGGTACACTGGGCGATCGATACATCAGAATTATCCACAAAACCCAAACTGCTGGTTAAAACCTCAAAAAGCCAAGGTGGTAGGTACTTCACTGTGTCTGGAATGTGAAAAGCCAAGATCTTTCCAAACAGGCACAAGACAAAGGAAGTGCTAAGTTCACCAACTTTGATAATTTTTAGTGTAGAAAAAATTGATTTATAATTTATGATCAATTGATAAATGATTTCAAATACAAGGATCAAGGTTTAACTGTAAATAGTCAGACGTTATTTTCACAAAAAGCTAACTGGAGAATTTCTAAATAAGAAAAGCAGAAACTGTATCCCAATTCCCTTTCCCTAATGTTTCACAACTTCATGGTAGGAAAAACAGCCAGATACAGATGCAAAAATCTTAATATAAAAACGGTTTTACATATACTTAAATTATGTAAATTCCATAAAGTTCTTAAGACACTAATTACTAAAATTACAAAAAGATTTTTATATTGCTCTTCATGCTCAAACTCTTAGAATATTGTCATTACATCACCAAAACCAATATACATGTAGTACTTGCATAAGTAACTCAATAAAAACCCTGTTTAAACAATATCCTTGTTGAAATCATTTATTTCCATCCAGCAGTGCCTGTTTGGAATCTCTGTATCTCTGTGTGTAATTCTTTATAGAGCTCATGCACCCTAGAATGTCACTTCAATGCTTGTCTGTTGAATGACAATTGACTTTTGACTTCAGAGCTTCTGCTTCTTGCTCTGTTTCGTGACACCTGAGATGCTTTCCACTTCTGAAATCCTCTCTCTCATGGTATTTTCACTGTATCCATTTGCTGTCCCACTTTGTTCCTCAGAAGATTCCTCGTCTGTCGGGGAGGCTGATTCTCCTTTCTCCAACTTCTGCTGCATTTCTCGGAGCCTGGCCACAGCTTTGTCTATGGACATGATGCTGATGAGGTTAAAGTCATGCATGCTGACCAGGTGGAGCATAAAGTTTCGACACAAGTTCTTCTTAATGATTTTTTGTCCATAGTTTTCAACAAACAGCATACAGGCATGATTCATTTGATTGTCAGCAATAAACCTGTCAAATAAGAAAGCCATCGTTATGCCAGCAGAACATTTTCAAAAACAAGAAGTCTCTATAACTTGATTTATCAATTTAACTGCAGTTAAACAGTCCAATATTATTTCTTTTCAAAGCCCAAATGCTACTAGGCACAAGAACTTCTTTAAAAGCTTAAACTCTCAGAAACTTATTACAAATTATCCTTTAACGACCCTTTCCTAAACAACTGAGCCAACTGAATTTTAAGTATTTAGTGAACTTCAATGCAAAATGATCAACCAAATCTATACTATAATTTACATGTATCAAAACTAAGCACAGCAACATACCCGTGCTTCATAACATGAAGATTCCATAATTTCATCACTTCTTTCTCTCCTTCGTTAACATCAGAAAATTCTTCAATTTGCTGGAGATTGGGAGGAAGTATAGGAAAAGAAACACACCCATTAGAACTGCATATCTGCTGTCAAGTAGTGAGAACATACCCAAAATTCAACTTACACACAAAAAAATATATATAAAATTCAGGCTCTGCAGTCAAAAAAGTTAAAAAAATGTCATCTGATGTAGAGATTTTTGATGATAAATTATATCCTGATTGTATACAGCACAAACTGTGCTCCTGATTCCAGCAGCTCCTCTTTGAAGGGGAAATGCAGCCACAGGCAATGAAAACTTATTCGAACACAAGGGGACTGAACTAAAGGCATACTTGAAAAAGCAAACTTTGATTCCATGAATTTCCATCAACAGTAGTTCAGCAAATTTTTCTGCTCCTAAAAGGCAGAATTTTCACAACATACTGCTCCCCAAAAGAACTGCAGATGATCTTTTAAAAGCCACAATCCACTTAAAATAACTTTGTACAAAGGGAGTAATTACAGTAATGGTTTTCTCCCGAAGCCACTCGGGGTCCTTCTCATCCTCACTGTCCACCTCCATCTCCTGGGGGCGGAGGGGCAGGCAGGTGTCGCTGTGGAAGTAGAGCCGGTTGTGGCCGCTGCTGTACGTCCGCTGCTGCTCCACCTCCCCGTCCTCCGACTCCAGGAACTCCGACATGCTCGCTTTCGTGCGCTTTGGCCTGCCAGAGGAGAAGTCACTGCAGTCACCAGCACATCAGAGATGCAAACACTGACACCTGTCACTGATTAACACAAATTATTTTAAGCTCTAGCTTGCAAAAATGTTGGGAAGGGGAGAAACTTCAGCAATGAAATAATCCCAATTAAAAACTCAAGAGCTCCTGACCCCCCAACATCACCTTTTGGGGAAGAAAAGTTTAAGGATAAGGCAGTTAAATTTATATGTATCAAAACTAAGCACAATAACATACCCGTGCTTCATAACATGAAGATTCCTTGAGATAACATGAAGATTGAGATACCTCAAGAAGAGGTATCTCACAACTGGAAAGATGTAGAAAAATCATGGGTGAAGTTATGCTCCTTCAGTTACCTTCTATTTAGTCGTAACAGTGAAATTTAGTGCTGTATATATGCACCTGCAGATTCACAAATCCCCGAGTTTCACTGATCTGGTTTATAGGTCAAAAAATTCTTTACAGAAAGCGTGGCTGGGCATTGGAATGGGCTGCCCAAGGAAGTGGTGGAATCACTGTCCCTGGAGGTGTTTAAAAAAGACTGGATGTGGCACTCAATGCCATGGATTAGTTGCCAAGGTGATGTTAGGTCACAGGTTGGACTTGATGATCTCCAAGGTCTTTTGCAGCCTAGCTGATTGTCTAACACACCCAGAGCTCGTTTGCCAGGCCCTACCTGCAAACCAGGATGTGTGTGATTGGAGTTCTCTTGACGGGCCCGTTGCGGCTGAAGGCGAAGCCGGGCTGGCGATGGATGTCCTGGGGGTTCCCTGCGTAGGAGCCATCGTAGCACTCGTTGATGGACACGTCTATCCGAGCACCTTTGGGATGATACTGCAGCACAGTTGCAAATGCTCAGCAGACAGTAATGACAATGCTTCCAGAGGTTTAAACAAGTCACCTTTAAATTCTGAATACCTTAAATATCACCTGTCCATACCCTGATATAGCTCCAAGTTTCCTTTCATAACACCCAAATAATTTGTAACCTCTAGAAGCATATTACACTAAAACTTCCTTGCTCTGTACTATTTTACTGTTTTATATAAAACAACTCAGAACTAATTAAAAAATTATTTTAATTGCTGATTATTTAATTGCTGATATTTTCCATCAGCAAAAGATTGCTAGCAAGAACATTTCTATATTTCCTAGAGCTTCAAGAGACTTCCAACCTAATATAATTACATTGCTTTTTACAACAATGAATACACTGACGCAAAAGCAGCAGCTACATTTAGAATTCAGCCTCCGGTGGTCAGCATTTTTTAATATATATTTTTTTTTAAAAAAGAAAAAAAAATTAAACCCACAATATTTCTGCTCTATGTAACACACAAACATTCACAGAAAGCAGCTTCTAACCTGATAGTTGTAGATACAGTCCTACAACGTACTCAGCTGGAAACAGAATCCCTGCATTCGTAGTATCCGTGACAGACTGTACAGAGCTTCACAGTGCTGAACTACCAAATGATTACTTACAACATAATTAAAGATGAATCTGCTGTGGCAGAGTTTCAGATGTTTGAGTAAACTATAGAGTTTCCGACAGTTCAGTGTGCACCAGGGGCAGTGCAAGTCGTCGCGAGCCTCCGTCTGCTGCCTCGTGTTATTGTTGTAAAGGAACTGATGCACACAAAGGAACAGGCAGAGCACAATTAGCACCAAATGAGTTTCATTCATTAACTTCCAACCCCCAAAATCAAGTTGGATGTTGTTAGAGGAGACCTTGACAGCAATAGTTAGATCCTGGGAACACTGTATCAGCTCAGTGTACAGAAACACTGGTATTTCAAGATTTTGTTTTTCCCATTGGAGACACACCTGTGCCCCTCCAGGAGTCTAACAAGGAATGTCCTTTGTCTTTCAGAACATCAGATGTGCCCCTAGGAAGATTACTTTTCTAGAATACTTCTGTAAAGAGGAGTCTGTGGAATGGCTTTCAGTCTGTGAATCTGAGAATCTTTAAGGCATCCACTAAAACAGCAAATGGAATTTCCACCCAGCTCCCAAGCAAACATTTTAATTCCATACAATGTTTAGATTCTAGTTTTTCTCTCTAATGATTATTTTCAATACCTGGTAAAATATTCGCAACTTCTGTCGAGGTTCATTTAACACATCTCTCTCTTTTCTTGTTTGAAGGTCTGTAGGCAAAGATTCTTTCACAGCTGAAACAAACCACATGTAGACACTCATTTCTTTGGTGCAGAGGAACAAACATTATTTCTTACCCAAGTATGGAAGTTCTGAGAAGGCCAGTGCTGCTGAAGGAAACAGGCTACCTGAATGTCCTTTGACATAAGTAGCTTCTACCAGCAACAAGCAAGTCTGGATGCTCAGCTTCCCTCACAAACCTACAGGCAAACCCACTTCTAACAAAATTATCTACAGTGTTGGAGAATCATTCAGAGAATTTAAAAATGGTCAGGTAAAAAGCAATATATCTCTTAAGCATTTAAGCAGAGAATTCATTATGTATAGCTAAAAGCTGGAAAATTAAAACCATCCCTGCTTTCAGATTGCTGCATTCAAACACATCACTTAAATTTGATTTCAGAAGTTCCACAAGTCTCTTAACAGGCAGCAGAAATATAAGTAAACACACAAAATATTTAACTGAAACTTTAACCCTTGAACACTACTTGTATGTGTAATGGCACTATTCAGTTGCTTCTGAATCTCCTCCATACACTAACAGTATTTAATTTCATAGTTAATGAGAAACCCCACACAACTAAGCAGGTTTATAAATCTGCCTTCAAGAGAAACCAAACAATGACCCTACTAGCTGCTGAATGGTGATAAAGATGGGAAAACAAGACTCAGCTCTACTGACCCAACTTTTAGAAGATGCACTTAATTTTGTATTTAATATTTTGGAGAAGAAAGGAAATTTTATCTTCTTTCTGTATGAAAAAGAGAGGAGGCCTGACACTTTAGCCTGCACCACATCAGAGAAATCTCAATTCCATCACTAGGACTTCAGCTACTTTCAGAATTTTGTAATTTCAGCAAAATTTAAGCTGCCATATTTAGAAAGTCTTTGATATTTTTATTCCACTGATCTACCTTGGAAAATCTGCCAAAGTAAAATGGTAACACCAAATGTATGTACCATTGGGAAAGATGTACTGGATTTTTATCAGAATCCCTGATAGAAGTTTTGTACAGTTTTCACTCTCATGGTATTCAGACAGTGCAAACAGCAGAACCATAACAAATACCCTACAATGCTGCACATTACACTACAATATATTTGTGTTTAAGAGTTGGCTGTACTATTTGGGAAGGTTGCACTGGCTGTAACTTTATCAATTTACTGGAACATTTAGCTTTTCTGATGGAAGAAAAAATGGGTTCCAGGTTACACTGGCAATGCAGTCTTGCCATGTTCCTGTTGCCTCTACATTTATTACAGTAAACCACCACACATCTTATGGAGTCAACTCTCATTTCTTTTGCAAGTCTGAGCATAAAACCTACCTAACAAATTACAATGCAGGTCTCAAAAAACCTCTAAAATACAAGGAAGCCTGGTACAAGGAAGTAAAGAGAAAGCAGAACAATTTCTACAGCAAAAGTTCAAGGACCTCCCACGTTCTGTTGGAATTACTTCATGTTTGTGTGCACTGTCAGCCATTCATCCTAATGGAAGAAACCCAAATGTCTGCAATCCCTAGCTCAGGTAAAATACTCAATTCAGGGAAAAGGTATCAGTCTTATTTCAATATTCTTGTACTCTGTCCAAAGAGAAAGATGCCTGTAGGTTGGCTGAGGATATTAAGGGTCATTCTAGACATTGGCTTCTACACAGGTAGGGTGAAATTCTTGCTCTCACTTTCTTATCTCACCAAAGCTCTAAAAGCAACACAAAGAATCACCACTCTTAGAAAGTCTCACCATTAAATTTCTCAACACTTACTGTAACACAACTGCACAAAAACCGCATTTGGAAAAGCAGTGTTTCCCTTATAATAGTAATCTCCTTGCTGTCACTACTCTGTCTCCAAAACATGACCAAACTCAGACTAAAATGCCATTTTAGACAAGTTCTCCAAAGCACTATCAGCCCTTCAGTAGTGGTGCCTCACTGCACACCCCAGATAAGCCTCTGGACAGAACCATTGCACTGCAGATGACCACTTCTACAACAGGGACCTAGAAGACTCCTGACTCCTTACTCTGAGTCCCAATCTGGTTACAAGCTTGTAAATGCTGATTACTCAGAAGGGAACTGGGTGCATACCCAGAGTCTAGGTCTGTTCATAGGTGTTGAAACAACAGGTGCAGCCTGTTGTTCTCTGTACAACTTAAGTTTTCCAGATGTCCTTAAGCTTTACCTGCCAACACAAGGTTCTAATCCAAAGTCAGCAATAACTGGGAGTGAGACAAAATAAAGAGGATATCTAGGCCAATTTTCCTTCTATTTCTATACTGAGCATATCCCTCTGGCCAGTCTGGGTCAGCTGTCCCAGCTGTGTCTCCTCCCAGCCCCTTGTGTTCCCTGGCCTCTTTGATGGTGGTGGTGTGAGAAGCTGCAAAGTCCTTGCCTTCGTCTAAGCACTGCTTAGCAACAACTAAAACATCAGTGTTTTCAACATTATTCTCATCCTAAATCCAAAACACAGCACTAAAGCAGCCACTGAGAAGAAAATAAACTCTATTCCACCTGAAACTAGGGCACCTATAAAAGCAGAAGCTTACAGAACACTACTTGGAGTAGGGCAAACCAGACAATCCCAGAAATCCCAGTGATGGATTTTTCCCAATATATTTCACAGCAGGATTTACAAACATTGCATACAATCACTTGAATAATGCCCCAAGGTTTAGCATTTAACCTTAAAAAATTTACAGAATACGGGATAAAACACAGCCCACTCAGTTTTGCTTCTTCCTGTTGAGAATTACCTGGAGAGCTGCACCAGTGAGCCCTAAGCACACAAGGGTTAAGCAGATGATTATTCAGCAGCAAAACCAAGGTTTGCTTACCTATAGTCTGAGTAGGTTTAACAGAATTGGGCTTGTTTTCTTGAGGGAGGCTTTCAGAATTTCGTGTTGCAAGAGGCTTAGCTATAGGAGCTGTAGACTTATCATTTGTGTCTCCTGTCCAACGAAGAGTAAACTGAAGTGTAGGTCCCTGAGAAAATGTTTCAAATGGAGGCAACCTCTGGAGAGTGGGGGAAATAAAAAAACCCCAGCAAAATAAATGTCTTCACAAAAACAATAATGAGAAAATATCCACAGAATGTAGACTGATGTAATCTATTTTAATGCATGTAAAGACTGATCAGGATAGTTGAGCTTGTAACTGTACTTTTACTATATAATTTGGATCATCTCTGCTTTTTTCATAATTATATGATCATGTTGAGACAAAAATACTTTGCAACCATCTGGAATCTTCATGTTCTTCTCTTCAATCACTTACAACTCATACTCTCCCAGGACACGTGAGCATGACTATGTAAATACGTACAGTCACTGCATCACTGAGTGTTGATTCACCTCAGTCAACAACTTTTCTCAACCCTTTCTCCTACATCCTCTTCTTCTCATCCCTACATTTTATCAGCATCCTCTTAAGGTATGTACATAAGATCACACTTATCTGGGTTCCTCTTTTTTCCCCCTAAATATTCTGCAGTTTGCTCCTTTTTGATATGTCCCACTTGTTAGAACTGCCTGATTTTCCAGGTCAGCAATTCAGAAGTCACTGAAGAGACAGCTGCCATACCTACAGTAGTTGACATCTGCTTGTATTAATGATCCACTGTAGCCAAAGCTTTCTAAACTGAGAGCTAAATTAAAATGTATCTCCATACATTCCCAAAGAGAATTATTTCCTGTGAAAGACAGGTCTCTTGGCCACTAAAACAATCCATACCTTCCCATCCAGAATCGTTTCCCATGTTGCTCTTTTCTTGCTAATGGGACACTCTTCCATTTCCTGCATGGCCACTTCATATTCCCCATCCAGAAGTTGCAAGCGTCTATCAAGACAAAATATGTGTTATGTGTAAAAAAGCTCTTTTATTGTTTGTGTGTTAAAATGCACTATTTCACAGTAATCAAATTTCCATGAACCTAAAGGCATACTTTCAGGCAAACTGATTTGACTAGATCTAAATCTTAGGCAAACATTATCCATAAAAAAGAAAAATGTTACAGACTAAACCAAAAATATATACATTTTAATGCATGTTTTGGTTCTGCTGCAAACCAGTCTCATTTATACACCAGCATGCCTGAGAATGCCCTTGCTTATCATTACTACAAAACTATCTAATGGTTCATATCCTGTTTAGCATACTGAAGTTCTCCAGTGGAATTAAGTAATAGGAAAGAAGAAAATAACTGTCAAGACTTCTAAGAACATACAGATTAGAAAAAACACCTTTCTTCAAAAACCAAACTCTTCTCAAAATATACTCCTAAAACCCTATTTTGATAAATAACCATTTTGTCAGAATTAGTTGGAGCTGGTTTAAGCAGCTTTTTCTTCAAGCTCCATTTTTCTTGATAAAGAAATCATCTAAATACCTACCTCTGCTCTCTTATTTTCATGTACTGTATTTTGGCTGTTGGCACTATGATCCTTTGCAGCACAAACAACCAAAATGTCCACCCATGACATGGTCTGGTCCTTATTTCTGAACTGGATCTAGAGTGCTCTAAGCTACTGACATGTGAGTTCACCCCACTCCACTTTTGAAATACATTAAGTAGTATCATGATAGTAAATAATTAAACTACATGACAGAGCAACAATTCCTGTTATAATTTTTACTTGTTTGATTGTCCTGTAGTAATGGAGAACTGATGTCTTCTGTAGCTGTCAGCAGAATGAGACCTGTGATTACATCAGCAGAAGTCTGGGCATGGAAAAAATGATGGCACCCAACAGAGTGTAAGCAGTAAGGGTATTTCAGAGACCTTTTCTTTGTTTAACTTTTTAATTATGCTGTCACTGATCTTTAACAGAACCAGCGAAATTACATCTGTCAAAAACTGGCAAGGAACAGACAAATGGATGCAAATTAACAGGACAACATTCAAGTTCACAGATAGGAACTATTTACAGTAATCACTGATTAGATCTCAATATAAAATGTGCTATGAAACCTGTAGGTTTTCTTAAAAAAACTTAGCAAGTTCTTATAGTAAATAACAACTAAAATGCAGCCAAAGACAACCTACACTGTAACAAAGAACATATTAAGTTTATTATCAAATTTCTAATGATTAATAGAAGCTGTATTTGTTTTTACAATATTACCTGTTTTTATCAAATACAGTCATTTGCGCTACAAAAGTCTTTTCCCCATCTTCACGATTTGAAGAGTTTCTTTTTCTTCTAGCTGGAAGCTCCTCATTGACATCTGCACATAAGAAATATGGTATTCAATCATTATATAAGCAGAGATTCAAAAGATCCAACAGTCTCTTTGCACTCACAAGTATAACTGGCTATTGATTATGTCAGATGTGCCACACAACAGAGAAGGACAATGCAATAAAAGAGCACTTAGTTTAACAGTAATCATATTTTAGGTATATTCTCATGTATTTATAATTTCATTGTATTATTCTGTCAGCATGAAGAATTTGGGATTTGATCTTCCTCCTCTTGTGACTATAAAATAGTGAGAAATAAAGTTTTTCATTCTACATGTACTCTCTAAGGTTGTAATGTTTGTGTTGTAACACATCTCAACAGGATTAAGAAAATAGCTTTTAAAAAGTTGTTATTGAGGTATTTTTCTATTGCTTTGTCATTTAGTTTTGCTAAGAAACACGGATAGCATCCACTGTGAGTCAGTTGTGACCAGTGTTGGTGGAGGAATGATGACACTCTCAGTGACCACAGGGCTCTCCTGAACTGTAGTGCTGCCTCACACCCTCAGCATCCCGTTAGTAACAAGTGGTGTTACATTTACTCAAAACCAGAAGCAATTTTGAGCTACCAGCTGAATTTCAGCCCCATCTCAAAAGAGACTGCAAACAAATAAAAGCTGAATCACTCAGTTATTGCTGGCCCTTGTTACAGTGTGATCCACACTGCTTAACAAGACAACTCCCAACGTGCCCACAAGATAAACCTTGCAAAATCAGATTTAAAGGTTGAAGTTACCAATGTTTTCATTAGTTTCGCCATTGATCAGTCCATTAAATTCTCTCCTTCCTGGGCGAGTGACTCTGAATAACAATGAGTAAGACTTCACCATATGGCTGTTGCTTGGTTCAAACTCATTGCTGGAAACTGCAAGTGATGGGAAGTTGCCTGGTTTTATTTGGCTGAGGTCTGGGTTTAAAGGCACCTGCTTTTTACCTGTAGGAACCTGTCTTATCGGACAACTGACATCCTGCAGCAAAACAAGAAACATAAGGTTCAGGTTTTTAGACTTCAAAGTAAAGACGTTAAGTATTTAAATTGATGTCATTTCTGAACCATATTTGTTCTGCCAACTTTTGAAAATAAGCCTTATAATAAGCCTTGTAACAGATATAAACAAAAAAATCTGGATCAATCCCAGATTTTAGATGCAAAGCCAGATATTTGCAAGTGTAAATAAAACTGGCATTCTATTACCCCTTCTGGCAGCAGCCATCTTTCTCTATATGATCAAAATAACACTAATATGAGGGAGGCACTTAGAAAGATTGTAGAACAGTGAGTAATACTAAATTAATTCTGTTTACCTGAAGAAATCAAATGTTTTGGTTATAGATTTTTTTCAAGGGCTACCTATTTTCTCCTTGTAATATTCAAAGTGCACTATGTACTATCTGTGAGATAAAGAACCACTTACCTGAGATTTGTTATATTCAATTACCTCTCAAAGAGATCATTGAACAATGTGTAGAATTGGGAAAACAAGACAAGATGGCCTAAATATGAAACTTGCAGCAAAACCTTTGGAATAACCATTAGCACCTCCTGATCTCACTACATTTATCCATACTGTAACCATTGGTTAGAAATAGTACTAATTCTTAAAAACCTGTCAAGCAGGCCTAGCTTTAGGGAAGAACATACAGCTCTGACTGCAAATCTTTCCCTTTCTGGTTAAAACTTAAACAGAGCCTCCCATATTCTCATAGCTGGGAAGGTAATTTACCAACTGATGGGAAATAAGCAGAGCCAAAACTGCAAGCAAATTCAAAGATGCTTTAAAATTAAATATAAAATTGCTTATGATTCACAGTCGCTAAAATCTGCAATAATTGAAATCAAAAACAGAAACTGAAAAAGAAAAAAGCAAAGAAAAAGACAAGAGGTGGCAGATGACTGAGGAATTCAAAACAATTTCCTCCTTTTTACTCCTAAACTCTGGAAGGCATAGGCTACTTTATGATTTTGGATTGCCTGGTTTCCTTAAGCCTCTGGACATCACAACAGAATAAATACTTTAATGATGTGACACACAAAAACTGAGGTAAAACCAGAAGTGGCTGAAACTCAAAGTGAGTGGATGTGATTTACAAGCTGAATTAGTCAACAAAGTTGAATGTTTTTTAAAACTCATTTCTCATAAAGCATTGCAAAATCCAATAGAAAACAACTTGAAGACATTAGTTCTTAAATTGAAAGGCTAATTTCAGCAGAAGCATCACTATATGGCAGAGTTACTTAGGCATTCCAGAAGCAGGTAAACATTTTGTTTCAATGTATATTCATAATCTGTCAGATCATTTTTACCTTTCGTTTCTTGTGGCAAACTTTCACCAGCAGGACTTCCAGAGTTACAGAATTTTGTTCATTCTCTGAGTTTTGTGATGGCTTATCTAAACAGAAAAGTATTTTAAGTTCTGAAAAATTAAAGATCTATTCACTGATATAAATCCATCCATAATTACTTTTTAACCACAGGCACCTCCCAGGTACAAAGAACTCTAACCACACTCTCCCCAAACTTAATACAAATTTCCACTTGAGAATATATCCTAATTATTCTCATATTAGCCAATTAAAAGGCACAGCTGATCTCCAAAGTTTAAAAAAGCAAGTTTGTTACCTTTTTATAACAGAGAAAGGTGTTATAGATAGATTTAAGGACAGTTAGAATACACTAATTACAGATGACTCAGGTTATTTTTCCCATTATTTTTTTCCTTTACAGCTTGCAAACCTGAAATTTGGGTTTAAGATTCAGATGCTATCAGATAGGAAAACAAAACAAAATTACACCACACCCCCCCCCCCCTTTAAATATTATGCAAGGCTAAATAAATGCACAATAGTTGTTATAGGACTCTTGGACTAACTTGAAAAAATAAGACTTTGTTTCAGAGACTGCACAATAAATTTCCTAGAGCCTGGAATCTTCAAGACAGCTGCTGCCAGCAGTGTGATCAGCAATGGCAACCAAAAAATCAGAAATACCATTTTTAATGGACAAAGAGCTCTTGCTCTCAGAGCAACAGAACTCTTCATTCTGGTCAAGGAAGTCCAATATTCTGATACTGAGAGGCAAATCCTTATGTGCTTGAAAGACACCATGGAATGGCTTCAAGTCACTGAAATATGATTTCCATGGCTTTTATAATTGTTGACATGGACTCTCCTTCATTTCTAGACTCAACCTGACACATTTTTTCATACACTTCTATTTTAAAGTAGAAACCACTCAATCTTCAACCTATTTGAGGGCTGTGGAGTTTTTTAGAGGTACTTCAAACACCAAAGGCACACTCCCAGAAAATCACATTCTTCGGGAAAGAATCCCTCTCCTCAAGGTCTATTTCAGTTTGAATGGATGATGGTTTGAAGTATTTCTCAATTTCACTGTTTTGACAAAAACCCTGAAGGCTAATCTCCTTAACAATCTCACAATTATACTACAACATTTCTAAAGCACTACTGAATTATAAATAATGAGACAGGCTGAACAAGGAAATTAAAACCTGCATCCAAACAGCAGAGAGTAAAACCATTCAAATATTCCCCTCACAGACCTCCACTAATTCCAAAGGTGTTATACAAATTAACAGGCGAATGAATGAATTGGAAGACATACCATTTTTATGGAAGAACCCAGTAAATGTAAGTTGCAAATGAGCAGACAAGCTAAACAGAAAAAAAAAAAAAGGGAAATGTTAGAACAAGTAAGTGTTTTCTTCTCACAGCAACCAGTTCACTGATGTTCAGTAGAGAACTCTAATGATTCAGTCCATCCTTTTAACTCAGAAACTGCCAGGATGCAGCAGTTGCAGTCGATGCAGAATTGAACACCAGTTTTCTCTTTACAGACTCATTCTCTCTGTGTACTATGACTTGATACATTAAAAAAAAATTGTTCTGCAGTAGAACACTGGCTGAAGACAGGGGATCTTGCCTTCATAGGCAGGCAAACACATTTGTTGGACAGTCATGAGCAACAGAGTTCAGTTTTGGTGGAAATTTTCTAGAACTTCACCATGAACCATGGACTTGGTGCAGATTAAAAGAAAACTAAACCAACAAGCTCAGTAATGAGAATCTTTACAAGGGAGAACCTGCACCTTTAGAAATAAAGACTATCAGTTACATCAACTCCATATCATTCCTAACACATGCAATCAAAATAATAATTGCATCTGTTTTGTTTCACAGACTAGACTATTCTGCTGACCATAGACCCATCTTATTTCAAATGGTAAAACTCAGGGCATATTTCCATATAAAAATAAGTATTCATAAATGTAGATTAAAAAGGGTCTCAAAACCACACAGTATTTCTGAAGTACACATTGAACAAAATATAATCTCTCCAACTACACCACCAGTCACCTCCACTTCTCAGGCAGATACAAGCTGACACTCCACACTTATTTTTAAACACAAACATTCCCAAGAGCTCTGAAATGACCAACGGAAGTGCCCAACAGCTCAAGCATTCAAAGGACTTTATCTACACCAACTTGCATCATTCATCCATGTTACTTTTCCACACTAAAGCACATTTTTGATAGTTTTGAAAGCACAAAAAACAACACACACGAATCAATATCCTACATTGTTTCAACCAAGCAACTAAACACAATACATGGTGCAAAATATCATTAAGAAAAATAATATACAGTAAATCCATAAAACCTCTTAGAACACAAAATTTGTAAGTTTGTTTCAGACCACTCTGTATCTAGCACAGCTGCCTCTGAAATAGTCTAATGATTTGGAAACACTGTGGGAAAAGAACAGATTAAAAATAGCAAGTATACAACAACATCAACTCCGAGTAAGAAAACTTCATATTTTCCCAAATCCACTTCATTTTTTTTTACTTTTAATTCCAACACACAGAGATTACTTACTAACATAAAAGACACTCCTAAAAACAAAGTTAAGGTAAATATCTATTTGAGGTTTCTATACACATTTTAAGAGATACCACAACAAATACTGAAAGTTTATCCCAATACTGCTTTTCTCCAAGTTCAGTGACCAGCATGCATAGATACACACATTTTAAGATTCTGGAAGCAACATTTCAAACAGCAACTGCCTTGCTTTGAGTAATGACTCTTTATCACTTACACTTTATCAGTCAAAAGGACTTTTGATTCAGCCCATGCATGTACTCATTTGTGCCCACACACATAAATAATTCTACAGCAGGACAGTACCTGTGAGATTCTTGTTCTCCCTTCATTTTCTCTACTTTTGATAACATGTCATCTACTTTGAATGTTTTCCTGTGAGGAAAAAGCAAAAAGAAGAGTTTTACACAGCCAGTATACCCCCAACTTACAGCAAGAAAATTTATTCAGCCTGAGTTTTGACTGGATTTTCCATCTAAAACTGTCTATATATACCATTTCAGCCTTCTCTTCAGAAAACACCCCTTAGACACATAGATACTTTTTTAGACCCACTATCATGCCTGTGTTATAATGGACGCACCTGCTTCTCAAGTAGTATCAAAAATAATACAAGGAATTAAACTCAGACCAGTAACAGTAATCCTACTGCTGGTAAGAAGTTTCATTTAACAGCAACATATTGAAACCCTTGCAATGAACATGTTTAACCATATTTCAGGTTTGTCAAAGAAAATTTTCCTGTTTTACTGACACTTATACATACCAGGAATTGACATGTCAGCCCCTCCCTCATTACTATTTTAATCTTTATCATAATAATGAAAACCACTTAAAACCTTATAGGACAAAAAGAGTTAAAAGCCTAATTAAAACCCTTACTTCTCCACACATTTCTATTAAATGGCCACAATGCAAAGAGCAATGAATTTAGAAGCTACCTCTGGAGCACACTCACAGGAAACAGGGGACAATGACAACCAATGACAACAGTGTCATACAGAATAATCACTTCAAATCTTTCCTCTCTGTAATTCTGACATCAGTCTGTTCATGCTCATATGTTCAGCCTGTCCTACCATATATACAATCTCATGTTCATTGCTAAATAAAGCTCCCTCATGAAGAGAAGTTATTCAACATGTTGCAGAACAGTCTTTCCATTTTTCATTAAGGGCAAGTTAATGCTAGGATCTAGATGCCCACAAAATTGCACTTGACTACAGTGACAATGCAAGAGTGTGAAGGCACCTTTTCTTTACATTTGTACCTTAGAAAAATGGAGTAAGAAGAACATAAACAGTTGCCAAACTCTGGATTTCTCGCAGAGGGAACAACACCATGCTCTGAGGAAGTGGGAAGCATTTGTCTACAGAAATACCCTGACTGGAGAAACACTGATGTCACTCTGACCACAGTCAGCACGTAATGCTCGTGAATGATTGAGTTACACATCACATGGTGATTAAACAGCAACACTGGGCAACAAAAACTACAGGGCTGCACTCAGATAACAAGAAGAAAAACAATTATGATTTGTGTAGTAAACAATCACTGATTCAAAGCTTTACTCAGCCCAAGAGTCACACATATGACAGACTGAAGAACTGACTCACCTACACTAAAACGTGGGATTGTTAATATGAACATTGCAGTGCTCAATTTTAAAGCAAGAGATTTTGCTTTAAAAATGTTAAGAACAGAGCAATTACTTAGAAGTTTCAGATTCTAAGGCAACTGTTCTGCAGCCACTGTTCTGCAGAACAGCAAGTTTAGAGGGCTTTCTCCAGACTGAGAAATTGCTTAGAACAGATTTAGAGGAAAGTTATGTCATGAGCAGAATACGTGCCAAAAACCAGCTAAGAGACAAACATGATCCCAGAATGGGGGAAAGTTAACAATCTTTCATAAAATATACAAACATCTGTCACAACCTGTATTTAGTATGTGACCATTATTGATCCATAAAGAACAGTGGCACAACCTTTGCCTAATCCAGACTCGGATTAGTCAAAACAAGAGAGCCCTCCTTAAAAGAAAAAAATCTTTCAGAGAAACTAAAAATAGCAACCAATAAAAAAATTTTGCCTTTGAAGTTAACTTGTAAGAGCAGAAATTCCTTAAAAATGAATTACTATTTATGTTACCATGTTCCCATGCAAAACAGACAAAATTAAGGTTTTGTAATAATCATCCCTCACACTCAGGATTTTCAAGACAGCACTTACTTGTGTAACAAGTATGTGCATCTTGTGCATTCCTTTCTCCACCCACTCTTATTACAGACAAGAAGAGTAATAATTAGCAAAGTATTAGAAGTCACATCATAGCATGCCATTTTTTTTGCCAATAAATAATTATTCCTTTATCCAAATACTGTATGTGAAGCAATTTTATTAACAGTAACTTATTTCCAACACCATCGTTTGGTCTAATAATATACTAACACCTGAAGACAGACCCAGAGAAACAAAGTCCAGTTCAGCTCTCCATCAAGTATCAGCTGACCAAAGCCCATCACCTCTCCAATAAGCAGCAACTTCAGTGTCTTTTTAGCCCAGGTTGACACATGCCCATTAACTATTCCCTATGACCATTCTCCTATGCTCTAAGAATTCTAAGCCTTCTAAACATTTTCTCAGTATTAAACACGTGGAGCAATATCAATAGGTAATTTCCTGGTAAAAATGCAGTTTTAGTTCCCTACCTCCATGTGATAAATCTGTCTGGCATTTTTCTCAGACTACAATAGAGCTGGAAGATGTGGAGCCATAGTTACTATTCTTTAAGTAAGGTCTATTAAGTTTGGACGTTAGTTCTTTATATTTTACTTATGATACTATTTACTGAAATGGCAATCAAAACAAATACCAACAATTTAACAATGGCAACATTTAAGAGTTCCAGGGGAATAAATTAATGTACATGTATAGTCCACATACGCAGGCTAACAGTGATGCAGTTCCAGAAAAGACTTCTTTGCAAAGAGAACTCTACCAACACTTGCACTGTAGTGAAACAAGAACATAGATTTTTTCTTAACATAAACTTCAGGATGATCTTCTCTAATTCAGATTTTTTCCCTCTTTTAAAATCCCTTTTTCACCAAAACAAGACGACCATAGACCTTAGTTAATTGTGCTGAACGAAGAATAGTGACTCAGGTCTTGTGCATGTCTGTAAGTATTTACCAGCACAGATCAGCAAACAAGGATCTCGCTAATCCCCTCAGGAAGAGCAGTTCAGACTCTTTTGCCAATCTCTAACTCCAAACTACCTTTAAATTACAACTTCTGTGGCTTTAAGTAGGCTGAAAGGGAAGGGCCACAGTACTGACTGAGCATGGAAAGGGCAGAGGGAACCCAGGGTGAACACATTTCACAATTACTTTCTGACTTTTTCCCTTTCAACTATGCTTGCTGACTTCTGTTGCATTATTGTGTTTTTATAAAGAAAGCATACAGAAACGTTTTATTTAATCTTCCTAGACCTAATTACAAGGATGATTTCAGTAAGTCAGCATCATCAGAACTATTGAAAGAAACAGCTGTAATCTGTCTGTTATTAGAACACTTCCCATCTAAACTCAGGGTTCTAAAACAAAGTGTTAAGGGAACTGGTAAAATGTTTCAAACAGAAACCAAGCATTACTTGTGCAGCTGAATCAACTGGAATTTGGAACAGTGGATAACAATGCACAGGCAAAGAACTGTCTCTTGTTTCCCAGCAAGTACAGCAGATACCCAACAGAACACTTTCAGGTAACATACATATTTCAAAATCAATAATGAATTAATCTAAGTTATAAGCAAGAACTTCCTGTAGTACAATTCTAGTTAGAAAAACCAAACAAAACTAAACCACAAAAACCAAAACAGCTTGAAAATAATTTCTTTAATATTTGTTCTGACTCACTTTAAAATACGCAAAAAACTCATTTTGGTAACTTTTATAGGAAAAAATAAACTGCAACTTCAAGCTTAAAAAATAAATACATCTGATCATTACATGTCCTAAGTACCTGAAGTTGTATGTTATGGCTTCAGTTTTAAAACAAAGTTATATTGTAGCATTAAAACTCATAGCAGGAACATGAAACAATATCCAAGCGATCCAATAATGCCATAAACATTGCTCATTTAAATAAAAATATGCAAATTCTATTGATCAACAGATCATGCAAATATTACCTCCCTTAGATATAAATACAAAGTTAAAACTAGAATTGTCTGCATAACCACATTTTGTTGCATATTTGCTGTACTTAAGTCCCACGGCAACTGTTTCTAAGCGATAAGAACTTCGGTGCTAAAATATTTTAAACTAAATGTTCAGGTTACAAAAGAAGTCTAAACTGTAACAAAGGATTTTCAGTGAAGGGGAAGTAACTAGAAGGGCCTTGTGATTCTGCTAATAAATAATGTACACTGCACTTGTGCCTCTGCAGTCTCTCTGTGTTTTGAGGTCCACTGACAGGCAGCTGTAGCACTTCACATGACAGGAATGACTATTCTGCAGTATCAAAACTGAAGCCCATCTCTCATGTGTATCCAGTTCAAAGCAACCTTTTCAAAGTATTTTCTGGAGGTCTTCTAAAACACTATAAACAGACCTGCTTTATTTTCCAGCTTTTAAAATAACTACAGAAATAATTACTGGATTCTTTCAAGACTAATTAACGAAGCAATAGTTTTGTATTTGGGTTTTGGTTTTTTCAAAAACAGGTGGTTAGGTTACCATTTAAAACACGGTGTTTCATATGATTATGATTGAGCACCATTGATTACAAGAGCTGGGATGTAATACCCAGCTTTGGTTTTTTTGGTTCTCGGTTTGGTTGGTTCTTTTTTTAATAAGTTCTCCTCCAAAACAGAAAACAAACACGGGAAAATTAGTCAGGATTCTGCAGATAGTTCTCTACATTTAAATACTCCCAGTATCCACAGAAGTCACATGGATAAAGCTACACATACACTTAACATTGCAAAAAAAATCTCTTAGGTCTCATAAATCAACTGTACACTGAAGTATGCATTTTAAAGTTCTTCAAAAAGAAAACAGGAGGTCACCCTCCACTGCTTTTTGGACTTCTGCTACTTGGTGAACATTTTAGGATTACTTTAAAAAACAATTTTACCTTTTGATATTTGTTCGGGAGTTTCTGTGGGACATGTAAGTGAGAGTTCTGTGCAAAAATATTGGCTGCAAGGGGGAAAAAAATAGAAAATGGTTATGCTTTAATTAAAATTTTCTACAAGTGCAAAGTAAAGGAGTGATAAAACCAATTACTCACTGCTATTAGGTTCCGGGTACGTAGAAATCTGTATATCTGTGTTGGTTCTAAGAAAAAGGAACACGTGTTATCCAATACAACTTATACCTCCAGAAAGACAGTCTTATAATGATAAAAAGTACCTAACTTAGTATGGCAATTACTTTGAAACAATTATCACAAAAGCCATTAAGTGAAGCATCACAATGTCCAAATAACTCCCAGTTATCACATTCAAGGTTACTTCGCCAACTCTACAACACAAAGCCACTTCTTGTTTAAGGTGCCACAAATCAGGGGTCACAACTCAACTCTGACTGCTGCTGCTTTCCACAAAATGTGCTTCTTACAGGTTTTATATCATTAAAGAGCAGAAAAAATAGCTCAACAGATCATAACCTATGGTCCTACAGATACATTTTCTTCATGAAGTTAATGAACACATCTGCTATGACACCAAAATAGCACAATAAATTTACACAGTCAGACAACTTGAATTCTGATTGCTTTACACTTCTGGCAAGTACCAAGGTCACTTGCAGCAGGTACTGAAACAAGAACAGGAACTGTCAGTTGACTATGATCCATTATGGATCATTCTAAGGTGGGAAATTAATGTTTTTAGTAAAGTAACTACTGTTTCCAACTGCAAAAGGAGAGGAAATAATTCAGTCGTTCACAAAATGGACACTAAAGCACAGCATCAGCTCAAACAGATCTGAGAACCAACGTTCAAAGGATCAGGACTTGCCTACAGACAAGAGGAGGACGTCCAGTTTAGCTTTAACCAATTAAGTTAAATCAAGACAAGAAGGGTTTTGTCTAGATCAAGTTATTTCTAACAAGAATTCCAAACTAAACTGAAATACACACTATTTAAACTGAAATAAAAGCCAACTTCACTGAGTAACATCAGCAGAAAGCTTATAAATGACTTGATAATACACATTCAGTAGAGAGAAAAAAGAATAGACAATGCAGTGATGCCCATGCTGAGGCTGGTAACACTGCTTCCATTCCCCACATAAAGCAAACAAAGTTTATTTTTAAAGAAAGATAAAATTTTCTTTTCATATGACTGCAAAGCATTTATTTCAAATAGCTGGAAACCTTGTGTGGAATTCTGCAACTAGAAGTAGAAAAGGACAGCTTTTATATCCTTTACCCCTTTTAAAAGATATGATTCAGCCTTATTTCTACAGTTACAAATGTAAGAGCCCCATAGAACACATAACTAAAGAGATGTATTACTCTTAGAGAAGGAAATCTTAAAATGATCACAGTATTTCCGTTCAGAAGCTTTATGAAAGCCAGTGAAAATCTACTTAATGCAAATTATCACAATAAAATCTGTATTTTTCAAATTAAGATAAAAGAAAGAAATTAAGATATGTGCACCTTGCCACAAAGTGAAATGCAGAGCAGTCACAACTTTGAAAAAGACATCCCAGATTTTTCAGTCTCAAAAACCCCATGACACAATTATAATTTCCTAACGTATGAAAACATTAAGTTACATTCACAAGGATGTGATATAATTTAATTTAAAGGCAAAGCATTGCTGCTTCAACATTAGTTTTCCCAAGTGGAAAAACTCAGGAACACTCTCTTCAACCTGCAGAGAGACATATGTCTCACACGTCTATGTTACTCAGCAAAAGCTTAAAATAAATCTTTTATCTTTTCCCAGCATATGACCTTGAAAAGGGACAAAAACAGTCAGGAAGAATTCAATACTACACGTGTTAGGATTTTTTAAATCCAGTATTTACTTACTGCACTTTCCCCACGATATTTGCACTACAGAGTTAACATATCATATATATCTACACTGTAGCTTCCTTATGATCCCCACCTGCTCAGTTCTGTGCTTCCCTTGTCTGACACACTGAGCCATGGGCAGAAGAATTTTTTCCACTCGGGCACTGACACTGAGAAAAGCTCTTAAAACTCAAGTCTGCCACTTGACCCATTTGCAGCACAGTATTTACTGAACACATCGTGTTGTTAAAAGGACTGAGACTCTAACGGCCACACATTATTCCAGACTACACCAAAACCTCCAACACTGTCACCGTCTACAGCAAGTATGAGCTTTGACAGCACCAATCCCAAAACAGGATCACGCCTTCAAGTAAGGCATTAAAAATTCCCTTCAAATCCTGGCAACTGCACAGAAATCTTTTAGTGCAACTTAAGTTTACTGCTACACTGTGCTTTTAAACCAGATTTCCACAAACAACTTTCTAGTGAATTCAGGGGAATTCTCCTCCTACGTGCAAGTGCCACAGGGGGGGATGCCTGGGTCGCAAAGGTCAATTTCCAACATGAAACCTCGACTAAGTGAAAATTATTGCCAAACAAAGAAAAACCAAGTACAGGCAACTCTTAAACGCGTCCTGCCCCCAAAAAGGGCTCCAATGGCAGAGGCGAAAGAGGAAAGGGCCCCCTCGCTGCCCAAAGCCTCCAGGGGCTGCTGGAGGAGGGAAGGGAACCAGCCGCCCCGAAAGCCTGATGGGAAGTGCTTCTGAGAACCAAGTTCATCGCTGGGCGCGGGCACACACACACACACACCCTCGCCCTCCGCCCCGCGGGCCCCGGGCGCCTCTCGCCTCCCTCCCGCACACCGGCCCCGCTCCCCGCGCTTCCGCCCGGGCCCCGCCGGCCCCCGCCTCCCCCGGCCACGCTCCCCGCTCCCTCCCTCCCTCCATCCCCCGACCGTGTTTACCCCCGGAAGCCCCTGCTCCCCGCAGCCCTCCCCTCCTCCTCCCGCCCTTTCCGCGGCGGCCCGGGCCGGTCCCGCCGGCTCGGCCCCCGCTTCCTCCGGCGACCCAGTGCTCACTCTCAAAGGCCTGAAGAAAGAGGTCGTGGTCGGCCTGGATCTGCTCCATCTTCGGCTTCTTCACGGGGGGCAGCGCCGCTGCCGATGCCGCCGCTGCCGAGGAGGCCGAGGAGCCGCCCGAGTACCCACTGCCTCCTCCGCCGCCGCCGCCGCCCGCGGCACCGCCGGATTTGCCGCCGGGAGCCGCTGCCGCGGCGGAGCCCCCGAACCCGCCGCCTCCTCCGCCGCCACCTCCTCCTCCGGCGGCGCCGCCAGCGGAGCCCGAGCTGGGCCCCGCTCCTCCACCGTGCTTCTGAGGAGCCATGGGGGTGGCCCCGGGCGGGCCCCGGCGGGACGGAGACCGAGCGGGGCGGGCAGGGCCGGCCGGGGCGGGTGCGTGAGGCGGGGGGGGGACGCGCCGCGCTCCAACTCCGCCAAGTCTCCTCCGCCCCGCTCCCCTCACAGCGCCGCGGCCGCCGAGCCCGACCGCCGCCGCGCGCCCGCCCCCCGCGCGCGCCCATTGGCCGCGGGGATGGCGCCGCGCCACCCCATTGGTCGGTGCCGGCCCCGCCCCCACGTGACGCGCGGATGGTTCTGGAAGCGTTTGGTTGGTCCGCGCGCTCGGCGCGCGCCCCCCCCACTCCCCGCCTTTGAACTGAATTCGCGGGAAAGCGCCGCTCGCGCTCCGGCGCGGGGCACGATGGGTATTGGGGGGGGGCCCCGCCGGCCTCAGGGGCCGCTCGCCGGTCCCCGCCCTCGCACCCCGCGGGCAGCGCTTCGGCCGAGCCCCGGGCTGCCCCGGCCCCGCCTCTCCGTGCCCCCCGTGCCCCTCCGGCTCTCCGTGTACCCCCGGCTCTCCATGCCGTCTCCCGCTGCGTCCGCGGCCGCACAGGTGGCTGATGCCCCCCTCGCTTGAGGGGGTCGCTTCGTTGTTCGGAGAGCTCAAGAACTAAATTCGTCCAAGTAGAAGCTCAGGTATAAATAGGTATCGGTTTTGTGGTGGAAATGGTTATATTGGGTCGGCCATGAGGTCCTGCTGCTATCCCGTAGCTTTCACCTTAGCTAACCGTGAGGTTTCCTTAGAGGATGGCACAAGAAGGGTTGCCCATAGGTGCAGGAAGACTTGAATTCTGAGATAAAAGTGTCTCTGGGTAGATCAGATCTCCCTCTGTCCCCAGGAGGTGCAGGCTGTGCCGCCGTGGCCGGAGCAGCTGCGGCGGGGCCGGGGCCGCTGTCCGGGCAGCGCCTCGTGCGTGAGGGAGCCCCGGGCCCGGCCCCGCGCGGGGACCCGGCAGCGGCTCCGTTTCATCAGCGCCTTATCAGCGCTGCGGCAGCTCGTGCACAAAGGCTTCGGCAGCCGTTCCGTCCTGTTTGCTTTCCTTCGCAAAACTTCTCCGGGGTAATTGTACGGGGTAGGGGAAGAATGGTCTGTGTGTGAAATACAGCCTTGAATTCTGATCCCAGGTACAGCTGCCGTGCTGGCACCCTACCCTCTCCCGTTTATCTTCTAATTTCTAGAGTTAAGAGAAATGAACTTAGTGATAATATTAAGAGGAAAACCATACATCAAAGCTAGTCATGCTGTAAACGTGTCTTTTATTATCAATAAAGGGAGATTTTAAAGTGATGTCTCATTTGTCCCTTATTAACCTTATTATGTTTAACGAACTTAAATGTATATACAGCCCAAACATTCAAATAAACAAATCTTTGCTGACTACTACCCCCCTCTTTTTGCTTTTTCGGCTGTACCATTTATCTTTCATGTTTGCTCTGGGAAAGTTCTTTTATTTCCCCCCTCCTTCCCTTATCAGGCATTGGTGCTTTACCTGCAAGCTTTTCAATATTTTGCTTCAGCCTTAATTTCCTTACATTTTTATAAATTCATTGCTGTCACCACTTTACCTGCGTTGTGTTATCTTTCTCTCAACAATACTGTTACATATTTTATCTTGCTTATCATCATTCTGCTTAGTATTCCAGCTTCTTTATTTTCTATTTCCTACTCAATTTCTCTACAGCCACTTGTTGTTGCTGACTGTTTCATTTCATGCCAGTCTCACTCCTGGCAGCAGCAGTGTTTGATGCACTGCACATTTTTGAGGATCTTATGTGTAATTTATTTGCTTATAATACCTGGGATTTCCCAGTGATGCTTCTGATGTTTGGTGTTTGGCAGGCTGGACTCAGAGGCTGGAGAGCAGCAGTATCCCAAATTCTGGGTTATCTTGGGGTGATCAGAGGTTGAGCTTGAGGCAGGTGACACCCTGTTAGAAGAAACAAAATGTATCAATATTGAGTTATGTGTGAGAAAGGCTTCTCAATGTTGTATAACTGCAATTCAGTCCTTGGAAGTTGTTTATTGCCTAATTTATTCCTGTTTCCTGCTAACTGCTTCCAGGTCTCTGTTGCTTCTGGTGGGTCATCCTTCTAAATTTCAGACCTGGGAGGAGTGAGAGGGCAACCTTCCAAGCAGGAGTAAAAGATAATTCAGCAATTAATCTCTGACATTGAGTTGGATCTGCTTGTGAACATAGGAACCAGGGCTGCAACTCCTGCCTTGAGTGAGACAGGACAGTGCAACATCTCACCTGCCTCTGAGCCCTCTGGAAAAGTAGGAGTGCTTCAGTAGCTTGAGCCTGTTTTCCTTAGTTGGTAAAGAGACTCTTCATTTTTTAACTTAGATTTTCTGCCCTGGGCTGTTCACAGCGTATCCATGAGGTACAGTCCTCAAAAACTCAGAATGTCATTCCCCATCCCTGGAAGTGTTCAAGGCCAGGCTGGATGGAGCTTGGAGCAACCTGCTCTAGTGGAAGGTGTCCCTGGCCATGGCACAAGTTGGAAGGAGATGATCTTAAAGATCCTTTCCAACCCAAACCATTCTGTGATTCTGATTCATTCTGTATTTGGAGCTTCACAGAATGGACGGCTAGAAACAGCACAGGGCACAAAATAGCAAGTAACTATTATTTATTTTGCACAATTAGAAGCAAGAAATAATTTCTTTATTTTATAAAGAGGGAAATCATAACAGTTTCTTTAAAAGAAATGAGCTATGGTGGGAAACTGTTGTGTCCTTGACCTGCCTGGTAATATAGACCCCTACAGATTTTACAGATGCATTTATTAAAACCCAAAAAAATGAAAATATTTTTCTTGCATATATCTACATCAGATTACAGAAAGTTTGCCATATTTAGCCAGTGACACTGAAAACGTGTTTTCTAATAAAGTAGTACAACAAAGATGCAGTGAAATAGAGTGTACTTGCCTGAAATTAACATAAACACATTAAATTAAACTAGTAGATTATGATATTGTATCTTTTTGCCATAAAGATAAGAAGTACCCTAACAGAATGGAGGGGGAGAAAGGCAGTTTAATAAGTTTATGATAAATGGAAGAAACAATCAATTAGAAACCAGGAGTGCTGTTGGAACAAAACCCTGAAAAGAAAGCAGACGGAGGTGGCAGAGGTGCTTTCAGATGCTATGTCAGATTTTCAGTCTTGAGATGGTCAATCCATTCTTGTTTTCACATCCTGTTAGTGGGATTTGCATTTGATATCCAAAAGATCAGATTTGTTTCCTGCAGATTGAAAGCATATGCTGCTTGTAAATCTCTTTTTCCTATGGCTTTTTGCAGGCTGTGCGTGCCCAGCATTCCTGTCATCTTTAATGGATGAACTGCAGTGATTTTTGCCCCTTCAGATACATATGTAAAAGAACATGCATATTTTATAGCACTTTATGGATTTTTGTTTCATTTCATAGTTACATGATTATTTTGTTGGTTACCTGTAGTACCCCCGTGGCCACACTACTTAACTTTCCAACTTCCAGTCCTCCAAATTACTGTGTCTCAGCACAAGAATATTCACAAAACATTTTTTTAAAAGGAGAAATAAATACTTGTGTATTTGGAACTCAGTCTAAATGAAGGTTCTGTCAGTATATTTATCCTGCTTTCCTCACATCTTTAAACATTGATCTGTCTATGTAGGTTGTTAGTAGCTAACTAAATACTGCTACACATCAGTTTATCTTCTGGGAAATAATTATTACGTGTAACTTTGGAACAAAAGAGTGTGTATGAGCTAAATATATAAACTTTTGGTCAGTCTTTGTTAGGGATTGGTTCCAGATTTGGGCCATCATGAAAGCCAGGGTCAGTATTCATTAGGGGACATTGTTATTCTCCACTGGTAAGGCAGTGGGGTTGGGTGTTCAGGGTGTTGTTGAGAATAACAAATCCTCAGTGACTGTTCTGGGTGCCTCTGTTTCTTTATTTTGGCCTTGAGCTAACGAGCAGAGTCAGTGGGACTCAAGGGCATCCAGTATGGAAATGACTTTACAAACTCCACTTCTGTGGTTAAATCCAAACCTTGCTTCTTGTTGTTTTTTATGCATCCAAGTTCTTCTTACATCCTGTCCCCAAAACCAGGCTTCCCATGAGAGAAGTGAGGATACACAAATGCTCCAGAACCCAGACAAACAAAACCACCTCATGTGTAGATGGGAAGGTCCCATCTGGGTCACTGTACTCCAAAACCAGACCCATTTCAGTGGCACCCCTTTCTTTCATTGACACAAATAAACTTCACAAGGTTCTGAGTTAACTTGACCTGCAATAGTTATTGATTCATTTTTCAGTTCATATTCTTTATTTTCAGTCCGATTTGCTGTAGATCAACAGCAATTGGCCATGGAACTTGTTAGATAAGTTACTCTTCCCTACCTACTTGGAAAACAAAAGTTGGTGCTCACTAAGTGTTTTCCCAGTCTCTTGTAAAGAGAGGCTACATAATATTGCACCTGGAGAAAGGGAGCAATTCAGCTCTCTGAGCAGCAGCACAGGAGCAGGTGGAGTACTGGGTGTATCTGGGGTGGCAGGATTGTGCTGCTGTTGGGGTGGAAGCTCTCAGTTTCCATCTGTTTTTTTGGCATATTAGTGTGCAGTGCTGCCCTGCTTTAATAAGTAGGGAACTGAGCAAAGAGGAAATAAACTTTCCTGCAAGGGAAGCACTGTGGAGCCTGACAAAAGGGAAGAGTCAGGATCCCACACAGCAACCCAAGTGTAGCCATGAATGCCGTGTGTGTGAGAGAGAGATTGACAGAGCAGCCACTTGTGATTCTCATTCACGTGTTTGGCTGGGGACTGCTTTTGTACAGAGCTGCTGAAATGTATTCCAGGAGCACAGCACTCAAGGAACTTGGCCTTCAGGGAATCTTAATGCACCCCCAAGGCACAGCCTTCAGCCAGCAGGTCACTCGTGTGTGTCTTGAGTTGTTGCAGGGGGTGAAAAGTGAATGCACAGGATGTTTTGCACCAGGGAGTCACCTGCCTTCTGCTTTCACATGGTGAACAACCAGTGACAATTAATAGTCAGTATTGTTTAGGATTTGTTTCTTGGAGTTCTCTTAGTGATGTTTTACTGTATTTTTCATGACTCTTCTACAGTGAACTTTTTTCCTGATTTTCAGTGAATGATTTATTTTTGCTTGGTGGCTTTTTAGCAGTAGTGTTTGTCATTAGAATTGAGATACTGGACTAAAACTACTTGTTTCAAAATAATTGTGAAAAGCCTGGCCCCAATAGATTGATATGCTCTAGAAAAGTGGGACATCTCTTAAGATGATTAAAACCAGAAATATACTAACTAAAAAAAATCCATGCCACATCTTGAAATTTAAGTACTTAATACATGGAAATGAAAAAGGAATCATTCTAGTTCATGCTGTAATTTCAGAGATGAAGTATGTGTAGTATACAAAACTATCAAAAAGTTATTCTAAGTGAATTTTCAGGATTTGTGTTCTCTTAATTGAGTCCCGGAAACTGAAAGATACGGCAACTGAAACACTTCAGATGCAAACTTAATGATTAAACGCAGAAATGCAGAGATCAAAGAGAAACTGCTGGGAAGATCTGAGAATTAAGTCAGTTACAGATGTAAATAGAGGTTTCTGAACAAAAGCTCTGTTGACAGTGCAAGAATGAAATCTTCAGTCACTCAAAAAGAAAAATATTGGAGGATCAAAGAACATGTCAATAGACAGTAAAACAAAACCTCAACTGAATTAGTTAGCTAATTAATTTCAGCTTTAAGTAAGGGATAAGTTTTAACAGGGACCAATTCTTTCTTTTGTGGCTAAACCCAGTACAGATTATTAAAGTGAGAATTTGGAATTTTATCACCATCAGTTACTTAAAGGATAAGATCAGGGCAGAAACTGTGTTCCCAGTGTTTACCAGTTAGCACAGATACACAAAATTCACACATGGGAAAGCTTATCTAAATGTTTCATAGGAGAGTTATCTGGGGTTTCATGTTATCTGGGTTTCATATGCCAGAGGTGGCTTCACAAGGCTTTTACAAGAGTTTTTCTTGGTTTTGGAATGCTGCTTGGGAGGATATGATTCTGCACACTATAATCTGAATTATCCATACTCCAGAAGTAGTTTTACTGGTTGTTGTCATGACTCTGCTCCAAGTACTTTTACCATGCTAAAACCATCTCTACAGAGGGATGTGAGAAACACAGTAGGAGGCAAATTCTAGTTTTTGGAAGGAAAAATAAATCTGTATGTGGTATAGCTTATGCTTTTTGTTGTACCAGTACAATTGATGCTGGCACCAACATGCTTGCATTTAAAAGATACAAGGCTTTGCTCTGAGGAAGTTCTATCTTTCCCAAAATTGCTACTTATGACGTAGGTCATCCAAGGCCATGCCACAATGTCACCAACCCTTTGAAACTTAGACAGGTTAGTGAGGTAAATTAAGCTTTGCATGACTCTGCTCTCCAGACCTTTGGCAACAGATAAGAAATAAATTAAAATAAAGATAATTAAGCAATATATTTTGTGGTGTTGACATTTTGGGAGTATGTAGGGGAGATGACTGATATAGTTTCAAATTGTTGAAATGTGACTGGCATTCTACTGGGTTATGAATTGGCAACTAGGACATGATGACTGACTAGTTGTAACTGCCCTGCTGCATTTAGACAGCCAAATGACAAAACCAAATTAAAAGGCACACTCAGAGCTACTACTGTGCAAGCCCCTGGGGACCCTGAATAAGCAGATGGATCTTATACTGAGTGCCAGATGTGAATTGGCAAGGAAACAATTCCAGAGGCATCATTCCCCTTCACTGGAAATTCCCTGTGTATAGATGTTCAGATCTTGGGGCAAAACAGAATGCCTCAAAATGAGTAGGAGGAAAAGTCTGATTCATAAAAATTCAAGTTCAGAGCCAATGCAGAGAAGAAAGTAAAGGTTTTGCATTTTAAAAGAGATGATATGTAAAGTATCAGATAATAGTTCTATTAAGGCATTAAATGATAATATTGTATTTGTTGGTTTAGGTTCTTTTTTACCACTTAGAGCTGAAAAAAGAGAAGAGTAAGTGAATGAAATTCCAGGAAGGATTCGGATCTAAAGTTGCAGGGTCAGTGCCAGCAAGCTGCAAGAGTAGAGCAATGCACTGACAAAGACAGGCATTTTTCTATCAGAAGGGAAAAAATAACATCTGTCTAGGACATGTACCAGGATTAATGCTGGTATGGAACAGTCCAAATGACCAACTGCAAAGTCTTAAATCTAAATTTCTGGATGTTCAGAGTGGAATTGCAGTGATGGAACCACTATTTATTCAGTTTGACTGCTGGTTTTGGCAGGGGTGAAAACAAATCATCATGTAAATTATTTTAATTACAAAACTAAGGAAGTTAATGTAGTCCAAAGTTTGGGTTAGTCTATTTTTGAGAGTAAATTCCAAACTGTTTTATTAACAGATGTGCTCATATATTCTTAAATTGAAGTCCCACATGCTCAGTAAATGCTTTGAGAGCTTTATTAAAAATACATCCCAAAGGGATGAACCACTGGCTCAGCTGAAGTCAGTGGAAGATTTCCAATTCTTTTCATGAGGTCATAACATCATCCTCATTGTTTAAAAGGCATTTTCATAAAGTACATGTTAAATGCTGTACATCTGGGTGCATATTCTAAAAAGCTATAATTGTTTCTGCACTCAGGTACTAAAATGAATATAAATAAATATAAATCAATTTGCAATTTAAATATTTGTCTTATGCACATTAACCATTAATTGTTTTAATAAAGACAAAACTTAAAGGAAAACCACTGTGAATATTCCTAATTCCCAACGTATCCATTGCTTGCAGACATAATCTATAAACATTAAACTGTGACAGCTTGCCAGAACTTCTCCTCAAGGACCGACTGATGGAGATTTTCTAAAGAGACTTCATAAAAGCAGCAAACTGTGGGACCCTACAGTTGCCAGCTGCAGCAGTTGTGTCTCCAGTTTTCCCAATAAGATTTGTTGAAACTCTCTGTATCACAACGTCTTTATTGGTAATGGATCCCTCCTTAATTTGCACTGATGCATTTGGAATGTCAGCTTCCAAAACAAGGCACATGGGAGGCATTTAAAGTAGATTTTATGAAAGGGAAATGAACAAAGAGCATGTCAGGTTCCATTTTGATTTGCATGACAAATCCAGCATGCAGTGTTCTGGTGGGTCGGGCTGGGCTTGCCTGCCACTCACGGCGTTTGTCACTTTGGTATGAGCACTTTTGACAGTCCGTTATGTTAATTGTTCTAAGGATTGTTTTGCTGGGGGAAGAAAAGGAAAGGCATTTTTATTTTTGTACTTGTTCCATCTACAGGAAAGGAGGGATAGCTGAGGGAACAAAAAATGTTTTCAATCGGGTTTTGATCTATTTTTTTTTTTAATAATCCTATGAGGTCATCAACGAAGTTCAGTATTTTAAATCTTATTGTTACTCACTCTGTGGTTTTGAGTGGAAAGCACTATGCCCCTAAACTAGAAACTTGGGGAGTCTATTGTTTTGGTGCACACCACTCTTTGATCCTTTGAGTCCCACAGTGATGGGTCCTGCAGAGTGGTTTGTGCTGTGCCTATGTGCTTCTGTGGGATGATATTGTGGTGCTTTGACAAGTGCTAGCAAGAAATTTAATGCCCTCTGAGGCCTTGTTGGACACCCATTGTTAGCAGTGTGCAGGGAACTCTCAGACCTGTTGGTGGATCTGTGCACAGGACTGAATTCTCCTGGAGGCACATTCAAGGTGGAGGTTGCTGTGGCCTCTGAGGGCACACACACTTCTCCACCATCTCTACATTAAAACAGTCATGGATGGTTTGGTGAGTTTCAAAGTTCCTGACTAACTTCAGGTGGCAGAACACTGTAGGTTTATCACAGAACAGTATTTTCAGACTGACAGAACAATTCAAGTTTCAGAAGACTCTATTGTTTATGTTGGTGTCTCTCTTTTGCAGTTACTGCTGATTTTCAGCCAAAGAAGAGCTGAATGGAGCTTGAAGAGAGAGGAGAGCAAGAAGATAGAAATAGAATTTTCCAGAGGTTTTTGGGTAATGGCTGACATTTACGTTTTCGATTCATAACTCCTGCACTGCATGTAGTGTTCTCATTTACATGTTGGGATCTACGTGCACCATGACAGATTAGCTCTAAGTACAGAATGCTTTTTATTATAAAACCATGCAATCAAATGCAAAAATACTCAAATGAAGTGAAACAATCCAGCAGTAATTCCAATCACACTCTTGCTCAGCAATTCAGTGTGCTAATGTCACTTTTGATGCCCAGTGCTGTCCTCCTTAAGGGCTATTTCAGTAAAATCTGTGAACTGGTGCATCTCAAAATATCAACCCAAATATAATCAACAAGTTACTGGTGATTATGAATAACACTCTTCCACCACCACTGAGAAGAATTGCTGAGCTGTTTCACTGAAAGCTGAACTCCTTGGGAGGTGAACTTCCTGAGCTTTAGGTCCCAAGGGACTGAAGGCTTTGGCTCACCAGTGGGGATGGCTGTGCTGGGACAGCTGTGCCAATCCCTCTCCAACCCCTGGTCATTCAGTGTAGGACAAGGGAGTCTCCAGAGAGGACAGTCTCCATCAGGAATTGCCCTTGTCCTTGTGGGGTGGGTGAGGGGTCCCTTGGCACGAGGCAGCTGCAATCCAGAGCTGCCTAGGCCACCAACTTCTGAATGCAGCATCAGTCTGTAGTTCTTGGTCTTGTGACTGGATGGTGCCTCTCTGTTTCCTGGTAGCTTTCCTGTTTGGTTACTTCTTGGAAAATCATGTCACTGTTTCCTGTCAGGGTAAAAAGTTGCTAAACCTCTCCCATGAAAAGTTAGGGTTTTTTTTAATTGGTCCCAAAATTGAAAAAAGCCACCACAAATCCAAGTCACAGCAGGTGAAAAAAATTACTGCTGTTCTTGATAGTTCTTATAAAGTCTTTTGTCTTACCTGTGTTTTAAACAAAAGTCAATTGCTCAGGTACTCAATCTGTACCTGGCAACACCTGTTAAAACTTTTAACTGTAAAGGGAAAAATCACTCACTTTTTTTTTTTTTTTTTTTTTTTTTTTTTTTTTTTTTTTTTTTTTTTTTTTGCTATTATGTACAAATTCTGTGCCAGAAGCCCTCTTGCCCTTAGTCTGCTGCCTTTTCCCCTGGTACTTGTTTTTTCAGAGACAAACATCTGCCTTTTCCCCCAGGAGGGAGCGATGGCTGTGCCAGAGTAGTTTTGGAGGTGGGGTTGGTTCTGTGCTGACCAGCTCAGTGACAGCTGTGACAACTCAAAGCATAAGCAGCAGACACTGCTGTGGATAACATGCATTTAAGCAATTTTCTCAATAAATTATTTCCCATCTCAATTTTTATTTTCTAAAACATCCCTAATTTCAGAAACAAAAATTTACTGTTGCTTGGTTTTATTGTTAATTGTCTCAGAATCACAGACCCATGAAATCTTTTGGGTTGGAAGGGGCCTTAAAGATCATCTAGTTCTTACCCTCTGCCATGGGCAGGGACACCTTCCACTAGACCAAGTTACTGCAAGCCCTGGCCAACCTGACCTTGAACACTTCCAGGGATGGGGAGTCCACATGTCCTCTGGGCAACCTGTGCCAGTATCTTACCACCCTCACAGCAGATGATTTTCTCCTTAAGAATTTGAGAGGTGGAAGGAATGAAGGTGCCATGTGAGAGATAAAGAGCCATATGTCCTGGAGGAATCCCACCAAGAAGCAAAGTGCTGGAGCAGTTCCAGGCTGACGTCCCATCACTGAGCCTGGCCGATGCTCTCGTGTTTAGCTGCAAGGCTGCTGCCGAGAGGATGGTACCACACTCTTCGGTGATGCCCAGCGACAGGACGAGGAGCAATGGCCATAAACTAAAACACAAGAAGTTCCAGCTCAAACGTGAGGGGAAACTTCTTTCCGTGGAGGGTGGCAGAGCACTGGAACAGCTGCACAGGGAGTCTCCCTCTCTGGAGACATTCCAAACACACCTGCATGTCCCCTGCTGCGGGTGACCGTGCCTGGGCGATCTGCAGAGCTCCTTCCCAAGCCGCCCGGGGCTGTGGAGGCTCTGCTCTGGCCCCGCCAGCCGGGCAGGGGGCGGCAGAGCGGCGCAGCGGCCGCGGAAGCGGCGCGGGCAGCGGGCGGAAGCGGCGGCGGCCGGGCCGGGCTATGCCGGGCCGTGCCGGGCCGTGCCGGGCCGGACACTCCGCAGCCCTGCAGCCATGGCAGAGCGCATCGAGCAGCGGCTGGAGGATCGCATCCCGGAGCTCGAGCAGCTGGAGCGGGTCGGGCTCTTCACACGCAAAGAGATCCGGTGAGCGGGGCCGGGCCCGGGCCCGGGCGGGCGGTGAGCGCACGTGGTACGGCCGGGAGCGCTCCGGGTGCTGATCTCCCCTTCCCGCAGGGCCGTCCTGAGGAAAGCCTCGGCTCTGGAGTACAAAATCCATCGGAGAGCGCTGCGGAAGGAGGATTTCATTAATTACATCCAGGTAGGCTTCCCCGAGCGGCAGAGCGGGGCAGCTCTCGGTGCAGACCCGGCTCAGTTAGAGCCGGGTGGTTCTGTCGTGACCCACGTTGGGAACAGGTCAGAAAGCAGAGACCCCTCCTCACCTGGTCCCTGGTGCTCACCTGTGAACGGTTGTTGGCACCAGAGTATGAAGCGCAGCCAGGAGTTGGTGCCCGAGTTTGGGGTCAGGCTCCTCTCGTGTTGTGACTTTTTCCTGTAGTTTCTTGTCTCTCCAGGGATGTCGAGCCCCCAGTTGCCTGATATGCTGTGCAAATTGTAGTTAAGGGGAATTAATAAGCTCAGTGTCAGGAAAAGGTTCTTTAAGGGTGGGTGGGCACTGAACAGGCTCCACAGGGAATGGTCGTGGCCAGGAGCCTGAGACAGAGCTCAAGCAGTGTTTGGACAGCGTGTTAAGGCACAGGGTGGGATTGTTGGGCTGCCCTGTGCAGGGCCAGGAGCCTTAGAAATGTAGTGACCCAACCAAAAATTACTGCTTATGTTTTCCTGACTGTAATGTTTACTGTCCACCTGATCATCTATAACAAACTTGATAGAATTATTTTCTTGCCATGCTGTTATGTGCCTCCACATTTGCTTTTAAATATTTTTTTCTTCCCATTCTAGTACGAAGTTAATCTGCTAGAACTGATCAAGAAAAGAAGAGCAGTAAGTTTGTCAGTTGTTAAGAGTGCAAAATACTTTATTCCAAATTTTCCGTTGCAATAAAATGAATATTTTTTCCCTCCTAGCGCACTGGTTATTCCTTTAAGAAGGATGAAATTGAGCATTCTATTCTGCATAGAGTCCACAGCCTGTTCAACCGAGCTACAGGGAAATGGAAAGTGAGTTTATTCGTACTGAGATTTGGAATTCTCTTTTTTCTGCATGCCAGGTCATTGCACCAAGGGTGTGTTGCTTGTCAGTGTACAAGTGATTTTACACATTGTGAGGTTGATTCTCTTCTTCTTCTTTTGATTCCCAACAGGATGATGTCCAGCTCTGGCTTTCCCATGTTGCATTTTGCAAGCAGTGGGTGAGTTTTCAAATCCTGATCTTAGCCAGGTTGAGACTGGTGCTTATTCATGCATCTGAAACTTGGTTTAAAGATAGGGTGACAAACTTTACTGCTACATGCTGTAATACTGAAATAATTTTGATAGTATTGTTGGAGCTGTTCGGGATTTTCACTGATGTATGTAAGTGTAGAGTTTGACTGAGAATGAATTAGTATGAAATTCGATGCTTGCAGGGGCAAAAGTGAGGCTGACTGCATTAAATCTGGAGTACTGGTTGGTTTGTGAGAACCATAAGATTGGTTATACCTTCTCTGGAGTGAGTGATTCACTTGTCTGTGAACTGTGATTTTGTTCCAAATATTTGTTGTAGTGGTTGTGCTGAAAAGCCTAATTCTGTCAGTTTTGTACTTGATAAACTTTCCTCTGCAAGGTTTCACATTATTACCAGCATTCAAGTGCTGTCATTTCTGTACTGAAGAAGGTGACTTTGCGTGCTGGTGAAGGTGGCCAAAAGAAAATACAACCTCTGTTTCAGAAGAGGGCAGTGAAACCATGGGTTTGGGACTTGGGCAACATTTGTGTTGGCTGTGTAGTTCAGAAAATTTGAGTTGGCCATGCTTCTCTAATGGGGTGACATTTAAATGCTGGTTACTGCTGAGTAAATATGAGAAACTTTCTACTATAGATAAAGTAACAGAGAAGCATCTTTTTCAGAGCTACTGTAGTACAGCTTGTAACCTTCCCTACTGAAGCTTTGGTGCTGGGGGTTCAATTCAGTACCAGAGTGGGTGAAACAAAACTGTTTCTTTTACAGAATGCAAAACATCAACTCAGTAAGGTGTTTTCTACCATGCTGGCCATTCATTCCAATAAACCAGGTAAATAACACAATAATGAGTGCTGCATAAATGCCTCAGCATAGGTTGTATGGTGTTGATGTAAATTCTTACAGATCTCAGTTCAAGCTGTTGGGCTGCAGCTCCTGCTCTCTGTTCCTTGCCTTGCTGCTGCTTCAGAGAAGGGCTCTGGCAGGGGTTGTGCGGAGCAATCAGAAAGGCATGGGAAGTAGGTCAGAATGACCAGTTCCCAGATGGACTGGGGACTTGGTAGTTGTAGAAGCTAGAGATGTTGAGTGCTCATGACTGCTTTTTGGCTTTTGAAGACATCATTAGATCTGTAGCTAAAGCAGATTAAGCTTCCTGGATCTGCCTGTCTGCTTTACAGTTTTACGTGGGAGATAATCAGTCTTATTCCGGTGCTGGGCTCATGTTGTGAGGTTAAATAAAGTTATTTGTGTCACCTGTTGCAGCACTGTGGATTATGGCAGCAAAGTGGGAAATGGAGACACGGCTGTCATCAGAAAGTGCCAGGCACTTGTTCCTTCGTGCCTTGCGCTTCCATCCAGAGTGCCCCAAACTTTACCAAGAAGTGAGTTCCTGTTTTTCTTCTATGACCACGTTGTCGCTGTTGGACACGAAGGAAAGACACAGACTCGTGATTCAGAAGGCTGATGCTCCAAAAAAGGGGCTGGTTTATTCTCAGAACCTATTTTTATACCTTTTTACAAGGTGCCCACCAAGAGGTGGGATCTTTTGAACCATTGGTCACACCAAGGGTCAACAAGCAAAGTCCCTCCTTAGGAGAGAAATGTGAAAAACAAGAGAGTTTAAAAAGTATGACCTTGTTTACCAGTTTTGGTCCCTAAGAAAGAACTTCAGAAAACTCAAACATGACAGGCAGTGACTACACCACGTACTTGGTCAACCAGAGCAAATCAGTTCAGCATGATTCCTTGATCTGTCTGAGGTAACTGGAAAAACTTGTTTTTCCATCAGCAGGAAAATGTCAAAAATATACAAAAAAGCAACCCTAAAATTCCTTTCTAAGGTACTGTTGAGCTCTGCTAGGATGTAGTTGTCAGGCTCAGTCTGGCATCCCCAATCTTTGTTGAGGATTGTTGGTTTTCTTTGGGGGCAAGTTAGGGTTTAAAGAATGACTAAAAAATGATCATTGCTACCTGTTGGAAATTTCTGGGCAAATAATGGTAGGTGCACAAACCTTCAAAAACCAAGGTTCTAGGTAATTTGTGGGATCTGATGAAGTCCTGATTTGTATCTCCTTAGAGCTTATTTTACCCTGTTTGTGGACTTACATTTTTATGATTTATCCCCACAGTAATTTCATTTTATTGTCACTCTTGCAGTATTTCAGAATGGAGCTTATGCATGCTGAAAAACAGAGGAAGGAGAAGAAAGAATTTGAACAAGCAAAGATGGACCTGGTAGAACAGCTAAACTAACTAAAGAGATATTGTCTGCTTGTATATTACATGTTGAAATCCACATGTATAATCCAGTTTTGGATTAATGGTTCATTTAACAATGGCTCGGAGAATGTTTTTGTTCATGTCCTGCACCTGTGTGGAGTTTTTTAAGTATTTGCTGATGCTCAGCTTTAATACTTCATACATTTATTTTTTCTTTGCATTTGTATCTTTGCATAGAATCTTTTCTTACATTCCTCAGTCTGAAAATAAGTAATTTCTGGAAAGTAATAGTCAAACTTCCTGCCTCATTTCTTTATAGTTGACTTGTGCAAATTACATAAAAATAGACTTGCATGAAGAAAAAACATTAGTATATTCTGCTTTTTCTTTCCCTGTTTGCAGAAATGTTAGCTGAGAAAGGACAGTAATTTCTTCAGTGATATGTTTGATATTTCAGGGGGAATTCAATTACTCTGAAGAAATTCTCAATGGGGAAATGGCTCGCATAGTCTACAGGGATGCTTCTCAGAAAATTAAAGGTGAATGAACATTTCTTGTACTTATTCATTAAGAAATTGTAACCTTTAACCCAGTTCTGCAGTAGGCAGTGCTGATAGCCTTGGCTTCAATGCACACACTGAGATGCTTTTTTCAAATACACCATTTTCTCAGCAGAACCTATTTAATGCCAGAGTATAAATTAATGGTGCTGGTTGTTCTGATTGCATGTCTTTCCTGCAGGCTGACATCTCTTCCAGCACAACAGCTCTCGGGCTGAAGAGGGCTAGTACTGGCTTACAGCCTCAAAACTTGATTGTTTAAAAAAGAAAACTGAAGGACAGCTCAGAGTTACATATTTTTTTTTACTTTGCTGAACATTAGATCACAACTAATTAGCTACCACTAGTGGCAAAAAAGTAAAAATTCAGACTAAAAATAAACTAGGCTAAGTTATTTTAGATGAAGCAGGCTTGGTAAATATCAGCCATTTTATTGAGAGAACTCGGTAAAATAACTGCAAACTAGTTGCAGATATCTTTGAGAAGTTATGACAGATGGGGATATTTTGGAAGACTGGGCAAAATACAGTAATGAACATTGAAAATTAGTGAGGAAGAATTATATTAGAGGAAATTTCAGAAAGAGTTTGCTTAATTTAATTTTCTGGAGTAATACTGGAAACAATAGGCATAAAAATGATTCGTAAGCACCTAAAAATAGTAAGGTGAGTAATGGCTGGTGGGGGCTCACAAAGATCTGATTATGTCAAGTCGTGTCACTTGGCATTTTCAAAGATAAGTTGTGGAGATACAAGACACAATTTGTGGACATCTATTTTGTGCAGCTTTGGAGAGATCTGGAGTGTGGAGCATTTTGTGTTTTCTTGCCAGAGTCAAGTGAGGGAGGAGGTGCTGATTAAATTTGCGTGTGGAACAAAGCTACAGAAATGCAAAGTGCAATTGATGTAATATGTTGAGGAATTCTTCAGCAAATACTCCACTTGATATATCTCCTCTTGAAATGTAGGTGTTGAGTTCCAGCTGGCTGTGCTCTCTATTGCAAAGCTCTTTGATTTTACCCAAGATTTGCAAAAAGAAATCCTTGAAAGGTGAGTTGTGGCTTGTGTTGTATCTTTATTTTATTTTGGTTTGGTTTTTAAGAAACATATTCTTACAGGTTCTCTAACTTATAGTGGATTGACTGGACTTTTAGAACTTTAGGGAAATAGTGTAAAGGCTTTTGTGAAATCCTTATGGGAAAGAAAAACAAAAGCATGATCTTTAAAAGAGGATACCTGTATCTAACTTCTGAAAGGGCTTTAAAAAGCTGCTAAGAAAATTTAGGTAAAATACAGTTCTTACTGAATAATTACTGCACTTAGTTTCTGTACATTCATTGCAGGAGCTGTGAATTTTCCTAGTGTACTTTGGTGGGATTTTTGTGTTTTTTGTTTCTCCAGTTGTTCCTCTTAAAAGAAAGATCTCTCTTGACAGCTCCCTGTCTGTTTCATGTTGTTTCTGGGGAATATCCATATTAAATAATACTTTAAGAAGCTAAAATTTTGTCTTTCTCTTGTGGAAAGGAAAATACTTCTTTTCTGACATTTGGTTACTTAGCAATTAACTCTTTCTTTAGCAATACAACAACCCTCTCAAACATACCTGCAGGTGAGGAGTGGTGGCCGTGGGCTGTTACAGGCATGCTGTGTTTAGTTTGCAGGCCAGGTATGCTGATGAGCCCCTGACATGGGACTACATGGCCCGCCGGGAGCTGGAGCTGGGCTCCCTGCAGCCCACAGCAAACACCACAAAACAGAAGAAAGTCTCAGAAATGGCCCAGAGAGAGGAACGGTGCTGTGCAGTCTTTGATGAAGCTGTGAGAGCAGTCCCAACAGGTGAAATGTTCTGCCTGCATTTTAACATTTGTTTCTGGTACTTGAGCAGCCTGTAAAAGCCTTGAAGAAGGTGAAGGCAAGCTCTGCCATACCTAAGAGAAGGCAAGCAGTTCTTGGATGCTCCCTCTTGGGATCTATTTTATGTGTTCTTTGGGTTATTTCCCAATGTACTTATGCTCTTGGAGGAGCTGCTTAGCTGAAAATGTGAGTCTCTTGCTGGTCAGCTGTGAGTAAGCAATGGTTTTGAGTTGCAGGGGAGTGGATATCCAGCTTCAGCCTCTGGTATTGTTCTTACTTGTAAAGAAGGTTGTCAAGGGACTATATGTGGAGTGGTCTCAAACTTGCTGCTGTTCAGCCTTTAAAGCCATAGAATAGTTTGGGTTGGAAGGGATCTTTAAAAGTCTCAGCTGAAGAGCTAAGAGCTAAATAAGAGCTTGATGCTCTTTGTAAAGAGTTAGTCCCTGCAGCTTGGACTGGAGAGCTATTTTAAAGTGTAATGTTATAAATCTATGGCCTCTCTTGCAATATAACATTTTCAAACAAAGTTGGCATTAACATTTTGTATCATTTGTATCTTTGTATTTCTTAAAGACAAATATTTGTACTTATTCTTGTGATTCTGTAAAGTGTCATAGTATGCCTTTGCTTCTACAGAAGACATGTGGAAATGCTACATCACTTTTTGCTTAGAGAGGTACAACAGAAAAACCAACAGTGAAGAATTAAAGCAAAAGGTAAGAGTTTATTAGGAAATAATACTAACAAATGATCCCTATTTTTAATGACCTCTGTAATACCTCTGACAAGAAGCAGATATATTTTCACATTTTATCAAAATTACTTACCTGTGTCCATTGTTAAAAATAACTTAATCTCCATCTGGGAGGGTCACTTTTACTGCCAGGCTCACAGGTGGCCTGCCTGGACAGATTAACCTGGGCATAAACCAGCCTTGTCAGTAAAGTATTGTGACCTCTTTGGGTGAAAGGTAAGACTGCAGACTTGTTAATCATGGAATGATTTGGGTTGAAGGGGATCTTAAAAATTCACTGACACGTCCTTCAAACCTGTGCTTGTTCAAAGAAGAGGATGAATTAAAATGACTCTTGCAAATAAATCTGAGCAAAGTTTGGTGCTGGCACATGGGTAATTTAATTATGCATCCTTGCTTAGGTATGACTCAGTTAATTAATTAATTATCCTGTGCAATTTGGTTCCCTAGTATTTCACTGTAAGAACAATGCAATGTTGTTCTTTGCTCCTTAAGGAAGAGAAGTAAATGCTCAGATTTCCACTTTGTCTTGGAATGTTCGCAGGTACCTAGAGCATTAAACACATAATGTGTAATTAGATATTCATTGACATGATACACAATCCAGTGGACTTCTTGGAATGCTGGAATCTGGTATATATAGGAATAATGCTTGTTTTCTTTTTTTTTTTTCTTCTCTGTTGGTTCTAGAGGCTGGAGAGGGCACTGAGTGTGTTCAGCAAAGCCCATGAGTCCAGTTTGCTCTCAGAAGCTCTCTACAAGCAGTGGGTAAGAACTGACACAGCAGAAATAAATGCTGAGGATTTCCTGCATTGTTTGTGTGCCTGTCTTTGCCATTTTGAGTAGACACAAAGATGAACAATATTGGTTCAAAGCCCTGCTTTTTAACAAAGCTATATCTGGTGGGTTTTAGCTTCAGCTCTTACTGGACTCCAACCTCTCTGAAAAGGCTGTGGAGGTGGCAGAAGCTGCAACAAGGCACTTCAGCCAGTCTGTGGAAACGTGGCAGATGAGGCTGCAGCTGCTGATCCAGCTGGAGAGGGATGATGTGACCCAGTGTTTTGAAGAAGCCATTAAACATGTGAAATCTAAGGTCTGTGCTGGTTTAATGGACTTAAACAATGCATTAGTCTTGGGCCAGAAACTTCTGATGATTGGTTGTTTTTTTGGTTGGTTGGTTGTTTATTTGTTTGGTTGTTTGTTTATTTTTACTTTGTTGTTGTTGACTCAGTTTTTTGGGTTTGTTTTCTTTTTGTTGTTGTTGTTTGTGTTTTGTTTAGAAGACACTGAAAGTCCCTAGCCATCTTTAAGGTCAGAAGCAAGAACTTGACGTTTCACATGCAAATTGCATTCCCGAGTATTGGGGAATTGTCAATTCATGTGAAATTCACATCTTTAAAGTTTGAATGCTTACAGGTGACATTTTACATACTCTCCTAGCAGCGAGCTGATATTTGTGTCTTAATGGAAAAATGTGTTTCCCTTTCCTCACTGTCTGATATACCGAATGCCTGTGTGGTATTTCAGGCCTTGAATTAGCTGTGTGCTCTCTTGCTCTGTTCCATTTCAAACACTGGGCACAGTGAGTGAGGAAACAGGAGGGTTTCTTTCCTTTTTGTTCTTGGAAGTCACCTCTGTGTACTGCAGTGCTCAGTGATGCAGAACTTGGTTCTCATCCCTGGCAACACAGCTGTCCAGCTAAGCATGATTTATCCTGTAAATGAGGAAGGAAATGAGAAGTGATTTCAGTGTGCAGTTCAAAGCTGTCCTTCCAAGAGCTGTGTTCAAAGGGTATTTTTTATGGCAGGTAATACAGAACCTGATGGCTGTGCTGCTGTCTGTTTCTGTAAATCAGAGTCACTGTATTTCAGCCATTTGATGTGTTTGCTGACCTTGTAGGGCACTTTGCCACTGTGGACCCTCTGGGTGGAATGGAGCGAGGGCACAAACAGCAAGGAAGACACAGAAGCTCTCTACCAGGTACTTGGCTAATCAAAATCTATTTTTATGTCTGTGTCAATAAAATGGAACAATGTGTGGATGGAACATGCAACAAATGCTTTATACTAAAGTTCATTCATGGATGTGTTGATACCAAAGAATTCAAAGCAAAACTGTGTGCATTAAAGAAACGAGTTGGACATAGACTTCCAGGCACAAGTGTCATTCCCATGTTCTAAGGCATGTGGATGTTTGTAAGCACAAGTAATGACAGATTCCTGCTTTGTGGTCTAGAGTATTGGCTCTGTTTTCAGATACCTATTGGAGCATGGAAAAGAGAATTTTCCAATTTGTGTGAAAACACCAGTTTTGTTACAGAAAAGTTAAGATCAGAATGAGGGCTTCAATCTCACTATGGATTTCCTCTGTAGCATAGAGAAAAACATCTTCTCTTTGCCTGGCGTGTTGGATTGTGTTTTTTTTCCTCCCATTTACTACATAAAACATGTATTTCAGGTGGAAGCTTGACTTCAGCTGTTGGCAGAGTATTGTGAAACTTTCTGCATGAAGGGATTTATGGAAATGCCAGTTCCAGCTGTATGGAATACTGAAGGAGAAACGTTTAGACTTAAGAGATCTCCTTTGTGTCAGATGACTAACTGGGGAGAAGCACTAATTGGGCCATTTAATTGTAGGTTATGTGGTAGGTTTATTTTTTGTTTATTTTGGGGTTTTTTTTTCTTTTGAACTTGCAGAGATCCTTACATGCCACAACTCCTGCTGAATCTGTGACCATGAAAGAAATGTATCTTGACTGGACTTACAGAAATTGTGGTTATAAGAAAGTTAAGAGACTCTTTACCAGGTAAAAAAAAACCAAAACAACCTTCAAACCTGATTATTCTAGGATATATGTTGAAATTCCTTAAGTCTAAAGTCACTTCTTTTATTTCAGCCTGTGTGAAAATCGTCCATTTTCACTTGACTTCTTCAGGAAGATGATCCAAATAGAAAAGAAGCAAGTAAGTTGTTGACTATTCAATTAATGATTTGTATTTGTAAAATGCAGTTCTAACCTGAGATCTAAATAGGAAGCAGAGTAGTGGTGTTAGTCTGATCAGTTTGTGTTTGTCCTCTGCAGCTGATTCATAGGATGTGATACAAACCCAAGTTCCATGGTAGCTAATCTTCAGCAGTGTGTGCATGTAATTGCCATGACTCTTCTTCCTTTATCAGAATCTAATAATGCTACAGATTCACTTCTGCACAAAATAAATGGCCTTTTAATACCTTTATTTTTTAGGAATCCTGCAAAATGCTTCATCTGAGAGAATACTATGAACGTGCCTTGAGGGAGTTTGGTTCAACAAATACTGGTAAGGGGGATTCTGATTTTTATTATTTATTTCTTCATTCATTCAATCACTGCTGCCTCTTTTATTTCCATCCATTTCATAAGGTCCCTGTTTGTTCTGCTCTTGTGCTATGCAGAGTTGAACTTATTTCTTCTGTGCCACTGAGTGCAGGACACTGCAGGGACCCTCCACTGTCAGCCCAGGGTCATTGGCACTGGGATGGCTCCAGCACAGTTGGGAGCAAATCACATTCAGACACTGGCTGACATAAGAGATGTGTATCACTTTTAATTTGGATTTATGAACAGTATGGAGCTATATAATTATAATCAAGATTTCTGCAATATTCCTTCTAAGGAAGTACACAGCTCAATTATTGTTGCATTGTTTATGAAGACATCACTGTTCCAGCTAGGAATAGAACCCAGGGTTTTGCTCCTCAAGGTGCTGGAGACTGTAGTTTCACAAAGTAAACCCTATTGCACTAATATCAAAGACACTTGGAGAGTTTCTAGTTAGGCTTGCTATGTTTGTTAAGTAATATCTACTCCACATCTAATTAGAACTTTAATTTTTATTTTAAAGATCTCTGGCTGGATTATATCAAGGAGGAGCTAGGTCATCCCCAAGGCAAACCAGAAAACTGTGGGAGCATTCACTGGCGAGCTATGAAGATGTTGCAGGGAGACCTGGTGGAAGATTTTATTTCTAAATACACTTTATTGCAAACTGGACATTTATGAAAAACTATACATAGTTATAACATGACTATGCATTTTTTAACTTCTTTGTACAAAGGTAAATATGGTCCTGGATTTTATTAAAGTTTACCTTCTTTACATTTCATGTGACAAAAAAGAATCATCTCTGTTGCAGTAATTTCTAGTGCTGATTCTGCCAGGGGCAGGTTCAAGTGCACAGTCAGAGGAGGCAAACCTCTGAGGGTGTTTTCATCAAGACTTCTGAGAGCAAACTCTTGATCCTGCTTAAGCATTCAGATAGTTCTAGTGCCTCAGTTTTTACACTCCAGAAAGCTAATATTGCAGCACCTAAATGCAAAAAACCCAGACCAAACCCTGTGGAAACAATACTTGTGGGTGATCTTTTCATCTTACTAAGCTGAATCATGAAAAGTGGAACACTTTTCATTAGGTAATCAGAACAGTAAAAATACAGTATTTGTTGCTTCCTAGCCTTAAAATAATCTGTAATCCTCATGTCAAAAAGAGAAACAGCCTCTGCAGCTACTTTGCATTGGTAGTTGCATCCTGAGAGTGATGAAGGGTAGAGGGGAGCTGAGATCTGTTAGCAATGAGGTGAGAGTGGAAAGCTCTGATACACACTTCAACTTTCTGTCCACCGTGCCTAAGAAATGAGTAATGTTTTCTGAAAGTGCTGTCCCCTTGGCTGTTTACAGAGCCACAAACCTGAGAAATCAACATAAATGGTATCCTCAGACCAACAGAGAAATGTAGGGAAAGTACAAGAACATGCAGCAAGTGTTCCTTGTGCAATTTCCTGATGACTGAAGGGTGACATAACGACAATACAGGGAAATATTTCTTGATTTTGCACTCTAGTAGAAATTGCAGCTCCTCTCAAGCAATGGATTCCAGTAACTTAACTAGCTGGGAATAAAGTTTGGAGCAGCAGTCTGGTAAGATTCCTCTTCTGTGACCAGATCTCAAGTACATCCTACTTTTGTATTTCCCAAACTTTTAGCTAGGCCATTTATATCCCCAGTACTTCTCTGCCACCTCATTGTCTGACATTGACATTTCCTTAGTGGAAATCACACCCTCCCAACCCCTTACACTGTTACTCCCTCTCCTGAACCACTGCTTGCTTCATCAGTTGCACAACTAAAAGTTTTAAGTGCAAAGTTTGGAGTTTTTAAAGTCCAACAAAGCTGGTAACCCCATAATTTAAGAAAGTGGGCCCTTTTTTTGTCAGCTGTTCTGGTTCCTCGCAGAACTCTGCCATTCTCCCCAAGGATACACATTCCCTGCAAGCACATGTGCTCGATGCCTGCCAGGGCTGTTCAGCCAAGGCCCTTCCTGTCTCTCCATGTTCTTAGCCTGCTGCTGCCACGAGGCCAGAAGGAAATTGTTATCTTTTGGCAAGGGGAAAACTCCACCCAGCCACGAGAGGTATTGATACTTTATTTACAACTTCAGGAGTGAAAAGGTTCTTCTCGGAGCTCTTACGCCGGTGTTTGTCCGGGGTGTGGTCTCGATTACGTGGTGGTGTTGTGTCATGGTTGCACTCGATGATCTCGGAGGCCTTTCCAGCCCAGTTGCGTCTGTGATTACGAAGCTGTGCAGGCTGGGCTCTTCTCTGGGCGGTCGCGGCGTTGCAGGCACCGAGGCTGGAGAAGGAGCAGCCCCACCGTCCCCGCCAGCCTCTCATCCCGGGGCCGCGCTCTGTCGCTCGGGCACAGCCGCGGGCCCGCCCGGCTGACGCTGCCCAGGGGCGCCGAGGGCCGGGCGGGGCCGGGCGGTCGATGGTGCCCTCAGGCCGGGCCGCGGGCTCGGCTCCGGAGGTTCGGGGGTCCCGAGGAGCGCGGGGCGGGCAGCAGAGGCGGCGGGGCCGCCGTGAGGGCTCGCCCGGCGTCCGCGCCCTGCCCTTGGCCACGCGGCCCCTGCGGGCCCCGGCTTCCCGCACCCACCGCCGGTTCCTCCTTGTTCCGCTGGAAGTGTGAGGAGAACTCGCCGTCGCCTTGTCTGTGCGCCCCTCAAGAGCAGCTGAAGGTTTCCTTCTGCTCTCCATTCCTCCTGGTCCGGCCCCTCAGGGCCGTTGGAGGGTCTCCCTCGGCGTGTGGGCTCCCAGAGAGTGCTTGATTCAGTGTTAGTACTTCTTCCATTCTTCGTGTCTTCATTACCTCTGATGCCTTCCGAGTGTGCTGCCGTTCCCAAAGGGACACGTTTTGTGTCGGGGTTGTGGGGGTGAGTGAGGAGATGGGCTGCTCTGTGCTGGCTAATGCTAGGGGTGACCTATGGCAGCAGTAGAATTAGCTATACCTCTGCGGATTTGCCTCCTGAAGTGAAAGCCTGTTTGTTTTTAAACCTGATTCATCAAGGGAACAAATGGAGACGCTGGGGAACACTGAAATGTGGTAGCAGCTTCCTGAGCAATCAGAGGTTCTGCTGCATTCTTTAAAACTGTCTTGTAGGTGATGGCTGCTGCCTCTGAGGCTGCGGACTCTGAGGGGAAACAGCTTCCTAATAAGACAGAAACTGTGATCTGGAAGCCCAGAAAAGGTAGGACAAAATGAAGCAGGTCGCAAATACTGAAACTTGTGCACTACTTGAGAAATATACTTAAAACCTTTTGGTGATGCATGGGAAATGCCTTTTCACTTACTGCACTAAATTATTTCCACGGAGGTACTTCTGTATGTCTAGGTACATGAGTAATTAATCAATATGAGTGGTTTTTTTTTTTTAACGCCAGAACCATGTGTTTTGGTTTGTTTTTTAAATACCTACAGGTGAATGTGGTGAAACAAGACTGCTGGGTCCTTTGCCCTAGTTTACAGAGTTATTTTCCAACGAGAGTCTTTGGAAAATCCTGGTTTGTGCTGTGCTGTGGTGCAAGGCTGTGTCCACTCTTCCTAAGCATCTGAAATGTGAACCAGCTCTGTAGTGATATTACATATATAGGAAACTGCATGTATTACAGTAAGATTAGTAGTCACAAAGTGCATTTGTGTACCTCTCTGAATTACTGTGTGCTGAGCACTTAATTGTTGTTTAATTTCTGAGTGTATCTGTTGGTGCTTTCTACTGGTTTTAGAGTGTGTGCTGCAGAATATTCCAAATGTTCCTGATGGCAAATCTGAAGAAAGTGAATCTGCTTCTACCTCTCCCAATGATGGTGATGACAGTGGCTCTACTGATGAGGGCTGGTACAATATATATGCTGACCTGGATGTGTGGGATAATGAAGTTTCCAATATACCTGAGTCTTCAGGGCAGCAAGATGCATCTGAGCATGAGGTGGAGGACTGGGATAAAGAGTTGGAGGAGTCTATGTATGGTCCTTATGGTGAGTACACATTTACTTGTGCTTCATTTGAATTTTGGATAGTTGGAGGTAGGTGCTTTGCAGGAGAATGTGTTCAAGTAACTCCATGTTTCTATTTTGGGAAGCAATTTCTAGTTGTGTTGACCTCCTGAATATGTAGTGAACAATTTTGTTGTCAAATACAGGGTTTAAAGGTGGTGCTGTGGAGTTCACGTGAAGGTCTTGGCTTGAGCAAATAAATTCTTAGGGAGTGGCATGGTAAGGAGAATTCCATGTTTGTGTTGAGTTTCTCTGGTGAAGCAAGTTTTCAGTGGTGTATCTTTGTTATTCTGAAGCAGAAGAGAAAGTTACATAGTGTGCAGGAATTAACTTTTTTGTATGAAAATTCATCAAGAAAATTCAAGGCTGTTCATTAGGAGATGGAGTTGTTTGGAACAGTGCTCAGTCTCTGAGTTTGGTTTGTTGCTTTTACTCTAGTTTTTTTTTGGGTTTTTTTTTTTTTTTTTGATGTTTGCTTGTTTGCCTTTGTTTGGTTTTGTTGAAGCTTGATCCTCCTAAGTAGTTGTGCACATGATCAGTCCCACGGACAAAAGTGGCAATGAATAGAAGGAGTTTCACTCACACCTTTAGAGCTGAATTATTCCTCCAGTTTGTAACTTGTTTTTATGGTGACTCTCATGTTGAGATTAAAGAGTCTCAACCTTCCATTGGCCAGGCTGGTTCTTAGCACAGAATGGGTGGATGGAGTTTAGCCAGCAGTGACTGATAACCTGCTGAGTCTTTGTTGATGCAGAGTAGTACCATTTCCATTGTCTTTTCATTAATGTGTATCTTCCTGTAATTAATACAATTATCTTTGCTTAGGAAATAGCAATTCCCTGTTTAGTTTAATCCCATAATTAAAATAAACTTTTGTATTTGAATTCTATTGTTTGATAATGGAAGAAAGTGAGAAAGTTTTTGCAGCCTTTCTGTAAAACCATTCTGATTTTAAAATGGAAATACAGTATTGGTTTTTCACACTGGGTAATCTGAGAAAAAGACTGTTCCCTTTTTGGAGGTTTTCCCTCTCTTCCATTCTGAGCTTTCATTTTAATCTCATATGCTCAAATTTATGGAATGTTTTGAATTTTGTACTGGAACTGTTCCTCTTTTCCCCCTTTATTTAACTTGCTCATCTCACCTGTAGCTCTTTAAGTCCTCACAAACTAAGGCAGCTGTGATTACTGGATTCAGGTCCTTCTGAAGGACATTGAGTACAAGTGTCTGAGTTGTTAACTGCTACAAATACAAAAATGTGCTTGATTGGTCATTTTATGGCTTTTAAAGTGTCTTAAACTCTTGCTGTGATGGCTTGTTTGGCAGTGCTGCTGGAAGGCTGACATGTGGGATATTGTGTTGGGTCCTCTGCTCCTCCATGCTCTGGGCTTTTTCTTTGCTCAGTGTCTGCTGGCTAGAAATCTTTATGCTTCTGTTAAAACATTTTGTCCTGTTTTTGTTCTAGATTGGTTTAATACAGGCCCATTACACTTAATTCTAGCCTAGTGGAAATGTTGTTCAGAGCCAGTTTTTACAGGACCCCACTCTCCTGTTCTGTCCAGTGACCCAGTTCCTAAAGGGTTTGGAGGGCTCCACATTGGAATGGTGTTATGAAAACTGCAGGAAGGGGGAAGGCAAATAGTTTCATGAGTCCTTTATTCCCAGGGAAAATGTGAAAAAGCTGCATGCATTGTAAGAGCTAGTGCCAGACATTCTGAGTCCCAGGTGTATCACTGAGCTTTCTGGAAAACTGTTTTTCTATGTGGCATGAATCTTCCTTAAAACGAAGACATTGCCAAATTCAGTTTTCTGTTTGCCTTTATTTAAGGTCTGATTTGTGAGTGTTGGCAGATCAAAGTGAAATAGTGAACTGGAAGATGCCATAGACCTCCATAACAACCTGCTACACTGTTCCACTACTTTCCTTTGTATCTCCTATGGTTTAAGCCTTTTATTTTATCTTCTTTAGATGCTGACGATCTCTCCTGTGGAAGTTTTGAGGAAAATAATCCTTTCGGCTCCTATGTATGGAAGGAGGATTGGTTTTACAACCCAGGCTGTAACCACGCTCCTTGCTTTGTTTTTCCACCACGAGTTAGAACAGTTGAGAAGGGCCAGTTTGATGATGCTGATGAATGAGGTTGAGCCTGGTCAGAAATAAGTTTGGCTTCTGTGTTGGATTATGCTCTTCAGCGACTGAACTGTGTCAAGTCCCTTGGCTTTTTGGCAGAGTTGGGCCTGAGGCCAGGAATGTGACACCATTTCCAGAGTTTTGCTTAGACTGTTTCTGAGCCGTTCATAAACTGCCCGCCCTTGCCCTGGAGATAAGAGTGCAGGTGCTGGGTGCAAGGAGTCAATGCATTTCTGGAGATTTTGTTTGTATTATATAGATCTATGTTGGTAATTAATTGCTTGAAGAGAAAGAAATATTTGATTTCTAAACTTCAACTTGTTTGCCAGGCTTCTGTCATTTTTGACATGCCGATCCCTGTGGTTTTGTGTACCTTTTAGTTTTCTTTCCTTTTTATTTGATGTTAGATTGGTTTGGATAGCTTTAAAAACTCTTCCTCCTTTAAGCTTGTGTGTTGTATTTCCATATGGTTCTAATGTCCATTTGTGATTCTTATACTGGTGTTTAACAAAATCAGCTGTGGTGAGTATGGAACAAGTTGTTTTGTGTTTATTTTTATGTATTTCAGCATAAAGGAATTACAAATACATGGTGCACATTTTGCAAATACATGTGTTGATATATAGAGGAGCTGCTCCATCCAGTAGGAATGCTGGGTGCTTAAGGCTGCCTCCCAATAAAGATTTCTCCACATCAAACCTTCTTGTGTATGGGCATGTTACCCTAGAGTCCCACAGTTGTCTTCATTACATTCTCATGCAACATCAGATGTGCAATGACAAAGAAAATATCTCTGCTTATATGTATTGCAGTATGTAATCTCAGTGTCCTGCAGACAGTAGTGAATTAAGGTTCCTGATGCTGTTCTGCTGTTTGTGTTGTGGCAAATGAGGAGATGGGAGCACAAAATACCTCCACAGAGTCCCTAAGAGAAGAGGTGGAGCTGGAATTGTATTCTCCTCATCTTTGCTCTGGAGTTAAGGAAGTGTTCTCAAATGAAGTGTGTAAGTGGATTGAGTGGATGGTCACCTGAGTAACAATAACCTTCAATGTGCTCGTGTTTCTTTCATCACTTTTACCTCAAAAACATTTTCATGGTTTTGTTTTTAGGCACTGACTGAACTGGAGCACAGTACAATAGGGGGTATTTTGGTTTCCTTTTTCTTTTTAAATCATCCAGTGTAAGACACCAAAATAATTCATGCACTAGTTTGGAAGGAAGAAGTGAACAACATGGTGATACTTCCTCAATATTTTCCTAGAGAGCACAGGAGGACAAGAGCTTGTGAGACAAGAGCTTTTCTTTGGGTACCTTTCAATTCCTGGTCATGTTTTGGTACCTAGCAGTCAAAGCAGAGTGGAAGCATAGTGTTGAGGTTGCAAAAAAAGAGAGCCTCGTCTTTTATTCCTATATGATGGAGTGATCTAGGGATTAATATTTCTATCAAAACTTCCTTAATTACACCAATAACTGGCTCACCATCTCAAGTGAAAAGGTTGGTTTGCAATTATAAATGCAGTATTCTTAAAGACAAATTGAGTGCAGATTACTGTTGAAGTAACAATACACCAGGAAATTGTAAAAATTCCTGTGAAAACTCCCCAGTTCTTTTGTGAGCCTGCTTATCCTGTGCAGGCCTGGCTGTGGATGACAAGGCTTCCCTGCAGAGGGCAGCAGAAAATTGTCTGCCCTGCTCGTGCTCAGCAGTGTGAGCTCCCCGGGCTGGATTTCTAACACTGATAGCAATTTAGATCAGAGTTCTGCATAGCCCTGTTGTTCCCCAGTGAGGCTGATTCATGGCCCTGATTAGTTTCTCATTTTTTTTTATTTCACTCTGAAGTTATACTTACTGGACTGAAAAATTTCTCCCATGGCTGAGTGAAGAACATCACTTGACTTCAGGCTTAATATATTTTTTTTTACTATGCTTGTGGGAGATATCCCACCGTATTCAATAAAGATGAAACTAATAGAATTCTGTGGAAGCAAACCCATCTTTTGTAGAATTGTTTTATAAGGATAAGCAAAAGTCTTTATAACACTGATTAGGATGATTTTTCTTCCTGTACAACTCCAGAATTCCATCATTCCTGAATCTTCAAGCCATTTTCCATGCACTTTATAAATTAAGGTGTGTTTTTGCCCTCTACCTTTAATTGCAATCAGTCTTGTCTGTCTCAAAGGTCTTATTATTTGAGGTGAAATTGTACTGAATGGCTGCCTTGCTAAGCTGTTTGTATTTGAAATGACTGTAAACTTTAAAGATTTGTTTTCAGTTTCCATGTAAGGTTAAAACTGACACCACCCCCTCCAGCTTTGGAAGACCAGGACTTTGCAGCAGAGGTGCGCTGTTCTCTCCAGGGATATGTTGGCAAATACAACTTTGTTCAACTTGGCCCTGCTTGTTAGGGCAGAGGCTTGACGTAAACCTTGATCTGAACTCTCTCAAACTTCAGGGGGATTAGAAAACCAGATGCAGGCTTCTCAGAAAGCATCTGCCTGGAAGGATTTGAAACCAAGCTCACGGATTCCAGTGTTTCTGCACTACAGAGTGTTTCAAATTCCACTGTGAGTCTCGCACCAAGCCTGTTTTGTGTTGACACAAGCGTGTCATTCTAGGCAGGAATACTTGTAATTAAAACCAACATAAGGTAACACATGAGCCAACAGTCAACCCTTCAGCCTGCTCCAATTATTAGAGGGAACAGAGTGCCTGTCACAGGACCAGGATCATGAATCTTGGATGAACACAAGAAACACATTGGCAGTACATCAGTTGGAAAACTTAGAAGTGTCAAAGATTGCTCAGTTAAATGTTCATACAACTTTAACAAGATTTCCTTTCTATACCCACAGTGTAAGATACCATTGTAAGAACACACCTTGCTAGAGGTTAATAGGTTTGCTAGGTTTATGTTGTGGGGATGGCTTAGGAGTGTGGCATAATATGGTGGCTCATGAGAACAGGGTACAACTTTGAAGCTGCTCTTGCTTGTCTTCTCATTACCTCACTTTGTAGGTAAAGATAATGACACCAGCCAGTAAAGTACCTCAGATTTGCTGAGCAAGTGATTTTGTCTAAATGGATGTGCTAAGGAATGGAAACAAAACAGAGTTTTGCGTTTTCTTTGAACAGCCAGCAAAGAAATGAAAACTTGTTTTGGGTGCATCTGTTGTTTCCTTTGAGGCCTACAGGGAATGATTTGCAAGAGGAAATAATTGTAGGAAATGTGTTCATATTTCCTGTTGATAAGGTAGAGCACTTAATTCATACATCAGATTGAGATAGTGTTTCTTTTATATAACCACAAAATCCAGCCCATTCCAGTGTCTCTTAAAGACACTGCTGCTTCACTTGTTGTTTTGTCCCATCTTTTAACTGGTCTGCTTTCACTTTTAAACTGAGAAAATGCCTCCACTGTTGGAGGGACTATGTGAATAATTTCACAGACTAGAGGAAAAATGCTGATGGCAGCAGCTCATTCCTGACCATCTGTTGCTTCCAAGGACACCAGTGTAAATCCATTTGTAACAAAGGTCATTTTGTGAAGCTGGGTAAGTCTCGGTAGGCATGGGGAAGGAACTTGTGATACTTCACCCTCCATGGTTCTATGTTGCACATAGAGACATTGGAAGCTTCAATATTAAGAGGATAAATTAGTGGTGGAGTTGTCAGTCCTGGAATACCAGCTGCTCGCAGCATAGCTTCCTAGCTTGGCAGTAGAAACTGGAACCTACTAAAAAAGCAGCAAAGCACACAATCCCAATAATTTGGTTTAGTGATGAAACCACTTCCTTGAAACATTTGGAGTACATCTTCAGCTGATACAAACTTTGGCAGCTCATTATACAGGCAGAACTTCTGTCCCTGTGCTTGCCCCTGTGCAATGCCTGTGTCATCTCTCAGTGAAAGCTCATGTTCAGTGTTTCATTACTGCTGTGTTTCATTATTGCTGTGTTCTTAACATAGTGGGCTTTCTTTATGTTGCTTTTAGCTCTACTGCATTTTTACTTTATGTTACTTTTGCTTTACAGAGCAAAACCTGTGAATGTGGCTCAATGGCTACAGGTTGTATCAGGTGGGGTTTTTTTCCCCACATTGATGATAGCTAGTTTCAGGACATGTAGATGAAATCAGCATTGGAAAGTTAATTTCTATGATTCAGCAAGTCTTGATTCTTTGGCCTGAATGCTTTTAATCAAATATTTTTTTGATCTGCCTGCAACTTCTGCCTTTAAGACCTGGAAACACTTTTCATTGTATGATGCAGGAATTTAAGAGTGAGTTGTATACATAAATTGCATGTATTTGTGAGCCTGAGATCTCAATTTATTATTTTCCTCAAAGGGACATACTGCTCAATCCTCTTTCAGCTATTGGTCCTTAGTAAGATGGATATTGAGCAACAACATATTTTCTGCGACATCTGGGGTAGTAGAGGATGCCAAGTTCTCATTGTGCTGCTTTGCAATTTTAATCAGTGTAGCTACTGTGGACTCCTATTCCGAAATTAAACAAGTTATTTAGTATTTCTACACCTATCTCAGGAACTACTCCAAAACGTTTCTGTTCTCACTGAGGAGTTCCTGTGGTTGCTGAACACATTCTGGAAAATATGAAACTTATTTTACCTTAGATAAAGTAATATCATTTTACTTGTAATCTTCACCCAGACACCAGAGTAAATATGCCACATTGTAATAAATTTTTGGCTGGCTGCAGTTAGTTGGGAATTGTGTAACTCCCTGTCCCATGTTACATGCTCAAATGTTTCTGGGGAAGTAAATAGGTGTGACTAGGAGATTAAACAGGACCTATACCCCACCGCAGACTGTACGACCTCCTATTATGCAACTGGAGATCCAGATAGCAAGGAAAGTTTTCTAGCTGAGTAGGTCTTCACAGTGTTGCTGACAACAGGATGGTAGAATTAGAATAGCAAGGTCAGAGGAGAAACTGATAGTTACACCAGAAGCATGGGCAACAAACCAAAATAATTTGGTACAGGAATCTCAGTTGCTGCATTCTCCTTAGAGAAGAACACGTAGGGAAGTTTGCAAAATCTGTTTCAACTGTAGTTAACTCCTTAAATCACAAACTGAAGCAGGACAAGTCATCTGAAATGAATGCACCAAGGTGGAGTCTGCAAATAGCCACATGCTGGGTCAGCAATCATCCTTGTCTTGTCTACTGTCCCTACTGGATTTGCTGGAATACCAGACCCCCTTTTGTTCTCAGCCTTATTTTTATCAGTGCCTTCAGTTCCATATTCTTCAAACAGGTAATTATTTTCCAGGTCTGAAACACCTTTTACCTTCTGTTTTGTTTAGTTGTAGCTTATCTGCATCATTCAGGTTTGAGTTGTTTGATTAGGCCTCCATCTCTGCAGCTTGCCAGACGTCTGGTCTTTTTAGTGGGATTGGTCAGACAATATCAAGACAGATAAATATTTCTCAGGCTGAGACTGCCTGTCTGCTAGATAAGAATTACATTTAGTTCTATTATCTGCACTTGTGTTAGTAAGTGGATTAGGTTTAATTTGGTCCTTCGGAGAAAAGCGGGCGAACCGTTCTTCAGACAGATCTGGGATTTGGTTTAAAGACAGGCTTTGTGTTGTGGTTTGTAAAGTGCCTTGTAGCCCTGTAGGAATACTTTGTGTGGCTGGTTCCTGACAGCAATTTGGAACGCTGATTTTAATGATTGTGCTTCTAATTATGTACAGAGGTAAATTCTCAGATGAAAGAATGGGGAGTTTCATCATCTGTCCCATTAAGTGCAGCAGGGTTTCTGTTGTGCAGAAGAGTGACTGCCTAAAACTGGCACCTGATAGCTGCAGCAAGGGGAAGGGTTTCTCAGGCTGCACAAGGCACCTTCTGTGCCTCCACAGCGTGCAACAACTCTGATTAAAGGATGTCCTGACTTCAGTAATGTAACCCATGTCTTTGTCATGGGTTACATTACTGTCATGTATCTTTAATGTCATTTTTCTTCCCCACTCCCCAACAAGGGAGTAGATGTGGGCATTTGTCCAGCATGTGGCTGGGTGGCTGGTGTTAGAGGACTGGGGAAATTGGTAACACCCAGCCTTTGTGCTCCTGGCTGCCTCCAAACAAAAGGGCAAAGTTCAGTGTCCTGATAATGGACTTAACTGTTCCATGATTGAGACTCCAGGTATTTGGGAAATGGCTTCTTCTGCTACATATCCTGTCAAGTTTGAGTTAGTTATTCCCATTCAGTTTACCTATATATTGGGTATTGCTCAGGCTTTAATCCCAGCTTCCATCACAGTTCTCCCAGGCTTGGCAATAGGATTTCTTTGGTTTCAGGGCTTATCTCTGTGGTTTGTGTTTCACTTTCTGCTTGAATTTTCCATTTTGGAAGGATTCTTTCCTTCCCCCCCCCCCCCCCCCCCCCCCAGTTTTGTACCTATTGTCTGCTTCTGCCTGGGGTTAAATTTAGTTTTTGTTTTTGCCTGTAGTACAAAGACCCAACAACTGGTGCCAGGTAAAGGAAAGAAGAATGTTCTCTGTTATGGCAGTGTCCACCTTGTGTAACAACTGGAGGACTGTGTCAGCAGCGAGTGTGGGAGGAGGCTGAAACGAGGCAAATATGGGAGAACACAGAGGGTGCAGTAACTGTGCTCATTTGTACAATGGGAGTGTGCTTCAAGTTTCACTTGATTGCTTCCTCTTTAATTGAAGCCTTGCCTAATTGAGCTGAGAGCTTTCCCTTCTCTAGTTCAGAGTGCCGTGTGTCCTTTATTTCTCTTTATTTGCTGTTTTACCTTAGACATGGCAGTGATGTGAGAGGAACATTTATTTTTAGCGTTTCTTCCCATGATTAATCCATGCAGGTTCTGCTTGATGGTTCAGTGCTGTTTTAATGATGTAGGCAACAGCTGTTTTCTCCATGTCTTACGAAATATCTTCTGTGTTCTAACATAACGTAATAACAAAGAAGTTTCTTTATTCTTGGCTGGTCTGAATTTCCACCCAAGGGATTTCATTGCATCTTTTTATGGAGACTGCAATCTAGGAATAGGCACCTTTGGCTGCCTACCTTTGGTAGGTTCTGCTTTAAACAAATAAGTATGATTGAGGATTTAATATCCATTTTATATGGATTCTGTTGTTACACTTAGGATGGCAGGGCTAATTTTTTTTTAACAGCTCAGTAGTTTTAACTATTCTCTTGTTGCTTTGGTAAAATAATGAGTATACCAATCTGCTTTGCCATCAGATACTGTGGGGATGATTTAATTAGACTAATTTCTGTTTTCATTAACACTTCTATTAACTGTGTTTTAATGCTACTGTTTACAGATTCTTATTTTGGGATTTTTTTTCTACATATTTTCTCTCATCCTTTTTGTTGCCTGTTTACTATCACAAAACTGATACTATAGCAATTGTCTCCTTTTACAGGAGGTCTCTCAGTGATATTATCTGACAAAATGTGATACTTGTACTACTGGCTATGGTGTCCTCTCATCTCCATGGTCCCTCCCAAAGCAGGGTAGCCTGAACTAGAACTCTACTACAAAACTAGGACAAAATCCTGTGAGTTATGGCATATCTTGAGAGAACAGAACTGTGATAATGGCACATATTCCAAACTCCTTCTGACTTCATGTTTTCTGTGCTGATTTTGAAGATCTGTCAGAAATGTGGTTTTCAGTAGAGTCTGTCATGTTTAAAAGTTATCATAATTACCCTGAAAAAGTTCTGGATTTGTGAAATAGTTGCTTGCTTTCAAGCTTTTTACAGTCAGCAGTATGCAACAGAGGAATGCAGTTTATTCTTAGGCCTGGAAACTTATTATACTACCTAAATGCTTCATCAAGTTCACTCATAGTACATAGAATATTTTTCTTGCTTAGGAGTCTTATCTTCAGCAGGGAATTTAAGAAAGCCTTTTGCAAGTGAATCTCTTTCTGATATAACATTCTACCATAGCTCAGTGCCAGGTTTATTCATTAACTCTCTATCCATAGAATTGCATACTTTTAAAGTAACTTGCCTATTGAACAGAATTTGGAAGATAAAATATTTCAGCTACTCTTAACAACTTATGAGTTAGTGACTACAGAACATTGCCTGCTCTGTCTTCTAAAAAATTGAACATTTGCAAACACTTCACTTGGTTTATAAAAAATAATGAAGTTGTCAAGGACAATGACAGTAGAAGGAGAAACCACTAGCAATTTTTTTTTTGTCAAGGCTGATACAAAAATTATATTTGGAAGAGAACTATGTTGTAAAGCACCTGAGAGGCCACTGCTAGTAAATGTGAATAACTTCATGTATTGAAAATCATGGGTCTGCTGGAAAAAAATAGTTTGAATGCCAGTCTGCAATTTGACAAATTAAATATCTATTAAAATGTATATTGAAAAAAAATCGTGTTGCTATAGTTACCAAAGCTTCCTTGGTTCCAGGGCTGCAGTGCATTACACTTCAAAGAAAAAACCCTTTCCCCCCTCTTCTTTAAGTTTAATCAAATAGAACTTTCAGAAGTGCTTTTAATTTGCATGCATTAATTGGTGAAATTTGTTGCCACAAGGAAGCAAAACCCCAGAAATACAGCTGTTTCCAAAACATACACTTCTATTTCACAACATCTTTGAATTAAATCTCATAAAATTGCATCCTCTGGTTCTGAACTGTAGAGCAGAAGTGACCATCCTTTGGCTAGGAGGGCACTGGGCCTCACAGCAACCCGCTGAGTGTGGGTAAAGCTCTAACAGATAATATTTTGGGTGTTCTGTGTGTGTTTGTATGAGTGGCTGATGCCCAGTTGTTCTTCAGATTGGTTTTGCGCTTTTGAACATTTTTTGCTGTAACGTACTCCTTTGAGTAGGAGATGAGAAAGGTTAAGGAGGAATGACTTTTATGGTCAAGCTCTGCCATTATTGTTCCATTAAGGCTCATTTCCTCTGAAGCTGTAGGTGCTGCCACCATGTCATTGTGGCCAATTCATGAGTTTTTGGAAAATACCACCTGTTACTTGTAATATGGTCATAAGCCCCATGGTGAGATCCTGTAAGACAGTACCTGTGCAGCTTTCCTGTGGAACTCAGTAAATGATATTATTAAATAATATTAGCAAGGTTGTAAAAACAACACAGAGTGAAGTAGAGGAAATAAAATCAAGGGATTTTTACTCTGTTGTCCTGGACTCTGCCCCACACCAATAGCCCATCTCCCCAGCGAAGGTCAAAGATCAAGTGTTTCTGACACTGCTTACATCTGTCAGGGATTGTTCCCTTTCTAGGGAGCACAAAAGAGTCTGTGTTGAGGTGTTTCCCATCGTGCCCTTTATGGTTATTGTCTGATGTTGACTCTCTGCTTGTGGCCATATGTTTTCTGCATATTATCCAACATTTTTTATCCCATGTGGAGCTTCTGCTTATGGTTTTAACGTGTAGATTTGTGTCTGTGTAAATAAGTAATGGAGGAGAACTATGTGCTGAATTAAGTCTGTTTGCTTTAGAGCTGCAAGGCTTTGTCCCTCAGGAAAACAATCTGTCAGGACACATGAAAGCATTCAGTTGTTTGCTGTGAGTGTGCACATCTGGCCAAGCCACGGCATTCCTGGTGACACTATTCCCCATTCCCGTCCCTGCTGCCCTCTCAGAGGGCCGTGATGCCTTTCCCCCTGCTGCATCCACGGAGGAGGAGGAGGAGGAGGAAGGTGTGAGTCTCTCATGCAGCACTCATGGCCTGGTTCACTGTTGACTTGAGCAGGCTCTAGGAGTGCCGGAAGTGAAGGTGAAAACCAAGAGATGAAGTAACAGCAGCTGATGCAGTTCTGCCGTGCACATAAAATTTCCGAGCCTTTATATCAAACTGCTTGTTTATTTCAGGGTGGCTACTGTACCGATCTTCTGGAGGTTTGTGAGCTGAATGTAAAATACCTGTTTTAGGTCTTTGCTATCCTTAGGTCCATCTGCTCTGTAAGAGTTGGAGTTGTGTGTTCTTGAGTTGGAGTAAGAAAAAAAACCATGTAATTTTGTAGACAGAGAAGAAAGGGACTAAATTTTCAAATTGCCACAGTAGCCATACCCTCTTTTTCATGCTAAATTAATTGGGAACTGCTTATTTAAATTCTGCAAACAGTTTTGAAAATAGCCAAAAGCCCTCACTGATCTGCAACATGCACACTAGGTAGATTGTTGTGAAAACAAAATGCTTCCCATAACATGCACCTTTACAAGTACATACTTGGGTCCATTCAGGGCATATTTCTGAAAGAACTTGTTCACCAGTACCAGTGGTTCGAAAGTTCAATTTTCTGGCACTTTTGAATCTGGTCCCTGAACGCATTCTGAGGGTTGGAAACATCATGTGGTTTGTATAAATAAAAACACCAAATTGCCTGGGGTGCATCTGTGCCCCTTGCTGTGCAGGCTGGCTGTTTCTCTGCCATCAGCCTGACATTTTCAATCAAGTTTTTAATGGACTCCTGGGGCTCCCCCAGTTTCTGTTGAAGCAGAATCTGGCACCAGTCTCCCCAAGTCCGTAACAATGAAAAGCTTTATTTTAGCTTTTGATTGTACAGAAATTTAGTGACAGTAGGAAAGAAATAAACTGGTTGGATGAGTGCCAGAATAGCAGGAAAGAGCTGTCTTTAGAAAAAATTCATAACCTACGTTTTATTTTGTCAAATTAGGAAGTGCAAAGTATAGGGCTACCATAGATCAGACTTCTCTGTAATCTTTTCCAGATTTTGACAGATTGACAGTTTTAATTAAGAGTGTTTTGTTTAATTCGTTTTGCCTTTACACCTGAGAGTGTTCACAGGCCTGTGCAGGTTTGGACTGCAATTCTGCAGGGTTTTTTTTTTTTTTTTAATATAATTATTGGTCATTAAAAAAAATTGAAGTGAATGTTATGAAGGCTTTTAATTTTCATTCCTTTTCAGGAAGTTCCCAGATCCTCTCTTATGCTTACACAAGTTATTTTAAACAGTTTCTTACATTTCAAAACTTCTTGTTGTTAAGGAAGAGTGAACCATAAAACCATAACTATTGCCACTTTGCAGTAATTATGGGCATCTCAGTTCTCAGTAAAGAAAGCCATTGTGATCCTCTCTCAGGTTTGTAACAGCAGCTGCTGTAACTGGTAAAGGCTGAAGTCCTGTGATCTGTGTGGAATAGATTTTATATCGAGAAAGGTATCAATTAATTTCCTCTGTATGCTTCTGGGAGTTACAATTATTATTTCTCCATGCAGTAGGTGGAGACAAAGACTTCATCAATTTTATCATGTCTCCACACACTGATTTATTAGCTATGCTTGGGCTCTCCTGATTTTTGGTTTATTAAATCCCTTTATCAAAATAACAAATCAAACAAAATATCAAACAATTTTGTTCTAATTTTTTAAAATTTATATTCACATTAAATCTGTAATTGTTTTGCTGGCTATTGTTGATATATTGGTTATTTCAAATATGAGGAGTGATTCGGGGATTGATCTGTGAAACCTTTCTGTTCAAGTTCAGATCTGTCTTAGGCCCAAAAACTCAAAGGTCAAAGCAAGCCCAGGACAGACTTCAAGTTTGAACGTATCTTGAAATCCCCAGTGGTGTGGGAGTTGGAATTCTGTGCAGACTGGAAGATTGAGGTGTGGTCTGCCTCTGTTTATGAAGTGAATTTATATGTGTGTGCATGTTTATATAAATCCAGTGCAGGTTTACAGGTGAGTGTTTATGTGCTTACAGCATGTGTGGCTGCACACAGAATATGGCCTTGGCATCCTGCCTCTGCCTCAATTTACCAAAAAACTTACAGTGTCATTTGGAGCAGTGAGAACAAATGAAGTGTAATACATAAAATAGGAGAGATGGTTTTATTCACTTTTCAGAGGGAAGATGGAGTTTGAAAATTTCTCAAATCCATTGGTTGACTATTTCAAGTAGTCTGTAGATACATTTTTATTTTAATATTCTCCTTGATATCATTTACACTAGGCTGTTGATGTTCTATAATGGAGGAAGTCTCTGCCATATGCATCATGCTGTGTGTTCTGAAGTTGACTGAAATAGTCATGCCAGAGAAGGTATGCAGTACAGTAGTACTACAGTTCAGGGTAGGTTTCCCATTATTTTGGATGCCAAGCAGGTTGCCTTAAGAGAGATGGTTTTGTCAAATCTGTTCCTCATGCTCAGCTAAGACTACAGTACAACAAAGCCCTGTGATTTCAGCAGATCATGGTGGGAGTTCCCCTTTCATTGATCTCAGACTGGTCTGATCAAAGTTTCTGTGGTTCTTAAAACAGAGGGTTTACCTAGTGAGGTGTGTTTGTGACAGTGTAGATCCAATAATGGAAAGTGGAGTTTTATCCAGTAAGGATGGTAGAGGAAGAGAGGAGCCCACATGTCAGGGTAAGATCAGATACCTGAACTCAGGAGACATTTAAGCAAACCCTTAAGAAGGGATTTTTTGCTGTCTCAAAAAATCTGGGAATGGTTGTTATCAAGAACCTCTGTTCCTTGTCCACCTGTGAGGTGAGAAGGTTTGTCTTCTGAAAAGGAATACCTGGGATTAAGTTTAAACAGGAGAATGAATTGTTGTCTGTTCATTTCCTCATTATGCCAAGTAGCTTTGTGTGTATGGGACAATTAATTTCACTGGAATCCTCCAGAGGGACAAAATCTCCCTTTTATATGGAAGAGTTGTATGCCTCTGATTTTTCACTTGTGGGCAGTATATGCTACAGAAAGTCAAAATGGAGGTTGTTATTAAATACAGTTCAAATGAAGAGGCAAGGAGCAGAGTAGTTTTCCAAAATTAAGACAACACACGGTTTGAGGGTAACTGATAAAGATGGGCAGAGTCAGTGCCTGCCACAGTATCATGTCTGTTCTGGTGAGGTGGGTGTTTTGCAGGGCAGCTCTTTGAATAGATCAAAATATCCTCCTGTAAACATCAGTGGGAAGCTGAGAATGACATACAGGTGGGTGTGTGGATCTTGCCTCTAGTGATGCACAGAGCCTGTCTTTCCAGTGTCATAGGCAGAAAGTCTAAACATCCTAACATTGCTTTAACTCTCAAGTACATTCAGCTCTTCAAATGCAACATGGTATTTTCCATGACTTGGAGTATAGATGGTGATAGTGAGGGAATGTGCAATGTTAATGTCAATGTTATTGCTTGGTACAGGAATCACTTTTATTGATCTCAGAGTTAAGGTTCATCAGAGTTTATTCTATGCTCCTTTACTCTAAGAGTGTGATTTAATTTAAAATGTCTGGATCTATATAATAAATTTATTAAATCATTAACAGGCATACACTCTTATATTCCTGAGTTTTGTAGCACTATTCACTGTAAATTCAGCACAATGCATCTTCAGCTAGGAATGCTGCCAGGCTTGAGGGCTCTGGAGGAACTGTGCTTTTGATGTGTCCATCGGAACTTTGCTAGGCCAAGGAAATAAGATTTTGAAGAGCCCGTGGGGATGGTCAAGCTAAGGGTTCATTCTCTGGCTGTATCTACCTGCATCTTCTCTTTGAGCACAGATACTAAAAAAAGATGTGCTCTTTAAGTGAGCATGTGTAGGAGTGCCCAGGTCTGTGCTCCTCTGGCTGGGGCAGTACAGAGGATGTTCCATGGAGTGGGGATGTCTGTAGCTTTTGGACTGAACATGTGAGACCACAGCTTCCTCCCATCCTCTGAACACTCTGTTGTTTGCTGAGGCTTTCCTTTTGTCTTAACAGAAATCACAACTAAGGAAATAACATTTGTAGAATTTAAATTGCATTCTTTTCTATGTGCTGTTAGATATTCCACACAAAAATGTAGAAATGGATCACTATAAATGCCATCCAATGTACTGGTTTTCTGTATATGAATTTCCTTTTTTTCCTCTACAAATGCCTGTACATAATTTATACATGTTATTATTCATATTCTCTATCAATAGCCAGGATAATTGATGAGGAAGAAGAAAACCATAAAGCTAGTCTGTTTGGTTATCTCCACACTTGTTTAGAAATGCCCTTGGAAGTGGAAGGATAATGAATGTTGTGCTGTCTGTTAGTTTGATTTTTAAGGTGGTGGCATGTAGATAATCTCTGGTGGGCTTGAAAAATGAAGCTGCCATTCTGCAGCTTTCCAGCTGCAGACTTCCAGCACTAATGGTTGGGGCAGAGGGGTGTGAAGAGTTCTAAACACAGAGGTAAGACACTGGCATGGACAGAGCTGTTCATTCCACAGTACAGTTTGATGTTTGTTTTGGCTTTGCTGTTCCTGTTGGCTTACATCGATAGGATGCAGACTGCTCTGTGAAAGGAAGAATGAAGTGTCAAAAGTGGCTGGAGGGAGACTTCTTTGAAAGTTATTGAATTTGTGAGCCAGTAAGTAAGTGGGCAAATGCAGTTTTAACTTGGAAGGAAGTAAATTTCATTTGAGCATGTTATTTTGTTCACAGAGGGCCAAATCCTGAGAGATACTAAGGATTAAGTGTTTTTGATAAAATGTTCTTTTGTAGATTCAACTTCAAGTTGCCTTGGGTTTTCTTCTCCAGATATGCCTAAGATTTGGCTCTGTCTGTGATAACTAGTTTTGCTCAAATTATTTATCAAACTGCTTTGTAATGTCTGACTCAAATGCACGTAACGTTTGCCTAAAAAATGTGCTTGGGGAATGAAGGACTTTGCTTGAGGTCTCTGCTATTAAATCTTTGCTGAGGGGCAGGGAGAGGCTGTGAGTTTTTTGGCGAAGTTAATAAAATGTGTGGATTAGTGAAGTGCTGATTAGTGAGGTTCTATTGTCGACAGAAACATTCCTGCCTTAGCTGAAACCCAGATGGAAAGCTGCCCGCCTCAATTGCAGAAAATGGTTTATGTTGCTGCTTTACTGGAGTATGTTGCTGAGGTTGCTGCACAGTGAATCTTACTGATGTCTTGAAGTGTAATTAACTCTGTTGTTCCATGTAAATATTTGAATACTGCTCATTTGGTCTCTACAGGGGCCTGTTTAAAACAATTTTTGCCAAAGAGCTCAAAGGCCAGTAGGAATGTGTGTGCATTAATAAACTTCTCTTTGTCCTGGACTTGATCCAGAGCTTATAGAGGGCACATAGGATGAGATCTTCCCATCTCATGTATTTACTGTAGAGCTCAGAGTGCTTGATCAAGGCGTCATTGTGCCAGGGTTTAGTTTAGATATGAAACTGCAGGACGTGCACACAACAGTCAGAGAGACTCAGGGTACTGGAATGGCTGGAGGAGAAAAAAAGGAATAGAATTCATGAGAAAAATAATGAGCTCTGTTATCCTCATATGTTACATTAAAATGATGGCTTTTTTAAGGTGTAGAACTTCCATTTTTGGTCCCAAGCATTAGCTTAAATGCTCAGAATGATGCTTAAAAGGTCAAAACAATACTCTCAGGGAAATAAAGTTATATTTCATTGCAATCATTATCTTTTTTGGGGGGTAAAAAATTTTGCTCTCTGCAAAAAGTCTTGTCAGTTTTTTAAAAGTAAAATCCTTATTTCTGAGATCTAAAGTACTTCTTTCAGAAACAGAGTGTGCTTCCTTTGTGAAATGTCAAATTGTTTCAGAGATATTACATGTTACATTATCTGTGTCTGGTCTCCCCAGAATGCCTATTTTTGTGTTGTCTTCCATTTCTGAAGACTCCGGTTCCGCAAGCTTAAGCAAGAAAAGCTGTGGCAGGGTAAGAATGCAGCCATTCAGCAGCAGATGCTCAGCTTCCATGGGCCCAGCCTACAACTCCCTTAAGATCCACAGTGCTTCCAAATGAAAATATCTCTTCTGCCAAAGGGGATTTTTTTTGTTTGTTGGCATTTTGAATTTTCACCAGAAATGCCTTCCTGTCCATCTCTTATGAGCTGTGCTTCTGAGCAGCTCTCAGTTTCTGCAACAGTGAAGATGAGCAGGATTCTGCAGTAATTGCACAGCAGGGGAAGCAGCATTGCTCAAACAGTGCTGGAAAATGAGGATCAATTTTTCTTTTTATTCCTGCCTTGCTCTGGTGATGTTCTTGGTAATTGCGTTATCCTATGTTAATTTCTACCCTGCTGTAAAATATGCTGTAATATTGACACTTATCTCCTATGGATGTTATGCCTTTTATTATTTTTTATAAAGTACTTTGAGATCCTTGGATCTTAAATCACTGATTGTTCCTGTTAATGGGATTGTCCAGCTTGGTCTTTAGATCACTGTCAAAATTGCAGAGGAAGATAAGCAGCACTTTGGAGATGTTGCTTTGAAATTGCTTAGGAATTAACTTTTTGTTCTCTGATGATGTAAACAAACACCAGGATCAAAGAGGAGTGTTGGAGGGATGGCAATGCATTTTGCTCTAGCTCCTGGTCCTGAATGCCTGGCTTCTTCTGAAGTGAGATCCATAGGAAACCGCTGCCTCAGCCTGGCTCCTGCTGTCTGTGTGGATGATGTTCACCATGAAGATGTGATTTTTTTTCTTTCTTACCCTGCAGAAGTCGAGGGAGCTGGCAGGAGCTGCAGCAAAGCAGCAGTGCAGCTGCACTCCCTCTCCAGGGAATGCACTGCTCAGGTGTTGGTCAGTGCTGCACCTGCCTGGGAGCTTGCATGGGCAGTAGCTACATGGAAATGCCTCATTCAATGCTTATTAAAAAAAAAAAAAAAAAAAAAAAAAAGAAAAAAAAGAAAAAAGCCATAAATGGGGAAAAGATGGCAGAGGGAGACATTACTGGATGAGTAGTGGCTGTTTGGTGCAGTAACAAACATCTCTGCCATCTCATTCTAAGGTGGATGCCAGGTACACCATGGGCTCTTGAATTGCATAACAATACTCATTAATGATTTATTTTTTGAAGCTATACCCCTTTCCTCATAACACCCCTGGTGTGAGATAACTTGCTGCCAGAGCTTTGAGGACAGATTTATTGAAGATTTGCAGACTGAGGCCTTAAACCCCCACCTGGGGTGTTGAGTGTTTTCTTCTTTAAGCTTGTTTTTCTGGAGATTGTGGGGGTGGATTTGGGTTTGGGTTTTATTTTGTTTGATTTTATGTTTAAAGTAACATCTCCAAAGTAGCAGTAGATGCCTACTCCTAAAACCAAAATAAAATAATAAACGGAGGCACTGTCCACGATTAGAACTTCAGCTGGCATAAATTGTTACAACCCATTGTGTACCATCACATTGTGCTGAAAAATCTGTTCAAGTTAAAATCTGAGCATATACCCAGAATACTTCTCAAGAAATATTTGACTAATCTTCCTTGCTGAAAATTATCATTGTACTTCCTGGGATCTGCATGAACCCTTGGCATATCTATTTAAAAATCTCAGAGAGAGGAGCTGCTGAGTATAGTTTCTCTGGGGGTTATGAAGTCCGTGTGGATCTTACTTTTGAATAGAAGTGCATCATTACTTTTAACATGTGTATCATACCCTCCTGCTTAGGGACCTGTAGGCAGCGAGCTAAGGCACAGGAAAACCAGGTAATGTTTGTGAAGTTTATTTTATGTCTCATTTCAGACCATTCACACCAAAGCAGAGATCAACCAAAAATATTTTGCATATTAGGACAGAACAGTCCATCTGCCTTTCTTCTAACACCACCTTCAATCTACTGCTCTTGGCCCTCTCCTCATCTTGCACATTCTCATCTTTCTAAACCTATAAAATCCAAGAATTTACCTGGTGCTTTCAGTGCTACGTGCTCCTTGTGATATTGGTGTAAACGGGTTAGGTTTTTCATATTATTATTTTCTGCCAGCTTCCTGTGTCTTATGTCTGTTTCCAGCTTTAGGGGAGGGAGCAGTCACAGCAGCCTTTAGGTAATCTGGCTGGGAGGTGCTAGGTGATTGAGGAAGGCAGCTTCTGGCGAAGCTGGGGCTGTGGCAGGCGGCCAAGGTCACTTCTTAATGCAGTGCTGCTTTTAAATTTAAAATTCCTCCTGCTCTGGTGGCTGCAGGGCCACCAGGCTGACCCTGGAGGAAGCAGCCAGAACTTGGCAGTGCTTGGGGGAAGGCCTGGAGTGCTGGCACACACTGGGGACACCTTGAGCCATTCACTGCACTGACTCTTATTCCAATCTTCCTTTCTTTTCTGTTGTGTGCTGGTTTGAAAGCAAAACCAGCGAAAAAACTCCAAGTCAGAAACACAATTTAATAAGAGGAAAAAGAAAAGAAATAAAAGAAAGTGAAATAAAATAAAAGTAATGGTACAAAAAACCACTGACAGAGTCAGAATACAACCTGACACCCTGTTAGTTAGGGTGGTAGTGTCAGTCCAGATGAGATGTTCTCGTCAAAGCAGTGATTCCTGTAGAAACGTCTGGTAGCTCTCGTCTCCTCTGGGAGTCCAGTGGATAAAAAGCTGCCTGTGAGGTCTCAAGCCCTGGATTATATCCAGGTGGGAATGCTTGGCTCCTCCCCCTGGGCAGAGCATCTCACAATTGAATGATTCCATCCTATGAGTCATGCAGTGGGTCCTTGATGGCCCATTAAACAGAGATAACTCTTTCCGGGAACGCATTGTTGGGCTCATTAACAGAAGATAAGGAAAACACTGCCCCACCTTGGCTCCAACGGCTCATGGGGATAGAATACAGACCTTGGGCACAATTTTACATTGGAACCTAGGACATGTTGTTATCTCTGTTATGTGACCTGCAAACTTTTGGAATTGATACACTCATAACAGTCTTTATGGAGAATCTTTCCTGTGACTGAAACATGGGGATTAATTCATTGGCATGAAAAGAGAAACAGCGCTGGGATTGTGCAGGGAGTGGTGCAGTGGGAGGGTGGTGGAGGTGTTCAGACAAATCTTGCCCCTTTCATCCCTGCATTGCCTGATATGGGGCAGCACAAAGCCCAACATTGCCTTAATCCATCAACAGCTGTACTCTTGGGCACAGTGGTCACTTTTTCACTGTGGAAATCTGTCCATTTTCTGCCCAGTCTGCGCATTTCCTCCTGAAAATGAAATAACACAAAGATGTTGGTGAATTTCTGCAGCTGCATAGGTGGGATCTGCACATTGCTGTCTGAAGAGCTCAAGTGAAAGCTATTTGGTACTGAGTGTTGCTTTTCTATGTGCTAATAAAATAGGGTATTCAGGACTGCCTGCAACTTGCAGTGTGATTTGATTTTGAATAGCATAGAAGACCGTCTGTACCACCCCAGCAATCTGCCAGGATATTAAAGTAAATTTAAATTTAATGTATTTTTAAGCTCCTTTGCTCAGCTAAATGATGCAAAGGGGCTGTTCTGAATTTTCAGCTCTTATGGAGTGGTAATTTTTCCTTTTCTTTCGAAATTGCATTTTCTGAATCTGCATGAAAAATGGTAGAGGAGCTACACACAGATCAGCTTGTGCTGGCAAACTATTTTTCCTCTCAAATGACATTTTTTAGTCTACTTCTGCAAGGATGTGAATCTTTTTTCAATCTTACTGGTCTGACAGCAGCTTCATCAGAGTTAAGTCTTAATCTGTGTTTTTGGCTGGTGAAAACTTGCTTCTTGCTTTGATTAAGGGAGTGTTGCCATTTTCTCTTTGACATGCACTTACTGTCATGTCAAGAAAATGGAAACCCACTGATGTCTCTGCCCTGTGGTTAAGGACTCTGCAGTTACAGTTCACCCATTCATAAGCAGAGAACTCGGGGAGGGTGTGGAGCCTCCCGTGCTCCTGGTGTACTGCTTGTGCTCAGGTGTGCTCTGACCCAGCTGCTGGTGGTGCAGAGCTGCCACTGATGGGTCTTAACCTCTGGGATGAGTTTTTTCATCCTGTATTTCCCATCTATATATTATTATATATTATTATATATGTTATATATTTCAATACTTTGAGACATGCTTTGGAGAGAGATTTCTGAGGAATAGTTAGGATGACTGGTTAGCTGATGTTCCTGTTTGCAGTCTGAGCCTTGCTTCACATAATGCAAACTGTACTCTCCATCTTCTCAGGGAGATGAAACATTTATTTCAAATCACCTGAACTCATGTTCCAAGTTATCCCTCTATTCGGGCTTCTTACTTCCACCTCTCTCTAAATGATTTTGCAGTTACAGCTGTGTATTGTTCACCCTCACATCCTGCTGTAAATTGCTGCAAAACTCATCTTCGTAGGAGGCTTCAATTCAACTTTTTCAGGTAGTGCATAGTTTTATAAAATGCTTTGGCTTGGTGCAGCTGTGTAAACTAGGATTTTTGCCTCTGCATCTTAACAGAGTTTCATTTATTGCCAATTCTGGGCACGTTACATAAATATACTCTTGCTTTTAGTGAGATGTGGACTGTGGGTCTCAGATTGACATAGTTTTTTCTTTTGGCCCCTCAAAGTCCTGTAGTTTTGTAAACAACTCAATTTCAGTCTGAACTTCTTTGTAAAATGAAAATAAATTAAACCAGTTTCCCACCTGGTTTTGTTTATGATGTTTGTTGAAATTCCCAGGAGGTTGTACATAGCTGGTCAGAAATACACTATCAGGTGGTCCCAGCTTGTCCATTAAAATAGATTTTTTTTTTTTAACTTTTTTTTTTTTCTTGGGGTCACGGGTGGAAGGAAAAGCTGATGAGAGAGAGAAAGATTCACTGTGGCTGACAGGGAAGAGATTTACTTCTCTTCCATGACAGCTCACATTTTCTTCTGTGTTCTTCCAAGACTGTGTTCAAAGTTCTTCTATTTTGGACTAATCAAGATTTGGTAGCTGGAGCAGAGCTCACCCATCATGTAAGATGCCAAATGCTTTCAAATTCATTGATCTCAGTGGAACATGAGGGAGCTCAGCCATCAGCACGAGCCTTTCAGTTCTTAAACATTTTCAGGCTTTCAAATGGGCTGTTAATCTTGGCTCTGGCAGAGCATCCAAGGACGTCAGCAGTGTGTGATATGTCCCATAAAGTGCAACTTCTAGGAATTTTTTTTTTAATGTGTGGAGCATGTCAGGGCTCAAGTTCTGTTTGCATTTAGTCTAACAACGTCTCAAAATGTGTTATTTAGAGCACATTTCAAAAAAAAAGGTTTTGTTAGCATCCAGTGTCTGGGCTAATGTGATTACCTTAAATGAAAATACAGCTGGACTCTCAGATGTATAGGAATTCAGTACTCTTTATTGGGAATATTCGTTTTGAAATAAACAAACTGAAAGCTTACAGCAAAATCTCCCTCTTTACAGACTGTACCTTAATTTAGTCTGGTTTCATATAAAAACTTGCAGTCCTTGTCAGTCTACCTGAATTTAAAAAAGTTTCAGTACATTTATGTGAGATGGTGGCAGGGACTTGAGTGTCCTTCACTTGTCTTGTCTATTAAACCTGAGCAACAACCGAGCTTACAGATCCTGTGCAGTATCTGACCCTGTAATAACAAAGGGGTGTGACAGGGCATGTCCACAGGGAGGTTGTTTTTCAAAGCAGCAAACTGCAATGTCAAACTTGTAAGAGTTAAAACAATGTGATAACAATGAGAATTGTGTTTTTCAGTGCACTGCACGTTCGCAGTCCATGTGAAGCAAATTTGGCTGTTGTCGTGATGTGCTGCTTTGTAAGAAGTGTGGTTGCTCTGCAATTACTTATCTTCAGGCTTATGCCAAAGATTAACCCATGGGTTAAGGCCAAAGGGTGCTGATCTGTTGCCCATTAAAGTCAGCAGAGAGCCTTGCATCAGCTTCAGCAGCTCCTGGATCAGAGCTGGGATTCACGGTCTGAATGCAGCTCTTAGGCTGCCTTGGTTTTTCAGTGTGACCTGGAAGAGTATCACTTTCTCTCACTTCACTTGACTTTGAGCAAAGCTGTTACTCTCTCTGTGCCTCAGCAAAAAAAGGAGGCTTATAAAATCATTAGTATTTCGAAAGCACTCATCCTAGAGAGGGAGGGGAGAGAGGAGCAGAGCAGTAAATCCTGCTCTATTGGAGCTGTCCAAATATTATTGCGTGCATTGAAAGAAAGCTCTTAACTGAAGGCTGGTGTTCAGAAGCCAGTCCAGCCCAGGAGTCATCACATCATCACTGATCTGCTGCTGTAAACCTGGAATGTCAGTTGACTTAGTGTGCTTTCACACAAGCACAAGTGTTGAACTTCAGGTTTCTAGTTTAACTATTTCCATCCCTGGAGAAACAGATTTGACTGTTTTATGGATATTCTAATCTCTCTTTTTAAAAGGTGCTGCATTTTGTTCAAGGTAGATCTAGAGTACAGAACTCGGGAAAGCTTTATTGAGATTTAAAAATCGATGCCTCATCCTAGTCCCTTTAAAAGTGCACATTTATCAGCCACAGTGAATACACAGTTTATCCTTTGTGCAGTTACACAGAGATATATGTATATAGCTATCTGTAACTGGAGCAATTAGAAGTTACATTGACTTGATTCAGAAACTGTTAAAGATATGCAGGTTTTTTTTTTAATCACATCCTGTTGGTCTTTTGTTCATGCCATTCCCTGGTTAAGTGTTTTCAAATTAATATTGTTCTGTAGGAAGATCTTATTCACAATCATTGCAACATGGATTTTTGTTTCGGTTTTGCAGCTGCAAACTCAAAGCAGAAATTAATTGAAAGGATGATGTGAATTTTTTACTACAAAATATTTGTATCTTTTCATTTGAAGTCTGTGCAGTTGTATATCCTCCACAGAATGGAAGCAAAGTAGAAAGCTCCAGTTTTTTTCTGGCAAATATTGGAATATTACTTCTAGTCAGAGTTTGGGATTTCAGGCTTGGAGCTGCTGCATTTCTAGCAGCTTCCACTGGTTAAGCCTCTAACAGTTTTAAAATTTGTATTACTTTCAAAATCAATATTAAATGATCCAGTCCTGTTCTGCTCTAAATAATTTGTACCTACCTGTAGGAGAATATTCTAGAAGAGTTGTCTGTTTGGAGCAGCTTCATATTAGCATGCCTGTTATGTAGGGAAAGGGGGAAACCCTTTGAAATCCTTTGAAATTCTACAGGCTTACCTCTGCAATTCTGCCTTGTGGCCAAATGCATTTTGGGTCTCAGCTGTTGCCTGCTGCAGATCAGGGCTCTAAAGATCTCATGATCTTTGGAGGAGGAGAACATCTGGCAGGGCCAGATTATTTACTGGGAGCATTACTCCACAAAACAAGATCATTCAGTTCCAGAAAGGCCTTGTAGGCAACTGTCCCTGTGGGACACAATGAATGAGACACAGACTCGTGATTCAGAAGGCTGATGCTCCAAAAAAGGGGCTGGTTTATTCTCAGAACCTATTTTTATACCTTTTTACAAGGTGCCCACCTAAGAGGTGGGATCTTTTGAACCATTGGTCACACCAAGGGTCAACAAGCAAAGTCCCTCCTTAGGAGAGAAATGTGAAAAACAAGAGAGTTTACAGAGTGTGACCTTGTTTACCAGTTTAGATCCCTGGGAAAGAACTTGAGAAAAACCCAAACATGACAAGCAGTGACTACAGGCAACTGCTTCAGTTCCTGCATCAACATCAAATGTTCCCCAAACACCCTCTGGTGGCTTGTTTGCCATTAAGCTGTGTGTGCCCATGCAACTGAAATGCTTCTGGCACTCCTTTGAGCTTTTGCATCACCAAATCACACTAGCAATCTGCTCAAGAGGGTCAGAATTCCTAAAAAACTCTGCTCAAACCCTTAAAAAACTCCACTAAAACAGCACTCCCAATGCTGTTTTGAACTCAGATCTCAAATGAGAGAAATATTTGGCCTGCTGGGTATGTAAAGACCAATTCTCACACATGCATGAACAGGACAGGCTGCAGTACTGAGCACTGCATTTAACCAGATGTGTGACCTGTGGTCTGCACATGGAAACATTCAAGCATGTGAGTAAAGTTATCATTTTGCACTGGGACCACTTAAACTTGAAATTTCCAATGACAAAGTGAAGAATACATCTTTTAAGTTGCAGCACAGTAATGGGAGTTAGGATTTATAAGCCCTGCCAAATTCAATAAGCTTGTGTTATAGCCTTTTAAAATTGTTATATCAAACACAGCTTACAAAGAGCCATCTTCCTTTTATTGTTTCATAATTTATTCAGTATTTTCTTAACTGGCCCATCATCAGAACAGTAAAAATGCCACTGAGTAAACTTTGTTTAATGGTGACCAATTTTTGTCTATGTTACAATAATGTCTGTGGGAAGAAACAATTACCTGGTGATTTGCTGTCAAAGAGGTAAGTGCATTTTCTTTCCAGTTCATTTAGAAGGGATATCACTTTCAAGCTTTCCCTTGTTCTCTTTGTGGGGTTGTTTCCTCTTGTGCACGTTTGGGTTTTTTGCTATGCACACTAGGATCTCTCTGGGTCACTCCTGGATCCAGGATTCATAAACAGAGCCTCTGCTGTCCCCTGGGCATTATCAGTACAGTTCAGGCTCGTTGCTCAGATGTTTGCTTGAAACCCCCCAAAACAGAATAAACCCCCCAGTGTCAGCTGCTAATGCTGTTTTTCGTTGGATTTGCTGTATGAATCAACATCCATTGCTGTTTGTTTAGTTGCTCTTTGATTTTCAGTTGCAGCACAGAGACCCAAAGACATGGTCTGTTTTCTTTTCATACCTGTACAAGGTGTTAGGGATGGAAGTGTTTGTGAGTTTTTGGCTACTGCATGTTGCATTTAGCATTATTATAATAATATAAGAAAGCAGATAGAAATGTTCATTGTGGCCTAAAACTTCTCAAATGTGTCACAGTTCTTCCTTTTAATGACTGCTGCTCAGTCCCCAGCGTGTTTGCTGGGATGGGAGTATTCCAAGGGACTCCCAGAATCACTAGTGTAATCTGAAAATCTTTAATTTGGAGAGGAGCAGCATGTATAGAGACTGCCCAGCATCACACAGAGACTACAGGAAGGAAGCTGAAGGTTCAAATACATGAACATAAAATAGTTCTCAGAGCTTTTTAGGAGGGCTTGTCTGGGTTTGGGGCAGCACCCACATGTGCCCCCAGGTTGTGGGTATTTGTAAGCAACATAAAGTTTCTTGATTTGTATCCCCTGGTCCAAGATGTGCTTCCTGTGCTGTTTGCAGAGCTTTCATCCTCAGAAATGCCTCCCAATTTCAATGCCCCTATTGTACATTGAAAGGATGAAAAGCTGACCCCAGAGATTCAAGGTGTTTCCAATCTGAAGATCAGGCTGCTAAACAGCCCTGGGTTATGAATAGCCTCAAATCTTTCCTTCTGGCTCTACAAGAAGAGTTGAGGTGCAATCAGCGTCATCTGCTCCATATATCACATTACTCTTCCTGGAGGCCAGAATTCTGTTAGAAAAACCATATTTGCAATTCATAAATGGTCCCATGCTCTTCTCCAGCATGCTGGCCCTTAACCACTGTAGGATTTAACAGCTACCATTATTTAGGCAGCATCATGTTTATAACAAATTGCTTCCTTAGAGCCCACCTGCTGCTTTCAGTACTTTGAAAGCACAGTAAGTTAGATTTCAAAATTTGTGTTTTGGAAGATGATGGGGATTTAAATGAAAGGTTTAGAATTACCGGGCCTCAAATAGCTACCTAGAGAGGCAGTATTTAGCATCTGGACAATTACTGAATTACACTAGGTTGCTTAATCAGCAAGGGAGCCCCTAAACTGAAAAGCTGGTGAGAATGAAACCTGACACTATATGGACAGCAATGTAAGAAAGCTTTGTGAGCAACTCCCAGAGGAGTGTGATGAGTAAGTACATCTTCAGCGAAAGAAAACAACCAAAGTTGGCTTGTAGGATAGAGAAGCACATTCCCTGCAGTGTTTTTCCTCTTGGTTTTGTTTTTTGATGAGTTTATTTTCCATATACAGTTTTTGAATGCCTCCAGACCAGATCCTTTGGTGCTATAAATCAATGTAGTTATCTTAGTTTCGATAGGGTTATGTTGATTTACTCCAGCTGAGGATCAGCTCTGTGAGTCTATTCTCCTACTGCTGGAGTAGCAAGTTCAAGCCCACATTTTGAGTACTTCATGCATGCACAAGAAATTAATCATAGCGATGATGTGTGCAAAATACGTGTGGACATTTTTACACAGGTGGTTCTCAAAATCCCTGCCTCTGCTATCCCCATTTGATGCTGACCTTGTCTCTTCTCTTAGTTGTGCAGGTTTTACACTGGAGTAAGTCCACTGACTTCAATGGGTTTGCTCCTGAAAAGTGAAAATAATGTTAAATCAAGACTCTAATGCTAAACCTTCTGTCTCCATGTAAAGTGTTGTATCCCCAAGGGTCCTAGTTTTGGAATTTTTATCCCTCTCCATTTAAGGTAGTAATGAGTGATGAGTGGTAACTCCTGTCCAACACCTACTGAAGAACATTTCACAGTGTTTTCTGTGGATGTTGGCTCAAGCTCAGATTTCTTCAGGAGTAGTTTAGCATTGCCTGTCACTGAGTTCATCTGTCTCTGTGTGGTGTCTTGTCCATTGGCTTGGGACACAGTGGGCTTGGAGGGGAGAGGGGCTTGCTTACACATTACTGATTCTTTTTTATGCTGTCCTGAGCCATCATGCTGACAAGACACGGGGGGTTGTATCTAGCAGTTGGTACTGTTAGATGGGAAATGCAAGGTGCCATCCATCCCTGTTGGCCTGAGGTTTGCAGTGACCATCTCAGCAGCATCAGGGACCTGAGGAAAACCTGGCTGGGATTATCACACTGATGCCAGAGCATGGCACCTCAGTGTCAGTGCAAACAGGTTCTCAATTTCCTCCACCCTTTCCTATTTCTCTTTAATTCCCAGCATAGCAGTTGGCAACTCTGGTCTGCTTTTCCAAAACAGTGGCAGAGGTGTGAGGTGAGCAACTTCCCATTCATTCCCACAGAGCATGTAGGTGGTTTCTCTGTGGCACTCAGAGCTACAGATGCTTTCCTGCTGTAGAGTTTCTGTATTTCAGAAGGTGATAGGGTAACCCACCTGTGGTCACTTGAATTCTGTGCACTCTTTTGCTCTCTTCTCAGTGTCCATTCTTGCAGCTACTGAAAAAGAGTGTGCTCAGACTGGAGACAGGCACTTCATGCATCCATGTCTTCCCCAGAGCATGCAGGATCACAGACCAAGCATTCAGCACAGATGGTCTCAGTCATGAAGGCGCAATAGGGAGAGGACCAGTGAATGGCCATAACGTGGGTGTGTTAAAGAAAGGCAAAAAGCCTTTGGGAGCACAGTGGAGATTGGTCCTTCAAGGAGAGTGGGTGAGCAAAGGAGGGCTCTTCCTCCACCTGTCCTTCCATGACACAGGAGAGGGACCTTCAGGAAGTCTGGAGATTCTTTCCTGTGCTGTATTTTACTTCTGCTTTCTCTGTAGCAAAGCCTAGGAAGGGTTACCTCACCTCATTTGCCAGCCCTAGCTCTGTAAGGTGCTCATTCCTGGGTAGCTGCCTTTGGCTTTCAAATAGAAGAGAAATCTCTGTTCAGATAAAAGGAACCCTTATGGCCTGGCAGGTGGGAAGTCCCAAAGACCAAAAGCTGGAGCTGCCAAATAAATAAATTACTTCCTTGAAATGCTCCATGCTGGAGTATTAGGTGCAGTTCTGATACCTGAGGTATTTTAAACTGACATGTCTTAATTTAAACTTTCCTGCTGTGCATTTGCACGTGTGCATGGATTAGCAGAGCACACAGTGCATGTTTGCACACACAACTGCTCTGGCCAGCTGTTTGGGCCTGCACACTGGCAGCTATATTGATTGATTTAATTCTTCTGTTGGCTGCTGAGTAATGTGTGCCAAATGCAGAACTTGGATCTGCTCTATGAAAATAATATAAACAAATGTAACGGCCCTATAAAAAGGACATTCTTGTCTTTTAGCTGGAAGAAGATTCATGCTCTGTATTTGTGCACTGGCTTGCGTGGTGTATTTTATTTTCTTGTCTGGATTGGAATTGCTGGATCTGATAATGTGAATAAATAAGTTAACATTTTTGTTCCATGTGGAGTAAAAAATGGTAAAAATCTTTAAGTCAAAAGAGATATGGCATGTTATTTGTAAGGATGAGAAGCAGTGTACATATGGTTTGTAGTTTGAGTCTTCTCCATTCCATCAGTGACAGGAGTAACATGAGCTGAAATCTCTGTGGTTTCTGAGACCTCCATTTAGCCTCTTATTCCTTTAAAGTAGCAACATGCACACCTAATAAAGAATTAAAACAAATACTTCAGCTATGTTAGATCATTATTTTGAAGATTTGTATATGCAAGGATTGATAGTTCCATCTTTATGCAAACAGGTATCAGTCACTTCATTCCTATTACAGCAAAGATTAATTGCATCTTCTGAAATCCTGTTTGCTGTGTATCATCTTAACTGGGGGAGGTCTGTACTTGTCGTTTCTTTTTACTAAAGCCCTTATGATTGTGCTTAAGAAGAATCTTAACACCATTGTGTAAATAGTTCTTTCTTCCTCTCCTGGGTAAATGCTCTTCCTGCCATCTCATTGCCACCTCAGTCATCTGGTTTTGGAATTTCCTAGTCCTGGCTAGGGGACTGCAGCTGCAGTTTGTAGAGCTCAGTTGAATTCTCTTTTGCAGTTCTCCCCTAAGAACCACATTGTGTATTTGTTCCTCCAGCTGTCTGACATCTATGTAAAAAGACACTTTGTTTCCTCTAACCAAAGCTGTTTAAACTGTGTAAGAGGTATTTGGTACTGAAGGTACAGATGTCATAGTATTATGTAAAAATGTGCTTGTGTCATACGTGTAACATGTGAGAGCAGCCCTGCCCTCCTGTGGGTAGGAGAACTCAGCCGCAGGCAGTCTCAGCTCTGCTGATGCTGGGAATGTTCTTTTCAGCCAAGAGTCTGCTTTATGGGGCAGGGAAATCTGAATCCTGATTTTCTCTGATGTTAAACACTTCTTCACTGCAGCATGAAACCTCAGGACAACCCTGTGGTTTGCTGGAGCTGTTTCCTTTTCTTTTCTTTTTTTTTCCTTCCCCGTGTCCCCTAAGGGGGATCATGGTGCCTGGTGCCATCCAGTCAGCCTTTCCTTCTGGGAAGCAGCTTCTCAGAGCCAGTGGGACACTGAACATTGTTTGGAAGAGTTGATGTTGCAACCTGTGGATGTGTGTCACTGTTCAGCTGTGCTTTGCAGTGATATGTACCAGTGTATCAAAGCAGACTTGTCTGTAGTCACAGCATATTAATAGGATTTCTTTTCAATTCTAATCAGCCATGTAACCAAGTCATTTTAACCTGTCTCCCTCTGCCCTTGCTTTTCCTGGGGTGAGTAGGACTTTATTTCTTTACTTCTCTCCCATTCCTTACAACTTTTTGAGAGAGGTCAAGGAAACTTGGAATAAATCTTTCATTCCTGTGAGGAAAACCATGATTGAAATTTGCATTAGATGATGTCCCAGCACGGGTGAGTAGGACCATCCAACTTCACTGGTGCTGCTGCCGGTGTCCAAAGGGTGAGGAGAAAGAGGGGAGGATTCATTGAGGAGGGATGTATGATTTTTTTTTTCCACCATCCTGCCAAGCTTCCTCCAAAAGAGCCAAGACTGCTGACATGAGCAGAAGCTTGACCTGCAGGCAGCGGTGCCAAGTAATGCCGGCAATGTGTTTTACACAAGGGTGTGCTAACCTCGGCATTTTTCCCCAGCTAGATCATTCCCACAAAAACAACTCTCTCCCCTCTCAGATGCAGACCGCAGCAGAGAGGCTGCTTTGCAAGCTCTGATCTGATCAAACACGCCCAGCAGAAGACAAAAGGGAATGGCAGCTTTGCAATTTCCAAGGTGTCCGTTTCCCTTTGAGCCGCGTGGCTCGGGAGCGCTGCGCTCTGCCTGCTCGGAGCGGCTCGGATGCCGGGGGATCAATTTGTCATGGCAGGAAGAACGCGCTGTGTCACTGTGCCATTAGATTTGATAATTCGCAGATCAGACCCAGAAAAAAAAATATTTATTGCCTGGATTTACTTGTCATGAAATTGCCTTAAAATATGGGTGGAAGAAACATCAAGTAAAGCAAAAAAAAGAAGAGGAAAATGCATTATTGGATTAACAGAATAAAAAGTCTTTGGGAATTGCCGTTTTATAACCTTTATTTATGTAGGTAGATTCAATTTCTTTTAAATGAGTTTATACATAAATCAATGATCTGTATGCCTTAACCCAGAAGGATGCTCTCAGGAATTCCTCCTCAGTAACACTGGAAATGAATGACTTGGAAGAGGAGGAGAGGATTGTTGATGTTAGCAGTGTCCCTTCTCATTATGCTGGTGGCTTTTTGTGGGACTGTATTGAAATACAGGTTTTAACAGGGAATATATTTTTGAATTTGATAAGATTTTGTAATAACCTCCCAATATGAAGATGACATTCTACAATAATTAGGATGAAAATTGGGAGATCCATAAGTCCTAATAATAAGACATTTTTAGTGGCTTTTCTTTCTTTTTTGAATTGAGTATCCGTATGATTATTCATATTTAATTTCAAAAAATCCTATTACAGAAGTATCTGCCAAAACTTTATTCAGGATATTCCAAAAGACCTATTTATTTTCAATCTTAAATTCAGCTCATAAGGTGAGCTATATTAGAGATGCTGTACTTGGGAAATTAGGCAGTGCTGTTAATTATATATACCTGAGTATATATAAAAGTGTCTGTCAGGCTTAGGGAATAACTCCAGTGCTGTGTTATCTCCAAGGCACTCCTCTCAAGAGCACTTTGTGTATTTTATTAAGTGCCTGTGTGAATCTGGAGCTCAACCCCTTTCTAAATATGAGCCTTGGCACAGGGAGCCTGAGTTTGGGTTCTTGTGTTACAACCCTCGTGTGACTGTAGGTGAGTCCTGAATCTTTCTGTGCCTCACATCTGCTGCATGGGGTAGAGACATCTCAGGTTTGTAGCTCTGCAGTGCCAAGAAGCTGAATAAACTGGAGAGCCACAGGTGCAGTGAGTGATGAGTAATTTGAAGTATTTTAGCAGAGTGGTGAGCAGGAGCTTTTCCCGAGACTCATCTGAAGGCCACTTTTATTCAGCCAGCACAATAATGTACTGGTGGAGGTTGATGTGTATCAGTGCTCAAACAAACAAGCAAAGAAATCTGGGATTCAACTCCCCTCCCTATTTTTTCTACTGATCAAATGAATTCATAAAGTGCTTTATTTTAGCAATTTTATATTTATATTTTTATATTTATTATTATTATTTTTGCTAATTAGCAATATTAGCAAAATATTATTTAGTTAGCTATATTTTAAAGCACTTCAATTCTAAGCAAAATGTTGACAACTTTTGAGAATTTAGTGAAGCAAACACTTGTTTCTAGTGTTCATCAAGTATTGTAGAAAAGTTTGAGTTTTTTTCTGTTTTCTGATGTAGGCTGTAGAAGCCGACTGGCACAAGTACCTCAGAGGAGGGGACAGCCTCAGCAGGAAAGTGGAAGGGGCAGTGAGGATATGTCCAAATAAAACCAGAAAAAGATTGTTCCACAAATGACTGGATTGCACCCAAAGTGGGTGATTGGTGCAATCTCCACCCTAGTGTGGCCTGACTGGAAAATGGCAGGTTAAAAAAACCAAAACCCTGAAAATTTACTCCTCTCATCCCTCCCTATGCTCTTTCCCTTCCTGCATGGTCTCTGCATTATTTTCTATAATGGTTTCTATTCTGTTTGCAGCTAAATGTAACCTGCAGAGTAGTGTTGCATATCAAGCTCTCCTTTACTTTTTATTCTTAATTTAACTGACTCATTAGGTTGATTTAAACAGAAGCTGAATGGGTATGAAATGCTAGTCTCCCTACTTTTTTTTTTTTTTTTTTATAATAATGCCACTGCATTAAATCTGTGTGAAGTCCTACAGCATCAAATAGGAAAGTTAGCACAAACTCACCATATTGAACGAGCACATGGAGTGCTGGATTCATACATGGGAAATGTCCATTTGCAAGGAATTCATGAGTCTACAGGAAGATTTGCTCCTCACACAACAGGTGAGGAGAACCCTTAAATCCCAGAGGTCTGTCAGGAGACAGAGGGGGCACTAGAAATCGACCCTGAGGGCAGGACAGCCCCTCTGACAAATCCATCCCTCCAGCAGAGCAGGGCAGTGTGTGGTGCCAGCCGTGTTTGTCTCTGCTCTGTGTCCCTGGGGAGCCACGGGGCAGTGCCAGGCTGGCAGGAGTCACCTCCCCCAGTGCTCCAGCCTCTGCTGCAGAACTGCACGTGCTGCATCTCGACAGGAAGCCTGGAGGACATTCCTGGTTCTCCTTGGCAGGGCAGAGAGCTTCAAAGTATTCCAGAATGAACCAGCTGCAGGCTGTCAAATGTTTTTCTTGATCTGTGTGATAAGGACAGGGGGGATTTATTTTCAGTTTGGTTACATCTGTTATGGTAAATCTGGTGAGCACCTATAAACCTTCCCCTTCAAGTTTTTCCTTTGCTCTGTTGGGGATGGAAGAATAGATGACCAAGGGGCTTCTGAAAGACACAGCTGCTTGTTGTGTCTTTTAGTGCCTGACCTCATGCACTTTTGCTCGTATTTTCTTCTGTCAGGCCATTTTCTTTTGATTGTGGAGGCTTTTCCTAGGTACCTCCTTGGGCAAAAGGTTAAACCATGTCCCTGGTGCCAGGTTTTAGCATTTGAACGGCTCATATTTAAGTTACAGGTCTTCTTACTCTCTTAACTTCTCTGTCTTTTACTGCTATTTTGTTTGAAACAACAGTGAACTATTCATTGCAGCAGAAATGCTGAACCAAATTCCTTGCTGATGTAAAACAGAGTTGGGGAACTTCAAAATAGTAAAGTTCTGTATCATTTGATCTTGCCTGTCTGTGTAGATACCACAGATTTTTTAAAATGTGAGTTGGGCAATAAGGTCCAGGAGAGGCTGCTGAGTTGCTAAGATCCCACATGAAGTCAGTAGCCAATGCATGTTTGTCCCCTCTAGCCCACTGTGATGCTTACAAGATGATTACTGAACTCTGCAGTTTCTTCAGCTAAGGAAAGTCTCAGAGACTTTTCTAGGCAGAGAAATGCCTCACAAAGCAGCAGGAGAGATTGGTTTCCCCTTTTTGTGCAGACTCAAGAAGTGAAGGGCTTGATCTCTCCTTCCTGACTTTGGATTTTAATCCTGAGCTCGGGTGGCTCATCAGGAGTGAGGCCCAAAGCCCCCAGGGCCTCAGTGCCACAGTGCAGAGGAGCAGTGCATCCTCCCTGTGCATTCCTCATTGGCCTCCCTGCACGGCGGAGGAGGGAGGTTCCCTGTAAGCTCAGCCTTGCAGTCCTGGCAATCCCTTCCAGGAGAAGCTCTCCAGAGCAGCACAGGGAACTGGAAGAACAGGATTGCCAACTACCAGGACCTGTATTCTGAAAACTTTCCTGTCGAGCGTTTGCACATCTCTGCATCCTTTCTGGTTGAGTTGTGGGTTGTTCAGGCGCTTTGTCTGTGTGTCTCGTTCTGCCAAAGCCAATCTCTGGGTTGTTTTCCTGAAAGCTTTGCAGAATGCAGTCTACACGTCTGCATTACCTGCTTTTCTTGTTTGCTGTTTTTTTCTCTCTCCCCCTTCTTCCATCCATGTTAAGCCATTCACAAAGTATTATTCATTAGGAACTTGAGCATCTCCATCCTGAGGAAGAAAAAAAAAAAGCTTCTAGTGAGCCAGAACTTACTCATCTTATCCTGTTTTTCTGCCTTCTAAGAAAAATGTATATGGTCTAATCATAATTCCCCAGTGACCCATAAGCTGGGTCTAGCTGTGGTAATCAGAGCCTTATCCTGGGGCTGCCTGTCAGAGGGAGTTGTTAGCACAATTGATGCAGCAGACATCTGTCTCAGCTGAACTCTGCCTGTACCTTGTGAAGAAAAGTGAGCATTCATTTGTATACATAACTTGGGAACAGGAGAGAATCCACAATTCCACTGCCATCCTCTTTAATGAGCTATCATGATATTTCATTAAAATAACATGCACACTTTGAACTGTCACATGGCTGCACAGGGCACTGCTTCTGGAGCAGGAGGAAAAATTGCTTCAGTGCTGCTGCAGTTCATTGGGCTGTGCCTGAGGGACATGTGGGGATAAATTAGTGATGGACAGAAAAATATATTTTACTTGTATAATTAGGACCTTATAAAATGTCAATATATAAAAAACCTGTCCCCTCATCTTCAGAGAGATATTTTTGTGTTGCTTTTGAAAACAACTTGTACTTCTAACTCTTCCACAAAGAATAGGCTTCTGGCACTGCAGAATTTCCAACAAATATCAAGCTCTTGAGTCAAACACCCAGAGGCCATCATGAGGTTGAAAAGCACACAAACAAACTATTGTTAAAATTTGCTGATGCTGCTGGCATTGCCAAGGGGGCATCTTGTTTTTTGCTCATGTGATTTAAAGTAATGAGAAAATTCAGAATGAGACAAATTAGGAGGCAGATCTTGTGAAAGGACCAGGCCTTCCCCATTGCCACTGAGCAGTGTTCAGACAAAATGTACACAAAGGGGCCTGTTGCTGGATGGGCCAGTGTGTTCTAAACACTCGGTATCAGTAGAAGGGAATATAAGGATGATATTAGTAGAGCTGAGAGGGGGAGAGGAAAAAATATATTTTTGAAAAATCTGAGTCCCACAGCTATATTTATGATTTAAAGTCCCAATTATATATGCATAAATGACTTTTTCTCAATAAATTATCACTACACTCAGCTTGTTCATATGACAATGAATTGGAAAGTGCATCCTCCTATGCAGCCAAGTAATTTTTTCCTCCTCTAAATATATAACACTGTTTAGATGAGTCTACAGTTTTGTGAACAGTGTGTGTATCAATATAAAATGAATCACCCTCACACATTCTTCTCAGGCCTTTATTTAACACCTCCTTTGCTCAGCTTTTGAAATATCAGAATATATCTCTTTGCCTGTTCTTGGTGGAAGTCTGGTATGTGAAGAGTCCTTTGTACCATATCAATAAAACTGTTCAAACATCTGTCTAAAGCCTTCAGTACATCAGAAACTCAAGATGCATCAGTTTCCCTTGTTTGAAGACCATTAAACTCTTCTCTGTAATAAAAACAGAAGGGTGAAAAAGCTCTGGAAGAAGGAAGTCATGCTTGTTGTCTTCTTTGCCGGAGCATCTGGGCAGAGCAAGGCCAAGAACTTGCAGCATTATGTTTACAGCACTGGGAAGTGGGCTTAGCTGTGTTTGTCCTTGTGAGGGGGAGGAAGAAGGGCATGGACATGATGAGGAATTTTCCATGTCACTCACAACAGGTCAGGAGCTGGGCAGTGTTTCATCTTTGTACCTGGGCATTAAAATGGACATTTATCCCAGGGGCTGGGCTGTTCTGTGTGCACTGCCTGTGGAGCTGCATTAACCTCCTTAGGAAGCAGTTTTCTTTAATTTTTTTTTGGGGGGACTTTATTGTGTTTGCTTCAAAGCCAGAGCTGCTTACGTCCTGCTGAGGTGTTCTGTGTACTTGAAAATATATTGAAGCTGAAGTTGCGTGCATGGCTCACATACTTTTTTGACTCCTTTTCCTTGTTTTTGTTTTCAGTGTTGTATTTTTCCAGCCTGTCTGATTTTAGTCCCCTGTTCCTGTCATAAAATGCATGGTGTACATTTTGGGCAGAGCAACCTGATTATTTCAAGCTCCAGTCTGGTTTCCTTTTTTTGTCCTTTTAAACCATGTTACTGGAGACTGGTAGCCATGGTAACCCCCTTATCTGTGTTGAGAAATAAATACTAAAAATTGCTTTCTTTACTATTTATATATAAAAATGCAGAAGCAAATAAAACCTGCTGTATATGACTCACTTAATATTTTCAAGTCTCCACCACTTCTCTTAAATGTGGAACCAAATAATCTGAGGAAATCAAAACAAACTTAATTAACAAATTAATGAACTCCTAATTTGCTCCTTTTCAAGGGGTTTCACTGCGATGTACACAGGAGGAGTTGAACTGCATTCAGCCCCTGTTAGTTTATGTACCCCAAGGAGATGAGAGTGACTCTTCAGAGAGCCTCAGCTGGGACTGGACCTGAGTGACAGAGAACTCCAGAAAGAGTCAGATCTGAATAAAGGTTTACACTCAACATTGCTGTTTTTTCATTTCTTTTTAATCAGACTTTGTTCCAAAAAAGGCCTGTGTTTCCCATACCTCTGGATCAAGTCTTTGTTTTAGAATAAGCTGAGAAATGCACCTGCTCTCAGTTAAAGTAAGCCTTTCCAAGATGGGATTGCTGCAGGTGTAAAATCATTAATTACTGCACCTTGACATCTTGAGACTAGTACACAATTCAGTGATTCCTTCTAAAGCAAATCAATGTTTTCATTTCAATTCCCACCTAGAATAACCTGCAAATTGCTTCAAAAATGTTTTCTTCATGTTCCTTAGGGGACACATGGCTGCAAATGTCTCTAATTGTAACTGCCTGGCTTCCACTGACTGACATTAAAGACAACATGACATCAATTCCACATACTCTGAAGACCACTGGGATCAGATACTGGGAAAGTGATTCAAACTGTCTCAAGAAATGTCTCATCCAAGATCTTCATTTGCTTTCCAGTAACTGGGCTCCAGCTGTTGCTAAACTCATCTGTGTTTTGTAAATGATATTTCTGGTGTGTCTTTATAGCCAAATTCATTCCTTCCTTCTCCATCTACCTCGCTGGGGTGGCAGAAGGTTTTGTTGGTAGAAGTCTTCTGATATATTTGCTGGAAAAAGATACACAAGTCTTTGACCACATTTGTCTGTACTTCAGTGTTTAGTGAGTGTGCTCTTTCAATTCATCAATATCAGCTTCCATGAGAAAAGTGGGAAGCAGAGGTTTTCATTGATGACATCTGAATGGCTGGAGTTGGAAATTGTGTATTTAAATTCAAATAAAAGCTGTATTTAAATTCAAATAATCTGCTGCTTCATTTTACACATGTGATTTAGTTTCCCTTTTTGGATTGGATGAGGGTAACTCTAGGATTTCAGTGAAAATGCTTTTGTATGTGAATTCTTGGCGTATATGCCAACATATGATTAATATGCTCTTGTTTACAACATTCCTATTTACAACATTATTTGCTAGAACTGTCACATATTGTAGGTACAAAAGGACCCTGTGGTCTCAGTAGGAAGAAAATGATTTAAAAATGTTTCTATTCACAGAAATATTTGTTTTGGACTAGCTCTATTTCAGACTTCTTCTATTTTCTGTCCGTGATAATGTGTGCATTCATTTTCCAGCAGAGCTCCTCCTCCACATGCTGTTCCATTGCTCACTCTCTCCTTCCACGTCTCTGATTCACTAATAAACTATTTTTGATTCTTCTCCCCTGCCTGAATTTCAACTCTTGCTGAGTTGTTGCAGCTTTGCCCTCTCCCTGCAGCATGTGTTACTGAGCACTGATTCTGGCTTGATCATTTTGTTTTTCCTCTTAAATAGTTCACATTGTTCTGAATGGCAGAGCGGCTCTGTGGCCATCCCTGTTCTGACAGGCACCGCTCCAAATGAGGGACTCTGGCATCCAAATGGGACAATTTCTAGGCGTGATGTTGAAGGTTAAATTAGGAGCATCTGTTACTCCAGAAATGGGCAGCCCATATATAGTCTGAACTGATCAGCCAAAGGGATTTAAGAACTTGTGGAATTGCCTGGGAATTGAAAGGAAAGGCAGGCAGCAGTGTTCATGTATGTGCACAAACACACATACCTTTGAAAAGATGTGAATTTATTCAGTCAGGTATTTTACTCGTTTTTTGCCTATCATCTATAAAGGGAGAAGTGAGCCATGGGAAAGTAACTATTGGCTTTTGTAGTAGTTTAATAATTATCTGCTGTTTCAAAGACATCTCTGTATGGGACAGCATTATGGACTTCAGAGCAACATGGATTTGGTTCTCAGAGCAGTGTTGGGAGACCTGTTTTCCAGGCTGGGCTGCTTCAGACCCTACGTTTTGGCAGCAGATCTAAGGAACACAACTCAAGCAGTGTCCCAGAACCCAGGCCCTCGCTGTCCACTTTGCTCAGTCTGTACATGACCTTGGCCTTTGAAAACTTCTGCCTCAGCTTGAGGTGCTGCTGTTTTATTTGAACTTCTTCCTTTGGGAAAAGGGGAGCTTGCATTTCTTTGCAGGGATTTTTGATGTGAATGAGAGCTCAGATAAGATGCAGAAGGCTCAGCACTGTTCACAGCAGTTCCAAGTGTGTTAGAAACTGCGCAAAGAGAGGAAAATTTGTTGCCACTCTGTAGAAGTTTCTTTGGCAGTTCTGGAAAAATCTTTCCTCTTCCTGAGCAGCACCTCAAGTCCATTCTCCCAGGGCAGAAGTGCAAAGATGGAAATTCTTGTTTAAATCTCTCACATTTCTTATGAGTACCTTGTCCCTGATATGTGCTATTTCATGCCCTTATGTGGAATCTGCTTGTCACCGATGCTGACGGATGCAGGATAAAGTGCACTTTCCTTTGGCTCTGCCAAGTGGATGTGCAGCAGCATGCTCAGCTAGAGAAGCCAACAGCAGATTCTGTGCAGAGCCAGGATCATTGGAGAGAGCTTTTCTTTCTTAGAATTACCAGTTTTAAAGGGCACAACCGCCTTGATGTGCTGGTAGGGTTGTGGTAGTAGGCAGCAGTTTGGTGTGAGGTGGATGTGCTGAGCCTGCTCCTCCTGTCCACGTGGGCTTTTCAAATCCGGGGTGATGGTTTAAATCATCTCTACTGTAAATTGAACGAGGAATTTTTAGTTTCTGAGCTTGGTGCCTCTGCACTCAGGTCTGACATCAGGAGCCACAGGTTTTCGCTGCAGCTGCTAATCCTTGCTACTGAATAAGGGGTGACTTTAGGTAGCAAATATGTTACAAGATCTGAGGTCACTGGATGGGAATGAAGAGCCAGAAAAGGTTTGTCACGTCTCAGTACTTGCCATAGTGGCCAGAGCCATATTTGAGCTCACTGTTACAGATCATGTACCTCAGCATTCAGCTTGCTGCAAGAGTTACTGGTGCTGAAGTTCACAGTATAATATTTCTAGGGAATAGACAGACATGGGAATTAGGCCAGCAGATGTTGCCTTTCCATTTCTAGATCTGAATAATTAGTAGGTGTTCATTTACTTCTGCAGTTGTCTTGTACTGGATGCAAAGCACATACAGCAGATCACCACAGTTGGGTTATTTGTTCCCTTTAAACAATAATTTTCCTGTTTACAGCCTGAAGATTGCAGATAGAAGGATTCACCCAGCGTGAATTTCCAGGCCATATTTAACCTTTATCTTATTTTGAAGTGCTATGGGAAAAATAATCCATGTTTCTGTGAGCTGGTTTTCATGTATGCAGTTGCAAATGCTGGGTGCCAAGAATGTGAAGGATCCAAACTTACAGTAACTAACTAGGTCACTCTTGAAATGTTATCTCGTGTTTGGGGTTTTGATTTTTCTTTTCTTCAGTGAGGCTGCAGAAAGTAAGGGCTGGGCAAGAGGCAGCAACACGAAAGTTGATCTATATATTCTCTCTCCAGCTATTCCTCATCCTCAGTAGTGTCTAGAAAACAGCAGATCCCCAAGTGGACAACCTAACAAGAACCTTCCAGCTGTGAACCAGACCATTTTAACAAGCAGATAACTGGACTGGGAAGTAGTAAGAAAAGCCAGATTCTAAATCCTAATTAATCATTGATAGTGGCTACATGAGAACTCGTCAGATGCTTTTTGCAACTGCTAATGATTCCACATGCTTATGCAAAAATGCCAAGGTTTACATTAGAGATATCTGAGGTATCTGCCTTTATGGTTCCTTGGTTGCAAGCTCTGACTGTATTTAGAAACCTGCCTGCTTCCTTACTTAGTCTTTCTAGTCATACAAAACATTTGTGTGCTTCCATGGGCGGACAATTCCAGGGATTTAATGGATGGAGAAATGGTGGTTCTGACAGATGAGGGCTGCAAACCTGTTGTAGGGTATCCCTGTCCTAATGTTGTTAGGGAAACTAAAGCACATCCAGGCCCTCTTTACAGCCATCACCTCATTTTAAACACTTCTCTGCCAAGGGTTTAAGCTAAAAGGCTCTGAAGGATGTGTGCTAGGAGTTTTAAATGCAATAACTGAGCCTTGTTGGCATGAAGCTGAGATGAGGGATTGAGGGAGATTGGGGCTTGTGCAGCAGTGAAGGTCTGTAGGGCTTACCCATCGTGTTCTGAGAAGACCCCAGTTTTATTCCAGCACGTGAGATTCCAGGAGCTGAGTGAAAAATATGTCAGGTGGCCTTGTCATGGCAGGCTCAGTCAGAGGTCAGAGCCAGGGGTGAGAGGCATTGTGTCATCACCAAAGGATGCTCTGCAACTGCATCTTCAGAGTTCCTGTCCACAGTCACAACCTGCTGTTTTCAGGCAGCACAGGTGGTTCTGTGGCTCTCTGACTGAGAACAGCCTTGGAATTCTGCAATGAATGAAAAGATTGTGTGTCAGGGACTTGGTCACTGCTCTTGGCTATTCCTCTGGAGTAAAAACATATTTCTGAAATGGATTTCAGCTTGGTCCGTTCCAACCCAAATAAATCACATTTAATTATCTGCCCAGGGCACAGGGTATCCATCATACTCTGATAAATTCAACGAACATGCAAATTGTATCATCTTTTGTCATCAGTACCGTCTGTTCTTGGCATTCATGCTATGAGGCTAGACTGTAGATATGTTGATTAGCAGATACGCTGATCAGTCATGAAAATTCATTTCCAAAATGAATTTGGATTTGGAATGAGCATGGGGTTTTTTCCACCTCAGGCAAAGGGAGCCTGAATCCTTGATTACACATAATTATTTATACTCATATTTAGGCCATTTTCTATACCCCCAAGGTGGTGTAGACTGGTAGGAGTTTAAATATGAGGTTAGATCTGAATGGTTTAAGCATTTCACTTGTTGGGTGCTTGGAGGAGGAGGAGGCAGAATGGGAGTTGTCTTTCTCTTTAATTGTCTCTATGTATGAGCTGATGGAGATGTCCTCTGTTTTATTTTCACTTTGGAGGTCTGGATTTATCTTAATCAGTAGCAGCTCAATTAGTGCCCTGAAGTTTTTTCTAGAAAGTGCAATTTTGAGCCATTGTGGTTAAGGAACATATTTTGAGGGGTGCCTGCTCTTCCTATTTTGACTTGAATGGAAACCCTGTTATTTCCCAAGAGACATTATGACCTGTGCTTGAAATCCCAATATGAGGCTGCCTTGTGTCTCAGCTGGTGTTGCTGGGAATATCCCCATTCCACTTTTATTTCAGTATGTTGTGGGGAGGCACCTTTCCATTCTCCAGTGGTACTGTCATACAAAAGGTAAAGGGTCCTTTTGCTATGGGCTTTCAAAACACTTGCAACACTAGTCACTTGGCATTCAAAGGAAATTTTTGCAATGTTTAGAAATGCCAGATGTAGCTTGTGTCAGCCAAAATTGTTGCCTGGTGTTTTCACAACAAAATGGGCTGCCCAGAGTTTGGTGTATGCCATTGAAATACCTTCAGACTCCTCAGAGGTCAGTGTTCTCTCAAGTCTCAGTTTTTCCATGTAAACCCAGACAGGCCTTGGTTTCCCTGTGCTAAAGCCAGGCTTATACTCTGACTTTTTCTCCACTTGTGAAATTTACCAAGAACAGTGTTTTAAACTGCATCTTTAAAAAACCAAATGAAAGTCCCCAAGTGGTTGTTTTTCTACCTTGTTGTTTTTCCACCAAATTTGCAGGATTTTATGTACTATATGAGAGATCTGTTTTCTAACACATGTCTAGGAACCACTCTTTCCAGAAAATCCTGTTGGAGATTTCTTGAATCCATTTCCAGCTGTCAGTCACTCTGAGGAGTGCAGGGGCTGGACTTTCCCTGCAATCTGCAAGTGTGTTTATTATAGAGGCCAGTGTTTGAGAACATGTTGGCAACCTGGAAACATGCTGAGGTCCCAGACCTGGCAGCAAGCCCACTACAGGTGGATCCAGCTGCTCTCTCTGTGTTTTACTCTTTGTCTGGGTTACACTACCTTCTGGTCAGTCTGGTCAGTCACTGCCTGTTTGTGCACCTGATTCCCAAAGCATTGCAGCTCCAGCCCTGCAGCTGTTGGGGAGCAGTGAAACCTGTTTGGGCTCTGTAGAGGCAGAAGGATCTGTCTGCGTGGTAAATGCTGGTGATAAGGACCTATTCTCCAATATTCTGTATTATTCTTTCCTTTTTTAACAGATTAGTGTTCATTTGATCTTTCTTTGGGTGTGTGTTGTCCTCTTTTAATTGCAGTTTTTTGAGTATTCATACCCCTTTGCTTAGCTCCTAAGTTTTGCTAATAAGTTCCTGATGTGTGCCAAGATAAAGAAGATGATTAATGAAATTGTTACACTCCCAGATTCTTGTTCTAACTCGCTGTCTTTAAGTGGTTTCAGACATGGATTTGTCTGCACTGTTACCTGCAGCACACCCCAGCTGTGGCCACAGAAGCAGAAAAGTGGGAACATGCTTTGCTGTCTTCAGAGTTTGTCAAGTAAAACCCACTGGAAAGGTAACCAGTGAACAGGCAAGTGCTCAGTGGGTCAGTCAGGAGTTTTACTGAATCCCACAGGGAGGGGACACAGGTACTGGTAGCTCACTTTCACATTTGGCAGAAGGCATGTTCCTTCTCTGCCAGGCTGCAATTATCCCACATGCCATAAACAGGACTGGCAAAGGTGGTGAAAGAATCCCAGCTCCACAGAGTGGTTCCAGGGGAGCGACCAGATCTCATAATCTCGGTTATACTGCTTGTTTTCCTAAGCACTTTTACTCTTCCTCCCTGACTAAAATACAGCAGTTAAGTTCATTAAAAACACTTTAAGTTATAAACAGTCACCGTTTTTTATTTCCTATGCAAACAGCACTGATCTGATAAGTGTGTTTCCTTTCCCAGAGCTGTGAATATTTCTTTGTAGAAGAAAGTTTGCTCTGATAAAAGCTGATTTAGTAAAGTCTGAGTGTGTGATTCTCTTCCCTCTGACAAGTATTTTGCTTCTCACTGATGTTTTCTTTTCTAAAGACCTGCCCTGTACAGGGAGTTTTAGATGTGGAACGAAAAGCTCTCTTCACAATGCTTATGGAGGCATTTGATATCATACCCACTACGTGCCTTGAAAAGCAATAAATAGTACTGGTGCATTGGTCAGATAATAGATACTAAGAAACACATCCAGTTTACTTCAAGTACCTTTATTGAAAAAGGTATGTCAGTGTAAAGCAGATTTATCTTTTTCTGGAAATTTGCACGGATTTCAATGAGATTTTAAAATCCTGCCTGTGTTAGAGATGGTTCTGTTTTTTTCTTGGGATTCTTATTGGGGATCTGAAACAGAGGTCTGGGTAGAGCTGGGAATCATCAGTTTCACTCCTGCCTTTCCTTTCTGAGCTGTTTTTTGCATTATTTCAAGCTCATGTGGATCCTTCCTTGAGAAAAGCAAAATACTCAGCAAAGAGGGCACACAGCAGCTGGGAACGATTGTGCCCAACTGCTGACAGCCCTGGGAGCTTGTCCACGTCTGTGGCTGTAACATGGAATTCCTGTGTCCTTCTGCCCACCCAGCCTTGCAGCTTTACCTGCCTGGAGGCAGGTGCTGAGCCTTTTCCTTGCTTTGTCCCTTGGCTGCTGCTTTGAGAAGAGCCCAAGTGGAAGAACAAATCCTAATGTCTCAGTGTAAATCTTGACATATTCCAGCCCCATTCAAACTTTTATTCTGTACTGTTCAGTGACCCCACTTGTTATCTGCTTTGTAACAGACGTGGAGAAGAGTCCAGGCACTCACACTGAAGGAGATTTATGGTTCATCCAGTCTGTAGCTCTTAAATGTGTAGAGATTCATTTGCCAGCAAGGATGTGCTATGCTGCTGCTTCATCCAGAGCTGATCTGGGGCCAAACACACCCTTAGAAACACCTGGTATATGAATGGTAAAAAAAAAAAAAAAAAAAAAAAAAAAAAAAAAAAAACTTTCTTAAAACAAGAGCAGAACTAACCTTGTCTGGAACAGAAAACATGCCCTGTAGAGCTAAATGCTACTTTTATTTTTAACTCTGGAATGTTTGGAGTGTCTGTTTGAAAATGAAATAACCTCATCATGGTTTATGGGCACATTTTACATACATGCATCATCTCTCTACAAACAAATCAGTTGTTATGATAAGGAGAGAATTTAACAACTACAGCCAAGACATCTTTCAAGAAATAGCTCTGAAGAGAAGTACAAACTCTCGACAGTGATCTGAAGTGTGGAAAACCTCTGTTCAGTTCCCCTCTATTCCACAGGTTTCTTCTGTGACTTTGGGCGAGCTAATTAATGTCTTGATGCCTCCCTTTAATATCTGTAAAACAGCTGTGGAAGTATTTTCCACCCTGCAGCACTGTCATGGGGATCAGTGCACCTAGAGTGCATTGCAAGGCAAAGTGGGGCTTAGATGCTGTGGCAATTGGGGCCAGGCAAGTGCTGAGGAGCACAGGAGGAGCTCCCTGTGTGCATGAGGTGAGTGTGGCTGGTTTGTCCTGCAAGAGAGCAGCAGTGGGGGCTCTCTCCCATCTGCACACAGTGAGCTGAACCTCTGTTTCTAGGACATGTTATTTCTCAACCACTGAGTCTGCACATTAAGTCTACATGGAACTGAGCATCCTCTTGCCTAATTGCAAAACTCAGCTTGAAAATCAATCAAGACAGCAGGCTCCTAAGTTATCCTGCTGATCTTCTTGCAACATCCTTTTTTCCTGTTTCATGTGGAAACCCACTGACACTTTAAGAATTAATGCCAGTGATTTGTGAACCATTTAGTTATGTCAAGATTATCCATGTCTGCAAAAACTAGCCTGCAATTCATTAGCTGGGTCTAGTATATTTAAAGATGCTTCATATCATTGATGACATCACATCCTAGCCTAATTACATGTGCTTTTCTTAATTTTTTTTTTCCCTGGCTAATATTGCTCTGTCCAAAATATGCTGTTGCTAGCTCAGTGTTATTGGCCAGATTCCCCTGAAAAACCTCCCACGCAGGCGGGGAGGACAAAAGGAGAAAGCTGTGTTATGAAAAAGGTGCAGGGTGGCTATTCAGGGCCTTTTCACACAGCTCATTTTTATGTTAAAGTACTATGGGCAGAGAGAGATTCTGCTGAAACCTATAAATCCAGGCTTTCACAGGTGTTCAGGTTCTTACCTTCCCTTGAGGGTTTAACCACAGACTGTTGATGTCTCCTTCAATGCCTACTCTGATAGGTTAAATTTCAGCAGTAAGAGCAGGGTTTTCAATACGTGAAGAAATGTTCAATATCGATGGATTTTACTGTTGAAGTGAAAAAGCTGTTAGGCTTCTTGTAGAAGTGTAAAACTTTTTGTTTGTGTGGCCAGAGTATGTTCAGACAGTGGGAAGGGTCCCTGATTTTGAACTGACAGAGAGGTGTAAATGAAATCTGAATCTGAAAGATTTCTAGTAAAATTGGCTTATTCTGTCCTTCAGGGCTGGATGGGAGGACTCCATCTGATGGGTTCAGTGACTTCACCTAGTAAAGGGGGTTGGTTTGAAAGCAGAGCAGGAGCCTCAGAAAATTTTGTTTGGTGAATTGTGCTTAGAGCATGTGCTATGTCTGTCCAAATGCCTCTGCACAAACCCACTAATTCTTCAGCCACATAGTCTTTTTTTGCCTCAGAATCTAATAATATATTTATTAGGTAACAGCTTGGGGATTTAGGAGACCAAAACTCATTTTCAGAGGAGATGCTTCAGGCCAGATTGCCAGGACATACTCCCTGTGCCTGCCATTTGCTGCTGGTTGGATATGACCCAGTGAGATGCCTTAAGGACATGAATCATTAGGCACTGACTTTTTAAAAGTACAGCTTAGAGTGTTTGGACCTTAGGAACATAATTTTGATTGTCTTTTACTGAGATGTGTGTTTCTAAGAACTTGGGTGAGTCACTTTCAGAGCTGTGCCAGCACTGGGATTGTGTGGGATACACCTTTGGGAGCACATTCAGAATGCTCAGGTTGACCGTGACCCTGCTTGGCTGGCCATGGGCAAATGCGAAATGTGTTTTTGTTGGGTCTGAGCATGGGTAGTCTCTAGTGAGTTATCTGCCTCTCATCTCTCTAGACACTGGATATGCAATGAAATGAAGAAATAAATCCTGTCCTGGGCAAAGGAGAGCTCAGGCATGCAGAGAAGGGAGGTGCTTGAAGTTAATGGCAAGGCTTTTGCAGTTATGAGACAGTTGTGGCTGGGAATAATACATAATAATGATGCCTATTTATGCTCACATTTGCTATTTTCCAGGTAGTAAGGACTTGTTGCCATCCTTCCAAGGTAATTTTTTGAATAAAATGCTGAAAGGACTGAATTTGTAGCTTTTTTTTTTCTCCAGTTACATCAAGAAAGTACTGTTTCTGGTAAATAATAAATAATCTTGCTTTTGTAAGTTTGGTTTCCAGGCAGGTAGAAATGAGCTTCCTGTTCCCTTACAGGCAATCCTGCACTTGCCATTCTCCTGCAAGTGCTAGGATCACCCACCGGTGCTCTGCTGTGTGCTTTGGGAACAGCCTCCCACTCCTGGCTGTGGCAAATTCTCCCAGGCAGGGGGCTCTGGCTGGCCCTTTTCTGCATCCAACTGCATCTAAGTGCAAAGAGCTGATCCAAAACATCTTGAAGCCAGCCTTTCCCCTGCTTTTACAAATGTTTAAATTGTTCTGTTTGAATGCTGAAAATATTATTTAGGGCTGCCTAGGCTTTTCTTTCTCTCCCCTGTGGCAGACAGCTCCAGCTCAGACTTACTGCAGGGCAAGATTCAACAGTCTTAGAGATTTGTGACCCTGTGTCCAAGGCCAGGAAACTGTAGTTGAGCCAAAACCATTGGCACCACTGCTGGGAGTTAATAAATGCATTCATTCCTGTAGTACATTTTTATTGGCATGAGCAAGGCTTAATACATACCACCTTGTTTTTCTCTGTGCCTGAACAAGGAAAGTAGTGCAAGTTGGACTTACCAGTGATTAAGAGACCTAAGCAAGTTGGACTGATAAGATCACAGATTTTATGACCACTCTGTCATTATATCATCTTATCTGAGCTCCTGTGTAGGACAGCTATAGAGCTTCATCCTTTATTCTTCTTAAGTCAATACATTTTGTTAGAAGGAGATTTTTCTCTAGATGCTAACAGTCATTACTCTCTGGATTTGAGTTCTCATGGGCATGCTACAGAATCACAAGCAGCTGGCTCAGAGCTTCTAAGGCAACTTCTGTTCCTGGTTCCAGATGTGATGTTCCTGACACTTCTGTAAAAGACATGCAGAATTAAAGAAGTTAAAAATACTGATTATTTGTCCTGGAGCCAGTCTCTTGGGATGCACTCCTTGCACATGGATTGCTTCCTTCCAAGAGCACACCTCCAGCCCCACATCTCCTCAGCCTCCACATTGCTCAAATGCTTACAGCTGCTCCTCTTTCTTGAGTATGTCTGAGACCAGATCTTGAGGGTTCTTCTGATGGGCTGATGCTTTGGGGCCCTTGGGGTTTTCTCACCAGTTTCACAGCTGGCTGGGCAGAGGCATCACTGCAGCCTCAGCTACTGAAACCTGCCCATTGCAGCACTTGGGGTGAGTTATTGGGGTGCTGATGCACACACTGATTGTGGCTTGTTCATGGAATATTTGGGTCCTCAAGCATAAATTGCATGGGCATTCGTTCCTACATGGGCTGGTTGGGTGCTCATGCATCAAACACACCCCCCAGTTCTTTGGGTGCTCATGCATGAAGCGTTGGAGTGTTCAAGCATGACCTGATAGGACAGTCAAGCATTCACTGATTAGGCACTTGTGTACCACTAACTGGGTGCTCATGCATGTACCAGTTGGGCAGCCATGCACAAACCAATTATGTGCTCATGCATTAATTAATTGTGCCTTTATGAACAAATTAACTGGCTGTGCACAGACTTATTGGGCACTTGTGTGTGTACTAATTGGACACTCACGCATTAATTGGGTGCTCATGCATGAACTGCTGGATCATTCCTGCATAAACTCTCTGGGTGGTGTACATGGGTGCAATTTTGCACTCATGTGTGACCCAATGGGGTCCTCAGGTATATTGTTTTGGCACTTATGCATGAAATAATTGGGTGCTCTTGTGTAAATACTGTAAACCCTGCAATTTATGCCTGATACTCCCATTTCTGTGCCTTCAAAACCTTTAGCACTTTGGGTGGTTTGGAATAGAGTTTGAATTGTGCAATTTAGTCCTAGAGCTGAGTTGGGACAGTAATTAGAAACAGAGGGCACAAAAGAAAAGCTGCCTCTTTTGCAGAGGTTAATGACCATCAGTTATGTGTTCTGTGCCATCCTAGAACATCCTCCCAGCTCACGTAGCTGCTGTTCCTGTCCTTGCTCTTTGTACACACCAGATTCCCTTTGTTCCAGGTCATTCCACTATTCTTTCCAGACCTCTTTATTTCCTTCATAGCCTGTAGTTTTAGAGCTCATGTCCATTGCTTTCTTTACAGAGAGCAGCTTTAAGCTAAACTGTACCTGTTTCTTTTGTTTTGTGTCCTGGGTTCTTTCTCAGGTCATGTGTGTGGTTGTGCCTTTGTGCTGGCTGAAAATTGCTTCTTTTAATCCTGAGACTGATGTTCAGGTACTTACCTAGTAAGGTCTTATTCCCTGAAGGAATGCTGAAATTATATTATAAAGGGAATGAGCACCCTTGAGATGAAACAAGCCAGCACCATTTTTAGTATGAAGTCTGTCAACAAGCAAAATTGGTGGTAAAGTGAGATGATATCCCTATGATCTCCTCATGACCTACCTTAAGACTGCCACCACAGCTAAGAAGAAACTGAAATACTGCTTGCAGTACAAAGTGTTGTGATAAATATGTACCCAATATGTCATGTAAGTACATATGTGAAACACATGCCTCTGGCTCAGGCTGCCATCACAGATGGCTCTGTTCCATACACACCCATCCCTCATCCTTTGGTGTTGCTGTAGGGTGGGATGCTCTTCTGGGAGAGCCAGTGAGCAGCAAAAGAGTTGCTGTTCCCTTACTTTCTCCAAGTAGATTCAGTACTTGTGATAGAGAGCTCCCCAGGGACCAGGCAGTTGTGCTTGAGGAGGTTTTTTTGCAGGCTCTTTGTGATCATTTCTCTTCAAAGACTCAGAGTTGTAATGTAACCAAAATCAAGCTATACTTAAAAAAAAAAAAAAAAGTAACCAACCAACCACCCCCTTTCTGGAGATGTGATGGCACTGCTGTCTTGTCTAAACAGAAACTGATCTCTGGAGGAGCTGCAAGGGGCACCTGGTTTGTCCAGTTACTCATACAGGCCAGGGGTGTGAACGTGCAGATTGGTTCCCTGCACCCCCACAAAACTCTATTTCTGGTACTGGATACAAGCTTGTGTTTCTAGGAACTGTAATTCAGAGTTTGTAACTATACACATCTGCAATTCCTGCTGAAGTCAGTAGGTAGATTTTTGTGTAGAAAATGTTGAAGAAATCAGCTCTGTGGGTGGCATTTGTCCAACTTCATGTTTTATTGGTCTTAAACAAGCAGCACTACCCTGTTGGTTGCTATTGCGTATTTCCAAGAGGCTGATATTGTGGTTTTGAGATTTCAGGCAGGAGCCTGATTGGAAATAAGGCAAGATACAGGAGCTGTCTACAGCCTCTTGTCCTGTGCTCATGGGGTGCAATTTCAGCAGTCCAGACCTACAGTGCAGCAACATAAACAAGGAAGTAATAGACCAGCTCCACTCAGGACTTTCCACTCTAGATACACAAAGGTTGGATGTTTCAAACTGGATGGCAACTGGAACATAACTCCGTTCAGCAACTGGGAGAGCCTTGACATTGTCCCTGGAACCCAGTTTGGCTTTCTGGGGCTATTGGGAACTCCATACTCTGCTGGCTGAGAGGGGCAAACTGCAAGGAGATCCTGGCTGCCATGGTTAGAACAAGGTGGACCCTTTGCTGCCCTGTGTCAGAGACCTTCCTCTCCCTTTGCTTCCTCACTCTTGCCAGCTGCTTTGGGAAAACCAGTATCAGTGTGTGCCTGATCACATTTAGCAGCAGCATATTCTTCTGCCAGATTCAATGGACAGATAACCATGGCCCCTTCATCTGTGGGATTATCCTTGCAAAAATCAAAACTCTGATGGTCCCCCAGGCAGAGCCTTGTTACGGTTCATCTTTGGGATGGATGCTGCACTGCACATGACTCATGAGAAAAATGAAGCACCCTGAGTAAAGACGTGTTAGGATAAAGTTTTTCTTCTTTTTTTTCTCCAAGGAATTTTTTGGGTCTTCCCAGGCTTTTGCAGTGATTCATTGTTAAACTTCAGGCAAGCATGTTGTCTCCCTTAGTTTATGCAGATATAAAACAAATGTGCAAACACCTGTTTATGTGATGAACAAACTCCCCCTGGAGCAGAATTTTGGCTTCTGTTTCAGGCTCTGCCATTGATCACTGCAACATATTAATGGACCGGACCTCAGTTAACATAATAAATGGGAGATAAAAATAGTAATTCCCTAGCAGGTGCATTAGGAATTAATAACTAGTTCTAAAGCATTCTTAGAATCGTCAGTATGAGAGAGGTTACCCTGGGAAGTGCTGTGATTCATGTTGGTACTTTGATGCATTTCCCAAATCTGCTCTGGGTTCTGTACTGGGAAAGGGCTGGAGCTACAGTTTGCAGGTGGAAGATGGCTTCACTCTGTCTCCTGCATTAGGTGCTGTCTGTTTCTCCTGCAGTCATTTATGGCATTCTATAGTGGGGCAAAATCCATCCCAGACAGGTCTGAGCTCAGCTGGGGCCCCCGGTTGCTATCCCAGTACAAATGATCCCCCACACTGCATCTGTGTGCTCTGCAGGGCTGGAGCCTCCGTGTCTGCCAGGTTGCTGCCAGCTCATCAGAGAGGTAGTTAGTAAGAAAATCCAGGGTTATTTCCATCTGGTAAACAGAAAACATGGAGCAGCCCTTCCCACAGTTTGTTGCTCCCTGTTCAGATTATTCATTTCCACACTGTTAAAATGCAAATGTAATCTCCGCCCTTTAAACTAATTAATGTTAAAACAATTTTTCCAACCACTGTGTAGTCTAAATGAAAGCTGGGACTGAGTAAGCTAAGGATGGAAATGAAAGCATTACCTAGTGCTCCGCTCAGTGCTACATTCCTGAGGTGTTTTATCTGATCCTGTACAATTGCCAGAGGCCTTTCTGGGCAGGATTCTGCTCCTCTCTGTGCTGAGCTGCCTGGGAGGAGCTGCCTGAGCAGAGGTGATGGCTTTCACCAAGGGAGGAGAGAGTTGGACCCAGTGCCTCCTTCCTGGCAGAAATGAACTGCACCAGTTGGAGAGAAACCTTAACTGCTGCTGAATCAGTTAGGCCATCAAATCTTTAATCAAATCCTCCTCTCCCCAGCCTTGACATGTGATTTTTTATCTTACTCTCTGTTAACAGTATTTAGTTATATTAATGGCCTTTCTGGCATGAGCCAACGTGGTTTTTGACCCATGTGATTTTGGTAATTCTTTCTCTTACATGAGGAATAGCCCCATCATATTTGCAAATCAGAACTACGCCAGTTTTGCCCCAGGTTTGTGCAGTGAGAAGAACAAGTTACCCACACAAGCACCTGCCTGTGGTTTCTTCACTGCTGGCCCTGCCATCAGGGATGCCACCAAGCCTCTGCTGGCCTACAACAGTGTGAGCTCTGAAAGCCTTGTCCCAGGGACCTGCTGGCTGTTCCCAAGATGATGCCTCGCTGCCAGAGGGAAATCAAAGGGCACCAATGATGGGAGGCTCCAGTTCCTTCTTCCCTGCTGAGCACTGGGACAGTGATCATCTTCATTTGGAGCAAAATGTAAAGTCACAAGCCAGCCCAGAGCAAGTTATTAGTCAGCACCAATGAGCCTATAACAATGTGTCCATCTGTGTTTATAGATAGCAGTTTAATGTGAAGCTAAAGCAGTGAAGATCATTGGAGCTGTCTCTGGCTGCCCGAGGAGTGAGGGTGGTGCTGTGGGGGAGCAAACGCTCCCGGGATACTTGGACACCAGTGAGAGAAAACAACAGAAACCAGGAGGGAAAACAGACACTTAATGCAGCTGATCCTACTGCTATGCAGGGTTGTTTGGTGCCATGTACTTTCTTGTGCTTTAGTCAATTTAATTTTAAACATCTCACTTGATGGGACTTCCATGGTTTCCCTTGGGAACTCGTTCCTAAGCCTGCCCTACATTTCCCTTAATCTTTATCTTAGATCTCCCCTTTTTAAAGCACACTAATGAAGTGAAATGCTCCTTTCCCTTTTCTCCATTTCTTATGATATTAAAATATATTCCTCCACACCTGGGTTGGCAGGGAGGAATTTAAATTTATTCTGCAGCTATGCTGGAGCACTGAAGAAATGCTTAACTCGATGGGAAAGGGTTTTAATAAACCCCCTGCAACTGCAGCCAGTGGTAGGCTCAGGGCTTGTCTTTACAGGGCTTGTCTTTCAGTGTTTCACTGTATCCTGGCCGTCGTAGAAGAACAGTAGGAAAATATATATTCTCCAGGATTTTCAAGTATCCCAGGAGCATTTGGAGCAGAGGAGCTTTCTGCCAGGACTGTGTGTCACTAGAGCAGGGGCAGGTAGGGTTTCATATCCAACCAGCACAGGGAACCTCCAGAAATGGAGCTTAGAAAACAGCCTGCCAGTGGGTATTAACCTCTTCTAATCAATCCTGCTAGATGGGAAGTTTATTTTACTATAACTGCAAAGAAAAAGGGAAGGGTTTTTTTTCTGGTCTTCTAGGCTACACTAAAAAAAAAACTGAAAAAAGAAATCATGGCAATTGATTGTAACCAAAGTAGTTTTTTCTGAGCGTTAATGACAAATTAATAAACAAGATGTTTTATTTAGAAGCTTTTTTGATCTTATCATTTTCTTTAATAAAAATGAACCAAATATTGACCTGGATATTTTGAACTGAAATATTGGAATGGGTAATTTTTCTGGATTGTGTTTTCTTCCACTCTTGTAATCTTCTTTAGCAGTATTCATGAAAAAGTTATGCCTAATATTTCAGAATGGCTTGACCAGATTTCAAAAAAGAAGCCACATTATTGTTTTTGCCCATCTCTGATTTTAATAAAAATTAAAATTGAGGTTCTTTTTTTTTTTTTTTTTTTTTTTTTGCATAAAGAACCCAAGGAAATGTTGATTTGAAGTTTGAATTTATGCGTTTTTCTTTGAAAATATCTTGGAGTGGAAGGGAAACAATGTAGGGAATAAAAGAGAACAAAGGCTCACTGCAGAAATGAGCATGATGACAGTGCAGTGAGGCAGTTTATGACCAGAATTGTTCAAACAGCTGGAGATTGTATTACACTGTTTATCATGTTTAAATCCATGTCAAAATGACATACATTGTGGAAGTTTTTGTGTGAGATTGGGAACTAGGTATTATGTGAAAAAGTTAACCATATGTTATAATATTCTTCTGGGGACAAGAAATCTAGCTGAGACTAAAGGGAAGAGTGAGTTCACCCGAGAAGTCGTGTCCTCTTGGGACACATAGGATGGTGTGGGCTGCATGCAAAACACTTGGGTGGTTTGCAGAGCTCCATGAGTCATAGAATTAATTTTATTTTTCCCCCTCCACTTTTTATTCTTTATAAATACCATTGTGTTTGAGATGTTTTTCCTCTCTAATTGTTTAATGGGTGATGGAGGTGGGGGAGAATCGGTTCCTTCCCTTTGACATTTTCTCCCATCTGTGGTGGAGCAGGAGTGTACCTGGGGCTGCTGCCTGGCAGTCATGTGTCTCCTTTCTGTTTTCCCTTACTCAGAGAGACTTATTCTTGTCATCACATTTTGCTTGTGAACACTCCCAAAATTTGCAAGTCAGCAGAAGGCTGGGGCATGGCAGCGCTCCCTTGGCCTACTGGACAGATTGAATTTCACCCACTAAATATGTTTCAAACTGCGAGAATTCAAGCAGCTCACAATTTCTATGGTCATTTGTGCTAATAAAGTTTGACAGGCTGAATGTTAATGGAAAGTAAACAGGAGAGGGGGTGCTAACAAGGTCATAATGAAGCTCACATTTAAATTGAATTGAAACGAATATACGAATGCTCATGGGAAATAGTTCCTCGTTCTCCTCTAGGCTGTAATGCAGCATGTGGTAGCAATGGGCAGTTTGTGAGTGGCAGAGTAAAAAAAAAAAACTATAGCTATTCTGCAAGGACAAATTATATCTAGCTAAATGAAGAAAACTGACTCTAGAAAGGAGGGAAGCAGTAGAGGATGTTTTTTTACAGGAGCTCATCAGTCACGGCAGCTCACTCTTGCCCTCTTGTTGCTGTGACTCCCAGCTAACCACACTTACGTCTCCAGTGTGATTCCCATTGATTTCAAAGACACAAGCCTGTAGGGAAGCACTGATCTGGGGTCAGATTTTACCAGATGCGAACACTCTCAAGTCCTCTTAAATCCAGTTTTGAAGGCAGGATTGCTTTGCTTCTTGCAGGAGGGGCCTCAGCCCAGACCAGGCTGGTTAGCAAATCCTTTAAAAAGTCCTTTACTACTGCCATGGTGAATCTTTTAATTTGTTCTATTTTAAAGAGAGGCTGAATCCAGACAGATGAGTTACTCGCATTCTCTCTCGCGTGTGCATGCAGGGAGTATGTCATAGCCGAGGAATTGGGCTGACTTATCCAAAGCTGTTGGCTCTTCTTTCCAGGCGTGCTTTCCTAATTCCAGATGGATAAGAAAACAGTGGTGTGCAAGGAACCATCCCCCTCCATCTCCTCCTCCCAACTTTGGCATAGTTGTGTTTATTGCCTGCAACTGAGGGAGTTTCAATATCCTTGCAAAGTTCTGTCTGAGGAGACCCGGAGAACAGAGCATTATTGGTGCAAAACCCTCTGTAACCATCATATGCTTTTCCATGACTCAAAAACATTTCAGGCTCTTTTGTAATAAATGTAAATGGCAAACCAGAGGTCAGGGATGGTCTCAAGGGCAAAGGCTGGTGTCTAATCTTTATTTTCTCTTTATGAGCTGCTGTAACAACTTTGAACGTATGAAAGAAATCAGCAGAAATGTGAGACAAGGCAATCTTATTAGGAAACTGGTACATAGCTTCTCAGACTTGTTCCTTGACCTCCTTTGAAACAGCCATGGGGCCAGGATCCTCAGATGGTGCAAAAACATAAAGGGAGCTGTGAATTACTGCAGCAGGGATTTAGTGTTTCTGTTCAATGATAACTTTCCTTTCCCCTCTCCCCCCACCCCAAGTTTTCAGCCATTTTACTCTTGATTTGAATATAACGGTTCTCTTAACATATTTTTCAAATTACTGTGGAGATGACAAATAGTTTGAGCTTAACACTTGTGAATATATTCAGGAAATGGGGTCAGTTTATAAGATGAAGGGTTTGGTTCTGCAGTGATCTTTAAAGCTGATCCTCCAAAGCGTCCTTAGGAACCTGATGGCAATTTTGGGTTGGACTCTTGGTTGACATTTACATTTACAAAATCAGGGTTTTCATCAGTTAAAGATCATTTGATACTATTTGCAAGAGGGGAGATAATAGTGCCAATTTATTAGTCTGAATGCTCAAGGTTTTAAAATGAATTTGTGTATTTCAGTAATGCCCTGTACATATGCATGACTTTTTGGCTTGACAATCAAAAAGTGAATTCCTTTGTGCCCAAAAGGGTGTTCCATTTGCCACTCCACCCCACATAAAATGTTTCACTTTGGGGCTGTTGGATTTGGGGCAGAAGAACCAAGATTTACAAAGCTGCCCAAGGAGGAGGAAATGCTGTACCTTGCTCTGTACAGTACTATATTAGAAGCTGGGATCCAATCTGGGAGCCCCAAGTTTGATCCCCTTCTATTTAAAAGGTGTTCCAATTCCCCCCTACCAGACTTTAAAGCCCTTTTAGGGTGGGGGATGCACTTAGGCTCTCCCCAGTGCCCCATGCTCGGCCATGAAGGGAAAGGACTGCATCCCATGCCAGGCAGGAATGAGTGCTGTCCTCAGTCCCCCTGCCAGCCAAAACTGGGCAGCACATTCATCCTGTGGCCAGAATTGTTTCCCAGCAAACAAATCATTTCCCAGCAAGTTTGCTGTGTCCCAGAAAGAGATTTCATCCCTTTCTCGTTGAGGCGCTGCATGCCTGCTGCACTTGATGCTCAGCTTCCCAAACCATCCCATGCTGTTCAACCACATTAAATATTGTGCTGAAGCTAATTAAGATGACAATCTGGGAATGTTTTTATTAACTTTGCTTGCTGAATTTCCTTCCCCCCAGATCCTGGCTCTTTCAAAAACTTTCAAAAGCTGAGCATTTCAGAGCATTTCTCTTTTACCATGTTCATGTTGGTGTTAGCCTGGAGATTGACTCTGGACTTAATGCTTGCATAAGTGTAAAGGAAGAGTGGACAACTAAATGCTTAGTCTAGTTTAATCTAGAGGGATGTGCCTGACGTGCCTGTAGAGTAGCTCCTTTAGGATGAGAAAAGGGAATGTCTGACATTTAATTCTCCTTTAGCTGAGTATCAGTGCAACAGGCACTTCTGACAGTGCCACAGAGTGCCAGGAGGGCTGGGGCAGGTCCTACATTCCTCAACTCTGATCAGCCCCTGTCAAAGGCAGAAGAGCCTCAATCTGTGGGGCAGTGTGTGGGGCAAACCAGGGCCAGTTTTTTTACGTGATGGTTTCTGACTTGGAATTTTCATTTTTTGGGTTCTTTATATTTTACTTGTAAAAATTCAGTTAAGAAAAAATGCACTCCTGTCAGGCTTTCAGCTGCAGGTCTGTAAATGAAATGTTCAGAAAAAAGTCTGAGCTGTTTCATAAATATGTCTCAGGGACCTTTAGCTCCCTTCAGGCTGGTTCCTGTACCAGGAATAAAAGTCGCTGTAGGCCTTAAATCTGATGAAATTCTTCCATTGCTTCTGTGTGAGGAACTGGTTGAAGTTGCGGAATCTGGCCAGCCTGTAAAAGCTGTTTCAGTTGTTGATGAAGGGCCAAGCCTCATGAAATCATTGAGAACTTTTTCCATTGGGATGATAAATGGTCAAGTCCTTGCAAAAATATCCTACACTTTAAAAAATGCCCTCTGAGCATCAGAGTGAATAGAAGTGAGGGCAGAATGTTGTGTGTGCTGCAAATCCCCTGTGAGGGCAAAAACGAGACAAACACATTGGGGGACTGGTGAGGGATGGGAAGGAGATCTAAATATGACATAGAAAGTCCATTTATTTTCTTGTAACCCCAGACATATTAAGGACTGGCACGTACAGCTGACACATAAACAAACTGTGCTCTCTTTTAGAAAATATGTGAACAGGGTTGCTCATTGTCAGTCGTGCAGGCAGAAAAATAATAAACACAGATGTATATTGGAGAGGGGTGGAAATGCTCTGAATTCTCCCAGCTGAAATCCAGGCATTGAGAGGAGCCTGAGGAAGGACTCTCCCTGGGTGTCACTGGTGGTGGCAGTGCATTGTCTGTGCTTCTCTTACTTCAGGACTTGAGGAAGTTTGGAAGCCTTGGCATGGTGCTTACTTCAGACTTGGGCTTTTCTGTCCCTTTAATGTTGCCAATTTCTTTTCCTCCCTACTCTCATCTCTTTTGGGCTGTTGTAGCAGGGAGGATGTTGATGCCATGAATTGCTGGCTCTATTTTTCTGCCTTTTGTCCTGGTATAATTTGAGCAGGGAGCTGGTCTCGGAGCATCACTGCTGTGAGTCTGCATGGCTATTGAAAAAAATTATTGAGTGTAAATTTAGATTTTGTTAATACTGTATGTGAAATAATTATTTTTGAAGTGACAAGAGGATACTAACCATGAATTACTTCATTAGGCAGCAGTTTTAAGAGAACCCAAACCACCACTCAAAGATGTCTAGTAAAGAATGACCCAATTAGCAAGCCCTGCTGTCTGCCTTCTAACCATCACTGGGGCGTGTTTGCATTTTTCAAGTTCAACTGTTAAAGTGAGCTGTTAACTGTGTGTTGTGCTAATAGTTAGAGGCCTCTGTCACAAGTTAGATCCCATTTTGTTTATGTTTTTTTCCTGAAATGGGGGTCAGCTGTGCAAGAAGAGCCATAAACCCTTTTGCTTCAAGCACATTTTTCTAGCCTCATTGTCTGTAAAATCCCAAAAGACAGAGATTTGTTTTGTTTGATCCATTTGTTTGCAATGGAAGAATCTTGCCTTGGTTGTGTTCAGCTAAGTCCAAAACCTCCAGAAAAATAAAGTTTCTCTAAAGTAGACAGTTGGATGTGCATAATAAGTCTGATAGTTCCCATCAGGGAATTTCCACGTGTATTTTGAGATCCAAAATAAAATTCCCTGCACACTGGTATTTTTTGGTTTATGTCAATGTCTAGAATTTCCCAACAAGTTCACTATCCCCATGTCCTGTATAAACAATAGGGAAAGATTTGACTCAAGCAAGTTTACAATCTAAATGGAAGACAAACTGGGAAAAGTTAAGGATTTTTTGGTGAGATTTTTGAATACCCACGTCTATTTGTAATTATAGTAATATTTAATGTTATTATTGTTTATTCTACAAAAACGGCAGGATCACTTTTCAGGATCTTATCATGAGTACTGCCTTAATTAGTGTTATTTGGAAAGTCCCAGCACCTAAAGTTAAGGTGTTGCATAAGACTCGGCTTTCATGTAAAAAACCCCAGCAAGTTTCTTGTCTTTGTGATTTCCAAGGGAGTTTTGGGGATTGAGATGTTGAAAAAGCTCACAAATTTCTGGTCTTTAAGAAGTCGGACTCATGACTTTTTTCATCTCTAGTGTCAGAAATATCGGTAAAATGCTGGTGAGAGAAACCCGGCAGAACACACAGGGCTCACAAATCCTTGTTGCTTAATGGGATTATCACTGTTGTGCCTCTGAGTTTATTTTGCACAGAGCCCTGCAGAAATGTGGGTCTCGCGTTTCAAACCTGTGCAGAAATGAAGTAAATAAAGCAGTATTTCAGTTCAGTCGCTGTGGTTCCTCAAGGCCTTGCTGCCTTGCACGCAGGAGGAGCACGGTCTGGGTTTTGGAATCTGCCGAGTGCCAAGGCCGAGGTGCGCGGAGCTCCTGAACGCGGTGCGGAGATGCCAGAGGCTGAGACTGAGAGCGGAGCGGGGATGCCAGAGGCTGAGACTGAGCCCGGAGCGGGGATGCCAGAGGCTCCGGCGGAGCTCCTGAGCGCGGAGCGGGGATGCCAGAGGCTCAGACTGAGCGCGGAGAGAGGATGCCAGAGGCTGAGACTGAGCCCGGAGCGGGGATGCCAGAGGCTCCGGTTGTGCTGATGCTGGTGCTCCCGGCCGCCCCATCCAGCGCTCAGCAGCCGCTCGGCCCCGCGGGAGCTGCTGACCCCAGCCTGGACGGGAAGCTGGCCGACGGCTCGCTGCAAGGTGTTGAGGGGAAAATAGATTAGTCTGAGACAGAGCGAGTCTCAGAGCTGTCATGGTGCTTTAAAAAATAAAGCTTGAGGTAAACAAAGCAACACGCCTGCTTCCACGCAGTCTGTGGGATCGCTGCCGCCAGCCTTTCCAGCCGGCTCAGGAATTCCACTTATTTCCGACCCCAGCTCCTCTCTGCCTCCCAGTGTTGACCGAGGCTGCCCCTGTGTGCAGACACACGGTGAGCATGAGCTCCTGCCCCGGGAAGCGAGGCCCCGCCGGACACAGGGCCCGGCCCGGCCTCTGTCCCACGGCCCGGCCGGGGCCTCGGGCACGGCTGCCGGGGCCTGGCCTCCCCGCCGCAGCCTGCCTCCTTGCCTTATGCACCCTGTGTTTTGTAGTTCACATCTTTACATTTCAAGTGTGTTAAACACTAGATCGTTTAGTACTTCTGAGATAACTGGGTGTGTTTTGTCTCTGCTGTTGTTGCCGCTGCTGAGACAGCGCCCTGCCGTAGCTGGGGAATGGGAACAGTTGTGCAAGGCTGAGGAAGTTCGGCAAATATATGACAAAGGAAAACGCCAAAGCTCCAGGGAGCACAGGTATGGTCACATCACTGCTTAGTTAGAGACCTCCAAGCATGATCATTCCCAACAGGAATCCTTTCAAGTTTACTTTTTGAGTGAGGTGGTAACTGGCACCCCTGGCACGGAGCTGTGGGAGTGCTTACCCTGCCTGCCCCTCTCAGGGTTACTGCAAGGAAATGAGCATTTTCTGCCTGCCACTCAGAGTTTGCAATTCTTTTATTAATTGGATTTTACTCAAGTCAGATGGAATTGAAGCTGTCTTGCCACTCAGCTCCCGTTTCAGCTCTCCGAACAAGGCGTGCATGATGCCTGCTTTTTTCTTGTTTCTTGTTAAAAGGATGAATTTAGTGACACACCTTGGTGAATAAAAAACAGCCCCCAAGCCTAAGCCCTTCCTCTGAGCTTGCTGGGTTTGTCTCCTGTAGCCATGCTTTACCTGTTGCATGAGAGCATGCCAGCCACAGCTCCCTTCCTTGCATGGAGGAGAAGCAATTTCTGCCAGAAGAACTATAAAAATAGCATCCTCAATCCCTGCTCTGATTTCCACCGTGAGTGACCGTCGTGCTTGAACATACCAGTTAACTTTATTGGCAGTAAAAAATCATATATATTTTTCAAAAGCCAAAAAAGAGGCAAGAAAAAAATGTTACGGGACCATTAAAAGCTTCATGAGGAATCCTCTTTTCGTGTTTCCCCTGGGAGTTTCAGCTGCTCTGATATGAATACTGTCTTACTGAATGCCTTGCATGACTTTTTATGGAAGATGAAGCAATTGCTTCTGGAAGAGTTATTCCTAGAGTCTCTTAAAATATTGTCATTTGGGTGACAGCAGCAATTCAGTAATCCTTTTTGCCTTAAAATGGTCATATTAAACCAAATTAAACAATAAAACTTTCTTGTGGGATTTAAGCATATAATTATTAATTGCAAGTTCTCTGTCATTAGCTAAGGTTATGTTTAAATATAAATTTTATATCTCTAAGACCAACACTATAAATTACATTGGCTTGAGAACTTGATGTAAATTGATAGAGCTTTGAAGGGGAGTGGGTACATTTCTTGTCTGAGCCTCTTTCTCCTTTATTTTTTCCTCTCTTGTTTCCTAAGTGGGTTTTAGAATTTTGAAAGCATAACAAGCAAAAAGAAAGAGTTGGGTTTTTCTGGGGGAAAGATTTTAACTGAGAAATGGTCTTTTATCTAAAATTTAAGCATTACTAAAATGCATTTTTCTTCTAAACTGCATGCTTTACTTTTTTTTCTTTTTGACTGTAGTTTAATTTTTCAATTAAATTTTTGTCAAAGGCTATGGATATTTGCCTTTGGGGAAATATGGTGAAAGGAAATATGATGAACATTTTTACATATTGTATAAATTAAAAAGGAGCAAAGAAAAACTGAAAAGTCCATCCATTACTTATTATGGATGGATTTTTGTTCAAAAAGTTTCAAAATCCACTGCAACTTTGACAATTTTTCATGAACTAGACTTAGATTTTTGTCCATCCTGATTGTAATACACCCTGAGGAAGAAAAAGAAAAATTTGAACATAAAATATATGTCAAAGCTCTTCTTGTTTAGTTGGTGTGGCTCCAAAATAAAATTAAAAATACTTCTAAATTCTCTTTACTTAGTTCACATAGAGGCAGAGTTACTATGAAAATTAATGAATCAGGCTCACACCTGCTGTATTGACACAGCCAAATTCTTTCTTAATCTTGAAACTTTGCTCCACTCATGTGTCACCTGCCAGTGTAACCAGATAGGTCACTCAATACATCGTGTGCTGTGATGAATCATGGGATGATTCAAAGATCTATTTTGTAAGTGTGTTTAATAGAGGGAAGGAGCAGAAACTCAATTTGATGTCTGTTTTCCACTCATTTGCTACAAATTGATGGGAATTACGCTTGCTCCCATTGGATTTTGTCTTTCAGTGCTGATCTGAGTCCCATGTGGGTGATTTTGGTGTTCAGTGTCCCGCCCAGGGCTGCAGCAGTGGTTTACAGTGGGGCAGCTTTCATTGCCTTCAGCGGAGCAGAGATGAAAATGGAAGGATTCCTTTGATTCCTTTGAATTTCTTCATCCTGGGAGCAAAGCTGGGGTGGTGAAAGCTGGTTGGTGTTTGCAGGTGGGCCAACACCCCACATTGAGAACCTTGTCAGGGAACAGAGCTGCCACCCTCATCCTGAATTACCTCTATTTTGTAGCAGCCCACATCAATTTTCCTTTGAATTTCCTGTGCGATCGCTTTTTGTCTGATGTGAAGACAACTGTCTAGACATCCTTTTACAAAAAAAAAAAAAAAAAGAAAAAGTCTTTCTATCCTGCAGTCTGAGAGAGGCCAGAGCACAAGTGCAGGTAAATATAGGGCATGTGAGATTGATTTGAAACCATAACTGGGAAGGTAAGTACTTGCACTCGACTCCGAAGGAGCTGCAGCTCTGTTGCAGTGTCCTACATAGCTTTTACATCTCACTCCTACTTACCTGCTCATTATTGGTGGGACCAGAGTATTCAATTTCCCCAAGAACCTTAATGGTTTGTTTTTTCATAAACAGGCAGTGGTTCCTGGGAGGGCTGCAATTTTTTTGTTGGTTTTGTTTTGGTTTTTTCTTGTATGAAAGTATTGTCTCAGTGTCCTGCTATTCACTGCAGTTGGCTTAAGGAAGAAAATAGAGATGTAGTGAGCTGGCTGAGTGCCTCAGTATTTACAGTGTGCTTGTATATTTGCAGTGCTAAATGATTTCCCTAAAAACTTTATTCCATTATCTTCCATTTTCACATTTTTCCTGGTCCTAGAGGACATTATACTAACTTTCATATCCAGGTGTGCAGGAGCATGTTCTGTCCCTGGAACGTAGTGTACAGCTGGATATCCCATATTTCTCTCATGCAGCCCTTCAGTGCCCAGAGTTTATCCTTCTGGGTCTCCATCTTCTCTGAAATGTTCTCCAGCTCAGCAAGGGCAGGCAGCTTTGCTCTGTTGTTTTGGACTGAATCAAAAAAGCCTCAGCCTAATGCTCAGATAGAATATTAAAAGAGCAGTAAAAAGGGCAACTCATGGCTGCAAAGAGTCTCCTTTGGCTTCCACACTTTTGTGGCTTCATCAGTGTTGATTTTGGGACCTACAAATGATAAAAACTTTCCACAGCACAGGAGGCTGAAGCATCACCCATGTGCTACCTGCTGAAATCCTGCAGGAGATGATGATTCCTTACCTTGGTCCCAGTCCCTCGGGGAGCACCTGCCATGGTGCCATTCTGGGCTGGGGTTGATGGCCAAGAAGAACTGGGGCTCCTTCACTTCTTCTGGTAAAATTACTTTGTGACCACAGTATGAATTAGTGTGAATTGCTGAAATTGCCTAGGGGACACCAGAAAAAAAAGAAACAACCCAAACTAAACCAAACAAAAAAACCCCAAACCAAAACAACAACAACAACAACAACAAAACCCCAGAAAGTTGAATTGCTTTGGGTTGATCACATGACAGAACTGTGGCTGTTTCCTGGCTGTGTGGCACCACTCACACCAGGGTAAGAGTTTGCACTGTGCTCAGATGCTGCTTGAGTTAAGGTGGTGGCCAACTTCCCCTCCAAAATGAAGCTGTTTTGTGCTAAGAAAACACACATTTATGCAAATGTGTTTTGGGGGAGTCTCCAAAGAAGAGGGCTGGAGCAGGGAGAGGTGATGGTAGGTCAGTGTTCCAGGTGGGAACTGCACAGGGTGAGCAGCTCACCCAAGCTCAAGCAGGAATTCTGCAACAGTGTCAGGGAATTCACCCAGATCTCACAAATGTCCTTCTGTTGGCCTGCTCCCATCTTCCTCTCTGTTACAATTTTGTTTCCCAAGTTTTCTGCAGTTCTCTTAAATGAGTTTTGCTTGGACACTTTTAGCAAGGGGATCCATGTGAGGCATGCAGATATTTCAGCATGGTAATATTTTGTTCTTCATTATTTCACTGAAAAGCCACTGTTTTCTTCAAATGGATGTTATTTTTTTAAAAAATGAACTCTGAGTAAACATGTTCTTGAGTATTTTCGGTAGCTAGGAGAAAGCCTGTTGACTTCTATGACTATGATAATTGTCTAAAATTGAGTAACTCCATATGAAAATACCCACTGTTGACTTATTAACCCCTTTGAAGAGCAGTTTGAAGGAGTATTTTTTTCCTGGCTTCAATAGGTCTTGGATTGATACCTTAATAGTCTGCTTTCCAACTGAAGCAGATTCAGCCTTTTTAAAAACAGCAAGAGGATTTTTTTGCATCAAGTGCATAGTCAGAAGAATGAAATCAGTGTTTATCTGTTGCTTTGCCCAATTCCTCAAGGCAGCAGCTTTGAGAAAAATGAGTAAGATAGAATCAGAGTTTAGATTAACGTAAAACATTTGCTAGAATTGCAGGTATTTTGAAGATACTAAAGAAAAATTGTATATAAAAAAAGTTAAAATTAATAATTGTTACCATTATAGGGACTTCAGTGCTTCTGGTAGGTAATCTTAAGCTCTTTTCCCATTAATGGTAATTTGCCAGGAAAGAAAGGTACATTACATAAATATTTCAAAGTAACCTGGACAGCAATTTGAAGATACTAAGCTTTCAACTTGACAGCCCCAAGCACCTTGATTCATCTTAACATCCTGTAAGATCTTAAATGCAAACAAGCACTTTACTTGAACAGGACTGACTTCAGGACCAAAATGAGCTTTGTTATACAGGGCTGAATGAATATTAGGGAACAATCAATTTTACCTCAAGCACGTTAATTATCTCAGCTGGAAGAAGCGCAAGAGGGATGGACACATAAAGTAAACCAGGGTCATTTTTCTAAACAAACCCTGGATCTGCAGTCTGCACACAGCAAACCTGCATCTCATCTGCTCTAATCTCTGCACAGCTCTGTTTGGATTGGACTCTGCTTCCTCAGGAAGGGGATAGGTGCTAAAGGGAGGACAGGTAGTGACTGCAGGGAACCAAACTTCCTTTGAAAAAGGCTTGCAGTGTTCGTGATGCCACTTCTGGAGAACATACAGGATGCAAAACTGTCTGAGGCAGGGTTTTGTTGGTTAGAGAAACCCCTTGAAACGATGGAATTTGGTGATTATTAATGCATTTTAGTTCTAGGATGATGCTAAAGTGACGGTAGCACGTGAGTGAAGGTGGAGGAGCTGTGGTCAGCCATTGGAGGAAGGCAGGCAGTCCCAGAGAAACAAATGTGGCAGTAAGGCTCCTGCTGGGTTCTGGGTTTGCCTGGGCTCAGAGATGCTTTGCTGCTCATCCCTTGGTACTCCCTCTTGACGCTGCTGCTCAGAAATTAGAAGAAAATTCAAGGTGCAGCTCTGTGTTTAACAGATATGTTTAATCAGAGAGTCCCTCCCACTCCTGGCATTCTTCTTCTTTCTCTCCTGTCTGTCTTCCTGCCTGTGCCTCATGTACATTTTTAAGGTCAGCAGCCCTGCTTTGGGCTTCCTACTTTTATTTTAAAGCTCCCAGTTACAAGAGAGTCTAAGTTGCTGTGAAGTGTTTAATTTCTCTCTCTGTGATTGCGGGGAGGTTTTTTGTTTCATTTTGGTTGGGTTTTTTTATTTATTTGTTAGTTTTTGTTGGTTTGGTTTTAATGTCACAGAAAGAGAAGTGACTTCTTTTAATTCTCTGTCAGCTGTGAACCTGTGGGACAAAAGGCACAGTGCTCCCCGTCACACTGAGACTCACTGGCCAGTCTGCTCAAGAAAGTAAATTACAGCCAAGAGTCCAGGGATTTGGTTCCTAGCTGGATTTACTGGACAGCAACTGGCACGGCGAGCTGTTGTGGTATCCTCGACCTTGTAATTTGGAGCCTCTTTTTCAACATCTATTTGACACACATTAGGGGATTTCTAAAGCAGGGGTCACAGCGATTTGTGGTCATTAAAGATTATTCTCCTTGCAGTAATCCCTGAGACTGATATATAAACTCTATATAAACAAATACCAAGGGACGGTCTCTGTCTTGAAGAACTTACAATCTAAATAGAAAATAAAAGGCAAACAAAGGATTATGATCACTGGGGCTGGGTGGAGCTAAGAACAAATCCCAGATCTCTTGCATTGCCTTTGCAACATGTCTCTTCTTGTTCACTCAGATCATCTGGATTTTTTTTTTTTTCCTCCAAGTAGAAGGAATTTCATGCCAGAGGTCTGGCACAATTCCAGATTGGATAACTCTGGGTGTTTACACTGTCATTGAAGGAGGGTTTCCTGAGCCATCAGAAGTTATAGCCACCAAGTCCTGAGGGCACAAACCAGCATTCTGAGGCTCCCAGCTCATGGCCAGGAGTCTCTCTGACCAGGCTGTTACACAGCAGTGGAGCTGCTTCTGGCTCAGTTTGACTCACCTCTGGCCAGTGCAATGCAGCAATTAGGGCACCACATAGGTGCTTTTACATTCTCCTTCCTACTCACCAGGCTGTGTGGGAGAACTGTGCTTGGGACTGTAGGTACCCACCAGTGTAATTTATGCCCTGTATTTCCTGGAGTGGGCTCATATCCTTTATTTCCTAGGCTAAACTCTAAGAAGATATTGCTGTTTGATGTTATGTGCTGTTCTGCTTCAGCTCAGAAGTGGCTGTGTTGCTGGTGGGCACAGTGGGCCTTTGGAGAGGCTGGGTACCACTTGGAGTGTTTATGAGGGTTTATAAAATACTGAGGGTGGGCTGTGACATTATACTTGATTATTCCTGAGCACACAAATGTTCTCCAGTCCATCATTATGGGGAAAAGGGCTGTGGGAAGCTGTCCCCTTCCCGAGGCAGTGCTGTGGGAGTGACACTGGTGTCTCCCACACTGAGCAAAGGCTTGGGCATCCCTTGCTGAGTCAGTCAGTCAGTCCCCTTGGCTCAGCTCTGGCACCAGCTGTTCAGAGGGAATGAATGTGGCAGAGAGCACAGGAGGAGGGCAGAGAGGGGAGTTTGGGACTTTGCCCTTCTGGGCAAAGGCTGTGTGGGACACAGCAGAGAAATCTGTATTTCTTGCACCCCTTCATGCTGTGGGTAGAGTTTCACCTACCCTGGTCCTCAGTCCATCTTTTAAATCTGTTGTAGGACAGGTGCAAGAGTTGGTAGTTACCTAATTTGGTGATGTTGAGCTCACTGGTTAATGTCTGTAAAATGCTGGAGGAATGCTAGGTGGTACTCTTGAGCTGGATTTTGCCAATGCTTACCCAAGAGGAAAAGTGCTGGGGAAATCAGTAGAGCCACTTGCTCTTCTGAGCCAGGTACTCTTCCACATTCTGGGAGGTGGCAGAAGTTGTTGGCCCTCAGGCTGCAGTCCAGGTTCAATCAGGAAAACACTTAAGCACACGGTTCTTCTGAGCCATGGGCATGTTACTGCCATTCAGGATTTGTGTTTGCTTTGCTGAGTGGGGACAAACTGCACTGCTTGATCTGCTGACCAGAGCTGAGTGAGCAGCTCCTTAATTCATGATGCCTTCTCTAGATAAGCTCTAAGTGCATTTGATGAAAGGGTTTTCTATCTCAGGCAGAGCATCTTGTGCCATCAGTGTAACCAGCATTTTTATGCTGTCACTCAAGGGAGCTGCAGGAGAAGTGAGTGCTGATGTCACAGCAGCAAATAACATAGTCCGGAGGAGAAATTTATAGGAAGCTGAGCTGTGAATTTCTAGGAAATTGCTATTTGTCACAGAGGCACATAATGTTATAAAAAATAAAATATGTAGCTGATCTATAAATTTTGCTTTTAGTTCTCTTGGCTCAGGAATTTGGGAAGCTTTCTCTCCATGTACTGAAGCTGTGTTTGTTATGCACGTGGCACAACACAGTGTTTTGTAGGCTCATCTGGTCCCTGATGTTGTGATTTGGTGGGTACAGTCCCACAGACACGTCAGTCTGATGTCTTGTGAAAAGCAACACACATTGATGATAATAGGATGAAGATATCTGACCTCTGTAATTGTGCACTTGTGTGTTTTCAAGTTGCTCCTAAAGAGAAGAACATTTCAGTGTAAGAGAGTATACTTGAAAGACTGAACTTCTCAACCCAGCATCAGGAGGGATAAACTGTATTCAAACAATATGTTTAAATAAAGTCTGAATTGATACTGATTCATTCCAGATGAGACTTGGGGATCTGTCAGATGTGTGGGCTTGCTGTGCTATGCTCTAAACTTTTTATCAGAAATAATCACCCTCTGTACAAAACCAGGTATCTGCAAGGCTTGGACACATGACTGTGACAAGCAGCAGCACTGCTGGCCCTGGGTGCTTTAGTGACCTGGGTGTTGGCTTGGAAGCAATTCCTCTGGCTGGTGTGTGGGGGCAGAGATCACTGAGTCACTTCACAGGGAGCCTCCCAGATCTGATACAGCATTTTGCAAGTCATATAACCATTCTTTGCCTCAGTTTCTCTCTGGGAGGTGAGGATACCAGTTTCCCACTGCATGTTAGATTGGGAGATGCTGTACAGATGCAGTATTACATTTCTTTGTCTCATTAGACTATCCAGTGTCCTTTTTGTCCCTCATTTCAGTATATACTTTTGTAAATCTCCATCGTCTCCAATTAGTGCACTTTTTAAAATGTTCACAGCATGATATTACTATTTAATGATGTCTGCAGGGTTGGTTTTTTTTTATTATTTTGGTGTTTCTTGAAAGTCCTGGCAGGAGGACAAGTGTATTCCTCTTCTCCTTGGCTCCCCAGTATACCTTCAAATACCCAGCACAAGGGAAGTTCCTTAAGTCCGTGCTTGTACCTCATTATACAGGGTGGCATGTAAAAACAGTGTAATTTAGACATATTTCTGAGTACTTTGGGGAATAAAGTTGTTTTCTCAAATGGGGGGGATAGTTTTGTAGAGGTTATTGAGCAAAGCTTCACTTCTTTGGTCACTGGGGTATGGACATGTTTTGGTTTGAACCACTGCCTCAACTAAGTCAGTTGGTAGAATTATTTAGAATTAGAATTACCAGTAGCCTAACAAAAGGGGTGCAGAGAACTCTCTAAGCCTGAGAGCTCCCTGGGTTCTGCACCTCAATTTACTTGAGCTGTGCTTTCTCTTCAGCTGTTACTTGGTTGGGAAGCTGAACCTCTGCCTTGAGCTTCCCCATCGTGCGTGGCGTTGGTTGGTCACTGAGCCACAGTGCCAGCTGCAAATGCTCCAGGAGACATTCTCTTCCTTTATCAGTCTGATCTCTTCTCTGGTTTGCTCCACGGAGTCACACAAAGGGGCCATATGTGTCTATATATATGTGTGTATATATATGTATATGTGTGCACATATATACAAGATTTTGTGCTCTTTTCACACAGGGTTGCCAAGCAAAATTTCTGAGGAAATGTGACCAGCTGCACACTGAGGCTTTCAGCAAAGGAAGCCAAAGTCATCTCCAATTGTGAGAGTGTTTAATTGCTCTTTGCACAGGTTCACTGATTTCAAGGCCTATGGGGTCCCCTGTGATTCTCTTGCCTGAACACCTGCACGTTACAGCCTGTGGCATTTCAGTGTTTTCTGCATTACAGCCTGTAAGATGTGGCTGAACTGGAACGTGCCTCTGAGAACACCATCCAGTCTCAAATTAAGCTTCTTTTAGCAAAAAGGACCTCATAGAGTAATAAGGAAATTAATTTATAATATTCCAGATATGCACAGGAGCCTTGGAGTACTTCAGTTTTCAAGATTTCAGGTGAGACCCCAGCGCCCACGTCCCACAGGCTGCATATACAGTCACTAATTAGTGTGAAGAGCTTCTGTGTTATTTCATGTCTCAGTATTTCTTGATTCAGTTTGTAGTCACTGAGCTTTTTAATGCCTCTTTCTACTTGACTGAGGTAGCAGATTAAGACATGAGGCTTGTTCCACTTTGAGCCCCTCGTTGGTGGAGCCTTCCAATATCATTCCAGCTGGGAGATGACCAGCTCAGGTTGTGGGATGTAGAGCTACCTGTGGGTTTTGTGTGCATGTGGGTTGGAAGGTGCTGCTCTTCAGTCCTGTTGTTAAACTTGCAGGCAGTATCCATGTGAACTTCTTTCCTGGTTCTTTCAGATCTGGTTTCATTGCATTCTTCTTTGGCATTTGGCATATTTCCCAAAAAGCTTATTTGCCGTCTGCACCAGTGGAGAAACTTCTTTTATAAAATCTTGTCTATCCTTGCTGTTGAGTAAAGCCCAGGATTGGTGTTGTCTTCTCCCAGGCTTTGTTTCTGTAATGAGGCTCTCTGGTAATGCCAGCCATTAGCATGGGCTTTCATTTGACTGCTTTTCTAAGGCTTTTTGTTTTCTCATGTAAGGCTTTGTATTCTTGTAATACTCGTTTTAGTCATTTCCACCATTCCAGGTTCCATAGGTTTCCACACTTCAGTCATATCTTCTGAAGCACCAAACCCAACCTTCCCTGGTAGTTTTGCAGTTTTATTTCACTGCATTTTCTGCACCTTTTACAATTTTTTCTGTTTGTGTCTCAGGTCTTTATCAGGGACCTGGGTAAATGATAAAAAACCACCTGTAGGGGTTTTTGCTCCCATTTTGTCTAGTTGCTTGCACTGGCAAGGTGAGGTCTGAGCCTGCCAAGTGTCAGGAGCTCTGACTGGATCCTGTGTGACCTGTGTGCCTTCAGACTCCCACTGGTTTTGTTGAGCATTAGATCAACATTTAATCTTTGGCAAACATTTTATTTCTAAACAGATACTTTGATTTAAAAAAGGAGAGGTGTGGCAGGTGGAGCACCTCAAATGGACGTGTGTGTGTGTGTGTCTGTGGGAATGTTGGTACTGACTCTTGTATTCATTGTCTGTCATGTGTGGTGGGTTGGAAGAATTAACAACAAGCAGGAGACTTGGTTTTAGGTGTGTGCACTATGAGCACTTGTGATAGGCAAGTTAGGAACTGTGGAAATCCTGAAATTATGTTGAACAGCAAGCCCCTTCTTTTATTGAGGACCTGAGCTTGTGGATGTGTGGCCTCAAGGAACCCCAGGGAGGACCAAGCCCAGCTGCTGTGGATGTACTGGCAGCAGCACGAGTTTGTGAAGGCATGAAAGGGAGAATAACAGAGTCCATGTGCTACCCACAGGTCTCCAGTCAAGTTGTCTGACTGAAATGACCTTTCATGGTAACTAGAAAAAGATCTGTGTCATAAATTTTTGTCTGTGTGTGTTTACAAAAGTACCAACTCCCACTTGTAATTGTGAATTCATCCCTCTGCTTTCCTGGAATACATTAATTTTCTTCTGTGCTTGTGTGTGCTGTAAGAAAGACCTTGGCTTACAGTTACAAGCAGAAGAGTTATTGCTTCTGCAGAAATATGAGACCTTTCAGGGTACCACAACCTGTGACAGTGCTGTGAATGCCAGAATTTATATTGTGTTTCCCAGCAAATAGAAGGGTGATACAGAGAAGCTTGCAAGAGAAATATTGTTGAAAGTGACTCTCGAACTTAAGAAACACTTGTGTTTTCACAAAGAGAAGTCTGATCTCAGTGTCTTCACTTCCAGGGTAGTCTTAGGGCTAATCCTGAAGGTACCTCTGAGGTAAGTGCTGTTTGGGAGATGCCAGCCTGGTGTGCCCATCTCACAGAGGACCAATTCAATCCCCAGTAATTACAATAAAAGGGTTTGTGAAATCTCTGGTTTCCTGCTTCCCTCTGCAAGCTAAGCAACCTATCTTGCCTCCAGACCTTCAAATGGTGCGTGGACCTGTGCTGAATATGTAATGCTCTTCTGATCCTTTGATCTTGCAGCACACTGCAAACCTCCAAGCCTCAACAAGCCCTGCTGAAGCAGGGGAAGTGCTCATATTTCTACCTTTGCAGGTTTGGAAACTGAGGCACAAGGTTTGCCTGCCCTGCATCCACACAGCAGTCAATGGCAAACTGAGGAATTCCAGTGACCTCATGCATGGAACCAGGATTTCAGAGGAAATCCTTTGACTCCCAATAATAAAGCTTTTTCATTTGCTGCTTCTGTCCCTGTCACTGGAATATAACGTTATCCTCCCTACCTCTTGCACCACTTGCCTTTATTCCATTTTAAAGCAATAGGTGTTGCAAGGCAGATTTGATAAAGCTTCTAATGTCGGAGCTGTGGAGTGTGGGGTAGGAGGTCCTGCTCCTCTCCTTTCTTCTTCCTGCAGCACCATAGCTGCCTCCCTTGGCAGGTCCTTGGTTTATTTTTATGAAGGAAACAGGGAATTCCTCATAACTGAACAAAACATCCACGTGAAATAAACAGGAGGATATATTTTTTATTTCTCCCTCCTTCCCAGTTTCTGAGGTGCCATCCTGTGCTTGAACTCACATTGTGCCTGTGTGGCTGCGTCCGTGCCTGATTGGCAGGAGTTCTGCAGTGCTGTACTTTGGATCAGGACAGGGATAAGGCACTTGTGTGGTTGGAGGAGAATTTGTCACATATCTGTTCTGGTGTGGTATTGTATTTCAGTATGTTGTGACTGGGTGTGTAACATGAGCCAGCAGGGTAACCTGAAAGCGGAGCCGTGCTAAAATAGCCCGTTCCTCTGTGTGCTGTGGTGGCTGCTCACATGAGGCAGGTTTCTGTGTGCACCCCTGGCAGGGGATGCAGAGAGACAGCTTTGACAGGATTAGCACATGGTTTTAGCAGCCCTCAGGAAATATGAGCCAAAGCTGGTTGGGATTTGCCCTCCCTGTGCAGAGGGTCTCGTGCACTGAGGGGCTTTGGGAAGGTGTAGGGGGAGGGTGGTAATGGGGTTCACTGCTGCTGGTGCTGCTGCCTTGGCAGCCCCTGGATTTGTGTGCTTGTGTCACACACTGCTGCCAGATGCCCCCAGTCATCTCCTGTTCTTGTGTGGCAGCTCTGCCCCATGCTCTGAGCACTGCCTTTTCCTCCAGAAGAGATGAAAGATTACTTTTCCAAAACTTCAGCAAGAGCCCAAGAGCCCTTCCACAGACCAGTTTGCTCTTTGTCTCTCTTTTTCTCTTTTTTCTCTTCTCTTTTTCTCTTCTTTTCTCTTCTCTTTTTTCCTTTTTCCTCTCTTTGTCTCTCTTTTTCTCTCTTTGCTCTTTTTCTCTCTTTTTCCTCTCCTTTTTCCTTTTCCTCTCCTTTTCTCTCTCTTTTTCTCTCTCTTCTTCTCTCTTTTTCTCTTGTCTTTTTTTTTCCTTCTCTTTTCCTTCATTTCTTTCTTCAGGATGTCCTGGTCATGGGACAGAACTGCAGCATGTCCCCCAGTCCCCCTGTGTAGGCAGTGATGCTGGTAGGTGAGCAGGGGTCATCGAGGAGTTTCAGAGCCATCTCTTTGAGATTAAGACATTTTCATAGGGCTGGATCTGAAGGTTGTGCTGAGCCTGTGTTGTATAACATTGACTGGTTGATCATTAATGTAATGACAAGGGCAGCTTTGATCTGCAAGTTAATACATATTCACTGCACAGCTTGGATATCCTGCTTCAGGAGATGCTGCAGAAGAACTTTCATATTATTAGATATGAATCTATAGATTACAAGGATGTAACTTCAGGAACTGTGGATGCTGAAGACTTTTAAATGGGGAGGCAAAGGGCTCAGTAGTTAACTGCTGCTTTTCATGGGATAGGAGAGAAAGAGGATAGTGAGCATTGAAAAGTGTCTCCATTGGGGTGCAACCCAAAGTATATAGCTTAGGACAGGGAAGAGGATGTAGAAAATGTATTTCAAGATATTCCCTCTTTTCCTCACCCTTCGTCCTCACATCAGCCAACTCCAGAAACAGTTTGATTTAGATGGGGTAAGGGCTTCAATTTTGGAAATGGCTTCCTGGTTTGGTTCTGTATCTTTATTATGGTAGATTTAAGAAACCACTCCAAGTTCCATATAGGCACTTGTGATGAAATGGCCTGTCTCATTGCATGATCTACTCAAAAATGTGCTTTCATCCTAAGATCATAATTGTACAGGTTTCCAAGCAAAAGGGTAAAAAAAAAAAAAATAGACTGTAGCTCTGTCATACATTTTTAAAGACAGGACCAAACAATTCCCTTTTGAAAGTAACAAACAAATTATTTCTCTAACATAAAGGCACCACAAGATAGGAGAAAGCTTTTGACTGCAGAGGAGCCCATTGAATGTGGAATGCAGGAGCAGGGGGAGGTGGGTTGGCAGGCAGCAGTCCAGCAGCTGGTAGGAAAGGTGCATAAAAGCAGAGAAACAAGAGAGGATAAATGGAAATTTTCTAAAGTATCTGGTAATGGTTTCTTCTTCAAAGCACACAACCCACAGAACAGCTTTAAATAGTTACAGTCCTATTTGCCAAAATTACATTAAAATAGGATTTTGAAGAAATGGAGACATAAATGTTGGTTGATGGCTTTTAAACCAGAAAGCTGAGAACATGGAGAATGTCTGTGCAGCAGATTCATAGACTGGGTATGCCTAGAGAATGGTTTTGAGGCCAAGAAATTACAAATCTATCTTTATAATTTGTGCTGGAATCAGTTGAGTATGCATAGACCCTCTAAGGAAGGAAGACACTTGAGTTTTCTTCCCATTGCCTAAGGTATGGAGCATCTTCTGCAAAATGGTACTGCAGGTACTGTTTTGGGATTGTTTGTCACCAGCTGAGCATTAAATTCTGTTCCCAACTCGGCAGCAGACATGCTTTTGTAAGAGTTGCTGTAACTCTTTTTGGCTTTGTGCCTCCTGCCACACCTTACGTGGGGGTTTTGGTTGTAAATTCATCAGGACGGGGATTACCTCTTCCTGGGGGGATTATTTGCAGCATGGAGTTTACCCTGCAATGGGGTTAATGCTTCTCACTGTGTGTGCAGAATTGACAGAGGGGTGGCTCATGTGTGACAATGCCACATTGCCCCTCTGTATGACAGCCACCCCTGCAAAGGCACCCTCCATACCCACAGCTTTTCTGTATGAGTGAGGACACAGGTTATTCACTGAGTTAACTCAGTGCTGGAAACAAGTCCCAAGTAACTGTGCAGCCCCCAGCACGTTGCATCTCCTATCTGAGGCCACTGGACATGTTTGGAATGAAAGTAGTGTTAATTTGAAGCTGTCCTCAGTCTTCATGTCCCCTAAAGAGTGATGATCATTACCAAACTGTTCAACTCTCTCAGTCTCCTATAGCAGGATGTAAAGAACAGTCCCATGTTCTCTGACCTGAGCTGAGACTGTGTTGGTCTGTTCTGATACGTGTTTTGTGGTAGGAGCAGGGTAAATCCCTCTGTGCCATTCAGTAGACACAGCTCTGTTTATTTTTTAAGCTGGCACAGAAATGCAGGATAAGCTGAGCTGACCACAAGTCATTAAATGTTATGACTTGAATTGAATGCTGAACAATATTGTTAAAGCATAAAGGGAAACTCTGGAATAAATTAACAGGTCGTATAATATCTTGCATTTTCCAGAAATGCAACAGCAGCCACCCTTCAACTACTTTCTCAGCTAAAGGTGAAGTATTTCTGCTCCAACTCAAGGCATCTAGGAGTCAGACATTTATGTTTGATCTGGCCACAGCTGCAGCCATGCTCCCTTTGCAGTTTACAAGGAGAAATGGGAACTCCCAGAAGGTGGTTCAGCTTATCCTAAGGCAGATATCGACGATGGATCAGAAGATTTGCTCTCAGAAGGTGCCTGTTTGTCTCCATTGAAAGAGTTCCTGTGACCACCATCTCCTCCCAGGTATGGGCAATTACAAATACTCACTGAATTAACTGCTAGTGCTGGTGCACAGCTCTGCACTGCTGTGATAGGATAGGGGCTGATCACCATTTTCTTGCACCACTGGGATATTTAAGAGAAAAATATATTAGATGCTTAGGGGCTTCTGTTTGCTCTTGGTGGATGGCAGGGTTCATGCTGCACACAATGGATCTGATTAATCCATCATTTATTTTGTAAATTTTCCTTGTGTGAGGAATTCTCTTCTTTAGGAGAATTCCTGTTGTGCACTGGTGGAAGGGGATTCAGCTACGTTATTGTGAGGGCACAGTTGTCCATCTTTCCTTTCCAAGAGGCTTCAGCAGATCTGACAAAAGATAGTTGTTGTCCTTGTTCCCAAGGGTGGTTGTTGGGTCTAGCTCCACACTGATGTGCAAGATCTCCGGGGCTGCTGGAGCTGGCACTGGGGCTGAGCTCAGCCCAGGGTACAAATCCAGATGAAAAGTGGAGCCAGCAGCCCTGAGAGGCAGCCCTGAGTGCTTTGTGTGATAGATGCTCTTCAAAATAGCCAATGACCCTGCACTGGAAAGCAAAGCCTTCTTCTGGAGCTGGGCTTGGTCCACAGGTGTGTCTTCTTTAGTTGCTCCAGTTCTTTGGGCTGGCGTAGAGAAGGATTTTGCACTTGTTTTCTGAAGCAATTGCCTCACATTTATATTTCAACTATTTCTAGGAAGGCAGCAGGCAAACTACATCGAAACTAAATTTTTTTTTTTTTTTTGGTGTGGCTGCAGTCTGCTACAAATTTATGTTAATATGTATAATTCCAGAAACTTTGATTGGAAGGCTGAAGCTCATTGGAGTAGGAACTTCCAGGATTAGACCCTAAAAATATCTGTTGTTTTACCAAATAATACATATTACTGCTTAAAATAGCATTATTCTAAAGCAGTGGCTGGCATCCAAAGCTCGACATCCATATTTCAGTTGCCAGGATATTTTCCCACTAAAAGTGAATTAAAAACATAAAAATCAATGTCTATTTAGACTGTTCATTATTATTGCTTGGTTAAGTATAAACAATTTGTCAACACATAACAGACACTTGGGGAAGACATTTCCTTGCAATAATACAAATCTGAAATTCTCCTGGCTGCTTCCTAACCTGGCACTCACAGCCTTGGATCCAGCTGCACAGCTCAGAAGTTTTGAAACTAGCCCCTGAGCTGGGCTTTGGGTAAAGTTTCTCAGGAGTGTATAATTATTCCCATTATACCTGTTGTCAATGATTCATTGACCTCTGAGACATACATACGAGCTATTTTTCTCTTTATGACTTTTTGGGGGGATGATTCACTGCTTATAAGTGTACATTATCATATGACTAAAGAAGAAAAAATAAGACAAACGGAGTGAAGTGCCACTGAGATTTTCCATATTAAAACAAAAAAAGAGTTTGGTCAATAAAATAGTGATGTTTCTCCCACATAAAGCCAGCAAACATCTGTAAAGCTTCAGAACAGCCAGAATCCTACTGCTTTCCTTTGGTTTTATACTTCTGTAATGCAACACACCAAAATCAGCAGAGTAAAAATAAACACAGCTGGGAAAAGACAGGGTATGTCAGCCTTTTTTTCTGAATGGCTTGACCATTCTCTGCTCAGGTGTTGGTCCTACCTTGTTCCACATTAACCCAAGTCACTGATGACAGAGGAGAGCTCTTTCCTAGCAGCACCACAGGGAGAACAGGATGGGTTGTTTCAGCATAGCTGTGGTGTCAGGGATGCTCACAGCACATCTGTTCTGCTGGGTTTGGCTACAGGAGAGGGGAGAAGTCCTGGTCATTGACTCCAGTTGAATGACATCACTCCTGGGAAATGGTGGGGCAGCTCTTGGAAATAAATTTGTTTCATATCAGTGTCTGGTGAAAACGCAAAGCAGTCACAGGATTACCTTGACATCGGTAGCTTTGAGTGCATTTTGTAACCCACAGGTCAACATGAAGATGGGGAGCAAGGACCTTTGAAGGTGCTGACTGAGAGACAGAAAAAACCCCTTTTTCCCTGTGAAAACTGGTCTGCAGAACGAGATGGTCTGTTGAGCAATGGGGGAAATAGATTTATGTGTCACTGTTAGCTTCTATGAACAAGCCAAAGTGTTCTGGCACAAACCGCATGATATTTATTCACAAAAATGTGGAATTAATTGCTATCATCCAGATTTTTTTAATGGGAACACATTTTGGGTTTTGGTTACAATAGTCCTGAGCCTCAGTCATTGTCAGGAGCGGGACTGCCCTGCCGTGTGAGGGGCCCAACAGGAAACAGTGGTGGGTCCAGGGAGGGAATTCCGTGGAAATGTCCAGCCCAGGGCAGCCTTTGAATGAGGGGAGTTCACTTACATCTTTATGGAAATCACATTTTATGTCCTAATACAATCTATTTACATTAGCTCGTTACCAAGAAAATAACCTCCCAGATGTTTTTCTTATTTCACTGGCTGTTATATTAATTGATTTTCTTCTTCTCTGACCTTTCTTTTAAAAGCAAAAGAGGTGCAGTCTCACCTCTTCTCTGTCTGTCTTTGTGGCTGACCTGACACATCTCAAAACTGAATCATAGGTTTCCTTTGTCTTAGATTCAAATTTTTCTAGCAGGATCTCCCAGGCTCTTGCCAAGCACTGTCCTCCAGTCACCCAAGGCTTTGTATTTTCTCCTTCCCCTTCCACACCATGACCCAAATTGCAGTTTGCACCAGGGCATTCTTTCTCATCAGAGCCACCAAAATGTCCTCCTCTTAAGCCTCTGCTTGTGCTTGACTTTCCCCTCTGCTTGGACCACAGCTCTGCTCTGGGATAGAACAGCACTCCTTTAGCATAGAAATTACAGGTACCAGTTCCTTCAGCCTGTGGGGGAAGAGCCAGGAAAGAGAAAAGGGGCATGAGAAGGAGCGAATGCTAATGGAATTTGGGAGAGAAGGCTGAGCTGAGACAGTTCTCAGAGAGTTCTCAGTTACTCAATTTGACAGGCACTTCCTTTGGGTTAGCAGGAAATATTTCTGCTCTCACCTGAACTGGAATTTGGGTTTTTCTCAGTGTTTGTTCACACTGTTGTACACCACCAGTGTGAACTGTAGTTATCCCTAGATACCCACTATCCACTGTCCCCATGGAAATCAACTACTGGAGATGCTGAGCTGGGCTCCGTGTGGCATATCCACATGTGCTGTATCCACTAGTGCAGGTCTGCCAGTTTATGTAGATCTGTGGTCTGTACTCAGCAGCAACACTAAACTCTTCTGTGTTTCATATTCTTATTGTCCATTTGAGGACATCATTTCTCTGTGTTTTGCACTCCTTACAGTTTGGCTATATCTGGGCTATCTGCTCCCTCCATTTCCTTGGTTAGTGGGGAATTGACTGTCCTTACAGAATCTTCAGACACACACAGAAGAAAGAGATTTTTATCTACAGAGATCACAGATATATGAACCGTGTCAGGGGTGAGCAGGTCATTCTGATGCAATCCCATGGAAACATGCAATTACATTTCTAGGCACAGTTGAGTAAGGTAATTTGGAGCACAGCTGGCCAGTAGCGGGGATTTTCTCCCCTCTAGTCATTGCCATGGACCCATGGGCTGGAGGAGAGCCCAGGTTGAAAGGCTGACTTGCAGACCAATAGAGGAATTTCTCTTGACTGGGAATACCAGCCTCAACATTTTCAAAAACATGTTTTTCTTCATCTTCTTGAAACACAAGATTACACTTAGTCATCACTTATATGGTTGGACTCTTATGATCTCACAATTGCAAACCTTTTCCTTTCTTCCTCCTCCCCCTCTCTCTCTCTCTTTTTTTTTTTTTTTTTTTTTTTTTTTTTTTCTGTAGAACCATTTATTAAACATATGTTTTATTCCTGCCTGGGGATTTCCAGTCAGTTTTCTGTGGTTGATATCCCAGTGCCTAAAGTGTTCTCAGGGTACAGTTGGGGAGATCTTAGTCAGTGCAGCAGGAAAGAAGTCATGCCTGTTCCCTTGTATTAAATAGGGGAATCAGATTTCCAGCTGGTGTAAATTATCCTGGCCACAGATCTGTTCACATGGTGGTTGCAGCTTCTCTGGGAGACGTGGAGGAGTAAAGCTTTGCTAACAGAGGTGCTGAGGGAACTATTCAGTCCTTGTGAGGATGTGTCCACGTTGCCAGAGCAGTCTCTGGGTTGGCTCATTTGGAGAGGACAGTGCTGCAGTGCCTTGTCCATTCAAGTAAGTGCTGTATGAAGATTTATGACAAATCTGGATTTGTTTGGCCATATTTTCCAAACCTTTTTCACCATCTCCTACGGCTTTGACTCTTGCCTACAGTACCACTAAACTTTCTTGGTGCTGCAGCAAATTACTGAGTCTGGGTAAAGCAGTCCTACATATCTAAATGATGCCTTTGTTTATGGAGAATTTCCATTAGTTTATCACAGTGATCCACTTTTCTACATCCCTTTCCAGGCAGAAACTCTGTCAGCTTCTCTACTTCCCTGGTGAGATACTGCTACACAAGTCACTGCTTTGCCCTCTCACCCCAAACTCATTATTTAAACCCATCTTCATTACCCAGTGTTATTATTGCATTTACTGTTGCATCTGGAAGGCTTAAAACTCAGACACACAAAACAGAGTAAAACAATTTGTTCTGCCCCAGTGATCTCCTTGGTTGCTAGAGACCTCTTCAGCAACTTCCAGCTCCATTTACTCACCAATTAAACTAAATCCTTGTCATTTAATGGCTCTATGTAAATACTTGCTTGGAATAAGTTTTGCTATCTGATGTTATACTGCAATGTACAATTTTAATTGATACAGCTAAAACGTATCCAAATTTTGAATGATTTTCTTGTGACACGTGCTGTGTGCTAAGATATTCAAATTGCTGTTGTATAATGATGACTAATCCTTAACTAAAGTCCATCAGTAAAATCTCAGCTTTTTATCTTACTCTTTTGAAGTATAAAAATACCATTATTTCATCTCCATAATACCACTTACGTTTTATTTCAGCTCAGCCCAACTGCACAATTACTTACCAGCATCTGTGGTATCATTTTTTCTTGTATATTTACTGAAGTGTAAAGTGCTGCAATTGAGTTGTCACCTTATGGCTTACCAGTGCCTATGTCCTCAGCACAGGGCTAGTGTAACCTTGAGGAAGGTTTTTTTTTGATTTCTGGTGGGGAAAGTCTGTCTTTTAGGATTTCACTGCTCTTAAGCTCCATGAACTTGTAACTAATTTCTGTTTGGTCTCAGGTGCTGTGCTGTCTTGAAGAAATTGTAATCTGAAGGGATGTATTTTGGGTAAGAGTAGAGGCCAGCAGGCAGCTGCTCTTGGAATTGCTCATATGAGGCACCTGAAAATGCAGGTAAAAGCACATCTCTGAGCACTGTGCATTGCTTTGTTCCTGGTGCTGTTCCTCCAGTCCCAGGTGTGCTTGGCTGTGTCCTTGCCTTGGCTACACGTGAGAGGTTGGACATTCCTGGAGGGGGGAAGGCTGCACCTTCACTGCCACGTTCAAGGACTGGGCCACTTCCTTTGTTCACCAGAGCCATGGGTCTGAGTTTGGCTAGAGCAATCCTGTGCAGGGGTTATTTCTGTGGTGAATTGGTGGGCAAACCTTGATTTTGCCCTCATTCAGCCCTTGACCAGGGAAGAGTAGGGGGGGAGAAGGTGGTAAGCAAACTGGATTTTCTGCTTTAAGCTTGTTCTTTGGCTGGAGTAAGCCTTATATTTGGGTTAGGCTTTTCATGAGACAGACTGTCTTTATATTTGCTCTTTTCATTTATAATTTGCTATATGGGAGTGCAGCTTCACCTCTATCTGTGTTGTAGAAGCCTCTTCTTCTTGTCTCTCTGGCCTGTCCTGTGCTCTGGGATGTCCAAGTCCAAGATGCTCATTAAAGAGGTACATTAGAAAAGCCAGTGCACCTCTGCACCTCTGAAGGTGTATATTCAATCAGTCTTTTTGCACTTTGCACCACAACAGGTGAATCCGTTAGGCTGCTTTCTTTTATTTCACTGGGATTAATTACAGAGTGGGAAGATATATTTTATGGCAGGGAAGAGCAAAATCTTTGCTTTTAAACTCCCCAGTCTCACAGTCTGCAGGGAGGCATCCATCAGGAGAGACAGCACCTAATCCAGCTTTCCTGTGTGCATCAATTAAAACTTCTAAACTGGGGTCTGAAACTTGGAGTGTTACTCAGTAAACAGAACCTGTGCTGAATGAAAGCCCCAGGCTAGAGCAGGCCCTGCTTAACAAGGCTGCCACTCCAGATTCCCCCTGGAAAGGACAGCTTACCTCACTGTACCATGGCTTTTACACTGTCAGAAGGTGGGAAGGCAGTAGAGGTAAGGTGCATTTAATAAGTCATTAGTAACATCTAGTGTATATATAATATAATAACGTATATATAATATAACATATAATAAAACACTGTAGCTATTTCACCAAATCAAGTCATGCCTGAATGGTGTCTCCAGTGTCACCAAGGGCTGCCAGACAGGATGATACAGGCTGTGTAATTGGTATTGGTGTGAAAAGGCCTGGTTGCTGTGATGTATGTAAGCAGGACATTGTTCAGTGCTGCCTTGCTTTCCATAAAGTCCCTCAATCCCTTAATTTTTTAATGCCTCTATTCTTCATCTGCAAAGTGAGGATCCAGTATCACCTTGAGGAGGATGTGGATGGTCTTAAATTATGAATGTCTGTAAAGCTTTTTGAAATCTTTGCATGGCTCTTGTTTCAGCAGTACAAGGTATTCTCTGCATGGTCATTGCTGTGCTTGTTCAGGAAGAGTACAATGGGGTTTTTTGTAGCTGTAGGTCCCAGCTGAACTCTGCAGTTGGATGCTGAAGGATAGGTGTTCCATTAAAACTGCGTGTGTGGAGAGCTCAGTTGCCTCTAAATATGAGAGTTGCAGGAGTAATGAGAAAGAAGGCTGCAGGATAGAGATAGATAAGTGCTAGCTGCAGCTTTTGCTTTATTCTTCCATTTTTCCTTGTCATTAATCTGGCCAACTAGAAATAAAAATTTATGCCTGTATCTATTAGAGAAGCATAGCTGGAATGTAAGATTTATTGGCACCAATAGGAAGGAGCAATTTCAGAAAGAGCTCTGGAAATAAATTCATGTGTTGGGGTTTAACTTACTCTGAACTCTTCCTCTACAAGAACTAATGAGCAGAACTGTGCCAATTAATCATTGACTTTTGCACTTCTATGCCACCTTTAGTGAAGATTCTTAAATCCTCTTTAGGGATGGCTCTTGATACCAAAGCAACTATGGGGTGGGAGTTTTAATATTCTGTTTACAGCTGGACTAGAGACATGTACTGGTTAATTCCAAGCCTTGCAAAGTCAATGAGAGCTTCAGAAAGACCCAGGTATGAGTGGTGACTCTGCTCTACTGGGATGGCTACAGCTGTGTTTTCCTCTGCTGTGCTCACACCAATTCCATGAATGCCTACAGGTTGTTAAGACAGGATGGTGGAATCAAAAAGATCCAAAATGAGGGGAGGAGTGGCAGGAATTAGCCAGTGTTCGGGAGCCACTGCACACATGTTGCACTGTAAACTCCCATTCCAAAGTGGGATTGAACAATCTGATATTATGAAAATGTGATGTGTATTTTCTTGCTCCCCACGGAGCTGAGTTGCAGGCAGCAGGGCTCAGTTCTGTGTGTGAAGAACCTTGGAGGCCAGACACCTTCTTCCCTTAAACCTCCAGGGCACCCAGGAAGTCACAACTTGTAAGTCTTTGCTAATGGATCATTAGATGAACCATGTTTGTGTCTGAGATAGTTAGCTTGGCAATGGCTTCTAACTGATGCACATCTGAGGTTTAATGCAGCTTCAAGAGATCAGTGGGTAATGATGCTTTCCCACTTCGTTCCAAGGAATGTTTCTTCTGCCCCTGCTGTTCCCCTGCCTCTTTTAGCTCTGGTTAACTACAATGGAGAAAATTCACTCACAAAGCCTCTTCTGCTTTCTTGCAGCAGTGTGATTGGTTGCCCAAGGAAGGGCAACTCAGTCTGGTTTTCAAAGCATTTTTGTAGGATTGAACTGACTTAAAGTTTAATAGGATACGTACAGTGTTACACAGAATGCGGCTCTTGTGCTGTGCACTGAAGATTTACAATTATTTTAATTTAACCCAAATGAAAATGTTATGAGCCAAGTTATTTTGCAGACATCTCTTCTGGATGGTTATTTGATTCCTTACACTTCATATGGAAGATTTAACTTGAGGTTTGGCTGCTCTGTTCATGTGTCCAAATGTATTTTGGGGGTTTGGTTTTTCAAAGCAGACCTCCTCAGCTTTTGCAGGTGCAGTTTTCTGTCCTTGCAACTAATTTTGCCTTCAAAGGGATGTTGGGAGGGGGTAAAGTGGGACTCACTGCAGCACAAAGAGTGGCACAACACAGTGGGCACCCAGAACTGGGTGGCAGTGGGGGGAGTTTAAAGCATTCCTGCAAGTCTCTTTTCAGGGATGGGAAGAATCAGGCCAGCTGTGTTCTTTGGATGAAGGCTGCATGAAAGCCCCAGGCTAGAGCAGTATCAGGCACTGCAGACACTTCTCGTGCTTTATTCTGGTGTGGGCAATGTGCTGACATGGGCCTGACCTGTGTGGTGGAAACCCATGTCTTCAAGGCCTCGGGGAGCCTGGGGCTGGTAATGAGAAATGCTGCCCTGGTGTCACAGGTACTTGGGCAAGAAAGGCTGTTAAAGCACCTTACTGTTCATGGAGAGAAATATTTGCTGCTTGGTGTCCTCCTCCCCTGAGTGCTTCTGGGAAGGCTGACCCAAATGACCCTTGGAAAGCAAGTCCTGAGGCTGTTCAGTGCAGATGACACTGAAGGAAGGAAGGGCATAGTGTCCTTGGTAGCTCAGCACTGGCATTCACTGCCTGCATGAAGTGGTCATAAAGTTAGTTCTGGTGCTATAAAGATGTTTGTAAGACACTGCAGAGGAAGAAATTTCCAGCAGAGAGTTCCTGTGTATTTGATTTGTATTTCGTGTTGGTTGGACCTCATGTGGAATGTCCGGGGGATTGATTTAGCTGCCACTTCTGCAGAGAGGGAAGATTTTTAGTAGACAAATGGGAGACACTTGTCCTGTCTTTATTCTGATAACTGGGAGTTTGGAGTGAGTCACTACAATTCAGCCAGGCACATACTTGCTTGGAGGTGCCTGCTTTTCTGTCTCAGTGACACGAATGCTCAGGATTAGCACTGGAGATGAAAAGATCTAAAGAGGAGATCATCCCAGGAGTTGAAGCTGGACTGGCCAGGGTCTGGATCCTACTGGCCTGAGGGGGAGCCTGACCTTGACACAAGCTGTGGCTGGCCTGGTAGGGGTCAAAGCTGTAGGACTCAAATTCGGAGCAGGGGGATAGGAGAGAGCCTGGAGCAGACGAAGAAACTCTTAAGTTTCTTAGGTAATTTCCAGAACTGTTATTGCTTCCAACTGCTCCTGCCTTGCTCCTTTCCATCACAGGTCTCCAGAGGCCTGGGGATGCTGACACGTCACCCCTACTCCTGCCAGACTTGACAGAGGGGTTTAGTGGTTCCAATGGGAACAGGAGATCAGGAGCATTGTGAGACCATCAGCTCCCACACTGACCTTTTTCAAATGCCTCACCTTAATAGAGGAGGCCCTTTATCAACTGCAACAGTGTTTGAGTTGTGTTTAACAGGATCATCTGCTAAAGCCCCTCCTGGAAATTATCTCTCTTCATATTTTAGATTCCAGCATGCTTTTATGGAAATTATCAACCACATGGAGATGGTCTAATTGCACAGAGCCTTGTTGAGCTAGAGTCAACATTTCCTTAACCTCTTATTAAGCCTATCATAAAGGTATGTTTTTTGAGGTTGTATTATTAGCATGATGTGTTTGGCTTCATGTCCAGAGGAAGTGCTCCAAAGATACTGACACACACTGAATTGAAGGAAAGAATGAAGATGATTATATGAAGCCCAAGAATTTTAAGTCTGTTAAAAGTTTAACTAGAAAACCTTGGTTGCTGAACCATCTGCTTTTAATCTTCCTATTGCTATGCAGTCTTCTGGGGACTTGGGCTTGGCAACAGATTTCCAAATCACTAAATTAATCTTGTCAGGTTCAGGAAGCACCAGAAGACCCTTGGGAGGTAGATTCTGCACTCAGTTACACCTGTGTGAAGTCACCACCCTCAGCTAACACAGTGACACCACATGTTCTCTGTAGGATTGTGTGGTCAAATATCTAGACATGCTGATCTGCAAACTGAAATTTGGCTGGATTACTTGTCTAAAGTCTCTTATGGATAAATGACCCTGAAATATTCAAAACAATCTGCATCATCATCAAGCAGTCTCAAATATCCATGTGGATATTGAAAAAAAAAATGCTCAGCAGCATTGCAATAGTAAGCTTTTTAACAGCAATACTTTTTTGGTTGAGCCATTGGTTTACATGTGCATGAGATGTCCTCTCTGCAGCCCTGTTCTGTCAGCAAGGGTCGTTGTCTTGGTTTGGAAAAGACAGGTGTCTGCCAGGGAAAGCTGGAGTTTCCCTTAGAATGGAGAATGTAAACCCCTCACCCCCGCCAAATTACAATTTTGCAATTAAGGGCTTTCAGGCAGAGATTTGGGAATAGGAATAACAGTTCTTTACTAGGAATATTAACAATATAAATGTAGTAGAAAACAAAAACACCCAACCAAACCAGCAAACAAACAACAATTTTGGAGAACCCCGAGAGTCAGAGCTACAACCTGACACCCTGTTGGTCAGGGTGTTGGAAGCAGTCCAAAAGTGACTCCTCCTGGAATGGCAGATGTGGTTCTGTTGAAATAGAGATGATCCTGTAGAAAACGGGTCCAGTGATGGTGAGAAGGGTCCAGTCTTCCTCCAGGAATCGGGTGAAGCTGGATACCTTGTGTTCCTGTGTCTCAGTTTTATCCAGGTAGGAATGGCTGGCTCCCCCCACTGGGTGGAGCATCTCACAACGGGATGTGGATGTACTGCTTTGGGGAGGGTATAGTTTGGGGAGGGTATTGTGGATGTGCTGCTTTGGGGAGGAGAACAGTTTGGGGAGTCTTAATGGCCCATTGTGAAAAGAGATAAGAAACCCTGCCCCACCTGGTTTTAACAGCTGGCCCATTATCAAAAGGCACCCACCCCCCTCCTCCCAGAGTTACAAGAGATAAAGAAGAACATTTCTCCAACTGCTTTCAGCAAATGAAATAGAATACACATTTTTGGTTCCATAACCCAAGACAGTTGTCAATATGTGCATGGCCTCATCGTAACAGGCTTAGCAAAGATCTTAAACACAGAGCCTCTCTATTAAAAAAAAAAAAAAAAAAAGCCAAAAGTTAAACCTGCTCTAAGTTCCTTGTATTTGGACAGCAAGCAGAACTGGAAACTGGCTTTAGACACCTGTCAGCTCAAAGAAATAACCATGTAGAAACTCTGGTTTCTTAATGTGCATGTCCAATGGCATGACAAGTGCTCAGCAAACAGTGCACTGGGGACGGCTGTTGCTGCCTCCAGGCTTTGCTGGCCTTTCCCTGCAGCAGAAGGTGCCACCTCTGCATTCCTGGCTTCTCATTCAAAGGCTGCAGCTCAGCAGATGACACCAAGCAGTTGGAAGAAGTGGTGGTGAAGGTCTGGAGAGCCTTTGTGCCCAAGTTGGGCTGGGGCAGCAGTGGGAGCTCCTGGCACAGGGGCTCTGCAGCTGCCTCTGCCCCTAAGGAGCCACCTGGCAGCTCCAGCAACAGCTGGGGGATTTTATTTGAAAGCTGCGTTTTCTGAATCCCCACTCTGTGCCTGTGCTTTGATTTGCTGCAGAGCATCTCCTCAGAACATTTTCAGACTCCCTGTGTCTCTTTAGGTGTAAAAGACCTGAACATCTCCCTCATGATGGGAATGTTCTGTACATCTTTCTGCTGGTATCTGCTGCACTTCTCTTTCATGCTGGGGATTCCCTGATGCATTCTGAAAAAGCTGCTCCTGTGCAATTGGGTCCCTTTGGAGCTTTGCCCAGGAGTAGCTGTGGTGGAGCCTCAGCAGCACAAAGTGGGAAGGAGTGTTCCCACATTGTTTTTCTCATTTAATTCTCAGGGAAGAGCCTCAGATTTTTCTAAAAATTCTGTCAGTCTCACTTGTGAAATCTGACGTACAGCCTAAAAATAGCATTTTGGTGAGAGCTGAGAGCATCAACAATGAACTGACTGGAGGAACAGAAGTTGGCAAGTCTACACTGCTCAACATTTCCAAAACTAATTTTCCACATCAAGTCTCCTCTTCCTTTCCCCTGTGCTGTTTAAACAGAAATGTAAAAAGAAACTGTTAAGGAAACCCACATATGTAATTGTTAGGGGAGGAAGAAAGTTTTGTGGCTGAGAAACAGGAGAAGAGCCAGATGATCCTGTTACTTCTCCTGCCACAGACTTACGTGACCTTGGCAGGCTGACGTTTCCCAGAGCGTTGACTCATGTTGGCTGTTGGTTCCCTGGACACCCGGAGCGGGACAGTTCGGCCGGGTGTTTGCAGAAGTGTTGAGCAGCCAGATTTCCACTAGGCTGCTCAAAAGGAGAAAATGCACTTTCCAACCCTGCTCCTGAACTGAACTTTCTGTTCCTGTGAGGTGATGAGAGTGGCCTGCCCTGAGAGGGCAGTGATGGTAGCTGGGAGGGCAGTGAGGCGCTGACCATGGAGATGTGCTCACTCAAACCAGCCGAGTGTCTGTCCTCCTTGTTCCACATTTCCTCATCTGCAGGATATTCAGTCCTGAAGAGTCAACAGTAAGTTCCTGTATTAAAAAAAGCCCTGTGCCCTGAGGAGTTTGGGAATTATAAAGCTCCAGGACTGTACAGTCCCCCCCCATTATACTCCTGTTTCTCCAGAGAGTTGGATTTCTCAAATGCAGTTTGTGGTCTGGTGTTTGGGGCTATTTTTTACATTAATTAATGGAGTCTGGTGAGGAATAATCAGGGATCTCTTCTGGGTGAAATCAAGCAATGAAACCGTCATTCCCTAGAACGGAAAAGAAGAGATTGTTTTTATCCTGCACCTTCCCTATATATGAGGGAAGGCTTTGAAGTACAAAAATAGTTGCTGTATTATACACATATTGTAGGATGTTTACCACTGGAGACTAATGCTTAAACAATGAATTTCCAAGCCACTCCAAATGTGATCCAACTTTATTCTAAACAGTCATGAAAAAAATCCTGATTATAACAAATGAAACTCTGCTATTTGTTTTCTTTTCACAGTTGGAGATTCTGTACACATAGGGAAGTTGCTTAGAGTCTGAAAGTGTTTATCCTGCCAAAAATAAATGTTCTAAAAATGATCACTTAGCATTTTCTGCATCTCTGCATATTTGTTTACCATGAAGAATCTGCTTACAGAGCTTATATTGTATTTTTTTTTTTACATTTCAGCTTCAGTGAAGAAAAATTGAGTGTGCTTCTTACCAACACCCATTTCCACTTAAAGTCATGAAACTGGTTTGTAACTATTTTTGTGTGGGCTGTGGTTACTCCAGAGAAGTTTATTTAGCAACCAAAGGTGATTCTAAGAGCCAGTTTTTCAAAGCAGCCTTCTAAATACTGCATGGTGTTTGAAATGGCTTCTTTTTGTGTGTGAGAGAGCTTGTAAACTTGCAGATTTTCATGAATACAGATGGTTTTGTATCCAGTATTAGTAAATTTAGAAATAATAATATTAGACCATTGAACAAAATTCACATTACAAGAGCAGTGCATGAATCAGAACAGCCTTTTTCCAGGAAACTGCAGGAGAACATTGCAGGGGGAGACTGCAAATTCTGGATGTTCTCAGCCTCACCCATGGTTTGTCCTCCCCTACAAGTACTGGTTTGTTTGTGGGTTTGCATATTTACAGAGAATCTTTGAGAATCTTTACTGCTGTATTTGAATGTTTTCAGAATTAATGAATTGGGCCTCCTGTGAAATTTTATCACCACTTTACAGAGAGGGAGACTGGGAAAGAGAAGTAACTTTCCTGAAGTCTAATAAGATATCTGGGGAGCTTTGGAAGATGTACAGATCTTCATCCTTAGGAGGTGGCAGCTTTTTTTACCCCGTGACCACCATGGCTGTGCCATCTTTGGAGGGTGCAGCAGTTTATTGACCCTAATGCTCTGGGCTTAATGATGGTCTCTTGGGGAGGCTTCTGCAGTTCTTCTACTCCATATGTTGAAGGTTTGTCTTGTTCCCTTTCAGACCTGTAGAAACCACTCAATGAATTGCTAATGTGCAGTGGGAGGAAAAAGCCTCCAGAAGCTTTTGCAAGTGCAAGATCACAGAGCAGTTGCAGAAGCAGAAGCACTGTCTCCCCTTTGGCAAGGGGCTTGGAATCCTGGCTGTCTGCCTGAGGCTTATTTGGTGTTGAGAATCCTTTCCCATCTAACTCAGCTGAGCAGGAAGAGAGAGAGCAGGAGATTCCTCAGCAGGGGCAGAGGAGCACCTTGTGGGTGCTGTGCCCTGGAAGTGAGGGATGTGATGTCTCTCAGTGTGGACTGGCCTCATGCACACCTGCCAGGGCCAGTATCTGCTCTCCCATGAGGAGTTTGCATGCTGGAGTGCTCCACTCAGTCAGTGGGAGATGGTTTTGCCACAAAGTGTAGTACTCTTGCCTAATCTTTGGCAAGAACTGCGGTGAGTCCTGTGTGGAGCAGAGTACAGACGTGAATCAGCTCTCACAGGGTTACTCATTACTGCAGCTATTCCTTGCTGTTTCCATGTGCAGGCTCTTACCCCTCTCTTTGGGCCAGGCTGCCCTGAATCACATCTCAAGTACCATGGGGTAACACATGAATTTAGGACTTGTTTTGGTGCTGGTAAAGCTGCCCATGAAGCTGAAGAGCATCACCCTGCCCATGTGTGAGTGGGGCTGTGCACCAAAGGATGCCTGTGGCTGCGCAGCACAAGCATCCCCCAGGCAGTGAGAGCTCTCTCCTGATGCAGAGGCTCATCACTGCTACTCTGGGGTTTTCTTAAAGTAATTTTTGAACAGTTGGATAATTTTCAATCTATTTTCCATAAAGCTCAAAGAACTCTTCTTTCTTCTTTCTCCTGATTGCAGATGAATATAGAATGAATTCCTTAGCAGAGAGAGAGAGAGTGATGAGGCTATTTCTTCTCTTGCCAGCTTGGTGCTAGGCAATGGGATTTCAGAAATCACCCAAACTGCTGCTGCCAAGGCCAGGTTACATGGAGAAGGGCCTATTTTCCCCTCTGCCCAGTGTGTACAGATGCTGCCATTCAGAGAGATGTGAATCAGGGTGCTTTATGCTGCTGTCTTAGTATCCTGTTCTTAGTTATTAAATTTAGTTGTTGGTTAAAATGGTGTTTAAATAGGCATGAGAAGTGAGCACCAGTGCTGTTAGAATAAAAAAAAGCAGGTAGGAACTGTTGAAAATCAGAGCTGTACTGTTCTGCTTGTCTGCCTTGTGGTGGAACAGAGCCTCTTGACCCGTTTTCAGGGGAAGGCACTGCTGGTGGCAGTCAGTGATGAGCTGTGGGTGGAGGTGGGTGCACGAGGATGTCCCATGGTTTGTAATGACAATACCCACAGTTACTGCTACCAACGTGTGCACATGTGATGTGGACACAAGTGCTCAGCAGTGTTGCCTTTTGCCTTTCTGAATGCTCCAGGACATTCATTCACCTCTGAGGACGCCGTTATTCCTGCCACAATTAGTTTTAAGGACATTTTGACTCTGAATTACTTCGAAAGGGCTTGGTGTCTTCCCAGCTGAGTAGGTTGATACCTCTTGCCATGACTCTTTAGCATGAAGACGAGGGTCTCCCTTTTCAAACAGAACATGTGCTGGGCGTGCTGGTTGGTGGCAGATACATGATTTTATTTTTCAGCTTGTCTATCTCAGTAGGTTTTTATTATTAAGCCAGTGTCATTCCATCCACTGTTCAATATAGAGGACATGATGGTCAACCATAAAGGTGAGGAGAAGCTCTCTGTGTTTGCAGTTAGTAGCAGCCTAACAGCCTAACATTGTCAGATGTTCCTGTCTCCATGGAAGGGTGTAGTGAGGTGAAGTGCTTTTGTTATCATGGCACTGACTGAGTGGAGCTCATCTAAATAGATGTCACTTGCCACTTACCATGACTGACAGTTGCTGTGTCACAGCTGACACAGACACCTGGAGCTGGAGCGTTCAGCATTTCTTCTGATGCAGTTGTTTCCCAGCCTTTCTCTAGGCCACTGCTCCACGCGTTACCTGTGGCTTGGCATGAGGAGTGACTCAATTCAGGATCTTCTCATCGGTTGTCACTGTAACTGATCTCCTGACAGCATGAGTTTCAACCCAATGGGAACAGCCTCACGTGCAACAGCCATTTCCCCTCCTGAAGCAGGGATGTTGTTGCAGTTTGGATTCCATTACAGTTCCGTGACCTCAGGAGCCGGCTCTGCGTTCGCACCGCCAGGCTGGGAATAGTTGGCATTGAGCAAAAATTGCTATTGTGTCAAGGATTTGGCCTGGCTCCCTACATGATGAGAAATAGGCACAGAGCCCAGGCAGCATAATGCACTTGGTTTCTTGCTGATTTTTACCTGCCAAATCTGGAGCAGAATAAGCAGCTATGGCTGATGTCACTCTTTTTTAGGTTCTTATTTATTTTTACAGGCATCTGACTAGCTAGATTAGTGAGATCTAAACTCATCCTACATAACTCAATGCAAATATGTCACATGACTGTTTTAACATTTCAGGTTCAGGGAGTAAAGTACACCCTGACCTGCTTGCCTTATAAAATGTCTGCGGTCTAATTGAAGAGCTCATAACTTTTTTTTTTTTTCTAATAACTAGCTGAGATTTTTCTGTTTCCACTGCAAAGCAGCTTTTCCCAGTATTTTTCACCATTCGGCTAAAATGAACAACACAAACATACCCAAAACTTGCTTTTAATGCAGTCCTGGCACCACTAAGTACTAGGTTCAGTAATGAAGGCAGGCATGGGATCCACATCCCATTTTGTAATAAAAGAAGGATTTCCCAGTGCTGGAAATACAATAAATTGCTCACATATTGATAAATTTTTGACCTCACATGCATCCTATGTGACACCTTGCCATTTCATAGGGTAAAAAATATCCCATGCTCCAGCCACAGGCGTCAAATCCCACAGCAGTTGTTGCTTCCTCAAAACTCAGCTCTCTTCCCTTTGAGCGCAGAAGCAGAGCTCAGCTGTGCCCTCCTCCAGCACAGCTCAGTTGTGCTTGAACTCCAACAAGCAAAAAGTTATTTTGGCCTGGAAAGCTCTGTGTTCAAGGCAAGGCTGCCTGTGCAGGACTGTTTCCCTGCTGGCCCCCTCCCTGCCTTCCAAGGAAAACAGCAGCGCTGGGCTTGCGAGCTCCTTGGGGCTGCAGTGGCACCGGGGTGGCAGAGCTGGACGACATCGGATCGGTCCCTTTGGTGCTCGGTTTTGCAGCCCTACAGCCCAGATCCTGAAAGCAGATCCTTGAAGAGAAAGCTCTGAGCTCACGCAGATCAGTTTGCAGGACTGAGCCTCGAGAACCACAGTAATTAATAACAACTTGGCAAAGCCGTCCTGGATTTCAATAGGAGTTTTGCACTAGAGCAGGATGAGAATACAGCATTAAAATAAGGCAGACAGTTCACAGCAGGCTGAGGAGAGAGGCCAAAATCAACAGGATAAAACTCTCCTCTTACAAAAACTGCCCTAAACCTTTTTGTCCACACACAGGGCCTTAATTCAAGGCTTGTTGAAGTCAATGGGGAAAAAAACTCATTAATTTCAATGGGTTTGAATTAGCTTGAACCCCAGTTCTGGCCAGAGGACAAGTATTTATAAGCTGGCCATGGATGAATTTAAGTTGGAAACTAGAGGACAGTCTCCAAGTACAGAGCAGAGGGGTTCAGGAGCCACCTTCAACAAAAGGGGAGGTGGCAGAAATGTCTTAATAATCGCTAAGATGGAGCTTGACCTAAAAAGGAGACTGTGTAATGTGGTGGGGATGTGATCGCAGTGCAGAGGTCTCTGGTCCCTTCCTGCACCAGCCAGGCAGTGGGGTGCTGACCTGTCACATTCCTTCTTTTCCTGTAACTGCAGTTCACAAACCCCTATTTTAAGTAACTTCTATTTTGTACTTAGCTTCATTTCAAGGAGGTGATCTATCTCCAAATTATTGGGTATTGGGGTTATTTGGCATCAAATGCTCCTGGCAGGCTTCACACAAACACCACACTGTCTGGTGTCCCAGCTAACATGGCTGTCTTGTTATCGTACTGACATGATTTCCAGTCATGCTGCTTTTTCTGTTTTCATGCTTGAAATATCTTTCTGAAACCCCTTGTGTTTTAGCTGAGCTCTCATTCCCTCCCCAACACATGCTCCTATGAATTCCCGAAAGCCACAATGACATGCACTTCTAATGCCTGAACCTCAATGTTTAGTGTTTCTCAGATTTTGTGACTGTGCCTCATAAACAGCTTTGATGTGGGTTGGCATCTTCCCTGCTTTCCCAGATTGTCATCTTCTTCCTCAAAGTTTCTGCTTCTTTGCTGTGTTTCACTTTGCATCCCTGAAGTTGGATGGGGATTCACAGGATCAGCAAACCCCCAGCCCCCATCCCTGCAAGGAAGAGTGCTCAGTTCTGGCATCTGAAGTGGGCACAGTTTACAGCCAGGGTGGTGTCTGTAAGCATCTACAATACAGAAAATCAATTTCCTAGAGGTTAGCGTGGTTGGTAGGAACCACATCATTAGGTATTTTAAGGAGCTGTGTATTGTTGGACGTTATCATGAGGCTGTAACTCTGCTCTGCTCTGAGTTCCCTGTCACTGCCTGGCTCATGTTAATTAACAGATTATATAAAATATTTGTGATTTGAGTAGCATGCACTCCTCACTACTGAAATTAATCAGACTCTAAATAAAGTTAAACCTATTTTTTGGCTATCAAGGTTAGCTCACTTTAATGGAAGAATGATAAATTGCTTGCTGTAAATATGCTGTATTACTGAACATAACTTTGAACCAATTCTGATATCCCTTAAAATCCTTTAAAAATGGTAGTGTCAGATATTTATTTTCATTGCAAAATTTAACTAGTACATTTCCAGTGTCTCATTCCTTACAAAAAACCAAACCAAAACAAAACAAAAAACCAACCCGAATTTAAGACACTGATAGCTTTTCACAGATAGATAGTAATGTTTTTTGAAAAAAAAAATCACAAGTCAAAAAATAACACTTCTCAGTGGATGCGAAGTAGAAAATTCTTTCAAAGTTAAAACAAAATTATGTTTTTTTCTTGCTTATTAATTAGTAGTGCAGAGTGGAGTATTGCCAACAGTTAATTAACTATTTTTAAACAAGATTGTTAAAATAAAGGTTCTGACAGAGAATTTAGCAAAACCAGTAACCCTGCTAAAATGGTGTTAAGTTTCATAAGTTACATTTTGATGCTAATGACATGGTAAAAAACCCCCTTATCTCACCTAATTTAATTATCCCTTGTGCCAGATTGAGAGCCACATTATGATTGAATACAGAGCAATTTAACCTGGAGGATTAAAGCCTGTAAAATTGCTCAGGGTTTGCACCAAAGGAAATCAGAGCAGAATCTGGCCCTTTTTTTTTATACTTCCAGAACCAAAACACAAATATGAGCGCTCTGAAGAACCTTCATGATACAGATTTGTTTTTCTGAGCAGCTGTGAAATGAACTGGCTTAGAGCCTGTGCCAAATTTGGCTAAACTTCTGCCAAGTCTGGTGTGCTGATTTGTGTGGCAACATTGGCAAGCGAAGTGAAGGTTTACGTTGCCTGGGAGGTTACACATGGACACAGGACTGGGAAGTGGTTCCAATTCCCTCCCGTTCTGCTCTGTGGCCGCAGCCAGGCTGAGGGAAAGGTTGTCTTTTAATGAGCTCGTAGTGAAAGGCTTGGGCTGAGATTTAAAAGCCATTTTCCAGGGCATACGGTGTGTTCTGGGCTTTTATCAGCGCCGCTGTGACACGTCAGGGACCGCTCTGGTGCTGGGAATGAGGCTGTTTGTTTTCGGGGTAAGTATAGTCACAGCTATTTCCTGCGCATTCCAGGCATGGAGAAGTCGCCTTGCCAATTCGCTCTTGACATATTTACAGACAGAGAAGCCACCTTTGGACTAGTTTTTGCAAACATCTTGTTCATTATGAAAATGTTCCCAAGGCTGAGGGTGAGGAGTCTGGCTCAGAATATCTCCCTCCCCAGACAGTGTGGGCCAGTGTCTGATCTCAGCCGTGCTGGGGAACGTCTGAAGGAGTTCCATTAACTTTTCAGCATGCGTTCTGGATGAGTAGTGGAGCTGAGGTTAGAGCCTGATCTTCAGTCTTCAAAAGGTCCAAAGTGGACTAAACTGTTGAATTTTTATTTTCTCTGTTTTCTAAGCAGGAAATAGGCCCAAAGCGCCCTTTTATGGGCCCTGCTTTCTCAACCGTGAGAGTCTGGAAACTGTAAGGACATCCACTGGTATCCAAATTCCACAATTAATAATGCATTCCCAGAGAGGAGGGGAATTTCTGTGGTTGCCAACAAGGGCTGGTGATTCTGCATGTCCAAAGCAGTATTGAAGAGCTCTCTGATGGCAGCTCCAGCACCATCAGGGCCATGAATAATGAATAAAATGAATGTGCAGTTCGGATATCAGCCAAGCTTTAAGTCCATTCTTAAATCCCTGGACCTAAAGCTTATGTTCACAGTGCTCTACTAAACAAAGCTGGCTATCTGAGCTTAGGCTTGACTTAGGTGAAATCATGCTGTACAAAAAAGCAAACAAATGCAAATGGAGCAGTGAGTGATATTTTCAGCTTCAGGGGCTCTGAAGGTGATGGGAAAATTCCCACTGCCCTTCAGTGACCCTTAAACAAGGCAGCATTACTGCATGGGTCTAGAAGAGGAGATGAGAAGACAAAAACCTCTTTGGGAAATGGTGCCACAGCCTGGCCACCTCAGTGCTGAAATGGGGGCTTTTCACTCTGCTACCAAAACCTGTTTGCACTTGAACTGAGGAGGTGTCTCGGCAAAATGCCACTCCAGAGTAAAAAGTTTTTGGACCAAATTCTAATCTCTTGGGAAAAGGCAGTGTAAGAGGATTGCTAAACTTCTCACATGGGCCTAAATACAGGCCCCATTGCTGTGCTGAAAAAGGCCAGTTTGTATTAAACCTAGTGGGGCCTAGGCAGTGCAGATGTTACAGTGTTGTGGTGTTTAGGTTGCATTTTGCAACAGGTAGATTTCCTGGCACTGGAGCTTGACAGCCTAGTTTGCAAAATTACTGAGATGGATTCTGCTTGCTCTTGCACGTCCTTGGCCACTGTTGAAAAATAAGAGGTATCACCACAGTGGCAGCTGGCCCATTCTCTTCTGTTTCATCATTGAAACAAACCTCAATGATAAACCTTGTTAATAACAAGTAAGATACAGTAAAATGGTGAAACTCTTTAATGATAGAAAATATATCTGAAAGAGCCTAGTGGGTCAGCTAGTCCATGTGTCTGCCTGGTGTCCTGGGCAGGGAAGAGCTGCTGCTGAACCCCTCAGAGCCTGCTGCCTCAAGACAGCAGCAGAACTACCAGCCAGAGGGTTATTTTTGTGCTGGACAGGTAGGGATGTCTCAAGTCTTCCAGTTATCCCTATTTACCCAGTTATCCTTATCCAGTTGTCAGTTATGTTTGTGATAAGTTTTGCCAAAACACACCTATTACTGAAATCATTGGACATTTGCCACTGGCTTTGTGATGGACCAAATTTGGCCCAGACAGGGGTTGTCCTGGAAAAGGAAGGCTTTTAAAGCAGACCTCAGCCAAAGCCCATGGAAATGGTGGACTTTGTTGTGGTTTGGCTGAAGCCTTCTCACAGGATAGCACTGGCAGGTCTGTCCTTGCTGTGAGGGCTAAGTGCCTTCTGTGGGTTTTGTTGTTGGTTGTGGTCAAGGTTGGGATTCAGGCGTGTCTTTCATCCTTGTTGGAAACACACAAATGGTGCAGGCACTGCTGGGAGGCAGGGGAGCTGCTGCTGGGGCCTCATGCAGGGGCAGAGCCTGCCTGGGTCCCCAGGAGGAGGCACAGGCAGCCCAACGTGCCCTCTCACACGGCATCTTGCCCACAGCCACTCCTTTGAAGCCAGGAAGAAATGGGATATTACCAGCCATGGAAATGGTTTGTGGTGTAGGTGGCCAGAACTGGCTTCCTTCTAACACCGAGTATCAGGTGGGATTGTGTTCCTGTGGATCAGGGGAGGGGAACAAACTTGGAATAAGTGGAGTCTTCAAGGGGTGAACCAGCCCACCGTGAGGAGAGTTTTAGTTATACACATCTGGAGCCCAGTGAGTCTGTGCTGTCACCTGATGGAGCAAAATATTTGAAATGCAGCAAAATATGCCCTCACTGGGTAGGGAATATGGGATTCATGGCATCTTGTGATTGCAATAAGTGGTAATCGACCTGTCATTATCACATGGGAGTATTGCACAGGGATTCCTCAGACTTCCTGAGCCTCTTGTTGGTACAGCTTATGGAGGACTTCCTCAGACACTGGAGTATCATCTTGCTGACTTCTTGGAGTTTATAAGTGCTCATTGTATTTCAGTGCTAAAGATACAATGTATTTCAGTGCAAAATGCATAATGTAAATTGTGTATAAAGTATAATGTAAAGATACATGTATTTCAATGTTAAAGATATAAAAAACAGCAAGGTTGAAGATGTGACTCAGGTAATGAGTCAAAGAAACTGTGGGATTTTTAATTGCGTTTGCTCATTTTCTTTAAGACTGACAATACATCTGAGAATTTGACATTTATTTATGAATGCATTCCAGATTTGCACGCTGGGTATGAAACCCGAGGACAAGCCTAGAGAAGGGTGGGGTAATGTGCTTAGATACTGTATCTGACTTGCCCTCCTGCCCGCAAGTGAAATTCTTTCCATCTGAGTCCTTGTGAGGTGGTGCTGGGTGAAACAGCCTTTGGCAGAAGATTGTCTTGTCCCTGCTCCTGCCCCGAGTCAACTGAGAAGGTTTGCTTTGTTTTCATCCACTTCTGCCTCTCCTCTGGCACCCTGTCTGCCTCTGAGGGTGGTGGGAAACCTGTCACCTTTCCTGCCTGCATCTTATTTCTGCCCTCTGTTGGAATAGGCCCTTGGGATTAAACAAGATCCCTGTCCTTTCCCAGGTGTCTTTCTTGGCTGCCTTGACCCACAGTGTGTCCTGACATGGCTCTTTTACTTCCCAAATGTCTCCATGTGACATTCTTGGGGAGCAGAAGGGTGGGGAGGTGGTCCCTGCTCACAGCCCTCTCTGGCTCCCAGTACCTCGTGCAGGTACAGCAGCTGCATCTCAGGGCAAAGCTCCAGACTGAGGTGCTGCTGATGCACAAACAGAGAGCAAGAAGCAGGGATGACTCCTCTCCCCAAGGCTGGGCTGAATCTGCCTGCTGCCAGCAGTGGCCAGCAGCAAACACAGTGAAGGAGCCCTCAGTGGCTCCTGAATTCAGGCTGGAGTCTGAGCTCAGGTGGTGCTCAGGTCTGCTGGGTGAGCAGGCAGTGTTTAGAGCTGACAATCCCTTTGATGGCCTTATCTGCTCTTTGAAGGCAAGCAGCCACTCCCTGCCCATACACACCTGATAAGCTCCATCAGAGCCTGCATATCTTCCCTGCTAAAATAAGGGGCTGAGTTGACTCAGCCAGGATAGCAGCCTGTGACTCTGAATGTGGGTGTGCTGTGGTTTTCCCACATCCATCCCGAGTGGCTGGTGTTGGCACGAGGGTGGCAGGGCTGGCATCTGCGTGGGGGGCTGCCCAGCACAAACGGGCTGGGCCCTGCTGATTGAAATGCCAGAAGAGGCATCATTCCCACCTCCCAGGCCTTCCCTGGCACTGCACAAACCAAGGCCAGGTGCTCCATATCTCCATTCAAACCCAAAAGTGGTCACTCAAGAGGACCTTTCTTTAGGATGGTTCAGGTGTCATTTGAGGCTTTCAGGAGCTCCTAAAAGCCTCATATGACACCTGAGCCGTCCTAAAGAAAGCTGTGGTAGGGCTTTGCCCTCTTAATCTGGGATTGCCAGAATTGGCTTGTGGTAACTCAGCATTGAGCCATTGCTCATGGGGCTCCCGTGGGTGGAACATGGGGAAGTGATGCAGAGCTGGGATGCAGCCAGGCAGCGAAAAGTATCAGGAGCAGGGCAAAATTATTTACAAAGCAACTGAATATTTTTCCTCCCTTCCCCTCACATTTTTAACAAGCCTTTTTTACCACTAAGAATTTTATCCTAAAGAAAACTGGCAAATATCTGAGAGGCAGAAGTACCCCTCCACCACATTGTTTAATAACAATGAACTGAAAGTACTAATGGCAGTAGATAGTGCTTTCTGACCCAAAGAATGCACATTCCACCTTGAGAGGAAAAAAGGAGATGGAAAGAAGATTAAGAGAAAAAAAAAAATGGTTTGTGTTTGTAAATGCTTGTTTGAAGCCAAAGGATTTAATGTCAAAAGTCTCTTAGATCCCTACAGTCACTGCAAACAACACATAGAAGATTTGTGCTCAAATAACTGCAAGTGTTGAAATTCAGGCCATTTTGGGTCAAGAAGCCAGTGGGGAAATGCTGTCTTTGTGAAAATTCGGTTGAAGCCAGTTTAGAGCAGACACAGAAAATGACTTGAAGCTACAAAGTTGTCAGAAGCGCGTTTCCCTTACCAGGCTAAAATGTGGCCTAATTCAGCTGTTACAAAAAATTCTGGTGGTGCTTCCTTGATTTCTGTCAGTGCTGAGTCACCAGTGGCTGCTGAATCACCAGCCCTGAGCACCAGTCAGGACTGTCAGAGCCCTGGTGAGAAGGCAGCTCTGATTCAGCTGGGAATATATCCTTATTTTTATGTACAATATAATACCAGTTTGTGTTATTACCTTGCTTGCAGCAGCCCTGTGCAGAACAGAACTGCCTGACAGCTGATGAAGTGAATGTTTCTTAAAAATACCTTCCAAAATGACAACTGCTTTTTGTCCCTAAAATATGTAGGAATTTTACTGTGTTTCCTCCTTGGCTTCCTCTCTCACCTTCTCTGACAACAATGGGAAAAGAAAGCAAAGGAAAAAAAGCAGCTTCTTGAAAGAACTAGAATTGAACTTACTGCCAGTTGCTTTTTAACAGCGTATAATCAGGAAATTTCAGAAACTGGTTATCTTTTTGTGAATGTCTGCTCCGTGCTGTTGCAATTCAAAACGAAGGTGGATGTGCTGAGCGCATATTTTGGAGTCACTGGGTGCTCTGGAAGGGCTGCTTGTGAGTCCATCAGCAGCACCTGCTGCCTCTGGAGAGGCCAATGCAAGGGGCAGCCGAAGGCCCAGGGGTGCAGGTGGCAGCTGGATGGGTTGGGGACAGGCTCACAGCCACCTCCAGCCTCTGCTTGGGAGCTCAGAACCGCAGGGCTGCTCTGGAGGAGCCATGCTCGGGCAGAAGTGCCAAGCAAAACAAACAGTACTTGAGATGAAACAGCTCAAAGGGTGTTGGTATCACAACCCCCAGTCTCTGCATCTGCTTCTGCTGTTCCCAAATCATGACAGAGAGCAGCCAGCATTGGGAGGTCACGGAGATAACAGGGCCCTGCTGATGAAATGCTGTGTCTGGTGAAGGAGCACTCACCCAGCACCAAGGGGATCTGCTTTCCTTACTTTCTGCTTGTGCCACTCCAGACAAAGTTGCTTATCAGTCTAATGACAATTAAAGAGTTCTAGTAATAAAAACAATGGGCTAGGACCCGGAGCAGCCTCTGACACCCTAATATTGGATGTTGATGCTGGATGGATGGGTGGAAGCACATGCTGTCACTCACCTTGGGGCAGACATGGGAAGAGCCTCTGCTCAGAGACCTCTCTGCCCACAGTGAAAGACAGTGTGAGGCACACAGGCAGGAGGAAGCTAATGCTGCCAATCACAAGGTCGAGCAATTACTTGGGCTGACAATAATCTCAGTTTGCATTGCAAAAATGTGTCTGATCCTCACTTACAAGGGCATGAACTGCACGTGGCAGGGCTGGCCGGCAAGGGGCTGGGCTGAGTGGTAAATTTGGTCTCCTTTGAAGAGATAAGAGGGGGCAGAAAAACATGTTTACAGTCTCTGCACTGGTAATTATGGGTAATTGATGGTATTTTTAGATGCTTTGGTACTTGTAGGTGTAAATAATGAGTTTTACATGAAATGCATGATATTTGGGGCCTTTTCCAAATGATGTCATCAGCCCAGGTGCAAACTGTCAGTGCCATGCACAGCTGGGAACAGGGAACAGTTGGTAATAGCAGATTTTGATCTGTAAGTCCTCAATTTGCCCATTTCCACCTGTAGCACTCCTGCAGCTCATCCCTGGCATGCCTCGGGTTTGGTGTACACTGATCTCACCTGGAAATCGCACTTTAGTGTCTGATTTGTTTTATCTCCATTCAGCTGATGCCTATCTTGTAATAAAATTTCCCATGACTTATCAACGCTTGACAATTAGATGCTTAACATCCCACTTAATGCAAAACAGATTACATCCTGGGAATTAACAAAACAATCAAATGCCTTAAGGGATAATGGGAGATTTTTTTTAATAGACATGTACGTGTTTTTATATATAAATATGTTTATACCTACACACACATGCATCCATAGTTGTGAAATCTGGAGATGCTGATCAGCTTTCGCTACTTGATTGGTTTCCATGGCTCGTTCCTGTGTCTGTTCTATTTTTCCTTTTAGGTAGCAATTGTGTTCCGTGATGCCAGTGCCATGTGTTGCCCTTCCAGCGGCGTCAGGAGGGGCAGGGGGGCTGAGCCCAGCCCGAGGGTCCCCCGGCGGGTCGGAGCGCTCCCCTCGGTGCCCGGCCGGCAGCTTTGCTCCCTCTTGTGGCATCCCGAGCCCGCTCCGCTCCCCGGCACGGGTTGCCTCTCCCAGCGCCAGCGCCTGCGGAGGGGCTCACCAGGAGAGCACGGCAGGGCTGTGCACACCAGGCCCACTCTGGAAATCCCTCCCTGGGCCAGCGATGTGGGCCTGGTCCTGGTGCTGATCCCAGGACAGCCAGAGCAGGGCCTCTGCCTCCTGGATTTAAATATATCTGGTCATTTCCAGCTTTATCACAGAGCCGATCATCTTAACCCCAGATCTCACACATGCTGGGGCTGGAGCTGTCGGGAAGAGCTGCATTGCTGGAAAAAACCAGAATCGTTTCCTTTCTGCAGTCAGCATCCCCACGGAGCAGAGCATTTTGCCTGTGATTTCCAGTCCTGCTGTCAGCACTGTTGGCACTCTGACTTGCAGAGGTGCGTGGTTCAGCTTCATGGACTTGGCCCCTGGGACTAGAGGAAGAGGTGAAGGGAGTAAAGGGTGACAGCAGCTGGTGAAGAGTTATAAAAAATTACTCAAAAATAAGTTTTTTAATAATATCAAGAGAGGAAAAATTTATTCAGTTCACTGGTACAGTACCTGCACATGATGGGCTGAGATGCCCAGCAGCCACCAGCAGTGAGAGCAGGGGACCTGCTTGGTGCCTTCACCCACTTGTGGCTGCCCTGGACGTGCTCACGGGGAATGGGGCCAAATCCTGGGCTCAGCCATTCAGTCTGAGCTCTGTGACTCGGTGTCTCTGGGTGACCTGTCCCCCTGCCCACACCCTGCCCAGTGCTGCAGCACACACAGGCTGGAGCAGAGCCTGAGGCTTCCTGTGAGGAATGCATCCCAAGCCTGGTGTCCGTGTGTTATTGTGTAAATGATGCTCTTCTGCTGCCTGCCCTCAAAGAAGAAGAAATTCCTGTTGCTGTCTGATCATCCTTCCAATGACTGACCAAATGCAGGAGTTCAGATCCTCACACACACGGTGTTGATTCATTTCACTGGTGATTTCTGGAGACAGCAGCCCCATGATACAGTGCACCACACACACAGAGAAAAAGCCAGTTGTGCTTTAAAGCATGTAAATAAATGCCAGGCATAGAACTGCTACTTCTCCTCTAAATACACAAATATCTCTATCTGATGGACCTTTACAAAGGCCAATATGCTTAATCCCAATTTACATAGTGGGAAATGGAGTTTTCATCCATAATCATCCAGCAGCCCAGAAATAAAAACCTGGTCCTGTGAGTCCTGCCCCTGCTTATCCTGCCCAGTGACATATCTCAGCTCAGTAACTTGTCCTGTGCTCTCTCCTCCACCAGGTGAAACTGTGTGGAGTCCCTGAGCCTTCATGGGTGTTCCCAAGGCTGCTGCAGGATGCAGGCTGGGCAATGCCTTGGGGGGAGGTGAGGAGCCCAGACCCACACCTGGCCTCACCTCTGCCAGCCACAGGCCTTGCTGGCACCAGCCAGCCTCCCACATCTCTGTGCTGTTGGAAAAAGCTCAAGTCCTGGTGTGCTCCAACTTCATGCTGTGTTTCATTTGCAGTTTTAAATCAGCAAGTGGCTCTTGGAGCCAAACAAATGCCTGGCATTTGGCTGTGCCTGTGTTTTCCTGTGGCCAAGCTGACCTTTATGAACACTAGAGTCACAGCTATGACAGGCAGCTCACTTGAACGCTCCCATCTGGGAGCTGGGGAGGTTTTGTAATTGCTGGAAAAGCCAAAAAAGTCTTTCTTCAGACCCTGATTTTCCCTTAGCAACCAACTTTCCTCCTTGATTTCTCTTCTCTTCACCTTTCCCTTCCATGTAACTCACAGCTGATCCTTGTTCTCATAACCACCCTTTATTGATGCAGATGCAATCAGCAAGAAGGATGAGCAGTTGCAGAGTTCAGCCCAACTCTATGAAATCACTCATAAATGTGCTTAACTTCAGTAAAACTGTTCTTGTGCTCAGTCTTAAACATGTGCTTTAGTCTTTTGCCAGTCCTTGGCCCTCTCACAGTCTCAACTGGGTCATTGATTACCAGAGGAGTGGCAGGATGAGGAAAAGGCTCTTGTTGGGGTCTCTGTGAAAGTGGTTTTCTGAGCCCACTGTCAGCATCTGCTCTGATGGCAGATGACTGCAATTTTGTTGTCCAGAGAAGGAATAGAGCATGAAATCCCCTATTGAAGTCCTCTTAGATATGCCTGTAAAATGCTGAGTGTGAGGGAAGTGCCTGTGGCCTGGCTGCTGCATCCTGCTGTCCTCACCACTCCCAGCTGCTCACCAGTCTCTTGTTGGCTGTTTCTCCACTTGTTCTGGGCCTGACCGAGTGTCCATCTCACCCAAATATTTTTTAAAAAACAAACAAACAACCCCCCCAACCCAAAGATAGTATCTCAAAGTTACGAAACGGGTTTTTAAATCTTCAATTGGGATTTGCTGTCTTTGCTTCAGGGTGTCCTTGATATATTTACACTTTGCCTTGAAACCATGAGCATTAGGGATTGTGTTCTTTTCCAGGGGATACAAGATGCTCACCTAAGAGCTGGCTTGAGGAATGAAGAGGAATTATGTGCTTCATTACTGTTGTGTAGTGGTGCCTTACAGAAACTGTGGTTAAGTGGTGTCTTACAGAAACTGTGTTTGACTTGCAAAGTCACTGAGAGGCACATAATTTAAGAAGTTTTGAAACTGAATTGGCATTGCTCTCATCAGTTGTGTATCCTGTGTACCCTGCCTGTTCCTTGCTGTGTACTGTACACCACCCAGCACTCTGAGTGAAGTTCTCAGCACCTGCTGAAGGCAAATAATGATAATTAGTTCTAATAGATATTCTGTTTTACACCTTTTCTGGCTTGCCAAGGTAGATCACTAGGAGATGTCACCAAAGCAAATAATCACCACAGAGCCAAATGTCTCAGCATGATTTCAGTGCACAGCATGAGGGTTTGCCTGCATGGTCCATGACAGAAGTGCTGAGGTTCTGCAGCTTTGCCCAGTATTCTCTGTTCCCAGCTTATGATGTGCACTGGTTCTGAGTCTTGCTCGTGCTAAGGGCTCTGACATACAGGTGAGTTACCACAATGTAACAGGTTCCTGCATGTCAGGTTCTTCACCACAATTGCCTTGTTCATGCTCTTGCCCAGCAATGCAGCTATCCCCCTTTTTTTTTTTTTTTTTTTTTTTTTTTTTTTTTTTTTTTTTTTTTTTTTTTTTTTTGTAGCAGGAGAAAACTATTTCGGCTTACTTTGTATTTGCCAAGGGGTAGAGAAAGCAAAAAGCCAATTATTACAGAATAGCTGATACCTGTTCCCTTGTGAATTATTCCTCTTCCTAAAGTTACTTTGTGTGTTAGGGTCATGCTTATGATTTCGGGTATGAACTTGGTACCAAGCAGGCAAATGCTTTCATGGATCTCCTCATTACCTTCAAACCATAAGGAACTGTCTCCTTTGGATGTGTGTAATAGATGTGCCTGGGGCTCTTCAAGCCAGGGCAGGATATCACAGGCAGGAAAGAATCAACATAGGAATATTAACAATACATTATTTTGCTGGTGCAGTTTTCCCATATGATTACAAGTGATGAGTGCTCCGTGGGAGTGAGGGAATGGAAGATCAGCCCTGTACCAATGGGCTGTGCTCGGCTGTTCACAGCCACACACTCTCTTTACTGTTACTTCATTTGTTTGCTCTTATGCCTCTCCATTCTGTCCTGAAGGCTAACCACATATCATATATATTTAAAAGAACAGTAGCATGCAACTGGTGTAGATCTTAGGGTTCCTTTCCCGAAACATTATGATATTCCTGCTGAGAATATGAAGATAAAGGCTTTAATCCTTGGGAACAAAAGGGCGTGAGTAATTCCATTTCACTGCGTGACCTGGAATCTCCACCCATATAAATACATCAAAGAGTAGGTATGATTTCACTCTCTGACACCCATGCATTGAGGTTCTCACCCTGGGATGCAAAGAGCTGCTGTGGCTGGGCTGGACAGTGCCCATGAGGCAGGGTAACAGGGATATTTGCAGCATTCTTTGATCTTCCTACTGGACCAAAATTATTCACATCTCCTCAGTGTTGCTGAAAACTTATCCAAGCACTCAAGGCAATTATTTTTAAATGTATGTGTGTTTTGGGCCAAGTCCATGAATCCTGACTCATGACTGACTCAGCCCTTACTTAAGCAAAACTCCACTTGATTTCATTGCAACTGGGGGCAGGACTGTGATTCCTGCCCCTGCCAACAGGAGCTGCAAGAGCCCAGCCCCAGCTCTCGGAGCCTTTGACAGCTCCCAGCACCTGCCAGTGCTCTGGACCCTCCCACACCTCTGTGAATCTTGCAGACAGCACTGCTGTCCACCTAAACAGACCATCCTGCTTGGCTGGCCTGCTCAAGCCACCGCAGGGGTGATGGAGAACCACGCTGGAGTTGTGTTGACAAATAATGCTTGGAGCTAAACCTGCCAAGGGGCTGCAGGAAATTCCGTGACCCACACTGATCAGGAGCTCAGACTCGGTGGTTGTGATGGCCTGAGCATCTGGCTGAAAACTGTTACAGCAGATTGGCTGTGACTCACTGGTGTCGCTGTGGGACACCAAGGAGGAGACGCGGAGTCGTCAGAAGGCTGCTGTGAACTCCTGAGAAGGAGCCGCAGGTTTATTTTCCAAACTTCTTTTATACTTTTTACAAATGTGCCCACCTTAGAGGTGGGACCCCTGGAACCATTGGTCACTCACAGAGACCCTCACTTGAAGTCCCTCCTGTGGGAAAGCGTGTGGAAAACAAGAGAGTTTACAGAGAGTGACTTTGTTTACCAGTTTCGGTCCCTGGGAACAGAATTTCCTAAAACCAAAACATGGCAGGCACGAATCGTGGCAACACACTGGAGTATTTTAATTTTGTTATAAATTAATTTCTAACACATTCAGCTCACCATTGCATGCTAGAGGCCAGGATGGTTCGAGTAAAGAGAGAGATTAGGTGATATCAGCAGTGGGAAGAGTAATCTGAAACCCCCAGGGCAGGTCTGCAATGCCGCAGGGTGGCTGGTGCTGACAGACCCGCAGGAGCTGACTCCTCTTTGTGCCCCGTTCCCCGCGCTCCGGCTGCAGGGAGGGCACAGCGCTGCTCCTGACCCGGCTCCCTGCGCTCAGCACTGCAGGAGTCAGCTCAGGTCTCGCCAGCCTTATTAGCTCTGGCTCGGGGCCGGCAATTCCTATTCAAGCTGGCTCTGTGCAACGTGCCTGGATGTCTGTGCCGTGCACATCCCGGCATGGGAGTGGTGTCCCAGTGTCAGGAATGTGGGACAGAGACGCTCTGGCTGCCTGCTGAGAGCAGCACGGTCACATTCGCACAAAGGAAGAGGCTCTGCTGAAGCGAGCTGTCCTGCCTGGAGGCAGCCCAAGTGTCTCTGTCCTGGCATGGATAATCCAGAAGTCACCCAAGGGAGACTGAGAGTGAGAAAATAGTAATAAACTGTCTTGAAGTGTCCCTGCTGCCCAGCAGTCCCAGGAGAGCTTATTAAAATCTAACAACTTTCTGCTTAGCAAGGGCGACTGCCAGTGTGTGGCTAAAGCAACCCAAAAGCTTCAATGGAAATGTTACTTATCTGTGTCATTTAAGATAAAGCCCCTGGGTTTTGCATGGCTGCACCTTGACAAATGGCCTGATTGGTTTTATTCCTAACTACGGCTAGAAATAACAGAGCTGCTGTACATATTCCCATCATTTGTGTTATTAAGATTTTTGGCCTCAGAAGAGGAAGCATTTGCAGGATTGGACTCGGTGTTTGGCCTGTCAGCTGGTGCTGCACCCTTTGGTGCCTTAGACTATTTCTTTCATCCAAGTAAACAGGTTTGATCTCCAGTTTGAGTAATCTACTGTTGTCTTTTGTAATGCTGCATTAGTAGGCTTTGAAGATACATTTTCTGCCAACATAAACACTTTCTTGACTAACAGAAATGAGTCCTTGCTTGCATTAGTTTGCTGCAAATGTTACAAAGGCTATGAAATAATTTTAAGTCAATGTCCTCGTCTGAATCTCCTTTGGATTCCTGCAAGGCTCCCACAATAATGACTAAATGAGAGTCTCCTCTCAGCAGGCAAAGGTTTGTTCCTTTTTCCCCTCCCTTTTTTGTTCTTTTTTTCCCCCTGTCTTCTTTTGAAAAGAGAAGAACTGAAAGCTGCCTGGCCAATGATATTCTTTATTTCTCTGTCTCCCCATCACATCCCAGACTTCCTGGAAGGACACATAAAAAGTGACTTGCCCTGTTCTGCACAGCACTTCACCTGTGTGATATTTGCAAAGGAATTTTGTCTCAGACGTTCTTGAGAGGTCAGTGAGGTGCACAACAGGATTTGTCCCTGGCCATTTCTGACTGAAGTGTAACTCTCTGTTTTACTGCCACAGTTCCTGCTTTGCTGTACAGACTTGAGATCAAAACCCCACTGCAGTCAGAAATTATTCCTGTTGACTCCACAGATGTTAGATCAGTCTTTTATTTTATTCAAGACTATCTAAGGCCCAAACAGCAACTGTATTCAAATAGAGACAACTCTTTGAAGAAATGTAAATTTCAGCACATGCACATCAAATATGGTTTTGGCTCTGTAGTTGTGAAAAAATACAGAAATTACCAGTAGAGTCACCAAGATCTAAGTCAAAACTAGGGAAATCTGATGAGTAAGGAAATTCTTGAACATTTGTTCTTTTGTGTTCACATTCTTATGACTTGAATTCAAATATCAGCCCCACACTGAAGAACCTGGAAGCAAGATCTTCAGGTCTTTCCTAGTTGTAATGAGAACACACCCAGACAGAGTACATGAGGAGAATTAAATGAAGGAGATTTACAAAACCTCTTGAAACAGCAAGCTTCTTAATTTTCCTTTAGAATTCCAAGGAGCCATCAGACAAAATATTTAAGGACTGATGCAGCTAAGCCCCAGCAGAGTGCGTGGCTGGCTTGGTTTGCTCAGGCTTATCTAAATTCTGTCCTGTAAAAGTGTGAATTATTGACTCTCCTCTTTTCTCTGCTTTACAGTCCTCAGGTACCTGGAGGGCATCCCAGAAATCCAGGAGGATGAGCCAGCCTGCTCAGATATTGATGCTTTCTGAATCTCACTGGCTAAGCCCAAGTTTGAATATTTTAGGGTCTTCAAAATTCCCATGTCACACCCCAAAAAGAAAACCAGCTAAGCAGCAGCTTTGCTGTAAAGCCAGACCATGGCCAGGGAGCTGCGGTGGAGCCAGGAGCTGCTGCAAAGACACACCTGGGCTGGGCTGGGCAAAGCTGGGCTTTGACTGCTGTGGGTGAAATTTGTACTGTGTATGGAGAGAACCAACAAAGCTGACAGTGTAGTGGGAGTGAATAATGCAGAGGCCTTTGCTTGTCCTGTTGCACCAGAATGATTCCCACGTCCTCCAGGCAGCACAGAGTGAATCAGTTTTGAAAAGCCTCTGCAGCACTACTGCAGCAAAGCAGGAAAAACATTGCAAAGTGGAAAAGACTCCTGGTCAGATGCTTTTTCTCTGGTTGGTCATCTGCCTACTTCATGGCTGGAATTGTGTTTTGTTCTTGCAGCTGTTGGAGTTAACATGCAGCACCTTTTCATGGGTTCCCTGGGCAGCCACCTCCTTCCCTCAGCCACAGCACCTCCACTGATTCCAGCAGGATCCAGCCAGGCTGTGCTGTGCCTGCCAATCCTCCCTCTGCCCATCCCCAGGCCTGGGACTGGCACAAGGCTGAGTTTGGCCTCACACTGGACTTGCTGTGCTTTTCACAGGGTCCTCACACTGTTTGCTTCTTTGTGCAGGATGGGGTTTAACACCCTCCCTTGTCAAACCTTGAATTAAAAAGCAGTGTCTTAGCAGGTTTAAGATGGAATTAAGCAGCACAAACCTCTTAGATACAGAGCTTACACTAAGTAAGCTTTTCTAAGTTACCAATGCATGATGTATCTGTAGCTCTGCTATCACTTTCCCTCTCAGATGGGGTTGTTTCAGAGGGGATAATGGAAGCTGAGTTTATTGACCTCCCCTAGCACTTGGGTGTTTGGTGCCTTTCTGGTCTTCTGGTGCTCCAGCCATAAATTCTAAAAAGAGTTGCCAGACTTGGTATGAGCAGATGTAGTTTCAATTGCCTCAGCAGATCAGTGCCAAACTGCAGCAACTGCAAATCTGGAGGCAGCCTGTGCTGGGAAAAACAGGGGACTGTGGCTAATCCTAGCCCTGTCACTGACCTGCTGTGGGACTTTACCTGCAGCTCTGCTATCCCCTCAAACCTATATCTGCATAATTAGAAGACAAGACCTCTGGATAAGAGTTCCTTTATTATTCTTTTATGCAGAAGGTAATGTGAGGGGTTACAGTCATGCAACACTTAAATAATTGACCCCTAATACCCCTTGTATTGCACAGTTCAATGTGTGAAAAGCTTTCCTATCCCATGAAGAGGCACCCCGGAGAAGAGGGGAAGCACCTCTGTCTTTTGTTTTTTTGCCCTTCCTCACAGACTCCCATTTGGAAGATATTTATTAGGTGGGGAAAAGTACACTAAGATTGCTCACAAAGCACCTTCTTTTCCTACACACACAGGGCTCTCATTACATCTTTAAAGAATCACAACAAAGAAAAGGAGCTGACACAATGAATTTTGATCTGGAAAATGAAATCTGACATAACCAGTAGTTACATTTTTCTTATTCCCTGGTAGTTTGCCTAAAGGCAGCTTTTAAATAATTCCTGCTTTTCACCTCCTTAGAAATAGTCTATTTGCTTCTGTATTAATTAGGCAGCATCATAAAAACCCTTTAGAGACTTTGCAAGCTGCTGATCTAACTTTTAAAAATATATAATGGGCCTGATCCTTAGACTAGACAGTGGGAATTCTGCTTTTAATTTTGATGGGAACAGGAGCAGGCATTTTATGTGTGATGCTACTGAAAAAACAGGGTTCCCAGCAAATAGTACTGGGTGGTTTTTATGGCAGCTTCACTGGTATCTGTCTCTATGTCTGGTATCTGTCTCTAGAACATCTTGAGTCTCACAGTGATGAGAGTAGATCCTTTCTTATTTCATCTTCCCCTGGACAATCAGTGCCAGAATTTCTGTTGTGTGCTGCCCTGATGAGCAGACACGTGCAGGGTAGTTAAGTGCTGTCTCTCCACTTGTGATGTCCAGAGTGTGATTGATCTGCCCACTGTGCAAGGCCAGGGAAATCAGTGGAGCTCTCACATGCAGGATTGATCATCTTGAGCTTGGCTTTGAGATGTCAACCACTTCAATACTCACCAGCTTAAATCAGCATCAACCCAGTCAACTAATTCTGTAGCAATAACATAGTTTCCTGTTAATCTGAAAGGTGAAAATAAGCAAAATAATTTTGATCTCATCGATACAGGTTTTTTTACATAAAATACCACCCAAATGGAGTTTCACTGACCAAATTGAAAATATCTGTACCAGTTTGTTAACAGGGTGATGTAAAAGCTTTTATTTGACAAAGTAAGAGATTCAGGTAAGTTTTAGGCTCATGTGTTTTTCATGATGTTGGGCTTTATGGCCTGGATGGTCTCTCTCTGTTCTATGTTCCTTTGTTCTTACATTCCTGACTTTGCCTGTTGCCAGTGGCAATATCACCAACACAAGTCAGGACAAGGATTAGATCAAAAGATGCACAAGGAACCAAAGATGGCTCTGAGTGAGATTTGGAGCTCAGATTAGGAGATCTAAACACCTGTATGTCTTTCAGGTGTAGGTTTGTGTACTGCTGGCATTCTGCTGAGGGGTTTGCTCACATAGCTCCAGGAATGTTTGTGGTCAGCAGGACATCTGGTGACTTGTCCCATGACACTGCACTGCTCTGCTGAGTGGCACAGGCTAGACAAGCACAGATTTGCAGTATGGGCCAGAGAAAAATTACTTGTTTCAGGAATCACCATTTCACACCTCATTATTCTGCAGGGGGTTTCTGCTGGCTTTTAGAAATGCCAAAATGGTGTCCATACTAACATTGTTGTTGCTTAAAACTCGAAAGCAAATTCTTTCCTAAACTCACGACCTGTTCCCCTCCTCTTTCTGTTACCTGACTTTTGAGTGCAGCTGTGACTTTCCCTGTCCCTTCCCCAGGTAAGCACCCAGGCTTGGCTTTGTCCAGCAGCTGGGCTGCCTGGCAGTACTGCTTTGGGAAATAAAACAAGGGAAGGATTTGTCACAAGAAAGCCCAGATTGTCAGTGAGAGCATGGAAGTAGATCCAGCTTTATCTCAGCCCCATTATCCTCAGCTCTCCCTTGCAAAGTAGGTGATTTGGTGCTTTCCCCGTAAAAGTTTTGGGTGTTTGGAAGGTTCCTGGAGCACCCAGTAATCTGGGAGGTGTGGGCTCAGGAGCCAACTCCTAAAGCAAACCAACTCATCTTGAGCAAGATCTATATGGAGAGCAATTAAAAGCCCTGGACCCAGAGGGCTGTCATCTGTCATGTTCTTTTTGCAGCTGATGTCAAAGAATTTGTTTGGGTTTTTTGGTTTGGGTTGTTTTTATTTGTTTGGTTTTTTTTCTTTGTTGTTTTTGTTTTGGGTTTTTTTTTTTCTTTTTCTTTTTTTTTTACAGATCTGCTCTGATCTGTATCTGATATATGTTTTATACACTGGAGTTCTGCAGAGCACAAATAACTTTTTCTAAAATAGAGAGGTGAGTTGTGTTCCTGGAATCAACTTGGTCTTCCATGTCAGTCTGCCCTAGGAGGTTTTAGAGTCAGTGTGTTCTCCCTACTCAGTATCAAGCCTGAATTTCCAGTCAGGAAAAAAAACCCAAAACATTGTTGTGGGCTAAGTGCAAAGAGTTACAGCTTTATTTACAGTTTAGTTACCACCTACAGCAATGTAGCTCATTGCTACATGAGCCCCAGTTAAATCAATGACAAAACTCCCCTGGACTTCAGTGGGCCAGCATTTCACTTAGTACTGCCTGGTGAGAAGCACAGGTTTCATTGTGACATCGATGTCTCCTCGTTCAGCTGCTTTTCTTAGAGCACATTCAGTCCATGGGCAGCCTCATGGGCCCTGGCAATACCTGGCTACCTCTTCTGTACAGGAAAATTGCTGGGTGGTTTATAATGTCACATCCATCCTTTTCTGTTTTGAGATCCCTACTCTTCCTCTCTGGAGCTTGGAAATCCTCTTCTACAGAAGCTCTAGGTAGAATCTGAATCCAGGTAACATAGGGAGGAGAAAGAGGAAAGGTTGCTTTTGGACTTCCCATGGCTACCACCAGGATCAGGAGCTGAACTCATGGGTTGGGCAGGCATGTCAGTGAGATTCCCCAGACTAACAATTCATCCAGTTCATAGAAGAAGTGGATGCATCCTTCTGTTCTCTGCCTTCTTTGCCCTCCACACAGTTAACTTAAATTGTGAAATTCTGGGCAGATTTTATGTACATACACCTACTCAGCCTACTCTGTAAAGATACACACATGGGCACACATAACCACCCTGCACAAGCACTCACTGCACATGATGTACAGGTTTGGTAATATTATTCCTAGCAATTAATCTGCCTGTTTCTGAGTTTGTATGGATTCCTGTCTAATCTCCAGAAAGATAATTTCTTTCTATATCCTGAGTGCCAGTGATATGTAAAGGCCAAACTGCACTGCACAGTGCCCTTTGGGAAGAGACTCCTGCTTAAAAGCCTTCCAGACCTTGCCTGCCACAGAAGACTATATTTGGAAGGATGGGAAAGCAACACGAGAGGCACATGGAGCAAAAGCTGTGAGCATCAGCAGTTTACTACAAGTAAACAGTTTCACTTCTTGAGCTGTTGTGTTTGTCAGTCTAGTAAACAGGATCTGACTGCAGTGAGATAACAAAGCTGGAGGCCTAAACCTGTCCTCCTCTGCAGTTTGAATTATATACTGCCCACACTCCTGTTGGCCACCCTGTTTCTTCCCTCTGTGATTGCAGGATTTAAGTCCACCATTGCAAGATTTAATTCCATTATTGCAGAGTCCATGGTTTCACTGGAAGCAAAAAATCACCAACCTGGCTTCCTACTCTTATAGAGATTTACAAAAGAAGGACTTAGTTACCAGTCTGGGATCAGGCAGCATTCCAAATCACTCCCAAACTGTCCTCTTCTGTTTGGAAAATAGGATATTGCTGTCCATTTTTTGTCCAGATCACCAAGAGGCAATGCTGGGAGCTGTCTCTTCTGCCCTGCTCAGAGGAGCCAGTGGTGCAGCCTTGTCTGATTGCATCTGCTTTCCCTGAATAATTGCAGACATTCCCCTCTCCTCGCATCCCTCCAAGCACCTTGGAGTCATAAATTGCCATGCTAGAGCAAATGGAGTCATGCTCAGGGAATGATCTTCCCATTCAAGGTGAATCCTGATACCTGATGTATGAGAAGACCAGGCACATGCTAAACATTCCTTGCTAATTTGGGTTGCCAGTTCATCAAAAACATCCTCCCAAACACGCACAGGATGTATTAAGTTATGGTATAGTAAGTGATCAGCTTGTCACACTGACATTTCTGCTCCTTGCCAGAAAGTCCTGGACTACATTATCTCTCTCAAGAAATCAGATCTCTGGGTGTCACCCTGCACTAAATTCACGTAACTGGAAACCTCTCCCCAGGCCTACAAAGGTCTGAGGACAAGTGGGCATTGCTGTTCTCTGAAGACTGATGTATAAATATACACTGCACTAACATCCCTCCTCTGGGACAGGTCCAGTGCAGCCTGAGCATCCTTTGAGTCTTCATCCAGTGGCACTTTGGCACAGGCACATGACAGGTTGTGAGGTGGGGCCTATCTTTTGGGGCTACCAAACCAGGGGGTTCAATTGGGTCTAAGTTACTCCATGGTGTTTCATTCCCACTTCCCGTTGTACTTAGAAAAGCCTGGAAGTGCTGCCTGTCCTGCTGCAGGGGAGGTTGGCAGGGTGGCCCTGGCAGTGTCAGGACATGCTGTGACCTTGGTGACTTAAAGACCAGTAGGAGCAGCACTTGTAAATGAAATTTCCTGTGTGGTGATCCTGTCGGTGAGGTTGTAGATGGTCAGAAAATCTGGAACCTCCAAGCTGCTGTACATGATCTCTGACCTCTTTTGTGAATTGATCTCTGCCTCAGTTTTGGTTTTTTTTCTGAGAGCTGGGGGTGCCTGCTGTGTGTGTCAGGGGGGCTCAGGGCAGCACAGCAGCTCAGCCCTCCCCTGTGGCTCCTCAGTGTGGGGAGTGAAGAGCGATGTTACCTCACACAGCCTGGGAGCCACTTCAGTAGGGCCACAAAGGAGCATCCAGGCTGTTCTCTGGCTGATATTATCATCAGCCAATGATTTCTTGCAGATGATGAAACTTGTAGTAAGGACTCTTGTAGTGTAATAATTTTCCAGATTAGCTTGCAAATGCAGTGCAGCACGTCATAGTTTGCCAGGTGCTCCTTGATTTCCTTGTGAAGCGGATTTTTGGGATGCTTTCTCGAGTTCACCATTACTTACAGGTATTCTTGAGGAATATCAGTATAACCAGTCTGCTGTGTTTTGCAGAGTTCAGGCCAGTCCGTATTCTGTTTTCCCTGGTTCCGTACCAAGCCATTAGCCCACACGATTGTCTATTAGTTGCAATCTTGGCTCATTAAGGTGATCATTTGATAAAGCAGGTTGTTGTCTTTGCCTTGGGGGCTCTCTTCTGGGTTGATGCATTGCTATGTGGACAGCCCTGTCAAAATGCTCCCCTGTTCTCAGCGGGTCCCAGGGCACATCCCGCGCTGTGGCTCTGATTTACAGCATCACTGTGTGCAGGCGGCCAGCCCAGCACGCTGCTGCTCCTGGCACAGCCATCCAGGGAGTGTCTTGGGAAAAACCTGCCCATGGAGCGTGGGGGAAGGACTGGGGGAGGCTTCTGAGGAGACCTGCCGTGGCTGTGTCTCTTCCTGACTCCTCTTAGGTGCAGACAGGACCTCAAGGGGGGGTTTGTTCATCTCCTCAGAGGAAGAGCCTGTTCTTCAGTAACTCAGACGCTGCAATGAGTTGAGGAGGTCACAGAGATCTGTGAGGACATCCTGGATAACTTTCTCTTCAGAGAGTAGTCAAGACAACACACAGAGAGTGGAGAGAGGTTGTTTCACCCCAGCAGCAGGGTAGGGGCTTGGCTGGTACCAACCTGCTACTTTGAGGCTCAGTTTGTCATCCAGGGACCTTGGAGGGACCCAAGGCATGAAAACAACTTCATCCAGCAATCCTGTGTAGGGTTTGTGTCAGAGACATCCCAAAGGGAGCAGATGGCAATGGTAGAGCTGAGTCCTGTGCATGTGATGGTGGCACAAAGTGGGGCTCGTTTGGGAGCACCTGAAGGGCAGGGATTTGCAGAGGAACTCCTGTCCCACCACGTTCTGCCTGTTTGAGAACCTGCACATAGTCCTGCTCAGCACCAATGACAAATCATTTCCATGCAGGGACAGCTTGGAGATTAATTAGTGGTATACATTAAATATTATATATTTATTATTATAAATATTATATATTGCTGGGAAAATGATTTTTGGAGACAGTGTGCTGATAAAGAAGTGTTTCTGGGCAGAGGAGCAGACACTGGGGGTTACTGCAGTGGACTGGAGCAGGTATGGAGCCTGGCCACCTGTGGGAGAAGGCAGAGATACCAAAGCAGCCCTTTCCCTTTCACTGTCTAGAAACTTGGTGCCAAAATGCTGCCTGTTCCCCCCCAACGATAAAGGAGAAAGTTAAATAATTAGTAATAATCTGAGTCTCAATGTGACTACTAAAGAACTTTCTATTAGACATTATGTAAATTTGAAGTATTTTTTTTCTGGTCATGCCCAATAAAATAACTATGGTGATTAATTTTTCACCCTGAGTTTAATTAAGATCATTCAGGAGGTTTGGACTGATACACCAGGCTATAAATCACAGTCCAAGCCACTGAAATATCTGCCTAGCTTTCAGATTAGATAACAATATTTTGGGGAGGAAATCTTGCTGACAGTCACCTGAGTTGTTGAAATCAGGAGGCCATTTGGTCCTCTGAGCACTGAAATGGTACATACTGGTTATTAATATACACAATTCAGTGTGTGCTTTTCTAGGTTTAATTTTAGGGATGGACTCATTCCATCATCTGTATTCCTGCACAACTCATTGTGGAATAAATAGAGTGTTGTTCTGTTACCCTAATTGGCTTTTAAAGCCACTGCAACTGAACTCTCCAAGGGAGTAAAGTGAGTAGTATCAAGTCACATTTTATTCCAGGATAAATGTGTCCAGGTGTGGTGTTTTGTGGGAACAGCCATGTGCTCTGTATGCACAACCTCAGTTGGAATCACTCAGGCTTAGACAAGCCTGAGTTTCCCAGTTTCAGCAGAAGCTGTGAGATGCACAGGGGTATTTATTGTAACTGCAGCCTCTCAGAGCTGTCAGAGCTCCTCCAAATGTCCTGAGCCCATCACCAAAGAGGTGCTTTCTAGCACCTGCACAATTCTCACAGTGCAGAGCAAAGTGAGCAGCCAGCACACTGATATCCTGGGAGAAAATGCCTGGGGAGCTGTGTCTCCTGTGGCAGCTCCTGGGGTGCAGTTTCCCCTCTGTTTTCTCTGGGTGTCTCCCTGTGCTGTGCACACCCATGGCTTTGCCCCACGAGTTGGAGCAAGTCTGCAGGATGTGTCAGTGCACAGGATGGACCCTGACTCATGGGGAAAGCATGTATGGAAAACGTTGCCATACTCCTACAAATGCTTGGTTTTCTTTGCTGTGTGATTTTTTTCCACTTTAAATAAAAGTAATAAAAGCTAATGCTGAAAGGAAGTGGTGCAGGTGAGCCCTGTAGAATTTCCCACTGCCTTTATAAACAGAAACTGTTTTCAGGAGAGAAAGCGAACTGGTTTTGAAAAAATAAGGTGGAAGGGAGTTTCTCTGATGGGCCAGAAGGTAAAGCATAAAAGGGCCATCTTGCTAAATCTTCACTGCTAGACTTGTGACTCCAGAGTTGCAAAATAGCACAGTACTACTCTGGAACACTTTTTCCAAAATTCTACTGTTTTCTTCTAGAATGAAGAGTATCTTTGAGGAACAATTCAGTAATGACTACTGTGCTTTAAATTCACACATTTTATTCCTCCCAATTAATTGTCAAAGATAGGCAAATTCTAACTTTCCTTTTAGTCTTATGCTGTAAATCCAGAATTCCTTATTTCCTGTTGAAATAAGCCAGTAGTTTTCAGTTGTGCCTATGAAATGTGTCACATCAAAGGAATGACTGGATTTTACCCCACAAATATGGCCCACAGTGTGTGAAAGGAGATGGGCTGGATTAATCACACCAACCCCTGCCTCAGCTGAAGCATCCAGAGCAGTGCTGCAGCAATGCAACAGGCAGCAGTTCCAGCTGTGACAGTCAGGGAGAATAGAATATCAACACAATAATTAACATCTAATTTAGCAGTTAGACCAGGATTTAGGCGGGTTCCTGCATTAAGTAATTGCTTCCAGAGGCAAGCAGTTCTGGGGCTGCTCACTGCACTCCCAGAGGCCGGGCACCTACAGCCATGGAAAGCAGCTCCATTAATGGTGCTCTGGAGGGCTTTGTCTGTGAATGCTGGAAGGAAACCCCTCTCTTGAGGCATTAAAGGAAATGTCAGGCTCAGAAGTAGGAAATATAAATTAATTTAGGCACATCCTAATTTTCCTAGAAGATGAGAATCTCCCTATAATCATCCTTAAATATCTGCCAAAGGCTTGAGGTTTGTGTTGGAGAAGATGGCCACTTGTAGATGGGTCTCTCCTGGAAAAATGTATTTTGCTCTGCCACGGTCTTGATGACTATGAAGAATGACAAATTCCTTCATCCTGCAGGTTTGGTTATCAAAGCACAACAGAGCACTGGGAATTTCCCTCCTGAGTGTCCCTGCTCCCATGACCAGCCATTGCCTCAAGGTGACCACAAGGTCTCACAAGGGATTCAGGATGTTACATCCCCACCCTGTAGGTCTGCAGCCTTACAGCTAATTCAGCTGAAGCACAGGAGGAATAAAGTCTTCATCCTTCTGTTTGGAAATGGTCTATGATGAAGCTGTGTAATCTTTCCAGCTCCCCGAGGGAGCTCCCTGCTCCCTGCCGTGCTCAGGCTGCCTTGGCAGCCACCTCCTGTCCCGGGTGCCCCTGGTGCGTCTCCTCCCGGCTCAGCCCCGACAGCTCCGTCTTTCCCTGGCGTTTGGCTCCTCCCCAAGGGGACAGCACGGCTGCAGCACTGCTCTTTTTTTTTTTTTTTTTTTTTTTTTTTTTTTTTTTTTTTAATGCTTGATGCAGATTCTGGCTTTGATGATTTAGCGCTGCGTGAAACATCTTTTTGGATTTCTGGTGCTGCGCCTCCTCTTTCCCCGGCAGGGCAGGTGAGGGGAGGCAGCGAGTCCTGGCTGGTGCGCGGCCCCCGCTGCCCGCTTGCAGGCAGCTGCTACTGAGATTTTAACTTCTGTCACTGACTTTCCAGTCCCTTTGTTCAGCCTTTTAAATTTTCCTTTATTGTTTTAGCCTGTCTGCAGATACATTTGTTTTCCTTCCAGAAAAGCCTTGGCTTGCTCAATTAGCAAGACAGCTCTTTGTGGAGGGTGCTGTAGCTCACTTTCTGCTGTGGGTAAGTGCTCCTGGAGCATTTGGCTCCTCCACAGGGAGGGTTTCCTGCCATCCTCACACGCAGTGCCACTGGACAACCTGCTGCCCAGATTGCTGGGTGCTGCCTTGAGAAAAGGGGATTTTGTGACACAGGGGTGTAAATATGTTGCTCTGGTTCAGAGCAATCCATGCTGTCCTAAGCTGTGATTCTTAGCTGCAATTTTTGCTCCCTGCCCTATTGGGTCAATACCGTGTTTTCCACACACATGGGCTCTTTCACCATCCAGATTTTTTATTTGCTTTTGTCTTACTTAATGGCTTTGCCCCTTTGTTTAGAGCAGAGGTTACAAGGATACAAGTGGAACATCTTGTCTCACCCACCCCATTCAGATCTGAGCCCTGGCCTGAAGACACCCACCCTCACTGGGGATGGCTCCTGCAGCACAGGAGGAGTTTGTAGGAGCTCGTGTTGATCTGGGAGGCACCTCCCTGCCTGTCCCGGGCAGGTCTGGAGGCTGTCCCCAGCCTGCCCTGTGACTGCCTCCCATGGAGAGCTGCCCTCCTGTGCTGGGACACCCGGGGGAAACCTTGCAGCAGAGGCTGCAGAAACCTCTGCCATTACATCTGCACTGACTGTTTGCCCGGACACTGGATGAAGAATTTCTCCTCTCAGGGGATTTGTGGCACTCTGTGCTGCTATTTTTCCTGGTTTTGCAGCCTGTTTTAATTGTGGGTTTGCCCTTACAAGCTGAGGGCCAAAACCTAATAGAAAGCTGTTTACAGTGCTGCTTGCAAAGTCTTCACAGAGTTCAGGGGCTGTTTCAGCAGGACATTCCTGAACAGTTCTTCCCTTCATATTGACCTCAGTCTGTTCTCTTATCCACCCTCCATCCTATATGAGAGCTCAGGCTGTGCCAGCAGACCCACAACCTTCTCATAGTTGCTATTTAGCAACTATGTACAAATTAACGTCATGAGTTTGTGAGTGCCCCGTAGATATTAAGACAATTCCTGGAGCCTCGCAGCTCGCTGTGGACATGGGAGCTGCTTTGGCCTAAAAGCTGGGCAGAATTTGATTCATTTTTCAGGACAGAAATCATTCTTGCATAGTACACTCACTGATGGGGGACATGGCGTTAGGATGACGTTCATGAGGCCCTTTTCTCACAAGTCCTGTGATCTCTGAGGACCCTGCCCCGTGTGGGTGTGAAGGCTTGTGGGCTTGCCACCCCACAGGAGTGACATTTGCCCTTGCTGGAACTGGGTAGCTGTTGGAGAGGGTTATTTGCTCTGTGTGATTGATCACATCTGGGCACACAGAACGCTGCCTTGCGAAACAGCCTTGTATGTGTCAAACTGACTCACAGCGTGGCCTGAGGTAGATGCAAGGGGACATTTTAGGAACAATGGAATTTCACAGAGGACCATGCTACTTTTTTATTTCTTTTTTTTTTTTTCCTCCTAGAGCAAAAGGCCTTTGTCAGCTGATGGGAACAGGGCCTAGTGTCCCATGGGACCAAGGGGGTCTCTTGTGATGGCTGTGGACATGGATGCTTGGCCATTAATGCTGCTACACTCCAACCCAGCCTGTCTCAGCAAGGGGAAGTTGTCTGGCTCCCACTGTGTGCTTTGATGGAGAAGGTGACAGAGCAGGTCTGATTCTCCCTGCATTGCTGGGGGAGGTCCACACCCCCTTTGTGATCTCGGGGAGGTCTGTGTGAGCCACTCCACAGCAGCATTGAGGCCCTGAGTTTGCAGTGCAGTGTGTGTCCTTCAAACTCCAGGGGATTTGGCAGTAGGAATTGGGCACCTGAAATGGATCTTTCCCCAACCACTTTGTTCATTAGCATCCCCAAAGCTTTGCCTTTTGCCTATGAGCATGCTGAGCACAGAGTGAGGTTTTTGCAATCCCACAGGCACTTGCTCAGTGTTAGTGCTGGGGCTGTGGAACAGAGCAAATCAGTGCCTGGCTGGCTCATGGCCTGCTGTGATTCCAGAGCTGGACTTACTGGGAGGGTGGGCTTTATCCCTTCAACACCTTCCTATCACTGCTGAAGTGATGCTACCCTTGCATGTCAACACTGAGAACAGATCTGCTGCTCACAATCCTTCTGCTGGCAACCAGTGCTGCATTGAAAGATGCCTCTAATTAATGTACTCCAGAACAAATCATCTGTAAATGGATCCGTGCATGGAGCTGTGGGGCTGCTCAAGGAAGGGCTCCTTGTGCACATCATTTACATGACTGGGCCTTGAGCTCTTGGCCCTGGACACTAAAATCAGTTCCCAGCTCCCCAGTCTGCAGCTGGGTTTTGACTGCTTTGGTGGAGGCTCACCAAACCCACTCCTGAGCAGATCCAGGAGTGTCTCAGGAATCAGGACAGCCTGGGGCAGTGAGCAATGAGCCCTGCTCTGCCCAGGATTTGGTGCTGACTCCAGGCACAGGGCAGAGCCAAGGAGAGGTACTTGGCACACGTTGTTACTGCAAGGCCTTTGAGTCCTGCCTGAGGTTGGGCTGCAGAAGACAGATGACCTGTCATTAATGCTTGTTTGTCTGGCCCTGCTGACTACACTGAAGTGCTTTTGTTTTACCAGGGAAGTCTGAGCAGGCCCACCTTGTGAACTTGAAGGATCTGGGTGCAGGTGGAGGATGGGAGTGCAGCCCAGCCCTTCCCAAGCCATGATTCCAGTGTACAGGGTATGGTGCTGCTCTTACCCTGTGACAAACACAGTAACTCACAAGTGTCCTGTAGAGCTGTGGGAGCTCTGTGTGACTTTTGTGTATAAAACCACAACAGCACCAGAACCCTTTGTGCAGCCCTGATCCCTGGGTGAGCCCCAGCCACACGAGGGTTTGGTCAAGCACTCAGTGGCACCAGACTTGCCTGTCCTTAAGGAAGGGCATGGATGTCTCTCCATGGAAGCTGAACCAGCACAAGAGCAGTGAGAACAACAGCTCCCTGACTGAGAGTTGTGCAGAACAACTGGGGGAAGCAGTGTCTGCTGTGGGGTGATCAATGATACCTTCTTTTCAATGTTTCCTGGGGGAAAAAAAGTTTTCAAAACTCTGCTAAAGGAAGTGATATTTTAGGTTGAGCTAAACATTTCATGCTATTTTGAAATACCCTTTCCAGCCTGGAATCCTGTTTGTTTTGGTAGCAGAAAACCTGTCAAATAGTAAGCTGAAAATTTGGTATTTTCAAAGGGGAGTAGAGACAAGCAACTGCTGCATGTGTTTAGGGCAGTCTTAGCTCCTGCTTAGCTCTCTGAGCATCCCAGAGAGGGTTAAAAGGGGTGAGGATGTGTCTGTTCTATGCCAGGTTGTGGCTTTCAGCCTGCAGTGGCACCAACTTTTGCAGTTTTACCATAGATTTTGTTACAGTTATTTTTCAAAGCTCTGGTTCCTCCTATGCTGTAATTATGTGATAATTTCAGCATTCTTTAAAGCTGAAGGTAAATTGACAACTTTTGTGATTGTATAGAATAGCTTAAAAACAACCAAAAAGTTTTTAAAGGAAGAAGGGCAAATAGAGGAAACCCAAAATTATGTTTCTTTGGAATCACAAGATTTGTAAGGCAAACATGTGATTTTGTGGCCTAGGACAGGACTGCTAAGTGCTTGGTGTTGGCAATGCTCTGTTTATTTTCTGTGCTTGGATTTCTGCATGGCTTTATACACATTATGAAAAATGCAGTATTTTATGTTATTTTTTAAAAGAAAGCAGATTGCTTGGTTGGGTGATCTCCAAACCAGACTGTAACATACTATAAAAATTCTATAGTGCACTGTAACAAGCTACAATAGGCTAAGATTTTACTTTACCAGCATAAAAACCAGGCATATTACGGAGGAAGAGAATTATAAGGTATATTGCTTGTACTCATGGCCAAAAAGAGAAAGAAAAAATACACACTGCGTGTGTAAACAGCATTTTGGGGCTACAGAAGAAAATTTAATTAGATCTTTATAAATAAAATCCACATACACTGATTTATGATAGATTTCTTTTTCAACCTTTGAAATGATGGCTGACTTTGCTTTGAAAACCAGTCATTTGCAGAGAGCAGGTCTGTAATTCACAAACTGGCACAACCAGAAGTTTGTGGATTTGAGCTGGCAAATGCCAGTCCCAGCATATCTCCTTCAGAGGCACAGGCTGGGATTCCCAGTGCAGGAGGCAGGGGAAACACACTGCAAAAGGCATCTGTAACATTTCTTCTTTTCAAATGTGTAATTATAAAGATTAAGTCACTTGTTTTGTTCATTAAAAAACAACATTAATATAGTTGCATAATTATAACCAAAGAGAAAATTTATGGTCTTTGTAGGCTCCATCTAAATGTCCTTTTCCCTAGAGGGAATGCTTCATGCTATAATTGCAAAAAATATATGATTAGTACTCAAATCAAGAGTGAGAACTAAAAGCAGCTGGAACACAGGCCTTTCTCAGGGCTCAGGACTGGATCAAGCCCTAATTAAACACAAAAGGTTGGATGGACCTGCCTTTGCTCACACTAATGAAGCATCAGTTTTCCTCTATTGCATTGCTGTACCATGGACATCCACTTCTTTGCCCCACAGTGACAGCAAGCCTGACCTCCAGTGCTAAAGACAGGTTTATTTATTGTCAGAATTCTGGAGTTTTATTTGTGTCTTACTATGGAGGCTTCACGTCACAGGGCCCAGCTTTCCTCTCTGGGTAACTAGGTAGACAGCTCTCCCAAAGTGAGACTGTCAGTGCATGATGGCTCTGTCTCTGTGATATTGAAAGCAGACATCAAGGCACTTCTCACCAACACATTCCATCAATGCTAGAGACTTGTCACACAGGGAGCAAACACTGAGTGAAGCAAAGGAAGCGTTTACAATTTGCTGCCATGAAAGGAGACAAGATAAATCAATAGGAACTAAATTAGCTCAGTCAGCGGCCCTCACACCTTCTTTGGAAACTCTATGAAAATCCATGGCCTAGAATTTGCAGGAGGGATTATGTGCATGAAGGGTGAGTCAAGATTTTAGAGTGAGCTAATGTAAGTGACACCCACTTCTCAAACTGCCTGAAAACACTTACTGCCAGCATGTGCTGCCAAAGACAAGAGTTCTAGTGGGTATTTGCTGGCTGTCATTGGCCTCAGATAAATCCATTGGGAGGGGAATAGTGGAGGAGTCAATCAAAAGATAACACTGAGTAAAGCTCAGTTGCATAACACAACAAGAAGTCAAATTTAACCAAAGCTGAACATATGTCTGAGTACCAGGGGCACAGGCAGAAGTGTGATGGCTCAGTCAGAATCTAAGGAGAGTCAGATTTGAGACGAGCACACGGGAACAAGATCTGACAAATACCCCGTGTGATTGAGTTGGTTGTGTTATTGTGCTGCTCTTGGGTGACCTTTTTGATTCAACTGAAATTATATCTGTCCTGGGTGTTTGCAGGATTTGTGGGTTGATGACAGCATCCCACTGACAGGCTGAGGTACAGGCAAACTTGCTAAAAGCCAAGTGGAGGTAAATATTTCCTTGCAGAAATCTGTCCGTTGGCACAATGAATGCAGCATTTGCAGGGAGCATCCTGTGCGTGTGTTCTGCGCAGTTGATCTGCACACACAGGGTAACCTCAGACACTGGGGATGTTTCAGAAGCACAGAGCAGGCTTAGATCTTCAGGGCCACGTGTCTGTTGTGTAGCTGATCCTTATGTATGTGTGACAAAACCAAGAATGCCAAAGGTCCAGCAACTGCTACTCTCAAACTGACTGCTGGATACTCAGGAATCCTAGACAAGCAGTTGCTTATCTCTACTTCCCTTTGAAAATTCCACCTTTTCAGCAAATATATAAAGTCTTCTAATTCTGCTATGCATGATTGGTGTGAGGAAAAAAAGAACTGTTCAGGAAAAGCTGAACGCATGGCAGCTCTGTGCAAAGAAAATAATTGTCAGCACACTTAGTCCTGGCTCCCAAACACCTTCAGGAGAATTTCCTTTTTTCCTGGTACTGACAGTAGCATGCTAGTAAAGCCCTCGGGACTTGCAGGGGAGGAGGAGCTGGATCAGGGCTGGCTGCACAGCAGCGCATTTTTCAGCTTTGCCCTTTTCCAGAGCTTCCCAAGGAAATGGGTACGTGCAGGCACTGGCTCTGCGCTGTGGAAAGGGCAGAGAGCTCAGAGCCACTTCCCCAGTGCCTGCCAGGGGAACTGCAGGGATAAACCAGTCTGGTCCTGCACCAGCCTGGCAGCACTTTGCAGAGGAACACACGCTTCTTGCAGGAGCAGAAAGGCACCACTCAGCGCTTTACAAGACAACTTCAAATTGTCAAAATAGTCACAGCGTGGAGGGTTCTGCCAGGCTTGGTTCTGTTCTTCACCTGCATTTACCTTTGTACTCTGTTGAGTCCTTCTCCTGGGAGATGCTGAAAGAGCACGAGGCATTAATGGCATGGAGCACACAATGAAAGCTAAACAATGCAAACCACATGCAATATAAGCAGGAGGAGGATTCTGTGCGTGCTCTCTGCAATTGCCTGGGCCTTAACCTGCAGTAAATTGTAGCAAGTAAAGGCTGTGGAGTATGGATCATAAACTTGAATTCCACTGCTAAATTGTCAGGGCAGAGAGCTGACCAGCATTATAAAATATGAGAAGTGATTTTAGGAGCCTCTGTTTTGATGAGAGGGATTTCGGAATTGCTTTCCAAAGGTTGGCTGCACAGAGTTTTCAGAATATCCGGCGCCAGGATTGCTCTTCTCTTTTGTAAACCCCCTGATGGTTCTTGTGCATTGGCACTGCACCTCGCAGGGGGAGACTTTGCTTCACAATGGGATATTTCGGCACTGTAGTAATGGGAACCAGGAAAAAATCAGGAGGACTTTCATGCTGAATCACAGCTTATCTACTGCACAGCAGAAGGGAGGATTCCAGATCTTCTGCTTTTTATCTCTGGGAGATTTATAACAAACATCTACAATGATCCTGGGGAAAGAAATGTCTGTCCCCTCTTTATTTTCTGTCTTGACTACAACAAACAACTTGGAGATAATTCACCTGTAGGTGGTCAGTCAGGCTGGCTATGCTGACTTCACATGCTGGAGGTGAGCTGGGGCTGGCAATGCCAGCTAGATCCTTGGATTTCATCCCAATGTGCTGTGTGCTGCCCATATAGACCTTGGTTTTGCAGAGCAAGAGCTAAAACCTAAAAGATGGGTTTGCAAAGTTTCTGTAGTGAGTTTTTGGTGGGAAAGCTTGTTATTGTCCAGTGCTTCTACGCAGGGCAGCTGTTGCAACCAGACTGCTCTGATGTGCAAAGTCTCTCTGATTCATTTTGGGGGACCTTGGGACTGCATGGGAGGTCCCCCAAAATGAGTATGAGAAGGGCTACTCAGGCAAAGCCTTTGTGGTCGTGCTTAAAAATGATTGTTAGATATGTTTAATGTGGAACAGATTTTCTCTTCTCCCTGTGTGGTTTGGTGGGGTTGGGAAAGCCTGTGGTGCTGGAAATCTGCCTTGGATGAGCAGACAGGACCTTGCAGGGCTGCAGTTGAGGCTCAGGGTCCTGTAGGCCTGGACCTTCTTCCTGCTCCAGCCCATTTCCACCTCACATCTGTTCCATGACAGTGCCTGCAAGTCAGCCATGGAGCACACTCTAACCTGAGAGTGGCTGGGTTCCCACCCCAGCAGAGAGATGTTCTTGGAGGGCGTGGGGTGGCTGTACCAGTCCCATGGAGCACTGCAGAGGAGCCCCCTGGAGAGAGGGAGGGCAGAAGGCACAGTGATGGCCAGGTGAGGGGCTGGCAGATGGCAGCTGCCCTGAGAAGTGTCCAGGTGCCTGGCCCTGAGCCTGGCCTTGGTGCCAGGTGCCTGTGGGCTCCAGAGAGGAGGGTGGCAGGAGCTCCACTGGCTGTGCCAACAAAGGCTGTGCTCAGCCTCTGCCTGTGCCTCTGGAGTGCTGGGCTTTCCCAGAGATGGACAAGGGCCTTAGCACGTATTTAAACACGTGCCCATGGTGCCCTTGCCAAGGGAGAAGTGAGAACATCAGCCTGATGCCTTTTTTCATCCAAGACAAACCAACAAAAAGGGAGGGGACTTCTTTAGGGCTAGAAACCACTGATTTGGGCAATTTTGGATTCCCAGGGATACTTGCTGCCTTTTCAGGTGGATCCACCACAGGCTTAGAGGAGTTCAGGCAGAGCTGGTGTGAGAAAGGAGGTCTCAGGAGCTCCTGTCCCCACGGGCTGCCCTGGAGCTGCTGTGCCCAGCCGTGTCTGTGCTCTGGGCATGGCACAGCTCCAGCCCTGGAGCTCCTCCTTGGCTCTCCAGCTGGGTCATCCTGCAGCTCCCCTGCATCCCAGCTGTTATTAATGGCACACCTGGTGCCAAGTAGGATCTTTTCCATTCTTAATCTGTGATTAACAAGGTTGTTAAAGTCATTCTCAGCTCTGCTGAAACCAAACAGAGTTTTATATGACATAGTGGATAAAGGCTCTGTTTGAAGTAATCTTTAATCTTAGTTCTAGGATTAAATCATATGTAAACAGTCACATTTTATCAGCTCGGCTGCAAAGTAATTTATTTGTTAGTCTAATTTTAGTAACTTGGAGGTAATTCAATACTGTTTGAAAGAGGTTATATAGGAGTGAGCAGATCTAATTTTCCACCAGTAGATCAAGTAAAGCAATCCCCTGGTCCTGCAAAAGGCCTTGCCTGTTATGGATAGCTGCATGGATTTTAGAAAAGCTATTCCAAATGTGTGAAAAAGCAGCGTGACTGCATGTGGGGCTTTGCAGGACCAAGGCCTGCCATTGTGTTTTTTTAGCAGAGCTGTTTGACATTGCAGTACATTTTTGTAAGTGCTCGTGTTGCATCTATTTTTACTGTATTGTGCAATTAGACTTTTAGGACAGAGCTATAACTATTGAACATTGTGCTGGAAGACACTGTAACTCAGTGGATGAGACAAGATTTTCCTTAGAACTAGAGGAGGATATGGCTCTGGTATCTCTAGGACAATTTCATGGACACTCAGAGATGGGGAGGGATCCTTGTGAGTATAATTATTAGATCAGCCTTTACTACAGGACTTGACTTTTCCTATTGGCAAAATGATTCTGTGCTGGAAGTCTGAAAGATGTTCCCACGTGAAATCTCATGTGTAGGATGTGAAACTTTTCCCTTTGCATGAAGGCATTTCAATGTGATTTCTGAGTGAACATGGATCTGCTTTTATTGCTGCTTGGTGCTAACAGCTGAAGTAGGTTACAGGAGAAAAGGGGGTGAAAGTTGATTGGCAGTGAGTGATCACAGTGAAAATTGAAATCTGGCCAGGAATATTTTACAAATGGAGACTCTGCTCTCCTTACAGCACCTGGGATTTCCAGGTGATTTTGATGGGAGCAGGGGATTCTCAAAGGCTCTATTTCCTATTACTGTTTCTAGCTAGACTTTGTAGAGTCTAATTCCAAATGGCCTGACTGTGCCTGCCTTAACTCCCCTTTGAAAGACAAGCCTTACTCTGTCATGGGGGAATTTCACCCATTAGTGCCGAGCTTTTGTTTTTCTATTGGGAAATTCAGGTTGAATAGATGCCAAAGAAAGCTTAAATTTTTCCCCTGCTTTTCTGCCCAGCCTCTTGCATGCTGGAGTATTGGTTGTGTCCAGATCAGTATGAACTCACAGTGGTAACTGAAATTCCTCCTTAAAGGATCAAAGCTCTGTGATGTAGAGTGGGAATGCCTTTATTTGGGTAAAATTGATCTAGAAATTATAGCAGCTGGCTTGAGTTCTTGGCCATACACATCCCAGTGCTTTAGAGGCAATGTTTACAGGAAACATTCCCTCGTTTTCTTGCAGTTCAGCTGGTTGAAGACATCTCATTATCTGCCTGGCTTGCATGTCTGCATTTGGTGAGGATTTGGGTTTTTTAAAACACTTGAAAGAATGCTCTGAATTCATAACCTGCCAGGGCTCTCTCTTGGTTCATGTGATTGGGAAATCTGGATACCAGGGCAGGAAAGGGCAATATGAAAAGAATAATGTGACTCAATTGACTGTGAAATTCTTCTAGGAACAGGTGTAATAGTGATCGTAAACATTTGTGAGATATTTTACAACCAGCTTTAATCCCTGCAGAGGGGAATATTTAGGAACAGGAGAATGAATGTGAAAGTAACTTCAAAGGCTGAGTTAAAAGATCAGGAACTTGAACCTTGGGTCCAGTCAAGGAGCAGCTGAGCACTGAGGGGGCTGTAGCTCCCTTTGATCCATCATTCTTGTCCAGATCAGTTCACCTGGGACCCCAAGAGGCCCTAATGGGGATCCTGAGGATGGTGGTCACCCCAGCCACTGTCCTTTCCAGCACAACCTTGCATTTTCCCATTATTCATGTTTTTTTTATGGGGTAACACAAACTGTGGAATGAATAAATCACAAACCCAGGAGGGTGAAAAAAAAAATGAGAAAAATTTTGCAGCTGTGGAACTGTGTGTGCTAGAGAAATTGGTGCTGGGCTGGAGTGGCTCTTTGAGAGGGGGCACTGAGAAAGCAGGTGAAAAAGGTCAGATTTCCTCCTGCATTGTGGAGTCCACAGAGCTTTTCTTCAGAGAATGCACAGGAAATGTAAAAGCAGGCAAGGGTCTGAGAACTGCCCAAGGAAGTCTGATATAGGTTGAAAGTTCTTCCTGTGCTTAGGGCCAGCGTGAGGAGCAAAATGCCATTTGTGTTCCTGGGGAGGTCAGGTTTGCACAGCCCCTTGCAAAGGCCTCTCTGAGGGGTGGATTTTCCCACTGCCATTAAGGAAACACAACTTGGGGGTGATTTCAAAGAGGGAGAACGAGGAGCTAGAAAGGCAAACACGTAGGAAGTGCTACAGAGCGATAAGGAAGCCACAATGGTAAAAACCAAAGCCTGAGGAGGAAGGATGTAAAGGGGCACACAAGTATAAATCTCTCCAAGCTGATCAAGGACCTGGTGGGACCTTTAGAGGGATGTGGATGGAGAGTCAGTGGTTGCAGCTGCTGAGGAGCTGAATGGATTTCTTGACTTGATAAGCAAGGGAGAGCAGCTAAAGGTCACATACTCCATGCAGGGCAGGGAAACACAGTGATGTGTGGGGAGGGAGAGAAGACATATTATTTAAAAGTTTTATGTGTGTGTAATGCAAGCAGACAGTTGGGAAATTAAAACTGCTAAAATTGACAAGTTGCCAATTTTAGATTAACTTCAAGCTACAATAACTGAACTTGGTTTCTGGCCTTGGTGTTTGAGAGGTCCCTGGGAAAGCAGTGGTGTCTGAGGAAGGAGACACAGAAAGCATTGTCTCCTTATTTAAAATTTTAAAAAAGGGAAAAAAGCATAAAACAGCAATTAATAAAAAAGAAATCAGACAAGTTGTAAAGAAACTTGCCTAAAGTAGCTATTACTTAAAGGGCAAGCAGCAAGCAGTGTTTGAGAGTCATTTGGTAGACAGTAAAGTAGCCTCAGTACCCAGTCTTACATTTCTGAAATCTGTACTTTAAAAAAACTGAATGTACATTAAAAGCAGCTCCAGCTACCACAAAGGTCTGGTTTTGGAGACAAAGATCCAATACTGGAGAGAGCTCTGAGGTGCTGCTGCAGTACAGACTGTCCCACAAGGCAACCTGCACACCAGCACCTTCCTGATTGCCCAGTTCCAGAGAAAATGGCAAACACATTGCAGTCTATCATGGGGTTTTAGACTGCCCTGTGTGTCTAACCTACAGTGTTTTCTGTCCACTTTGCTACTTGTGGCCAGCTGGAGCAGTAGCAGATGAGAAACTTGGTCCTACTGGGGCTTCCAGCTGCTCCAATCTCTTGGGACTGATGGTTCCAGCACACTGAGACAGGATGCAGCAGGATGCAGCTCTGTGCTCAGATGTCTTAATTATGGTCAGAACTATTGCACCAGGGATTTGATTGAGTGACTGAGCTTCTGACAGACCCCTCTCTGCCACATCCAGTGCCAGTGGTGAGATCTCATCCTGTAGGTGCTGTGCTGACAGCAAAGCACCTTTGTCAGGTTACCTCAGCTAAGCCATGGCTTTGTCACCTTCATTTTTAATGGATGGAGCTCTAAACATTTGACACTGCAGATTTGAATCCTTTTCCAGCAATCTAAGCCTATTTACTCTCTCCTTGCTCATGTAAATTCTTAGGAGCTTTCCCCAGACCTACAGAAAGAGTCTGTGTGCCCAAAGGGACCACGGTTTAATGAAGTTATTGCTGCTCAGAGCCTTTTCATTAGCTCTGCGAAGATGGAGAGAAGCAAAGGGAGAAGGATGCAGTACCACAGGCTCTTCTCACCTTCCAGAAACTAGGAATACTCTTCATTTAGAGGAGAATTTCAACAGAGTTCCTAAGACTCATGTCCCATTAAAGAGTGGAGGCACAAGGCTCCTCTTGTGAGGTGTCAAGTTACCCGGGAGACAGACTGAGCAACTGAGAAATGTTGCAAGTTTTTGAAAAAGAGATTTATATATAAATGTGTTACGGGAAAAAATACCTCTGGTCATACACATGGTAATTCTTCTGTCTTACTTTGTTTGCTATCTTTCTTTCTTTATTGTTTCCAAAGATTTAAAGGATTTTAATTAAAAAGGCAGTTTAACTACTCTCTTCTTTCCAGATAACAAACACTAAAAAAAAACTGAAGTGAAATACTGGAGAGCCTGCTTTATACTCCTTCTAAAACTGAACACAAAAGCCAAATGAGATCATAGGGTTTATCAGGCAAGCTGTTTCCAGAAAAGATGAAGAACCACTCCTGCCACTGTACAAGGAACAGCTGAACTTTCATCTGAAGAGCCATGGTCAGTTCTCATCATCCATCCTTGGGAAGGATAAATCCAAAGTGGAATTTAGAAGGTGACTGGGACAATGAGTGGTGCTTGCAAGGAAAAGCCAAAGGAGTGTGAGTTGTTCAGTGCAGGAGAACTGGAGTGAGGGCACTGCTTTCTGTAGCTGCTGCAGAGGAAGGATATTATATAAAAGAAAGGAAATCTTTGGCTGACAGAATGATTATAAACTGTCATGCAATACACTTGAGATGGACACAAGGAGGGCTCTGGGTCTTGCAGCAATAGGTTCTGCAAGACCTTGGATTGGGGCAGCAGAGCCAGGTTCCATTTTGTAACCTGTACACAAACAAGACTGAATGTGGAGCTGTGGAAGTGGGGTCTGGCTGCAGTGACCATCTCCAGTCCCACATGCTCCCAGAAAACCATTAACTTCTCCTACCAGCCTGTATCCCATAGGCAGCTGTCTAGCTGGGGTCTTCCAGAGAGCCCAAAGTAGCTTTTATCCTCTGATAAAAGGAGTTCTCTCTTGGAGCTGGCCTTGATGATGGACCTGGGGGCTGTGACAAAAGTGCCAGCAGTGAGAGGTTACAGATCAACAGGGCACCCACTGCCTCCACTGGAGGTGGCAGCCTGGCTTTTCTCCTGGTGGCTGTGGTGGCAGTGACCGTGTCTGCAGCTCTCTCCAGGCAGTGCTGCCATGCCTTCTGCTGGCAGTGGCTGCCTCTGGAAGCTCTCCCATCACTGTGGTGACACTTCCAGTGCCTGGTGGCTGCAGATCATCCCACTGAGTACCAACAGCTGCAGGGGGAGCCTGGAAATGGGGGAGCAGGAAGAGTAGGGCTGCTTTCATCCTGCCCCACAACTGAGAGCTGTCAGTGTGTGGAGCAGGCCTGGGTCTCTCTGCTGGTCCCTCCCAGGGCAGGAGGCAGGAGCAGAGCCTGGGTGTCAGATGTCTGTCTTAGCCTCTGACCAGCAGGAAAGTCTCCATCTAAATCAACAAGAGCTCTCCAGACTTCGACCATGGAGGGTGGGTATTTTTAGAAGCCAATCAATCAGTGGTGACTGTTCAAGTTCAGACAGGTCAAACACAGCCTGCAAAGTTACACAGAAGTGCTGTGTGTCCTGGAAGGTTGGTGAGCCTGCTTGTTTGACGGGCTGTGCCAAGTCCAGAGCCCAGCTCTTTTTAGAGAGATGGCTGCAAGAAGTGCAAACAGATTGTGGATTGTAAAACACACCATTTTTAAATTGAAGCAATAAATTGCAGACTGGATTTCTAGGGAAGCCTTCTTTCAAGGTGCTAGGATTGCTTTCCAAACCTGAACACACCCCTAGGTTGAAGGGGTTTTCCTTGGTCTTATTTGCAGGTGAGGAAGTTGAGGCATAGTAGCATGAGCTCGAGTTCACTAATACTGAGCATAAGGAAAGATCCTCCGAGGAGGTTGCAGGGTCCTCTAGATGCTTTTCTAGTGTGTGGGGATTAAATAAAAAAATAATAATAATGAATCATCTCCATGAGGCCTGGACTCAGACTGAACCTCTCAAACCAGAGACCAACAAGTCAGCACCCAGATTAGAAAATGCCATTGCTATGATTTCCAAACCCTCAGTTTATCCAGTTTCAAAATGGTCCTGGTGTTTTCTGTTGTCACTGACCACAGAGAAAAGAACCTGTGGCTCTTCTGGCTGCTTCTTATCCTTTCCTCCATCACTGCAAGGCATTGGCTCCAGAGCTCCACACCGGAGCCCTTGCACAGCTGCACAAAATGTAGTGCATGATCTGATTCTCAAGCTGGGCTAACTCATGCTTTTAGTGCCAGCTGGAGTTATGCTGATGCATTGGAAATATATTTTTAGGAAGCTTTCTCTATAATTATTACATTATAGCTACTGTTGGGTTGCTCAGAGTACAGTAAACAATTGCTATGCTTGTTAGAGGCCATGAATACAGGAAAACATTCCTCCCTGTGAGGTCTGCTGTTAAATAGTAACTTGTGTTTCATAGGGTAGGGGAGTGAATGCCCTGGAAGGGACGTGCTGACATTGCTCAAGCCAGTGATGCAGTTCCTGTCGTTTACACCACGTTCCCAAAGCTGCCCCTGGACAGGAACAATGGGTGTGCCAGGGGCACCTGGATCCTCTCACTGCTGCCTCCATTACCCATTTTGAGTAGCACTCAGGGACCCCCTTCCCTGGAATTTGGGCCTCAGGATGAAATGCTGGTGAGTGAGGAAAGCTGGGTCCAGCTCCCATAGGAGTGGCAAGAGAAGGTGTGCAGAGGCACACTGAGATTATCAAGGAGTAATTTCCTGATCAGCAGGTGCAATGAGCAGCTTTCACCTGTGTGGTGTCTCCACTCACTGCTGCCTTTTCCTTGAGGAATACCTTTGGTATCTGTATCCTCCAGCTGTCATCTCCAGTCACCTCTGGGAGCTTCAGAGCTTTTAGAGATCCTCTCCTCTGTTGTGTTGAAATTGTCTGATTCTGTTCAAGAACTGCTCACACACATACACACACACACACACACAGAGTGAATTCTTGTAAAGCTTTGTTTCCTTAGGAGTCCAGGCTTTACAGCAATCACCACACTGTTGTCCCAGATGTAACATGCAGTTGTGGTTTTCATGTTGCAAAAGAAATGTGGGGACACAGTTGTGGCTCAGATCAGTTAATAAAATGGGCAAATTAAAGATCTCAAGGCCAGAATAGAAATCAAGAAATCTGACTGAGCTGCAAAAGCTAGGCTCAGGCAGTGAGCACCAGCCAGGGCAGGAGATGTGTGTGTGTCACTCTGATGTGTCTCAGTCCCTCTGTGTGCTGGGGGGATCTGCCCCTTATTATGTGGTCACAAGGAAACAATGGAAAACATAGCAAGTGTAAGAACTCAGCCTGGAAGCAGCTCAGCAGCGATGTGTGGAGAGGAAGAACACTTTAGCTGCACTCTAATGATGGTTTGTGTAGGTTGGAGGGAGATGTGGCTGAGGATGGACACTGCTTGCCTCTGGGGAGACTGCACTGAAGCAAAACTCTGGCAGAAGCTACAGTTTTGAGATCTCAGTGCTTTGAATTCTCATCTTGTATCAGAGTAAAATATCTACCCCCACCTGTGACCTCAGCAGTCACCCTGGCACTGGGGAAAGGAGCCAAACTTGGATACAGATCTGACACTTCCCAGATGAATGGTGACCACTGGGCCCTCCACCATAACACTCTCCATATTTAGGGAGAAGAGGATGATTGAAGTGGGCTGTCTCTACACTCAGCCCTCCTGCTTTCTTGGGTTTGCATTGCAATTCCCTGTTGTTGTAATGTAGTTCCTTGTCTGCAGAGTGTTTTTGTTGCTTTCTCTAATAACACTGACCGAGCACTAGGAGCCAAATTAAACAAGCTGTGCCAATAAGCCAAACATTTCACTTCAAGCAGCAAAGAGGATGCTTCTTACCCCTACTCAAGCTTAGACATGTAAATGAGGGACCTCACTGCTGATCAGGGACAAAGAAACAAATGGCTGCTGTGGCACAGGGCAGAGCTGGGCAGTGTCCCTGCCCTGGGCTCCCTCCCTGCCCCTGCTGGTCCTTATCACCCTGGGTCTCGAGGTGGGAGCTGGACAAGGTAAAGGCTGGTTGTTCTCAAGGTAGTAACGTAGCTTCTGGTCTCATGGGCTTCATCAAGCCGGGGCTTGTGTTCCTGTGGCTGTAAGCACCTCTAAACCACTGTGACTTCAGTGGGACCTGAAGTTCATGTTCTGCATCACTGAAAGCCTTTCCATGCAATTAAAAATCAACCCCAAACCTCCTTCCCTGGTGCTGATCTGTGGTGTGATGCTGACATAAGTGTACAGGAGTTTCAGCAGCTGGGTTGCTGGCATTTTCATAGGACTTTTTTCTAATTCTGTCTTTTGCATAATATTCCTGATTTTTTTCATTGTTTGTTTTCCCCCAACATGTCCCAGCCTTCATCTCTGTCCTCTTAGTGCTGCTTCCTGTTGTTCTCTGTGATCTCCCTTGTTCCATCTTTCTTCTCTTCTCTGGTTTCCTCCTTTTCACTTTAGCCCTGTTTTGTTCACACTGGCTCAGCCCACCCTCCCAAAGGGGAATTATATCTGTTTCATTCCCTGTCTCCGTTTGCCTCCCAGCCCCACAGCTGTTCCTTCTCTTTCCCATTCCTTCAGGCCTCTCTTCTGCTCCCAGCACCATCCGCTGCCTTTTCTTTTTCCTCTCCTTGTCCAACCCCTTTCTTCCATTACTGGAGGTCAACAACAGAGAAAACAGAACATGAACCAGGAGGGGGATGTTACAGCCAAGAATGATGTGCCTGTGAGATGCCAAGTATTGTCTCACCAGTGTTAGTCCAGACTGCTTTCATCTGGCTGGGTGAGCTGAACCCACCAGCTCAAGCACTGACACAGTTTTTGATGTTTTGTGCCACACAATCTGTCATTACACCTGAGAAATTCCAGCCTTTTGCTCTGCACAAGTTGAAGGCCAAAAGCTCTACAGCGGGGATGAGGTGGAATGTACACTTCATTTCCAGCTTTCCTTTCCCCACAATGTGCTGCACTTTCCCAGCTCAGCACCAGCATCTGTAGCTGCTGATGCCTGTGCCTTGGCCTGTGTAATTATGTGGGGTTTAGTTCTGCTCAGTCACAAGCAATCATGGAGCTGCACTTTGAGCTGGGACAGAAAATGATCTAACAAGTTGGCTCATGTGTGATTACAGAAGATACATTCTGCCACAGATTTGTTCTGCCACTGCTTTGTGCTCCTAAGTGGAAGGCCCCAGGGGGAACAGACGAGCACAAGGGTGGCTGGTCTGTGACTCAGGTAGGTCTGTCTGTCGGCTGGGCTGAACTAAACCCACAGCTGAGATGTGCAAAGAGCTTTTCACTCTGGAGGGAACTGGGCTGCACTGTGTGCACCTGCCTCAGAAACAATCTGACCTGCCTCAGGCATCTCCTTATGGATTTAGGGAATGATCAAATCTGGAAGGGGAACCTGATCTATCAGCAGGTCAGCCAAAACCTAATGTAGCCCACAGCAACCCCCTGTGCAGCCCAGAAATTCCATGGGACTCCAGAGCTGCTCTTTCACTCCCTCCACGGCTGCCGTTGCATCTCCTGCCCCTTCCCCCTCGCCTTTCCCTGTAATCCCTGACTCAGGCTTTGCCTTCTGCAGCAACAAAGAAAATGTCATCAAACCCCTCCTTGCAGTGGTGCGGCGGGAGGCTGCGATAGCTGCAGTCACGGCTGGGGAATGAGCGGAGCTCTCTGTGCCATTATTGTTCTCTGCTCCAAGCTGGAGGCAGCCAAGAGAAGGACTCACAGTCTGTCCCTCTGGAACCATCCCCTGGGACCTGAGCAAACCTTCTGTGTCGCAGGGTGTGCACCAAAGTCAGGAATGGCAATTTATTTTTGCGGGAAAATAATGACAGAATCCTCCACCTGAACTGAGAGTCAATATTCAGTTCTTTCACGGTGATTGCTCAGCAGTGATGGACATTTCAACTGTGTTTAAAGGAACAAGTTAAGAAGTACAGGGGGGGAAAATGAGAATTTCCAGGGCCAGTGCAGGGTTTGCTGAAGGAGGAAACAATGCAGCGATTGCCCCCCCTGGTCAGACCCTCATGGGGATAATTAAACAACTTCTTAGAGGACTCCTTGTCAGGGCTTGGGACAGTCAGAGGATGTTTCCCCAGGGAGCAGTGATCTGCTCTCACAGGTTCCTCTCTGAACCTGATTCAGAGCAGTCTGGTACCTCAGTGTGTAGCAAATGCCACAGGTGACAACTTTGAAATGCCCATCAGGAATTTTAGGGGTGAGTACATACGGAAGAGAGATGAAGGAAAAGTCAGAAAACACTCTTAGCTTGCCTATCCCCTTGCTAACAGAGATGATAGAATTAAAAAGTCACGCTATGCAAACTGTCCACTTCTGATCATACCATAATGTCCCCCTGCCAAGCTCCACGGCCCATGAAAATGCCCACTCTGCTCATAGTATTTAATTGTTTTAGCTTTTGATAAATCATCTGTTACAGCCTGTTGAACATTTTGAAGCATTTCTTGCTAATGGGTCTTCACAATGTGTTTTTAAGGGATGTTGTTATTAATAAATGTAACTGCACTGAATAGTAATTTGATAAAGATGAAAGAGGAATTTATAGATTCCACTTCCCTTTCAGCTGTTGCTAGGAATTTTCACTCCTTCAGAATATATTGAATTTAATCTTGACTTCTTTTTGTTAAAACCAGGCTATTATATTCTGATTCTATAAAGAGAATATGAGTAGGGTTGAGCTTGTTGTGAAATCCCCAGTGAAGTCCCCAGTTCTTCTCAGCACATCAGAGAGGTTTCCTTGCTGCAAGAGAAAACAAAAGTGGCACAGGTATCCCATCCAGCATCGATGGAAAAGTGTAAAGGCAGTTTGGTATTGAGGGAGGGTTTTTTTGCAAGCTGATTAATCAATCTTAATATTGATGGAAACATGAAAAGGAAATAATTTCTCCATGCTCGATAGCCAATTTTTGCTAATGGTCTGCTCTCCATTACGCTTTCATTGCAATGACTGAAGTGCTTTGTTGTGTATAAATTAATTAGGGACTTGCATCTCAGTACTGAACAGTGAGTGATTGGCTCCAGTGAAACAGGAAATGTGGAATGTCTAAAGGCTGGTATCTGCCACAAAATGGCCCTGTAAACACTTGTGGCACACAATATTGAGAAGTACTGTGAGTTATGTTGGGAGTGCATCATAAAATTATCATAGGGCTAAACAAGGGCAGTTGTGAGGAGGAATGCTTGCAGGAAAAAAAAGGGAAATGTTCTTTTCTGAGAAGAGAACTTTCCTTCATTAAGATTTGATCCATGCAGAGACTGATGTCTTCAGCACAGGAGACAGGTATTAATCATTGGAGAGAACTTGTTTGCACAACCAGCAGAAAGCCAGTTCTCTTAGCAAATATGATTTTTTTTCTTCTGAATTGAACTTGTAGTTAAAGATGCATCATATCCAGATACAGAACCAGAAATGAGCAAAGGCAGCATGAAGCTGGAGGGGGCTGAGATGGGGACTTTGCTCCTGCCTCTCTCAGTTGCTGGTGATGTGACATTGTACAGCTCTTTCTATTTTCTATGGCTCTTCCATACCTCCCACCCTCTGTGTATTTTCTTTGTTAGCTCTTTTTGAGAGCAGAGGATTTCTCATACCCTGTGTTAGTGCTGTGTGTAACTGCTCCAGATGCTATGGTGATACCATCGAGACTAATAGCTCATCTGCCACCCAGCTCATTCTTTTGCCAGCCTGCACATCCTTGTGAATAGGCAGCTAAGAGATTGCTCTGTAAAGAAGTAATATGGATCTGCCTCTTATAAATCAGGAGTAAGTTCAATGAAATTCAGCAGGAATAAAATGGGTACTTGTTATAGAGGAACTGAGACATTCTCTGCAAAATACACAAACAGTACTTACAATAAAGGTTAAAATTCAAGACAAGAAAATGGTGTGAGATGTCGGCTGCAACTTGCACCAGACTTCTCCCTGGGGATGAGTGCATTACATTATAGTCATTCCGTTTTTCTGGATTGCTTTCCTTGCAGAGCAGGCTATAAATAATAATTACTGGTGCTGCAAGGAGGCAGTGGGTTTCTGAACAACCATGACTGAATTCTTAATTTGTCAGTTACTGATACAATGCATCTGTTTTTCTAATTATTTTAATGATGTTTTATATGCAAAGGAAAGAATAACAAAATTATGGAGGGGTTTGGGTTGGGTTTGTTTTCTTTTTTTTTAGATTCCCAGACTAATTGGAGGACAGCCTACCTGTGACTGTCTGTAAATCCTGGCTCTGGACTGGTGACATTCAGTGCTGGTTGGTGTGTATGGTTCAGCAATGTCAGCCCCGAGCCCCCAGCTACTCTGCAGACAATACCAATATGTTACCAGCGTCCCAAGGGGCACATCTTATTACTGGAGGAGGATTCTCAGGAATGAAAATGCAGTTTTATCCTTCTCAAAGTGCCCCTTGCCAAAGTCAGCCAGGCATCCAGGAGCACTTGCTCCCAGTGATGCGTTGTTAATATTCCCCTAACTGGCTAAGCGTGAGGCAGACACAGACTGCAGCTTCTGTCCTCCAGGAGTTGCTGCCTCCATTGCTTTGGGCCCAGCCTTGCCTTCATGGACATCCAGGGCCTGACAGCTCCAATCACCGAAGTCAATGGACCTAAAAGATAAGGTATTGATGTAGGATGGAGATGAATCAGGACTGTGGCCAGAGTGCCATTGATTTCAGGGAGCAGGGCTGTGGTTGCTGTCCTGCAGAGCTTGAGAGCAGGGTGCCTTAGTGACTGCTGTAGGGGCCCAGAACAGTCACTGTGCTATAGGCAGGGAGCACAGCTCCCTGACCTGGGATGCTGAATGCTGATGGGTGGCCCAAAACATAGTTTGTGGCCAAAATGAGCTTATTTCCTCTTACAGATCCTGTCAGGAGAGCTCCTGAGGCAGTCCTGCTCTCCTCTCTGCCTCTCCCCAAAGGAATGCAGGTCCTGACCACACACACTGTCCATACAGAACCTCTGCCTTGAACTTTGTGCCTCAGGCTGCAGCTTTGTGAGCCCTTAGATGGTCCTTCAGCAGCTGCCTCAGGCCACACACAGTCATGAGACTGCTGGAGGTGACAAAGCTGGCACTGGGTCTCTCCTGTATGGAGTTAAACAGGTGAGCATAATCCACTGGAGGCCTGAACACTGGCATAGCACTTACCTGGAACAGGGTGGACGTGTGTGCAGCTGTCTCAGGAGGCAGTGGTGACCTGCAGCCCCTCCTCAGCTCCCTCACACAGCATGAGCAGCCTTGTCCTGAGGAGTGAAAGGGCACTGAGGGACAGCATGAAAGGGTGTGCTCCTGATTTGGTATCATTTACAGGTGATGTGCTGAAGTCTGGCATTGCCAGTTAGACCCAGCACAAACCCAAGGCAGCAATGTGGAACGTTGGTGTCTCCCTGCTCTGAGCTGTCTCAGCTGGAAAGGCTTTTGGAAATGAAGACAAATGGAAATGTAGCCCTTAGACTTGTTATTACTCAAAAGCCTCAGGCACCCAGGCTTTGGCCAGTTGCTATGTGCTGCTGAGGATGCTCTGCTCCTTTTCACTAGAAAGCAAAAGCAGTTTTGTGCCCAACAGGCAATAGATAGACTTTTCTCTTGATTTTTGTTGGTCTCCTCCACTGCCTTCCCCTGCAGGGGGGGGGAGCAAAGGGTGGTGCAGCCTGTGGGTTTAACTGGACACCATCCCTTTAATGTGGAGTTGTGTTTTTCTCTCAAGGCCAAAAATAAATGCTACTGAAGGACTAAACAGACGTGAAAAGAAGGCTTGGACACTTGGAAGACAAGACTGCTTTGTGTTTCCCAAAGCAAAGAGCCTGTTCACAAGGTTACTTTTTTAGACAAACACCAGTCCTGTGACACTGCCAAGGTCAGTAGGTGCTCAGCAGAGCACTGTGAATTTGAGGCAGACATGCTCTGGGATTGGGGCACAATTTTTCTCCCCCTCCAGAGTATTTACAAGCATATTAATGGAGAAGAGAGAAATTTGCTTTGCTCTGCCATTTCATCTCTTCTACAGAGATGCAACATGCATCAGTTTGTCAATGGAAGAGCTTCCATCCATCTTCCATCTTCTAGAGACAGCTGCATGGCCTTAGTGCTGGGGTAGGTCTCTCATCCTGTTTTGGGAGGCGAGGGCTGTGCTGCTGCCATTCTGTAGCTCAGAAAACAGGAGAAGCAAGGACATGTCACAGGCAGGATCCTGGAGTGATTCTCATGGCAGTGGAGAAAGTCAGTGAGTGTGGGTGGGTGACTTCCTGCTGAGCTTCAAATCCCCCTTTGAGTACAGATACCCTACCTGGCAGTGATTTTTAAGGGGTTTGGGTGACCAGTACATTTTTATGATGTTTTGTTTGTCTCCTCTTTTCTAGAATTGGCTCTGTATAGCCAGTTTGAGCTAAGCTTCTGCTGCCTGTCCTGGCTACATGTCTGGGACAGGTCAATCCATGGTCTGGGTGAGCTCTGCTTTCTTCAAGAACCAGACAGAATTCAAAGCAAATAACTTGGCACAGACATCTCATTTCAGGTGAGCAAGGTCTGACTGCTGCAGCGATCTCAGTGGGGTTAGGAGGTTTTGTACTTCACCTCAGGCACTTCATTAATTCCTCATAGAGTGCAGTAAGTTCTGTTTATGTCTCAGTTGTCTACAAAATGAAAATGCTAGCTCATCCTGAGAAGGGTTACAGTGTCTCACACACACAAGAAAGGCAAGTGAAGTTCTTTCACTGTCTCTAAAGCTCTGAGCTCTGAGTCATCCAGAGCCTCTGAAGACTGGTTAAGAGTTTTTAAGGGTACCTCATTAGGGCTGAGTCTCCAGCACTGTCTGTAGTCACACACCAAAGTATTCCTCTCACAAAGATGTTGAGAAATTAAGGGAACAAAGGAGTGCAATCTACTGCACTGAAGACTGAGGAGTTGAATGTGATGGAACTGGATTCCAAAACCAGCTGGAACATGCAGGAGGACAAACCCTGAAGGGAAACACTCCAAAACCAGCAGGGATGAATAACCAGCCCCAAATGCATGCAAGAGTTTGCTGAGAGCAGGCAAGGGATGAGCAGAAGTCTGAGCAGCAATGGGGTGTTCAGTTCAGTGCAGTTCCATTCAGGTGCAGCCAGGGACTGAAATCAGAGGTCTGGAGGGGAACCACTGCAGGAAATGACCACCTGCCTTTGGAGCCCATCACCTTGCACAGGGCTGAGCCCCTGTGCCACGAGCATGTTCAGTCCAGCAGTTCTGGACCTGCTTTATGAGCTACTCTGTCATCTTTGCCAGGAGTGTGGCATCAGAGAAGAGTGTTGGGGCAAGACTGCCTCAGTCTTCTCATTTTAATTTGCTGAGGTCAGAAAATGTAAGGGAAGAATGAGAAATGTCAAAAGTAGAGTTGTGAATCAGATTTTGAAAAGGAAATGAAACAGATGGTAGAAGGCTTCAGTTAGATAAACACAGAAGAGGAAAAGAGGAAAAACATAGTCATTAAATACTGAGAATGGGATTGAGATTAGACCAGTCTACATATGGTCCAAAATGAATTAAAACCACTTTACCTCTGTTTTCAGTAGAGGTGATCATATTGGGCAATGGGGCAAAGATGGGATTTCTAGTAGGAACATACTTAAGGAAATGAAAATTATCTCATGTAAGACGGAAGGAAAAGCTTACAGTATTCCATGTGCTCAGATCAAGGTGCCCTGGCAGATTTCCACCTCAGGATTTGGAAAGAACTGGCACATTAAAGGAGCTCAGCTTAGCCTTGTATTTCTCTTTGATGACTGATTTTTTTTTCCAAGACAAATGAAATACAGGTGATACACTCCATCCAGACATGAGTCAAGAATCTGATATTACACCACATGGGAAATTAGTAGTTGAAGTTGAGAAGATGGGGATTAGTCTGGATGGCAAATGCAGAACTGCTAAAGCCAAGGACAGGGATTTCTGTGGGAAGGAGAAATGCCAGACAGAGAGTGGAACTCCTCAAGGGTCAGTCTTGAGCCAGTCTTACTTGCTTTGTTAATGACTCTGGCACAGCTGTAGGAATGTCATAAAGAAATTTGCTGAGGACACGGGCTTTGCTAATACAGAGAAGGATCAGAACATCAATCAGCAATAACTTAATGACAGAATTTGAGATAGAATAGACAAAGTATAAAGACAGGCAGTTAAAAATTAATCACTAGAATATCACATTACTCACTTGAGAATGACAAAAGCAGGGTGGTAAAAAAAACAACACACAGAGAGAATTACTTGCTCTGAGGGATAACTGTGAGCCACCAATCTGATATGAAAGGGCAAACACAGTCCTAGAAGATACAGGTTCACTCATGTTCAAGGAAGATTAGCAGGTAAGAGAAGGGCAAGGATGATCAGAGGGTTTGGAACAAGAGGAGACTAGAAGAGCTTCATTTGTTTAGTTTCTCAAAACAAAGACTAGAGCAGATAGGATTGTTTTTAGTAAATACATCTGATAGGTAAAGATCAGAGGAAAAAAGAGAATTGTTTAAACTAAATTATGATGCTGGCACAAGAACAAATGATATTAGGGCTGGAAATTTAAAATGAAGTGTTAGAATAGCCTGCCAAAAAGCGTGATATGATGTAATTGATTGTGATAGTGGGAGACTGGCTCACTAATGCTGAGCCCTGTGTTCCTAGAAATGTGCAGCAGACAGGATTTTGGCAAAGTGGGCACTGGCCTCTAACAAGGAGGAGGAGCCCTGTGCTGCCTGTGTGAGCACAAGAAAGCATAACTGGCCAGTCACCAGCTTTGGAAATGGGGGGGAAAAGGAAGCTTTGATTTCAACAGCTAAAGTGAGGTCCTTCCCTTCTCCACCCCTATGGGAACTGGCAAACTCAGCTCTTTAATGGTTCATGCTCATCTCAGCCTTGCCTATAAATAGATAAATGAGATTCCTCCTGTCCCAGTGAGTAATTCTGACATCCTCCCGCTGCCTCAGAGAGCTGAGTCACAGGCACTCTGCACTCCAGTGCCTGCATTACTTACATGGTCTCAAAGGAAATTTTAACACATCCAATGAATCATCAGGGATTGGATCATGTTTAAAGTTATTCCATTGGCATTTCCCTTCCATTGTAGATAGTCTGCCAATACCTAAAGCTTTGGCTAATCTGGACTCAAAATGTATTGAGGAAACAGCATGTTGACATATACAGCTACCAATAAAAATAATAATAAAAACTCTTTTTAAATTTGCACCAAAAAACAAGTGACCCTTAGTGGACTCCCCTAGTGCTTTTGGGCCTGCTAATTTTGTAAGACTCTTCCTTTTTTTGTAGCTGCTTATTTGAAGGAACTCAAAACTTGAAATGTTTAATATTCAGTCATTAGGCCCCTAATTTAATCTCCTGCAGATTTCCTGCCAAAATATTATTTGCTCTGAGATGGAGCTTGCAGCCCCATGCTCATTCTCTCTCTGAGACACACATTCCTGGTCTTACCCATGATAAAAATAAAATGCCTGCAAAGCAAAGACAAAACCAGAGCAGTGTTAAGTACAGAAGACAGGGCAGTAATACATCACTGTATGAGCCTCATGAGGCATTGTCACTTGCCACCTTGCCTTCTCCCAGGTGGTACAATGTGGTTTCATTGGCTTAGAAGCAACACAGCATTTGAAATCAGAACAATCCCTCTCTCTTTCTCCCTCAGAAAACATCTGGAAAAGTGGAAAATTCTCCAACAGAATTTGGGGGCTGTGAAACAAATACAGAAATATTTCCCTGTTTGTTTTCTGGCTTGCCTTTCATATCTTAGAACTGGTTGGGACATTTCACTCATTATTACCAGACTTGGTTTCAGTCAGTGAGAAATGCTAACATTTGCTGCTGTGGTTTGGTATTCTTAGACCTAAACCCAGTTTTTGTTCTTTTGATAACCCTAGGAAATCTGTGTCTTATTTAAATAACATTTTTCTAGTACCTTTTCATCAGGCAGTTCTCTGCCTGTGCACAGATTGTTAACAAGCATTTGCTCCACACATTCCAGTGTGAGCTGCAGTTGCTCCATGAGCCGCTTCTGTTGCAAGCCTTGTTGGGTTATTTATCAGCCCAGCACAGGCTTCACTGCCAGTTTGCTGCCAGCTGTTAACTGTACAATAGCATTGGGAACAAAATCAGTTCTGGCTCTGCCAGAGGAGTTGGACCTAATTCAGCTACCTGTTGACAAATGATGATTTGTTTAACAAAATAAACTATAATATTTTTGTAGCCGACAGTTTTCACCCTCCTCTGCAGCTGGTAAAAAAACCCTGAGGAATTCCCAGAAGTTCCTCACTTGTGTCTTTTTCAAGTTTTCTTACAGCAATGCCTTGTATTGTTGTCTCTATGCAGGAAAAGGCATCCTTAATGAGCAAAGCAATGGTTTTTTCATGCTGCTGGAACAGGGCAGCTGCAATCCTTGATGCCACTTGGCTGCTTGGTTGGGCTCTGAAGCAGCAATGCCCACTGGGCAGTGGGGCTGTAGGGATGCTCCAGGACAAGCCAAAGGCCTGAAAACAAGCCAGGGTTTCTGTAAAGCATTAATCACCCTGAGCAGGGCTGGGCACTGGGAACGGGGTGAGGGTGCTCTCTCACAGCACACACATGGTTTCTATCTAAGCTTTGTTTCAGCTGGATCTTTCCCACTAATGCATCCTTCTTTAACACCTTGTACTCATTTACTGTGGGGCTGTTTAGCAGCACAAATCAATTAAGTGCTGCAGAAACCCACTGAGACAGGGAGAGTTCCCTATCTCTGGTTCAGCCGGGGTGGGAGGCATGCAGAGGTTAAGCTTGTGCCTTTTTGCCACACAGGGAGAGAGGGTGGAGCATGGAGCAGCCCCCAGCACCTCCTCTGTGGGTTTCAGCCCTCCCCAGCACCCTCAGAGAGTCACAGCTGCTCCAGGAGCTCTGAGAGCCTTGAGGAGCTTATCATCTGGCATCAAATAATCAGAGAAGTGGAGAGTGCCAGCCCTGCTGCCATATCCCACTAAGACTGGCCAGGGAGCCTCACTGAATGGGACTGAGCAGTCCTGAGGTACTCAGCTGTGTCCTGTAACAGGGACAGGGAACAATGGGGGCCTCCAAGCTGACCTTCATGAGTCTCACAGGTTTGTCCATCATGAAATTGCCTGTACCCACTGGTGAAGTCACTGCTCAGTGGTTTAGCTGCCACTGGCCAGAGGGATATGCAGGGGTTTAGGAAGTAGCAAAGTCACAAAATGTGAATGGAACAGTCAGAAAAAATGAGTGGCTTTAAAATAATCATTTGGTTGGACTTGTTCTAAGTGTAGCACCAGCTCAGCATGCCAGGCAGAGCTCAGGAAGTGCCTTCCAGCTGCCAGCCCCTTGGGAACGGGATGCAGAGCTGTGCCTCTGCTTCAGGCTGGGCTGGAGCTGCTCACACACAGGACAGGCTCCAGAAACAGGAGAGAGTAATTCAAGCCACATGTTAAACTGATCCACACAATGAAGGAAGATAAAGCCTAACCAAGCAGTTCCTGTTCCTCATGGGTGTCTCTCAGGAGAGCCTGAGGCTGTAGGACATGCCCTCCGCTCACAGAGACCATTAATCATGAGTGTGCTTTGGTCTCTGGCTATTTTAATCACTGGTGAAATACACACTCCTAAAAATGGTATTTGATTCCAATGCACATGATTTCCTTTGGCTTCCATTCCCCCAGTTAAGTGCAAGCTGTAACTACTTGTAAGTCCACACACTGGGATCCATGGATTTGCTTCTCACCTGTCCTGGAACAAAAACCACTTGGTACTACACATAGCATAAGATCCATGGCACCAGACATAAATATCAGAATATACTGTAATGGGGCTGTGGTCTGAGTGTGGCACCAACCTGTCCTGTGCAATGGCACACTGGAAATGTCACTGGGCCATCAGCCCTTCCCTCTTCCACTCTATTATGTAATGATTGAAAATGCCTCCTGTATATGCTGGCACTAATCAGGAAGTCAGTCTGTTGTCAGAGAAGTGAATAAATCACTAGAAGTGGGTGAACTGGCAGTATATTTGTAAAGGGTAGGCTGTAGAAACCAATAAGTCTTTAATTTTTCCTTTAAAAACACTGAGCAAAAGTCACAGAAAGTTTAAGGAGAAAACAAATTGCTCTTCCACAGATTGAGAAGCCCAGCAGAGTCCTTGTACTGCTCAGCTTCTCTCATGAGGCAGATGAGCAGCCTGAGGAGTCTGGGGGTGCCTTCCTTTAAGTGCAGACTAAATGCATCATGCCCAGCCCCATGGGCTTACTGGTACCCTCATTTACAAACTGGGTTGCTACAACTCCAAATTTCTCAGCATTTTTTGTCTAGGAGGGTGTTGCTATTGAGCCTAAAGAACAAGTCTGAGTTTACAAACAGAAAGAAAAAGTGAAGTTTACAGGAATATCAACTTAAAAAATAAGGAACATTTTGCAGGTACACTAATCATCAGGGACCCCTTCAGTGTTTGTCACAATGAGCCAGGTCAGGGGCCCATGACACCAGGACAAATAGCCAAGAGGGCTCCTCACAATTATAATGTAGGATTTAAATCATTACACCCAATAACATTATTTACCTGGGACACCACAACTGTTTTTCTTGTATCCTTAGTATTCAGGAAACAGCACATACTTTTTTTTGAAGCTGCATATAAAGCAGCATCAACCTCAGCAACAAGAGGACTTTCTGTCTCTTGGGCTTCCAGGTTAAGGAAAATCCTGCTCAATGACATAGCAAACTTTTCAAACTTGATGTTGCAGAGAAAGGCACAATCATGCTGTTCTAGATCAGCTGATGAGTTTGTGTGCTGAACTTGGCACCCAGGGATGTCAGCTTACTTTGCTGGGGAAATGTTTTGGTTTTTCCTTTTAAAAGTACCAAGTATCAGCCTTTGAACCCCAGGCAATACAAACTGGCACCAGAACAGGGTGCAGCTTGTGTGAAGGTTGGCCCAGCCATCTCACTGGAGAAGTTGTCGTTTCTCTCCCACCAACTCCAGCAAATGTTCTCTTCATGAAACATGGCCAGTTCTAGTCCAATTAAAAAGACAAAGCCCAATAACCACCTGCTAAAGCTAAAGGTTCCTTGAAAGCTTGGATTTATTCAGTCTTGCTGAAAATCAAATGTTTAAACTATGACAAAAGTTTGCCTAAATAACTGTATTTCCTCTGTGAAGCAGCTATTTATTAATCAGAAACTACAGCAAAGTACCACAGGGCTTCAATGAAAGAAATCAATGAGTTTGCCTGCAAAATATATTTCCTGCTCTGATTTTATTCCACGTGTGTCTGACATACAATTTCTGTTTGATTGAACGTACCACATTAAACTGTTCTGGTCAGGAGCTGTGCACTGAAAGCAGCTGATAGCAGTGCAAGGCATTTCAGCAAGTGTCCCCTGCATTGAGAGACTCCTTACAGGCATTAACAGAATTACTTGTACTTGAAGAGAAATCTCTTTTTCTTTTCCCTTTTCCCTGCTGGGATCTCACCCTGCACCCTTTGCTCTGTGCTGCTTTGGGTCAGTTCTTTGTGGGCAGTGGTAACACTGTCACCAATCCAGATGCTCTGCTCTTTCCAAGGATGGGCAAAGCAGCATCGATGGTGGCTCAGGCTTAGTTCATCTTAGTTCTCTGGTTTTCAGAGAAAGAATTGTGTGCATGTGAGGACCAGCTTTATTTCAGCAGGATCTATTTTCATATTCATGATGCTTAGCACAGACTAGGGATGGCATCTTGAATAAGTGTGGGACAGAGCTTAACAGCAGTAGAAGCTGAGGGCATCACCTGAGACTGAGTCTGAAAAAACCCAGAATTGCTTGCATGTACTTTTCAAAACACTTTTATTTTAGGTATTTCAGGGTTTTTGTTTTTGTTTTTGTTTTGTTTTTTTAAGCTGAATTGGAAGTGTTAAGTGACACTGAACTTTAAAAAGAAAGAAAATTCAATCTAGTCAGATTTGTTCTTAAGTCTTAGTGGCTTAGTGTGGGCACTAAGAAATGGCCTTGGGTCTGCTGACAGTGTCCTCAAGTGTTAAAGAGGGACCAGCAGGGCTGGATCCCACTGCAGGATGTGCACAAGGGATCCTGCATGTGTGCCCCTGGCCACATACCAAGTGCCCTACAGACCTCTGCTGCACCAACCCTCCTCTGACAGGCAGCCTGGCAGCTGGGGGAGCTGCTTTGGGAACAGATCTGACAAAAACAGCACCAGACCACGGTGCTCTCCTATTCCCCACATGCAGTCACACACATGAAGGGCTTTGTCCACAGAGGGCAGGATAAGCAGGCAATTTGCAGCTTGCCACAAGGAAAAAGACACAAGGTTATAAAGAAGAAGAAATAAAGAAACTGGAACAGTTTCTCAGACATTTCTATAGGCAGAGTTCCCACAGCACATAAGAAAAAGATCCATTCATCAGGGCCTGGGCTGCAGGATGAACTGCAGGAGTTGCTCTGTGTGCATCCTCTGTTAGAAGTTCTGACTCGTCCTTCTGACCTTAAAATCCACGGGTGAGTTCTCTTCACAGTGGCAGAGCTGAGGTAGGAAGAGGCTGGGGAGGCATATTCCAGTATTTCAGGGCAAAAAAGTGTTTATTTTAACATATAAATATTCTTATTTAAAGTGTTGATACTAAAGATAAAAATTGTAACAGAAACTCATCCAAAAAAGTTACAAACCCCCATTCCCGATCCTCCTGGTTTCATCACAAAGAATATTCCACAGTAGCAGTGTTGCTTTGCAGCCTGGTAGCAGAAGAGGTGAGATTGGGTCAGTTGACTTGTAGGTGTCAGAATCAGAACAGAGTAAATTAATTCCATCCACCCATCTTGCCAAGGAAACATTCAAGTCCTTTCATCTCGTTTTGGTATCCAAAGAAGGGAGAATTGCTGGATACAGAAATCCTTGTGGAGAGGAGCAGCAGATCTGGGGTTTCCTATGATGAGGCAGTCTCAGAAATCAAAGGTATAAAAGCAGGAAGTCCTGACACAAACAGTTCCAAAAGTGTCACATTCCTGGAATCAGCTGGCACAAAAGACACTCCTGGACAGTTCTGTGGCACTTTGAGCAGCCCAGGTTTCTCTGTTCCCTGTGGGTTGAACAGCATCCATCCTTTACTGATAGCAGTGCCTTCCTTGTGCCCATTGTCTGTCTTATCTGTCACACAGTCTCTGGGACAAGGATTGTCCTTTAGGAGCTGCTTACACAGCAGCTGCCATAGCTACAGCAGGATGACTCCATGTGAACACTCATTCCACAGCCACGGGATCAGCTCCTGGTTCATACCATACCTTAAGTGGAGCAGCCTCAGTGTGTCAGTGTGCCTTACAAAGTTAAGCCAGACCTGGGACTCAGCTCAGGGTTTCTAGTCACTCCTCGTTTATAAAGAATTCAGCTTTAAGAAAAAGTTGAAATGCTCCTGAGAATGACAAATAACAAATGAGTAAATCTTGCTCCAGAGCAATAAAACCCAATTAAAAAAAAAGACAAAAAAAAAAGCATGCACTCCTAAGCTATTGGCATAGGCATATAAAGCAGAATTAATTGATAATCATATCAATTAATTGATAAAAATGCTAAAAGCCATAAACAAAGCCTTTTCAGAAAGGTAATGAATAAGTAATCCACACAGACAATGTGAAAGGACTGCTGCTGCTGTGGGGCCAGGGAGCAATTAATTTGTCTATCCATACCCCTAGAGTTATTAAAGGATAAAAGCTTTGCACATTGCTGCAGAGTTCAATGAAAATAAAAACTTCTACTCAGCATACAGAAGCTCTCAGAAATGCAAATAAAGTATTAGAATGCATAAAGATGGCAAATAATTGAATATTATGGTTCTGTTTAACAAATTGCTTCTTTGCACACAATTACTTCATCATGGTCTGATCTCAGATATGAGAGCAGGAATAAAGCTCAGAGAAAGATGCTGTGGATGACCAGAGACCTGCAATGAGCTTGCTGAGAGAGAAGTAGAACAGAATTGAGAGGGGAGGTATGGTTTGGGAAAGAGCTCTTTCTGTGGGCTTGACATGCATCTCTAGTTGCATTTATTTCTTGTGGGGGGAAATGTCAGACAGACACAACAGGGAGGGAAAGCACTCAGGTTGTTTAATTTCCCCATCTTTGTGCTCCAGTTCTCATGCCCTGAGCACCATAAGAAGCACATGCTCCACACCACAGGTCACAGCATCACGTCCTTTTAGTTCCACTCCAACAGAAACACTGTCCCCAGCCTGACACCCCACTCTGACCTCCCAGCCCTCCTTCCCGAGGGCCACCTGCCCTCCAGCTCTCCTTCCAGGCCTCCCCATGCCACAGTTGACTATTGCAAGAACAATAAGGATTTTTAGGGGCATTATGACTGGGTTAGTAAAACACAGCTGCCCCTGAAAGTCCCTCATTTTTCTTGCTGCCGCTCAGTCGGTCCCCAGGAGGGCAGGGTGTGACAGGGTCCCCGTTCTCTCAGCGTGGCACACACATCTCTGCTGATGTGCCCAGCAGTGCCCCAGCCCCAGCACCCAGCCCACATGGCAGGGGAAGGTGTGCAACTGCTTTGTCATCCCTGTGGGCCCCTCCTAAGTGAACGCCGTGCTGAGTCTCAGCACAATGCCAGATGGCCCGTCAGTCACTGGCAGGGATGCCACCAAAGGGAGCCTGGCACAGCTCGCTGCAGGCAGCCCTGGAACACTCCAGCCACAGGGCAAAAGGCAGCACTGCCTTGTCCTGCAGGTTCTCCTTGTTCTGGCACCCAGGTGAGCAGTGGTCTTTGGCCAGGGGAGGTGGAGACCCCAGGGCTGACTGGCCCCACACATCCCACACTGGGTCATAACCTGCAGCCCCAGGGGCCCCTGGAGCTCCCCAGGGGACCTGCAGCACCCGGGCCCCAGCAGGAAAGCTCACACCCATCTGCAGCAGCAGTTGTCTTGTAGCAATGTACAGCTGCACAACTGTCACGTAACAGCCTTTGATTTATTAATGAAGCTGAGAATTTTAGGGAATTACTTCTGATTTCTTAACAACTTTCAGCTAAAGAAATATCTGAAGAAGATTTATACCTTTCCAATTAAAGAGGGGCTAAAAGTACTTGGCTGGGAATTTTCAACCCTCATTCACAAGTCCTCCTGGAAATCCCAGCCCAGCCCTGCATGTTCTTAGGGCAAGAAGTAATACTTTGGTTTTAATTGATCAGTATTTTGATGGCAGTGGACTCAACAGAAACTACAGGTAGATTCCCACAGTTTTGCTCTGTTGTTTCCCCAGGAATTCTGCCATAACGGGCATGCAAGTGTCCCTGCAAGCTGTTGCCCTTGAGAAGGAGTTTGTGACATGCTCAAGGACTTCCAGGAGAGTTTGTGTCAAAACAGGGAGCTCCTCAGCACTCTCAGGGCTTTTCTTCTTTTCTTTCCCCTTGTAGTAAAAGCATCACATTGGTGCCTCAGGAAGGGACCCTTTGCCAGCATCATGCCTGACATTCACACAAGCCATCTCCAGGGTGTGACCAGGGATGCTTGGGGAGTCACAAAGGTGCCAGCCCTATGCAACATAAGACAAATATCCTCACCCATCCCACAGGGGATGACATTCCATGGTAACAGACAACCTGGCATCCAAAAACCCTGGAGACCCTCTCAGAACTGCACAGAGCCACACCTTATTTTCATTTACAATTTCTACTGTAAGTCAACTGAAAGCAAACCCTATGCCCTGATTTGGTGATAAAACATGAGCCATGATTCAGATCCAAATATTATTTGCATCTTTGAGAAAGTTACAACAGCAGTGTAACAATAATAAGAAAAAAAAGAAGCAGCCCTCTAAATGCTAATGATGTTGGTGTCCTAAATGAAGCATAAAAGCCAGAGCCCACAAGAAGCAGAGCATGGGTCAGAGCATCAGCAGTCCCACACTTGAAAGCAGCACTCCTGGCTGCTTCATTCATTTAAGGAATCAATTCTTTTGGAATGAGCATCAAGGAGTTTTTAGGACTAAAATGAAAATAAGATGTATGTTGTTATTATTTTCAAAATTTTTGGGTTTTTTTTTTCCTTCTCCTTGGATTGAACAATAAACAACTCTTTGTAGTTGAGAGAAGCCCCAGGCAGGACCCGGCCCCTGCAGCACTGGCTGCTGTACCACCATGGAAGAAAATCTGATGAGCCCTTGCCCCAGGGAGAGCACAACTTCCCCAGCAGCCAGGACCTCACCACGAGCAGACACAGCAGACCCAGGGCACAGAAAAGCAGGTAACTGGAGTTGTTGCAGCCTGGGCAGGCTGTTTCACCCCGAAATTTATCTTACTGGCATTGGGTCACTGGCAGTATTGATTGAGGATGGATAAATGCTGAAGGGGAACACCCTCCACAGAGGTTTTGCATGTTCCCTCTTGGACTGCAAAGCCAGCACGAGGCTGTACACTACAAGAAGAGTGAATGTTGCCTAAGCTGCTCTTGGCTCCCTGCTGCCCCTGTCCCACTTCTAGATAAAGCACAATCAGATTCTGGTGATCAAAGCACACATCGCTAGGTTACACTGATGTTAACTCAAATTATTTTTGTTGTGCTGTTAGCTGAAACTTTAAAAATGCAAGAGCAGAACAAAACCAAAGTGAAGGTAGAAAATGACTGCAGTTTCCAGAACTCTTCCAGCTTTAGTCATGGAGGGGATTGTTAGAAACGGACAAAGGGCTGTTTCCCTTAATTTTTTAAGTGTGAATTTTGTCTTGACAGTTTCCTTTCAGAAACAAAAATTGAAAACAAATTGTCCCATACACAAAACAAAGAGACAGATCCTCAGCTGGAATGGACTGGTATTACCAAGTGAGTAACACCCACTCACAGGAGAGATTCTGAGCCTTTTAAACAGCAGCTGCTGATCCTGCTGTGCCTGGACAAGAGCTTCAGCCTCCGGGTTTAGATGGCAGCAGTGCTGGCTCTACGTAGCTTTGAAAAGACGAAGGGCTGCCTTCAGAGCAGCTGAAAGTACACCAAGGCTCTGAGGACTCTGAGCCTGTACACTTCCCAAATCTGGAGCTGACTCCTGGTGCATGTGCCAGTGGACATGACACCAAGAGAGCAACCCGTATCAGCATGGCCCTGAAATTAATGTGCTGCTTTGAAGAAATGCTGGCAAAACTTCCAGGAACCATTACATGTGGGGCTTGCTTTCTGGAACGAGGCGTGGCTCTGATTTTTCTCTCAAAACCAAGATCAGGCTGATCACCATCTTGAAAATTACAGGAGCAGTCCCAAGAAAGTGTGAACTGTACAGCACAAAATGAATGCACAGTGATCCATCCTGGTCAGTCCTGCCCCAGTACCCAAAATAGTATCCAATCCTGTTCCTCACACACAAAAAAATTGAAAATACACACATTAGGAGAATTCAGGAAGTGTCTTACTTTGCCCAGGGACAGACCATGTCCCCATTGTCACTGTCTCCAGCAGAGCTGCTCAGCTGAGCTCCTGTCCAGGAGAGCCAATGCCCATGGGGAGCTGCCTGGGAGCTGCAAACACAACACCTGAGCACTACTGGAAGAGGACCCATCCTCCAGGGCTGACAGGAGGTAGGTCTGACCACGTGTGTTTGACAAACCCTCTCTCTTTACAGTCCTCACTTTGGAGCATCACTGGTTTTTTCTCCCATTCCCAACATCAGCAGAGGAGCCAGAGTTATTTTTAGGAGATGGTACATTTAGGCTCTGTTCATCTTGACAGGGTCCCTTTGAAAATGGCAAGGTTGGATAATCAAACACATGACACAGACTTTCCATAGAGGCTGCTTTGCAAACGAGCCTCCCACCATTCAGATACCCAGGCGCCAATATTTCAAAGAGGAGCTTTCAGTCCTGCCCTGGTTTGCCTCAGCATGATGACCTCACTAGCATTTGTACACAGAGCCTTGGAGAACAAGCAGATTAAAGCAGCTGACTTTAAGTATATAAAATAAAACAATTAGTCATCAACAAGCTACTAGAGGCTGCCACATTACACTCATATTGAGTGGCAAGAGATCATGACCTGGCTCAGGCTGGCAAAGAAGATGGCAGTGCTGCCTGGTCAAATCACCCATGTGTGGGCAAAGCACACTCAGAGCAGCTCAGGTGGGAGCTCAGTGTGATGACTGACACATCAAAGGACGGGGACAGGAAGGGAGAACAGTGGAGCAGTAGGAGAAAAATGCCAGGGGAGGAGCTGTGGCTGGAAGAGGCTTCACGATTCCTCACAAATTAACCAGGGCATGGCCAACCAGCCCAGTCTGGCCACGGCTGTCCTGTTAAAGTCTCCAAAAGAAGGGGGTAAAGGGGACACATCCAAACAGCCTCTTAGTAATGGTCCATCACTCATGCTGAGTTTCAGACAACGTCCAGGACTGGTTGGAGGAGTCCCAGGCCACAGTTTTGCCCAGAACCATGCTCAGTACCATCAGCTGGTGGGTTCAGTGGTGCTGCTGTAACCCAAGGCTCTGGCCCCAGCAGTGCTGGAGCAGCTGGAGAGGGCTGGGGGGTACTGCCAATGATCAGCAGTGCCTGTGTGCCTGCTGGCTCCAGAGTTCCCACAGAGCCCTGCCCACCCTGGGCACTGACAGGACAAGCAGCCACGTCGCTGCCCTCGACCTGCCAGTGCTGCCCCCAGTGCTGGACCCACCCAGACCCTGGCCAGTGAGGTAAGGGAGAAGCTGCCAGCAAGAGGCTGCCTGGCCTGGGCTCTGCTGGTCTGCCCAGCACTGAGGGAAGCAGAGTTATAGGAGAGCAGGAGGGAATTACTGAGCAAAAGGGTTTTTAAAATCATTTCACTTTAAACAAAACCGAGGCATTGCCATAAAGTAAATGGCCACACCTTGCTACTTACTTGGCTTTGCTGACAAGACCAGCTTTTCTGCAGCTATTCAAATCTAACAAGTTCTGGGTGCCTAACTCACTCTTTTAAGCTCATTTTCGAACTCCAGCCAAAAATCACTTTCTGATTCACCACTTTCTCAGGCACAGTCTTATTCAGAGAACGCCTGCAGGCTGGTACTGTGCTGTACAAAGTACATAAGCACAAGTTTAATTACTCTGTGGACAAGGGATGTGATTAATTGTATGCTTTAAGTTAAGCATGTGCTTAAGCATGCTACTGACCTGGAGCTTTAAGTAGATCAGGTGTTCTGGTGCTCTCCATTTACCAGTTCTTTGAGGTCAAATAAGTGGAAAGAATATAAGAATACTCCTGTGCTCATACACTCCAAAGAATTCACACAAAGTCCAGTTCCTGACTTTTTAAAAAATTACAAATTTGGACTTATTCTCCCCATTTTTTCACCAATACTGATAATGAGCATTGCAATACTATGTGAAGGGTCAGTATGTATTAGCATTAAAACATGAGCTAATTATCATAATTTACAAGCTTTAAAAAAACATTTGGCTTAGTTTTTTACTGGCTACTGCTTCAGGTAAGAACTTAGATTCACTTCTTTTGCACATTTTGTGGATTAGTTCCCTTATGCCTGAGCAGTGTACAGAGTCCTAAAAAAAATAAGGAGCATATAATTAAAACTATTGCCCCTGCTAGCAGTGGACTCATCACATGGAAGAAGTCAAGCATAAAATGTGCATCAGCTATGGGTGGTCACGTAAATCCACATTTCATTAGCCACAGTTTACATGATCCTGGGGATTTTTTTCACTGCACTCTTCCACCTTTCCAGCAAAGGCTTATTCTCCGTTTGTAATAATTTAGGAAGGTCAAATTGTGTTCATTCCCTAGAGAGGAGCAAGTAGAGAAGACTGGGACCTGAAAGCTCCACTTTTTTTTTTTTTTTAAGACACCACTGCCTCTTTCGTGGTGCTCGGGGAGCCTGGATGGGCTGGGCAGAGCCACTCCTCGAGGCAGGCGTGTGACCTGTGTGCAGTGCCAGCATCCCAAGGGCAGGGAACACCCACGCCCAGCTACACCCACCAGCAGTGACATTTCACAGGGACAGGCCAAGAGACTTCCACTGGAGCAAAGCATGTGCAAATCAATTTTCAACAAGCGAGGGAGAGCACAGAGGGTTTGGTTACAAGCGAGGAGGCACGTGCCTCTGAAGGAAGCCTTCTTTGAGGAAGTAAACAGACACAATAATTGATAAGTGTTTTGGCTTTGCCTCATCACTAATCCCATCACATGCTGTTCCTTGCCAGCACATTCATGAAAAGTGTCTATTTTGGATACTGGGGCACAACAGAGAAGAGAAAAAAAACCCCACAGTTCCCAGAGAGACAGCTGCCTGAGCCCAGGTGCACTCACTGTTCTTGAAGCACTAATACATTGACCTCGAGCTTTTAAACTATATTACTCTCTGCTTAAGATGTTGGTCTTTTGTACTAAGTTTTAAGCTCTTTTTTTTTTTTTTTGGTACTAAATGCAGTAAAATCTTGCACACAAAATGAAGTTTACATTACTAGGGATCCCAGGCTCAGTGCTGCAGGTGTGGGAGAATTTACAAAACTTTCCCCTCTTATTTCAGCATTACTTCTTATGGGTAACTCTGAAATATTTTTTTTTCAAAGGGAGTGGATTGCCAGGTACAGGTTCATAACCTGTTACTGTGGAGAATGCCCACTGGTTTTGGGGTCTGACTCTATACACGTAGAAGCTCCTTACAGCAGCAAGTCACAGGACAATCCCCCTCATTTTCTGAATGTCATTAATTAAACTAGACAGGATTTGGCAACATAAAGCTGAGCTAGGTGTCCTTAAAACTGCTAATAGTTTAGAGCCATAAGAATAGGTTAAAGAAACCCAATTCACTTGCCACAGAGATTGAAAGAAAGTCACAGCAACATGCAGAACAGCTGGATGCTGCGGGCACACCCTGGTGCTGGTGCCTGCAGGTGTTCAATGCTCAACCACCAGTCCCCTTTTACAGGAGGAGCTTCTCATCTACAAGTTTTAGACCTCTCAGACCAAAGCCATCAAGCAACTCTAAGAGTTAACTGAAATATGTGGTTAAAAACCTTTCCATTTGCATCAGTTGCTGCGGAGCCTTCACAACTGTGACTCAAAACTGGTTGTACAAAATTCCTGATTAGTGGACTAAGAGCTGTCTCCCAGCCTCAAACATTAACTCACCCAGTAAGACACCCTGACCCTGGAGCCTTCTCCCCCTTTCCTCTGCCTTGAGGGGAAGTCCAGACCACGGACCCATTGTTTAGACTGATGACATTAACTGAACTCCACATTGGGTGAATTAGGAATCATTTTGCCAGATACTTCTAATGAGCTCCTTCAGTGAGAATGAGATGTTATCAGTTAATGCTCTACAAGTGTCCAGGTTTGTGACTGCCCTCCAGTATGGTATGGGGCACAAGAAATGCTTGGCAAAAGGGGAAATATTATCTCTTTAAAAATACTTTTAATGGACAAGAGGCTTCTGGCTGTCAGGTAATAGCTCAGCAGCGCTGCTTACATTCAAAGCTGTGCCTGGAATAGTGAAGCAATAGCAAATTTCATTAAAAGTAAAATCTTAAGTTGCTGTGGAAATCATTCAGGTGGGAGGTTATTCCTGGAGGCTGTATTGGGCTGTACTACAGTTCTTTCACCCAGACTGAAGTGTTTCCTTCCGGGTGTGGATTTACTCGAGCGGGACGGGAGACAAGAGAGGAAGAACTCAGCCTGGTGACTGATTCCATTCTCCTCCTGTGCACTGCACAGGCAAGAGAGGCACAGGTAGCACAAGATCCTGACCACAGGTTTTAAAGAAACCCTTATGTTTGCAGCCCACCAGGTCAGAGCTTCTAGGGTTATAATCCCATCCACACCACCCTACAGCACAGCTCATACTGTGCTTTGCAACAGCCTCTTTAGATGTATTTTTAAGCACTGAAACCCTGCTTTCTGCTTGCAAGCAACTGACAGTAATCTGGCATTAATGTAACACTGATAGCTGACCAGTTATAAAATATTTGTTTGGAAAACATACTTCAAAGTTATAGAAGGTTTGAAAGTATCAGAATTTCCCAACAGTTCTGAGCATAGTGCTATAAAATGATAGTGTGCTCGTGACTGTTTGTCTGAAAACATTACCCGTCACCAAAATTAGAGCACGGGACAAATCCTGGACTGGTGCAGATCAGGAGATCTCTGCTGGCTTACAGGAGATGTTTTATTTAGCACTGGGCACACCTGCTGTTTCTTTGGAGAGCTGTAAATTCATTCTGTGATGGAGTCACATCTACAAGTCAAATGTATGTATTTTAAGATGAAACTACTATCAAATGTTTTGAAATTAAATTGCAGTTTGTGTTCTTTTTGAAGGCAATAATACCTTAAAAATATAAAGACATCCCAAACTTTATGTAACTAGTATTATATAATACCTTAAACTGGCTCATAAGCATTTTCCTTACTCTGGATTTATTTTTATGTCCCCATTTTTATTTGGGGTATGTGAAACAACTCACTATACAAATGCAGTTACTCACATGAGCTTAGCTGGGGGCTGAAAGAGTTCACTCTGATGGAAATGCTAAAGTGAGAAACTTATTGCTATGTTTGCAAAGAAACACTGTCAGAAAAAAATGTTTCATTGTTTCTCTCTGCCCTTGATGGCCATTGATACAGAAATTAAATGAAGCTCTGGAAAGGGGCTAGAAGCAGCATTAAAGGCTGACTGCACACAGCCTCTCGGACTGCACAGAGCATTAATGCCATAAATACGTGTGAATGTTCTCATTCAGGCTGTAATTTATTCCCCAAGGAGATGCAAAACCAGCTCAAATATGCTGCAAGAGAACCAAACTCTTCCAATGAAGTGAGTGCAGTATGCGAATCCTGGAGCTAAATTTAGGCTGGGACTTGGAGTAAAGTAATTCTAATCTCAGAGTAGCAGTTTGAGTTGCAGTAACAAACACTCTGCAAAGACTCGGGGAAGTTCTGCTCCTTTGTTACAATCTATTGTGCATGACATTTTACTGACTCAGATTCAAGAAATTCGGCTTAAGTTACTCAGTTGAATTTTATTGTTCAGTGAAATTGTTTAAACCCTCCTTTGCTTAAGTTGTTTCTAAAATGTGGATTCAGGCTGATAATGTAGAGCAGCAGACATTCTTAATGTATTGAAAGCTTGATGTAAAACATCATTAACTGTAGTGCTGAATAATCCACAAGAGGGGAAAAAATGGATACTGTAAATATCTGATTAGGGTTTTTTCCCAAATGACATTATTTTTTTGGTATTATGTCCAAGGTAAATTAAAATGGGCGAGCTTATTTGTGATTAAGCACCTTTCTGCTTCTTGTTCTGTACAACTGTTATTTGCATGGGAATGTTTCCTTCTCCAGAAATATTTACTTCAAAATTAGCAGATGAAGTCACAATTATACAAAATATCTCTGTAGTCAAATCAGGTTTCTTAATAAAATACTTCAAATGAAACTGAGGCATCAAGTCTTTTATAGTGTCCTTCAAGTGTAAAATACACTCATAATGCAAGAATTGAGGAAATCCTTGTCTTTCTTTAAAAAATAAAAATAGCATTTACAGTTTTAATTCAAGCATATTTTAACTGAACTACATTCAAACTCTTTACGAAACAATCTCTCATTTCATACAAGATTTTTCATGTTTATTCTGGCTCCAAAGCTCCAAATCAGTTTGCCACAACTTGTTTCACTGGAATTCATCAAAAGACTAAAAAGCCAAGTGCCAAGGAGCCGAGTTCTGGCTGGGGCAGAAACTGTCCAACCAATCCCCGCAGCCTGGAAAGCCCCAGCTCTCAGAATGAGCTGGTGCTTTAAACAAGAGATCATCATCAAAATCATGATTCCTGACTAAGTCTCAATATTTCACTCTATAAATTCTTAATTCATTTTCCAACCATTTGTAGATTACTGCTGGCTCCACCCTCTCAAATATCAGCAATTGCTGCTGCTCTTAAAGAAAATTCCACTTTGAGGAAATGTGATATTATTCCAGATGTTTCAGTCTGCGGCAGTTCTGCCTAACCCAACCTGATCGTCACTCTGTAATGCAGCTGAGCCTTGAACAGCTTCTGGAATTTATTCCTTAAACTACTGCACTTGCATATTTGAATTTAACCCTACTGACAGTCATATACTCAAAAGCCCTGTTCTTTGTAATAACAGAGCCACCCTTAAAGAGTTTTTTCCAAAAACATAAAACCATGACTAATTTTAGCAGGCCTTTGGGCCACTGTAGATTAGTTCCTACAGGCTGCTGATTGAATTAAAGTGTTTTAAATTGAGTTCCTCACCATACTTTAAAAGTTATCATGCAGAGAGATTTTGTTGAATCAAATCTGCTTTCAAATTTTATAGTTTGAGGAAATTCCACACTTGGAACAGGAAAAGAAAAAAAAAAGTGAAGCGCATTTATAGAGATTCAAACCAGTTGCAAGAACTGGAATGCCATTATTTTCTTTCATCAGATTTCACCAGAAAAAGGATGGGAAGAGACCCTGCCCTGCCTCCAGCCACCCAGGACTGAGTCTTTCAGCAGACTGGACAGGTCAGGTGATGTTTGCTCTTCAGAATCCCACCCAGAGCAGGACATTACTCCAACATCTGCCCACCACTGGCCAAGTTCTGCCCAGTAACTGCCTGAGCAGGACGCCAAAGCCTTGCTCAGGTGGGATGCTTTGTAGTAATAATAATAATAATGATGAATGAATTACATGATCTAGGAGTCACAACTCCAGTCCTGGACCTATAAATGGTGTCACTAACAAATCTGTAATGGGAAAATATTGAAATCCTGCAAAGGTGGGCACATCATCCACCTGTGTGGACATCAGGGACAGCATGAAGGACTTTCTCCCAAAGGACAAAAAGAACAAATGCTTATTGCCTGCTGCCATAGAAGGGAAAACCCAATAGCCTAAGCCTCATAAACTGACACACCACAGAGATCCAAATAAAATTCAGGAAGTCTATCCAAAATCAAATCTACCAAGCAATGTCTTGAAAATATTTTAATTCTTCAGTGCTAAAGAAATATGCCATGATTCCAAAGCCCATGAGTTGGAAGGGGAAGCTGTCCCCAGACCAGCATCACCCTGGCTCATTTTCTTCAGTCTGCAGCCACATGATTTCTTTTCCACACTGCTGCAGGCTCACACCAACGCCCAGGCTGGCAATGGGATCTGAAAGAGCCATTCTGCTCTCAGCAAGGGTTTCCTACCCCAGCAATCAGACACTCCCCTCTTTGGGATCTGAGCAGTTTTAACCCTCCTGGTCGTACCATCACAGAGACCAGCCCTCCTTCTCACTCACTCCCCCAGAGCAGTCAAGCCCAAGAGAAACCACTCTACCGGGAAAGGATCACACTGGCAAAAGGAGACAGCAAAGTGCTTTGGGAAAGTCACACAGGTGCCACCAATTTACCTTTGACAGGGATGTCACTCGGGCTGTGGCACAGAGCCAACGCCGCAGAGGTGTCAGAGGTCCCCACCTGTGGGCCAGCACCAGCCATCCTGCAGCCTCTTCCAGGCTCTTCTCCCCTCTTCCTCTCCCCTCTGGGACCTGGCACTTTTGGGTTCTCAGGAAGGGAAGTGATGAAATCAGCAGGAGCTGGAAGGATTTTCTCAAGTAGGCCAGCAGTGGGAAGGGAGAAGCACATTCCCTTCCCCGTCTGGTTTGCCTCTGTGTGCTGAAGAGCTGGCCTGGAGCGGGAGCTGGCATGGAGCACAGCCTGAGCTCAGCGTTTGCCATCTGCAGACGGAGCCAAGAGCGCAGGAAAAAGCGTCTGCAAGCTGGGCACACACTCCCTGCTCACTCCTGTGAGCTTCAGTCCTCTCTAGGGGTGCAAGGCTCTAACACAAGCACGTTCAGGATTCTGTGAAAGGTCTGTACTGAACAGAGCAGATCCCAGGCACGATCTGACTCCAACCTGCCCCTGATTACATGTATCTGTAACCCAGACACCACAGGCTTCCTCTGCTCTGTGCCCTCCTGCAGCCTAAAATACAGCCCCGGCTCCAAGGTCTCTATTTGCAAACATAGAGGAACAGTGGTTCGTAAATTGCAGGCAAACATTTGACTTCACTCAGGGCAATTCAAAGAATATCCTGCACGAACCCCACCCTTCTGCCTGACAACTCAAACCTTAATGCCTAGATAGTTTTCTTTCAGGCCTTATCACAGATAAAATATGGCCCTTTTTTTTTTTTTCTGAAGGAGAAAAGACCTGCCAAATATTTACCAACCCTTTCAGAAGGCTGAAAATGTCACCCCTACAGTGTAATAAACTTCCCCGGAAAGGCCCTGATAAATAGAAAGCCTTGCTGTACTGCCCAGAACTAGTTTAGTGTGGCCTAAGTATTGCCAAGGCTGACTGACAAAGAAAGCATATTTGTACACACAGAAAGATTAGCAAGAGAGGCATAAAGTTTATAAGTGAAAATAAAACAAAGCCCCATTATTAACCGGGGAGGGGGGAATAATTGAATCTGCATCCCAGAGAGCACAGAACATTATGAAAGCCTCAGAGCTAAAACAATAATTTAAGAGCTTGTCCACAACTTGCAGCAGAAGCTTGAACCATCTTCTTTAGCATTTGGAAAGTGCTAAACCATGGTCTACCCCCAGCCCAGCCTTCACAGCAATATTATTTAAAAATAAAATATTTTTACTTGATAATTTGACCCACAAAAAGTCATTTGGGGCATGAGGGAATGTTCCCTTCTGGCCTGAACTTTAATTCAGAGAGAATGTTTAAACTCCACAGTGTAAACCAGATGCTGAGAAGTATGTCTGCATTGTACTGTATGTTCTTTGGGGCACAGACAGAAGTTGGAAAGTGCCTGTCAATGCAGCGTGTGTGGCTACGATCTAAATAATCCTAATAATGTAGACGAATGGAGAAAAACCCACATTACTAGTACCAGCCAATCTGTCAACAGAGCTCTCGCAGCTATAGACAACTATATCCACACTAGTGCAAACAGATGAATATTGCTTAAAAATGTGTCCTTTCACCTTGGCAAATGCCATTACGAAGAAAAAAAAAAATCTAAAAATGACTAGGGAGTTGGAAGCTCAAAGGTACACATTTAACATGCCTTGGTGACCATAAAATGCTGAGTTCACTCACTCTCTACAGAAGCCAGGCTTCCACTGAATCTTGACTGGTGCACTCAAATGAAAAGGTAGTAACTCAAATCATGCTGTATAGTGCTCCAAAATAGGTTTCAAAAGGACAAAACTTGTCAGAGCTACTTAAAGGCAGGAAGAAACCAATTGTTGCTGGGAAAAAAAAATAGAACCCTGATTATGTTAAACCTGACAAAAGCTAAACTCAGCTGTTTACCCAACTTAACAAAGCACAGCACAGTTAAGAAATTCTCATATGAAAGGGAAAACTTCACTTCAGCCCACCAGCAAGTCCAGGAGGCTGAGCAGCAACACAACCAACCTCTACAAAAATCGCTGCTTGCCAGAGATGCCTAACAAGTTGCACAAGTTGGAAGGAGTGGGCTGAGGAGGCACAGGAATCTGCTCCCCGTCCCCCTTTCACACCATCAGGTTTTAATGTTAATGATCTGGCTCGGCGTGCCTGAAGTATTTCTACGCTGTGCTCGTCTTCTTGTAGCGCCGACTCATTCCAGGGCGGATGATTAGAATCAGATTTCTGTGATTTCACTGCAGATTAATTTCGTTAAGGGCTACAGATCTGCAGGGAGATGATGGCTGCAAATAGGCCAGCAGAGTGGGCTCCAAGGGGTTCTCTCCTAAATGGGTAACAGTATCTTTGCATTAACTCCTTACTTTCATGTAGTTTACCTTTTCATGGCCACTAGACTGAGTTCTTTGGAAAAACGAGCAGATGGGGAAAAGAAACGTGCAAAAAGTTCTCCTTGAAATTCTGGTTTCAAAGAAAACTCCCAACTAGAACAGGTTCATGAAGAGAACAGGCCCATGTAAGACCTGACTGCATCCACTGTCCCCCAAGTCAAAAGAAGCACCTGAGGAACTGCACACAGGAGATAATTCTGATCTGCCAAGGTCTGTATGTCCTGACATGTGTCAGAGCAATAGCTATTAATACACATGTTAGTGTGCTGCATACTAAGTATGGATATAAAAAGTATTTGGATATAAAGGGCTGAAGGAGAAAAAAATGTGCAGAGGTCTGTGACAGCATTTGTAAATTTCTCCTAATTGTGAAAGAAATAACATTATTTTTCATGGGCAATGGCTACAGAAAATTGTGCTGAAAACCAAACTTGTTCGTAAAAATTTCATGGGAACAGAGCATAAAAGTTGTGTGAGTCTGTGTGCACACATACAGAATGTAGACTCCTGCAATGCTACATCAGAGAGAAAATTAAATTCTAAGTGGCTCAAAAAAACACACACAGGAAGATTTTAATTTTCCATTTGCTGTTATAGACCTTAGCCATGAAAGTACTGTTGCCACTTGGCCTTCTTCTTTAGTGGAGGTCAATATCATTGACTTTTTACAAGAGAGAAGTAAAAACATCTCTACATCAATCAAAAAATTATGAGGATCCTCAAAATAATTCTAAGAACTTAAAATGCAATGCAACATAATGCAGACGGGCACAGAAGTTATAAATACGACTCTATACAAGCCAAGAGTAATATACACACCCGGAGTTCTGTATACACCGTGCCCAAAGAAGGAGCACAAACCAGTGTCTGCAGCCATGCAGTGTGCCGAATCGAAATCTGACAAATAATAAGGAACTCCGAAATGCTGGGTGGTAAAAACGCTTAGGTGAGTAAGAGAATTCCCGGGAGCCCGGCCGCTCCGTATGGATGTGACTAGATTTACTAAAAAAAAAAAAAAAAACCCAAAAAAAAAAAAACCAACAAACCAGATGTGTTTTTTGAAAGTGAAAGCGGTGGAAAGGATGCACATGGTCCTGCGGGAGCGAAACCCACCGCTCGCTCCGCGCCAAGGCAGGGCCGGGCACAGCCGGGCCGGGCCGGGGATGGCCGCCAGCACCGGTAGGACGCGCACGTTTAAGGCCCTTTCCAAAGCAGAAGGATACAAAATGCACTTACGGTTCGCGGAGAACCAGCCCCGTCCTCTGCCCGCGGCACCCGGGCACCCTCCGGCCCCAGCACCGGGCAAGCCGCGGTCCCCGAGGGCCGCCCGAGCAGCGCCCGCCGTGCCCCGACCCGACCCGCCCGGGCCGGGCCCCGCGTCCCGTCCGAGCGGCCCCGGGCAGCGCCAGCGGCGCCGCCGCGCTCCGTCTTCGCCCGCTGCGCGCCCGGCAGGTCCCGGGAGCCGAGAACTGGGACTTTGTAGGCCAGTTGAAGACACGAACCTCTCATCTCGCCCGCAAAGACCCAGCCCTCAGCTCGCCCATCAGCCGCAGGCGACCTCTGCTCACGCTATCTTTAATTGAACCCCTTTTTCTGGCCGGTGCCCACCGCCAGCGCAGAGCCCCCGCCACCGGAGACCCCGCCGGAGCGGGATCATTTCCCCGTCCGGGGGAAGCCGCGATCCACACCGCCCCCTCCCCGAACTTGAGAGATGTCCCGGTCCCGGAGCCGGCTCCGCACCTCGGGCCGGGCCCCGACGCCCATCGTGACTCGGCACCGCCGGTCCCGCTCCTGCGGGAACTTCGTGCGAGGAGAGGCGTGAGCGAAAACACCAAACGGACAGAGAATCCCGAGCCCCTCCGTTACCTGCTCTGAGTAGGGAAGGCACAGGAAAGGGGCTCGCGGGCCCCCGCGGCCGCCTCCCCGCCCAGAGCTGCAGATCCTCGGGAATCCGCACGGGAAGGGCTCGGGCTGAGCCACAGCCGAGCAGGGAGCGGCGGCGGGCGGGCGGCCGCGCTCCCCTCTCCTGCCTCCCGCAGGCCAGTGGCTCGCAGATGGGTATTTAAACCAGTATTGATCACGGTGGGTTTTTTTCCCTACCCTTCCTCTTTGCCCTTGCAAAAGGCAAAAATAAAAATAAATAAATAAAACGCGTTGCCACAAGGGACGTTGCAACATTTCTCTCGGCTTTTCAAACGCGGCGTTTGCCCCAGCGAGATTGAAGTGTCCCGACACAAGAGCACCAGAGAAGTAAGGGAAAGAGGGGGAAAAAACCAAAACCACCCAAAAGCAGAAGAAAAAAAACACATTAATTAAAAAAGCCAAAATCCAACACCCAAAGCCATCAAACCGGAGAGAGACGAGCTGCTCCGTGCAGCGTTGCGGTCCCGGGCGGCGGGGCTCCCGTCCGGCGCAGACACGCGTCCCTCAAAAGTTCGCTCCACGTGTTGCGGCCGCGTCCCGGGAGGGTCAGCGCGGCCCGGCGCACCGGGGCGGTGCGGGCTCGCTCCGCCGCTCCCGCGCCGTTTAAGGAAGCGGCCAGTCCCCACCCCTGCGCCGGGCAGCTCCCGCCGCAGCCCGGCCCGGCGGCTCCGGCAGCTCTCCCGGGCTGCCCTCCCCACCCGCTGCCCTCCGCGACGCCCCACCGGCACGGCCGGCCCCGCACGGGACAGGCGGTGGGTCCGCGGTGCGGAGCGGCCGCCGCGCCCCGCGCAGCCCCGGCCGCTCCCGCCCTTCCCCGCGCTCCTCCCGCCGGGGCAGCCCCGCGGCCCCCGCACCGAGGGGGCGGCGCGCCCCCTGCCGGCCGCTCCCGGCGATGCGCGGAGCGGGGCCAGGGTCGAACCTGCGAGGACAAACCCTGCGGGGACAAACCCTGGGTGGGGGGGGCAAACCCTGGGGGGACAAACCCTGGGGGGGGATAAACCCTGGGGGGGGCAAACCCTGGGTGGGGTGGGCAAACCCTGGGGGGGATAAACCCTGCGGGGACAAACCTCACGGGGACAAACCCTGCGGGAACCCCGGCATCACTCGGCGGCGACACCCACTCCGCACCTCGCACGCACCGACGCTTCTCGCAGCCTGCATCGCCCTACACTGCTCCCTGTCTATCTCCCCACACACCTCCCTGCACCCTCCCTGTGCACTCCTCGCACATCTCCCTGCAGTTCCCTGCACTGCTCCCTCTATGTCCAGCCTTCCCCTGCACACCTTGAAGTGGGCACGGACACCTGTCTGTATCACAGGTATATCAGAGGACACACTCTACCCTTCCATGTGGGCCAAGCCTCCTCATTTACATCTCCAGTAAAGCTGGGTGAGTACACCTCTAGGGCCGAGAAAACCTGGGCACAAAGCACAGCTGCACTGTGTATAGACAGATTGTGTAGTTTCATTACAATACATTCAGCTGTAAATGTGTTTTAAGAAAATGCCACAAGAACCTGAAGTTTTTAGCTTCTTTTGGGATGACTTCTGTGCTCATGCATTATGTAATTGTGTGCTCATCTGTGATGTAATTGTGTGCTCATGCATGAGGTAATTGTGTGTTCATGCATTAAATAATTGTGTGCTCATGCATGAGGTAATTGTATGTTCATGCATGACATTATTGTGCCTTCATGCATGTGGTAATTTTGTGTTCATGCATCATAAAATTGTGTGCTCATGCGTGAAAAAATCAAAGCTAACAGCCAGAGGCCTCATCTTTTAAATCTTTGGGTTCAGCACCCAGTGCACCTCCCTGTCATCTACACCACATTCTTCTCCTGTATCTATACTGAAGACAAGGCAGCCCTGTTTATGCATTGTTATGGATGTGGCAAGTGACTCTACCTGGCCTGTGTGGATAGAATGCCAGAGAGAGAACTTGAACTGATCCTCCATGGAGCTGCTCTCGATCAACACTGTGAAGCCATCCTCTACACAGAAGAACGTGTTCCTTGGCTGGAAGCCTGATGAATATGTGGAGCCAAGGAACATGCTGTTTAAAACCGATAGTAGAATGCAAAGTGAATCATGGACCACGGGCGAAAAGGTTGGAAGAGGGACAGAGCTCTATGAGCCTTTTGAAAATACAACATTCTGGCAGAAGGTAGAGAAATGAAGAATTTCTTGACCATCTGGAAGGGTTCTGCAGAGATGATGCCTAGAGAGTATGGTAGGAATTAAGACTTCCCAAAAAGGTGTAAAAGACACTAACCTTTTCACTGGTGAAGGGAATAGATGCTGTAGAAATCGCTGGGGTTGAACAAGAAAAGATCTCAACAGCTTGTAGGAAATAAGAGACTGCTGCTCTTGCAAGATGCAAGTTACATCTGCCAACCTCATACTCTCTTTTTTTTTTTTTTTTTAATACTCTTTTTTTTGCTCGGTCTCTATCATGTAGCTGCTCAAACCACCACAGAACAATTCTGAGCACAACGAATTCACAGCAAAAAATGTACCTATGTGTATGGAAGAGCAGGAGCCAAGAAATGGAGTTCCTCCCTAACTGAGCTGATGGCACGTTGCTTCTCTGATGTCCTGACCAACTGCTTAATTTGCTATTTTCAGCGGCCTCAAAACATGTTGCCTCTTGTCTTGATCTGGCCCCCACTAGTACTGATGTGAAGCGCCTCTTACTTTTCATGAGAGCAGAGCAAGACTTTCACACAACATGTTTGCCCAGCAGGAGCTCTTCTGCAGGGAGTCTGATCCCACGGGACGTGCTCAGCTGCTGGCAGCCCGTTCCCACTTCCACGGAGGCCCCTGGCAGCCCCGTGGCAGTAACAGGATAAGGCACATGTCAGGCAAGTCTTCACTTGGCAGGAGGTACTTCCCTACCTGAGAAGGTCAGGTCTTAGGACTTCATCTCCTCTCACAAATACCTGCTGGCTGCCCTTCGTGGTGTGCAGAATCCATGCACAGGGAATGTATGAGTACACTCCCTGCCTGGATGGGAGCTGGGAAGAGGATTAGCTCCACATAGAGCTCAGATGTAATCACAAGTATATCAAGTTGTAAAGCATCACAACTTACACAATTCTAAAAATAAACATAACCAGTTTGTTTCAAGCTGTTTGGCAGCCAAAAGGCTAGTATATTAATAACATTTGACCAGCAATAGCCAGAACAATAACTACGAAACAACAGATTCTGTCACTTCTGCAAATAGCCCTCTTTGGAAAAAAATAAAACATTTTCACAAGAGCCACAAACCAGATGGAGTAGCTTCCTTAAAGGTGTTCACAAGGTGGAAGCCTGGTGTGAAACCTCCCAAGTCAGGAGGGATCTTCTTTGGGTGGGAGACTGCCCTGCTGCTGAGTGGGACATGGACGCTGTGGATGCTGCCTGGTCCAGCTGAATGAACACATGCATTAACCCGAGTCTGTCTTTCTCAATCCTGCCTGTGCTTATGCAGTACCTTTCTCTGCCAGCAGATCCACCAATTTGTTAACTGTTTTGTGTTGCACTAAGCAGCGTGTGAGCAAAAACAGCTTGTAGGCAACAGCTTGGCATTTTGGCACCTGACCTTCTTGAGAAAGAGACTGAATTGTCAAAGACGTTAAACTTGTGTGCAGTGTAACAATCAAAACAGTTGAAATCCACTGATGGCACAGGATGAAATTCACTGGTCTTCACCTGAGAATACTAATCCATGCCAGAGACCAGGGTCAGAGCTCTCTCTCTCTCTCTCTTTTTTTCTTTTCCCCAATCAGAACAGTAGAAATAGCAAGTTTGTGATTAAAAGTTCAGAAATGTGCAATTATGAAGTACTGCAAGGAGCTGGCCTGACCCCATCTACCTGTGCAGGAACACCAAGCAGCCAGGTTCATTAAGGGTGCATAGAAAACTGCAGTCCCTCCTCTCCAGAAGCTGGTGGTTCACCTCAGAGCACCCATGTAACGCCAGTGGGCTGCAGCCTCCTGTCACTGCTCAGACATGCTCTGGTTCTCTGCTCACTGGCCAAGGCTCTGCCTCTCCAAAGAACCTCTGGCAAGTCATTAATACAAGAGGAATGCCCTACCAAAAACTGGGCCTTCGTATTTAAAGCATGCATGCATATATTGGGGAAAGGAGAAAATCACAGGACTGATGAGCTATGATTAAGTTCAGAAATAATGGTTTCCTGTTCAAACACAGAGCTCTGTCTCTTCTTAGTACAACCACCTCATCCCCAGTTGTGTCTATTAAAGACAATTACTGGGGGAGACAGATATGTGTAACCAGATGTGGAAATAATGGTCAGCAGCATATGCAGTTTAAATTCTTTGGGCCTGAACAAGTTACATAAAATAAATTGTGTGTCTGTGTTTGTGCACTGTGGAGCAGCTGTCAATGGGGAAATCCCCTTAGCCCACTTTAATCCTACATTCCACAATCCCCAGGGATTAAACAAATGCACTAACATTATTTACTGTAATGCTCCCTCCCTGGGGGGCTTCAGTCCGTGAAATCCACTCCAGCATTTGCAAGTTCCAGTTGTGAAATAGGCTGTGCACATTCTATATTTGGTAGCTCACAAGTACTCTTTCAGTTGGGCCCAGAGTGATGAAAGGACAGGAGTCAGGAATTCAGCCCAAGCAAGACTCAAAGGGACCAGGCTCAGGCTCGGAGCTCATTTTTCACTGTGCAGGTCTTGCACAGGCATTGAGGCATTGCAGTGACTGCTGAGAGGGGACAGTGATCCCAGATGCTTTCCTAAAATTAAAGATGCTGCCACAGTACGAGTCCTCCCATCTATACTCTGGAAGCATGAAGTGAAGCTTTAAACCCAGCTACACCAGTAGAGCCTCACACACCTCCTGCTTTCCTTTTCCTGTGATGAAATCTGTGTTCAAGCTTGGGTACAATCCCTACGAAATCAGTGACAGGGATTCCACTGATCCAGATGCATAATTCTCACAGACCCAGTAAGGCTCTGACAGTGCAAACTGCACAATGCCATCGAACTCTCGTAACCATCTGGGTTCAGTTGATGGCCACAATGCCCAGCAATAACACAGACAAGATTCAGGCTCCCAAGGACCCTCTGACATACTTGCAAGGACAGCTGATTGCTCCATCTCTTGCTTAAGCTTCCCATCTAAGTTTATTACAGCTTCTTCAAAGACAGTAAACATTCCATTCTATATTAGGCTGCCCTTGCCTTGAATTCATATACAATTTAAATTCTTTAACTTGGGTGATTTACCAGCTCAGCACTAGTTTGAAGCACCACTGCCACAAATGAGCTGTCAAGGCAGAGCCCCCAGGAGCACCCTCTGAGGCAGCCACTGCTCTTTGTGTCTGGATGGCTTTTGAACTTCTCCAAGGATGGAGATCTCACAACCTGTTCCAGCATCAGTCCTGCTCACATGGAAAATGGTTCCCTTATGTTCGGATGCAACCTCCTGTGCTTGAGTGTGTGCTTTTTGTCTCTTGTCCTGCTTGCTGCTGAAGCTTTTGCACTGACCTGATACCTCAGGCTAGCCTCTGAGCCTGGCTTTGTCCCTGCAATCACCAGGCCTGTGCAGCTGTACTGTGCAGAATGCAAAGGCAATTCATCTCCATGAGATTCAGAGAATTGCTTAGGTTGGAAAAGACCTTTCAGTCCAACATTAACCCAGCACTGTTAAGTCCACCACTAAGCCATGTCCCTAAGCAACACATCTTTTAAATCCCTTCAGGGAGGGTGACTCAACCACTTTCCTGGGCAGCTCTTTGCAAGGCTTGGCATCCTTTCGGTGAAGAAATTTTTCCTACTATCCAATCTAAGCCTTCCCTGGTGCAACTTGAGGCCATTTCCTCTTGTCCTATTGCTATATTAATCCAACACCTGACTCTGCTCCCATGGCACTGCATTTACAAACAAATCATTTCATCAGCTCAAACAGATTTTTTTTCCAATTTACTGAAAGATCATCACAATAAAATCTATACTCATGTTACTGCTCTTTGTCCTGCAACAGCTTGCTCACTGCAGTGAACAATTCAGTGAACAATGCAGTGAATCATTCAGTGGTAAAGGCAAGAGTGTACACAGATAAGGAGAATCCTGCACACAAGCTTTCCAGGCCTAGGCTCTGATACTCTTAATTTTATTTTTTTTTCATATAGTTTACAGCCAGGAACATGAGAAAGTACCTGAGAGGGAGTCAGGGAGAAGCACAGGGCTTCTGTGAGCAGCAGGCCCTATGCTGCTGAGGTTAAACAGGCTATGAAGAAGGGATTAGTGATCTCCCATCCATCCATCTTGCTCCTCCTTCCCTGCATAATTGCAGCTCATTTGAGACACTGCCTGGAGTGTCAGCTGGCATTTTCTGGGCTCCCCAGAAGCAGTTGCTGCTAGTCAGCAGTACTTTTTTAGTCTGAAATCCATTTCACAGGTTCTCTCGGGAGCTGACCACTGCTCTGCACTACACCAGCATGGCAGTGAGGATTCCCACTCCCTCTCTTGGGTGTCCTTGGAGCTCATTCACAAAATCCTGCAGCTGTCATTCCCACTGGTACCCCTGGCTCCCAGGGGAGCAGCAGCATTGCTGTGCTGGGCCCTCCATCCATCCTGGTCAGGTAGGAATGCCCTGACCTGTCCATTAATATCTAATTACAGATGACAGTAGCAGCATCAGGGACCTGTGTAAGAGTTGCTACTCCTGTACCAAAGCAAAAATACAACTGGGTTCCTCACAGGGGAACTTCACAACTGCTCCCCTCACATTGCTGGAGAAGGGGATATCAGTAACTCTGCCCCTTGAACACAGAATAAGGATTCTCACTCTGCCTTTCCTACAGTGCTATCATCAGAGTTTTCAAGGGGGAAAATTTTTCTTATTTCCTACCTCACTGTCATTTTTAAAATTACTGAATTCTGCAGCATTCAATGGATTACTATTCACAAACACGTACCTGCTCCTCTGGCAGAACAAATTGAGTAATTTCTGTTTCTGCTGGAGCCCTCGGCATGCAGACAAAAACATTTTTTATTCATCAGTGGTAAAGGCTACAGCCATTTGACTTTAAACACAGACATGCTTCTGGGCTCTCTTCCAGGAAGTCTGTGTCACCCAGGCTTTAGATCGATATGTTTGTCTGCAAAGTCACCCTTTTGATCTGTAATTTTTCATTTTGACACAAGAAATGCCTTTTGGTCAAACTTCAGCAGTCCATTAAATTCCAGGCATAATAGAAATGGGAATCATTGCTGTAGCCATGTGAAGATTTCCACAGTTTGGGGTGTGTTTACTCATGGGTTAATTTACTCTGCCATATAGTTGGGACTCAGACAATGCTGCAAATACTGCTCTCCTGTCTCATCTGAGCTCACTGCCTCCTGCCCAGTTTGGGGTGGTCTCACTGGCACTGGCAGCTTGTTAAACATTTTGTATGTTTAGTTGTTGAACCAGCAGGAAATGTTGTTGTGGTTTCAGACTGAGGATCTGGAGCATCCTCCCACCCTGGACCTCTTGTTCACCTCACAAAGAGGGGTCTGGGCTGCTGGGACAACCCCCCCAATGGGAGGGGAACTGTGCCCAGCTCATGGCCCAGCTGGCTCAGCCTGCTCACCCCTGGCACACCACACTCTGTTTGCACAACTCAGCACAGGCCTTTTCTTTCCAAGGTCAAGGTTTCAGGGCTTGGGTGGCTGATTTTTTTAAAAAATTTATTTTATTTATTTTTTATTTTTTTTAGGTGCCAGCCATCCCATGGAAGGATAGCCCAAAAAGCAGGAGAGGTGGGAAATCAATCCAACACATTGTTAATGGGAGAAGCAGGTCTGCCCAGGCTTTGGGACAATCCCCCTGCCTGGCTCCACATAGCAAGGTCCGAGCAAGGCTTTCCAATGATCTCACTGCTATTTCTGACCCAGACACAGCTCCTGCTCTGTTCCCAACACACTGGTTTTTGGTTGCTGAAGTTTGACCCAAGGGTGGATGCAACAGACACTCAGGAGAGTTGCAAAGCATTGAAAATATTATTATGATCCAAACAAACCCCATTACTTTTAGTCCCCATTCACATCTTACCTTTCAAAAGCAAACATTTTCTGTCAGCCTCCCGAAAATACATAAAATACATAACTCAGAAATAAGGCTAAAATTGAAAGTTTACAAGAAATACTGTTAAAATTGATTAATTTTTGCACTTATTTTAAAGCAGTCAGGAAAATGTCTGGATTCTGAATAACTGGTTTGTCAAGCCAGAGAGGTCAGGGAATTCTATATTTAAATGTGGCAAAGATTTTCAGCCGTAACACATCTTTTAAGTACATTAATTGTAATATGTTTTTATTAGGTAATTAAAAGGGGCCTCATTTTAATCCTCATTTAATAGCTCCTCATTTCATAGAGGTGTTATATTCAGAGGGAGGCAGCTCAGTATTTTCTGGAAGAGAAAAAATCAAAGATCTTAAAGCAACTCAGAAGGGCCACCTAAAAATTTTTATGTTTTCAGTCAGGACTTGTGTCCAAAATAAACAACTCTTTCCTCAACCCACCGAAAAACCCCAAGCCAAACCCATCTCCAGCACAGCTATGATCAGATCATAAATGTCTTGACTAAAGTTCATTGGCTGGCACTTCAGGACTTTAGCTATTAATTAAAGCCAAAATCAAATTTATTGCCTGAGTGAGCAAGAGGAGGGGATGGGAATTTGAGAGGAGAGCAAACATGTGACCTGCCCAACACATCCCTGCCCTGAGGACAACAACAAGGGCAGGATGGCACACACAGAACTGCCTGTTCCTGAACAGAAAGGATCTGGTTGTGTTGTTCCAGAGGTGAAGATGCACAGCAGCAATCCTGGGACAAGGCTCTCCCGTGGGCCTCTCCCTGGGAATTCAGAGCCTGTGAAGGACCCACCTCACAGACACCCGGGAACTAGAAGGGAATATTCCAGTTCTGCAGAGATTCAAGTTAAGCAGCTGGTGAGCTGCCTGGATGTGTTATGGCCACAGAGAACAGCGATGCCAGGGCTTTATTAAAATACCTGGTTCACAGTCCTGTGTTCGTGGCACACGTTTGGGCAGGACCCAACTGCTCGAGTTTACAGGATGGGAAACCTGCTTCAGGGAGAACCTCAGTTTCACAACTGGTTTCGACCAGAAACAAACCCACAGAATTCTGAAAATCTCTGCAAAAGCTGCAAGATAGCTTTTGAACCAGTAGAAACATTTTGGTTTGACATTCCAGTGTGAAATGATGCAGGGGAAAAAATAAATTAAAATACAGTGTTTCACAGCTGGAACTTTCATCCTCAAAAGCCTCCAACAAAGGTGATGGGATTTTGACAGCACTCTATTTTGCAAGTAAAATAGTGTCTGCATTTTTCTAAACAAGTTCTAAACTGCATTTCCTGTTTTTATATCAAAACGTACTACAGCTTGTTTTGTGGCTTGCTAATAACATCCTGCACAACCATTTTGTACAGACCTCCCCAAACACCTCGTGCACACACACTTCCAGCCCTGCTGAGAAAGGCAAACAGCCTCCTGCCCCGTCAGGTCCAGGCCAAGTGTGGCACAGGAAACAGCAAATCCAGCTTTTTCTTAAGCATCAAAGGAGCAGCAAGTTGTTTCAAAGAGGCTTCTCTGCTCTGCCCAGATACCTGGCTATTGCTGATTTTGCAATGCAATGACTCTACTCTTGACATATTTTAAGCTGTCTGAAAGCAGCAATAACTAAAGTGATGCAATAGAGAGGCAGCAGAAATGCCCTTACACGTGTGTCATGCTTTGCACAGGCTGAAAGATCAAGAACCAAGTAACCAGGGTAAATTCTGGTGTAAATGGTACAATCCACGGAAAGGGTGGTCAGACAGACATTGGAACAGGCTGCCCTGGGAAGTGGTGGAATTGCCATCTCTGAGGGGGTTAAAAGATGCGGATGTTGAGGTCACAGTCTGGCGGTGGACATGGCAGCGCTGGGTTAATGGTTGGGCTCGATGGTCTTATCGGGCTTGTCCAACCTTATCAATTGTATGACTTTATCTGCACTAAGCGCTTGCTTATTCCAGGATTCGGCCTGTCTGTCTGTGAGAAGTACATCAAACCCAGCACCTACAGGGAAAGCACCAGGAAGAAGGTTCCTCACACCCGAGCGCACCCAACATTTCTCCTGCAGCACCACAGCGCAAACATCTGCTGTGTTTTAGCTGTGATCGCCCAGTTCAGGACACGGGGCCTGAGGAAAAACGCCGAGAAGTGTCCTCTGCAAGGGGGTTTCTGGATCCGGGGTGCCGGGGGGACACCGGGGCCGGGGCTTCGGGGGATGCCCACCCACGGGCCGCACGTTATCACCCGCGGGCTCCCGGCCCGTACTGCGGCACGGACACGCGGGACTCGGGGACACCCGGCCGGCAGCACGGTGGAACTTCCCCCCGTGATCCGCAGCTTCCGCGCGGGGCTCCGGGGCCGGATCTCCGACACTGACAACAAAAATAACCCGCAAACGAGGCGGCGTCCGCGGCCTCCCGCGGCGGGGCTGCCAGCGCACCGCGCTGCCTCGGCAGGCACGGACGGGGTTCGAACCCGCGATCTTCGGTTTACGAGACCGACGCCTTACCACTTGGCCACCGCGCCCGACGGGCTGGCTGCACCCGTGCGCCGCCAGTGGAAGGCAGCGAGCGGCGCGGGCGGGCCGGGCCCGGCCGGGAGCGAACGGGACAGCGCGGCCCAGGGCAGCACGGGCCGGGCCGGGCCGGGCGGGCGGCCCGCGGCGGTGGGATCGGGGCGGGACGGAACGAGGCGGGGCGGCTGCGCCGTGCGGGGGCTCCCGCGGGCACGTGCGGACGCGGGGCGGAGCGCCGGGAACGGGAGCGCGGGCGGGCCCTGCCCCGCCTGCCGAGCTCGGCATCCCCTGCCCCGCGTCCCTGCGGCGGCGCTGCTCGGGAAGCGCTTCCCGCTGCCGCCGCCGCCGTGTCCCCGAGCGCCGCCGCTCCGATCCCGCGGAATCCCCGGTGAAGCTTGGCTTTCCTTCCCCCCGGTGTTTCCCACGGCAGAGGAAGGCGATGCATCACTGCGAAATCCCAGGGCTGCCTCAGGAAACAACCGGCAGCTGCTGGGAAGGAGCAAAGTCCTGCCAAGCTCACACGGCCAGCGCTGTCGCTGGGCAGTACTCCGGCACCTGCTCCCGGTTTGGGGCCGGGGAGGATCCCCCGGGGCAGGACCGGCCCCGCTCGCTCCCACCGAGCGGCCCCGGCCCGGTGGGACACGGGGCACGGCCCACCGGGGCACGGCGGGGCTGTCCCGGCACGGCGCGGTCCATTCCGGCACTGCCGCCGCTGCCTCCCGGCTCCCTGAGAGCCAAACAGCGGCGTTTCCACCCCTTCCCCTGGGACACTATCAGGCAGTCTATATTTCCTGATATTCAAACTGAATTTTCGCGTTTTACTTCAAACCCCATTTTGTTCTGTTTACATAGTCAAATCATAATAGCATAAATCATAAATACAATACTGCATTATTAATGTTTCCTCCTCTTTAGGTTTCCAGCTACCAAATATTTAGTCTTATGGCTAACACTTGGTTAAAACCCAAGAAGTGAATCAGCTCTCATTTTTATCACCACTAGCTCTAGGGCAGGAGGGAAGAATTTGAAGGTTGTGGTTGTGAACAATTATTTAGCTTTGCATTGAAATTTTTCATCCTGGTTTCTAGTTTTGAACCAATGTTGGGCAGCAGAAAGTAATATGGTATTTTTTTGGCTACATACTCCTCCTGTAAACCACAAGCCAAACCAAACAAAAAAAAAAAAAAAAAAAAAAAAAAAAAAAAAAAAAAAAAAAAAAAATCCAGGCACAGCTAGAACCAATCTGACATAGTAGAATCACTATTTGTACTTTATGCCACGAATTTGTAACCAGGCCCCACTCTCTGCCAAATCAGACCTGAGTTACACAATCTTTATTACAAGGATGCATCCTGAGTTCAGAATGTGCTTCTTGCTCAAATAAACCAACCACGTGAGACCTTTTCTCATTCCAGAGAGAAACAATTGCTTTCCTGAGGGTCCCATTTTTAGGTCTTCATATAAATACTGCACCAAATATATCCAAAAAAGTAAGGTTTACTTCTTGAGGATCCAGTCATTTGGGAAGTCAGCATCCCAGCGATATTCAGAGTCTGGAAACAGCAGGATGGCAAGAGCTGCTGGGGTTGCAGATTTTTTCAGCCACGTCCTGCACCCTCTGTGGCCCTGGACTTTGCATTTCAGGCAGCAAATGTTGAACCACATCCCTGTGCACGGGACAGCCCTGGCAAGCCTCCTCCTCCTTCCCCAGCTCTGGCAGAGTGATGGGAAGAGCCCGGCTGTTTTCTGCTGCAGGGAAGCTCTGCTGCGCCCATGGCCTGGCCTTGTCCCTGGAATGGGGCCACTGAAAGGGGACCTCAGGGCTGCACCTTTAATCCAGATTCACACAGTGTTTCCAAGAATGAAAGCAAACCCCTCTGCTGCTGCTGCTGCTCCTCAGGGCATCCCCCCATCCATTGCAGTGCACAGCCAGAGCTAAAGGACAGGCTTGGTCAGGGGTTATTTCTCTGTCACCTGGACCAAGTGCTCAGGCTGAGCAGAGGGTTCCTGAAGGGCTGAGAGCAGCCCTGCTGGTGACCCATCAGGTTTTAAATAAAAGCCTGAGCACGTTAAGAAAAGCCACAGGATGGCCAAGAGCGACAGTGTTTCACAAAACACAACCAGCAATTTTCTCCAATGCAAGAAGAAGAGAGCAAGCACAGACTTTCAGCAGCTGAGTTCCATTACCTCTGTTGGTGCCACAGCCCAGCTCCTCTGTCTTTTCAGCAACAGTCTGTACTTGAGTCATAACCCCTGTAACACACTATCACATTGAAATACAAACTGCATCATCCCTCTGCTAAGGCACAAAGATCTCAGTGTGACAAATTCAGATTTAAGCACCATGCCAGAGTATGTGCTGACATACTATCATTGCAAAGTAGTTTTAAAATTACCATTAACCCAAATAGTTATGGTTATACATCTGGGACAGTCTTCAATTTACTGGTCATACACTCTAGCCTTTATTTGCATCCAAAAAGAGCTCTAAGTTCGAATTTCACCCTGAGTTATGCAAGCTAGCAGAGTCCCTGCTGCACTGCATGTGTCAGAAGACATTTAGAGTGGAGTGACACATCCCAGGGACCCCAGTCTGCCATCAGAGATTCAGGACATTGAAACACAGGCCATCACAAACAGTGAACAGAGCAAGGGAAAACATCAAAGTCAGGGCTTTGAGACTGCTGTGCTGGAGAAAACGTGTCAGCCCAGGCAATCTGGGCAGATCAGAGCCTACTGCCAGACTACAGGAGCTGGCTGATGTACTCCCTTGGTGCTCCTGTGAGATGGATTTCCTCTTGGTAACAGTTTTCCTTGTCAGTCCCCAAGTTCCCAAGAGTCAGAACTACAATCTGCTTCCTACTCTGCTACTACCCCATTTAGCTTCCGTCTGCCTCCAAACCCACTTTTCCCCCCTAAACAATCAGAGCAAGGCAAAAATCACCTCCCAGGAGTTCTCAGCTTTAATTCCTGATTGTAAAATGGCCAAAGGGTCTTGCATCTCCCCAGCCCAGTAAGAACAGCACAGTTTGCAAGAAACTATTACAGACTTTGTGATAGATGGTGTTGATGATTCCTGCCCCCAGAGAAACACATGATTTGCTTACTCACTGTGTCTGTCTCATGTACCAGGGAGTAACTGCTCACAAGCAGGTCAGTAGTACAGCACACTAGACTGAGCTGCCGAGATTTGGGAACAAAACTGCTCCCTGCCTCTCTGGTGAAGTGGTTTAGCATACACAGTAGGGAGTTTTCTTTGAGTCTGCTGTTATAGATGTGAATATCCAACATCTCATTGCTGGGAGGAATCTGGGAACAGGGAAGCCTGAGAAGATAACACACAGGTACCTTGCTCCATGGATTATTCGTACAGTGTCTTTGCTCTGATTCCCCAAATATCCCCTAAATATCTATACCCACTGTGAGAAAAGCTACCTCACAGCCTAATGGAATGATACTCTAAAAGACATATATCAAGTTTAGAGACTGCTGTCACTCAAATAAAAGCTGTTTAGTATAGTATGATCACTTGAAGACCATAAAGATGTTTTTGGAAGGAAAAAATGTGCCCTGCAAGGCTTGAACTGATTAGTGAAGTCTTTTCAAAATTCCCTTTCCTCTTCTGCCTTGCTCCAAGCCCAGCTGGAGGCAGAGATCTTACCACCTTAAACTGTGCTTTGTATATTTAAATAATATGCCACAGGCTTTGCTCCCTAGCTTTACACTCTTCAGTCTTTCACACAGGTACAAAATGGTCACATTTTGTCAGCCCAAGGACATGAGGTGACACTGGAGTTGCAGGTTTGGGGTGGGAGCAGCAGCTTTTCATGAGTCAAACTTCAAACCCACTAAACCCCCTGTGGAAACACATCCCTGAACCACCTGTACCCTGTGGCTATGTCAGGCTGGGCTTTGCTGACATTCCCAGGCCAACCCTGATGGTTTCATCTGAGATGCTGCTGGGCAGGTAGGACAGGGCAGGGAACTGCACTAGGCTGCCTGAGGGGACACCTCACCCTGGAGTGTCCCTAACAGATGACAAAAAGGCTCCATTTCTCCCAAGGAAGAAGCATCCAGCATTTCTCTGGGCTGCCAGTGTCTGCCCCTCTGTCAGCAGCGCTTTCCCAGAGCACTGGGCCCCTCTGCTGGGCAATGTCCCCACAGACCCCGACCCAGGCCCGCCTGCCCCAGGGGCCTGCCCAGGCACACGCCCCTCACGCCACACAGATCTGGCAAAAAGCAGCCTGGAACCTAAGCTGCTCCTCACTTGTTATTCTTTAGACTCCAGCAGTTAAAATAAAGCCCAGAGAAGAGGCCAGCAGGTCTGGTAGCTCAAACTGGAGATTAAAAGAAAAAATTACCTCAGAGTGTCGGTCGAGCAGGCCCTGGCTGTGTCCTCACCATCACGCCTCACACAGAGCCTGTTCCGCCAGCCACGGGGACACGGTGAGTCCAGCCCAGGGTCTCCTGTGCTCTGCACGCCTGGGACAGGTCCTGGCTCCCAGTCACAGCCAGAGGTGTCCCAGCACTGCCCTGTCCCTCACGGACAAAGGCGGCGGTGCTGCTCCCAGGACGGCCCCTCCAGGTACCCCCGGGAGCCTCGGCCCCTCCCAGGGGCTGCCCACGGCAGTGTTTTCCCTCAGGACTCTCCTGGGGAAGCTGCTGCCTTCGGTTTCAGTGTGAAACTCTCCTCAGCACATGCCCTGGGGTGGGCACTGCTGGCCATGCCAGGCCAGACTGCCCCAGCAGCCCACAGCTCCAGGCTGTGCCCTCCCCACAAACAACTCCCTGCTCCTCAAGGAAGGAGCCACAGCACGTGCTCATTAACTACGTGGGTCACTAAATAATTATATTTAATAAAGTCACATCAAAAAGCTGAAGCCAAAAAGCTGCAAACAGCTCCCAGCTGGAGTGCCCATCGGTTGAGATGGGCAGTGCTGTGGGTGGAGGGATTAATGGGTTGGTCCTGTGAAGGTTCAGCCTGGACATTTAACACAACTGTGGATATCAGGTAAGGCATGTGTTGAGCAAACGCCTTCCCTGTGTAACTTATGCAAAGCTAATGAAGCTGGTGTTTGGGCAGGTGAGAACAGAATTGGGCAATCCTTTAAATGAAGCACAGAAACAGAGGTGGACCAGGGAGGAAAGTAAGGAGGGATAGTGAATCAGTCACCCACCACAGACAATGTTTTACTCATGCAGGGAAAGCAAATAATTTATTTACATATCTGATTGTACATTACAGCTACCTGAAGGATCCACAAAAGCAAGGACAACTTTATTGTCCCCAGAAAGTATTTCAAGAAAATACAGAGGAAATAGTGTAACAGCACATTGCAACAGTACTGACATCACTTCACTGATGTTGTAAATTACAGAATGAGATTAAAAATAGTCATATGCCACTTTTGTTGGCTGCTTTTTTTCAGTAACAATGGAGCAACTGAACTTTGCTCATTTTCATACCAAGCAGCCTTTGAAATAAAAAATAAAACCACCTCCTTACTTCTAAGGCAGCTTTATGTTCTGTGAAATGGGTGTCAAATTCAGTCAAAAAATTCTGCTCTGTGAGAGTGGAACATACTCTTTTATAGATAAAAACTTTAGGGTTTTGGAAGATTTAGGGGATATTGATGATTATTTCCTTGAGACTTACCACAGTTTCTTATCTCACTGTGTCTGGAGGCTGGTGAGCGGGGTATTGATAAACAAGGTGTGAGAGAAGGAGCAATTTGAGGATCTCATCAGATGAGCAGGGTCAACATTGCAGAAATGAAACCACCAGCTCGGGAAGAGGCTGGAGGGAGGGAAGGACACTTCTAGGACCAGGTCCCTGGTTACCAGAGTTACAGATGTCCAGGCTCACCATGCATCTACACAGCTTCCCAAATGCTGTGGAAGAGTGCTGTGCTACAAACCCCAAAGGAAGGAGTTTATTCAGCATTTGCCAAAATGTGAAGAGTAAGACACCCAATCTCTTACATCTGCAAGAGGAAGATCTCCAGGCATGCAGGTCCAGGGTCTGTCCTTAGGAAACGCTGCCACAGAAGCCAGGGAGGGAAGAGAAGGAGTAACTAAAGCATTTTAGGCACTCTAAGATGGAATGAATTGGTAATGCTATTTCTCTTTCCATTTCAATGGGCAAAGTAAATCACTTGCCTGATCCCACAAAAATAATCCCAGAATGGAAGTTAACCTGAAATGGGCAATGTGTTTAAATGAGGTTTTGGTCTGCTGCCCATTTCAAGTATAAAAGGAAGCAAATTGGCTTTAATGGAAATAAAAACTATAATCACCAAATCAGGACTGTAACATTTAATTGTTTTATTACTCTGAATTAACTGAAGCCAACAAGTGGGATAGAATTGGTCTCATAGCAATACTAAAACAATAAATCTGCAGTGTGTGTGACATTGCCTTACAAGAGACCAACCATCAGACACAACATCCCTAAAAGACAACAAAGAACTGCTAATTATGTTAAATTTCATTTGCTACGTAATTTAGACCATGACCTAGTGCTTCTAAAAAAACCTGTACAAAATGAGTATTTTTTACATCTCAGAGGCACATGAATACAAATCTGATCTATTTTATATATACACATGTACATTACAAGAAACCAGATGATTAAAGAAGTGTATATAAAAAGTGTCCAAAACCAGATGATAAAATGAGAAAATAAAATGTATCCTCACAACAGAGAAGTAAAAGGCACAAGTACTAAAATATGTAACCATGCAAAAAACGTGACTAGTCTGTGCAACAGAGAAAAACAAATGGCTCTCACAACTGATTTTACAGTAATTCTCAAAATGTCTCAGTATTTAAATATATATCAGTGCAACATTTACTGCCCTGTAGTGTACTGAAGTGTTCACAGGATACTAAACTCTTGGTTCTCCTTCTGATGTCCTTTCTCCAACACCAGAATAATTTAGCTATGGATAAGGTAGTAAATAAAACAGGGCTGATGCTGTGGAGTGTAAGATCATCATTGGGAGGAGGAGTGTCTGCAGCCCCCCACACCATCTGCACAGATCTGTCCCCCAGAACAGTCACCTGCCCCCCTCCCTGGGGCACAGTGGCTCTGAGGGGTTCCCAGGGTGTCACTGTGCCCAGAACAGTGACAGCAAAGCTGACAGCTCAGGGGTAACAGCTGCTCCACTCACAGCACCTCCATTCCAGGGCTAGGTGTCCAAATTACACTGCAGAAGCCCATGTTTGTTAATGCTTTCATTAGGTTTAAAGTTTAAGTAAAAACTAACCTAACAGTGTGTTTGATCAGGTACTACTCTCACAGTTGAAGAAAAGCCCCAGACCAAAGGCAGCAAGCTGAAACACGGAGTGCAGAGAACGCCAGGAGCCCAGTCAGCTGGCTCCACACTGTGGCAAGCTGTGGTAGCAGATTCTGCCTGCAGATCCTCAGGGGCTGCTGCTGTGACCTCTGTGAGGTGCTGGCCGTGCTGAGCTGCAGGCCTGAGCCTCCCAGAGTGTGTCAGCAGAGTGTGCAGTGGGACACCTGGACAGAGCTGAGGCACATCCCAGGGACCCCTCACCTGGATCACCTTCAGGTTTACTCACCCTACCTGCTTGCATACCATGAGAATCAGCTACAGTGTTCTATCGTGTACATGGGACACAACCAGCTTTCACGACTACAAAAAAGTCAAGGACAGGACTGGCCTGGTATAAAGACAGGAATGAAATTCTTGCCTTGGTAGCTAAAGTCACACTGAAGCCAAGAATATTGAATTTGTCCCTCCCATCTGCTCAGAGTGCTGCCCCAAGGCACACATACACCTGACAGTGGCTGGGAAGAAGACCAAGAGTATAAATGTAAACAACTCTCTTGCACACTGGAGCAAGTCCCAGTGCATTGTGCAGAATGACAGGATTCAGACCCAACACCGACTGCCATCCTCAGCAAACTCTAAAGGTACAGGCAGAGTTTCATTAACTGGAAACCCATGCATGATTTAACAGCAAAGCGCTCCTAGGATCAACATTTCAATTAAAAAATACTGAGATGCAAAGGAACAATATGTCAGAACTGTGAAACTATGTCCTTTAAAACCAACCAGCTGTGTTACATCACCTGTCATGATTTCTTGACAATGTTTCTTGAGTAAAAAATGACTTGACAAGAATATGAGCATTGCTACTTACACCAGGAACTGTGTTAAACTCAGCTGAAGTCTGAGTTAAGTTTTCACTTAAATCAGGATAAGCCAAGCCACTGATTTGGCAAGTGTTTGATCAGCTGCTACTTCCTTCCTTCCTTCCTTGGAAAAAAATCCCTCAGACCACACCATACAGTATTTGTTTTAAGAAAAAACCACTGTATAGTCACTGCCATTAAAGAATGTGAAAAAAGCATTCTTTTACTTGTAAATTCTAGTTCTTAGACTCATCATGTCACATGATGCACAGACCACTGAGCAGTGCCTCGTGCAGCAGCCCACAATGTGTGTTTATGTATCAGCTTCCAAGCCCTCATTTACAAACCAGATTAGGGAGCCTAAATACTGTTGGTCTAGATCCTCTCTGGAGAGCAATGCAGTTCTACCAAAGTAAATGGAGCATTGCTGCACTCAGACAGCAAAATATTTGTTGATACACATCTTTGAGAATTAATAATGCTGTGTTCAACTCCCTACAGAGCTGGCTGAGAAATATCTGAATTTTTCCCAAAGACCATGAAAGGAAAGTTGGCAATGAAAGTGCATCAGATACTGGTTTTTTTTTCTGAAACTTCCTACATATTTGCATATTAAAAATTCCTTAAAAATAGATGGGATGGTTACAGTTCATCAATGTTGCACTACAAGACAAATTCTCAAACAGCTTCAGTCTTAAATAGAAGCTATTCAGAAAGTTGAAAAGTCATCTTTTGATGTCAGTTTTGAATCAGCATCATTCTGAAATCAGAACTAGGCAGCAAGCTGAAGTCTGAAGGGAAGCAGCCAATACCAAAAAATCTTGAGAGACTACATTTCAGGTACCCTTTAAGTGCAAGTTTTGAAAGAGGTAATTTTTCTGCAGTACCTTGTGTGGGACTAGCCTGACCAAGGGCAGCTTCTAGCCAAAAGCCAGTCTTTTTTTTTTTTTTTTTTTTTTTTTTTTTTTTTTTTTTTTTTTTTTTTTTCACTGTCCAAAAATACCTGTAGTGGTTTGCAACAGGATGACCAGAACATCATTTAGCTTTTCAGAATCTAAGGTCAAATGAACCAACATCAGATCAAGATACAGTACCTGGGATTGTGTCTGCATCCCAAGGGTTAAATAGAACCCTGGGTTTGACACAGGGGTGCTTACTGCATTTGTGTATTGCTGGAAGATGATACCACATCTCTGTGTCTGAAGGGATTTACCCAGGGAAGGGAAGCCCTTGTTCCACCAACAGCAACACTGACAGAGGCAGGCTGTACTTCCCTGGCCAGCCCGAGAACACAAAGGATGCCCACAGCAAAGAAGTATCAGAGAACAGACTGCAAAATTAGTGTCTCCCTATTTGCAACATCTCCTGCCTGTTCTGCCAGTGTCTGTCTGACACTTGATCAAAATATGCACTCTCTGCAACATGCACCAGATTACTCTTTTCCCTGCCCAGCGTGCCATCAAGTGATCCTTTATTACCAAATGACCTGCATGTCATAAAACATGATGACTTCTTTTCTGGGATAAAAGGGTTCTCCAGGGCTTGAGCTGCAAGACAAGTTAGTCTAAAATCTGTAGTTACTCAGTCTAAGAATGCAATTGCTAATTAGTATTTTTGGAGGTGGATACCTTAGAGGAAAATATATCTGCCAATGAAATGCCTCTCACACCTCCAACTCACATTATTTGTCAAACATAGCAAGTATCTGGATATGATTTCCACAGCAACAGATGGCAGTACAACACCAAGGGCCCCACAGGAGCAGAAGGGTATTTCCTTTACACAATAAAACACAGCAACAAACACCACCAACATGGTGGTAAGACATCTCTTCAAATGCAAACACTGGAGCAAGGAAGAGCTTCTAAATACTAACACAGCTGGGTACAGAGCTGAACAAGAAGTCCAGCAAGTTTTAAGAAATTTCCACTGCTGGGTACCCTTGACTAGAATATTCCTTTTGATACCAGCCAGATTTGGTGACTGTTTGTCACTACTAGTGACTATTCACCTCCTACATATAATTATCTGCACAAAAACTAGGCTATCACTACAGTCATGTCTTCTGTTCAAGTCCACGGGCTTTGCTTTCAGTGAAACAGTTGTCAACATTTGCAGGTGTTCCACCCTAACGGGAATGGGCTTTAGATCACTGACATTTTGAAGCCAAGCCCAGTTTACTCACAAAAATAATTAGGGGAAAACATTGTCACCAGCCTAAGCTGCAACAGCTTCACTATTATTGAAATCCACTGCATGAGAGCAGGACAGCAGTGCAACCTCCCAAACAGTCAGCTCCAAAGCAGGGCTGCTGGGTCACCCAGCCCTGCTTGTCACAGCACATTTGCAACAGCTCCCTGACAGTGTGGAAGAGTTCTCTGTGGCTTACAAAAAGCATAGCACTCCTCCCAGCCAGCACCAGGCAGAGGGAAATGCCATCACTAAAGTGCAGGTGAGCAATCCTGCAAGCAGGAAGCACTGAGCTGCCTGAACTCTTCTCCCACCTTCTGGGTGGCACATCCAGAAGCAGCAGCAGGTGGGAAAGGTGGATGTGTGGGGCTTCCATGGGGTTCCACTACTTCTACACAAACAGAAGCTGCTGCAGGGTTACATCTTACACCATTCCTGGGTGGCAAAGGAGTGATCTTTAAATCCTTTCCTCCACATTACCCCAGAGCCTCAGGAACCCAGCCCTGTGACATCACTGTTGGAGCCATTTCTCCCAGAGCACTGCAGACCTTTCTGGACTGGGATGTTGTGTCCCTCAGCCATTTCTCTGGTCCCTCTCTCTTTCCAACTTACTTTACACCTGCCTATGCAGATACACAGAAACAAACTGTTTTTATTTTCTTGCCTTTAAGAAAGCCTAATTTCAGTATGTCCCCAGCTTCCCATCACTCCAGTAACACATCACTGAAGGCAAGAGCACAGAGATTGCAGAAAAAAAATATATATTTACATCCATAACTGAATACAGTTTTATGTATTCAAATTTAGGAAAAATGCATCACATATACACACCAAGATACATCAAGAGAATACTAGGGGCAAGACACTGCCAACAGCAAGAAATACACAGAAAAGCACAGTCATTGCTACTGTAACATTCTTCTGGGGAGTGTATTCAATAGAGGAAACATCTCTATGCACTAGGAAAAGCCAGATAATCTGGCTGAATTTTCTGTGCCAGTTGGTGTGAATCAAAAGTGTGAAACTTTTACTTTTAAGAAAAGTGCATGGAATAAAATTTGTTTTTAGCATTCAACTACCCAAACAATTCCATAAGCTCCTTATATAAGCTACTTTATTAATTAAAAACATCCTAGCCCTACAGTACAGATCCAGCTCTGGAGAACACAGGCACATGTTGAAGTCATCCCTTATTTAAGGCAGCATTTAAGCACACGCTCAACTTTAAAGCTTAATGTTCTGTCCCACTGACACCCATGAGCAGATGCAGCACACAATTAAAAAGTTAAGCACCTGCACAAGAGCTCATCTGAACCAGGATGTGTTCCCTACTCAGAGCTCAGTCTGGACTGGCAACTCCTGCAAGATGAAGTTCTTTTTCTTTTTCCTGCCCTATAGGTAAAAGCCACTCTGTATCAGACTGTCCTCCACTGCTGTGCCAGGAACCAGCCATTGCTTTGCACAGCCTGCCCAAAAAATGCCATTCTCAAAGGAGTGCAGCTGTCTGGGGTGGGAAAGCAACTCAGCGTGTCAGGTTGAGGGTAGGTCCTCCTCCTCCCCCTGAAGTGAGATATTTCATGCAAGTTTTTTGTTGTTGTCATTGCTCTGTTTTGGGGTTTTTTGGTAAGAACTGGAATGTGTTCCTTCAGTGAAATCTTTAAAATCAGGGTGAGGGGAAGGGGCAGAATCCCAGAATTCATCTTAATGGCCCATGATAAACCCCTGAAAATAGGGGAACAGATTTGAAAAGCTCTTTGCCTCAATGCTACAGGGACCCAGGCATAAAAAACACACATGCACACACACTAGAGAGCAGGCTCAGAGCATCCCAAAGCAGGCTCCAAAGTGATCTTACATTAAAAACACTTTGTGCTGACAGTGGCAAACAAGTGGATGGTGATTTTTCATAAATAGCAAAAATTCTGCAATATCTTCCTTTTCTTCCCATTTACTTTGTGTCTTTTGCCAAAGTTTTTTTTTTGTTGTGTTTTTGTTTTTTGTTTTTAATCTGATGTGTGATTTAAGTACTAAAATGAAATCAAATAGGAAATTACACAGTCAGCACCAGTCAGGAACTGAACCTGGGTATGTCAATTGGTTTGTGGTACCCAAATTCCTGGAAGAACGAAGAAAAAAATTCTTGCTCCTAAAGTTAGGGCCACATCCATATGCTTCCATTGTCTTTTTTACCTTTACAACTAGAGGTAGAGTCATTTTGTCCAGTATCTAAAACAGCATGATCCAGTTATATTGTTATTACATTAATATACAGTATCCATCTCATCACAGGTATTGAAAGTGCATGGAAAAAGTCTAACCAAGCCAATTCAATGACAAAGAACAGTGTACCCAACATCATAGAAACACCCCCGCACACCCACACTCACACCTAGTGTGTATGTATATTTATAGATTCATTTACAGTATCAGAGTGCTGCTTAGATCCAGTGGCATGTGCAGAAATATCAGGCAGTTGCTGCTTTTCCTTCTCATATTCTCTTCAATTCTTTATTTCCAAGATAGATGGATTGTGGTCCAGGATTGCCAAAATTATCTTGTCCATATACTGTCGCAATCTGTAATTTATCTCTTCCTGTTCTTTGAGGGCTTCCATGAGCTAAAACACAACATTTCCAAGTTACTCCTGAAATATTCTCAGTGGTTTATGTAACAGCCTGAAATTGAGACAGGTGAGAGACCAGTGCCTGCTCAGGATCATCAATTCTTTTTGGGACAGGTTTTCTAACTTAAGCTCCTCCCTGTATCTCTATTAGAAACAATTCTGTATGTTACAGATCTTTGCTATCAAAGAAGGTGGTGAACAGTTATCTCTAGAGATCTTCTGGCAGGTCATTTGAAACAAGTTCCCCATCTAACATGCCAACCCCTCCTTGCATCCATATCATGGATCAACTGCTTCATCTCAGAGCAAGAGCTTCATGATACTAATTTTTTTCATTACTACTGAAATCTAAAGGTGTTTGCATGAAAGGCTGCTGAACAGAACAAGTATTTCAGTGTTTTGCACCAGGAAAAATATGTGCTTCCTCTGGATCATGTGCACACTCACTCTAAAAAAAAAAACCAAAACAACTCAAAACAACCAAACATAACTCCACAAGAACAACCCAATTGCTGTTCAATGTTCTATATTAAATACATGTGTTTCACCAGATTTTTGGGATGTAAAAGACCCCTCAACCTCTCCAGAGATGAAGACTGCTTTGCTTTTTATCTCTGAATGTTTAATGCCAAACTGACAAAGCTGCCAAGGTGTGTCAGAGCCCCAGATCCTCCCAAAGCTCATGTTACTTGCCTGTCCATTTTCATAAGACTTCACAGAAGTCCCACTCTGAATCTTCTTACCTTTGTTCTGATCATACAGGAAAAATGGCACAATGGGGACAGTTTGTGCAGGTCTGTGAGGTTTTGCTGAGTCTGGGCCACAGCTTTCAGACACTCTCCTCTTTAAAAGAGGGAGTGCTGGATACTCCTTGCATGAGCCAGGGCCACAAGATTGAGATGGACAAGTCAGATTTTTCTTGACAACAGCAAAAGCCAGTTTGCTTTTACCTAATTAGAGATCAACAAGTAAACAGCCTTTCTTCACAGTGCTCTGGTTCAGCAAGAAATTAACTTCTCAAGTATATAATTCAAGGGCCTTCACTTCAAGGGCCTGCCCAGGAGCTAAGGCTGACAGGTCAGTCCAGTACAGACTGGGTAAAAAGGACTTCTCTGTCTCACAACTTTTCTTGATGAAGAAATGGGAAGTTCTGTCTGAAGAGACAGAGCATCATGGACAAAACAGTTCCTTTGGTCTCCTTCACCACTAACCTGTCCTCTTCCCTGGGAGCTCTCATGTATCCACTGGCCTGATCTCACAATCTGTCCTGGAGCTCTGAGGAAGCTACACCAGCTGGACTCAGCTCACATACAAATGGGTCTCCCAAAATATCTTTTAAAGCATTACCAAGTTATTATTTGCACACAATTAACTTTCTCCAAGAATTCAGCTCTGCCACAGAGCATATATAGCTCAAAATATATATCTAAGTGAGAGCTTGTTACTGAAGTAACTTAGAACCTAAATCTAGAACAGAAAGTAAAAATTGAAGTAACTACCAATGGCCATTTTTGTATGAAATTAACATCATACTCTCACTTTACTCTGCAAGACACAAGATATTAGAACTGTAAAACAGTTCACGGAGATTTTAAAAATTCAAATTTTTTGAGAAAAAAATAGGTGTTAAAACATAAGGATACCAAACAGTGTTAGATTTAAGGCAATCTTCTAACACCCTTGAACTCCTAGCAAAGCAGAATTTTCTGTTGTGCATTTGTCAACTTCAGATAGTTCAACCATGACAGTTAATTACTTGGAAAATTCCATATTCTTGGATGTAGTACCTGATTAGAAAAGCACATTACCTCATCTCTTGATGCAGAATCAATTTCAGCAGCCAGGGACTGGGCTTTTGTTTGTGTTGCAAAGAGGTTTTTAGCTTCATAAAGACTGAGGCTTAGAATCTGTCCATTAAGATCATCATTTTGGTCACGAAGTTTTTGATTCTCCTATTTAAGGATGAAAACACATTGTTTTTTAAGTTCTTCCAACAAGGTTTCATTAAAAATAAAAAAATAACATCACAGATGTCTTGGATGACATACAGCAAAGCTGCAGCTGACAGCAACTCTTACCTCCAGTGACAAGACCTCCCTGCCTGAGTTTTCCTGGGACATAATTTATATCACCAGTGCAAAGAAGCCCTGCACAGATGCAATGAGGCTCTTGTGCTTGTGTGAGAAGGGAGGCACAAAATCTGCAGGCAGGGTGCTTGGGCTTGCACTTTGCAAGGCATTCCTGTACGTTTGATGTGGAGTGAGAAGCCCCTTCCTGCTCACCTGCTTCAGCCGTTTTATTTCATGCTCCATTTCCACCTCTCTGGTTTTGGCATTGAATTCACTCAAGCTGGAGGAAGAGCTTCTCCCCCGCCCAGGACGTTCACATTCCAGCTTGTACAGCTGCAGGTGCTCCAGCTCCTTCCGCAGGTCTTCGATGAGCTGTGGGCAGCAAAGAGACCTTGTCTGTGCAGCCCTCCCTGCAAACAGCCCCCTCTGCACTCATGCAAAAGCACTCCCTGAGCCTCGCTGAGGCCACAGTCCAAAAACACAGCCTCTTCCTCTTCTCCCTTTGCAAGCACAGGTCCCTTAAACTGCCCCAGAACTGGCAATGGCTGTGATTGCTAAGCTTCATGCCCAGAACGAAGCTTAGCAATCATTAGAAAGCAATGAAGCTTTCTTGGTCTTTCAACAGTTCCTCTAGCTCATGAACTCTAAGGAAATCAGATCTCATTTCAGTAACAGCTTCAGAAGCAAATCCATTGCCTCTCTCTTTCCTCCTTACTCCTTTGTTTCATTCTAATTCACCATTTCTTTTGGCATTTAACCTCTGCCAGTATCTCTCATATTTACTAATAAACAAAGAATTAAGTAGTATCAGTTCCTCTATTATTCTTTCAGTCTCAAGAAGCTGGGACTAAGAAGCATCATTTCCCTTGTAAACAGAGCATAGGAAATGTTAGGGCACACAGTTCTCAAAGAGCTGTTATCCCTTTGGGTCAGGGATTAGGGACTTACTAAATATTCTTGCAGCATTCATTGGTCTGTGGGCACCCTTCCCACAGAAACACAATCCAGCAACAGCCTCACTGGATGTGGTGTTCTCAGGGTTCATCCTGTCTGCCCATTCTTTCTCAGGGGGGCTTCCATGCAGGTCATACATGTGCCTGGTCTTAGATCCCTCTTCAGACTCACCTCCTGTGTGGCTTCCCTCTCCTTGTTGAACTCCAGCCTGTTCTGCCGCAGCTTGTCCATCATCCTCTTGTACAAATCCATCTCATCCTTCAGCCGCAGGCTCGTGTCCTCCAGGCGGTCGGACATGCGCTGCCTCTCCTGCAACCAACGGGAGCCTCAGAACGGGCTGGCCAGAGCAGGGCACACCCTCAGCTGCACAACATCAGCCTACAGACACAGCTGGCCACAAACTGCCTCAGGACACTCCTGCTTCTAAAGGTGACCAGTGTTCCAATTCCATTAATAGCCTTGTTTAGGGAAGGAAAATTTAAGCAGCGGGGCCAAGCACTCTAAGAGTTTGCTCTTACATGAACTGCTCTTAAATTGCTCAAAGACTCAGGAGTTTTGTTACCTCATCCAATCTCTCTGTCTGGGACTTCAGCCGTGTGACAGTGCTTTTCAGATCACCATTTTCATCTTCCAGTTGCTGAACCCTGTGTTAATAACAAAAATCTTACAGGAAATGCCTCTTCAAGAATGCAGACATGCAAAATAGTGTGATCTAAAAAGCCATCTCATTTGCACTTGATAGAAGAACCAAATAGGGGAAATCTTTTTAATCATAGCACTTTTTAACATGAGTTTTACTTGTTTGTTTTTAGGGCCCAAAATGCTACCCTGACCCTCAGATTCTTGTGCTCCTAACAACAGGTAGTAGAAAAAAAATCAGTTGGAAAAAACAAACACAGGCAAAAATCTTTGCTAGAACTGGTCACAATTCCCTCCTTGAATCCATGCCAAATATCCAGCTAAGCTGTCTACATGGGCCACGTGGATTAAAGCATTAATGTAAAGCATCCTCCAAGCTTTTGGGCACAAGCTGTCAGCATGTGACTGCAGAGCTACTCTACAGAGCTGCCAACCTGCCACCATCTGTGCACTGTCTGCTGGTGAACAGCCTACATTTACAAGCAAAGTAAAAGAGAAGAAAAGAAGACCTTTTGCCCTGTTCAGGGTGGCACCAAAGATGTTTGTTACCTTGTATTCAGCAGTTCAATTTCTGTGCCTTTCTCTTTTTCATACTTGCTGTAAGCTTCTCTATGTCTCTTTATCTCTTCTTCCAGAGTCTGTTCTGCTGATGTTTCTTGGTCTTTTAACAGTTCCTCTAGCTCATGAACTCTAAGGAAATCAGATCTCATTTCAGTAACAGCTTCAGAAGCAAATCCATTGCCTCTCTCTTTCCTGCCTACTCCTTTGTTTCATTCTAATTCACCATTTCTTTTGGCATTTAACCTCTGCCAGTATCTCTCATATTTACTAATAAACAAAGAATTAAGTAGTATCAGTTCCTCTATTATTCTTTCAGTCTCAAGAAGCTGGGACTAAGACCCAGCGTTCTGCTCTTGCTACATGCAAGATAGAACACCCAGCCACCGGGAGTTATTCTCCTACAGCAGCAGAGTCTTCTCTGAACAAGTCAGTAACATCTCTGTCAAAAACACTTGTCTGAAGGCCTCTTCCTGCTGAAAATTCAGCAAGGCAGCCCTATTCCACCTTCTCAGATGAAGCCTTATTTCATCTGTCAGCATTAAAGAAGAAGACTTAGTCATAATCTACAGGTAGAAATACTCCTTCCCCACAACTGTGCTCTACCTTTGCTCTGACATGGTGAAGAGACCTGGCTCTGTGCTTTGTTACCTGTGAACCAGCTGTGTGTTCTCCTGTTTCAGTTTGCTCTTCAGGTCACCATTTGTTAGGCTATCATTCTCCAGTTCTGTTACCTTCTTTTCTAGGTACGTTACCTGGAAGGACAAGCAGAAAAAAAACTGAGCTTGAATTTCTCTTCAAACATCCCTTCACTGTTCCTAACTGCCATTTAGCTACCCTACCATTTTAATAGGGGGCATATTTCTCTGCAAAGCCAGGAGAAAAATTAAGCTCCACAATTCTGAGTTCCCCAGACTCTGCATGTTCCTTGAGGGTGATCACTGCAAATACACCATAAAGAAATCCTAACACAATGCCTAGATCTGTGCTTGCTCAGTTCTTGCACTACTGCCAAGCAAAGTTGTAACAGTAATGGAACATCAAGGACATTTTGAATAATGGTAATTTTTCAAATTTCAAATTTCAGCTGATGGGTAATTCTGAGCAAGTTCTTGATCCCCTGATGCAGGTCTCCAGCAGGATTTGGCTGGGTACATTACTCACAGGGCACAGAGATTCTCACCTTTTCAGTGATATCATTATCACAGGAGTCTATACTGTCTCTGAACAAGTCTTCTGTGCTGCCATTACTGCTGCTGAAGTTACTGTTGTGGAAGAGTTGTCTGAAAGATCAAAAGGATAATTATTTTGCTTGATGAGGAAGGAGAACAAAGAGTCTGGCTTCAGACTTTGAACATCTGATGGTAAAATCTGTGCAATCATTTCAGTGACAATTACAACTGGTTAAGCCCATGTCTTACAAGAGACTGGTAGCTAAATGAAGTCATACTGAGCACAGTCAATGACATTAGTTCTATGGAGTGAGTTCTTTGTTGCTTTGGATAGGATCTGCCACCAGCATTAACATAGTTTAAAAATATTTAAATCTCATTCACACTATGCACTGAATTGTATTTGCCTTATTACAAATTTTAAATAAGGTCACCACTGCAGATTGGTTGGTACAGTTAAGCTAGAAAATTTCTTACAGTAAGAACTAAAAAAAAAAAAAAAAAAAAACAAAACAGAAAAAAGAAATCTCAAGCAGTTCCCACTGCAGAATAGTGCCAGAATATGTAACACTGGAGATTATCTAAAATGTCCTTGAACCTTACAGCCCTCCCCAGCCTAGAGCTGGTTCACTCAGTTCAAAGGAAGATGACAATTCTGTACATCCTTTTTAAAGGGGTGCTCTTGCTTTCCTTCACACTTTGGCAACAGCAGCAAGGCCCACATTATGAGGGTTAAAGAAGCAGTAGCTGGACTGATGGAATAGCAGTACAAAGGAATACATTTGCCAGACAAGGAAACAAAAACTATCTAAATTTTTAACAGAGCTCTTTCCAGCTCAGGGGCCTGCTGCAAGAGTAGCAGGGGCTTCTATATTCTGCAACATTTATACCCAAACACAGACCCCTTCCCTTAAAAACTTATCTTGGTACATCTTTGTTTCTCTAAAATTATTTCTACTTTTGTCTCCCACTCCCACTTATGGAATTGTTATGGCTGTTTCCACAAATATTAATAGAAAACTTGAAGACTCTTACCTTCCAAAAGCTGTGCTTGATATTTTCCTGTTAGGGCTACATGAATACAGAAGGAATGATATGGGAATTAAACACTTATTTGATTCAATTTTAATTGCACAATGAAATATAATAGACTTTTTTAGCCAAGTCAAAAGATGATTCTGTGAACAATATTCTTTAACAACTGAATCAAAAGCTGCAGTTACTAAGAGCACAAAGATGAGTGAAGCCACAAATTACTGTGATCATTAATCAGTCAATTTGCAAATACTGTTATACTTAGCAGAGATTTGTCAGTGTAAATCAGAGCAAAACTAACATTAGAAACACCACAAATGGACATCAAGTTAGTGATGGACATTTATTCTGGATTTCCAATTTTTAGATGATTTTATGAACAGTTAGTTTATCCTTCCCCATAATGCTTCCCAGTTCAGCACAGGAACTGAGGTCTTTCCATTTTTACAGTTCCCTTGTGCAGCCAGAGACTGGTGCTACCTAAATAAAGATGCCTTGCTGCAGACAACAGCACTGGAACCAGACCAAAATATCTTGCTGCATCTCTCAGTAAGAGGATGTCACGTCTGTGTGCACAGACACAGCTCTTGGTCAGGCGTATCCAGCCTCCCTCAGAAAATTCCCAAAGCCCTGGATGGGCACAGTCTGGATGTTGGCAGACTCCTTGCTAGGGCAGGAACGTTGCTCATGACAAGTTCTCTGCTGTGCATCACGAGAAGCAGCAGTGAGTGCAGCGTGCTCTGTCCCAGCGATTACGCCGACAGGCAGGACTCACATCCAGTTTCTAGGGGGAGCTAAAATCCCACCAAATAATTCCCTTTAAAAACTCAAGGTGATTTGTTAGAAGCACTTTCTAAATGCTCAGCACAACTTAGGAGTGATGGAGTGGCAGAGAGAGAAACATAAGGAAAAGGCTGAAATTGTAAAGAACCCCAAAAGTAACTTCTGCCACAGGATTCACCGTTTTTCCAAGTTCTCTTGACTTCACAAAAAAAAACCCACAGGAGCCAAGTACCTCTGCTGACCAGTAGCTTTAGGAGAGGTGTATGTAAGGTTATGTGCATTAGCCAAGGATCTGGAGATCCCTCCTTCCCACCTGGAGAAAGCAGTAGCTAACTGTAGATCTGCACTAAGCAGCACAGCAGATCCCACTTCCTGGGAAAAACTCCTTGAAATATCACTCTCACTCTGCAATCAAAGAGCTCATTGGTTAAAATATTTTGAGTTTAGTAATGATGTCTGCACCTTAAATCAGAAAAATATTCAACAGCTGATGAGTAACAGCATTTTGGTTCGGGCTACATATCCAAGTCTAAATTTCTTACTGTTTTGTATGAACAGCATACATGTAAGATGGAATGGGGATACAGAACAGAGAGGGGCTGCTCTCCCTCTCCTCCTGCTATGAGCCAGTCTCACATCAAGGGGGCATTGCCAAAAGCAGGGCAATAGGCTGCTTACCTGTTTGCTTTCAAATTTTTCAGCCTGGCTTCCAAATCGTTGAGGAGATTTATCTTTTTGCAGCACTGTGAGCAGTAAACATCCAGTAACTCGCTGTTATAAACATGTCTCATTTTTCGGGGGGTTTGGCCAGCACTGTTTGCAGGAAAGGAGAGACATTACTGGCTGCAGTAACCAACCCACAACAGGTTTCCTTGTGACTCTGTGTGTGTGTCAGTGTCCCAGACAAGGGACTTGAAGAACCATCTCTAACCACAGCTCATCTATGTCAGAGCTGATGATGGGCAATGCTACTCTTAGGGCAAGTCCACCTGTCTGAGCTGAGGCCTTCCAGAGGATGTGGATGTTTCTGGGTGGCAGTGGGAAGAATCAGTTTGGGTGACCAGAAGAACAGCAAAAGGTGCATGGGGTCCACTGTGATGCACATAGCAAAGGCAGCTACATGAGTATATTCAACCTCAGCAATGCCCCCCTCTCATCTTGCCCATCTTCCCACTAGAGCTTGGCATGCAACCTGATGGGTCTTCTCTCCAAGAGAAAGACAGGAAGATGAAAAACAAAGTGGTCTGTTAAGACTCCCTCAGATGGTAGGATGAAAGGAACCCTGGAATGAGGAGGAAGGGAGAAGCGGACACAGGTCTACAGAGGAGATAACAGTACCTCTTGGCATGACAGAGAGAAAATAAACTCAAATAAAAGAGAGCAATCATGGCATGATGTGCACCGAGCCCCAGGAATGAGAATGGAAAGTACTGCATAAACCTGAGGAAAGAGGGGATGCAAGACACAAGCCATCATCATGAAGGGGCAGTGGAGAGGGGTCTGGCTCTGCATGCATGAGAGACGTGGCCAGGCTGGACTGCAGAAATGCTGGAAACAGAGCAGAGCACGAGGGGGTTGCATGCAGAACAGAAGGATGCAGTGAGCTTGTCCTGTGTTAGCAATGAAGACAAAACCCCTGTGTGCTATTGATCCAAGCAGACTAATCCCAGAGAATCTTCATGCTCAGCTCTTCCCCCCTGCTCACCCATTTCCTTGCTTGGGGAAAGGACTGTAAAATCTGGACCTGCCTTGGCCACAGGACATAAGAGCTGCAGAGACTGAGGATACATGCAGAAGGCAAGTGCACTGCTGTGGCATTTGTAGCTCCTAACAGCAGCTTATGTTTCCCAAGACATTCCAAGTCAATAGGATGCTTTTTCAAAACACTCCCTGAACACACTGCAGCAGTTCCCCTCACAGATTAGTGCTAAGGATTTGTAGTCTCAGAACAGTAAATGGAAACAGCTCTCTTGTAAGTCTCCCCTGTATCAGGGTGGGTACATAATGCTAAGTTGGTTTCCTTTGCAGCAGATCCTTTCCAATACTAGCCCTGAACTGTGGAATTATTGTCTGCAAGAAAGAAACCTCTACAAGCAAATTAGCCCATTTATTTCAACAGAACCCAACAGAGATTACTAGAAACAACATATTTGCTATAGCTCTTATTATTAAATGCAGACTGTCAATTAGAGGGCAGGAAATGAACTGATAACATTCGGCTTTTAAGGTGAGTCTATCTAGCCAGTGTAAACTCTGCTATGGTCAGAGAAAAATAAAAATGAAAAATTGTTTGTTAATGAATAAGGAGCAACCTGGAAGACACAGATGAGCCAAGGTCAGAGTAGGCGTTGGTTCTGGTCTCATCATCAGGACATGGGCTACTGGGGGTAAAATCCACATCATCTCCTTCCCCATAGTCTTCAAACTGTTCTTCATTACTGATGAGGGAGGCGGTGGAATAAGTGGAGAGGTCAGATGCTGCAGAAGGGTTGTGAGGACTTGACCTGAAACAAGAGGTCACAACATCTCGAAGGCCGACTTTGATAGCACCTCACCTCATAAGGAACCTTCCACCTTCACAGGCTGTCCCCTCTTTGAAGCTTTGACCCACCTCTGTGCTAAACCCCTGAAGTGCTAAATGTACCTGATGTGCAGCTGAAAGGGTGCCTTGAGAGACAAGAGCATGAGAATCTATGAACAAGGTACCTGTGTGACAAGTTTGGATCAACACAAACCCTTTTGCTTTAAAGAGCACACTGATGATCCTCAGCCACCACTTCCATGTGAAGACCCCATGGGGATTTCTGCTCTGAATGCAGGAACCATGCAGACAGTTTCGAAATGCATGGGATAGTGAGAGGAACATGTGTAAGACAGAGGCTGTCACTCTATTCCACAATCAGAGAGTTTCCCAGTAATCCAGATACACCTTCTCCCACATCCCAGGAATTCCAGCCACTCTCCTCTGTGTGGTCAGAAAGAAACCTCAGCTCACCACTTACCAGAGAGTCACTACAGCTACTGACACGACTAATGGAGGCTGGGTTCCTGCCCTTCCTTCCATCACCACAAATTCTGTCTTTCAGAGGAGATGTGGGCCACAAGAAGCAGCTGTGTAACTACCAGAAAAGTACCTAAAATGATGTTAAATGGGTAGGGAATGGCAGAACCCTGTGACTTCAAAGAAAGAGGGCACATAGGTAAACAGATCAGCAGAGTCAGGCACCGCAGGAAAGCAGCTGGCAGCAGTTTCAAGCCCATCAAATCTAATAAAACAGAGCAAGGTGGCTGCAGAGGGTGCACAGGGTTCACCTGCCCAGAGTCCAGACTGCCCTGTGCAGTGCACCTGCAGAGTGCAGGTGTCTTACACAGATTTGCTCAGCTCCTACCTTGGTGAGGCACTCAAACAGACACGCCAGTAAATTCACAAAACAATTCCTACACACAAACTTCTCCCTACAGAAAACACACCTGGAAGACCTGAAATGGATGCTTCAATTGTGAGGCCCTGGCATTGCCCAATTGTTCCCTCTACAGCAGAACCCAAGGCCTCTGCAGTACAGACCAGGCACTAATGGAATCTGCTGGCACTTTAAGCAGGTCGGGTTCAGTTCTTCTCTCCCTTTGCTTCAGTGCACAGTGCTTGGCTCCACCACATGAGCCACGGGACAGTACCTCCCAGGTACTGACATTGTTCTCCAGCAGCTCAACAATATTTCCTCCTAAATTTCTTCTGAGTCTACCCTGAGCCTCTCAACCTCTCTACAGAGAGAGTTCTCTTCCTGTAATACTCCACTTGTGAGCTGTAAACAAGAGATGCACCAGTGTTCCTTTAGTGGATGGTGCAAGCATCATTTGCATATCCCTTCCCTCCAAAAGCAATTAGTAGCAGAGGAAGCCTGCCAGTGTTTCAGATGTATGCTCTTTTGTTTCCTCTGTTTTGATGAGATCCATTTATAACCTGCAACTCATTTATCTAATTCACATTAACAGAAATTAGGACAAGTTCAAGCCAGGCACACTATTGAAGGATGAAGGTAGGAATACTGATACTAGAAATAGATCAAACTTATCTAACAAGGCTCCTTGGCTGAGGGATTAGTGAGAAGCTCAAGCTATCACACTAACATTTATTCATAAAGTGCTGCTGAGCCATGGACACACTGTGTATTGATAAGTTTTTGGGAGATCCTACTGCTGTTTGCATCTCAATTGCACTTACACCAAGTCAATTTGAGAAGAAGCTCCTTGTAACACTTCCACCAAGATTACAGGCCTAGGAATAGCACATTCATTTGCAAAGGAGTTGCTGAAAGGGACTGATTCTCCTCATTCTAACACTTTCTGAAGGGAACTTGCAAGTGTTTTGTGCTTTTTTGTTTGTTTGGAGTTGTTTGTTTGTTTTTGAAGGTAATCTGTTCTTCAGAGCAGGATTTCAGAGGGCTGACAGACCTGATACACAACTCACCTACTTCAGCAAGCAGCAAAGTAAATCTCTCTATTGCCCAAAGTAAATAGCTCCATTGCCTCCTTAAACACAAAAAGCTTCTCATGCTTTCCCCTCCCAGATTTACCAAAGCTGAGGAGGTCTCAGAGGATAAATCAAGGTCTATCAGTAGCAGCACAGTAGTTCTTGGTATTTCCTGCCTGCCCTAGAAGGAGGGTACAGGAGGCACAATGCTTTGCCCACCCCCTTTCACAAGAGCCTTACTGGCAAAGCTGGGAGGAAAAAAAATTCAAAGCATGAGAAAAAATCACCACAAAGATGGGGCTTTGGAGAACTGGGAATGGCAAGCAGAGGAGACAAGTTTGATAAAGAGCTGATGGAAACTGTAATTATCTTGATAAAGTCTCTGAGGTTGCTTGGGCAAATGCGAGAAGGCCAGAACTCAGCTAGCTGAGAAATTCAGGAGGAGAGCAGGAATGAGGCAGCACAGGGAATATCTAAGGAGGCCCAGGAGAGAGAAGAAAGGCTGCCTTAGCAACAAACAAAGCTCAAGAGGCACAAATCAAGATGACAGGCCAAAAATAGGGAAGACAAGGCGGAAGCTTACAAAGCAAGCCCAGCTGAGCTCCATCCTGTGGTAACTGCATTAATTCAGTTCAAAGCAGGATTAAACCAAACTGGGTCCTTTCCCCCCACAGCCATCTTTAACCAGCACTCCCCAGTCAAGTTAGGGTTACAGAGACACAGGTGTTAACAGCAAACTATGGTTACACAGGCACATGCCAGGACACCCAGTGTTAAACACAATTTACTGTTGTACAATAGAAGTCATGGAAAATTAGAAACACAAAGAATTAACTTGGTACATGAAGTTGCAAAGCAAATCAGCAGAGCCCACAACATCAGGTAACTAAATGTACAAAAGACTAGGGCAGCATTCCCCATACTGAACTGTTCTGCAGGAAGTATTTGCTTTAATTCCAGAATGTAAAGCTTATGGCAACAGAGAAGAACCTACGTTTTGGGGAACGCTAATGCAGTGATCTGTTCTGGAGAGCCCCAATGTCTTCACTTCAACACACAGCATCCAAGTCCTGTGAGTGCTCACAGAACGTGCCAGAAGGAGCCAGGACTGAGACTATCTAAGCCACTTAAAGGAAGTGGGCATCCATCCCCCTTCTGCTGCAAATGGACATTAAGTTTCTAAATCCATCAGCCATCCTCAGCAGGGCTTAGCCACATAAGGGCTCCTTCCTCCCTGCCAGGGAGCAAAAGCAGCACTCACTTGTCAGCGGGCAGGAGGAGGCCGCTGAGCAGCCCGTCCTTGTCCTCGGCGCGGCCGACGTCCGAGGCCTCGGAGCTCTGGGCGCTCTCGATGGCGCTGTCCATGTCGGACTCATGGGGAAGCTCCTGCTGCGCCAGGGTCATCGCCTCCTCATCGGGGAACAGCTCCGGCTCGCTGCAGGCGCTCTCGCTGTCCAAGTAGGCACAGTCCTGGATTTCACCGCCCTGGCACAAGGGAAATTGGGAGTCAGCTCAGATCGTTCCTTAAAGCAGCTCAGCAGGCACAGGAGAAGCAATAAGACACTCTCTGGATGTCCTGGTAACGAGAGTGATGCTGAATAAAAGCCGCGAAACAAAAAGCTGACCCGCTTTACGCAGCCAGTTCCTGCAAGCCAATGAAGTAGCCTGTACCTTCCAGAGGGGCTCAAGTACTGCCTCTGACTTCACAGAAGAAAAGGACACAACACCCAGCGATAAAATGCAGTCAGTTTTACCCTAATTCTCTAACAAAATGTACTTGAAGCAATAAATATCCTCAATGTTTTATAACAAAATTAGGCATCTTTAGAGAGATGATAATACATTAGTCACCAAGAGTTAGTCCTCTGATTAATATTACAGATTTAACAAAAGCAAAACAGATAAGCCTAACAGTTTACTCTGTTTTTGAGGCTGGACAAAAACCTGTATGGTGAAAAAAAGAATTGGCAGGTGTTAAATTGTTTAGGGTACATCTTGGTGATAATCAAAGATATATGAAAGCAGGAAAAAAAAGGCAAAATCATCTCTTCCTGCTTCTTGGAACCATATGTCTTGATTAAGTATCAACTAAAATAAGACATCATCCTCATTATTGCAACTCTTTGCTCTTGCTGTGTGCCCTCTCCCTCCCCTTCCTGCCCCATGAATACTAAGAATAGCAAAGACAAGCTGGGTTCTATTTGCTTGTCCCTGAGGCACAAATAAAAATTCTTAATTGAAAAAATAAAGGCTAAGGTTTTACTCTATCCTTTGATAAGCAGCCACACAATGCTGCTTTGACAATTCCCATCCAGCATGACACAAATACCTCAGAGCTGCAGAGCAAGTCCTGACTCAGAGCTCCACTGAGTCCAAAGCTCATCTGGAAGCTGCACAGACAGCCTGACCATTGAGCTACTGCTAACAAGAGAAGCTTCTGAAGCTGAGTTCATTGGCACAAGGAATGGAGCACTTCATTCAGGGATATACCTCATGTTTAGGCACAACTGCCATCCCACCCAGGAATCCCGAGGCACTGGCACTGTCACCAGCACTCCCTGCCCTGCTGGTGAGCACGCTGGCTGGGACACTGGCCCAGTGGCACCACTTGCCACAGCTCAGCTTCAAGACAACCCCCACAGCCTCTGGACACTCCTGCTGAAGCCAAGGAGGCTCAAAACCACTTTTGCAGAACCACTGATGCTCTGTGCTGATGACACAAACTGTCTTTTCCACTTCAAAGAGGAAAAGAGTCAGGCAGAAGCTGCAGCTTTTCAAGATTTGTAGAAATTCTTATTAGAAATGCAGAACTCTCACCATCCACCTTTTTCCTGAAATACCAATTCCTATAACTGTGAAATCTCCTAGCATATGGAGGCTGAAGAAATTCCAAACACCCCACCTGCTCAAACCTCATTAACTAATGAATATCCCAGCAGGGAAAAGGACAGCACTGCCTGCTGTGTTTGAAACTCCAAGTTCACACTGAAAGCAGACACCTGGATGCTTTTCCAGCTGAGCTTTCAACAGGCCTTCAGATTAACAAGCAAGGTGAGACACCTGGCACTACTCAAAAAGCCTTTTCCCACTTTTCTGTGTCAGCTTTATTATGCCTGAAACTTTCCCAAGGTATTGCTTCGAGAGATGTCCCAATGGATTTACCCCTGGTCTCTGCCATGTAGTATTTATTGAAGCCATGCTGCCTCATGCAATCAAATTTACAGCTCTCAGCCACAGCCCCCATGCCCAGCGAGCCCGTGGTTTGGCAGGTCAGACACCGGTCCTGCAGCCTGCCCCACCTTAGCCCCGGGCTCCTCAGCACATCTGACCTGCACCTGCACCCTCCCAAAGCAAGCAGGGACACCGCCACTGTTGCTCTTTCCAAAGTACCTTGGGACCTACTAATAGCACAAGCAGCAAGTCCTTTTTAATAGGTGTTGAAAAAGCAAAGATGGCTAAGAGCAATTACAATGTTTCTGAAGTACCCAGAACAGTTTATTTATCTAACATTTCCCCGAAGCTTCCTCGCCCACGCTGAGCCCCACAGGCACACACCATCTCCTATTTTCCTAACAAGTTTAATGCAAGCCTGACTGCTATTATGGAATTGCACCAGCTGGTAAAGTCTGATCCAGGAGGGAAAGAGTGGCAAGGAGTACACAGTGGATCCCTAAAGCTCCCCAATTAGCACGTCTTTTTCAGAGGTCTTGGAGAAGTCTCTGCTTAAGCAAGTTTTTACAGCAGGAAAATCTCCCTGGTATTGAACAAATTAACACAAGATAGTAAAGGTCAAGAAGATCACGAAAGACTCCCTTTTTGCTCCCTGTAGGTAACACCACACATTTGCTTTTTCTAATAATAGCAGCTGAGGTGCTCTTCGAAGAGTCCATTAGTAACTAAATGTGCAGTGTCATCTCTATGGGCTGAGGGCTCACTTCTCCTCCCCATCACTTTCTGGCAACCTTCACACATTCACTTGTATGGGAGAGCTGATCCACACCTACAGCACACACTTCACTGTCCCCAGCCAGCTCAGTGCCAGGGATTCTTTTCCAAAGTGTAATTTCTCTATCCCTGGACTTTAAAGCCCCTTGGAATTAAAAAAGAGGAAAAGAAGAATTTTTGGAGGCAATGATCTGTCATAAGCCTGAACACTTGCTTTACAGCTTCTGAAATGCCTCACTTGGAACCCCTCCTGGAAGCAGGTCCTCCCTTCTGCTGATCCCATCCTTGAGCAATGGGGAGCTCAGGGACTGATGGGGACTGGATAAATGAGAATAAATGGAAAGCTCCTTGGAGGAGCTCCCCCTCAGCTGCTCCCTCACAGAGGGAGAGCAGATGCCACATCCCAGGTTGCCAAGGGCCCCCTTCACAAACCTGGCCTGATGCAAACAAAGTGGATGTTTAGGAAGCACATCCCAGCTGCCCTCCTGAGCACCCAGCAGCCAAATCACACAATGAACACCTCTGCCCTTTAAAGCCAGCAGCACCACGAAGAACCAGGAGGGCTCAGCTCCAGTAGCTGTCAATTTACACTTTTAAGTGCTCAAGGTCCACCTCCAATCGGTGCTAACACAATCTCAGGTGAGGTACAGGACCAGCGACAGCCACCGAGCTCCAGCCTGCCTGCTGTTCCCTGTGGGTAGGAACTGCACACTCCACCACTGAGCTGTGAGAGCTTAGGAGTGTGAAATCCCTGCACCCTGATCATGCAATATTCCTGCACATGGGGACCCCTCGTGCAGATCCTGTAAAGCATGGAACTCAGGGAACACCACTCGAGTGTCTCTTCAGCTCCAACAGTGGCGGTGTCCCTGCTTGCTTTGGGAGGGTGCAGGTGCAGGTCAGACGTGCTGAGGAGCCCGGGGCTAAGGTGGGGCAGGCTGCAGGACTGGTGTCTGACCTGCCAAACCACGGGCTCGCTGGGCATGGGGGGCTGTGGCTCAGAGCTGTAAATTTGATTGCATGAGGCAGCATGGCTTCAATAAATACTACATGGCAGAGACCAAGGGTAAAACCAGTCTCCCTGGGTGAAACCAGTCTCCAGTGCGACTGTCACAATCACATATTTAATTAAAACTTTTCCTTCAGTGGCCTAAATAACCAGTAGGAGAACACAGACAAAGCATCTTCCGAACAACTAATACAGGTTAAGTAAGCTTTTACAAGACAACAGAATTGGGGCATGTGGCTGGTAAATGACATACAGGCATCCACACCTTACTGAGTAAAGCTGGAAGTTATTTGAAGCTCTAACTGTTCAGTGATCGTGGTTTCTCACAGAAGTATACTTCCAATGATGACATCTAGCATAAGCTGCTTACAAACCACACCTACGGAAATTAAACTGAAAAAAAAAAAAAAGGAAAAAAAAAAAGGCTGATTGCACACATTAGCCTCTCAACTTATTCCCTCAGAGTTTAGATATCTACAGTATTTCATGTACCAAATTAAAGGTTGACAAGAACAAGTGTTATTCAGGTAGCCTTAAGAGAGCTAACTTGAGATTAAGGAGAATTTAGAAGTTTAAAGATGAATAGACACTTGTAGCCTGAGTCATTTGTTTCCAGTGCACATGTCATTAGCAGAAACCAGCAAGAGAATGAGGTTCTGATGACTTGAATATGAATCACTGGGGTTGTCATTCTCCCAGGCAGCTCCCTTCTTTGTTGGCTGAGTCAAAAGAGATAAAGTTGCTGCTTATGATCTTGGAAGATTCTCATAGGAAGAAAACCCAACCCTGAATGTTAAAATACCACCAACACAACATAGCTGCGGGTCGCTTTAAAGCCCTAAGTGGTTTGCACTTTATCTAATCGGATGCTCAAGATAACTCCAAGTGCTTCACAGGCAGCCGGCCAGACACTTGTATAGCAACTGTTGAATATTCAGCAACAGTTTGCTCTATAGAAGCACCTGCTGCCCACAGATCCAAGGCCACTTCACAGAAACTAATGAATTCCCTTCCTCGGAAGAGGCTTTGTGTGGCTGCATTGAAGGCAGATGAGTAAGCCCAGCCTGCCTTTGCAACAGCCACCCCAAACAGAAGCAGGAGCCAGAAGACAGCGATTCCCATGGATTCCTCCTGATCCTTGTGGGGCAGGACAGCAGTGTCAGCATTAGGTGGGTATGGGAATAGAGCTCTGCCTTGCCCTGCAGTGACCTGACTGGTTGGAAGCAATCTCCAAAATATGCATATAAAGCAGCTGAAAGCTAGAAACTTGGCTGACAGACAGGCTACATGACATGCCTACATCAATACATTCATGCTAAAGAGCAGCCTCGTTAAAATTCACTCCCATCACAGCCAAATCACCAGCACCCCTGACATTTAGACAGCCTCACAGTATGCTGGAGGAGACAGGGAAGAAAAGAGGATCCAAGTATCCCACCACTGTGCAATCTGATTAGTAAGCACTGGACCCATCACACACGGCCAGAAACAAGAAATGCCACATGCAGACGAGCCATGGCCCTTCCCTCACCAGGGACCCCTCTGACCAGTTGAATCTGCTCTGGGACAGATACAAGCCTGAGTCTCTGCACCTTCCCCAGCCACTTTCTTCCCAGCACAGGAGAAGTCACCTCACCACAGCTGGAAAGGAAGAGGTGCCATGTGGAGGTGTGCCAGGCTGGGTCTCAGATGAAAGTTACTTACTGTCGCACTCCATAAGAGAAAATCCAGGCTTCTCTCATGTTTATTTAAGCAGCCACTGCATTGGAAGGCAAGTAGTCTCATAATTACCGACTGACAAAGAAGGGTGTGAAGCATTTCTCACTAATGTGTTATAGAAACAGCCACTCCTCTACAAACATTTGCATATTTACACCAAGTGGGCTATGAACATTTTTTTAAAGCACAGGGTTTCCCCAGCGTATTTCCTTTCCTTTTCAGTTGCCAGGTAGAGGTGGGGAGGTGCTGCTCTACCCTTTGATCTGAGGGGAACAGGAGAGCCGAAGAAGAGACAGAAGAGGAAAATGTAGGAGCACTGAGACCACACATGTGCATCTGTGTCCATGATGTGAGTGAGGGCTCACCCACGGCCGGTTCCCTCCTGCCCACATCCGGCTCTCTCCCACATCTTGCTCTCTCTCACCCAGGCTGCTGTGCCTGTGCAGAGGGGAGAGCAGGCTGCTCACAGGTAGGCTGATGGGGGAGGGAGGAAGTCACAGACACTGCTTCCATCTCCTGCAGACACGGAAGAACATTCAGTCTCCCCATATAACTGGAAATATAAAACCTCTTCGAGTTCAAGATCAGCATGCAGAGCACTGTTATTCTACTAAGCTGTTCAAATAAGAAACTATTTAGGGCCACAAGTTAGTTTGGTCAATGCAGTAGCTTCCTGTGATTGTTTAGTTACTCAAATCTAATACTTGAAGCTCCATTTAAGGCAAAGCTTCACACGTTGCTGTGGGTATTGGAAGGAACTTCTGGGACAAGATTACTCCTAAGATCCAGATCTTGGATCGAGTGCTGGACAGCATCCTGGAAAGGCAGTGAAGAGTGCCCAGAGAGAGGGCAAGCCCATGCTGCTGAGCACTGCCAGCCTCACTTCCCTCTGCAGGATAACATCTGTCTCATGCAATTGTGCAATCCAAGGACAATAGGTTTCAACTGCAAGACCAAGCTTCAGCTTCTGGGCTGTTCCTGCTGAACTGCACGAGGAGAGGGCACAGGGGTTCTGAAAGGCTGCTCTGTGCCCTGGCTGGGAAGTTCAAAGTGACATCCTGCCTTTTCCAAGGCAGAGGAGAAAGGCTGCATGCAGCCGGGAGCCAGCCAGGGAACACAGGAGTCAGGAGTGTTTACACTCTGCTGTCACTTTAATTGGCCATAATGGAGATGCCAGACTTCATCATACGCAGGGTCCAGATCCAAGACTCCTTTTCACAGGTCATTGTTTATGCTCTGAAAGTTTTAACATTAAAAGGCCTTAGCAGACTGCTAATTTGATCCTCTAAAGAAAGTAAAAAAATAAAAAAGCTCTTCCCTTTACTTTGAAGTTGTGTCCCATCACTCCCTGGGCTGCTCCCCACTACTGGACTATCATACACTCATCAGCCATCACTGGAGGGTCATCAAAGCAAGGAGAATCCCTTTGCAGATGAAAAAACATCCTAATCTGCAGTGTTAGGAACAAGAGTACATTACCTTCAGCATGGATGGGGCCAACACATCAACCACAGAGTTCAGATTTAAACCCACCACGTTTGTTTGGCACCTTGTTCCAGCATTGCTTAAGACGCTTTCACCTCTGAACTGCAAGACAGTTTCCTTTTTCTTTCATATATCTAGAAAAAGTGGTGTGAAGTGGCACCATGCTGACACACTATGAGCATGTCACAAACATCACTTAGGAAACTCCCAAGTCATCCACTCCAGTAAGAGCAGAAAGGAGATCTAATTACCTGAAAAGTCTCTGGTAACATTTCTAGAGTGAAATGCTTGTGAGTGTGCAAGCTGCCAGACCTCCTCAGACTGGTAACACGGCCCTTCCCACAGAGTGAACTGCTGGGACAGCCCACAGCAGGTACTGTACCCTGCCACCCCCTCCTCCTGGACAGGGCACCCTGGTCAGGCAGCTGTATGTTGAAATGAGCTGTGGGCAACTGAGCATCACCTTTGTGCTGTGTGTGGGAGTGCTGCAGACCTTGGTTTATAAAAGCTGGTATACAACTTAAAAAAAAACCAACTCATATTTGCCTAAAAAAGATCTGCAGAGCAGATAATAAATGTGACATAATTAACCCTCTTGAGAAGCCTTTGCCTTGAGATGAGACAATCTCATTCTATTTTTAAAGTCAGAACAGCAGTAACAGGGAGAGAGGACAGAAAACGTCAAACTCTCACTGGGGTTTGGTGCCTGGGACTGCGGCTCAGCTGCTGCTGAACCTGCCAGCAGGGCCAGTCAGGGCAGCTCTGGGGCAGCAGCACTCACCAATGCTTTGGCAGGAGCACTTGCTGGCAAAACTGTGCCCTGGGTTGTACCCTGGGTGCCCTGGCCAGGTGTCACAGCACTCCTCACACAGCAAATACAGAGCTGCAGCTCACAGTCAAAGGCCCCAGTACAGACCAGTCTTAAGAGCAAGGGTCACAGGAATGCTCAGATTACATTATTTTGAAGCAATGGTACAAGGGAACACCTATGCTGTGACAAAGAGAGCTGGAGGCTGCTTTCAATAAAATGTCCTTATGCCTAAGGCAGAGTTCAGCACTCTCTTCTCAGTTCAGACCCATAATTAACCAACCCTAAGTTACAAGATGCTCTCTGCCAGTGGTGTTTGCTGCTCAGGGCTCAGCTGAGTTCACACACCATGCTTCCTTGACAAGCCTCAAGGTCACCCCGTGGGGACTCCACGAATAACAAAACCCTTGCATCACACCTGCCCGCCGGTGCTGCAGGCACACAGGTGAAGTTCCCTGAGCTGACTTAGTGCTGCCCCAGCCTCTGGGTGAGGAGGAGGAGGCACCTCCTGGCACCTCCACAGCACCATTAGGCACAAAGAGCGTGAAGAACAGGAAGAAGCTGTCCCAGGCAGAACAGTTCTGCCTGTGTCTAAGCTAATTATTCACAGGAACACTGGTCAAACTCCCTTCCCCCAAGGAATTTGGAAACTAAAATTTTTGCATTTATTTTCTATACCACTGCAAGTCTGGTCTCCAGCAAACACCAGGAAATAAAGCCATTTAAAGAAAAACAAAGAAAAAAAAAAGATTTTTACCTCACAACTCATACTTCTGTTTTGCCACCCACCCGGGTTAGATTACACTGCAGTCTCCAGCAGGGAGGGATGCTTGGGGAATGGGAGCCATTTCAGACCCCAAGAGGCAGAGAAACATCTCGAGTTTCTCCAACACAGTAAGAAGTCCAGCCATGCCTGATGAGGAGTAGTTTATGTTGGCAAGCAGAGGGAAAGCATTAAGGATGTGGCTTTGCTGTAGTTTATACAGAAACACTTCCCAGAGCTCATTGGTCACTCTGAACACTGACAAGCCTAAAAGGTAATTTACTTAATGTTTAAGAAATACTGAAGTAGCTCTGAAGAGCTCCTCATTAGGAGAAGAAAGAAGCTGCAGGACCTTGGCTGCTCTTCAGCTGGTGGCTGAGCAAACCACAGGTTAAGGCATTTCTGCTCCAGCAATAACTGGAATTGCAGCCTTTACCCAGCAAAGTTGCAAGTACTGATTTTTAAAAAACATTGGTCTCCCCATCTATTTATAAAAGACATTTTATTTCTTATTAAACAAAGGCTCTCACATACCTGCTCTTTTTTTTTTTATTTTCTACAGCAAAGTTAAAGCACTTAATTGCAGAAGAGCTGCCAAGCACATCATCGAGCTCCACACAGGACAAACATGAACTAAGAACCCACTGATCATAAACCCTGGCTTGGTCAATAAGTGGGGTTTTTTTCATTTACACAGTAAAACACACATAGGCAGGAGATACCCTTGAACCTGCACAGACAAAGCAGATGAGAACCAAGTAGCAATCATTTATAAGATTAGGCTGCACACTGGAAACACAATTATAAGTGGAGCCATATGCAGAGATCCCTTCCACTAAGCAGTATTCAATATTAGCTGCAACACAGTGCCCAAAGCACTGATCTGTGTTGTCAGGAAGCACTTACAGAGCCTGTCCTGTGTTTGGTGCAGCAATAACCTAAATGACTACAGAAAGAACAAAAGGAGTGACATTATTATGCTGCATTTCAGAATTTTAAGGGATCAGCTACATAAACACAGTGAGCATTTGAAGATATTAATATTTGGATAATTCAGTAACAACCTATGATTAGTCTAGTAATCACTTAAAATATTTCACTAAGACACTGTATTTAAAAGGAAAAGTTAAGATCAAGCTGTGCTCGACAGACATAACAGCACTGGTTAATCAATAACTGGAGCAAAGCAATTCCATTCCCCGTGCTATTTTGGCATGGGAAGTGTTTTGTTTTGCAGGTTTTGCACATGGCAAAGATTCCCCAGCTACCCTGGTGGTAAGAGCTCTCTCAATACAACCACAGCTGAGAAACATCTGCACATCAGGTGGCTTCTGGGAGACTTGCTGCTGTTTGCAGTAATTCTTCGAATAACAATCTTAAAAGAAGCCCATTAAAAATGGTTTTAAAACTGCTTGGAGGCTGCCACATCTTGCATTGGGTACAGCTCAAGCTCCTCTCAGCTTGGGCAGACGCTGCTGAGCACCCAAGAGAAATTCCATCCTCCTTCTGTGCCCAGTTGTAAGAAAAACATTACCCACTACCGCACATATTTGGTGGTGACACCAAGTTATTTCCCACCTCCCCCAAAAATCCAAAGGGTCACAGGCAGAAAAATAACTTCTGTTGGGGAAGGGCAATCCAGTCCCATCACTGGAGCAAGCCCCCCATCCACATGTCATCTGAATGGAATAAATATATTTTCAACAGAAGCAGTTATGGTAACATAGCAAAAAGGATCAAAATAATCACAAATTATACTGGTATACAGGTAATAAATAATATAGTGGATACAGAAACCATGGAGTTCATGTTTAGGGAGTCTGTTCTGAATCCATTTCAGAAGTTTTCTCCCATCTGTGCCTCTTCCTTACCTAAGACAGTAAATCAGCCAAATACCATGAAAATAAATCATTCTCTCTGCCCCCAAAGCCACCAACCTTACAAATCTGCACGAGCAGTGAAAATATTGCTACTACCAAAGCAGCAACATTAAAATTCCACCTGGAAATCAGCACAGCACAAAGCACGGAGGGTGCCTGCCTGCCCCGGGATCTCTAACCACACGTCACTTCTGCCTAACAGAAAAGCACAATTGCCCTTCTCTATTTCAGGGACACGACAAACTCCAGGCCAGGAACTGCTCACATCTACAAGCTCTCTGCTGTGAGCTGCTTTCATACGCTGCCAAACACATCTCACACAGGCCCATGGGGTGCAGAACCACTTCACCCACTGCACCAGGGCAGGGCCGGTCCCGCACGAGGGCCACAGGCAGCATCTGTGTGTCCAGCACAGGCTGTCGTGACAGCCACACACCAACCACAAATCATTTTTTTCTGCCTATGTCACCAGCATCCCAGAGCCAGCAAACGCATTCAGAACCACATTTGGGTATTAAAAACATTCAACAATAAGTAACAGCAATTCAAACACACTGCCAGTGCCACAGAAAATAATTACAGAGCAAGCCCCCTGCTTGCATTCATCCGTAGAAAGTACTTTTTTTTTTTCTTCTCTTCCCCTTTTAAAGGTTTAAATCCCAGATATTTGGGCACCTCAGGTTACAGAGCTGAGAGCTGTGAGAGGCTCAGCTATGCAGGAAGACATCCCCTTCTCCCCCAACACCCCCATTTCACCCCGCACAGCTGCTGGCAGACACATACGGTTTTAGATTTACATATAACAATATTCCCAGGACCCGCTCACTTCCATAGCGAGCCCAACCTTCCAATACACAACTCTGGAGCGAAAATCCCCTCCTTTAGCAAACAAGAAAAACAAACAAACAAACAAACCCCAGCAGGGTTTCGCTCTACCTGCAATTTCACGCATTTCACGAAAACGCCGATACCGCAGCAAAACGCCCAGAGATGCTATCCCCCCTCGCTTCTGGAACCCCACCGAAGCGGAGCGGCCTCAAGGATCCCCCTTCCATCACGGATCCCCCTCTCCTCACGCCGCAGCCCCGGCGCGGGTTCCCCGGAGGGGCAGAGCGGGAGCCCGCGCCGGAGCTGCGGCGCGGAAAACCCCCAAAACCCCGCCGCAAACTTCCTCCTCACCCCGGAGACACCGGCCGGCTCCCGCCTTCTCCTCCTCCTCCTCCTCCTCCTCCTCCTGCCGGGCTGCCCGTACCTGGCTCGGCGCCGGGAGGTCGGTGCCGTCCCCACGCCCCGTCCCCGCCCCGCAGAGAGGGCGGGCGGAGCGCGGGGGGCGGCGGCGGCGCGGCCCCGCGGGGCGGGCAACACTGCCAGCATCCCCGCCCCGCCGTTGCCGGGCGACAGGAAGGGGCCGAGGCCGCCCCCGGTACCGGCGGTGCCGCCCCCGGTACCGGCGGTGCCGCCCCCGGTACCGGCGGGGCCGCCCCCGGTACCGGCTGGGCCGCCCCCGGTACCGGCGGGGCCGCCCCTGGTGCCCGCGGGGGCGCCCCTGGTACCCGACAGGCCGCCCCTGGTACCGGCGGTACCGCCCTTGGTACCCGCTGGGCCGCCCCCGGTACCGGCGGTGCCGCCCCCGGTACCCGCGGGGCCGCCCCCGGTACCGGCCGGGCCACCCCTGGTACCGGCGGTGCCGAGCACGGGGCGCGGGCAGCGCAGGGGTTCCCCCGCCGCCCGGGCTGTGTGCGCCTGGGTGCTGTGCTCCGGTGGGTGGGAGTGACGCGCGCCCGACCCCGCTCGCGGGTTTAGTCGCAGTCACTTTGGTTTTGCTCAAAAATAATGCGGTATTGCTCAAAATTATCTGCAATTCAAAATTATCCGCAATTGCTGGTGAGAGGGAAGATGCTGGGGTTCCCGAAGAATGAAATGCGGCTTAAAACCTAATTAAAACCCGATTAATTCCCTCTATATTATATAATATTATATTATATAACTCTATATTGTATATAAAATAAAATGGTATGCAATTATCTGTTTATTATTTATATATTTGTATGTAAGTTATATGGTTTTTATATCATTATGTGTGTCCATGGCACACTTGCCCAGAGAAGCTGTGGGTGCCCTGTCCCTGGATTCAAGGCCAGGGTGGACAGAGCCTCCCCATGCCAGGCTGGGTTATGGACAATCCTCCTGCAGGTGGTGAGTGTGCTGGAACCCATCTGAGATGGAACAGAAGAATTTTTCCAGACTGATTTTGGGTTTCTGATGCCTCTCAAGTGAAGGGGTTGCAGTGGCAGGTGCTGAGGGCTGCCAGGTCCCCAGGCAGGAGCGATCTCCGGGGACATCAGGGTTCACAGGGGACAGCCTCACCTGCCCAGAGCACCCTCATTCCTACAACAGAGTCACAACTGAACACAGGTACAGCCTCCCCAGGGTGGTGGTGTCAGGCTAAAGCAACCTCAGCCTGCTCAAAGCAAAACAGATCCTGTTAGGAAGTGATGTCTGCTTTGTCCTTGATTTTAATCCCTTTAGTTACAAGATAATGAGAAGCAAAACAAAAAGGCTGAGAACAGTCACACTGACTTTGTTATTTTATATTCGCTTCACTTCTTAGAAGTTGTGTAACTTCCTTTTTCGCAACACCTCCTAAGAGCCGTGTTTACTGTGCTGTCTGTGCTAATAAAGAAAAAAATTAAAAAAAAAATCTGTTGCAGCAAAAGACTCCAAAGCAAAAAGGGGAATACAAAACCACCACGTTCTATAAAATTCCTATCTGGGAGCCAAACCCTGCCCTTACTGACTGTCACAGTTGTCACTGTTGTGTCACATATGGAAGGAAACACCATCCTGCAGGATTCAGCAAACAAACACCTCCCCCCCAACTATAATGCCACTGAAAAACTTGGAAAATGGAAGAATCCCCAGCTGCTCCCTTGCCACTTGATCTGGCCATATTCCAAAGCCTGTCTTTAATGTTACCTCCAGGTACCTCAGAAGGGGCTAAGCTCTTTGGGGCACACTTTTGCAACAGTGCTCATGCACGGAGTTTCAAAGATGCTGGAAATGTAAATCTCTGAAAGCTCACTTAAGTACTTTATACTTCTAAAATACTTTGGACTTTATTGTGTCCAAAGACAGGGTGTTTTCCAGAGAGGCCCAAAAGTTACTTGAAGGAAGGTATAATGAAATTCTCAGAAAACAGAGCAAGGCAGGCAGACACAAACCCATCTACCAGTGTAACATCTCATGTCCCATGTATTCCCTGAGCCTGCCCTCATTTTCATCACAGGCAGCGACTCCTAAGTGTAAAATATTGCTGTTTAAAAAGAAAAAGAAGAGAAAGAAATTAATCAGCCCCAATTCTTATGTATATGCAATGCTTAAAGCAATTAATTCACTGAACTTGACCCTTTTTGCAGTTCATTGAAAGAAAATGGGAAGAATTCCGTCTCTGCTGAGCACAGAAGTTTTGGAAAGGCGGTGGATGCCTGAGGTTTAGTGTAACAAAGTGTAACAGCAACAGATGAAAGCCAAGTGCAGCTTCAGCCAGCAGAGCCTGCCGTCCCCACGTGTGCAAGGAGGTCAGCGGGACTGGGCAGGGCACCGCTCGGGGCAGGTCCCCGCACACAGGGACCCAGCAGACCCCGGGCTCCCTGCGGTGGCAGTGGGGCTCCAGACCCTTCTTGTTCGGGAGCTCTCCCGGGAAGCTGAGAAGCTGATAATGAACGGTGCAACAGGAATCAAAAACCCCTCCCTGACATCCTCCTATTCATTAATCTAAATGAACGGTAAAGCAATTTCTACAAGACAGATTTAGGGACAGACAACTTCACTGCTTTTTAAATAGGACACATCTAAAATCTGCTTTTCCTTTCAGTATTCGAGAGAGACAGTTGTATGTCAGGGGCTCACTGCAGAATAAACAACAATCACACATGAAATAATTACCTGCACGGTACATTTCGTAATTGTTTCCTGAAAGTCAGAAGTGTTTGTATTGTTACACAGATCAGGCACTACTACAGACATTGTGAAACCTGACAATTACAGAACCATTACCCGACACAGATCTACTTTCAACAGCTTGTGATGAGAAAAACATAAAATAAGCATTAAACAGAGAGAGCAGCAATAGTTAAAATTAATATTATAACAGAGATGCTAAGAACATATGCACAACTGTGTGGTACACCTGCTGAGTGCACTACTCGGTTTGCTATCCAGGGTTTTGACATTTATTTCACAGTAATAATTGAGAAGGCACGAATCTCTCATTGATACATGCATTTGTCATAAATGTCCTAGAAAATGTAAGGAGTTTAGACAATCACTCCTCATTAAAGAGCGATTGTATAAAATCTTTATTAAGTAATAACCCTAAATATAATACAGGTCCATTTCTCACTTCATTAAAGCTAAGCCTGATTAAGTAGAGATTGTTATAAGCTGCCTTTGATCTCCATCGAGACAAAACCCTTATTTTTACACATTTCATGGTGAAGTGATAATTTTCTGTTTAATATGACTTACGATTTGTTTCCTACAAAGGGAAAAGCAGAGCACGCTGTCATGGCTGAGAGAGCGCAGGTGACCATCACCGGCTACTCCCGGAGGAATGAGGATTGATTTGGGAGTGGCACAGGCTTTGAGCGCTTCACGCCTGAGAGCAGCCGGGCTGCAGAGGAAGGGTGTCCGCGTGTCTGCGGGACAGCAGCTTCCGCTGGTGCGGCTGCAGCTCAACCGAGTCAGCGCTACAGAAGGAGAGCTTGCGTGATACATTTTTCCCATCTGAGACTGGAGTCTGCTCTCCTGGCGTGATTTCAGGCAGCTGAGGAATTTGTGCAGGTTAGTGACTGCTCAGATGACCACAGACACTGAAATATGCTCCAGGCTTTGTGCAAGGTTTGCACATTGAGACTCTCCCGAGCACGGTATTTGTGACCCCATCAACAGCAGACTCGCTGCTTTGCAGAGGAAAGCCATTCGCACTCACCCAGGGCCGTAACAGCTGCACCCTGAAAACGGCAGGGCGTTCCTTCACACTCAGTTTCCACCTTAATTCATCTTGTTTTTTCCTAAATCCCACCCTCCATATGCCCTTGTATTAACTGTACCTGCAAAGTACCTGTGCTCAAGTTCTGTCCAGCGTTTGAGGATGGAGACAAGTAGCTGTCAATGGAGACTAAACTTTTATCCTCATTAGCACAGGAAAGAAAAGAGATGGGTACACTGGCAAAAAGATGCTTGGCACTGCCAGATCCCACAGATCTCCCAAACACTATGCATCCTGGAAAAGGTGCTTGCAGAAGAACGGCAGAGAAAATTTGGAAAAATATTCGTTATTTGGGTGATTAGAAGAAGATTGCTGAACACATCACTGAGTGCCTAAATCACTATCACTGCTGTTCCCTTCCCTGTGCGGGTGGGGAGGGGTGGGGAGGCATGGCAGGGGGCTGGAACGAGATGGTCTTTAAGGTCCCTTCCAACCCAAACCATTCTACGATTCCCAGTAGCACCCAGAGTGCTGCTGAAACCAGGGGCTCCTGGCCAGGAAACCGAGCAGGGCACATCACTGAAAGGGTTTATGGCAGAGAAACCTGCTGATCTGGTACAAAGCACTGCAGTTTCTCTGGAGCACTTCAGAACAAAGGCTGGCACCTCCTCTGCTGTTCCAGAGGCAGAATCCTTCCTCTGCATCTCACTAAGGCATCGCTCACAGGCGAGTCACCCTAATGACAAGAAACTGGAGCTGAAATGTGAAGAACAGAGACTAATTAATAATGAAGATAATGAGATCACCAGAATATATGTACACCAAACCTGCATCTTAATTATCTCATGAAAACTGGCAACTCCAACCATGCTTCAAAAGCCTTTAATCATACTCTCTCTGATGAATATTGGTGGCTATTTTACAGAGACTTATGTAAAAATGCCTTTTGTGTGGGTTTTCCCCCTACAATAAGAACCAGCCAAGTTACTATTGCATGTAACTGCTCTGCTCCAAAATGAGATATCGCAGACTTGTAATTACAGCTGGTCTGATCTTCATCTCATCTACTCTCATCTTATTTTTGAGTGCTTCCTTTGAAGGAAATGAAGTAAGACTGGCGTGAGTTTCTGCAGTATTATTATGAATCCCTTTTATTATGACAGAACAAACCAAGAACGATCCCTAATTAAGGCAGTTTCTGCCAAAACACAGGGAGCGTACAGTCCCTGCCCCAAAGACCTTGCAATCAGAACAGGCAAAGAGACTTTGAGGTAGGGAAAAGAGGACAGATTGAACTTGCTCCCAACTACAACTCGTTCCCATGATTTAAGGGGAAGTCAGGAGGAGGCTGAGATATGATGAACACAGGACAAGTGTAGAGCAGGGGAGCTGACGACTGCAGAAGGGGCAGAAACAGGCACCATTTACAGCTGTCAGAGCCTTTCCAGAACCTTCTGCAGCTTCTTCCCTGCCCTCCCCATCCCTTCATCCCTGAACAGGGTGAGGAGGTCAGCTCCAAACTATAGCTGCAGGGGAACTCTGTTCTGGGTGCAGCAGGCACAGCTCAACCCCTGCTCCCACTCCCAAAAAACAAAACCCTAAGTGCCTGCAGAGAGGCTTATTTTAGTAACTAAGGAAGCAGCAATTTAGACTCTACACCACGGGGGTCTGCTCTCCCCATGACCTTCAGAGCAGAGAGCTTGCTTGTGTGCTACCCCCAGGAAGGAGGCGGGCGGGCAGGCACATCCAACAGCTCGCTGGAGAAGGGCTCAGTGCAAGGTGAGGGCAGCGAAGGGAGGGCAGGGCTGGCTGAGCACCCATCAGCACCCATTCCTTGGGCCTGGAATGAAGCTGGGCCCCACTCTGTGACATGCAATTACAGCATGAAGACATTTCAGGGGACTCACCCACTGCTCTCTCCAGAGATGAGCTGCTTGAAACCTCTCTGCCATCAGCAGGTTATACTTTGGTTGCTTAATGAGGCGTTTGGAGGGATCTTCTGTGTTCCTCTCCAAAACCCCTCATGAGGGACAAGTAGTCAGGAGCTGCGAGTGCAGAGGCCAGATGATGGCACAGGATACACATCCCCCTCTGAAAAGCAGTTTATATTTTGTTCATCACTGCAACTGTACCATTAGGTTTTTCATGTTAAGCTCTGAAGGCATCTCATAATCATAGCTGTGAATCCATGATTAAAGCACCTTTGTCAAAGCATTACAGAAATATGCCAGACACAAAATCTATTCCATTTAACCTTTGTCAAAATACCCAATAATAAAAAAATAAATCAGAACGCCCAACATGAGCAAATTCAAGTGAAAAATCCTAGCCTCTCCTTTAGAAATGGGCTGGGAGGACTCTGCAGACAGGGCATGAACTCATTTACTTTGCTGACAAGAGCATAGAAAGGAAACTGTGAGCATCCCTCAGCCACCTTGGAGCTTAAACCAAGGTGGAGCCAAGTGGCTCCACATTGCACCAGAAACATGGAATCACATTTTCTCAGCTCTCTCCACTATGGCTGTAGGGATAGGAGGCTTCAGTGCTTTTTTCTAGCCAAGCAAGCAACCGGCCAGGGCTCAGGTGAGCCTGGAGCTGCAGATGGAGCAGGGGGTTCTGACAGCCCTTCTGACACATGAATCTGCTGGATTATGCTTTGCATGGTCTGTAGTAGACAGGCTGCTGCCAGAAGAACTTTTTGGTAGTTTCAGCTCTGAGCATGTTTTCACAACGTGCTTTTAAGCTTTTAGTCCCTTCTCTGTGTAACACAACTTATTAGCAGAGGAAAGGAAAAGAAAAAGAACCAGTTGGCCAGGATGAGAATAATTCATGCTCACCAGGGGCTAGTATTTCTCTCATGGCACACAGCAAGGCTGCAGAACAGAACATCCAAAAGCAAGGACAAACCTGCACTGAGCTCATGGGTGCAACTTCACTGGTCCTATTGCTCGTTTGCATTAACCCATCTCTTTAATCACACAATTACACACTACTTCCCACTAGTCTGGATGTGTTCAGGACTCTGGCTGGCTGCTGCTCGGCTTATCAGCAACTATTCAATATCTGCTTCAGTCTCCTGATCAAAGTGCAGCTTCATGTCTTATTTATGGCTACTACTAACAGCCAGCTCTGCAGACAGAACTATTTATTTCCCCCCAAGCTTTTCTGTGGTGTTCATCACTCTGACATCTGAGTGCTCTGCAACGATTAATTTATCTTCATAAAGTCTCTTCAAAATGAGAGAAGATGGTATTCCCATTTTACAGATCAGGAGCTGCTGCACAGACAGATTGAGGTCAAACATTTCCACTCATGATAGGTCCTAGTATGAAATGTCTCAGATCTAAATTTTTTTAGATACCTTCAAATATAATGCCAAAAAAAAAAAAAAAAAATAAAAAACAAACCAACTTCAGGTTTGTGTGTTCAAATAAAACTCTGACTGGCTTCTTAGAAAGTCAGGTACAAGAACAGGAGAGGATTAGGGACTGCAAATGTTGGTTACCAGGAAGAAGGATGAAAACTTTCTGACCACCAGTCTCAGGAACACTGAAAACCAGTACAGATAACCCATGTGAATGTAAAATGCATTGTGAGCCTTTAATGAAACAGCAAAGCAAACCTTAAAAACTAAACACATAAGGATGTCCTCAGCAGTTTAGGACACAGGACCAGATCCTGAGAGCACAGTCTAAGGTAAAAGAATTGCAGGTTCTCTCCACTCCTTGGCCCATTGAGCATGGAAAAACCCAGAAAGCTTTGTAGTGTAGACCACCACCCTAGGAAGGAAAGCTTTTGTTTTATCACTGTGTTAAAAGCATCTGTGGATCAAATGTGCCAGTATCACTTTACAGCATGAAAATGCCGCCCAGGGGACTCTCAAGACTCATCTTTTCAAACGCTGATACCTCTTTGTCAGTTTTAATAAAAGACAGCTACAAAAACAAAGTGGGCCATGTGGTCTCAATGAAGCAGAGACCGTGGCAATCAATAACAGAAACAATCTGCACTTACTCTCTGGGAGAATTTGCTTTTAGCAGCAACATCTCTATAATAAGACATCACTCAAGAGCTCCCTTCAATTTTTCTTGGGACAATGAGCCCACTGTGCCCAGAGCACATCTGTGCTTATGGAGATTTGCAAACCAGGACAGTGTTTAGACTGATAACTTGACCATGTACCATATTATGATAGATCACAGCTTACAAGATGTTTGATCCTTCCTCTTCTGTCCTCAAATGGACAGTTTTCTATCTCAAAAGAAAACCTCTCTGTCAAAATGTTGACTTTTAATGCAACATAGACATTAGTTTCTGCTTCACCTCATGATCTCTTTCACAGAAGGCCTCAGTAGTGCTCTCAGGTCTGCCCAATACAAGCTCCTGTCTCCAGCCCTGTTTCTTAACAGATGAATGAGGTTAGGAAAAACAACAAAGCATGGGGAGAAGAGGGACATGGAAGTTAAAAGAAAGCCTTTTTGTTATCTCTGAAAGACACCAAACTGTGCCACAGGAAATGCTTTTTAGTTGAGAATCCTGATACATCTCAGGCCCCAGACTGTGTAGGATTTAGATAATCTAAATTACATTGCAGATCAAAGTTTCATTTGTTTGGAAAATTGCATCTGAGACCATCAACATTTTCTGTCTTATCAGTCCAGCACCATCTTCATGTAGCACATACCTAGTAATGGGACTCCTGCAACAGCTGGTCATCCATCCCAGTGCCACCAGTACAGGAACTGGCTGTCACCAGGGAAAAACCACCCATGGGCAGGGGGTGGCCTTGGCTTAGCCCCTGGCACTGACAGCTGTGGTCTCTCCATCCAGGCTAAGTGGAGAGTTGTTTGTCAGAGGCCTGAGAAGGTTGCAAAGGGCAGGAGATGAACTGTTTGCTGTGTTTGGCCACCTCCACCAGGTCAGGGTGTGGCTCTGCCTGGGCTTTGCTGTCTCACAGTGACCTGTGACCTCCCCAGTGCCAGCACTGACCCCTGCAGGGCCCTCCCTGCCAGCTGAGCTTCATCTTCCTGTCACCTGTGGCCGTGTGGTGACAGCAGTGACAGACCCCAGCCCCTGCAGCGAGGGGTCTCCATGGATACAAGAGAGGCACGAACTGGCCCGGTTTCTGTGGCTTTGCCCTTCAGTGACATTGTGGCACTCGGCTGCTGCGCCCCTTTATCTTTCACTTTTGGCTCTTTGCTTCACCAAATGAGGAACCAGATGTTTCCAGTTCCCTCTGACAGAGAGACACTGCCACAGTTGTGAGCAGGGAGCTGGACTGTCAGGCTAAACCTGTTTCAGTAAGTAATGTTCACAAAATCATTTTAGTCCAAGTTGCAGCTGCAGCAAATTTGTACATGCCTGGTTCAGGATTTACTTTTGGGTTTAGGATCTTGGATCACGCAGAATGTCAGGAATGGGCTCAACCACCAGTTCTATCTAGAAACAGAATTCTCATTCTTGGATATGGTTAAAAAATAGCAACCACTAAAATATTAACATACAGATGGAAAACCCCCACTACTTCCTGTAAGTATTGCCTACAAAGCATTTCAGAGGCATGGTTGGATATTACAAAGGGAAGTCCAATCTCAGTAAGAAACACACAAATTTTAATTTAAAAGTTACACAGGGACAGTCTTATCATCTGGAACAGGAATTCTAGGCTTAACGACTCAGTACAGACATCAAAATCATCCAATATCCACCTGGGCCATCCCTAGCACATTCCTTTACCTCTGTGATTTGTGGCTCCTATTCATCACCCATCTCCATTCATATTGAAATCTAGCAAGCCAAGTACTTCCATCAGCTCTGTACTGCAGCAGCAAGAGACAGCAAGTCAATTTTCTGTGGCACCAGAGAATGACAACTCAATGCTTTCCATGACATCTCATTTTGGTGGATTTTAATCTTCTCCCTGAGAGACAGGTGCTGCTGTAGCCACGGCTGGTTTGAGGCTCTTTTTTGCAACTCACAGGAATATAATAAGCAGAAGTTCAGTGGGGAGAGAGAAAGGAAAAACTATTTTTGCAAGGTGAAAATGGTGCTTTGGAAAAAGCTTCCACAACTCCAGTGAGACAAAAACAGAGAACAAAAGAGAAAAGGTAAATTTTTTTATCAAATCTTGCAACCAGAATTACACCCTCTTCCTCCAAGCCAGATCCAGTCAAATCCCTCAGTATTTTGTTCTGGTCTAAGCCAAGACCCAGATTTGAGGCTCCCAGGGGCACAGCACTGTACAGAGATAAGCCAGCTGTGTAAAAACCTGGAGTTAAGTCAACAGAGTTCAGTGAGCATTGAGAGAGCGAGCAGCAGAGGGGATTTACCTAGAAATGGAGCATCTGTGAACCACCAGTTGTTCATAGGGACTGATGGACTTGCCTTGCTCCCCAGGTATTTTCAAAGGTACATAAAAACACTTAGAAAACTCTGTCTTGATCCTGCAGCAAACAGCCCTACAACGACTTTGACAAACTAACCCCTAATGCAGATGAGAAAGCAACAGGGATTTTTCTTGTACAGTCATTTTGTGTTCTGCCCTTTGCTCTGGCCCAGCCAGCTAGAGACAGAGCCTCTCAGGGCACAAAACCCCCAAGATCCCAGCCCATAAGACATAAAAACATTTCTGTGCACTGATTGCCTCCTCACAATAACCTCATTATCACAGCTGTCAGTCACCAGGACAAACCAGTCACCAGCACGGAAACCTCTGATAAGGGATTCTCACCCTCAAATGCACTTGCTGCCTGAACAACACAAGGGGTGGCAGCTTTAGCACCACCACAGGCTCCTCCAGGCCACAGCAGAAGGAGGTGTCCTGTCCCTCCATGGCAAGGGACTGAAGGGGTCACATGAAGAGATTCCCTTTGCTCTGTCACACCGTGGGGCTGGCTCAGTGTGGAGTTGTTCAGCTCCTTCAATTCCACACTTAGCCAGCACTAACATGGAGATAACTGTTTAAGCCTACTAGATTTATATCCCACAGTGGTGATGTCCTGTGATTAGGCTGGAAAATGTAAGGGCCTTTTTTCTTACAGATTTCCCAGCACATAAATCTTGTATCCATGTGCTATCCTGTCTTAAGTGGCTATCCAAAACCACCATTATTAATCATTCACCTGGTACATGATCTCTCGATTTTATCTGAGTCCTTGAGGTACTGATAAGGGGTGGCTACAGTCCTGACCGTGCCAGTGTAAGGCTGGATCACTTGTATCCAGTTCTGATCTCAATGTTCCTCAGCCACTGCTCAATACAGGGGTGTTACAGTGAGAATTTGATCATGATTTATAAACCTCAGTAAGTAAAACTTTTTAAACAAATTTCAGAAAAATGCTGTGAACATTTTAAAGTCAGCAAAAAATCTTTCCCAAGGCAGGAATTTTCAAAAACTTACCCTGAACATACATTGCCTGAGCCAGACACTTTAACAGATGGATTTGGAGAGCTTTTTTAATATTGGCTATTAATAAGTGCAAATGTTCACAATGATAAATGCAATGTATTTTTAGTCTGTGCTCAGACAGTAGCCTGGTCTTCATCAGCACTTTTTGTCAAACTTTCCTCTTTGACACAAACCCCACCTGTGAGCCTGACTGTGCAGGCACACAATCATGAGCTCTTGCCAGCCTCACCTTCCTGTTCTACAGTAAGGTCTGTAAACACTCACACTGCTCTGACGGCCTGCCAGGTGTGTCTGTGCTTCCAGCTTGTCTTATTTCTCTCCCAGCACTCAAGAATGTTCTTATAACTGGGATTACTCCGTGACTGTAGCTTAGTTAACCTGGAATTATCCAGTGTAAATCAACTCAGCATCAGGCTTTGCTGCTGAAGTGAATGGATTAACTCATGATACAGTTAAGTAGGAGGACCAGGCTCTGTACTATAAACATAACAAATGCAAACGTCTTTCATAAAGTCAATTCTTTTATTGTTATTTTTCAGAGTATTCACTGGGCAGCAGTGAGGAGGGAAGGGGTGGCTGTGAGCCATCTGTCCTCAGCAGCACATGCACAGGGTCCCAGCCACCCTCTGCCCTTGCTGTGTCTTTGATTCCCAGCTCAATACCTGGGGCACAGCTACACCAACACCTCCAAAATCCAGCACCCTGAACCACGCTGTGAACCCTGGCTGCAAGCAATGCAAATATTTTGAATTTGATTCCTGTGGCCTTTTCCCTGGGTGACACACACAGTCTTAATGGTTCCCAAAAGTACACTGTGGTAAACATAAACTGTGATAAGTTTGACAAATGCCAGCTGACGTAAAATAGACCCATTGTGTGTGTTTAACTGGAAGCAGTCAGAAATTCATGTCTCGAGTTTGTGGTTTCTTCTGGGATCATTGCAGTAATTTCTACATACCACAAGTTCATTCCAATAGAGGATAATTTTTAGATAGAGAGCACCAGGAAGGACATGAGGAAACCTGGGGTTATTGCAGAGGGAGCCTGCACATGGGGCTCAGTACTGCTCACCTGCAATGCTGCTGGTTTGTAACCAAACAGCTGTACTCATTTCCCCAAATCGCCCAGGAGAGGCTTTTCTCACTCACTGGCCTTTTGGAGGTGCTGTTAGGGGCTGAGGGCACACACAGAACAAGGAAGAAAGTTCCAGGACAACACAGCTTGGATACCACCAGTGTAATTTCCTAACTACTGCATGGAAAGAAAGAGTGGCTACTCCCATTTCACTGCAAAGAAATCTGAGAGAGAGAGGCTGTGCCTTTAAAGGTGGTCAGACATCTACTTCCCACCCTTTAATTGCTTCTGTTGCATATTTGTGTGATAAAAGCTCAAAGAAACACAGGCTTTGCTGAGCAGCAGGAATACAGCCTAGGTGTTCTCCAGCCCTAAAACTACTTTCAAGTGACGTCTTCAAGCTCAGACAAGAAAAGTGATAAAGTCAGGACCTGCATGCTTCTTTCCCCATTCTTGCAATGCCACCCCCAGGACTCAGGGCAGTACCCTGCTAGCAGGGATGCTGCACAGGACTACAATTACCCTTGCCCTGGAAACACTGTCCTCAAATATTTGGCTCCACTCCTTCCCTCCTCCCTAAGCAATGGGCAAGGGTGAGGTGAGAGTATTTCACAATTAATTTTCTGCTGTGGCAGAGAGGATGCATTTCCTTCTACATCTGTGCTTTTGTTCACTGGTGCTCAGACAAATGACTGAGCCCTGGGCAGAGACCTGGAGTGACAGCAGTGCTCTGGCTCCCCAGCACACAGCTACTTCTGAGGCTGCCTCACTGGATCAATTGTCTCTCCTTCCCAAGCCATGCTGCCATTTTATCATTAGATCACCATTAATATCAAAATGGGAAGACTCCCTAAGCCCTGAATGAAGTCCACAGAGCTCCCCAGCTGAAATCAATATTCCAGCTGCTGCTCCTGGGAAAAGCAATGTGGTTTTTTGACATCCAACAATGCTAAAAGAAGCTGGCCACCAGATAAAGGCAGCCCACAATGACCCAGTGAGCACCAGCACTTTTGCTCAAGCCTGGCCTAAAAGCTACTGACATCAGTAGCAAAACTTTATTTTGATAAAGATTTGGCATTAGCCCTCAACTTGTGTTGGGTCCCAGCTACACTCCATGAACATCTCCATTGCTTTAATCTCCCTGTTAGGTGCTGTTGTGCCCTGCCTGGGGACAGTGTTGATCCCATGAACGCCTCCAGGGAGGCCAAGGCTTTCCAAGGCCAGAAGACAAGTTGGAAACTTCTGGTGCCCTTTATCCACCAAGCTCAAAGGGGGACAGGAAGTGCATCCCACCAGACTGCGCTGCTCCTACAACTTCCCCAATGCTGCCAGACCTCCTTGCCAGGAACAATTTCTATCTTCCAGGCTAACACAGAATAAATGCTGCATTTTGGCACCTTCATGCACTTGTAAATAGCAACTGACATGAAGTAAATGCTTCAGATACATAGCTGAGTGGCAGCTCTGCTAGGAGAGTTTGCATTTGTACCTGTCCTGCAGACACAACTGCTCTGCCTGGAAACAGTGTGGATGCTGCAGGTGTGGTTTAAAGCTTCATGCAAGTCTTGGGGGGAAAGTGGCCTTCACCCCAGAGATAAACTTGCCCTCCTTCTCTTCCACCCCCTTTGCAGAGCTGGCTTTGACCAGACTTCCATATCCATCTTCTCCCAAGTTTTAATTGCTTCTGTTTTACATCTGGCTGACCAAAGCTCAAGAGAAACAAGTTCAAAGGCTTTCTCAAATCACAGTATAACAGTAGGTGGTCCCCCCTATGGCAATCACACATCTTACAATTAGGAAAAAGGAAAATGAAGGAAATAATTGCAGTGTCTGCACAGGGCCCCTGGTGTCAGTTATCCCTGATGGGAAGTGTCTGCTCCCTGTTTCCTTCCTGGTGGCCCAGCCCCAGGCAGGCAGGGGCAGCACTGACATCCAGGGATGGATCAGCATCATCAGTCACTCCTATCTGGTGTCCAGCATGACTGAAGATTGGCTTCAGCTGCCTGCACACAGACATTTAATGCCACTCCAAAACCTCGAGATATTCAAGGCATTCACATGGATGTGACACAGCCCCTCCAGGAGCCCACACCACAGCACCACAAACAGTGGCACAGGCACCCAGGAGAGAGGGTGAGAAGAGCCACAGCCTCCACGGGCCTGGCTCCCCATCTCCTGTGCTGAGATGTGAACACCAATTCACTATCCAGCTGCAGTTTGCTGGGCTTCTTAGGCTGCCTGTGTGGTTGGAGCTAAAAAGATACTCCAGTCAGAGCCATCAGCCTTTCAATCACCTGAGCATGCCCTGAGCTGTGCCACCAATCCTCCCCTCAGTCTCCTCTGCAAAGTGCAGCTGCCCTTCTCCACTCCCGAGCTCAGGAATGCACAAGACCCAGGGGACTGTCCTTTGAGGCTGCAGACACTGCAGGGACTCACCTGGGAACACCCCAAAGGCTACAAAGGCTCCTCTCAAGACATTTATTGGATTACTGCTTCTGGCTCAATGCGTTGTGCTTTAGGCTCTGCCAGACGGGTTTAATCAGCTGGTAATGGACACTTCCTTCTATAAAGACCTGAGATCTACTTCCCTGGCAGCATGCCTCTTCCTCCAGGAGGTCAGCCTGCATCCCTGATTTCTCACATGATGGGACAGGGAGATGAAGAAAAAAAAATAAAATTATCATGGAAGTTGTAATTTCCATGTACACCTGAGAGGACATCCTGCCCAAAAAGGATATCTCAAGGAGCTCTTGAGGTTGGCTCATTTCAGTTTCAGACAGCAGGAGAGGCTGAGTTCAAAACTCTTGACTTACTCCAAATTCCCACTGGGTTTAAGTGCTTGAGGTGATTAAGGAATGAGAAGTGAATCTCAAAAGAAATCAGAGGTGACACAACAATCTGTGGATACAAATTTGAGCAGAAATGCACTGCAAAAGGGATGTTATCTACTAGTCCAGGAAGTTTACTGAATAACCTACCTTATGAAATTTCTGGAGACAGGAGTGGGGTTCAGATCTGGGACATCCTAACTGCCCTGAAAGCTGTCCTCCAATTCTTACTTCCTTTACATGTAGTTTTCTTGTCTCCCTCATCCAATTCCCATCTTTCAGCATCTTACCACTCTTTTGCTAAGCCACATTTAGCAAACAGTGTGAAAAAATGTCACAGGAAAAAAGCCAGCCAAGGTGGTCCCTCCATAGCCACATGTGATCTTCACTTTGAAAAGTGTTACAAAACATCCTGAGTGAAATATTTACTCAGGCTAAAAACTTGGACACCACCATCTCACCTGGATGCACTGGTACCTTGCTTGGAGAAGGAGCTGGAAGCACCTCCTGCCCCTGTTTTTATCCAGACAACAGGATGAGTATTTCTGGACAGTCTCTTAGGCTGCAATGTGACCAGGCAAAGCCAGTCTTGTTATTTCCAGCATGCAAACTCTGTTGTCACTGCTTGCTACAAAAAAGCTTTAGTTGGGCTTGAATGAAAGGCAATGACTAAAACATTGTATGAAATTGATTTAATAAGGTTCAATGATTGAAACAGGAAAGATTTTCCTTGACAAATTGTTAAAGGCCAGATTCAGCCTTCTGTGACCAGCTCTGCTGTCAGTCTAATTGAAATTTGTGCAGTAAAGAGGCAACAGCCTTTGCTCTCAATTAACTCTGAAGAAAAGTAGAAATATTTTCAAACCTTCTGAATTGTCAGCCCTTCTTTCATCTGTTTGGGTTGGGTTTGTTTTTTTTTTTCCTTTGTATTTATACAGCTATTAAGAATATTTGGAGATATAATAATTTACAACCATAATTTAGGACCATGTATTAAATTGCTTTAAAAGCTAGGATTAGAGAACAGGAGAAAAATGGTATTTTATTTTGAGGAAGGAAGTAGCAATCAGCTACAAATACCCACTGTAAGGGCTGCACCTAGTCCCTAGCTCATCCTGTCACAGACTTCTGGCTGCAGATTGATTTGGATATATCAAGTGTTTCCTAGATTTTGGTTACAGATATAAAAAATCCAGTTTTGCCACTCTTGATTATACTGACCAACACATCCTTTGGAATTACTCCTGAAGGCTTAACTGAATTTTGTTTGTGAGGAAAAATAACACCTCATGGTAAATGAGTCCTTGACTCTGGATACAACAAAATTTGGGGCCAACCACACCTTGGGTTAGGTCTGTTTCATAGAGCTAAAGGCTCCCAGGTATGTCTTGACATGCTGCTGACCCCTGCTCAGCCTGAGAGCAGTATGTGTGTGCTCTTACCCAGATGGGGATCCCAACACCTTGAGCAGGCAGGAGGCATTATCTGGGCTCCAGGGAGGAGCAGCCACTGAAGCTGCAGGCGGCTTTATGTGAGAATCTCCTTCTCAGGAAAATATCCTTATTAATAAAACAGGAGGGAATGCGGAAAAGCAGATTTATCTCAGAGTAAAATGCTTCTTTGGGAGTTCCCCCAGGAGTCAGTAGCAGCTTGCAATGGAACTAACACGGCTTTTACTGCCGCAGCCATGCGAATGAGAAACATTTCTGTGTCAGGAGCAGTTAACAGAGGCACAAAGCAGGAAAGCTGGGCAAGCAGAACCAGTGCCTTGAGTAACAAAACCACAGCTACTGGAAAACCTCCTGAAAGGTTCTGAGTGTGAAACAACCCATGACCTAATTAGGTGGCACTGTTACTGAAGAATAGAGGAAGAAACAGAAAGAAAGCAGGGGGAAGATTAAGGCAAGAGAGACAGAGAGTCCTTAATACTCAGGAGATGAGTCCAAGCTGGAGCTGACCAACCCTGACCTTTTATTTAACACACACAGACACTCCATGAGGGAGGAGGGAGGCACAGATGAAAGGAGACTTGCTCCATGCTCATGGAAAGTCTCCTCATGGAGCCCATTTTATACACTGAGATGAATGAGGGAAACAGACAGGAAACTCCACAATATGTTGGGATTTGGAATTAAATAATATCCATCCTGGTTTCTGCTACTAAAATACCACATTTTTCTCCAAGGGGAAAAAAATGGGTTAGGAATCCCTGAGCAGCCTTGTAGGAAACAAGTATTACAGTGAACTGGGCTACAACATGATAAGGATGTGATCTATTCTGCATCTTTTCCATGATGATTCCCCGTCAGGCACGGCACAAGCACAGCTCAGAGGCAAACTGGCACCTCTGAGCCAGACAGAGCACAGTTCCTGTGCACAGGTTACGTGGGTGACACAAAGCAGTTCTCTGCAGGAACAGGCTCAGCAATGCCAAAGCTACACTAAACCCTGGAGGCCATCACACAAGGCTGCAGGGGAGTAACCAGAAATATCCATATGGATACTGCTGTGGAGTGCACGGCCTTCTCCAAGGCAGGAGGAAAACCCAAACCATCGAATCAATAGCAGAGTACACCAAGGAGTTCACCACACATCACCTGAACCACCCTCTGCCCAGGGAGCACAGGACACTCTCACTCACCAGGGCTGTCACATTCTCTCTGAACCAACAACAGGCCAGACTATCAATTAGGGTGCACAGTCCCAGTGCTGACTTCAGTGAGCTCTGCTCATTTAAAAGGCAAGGTTCTAGTATCTCCCATGTGATCTCCTGGCAGCAGAGACGAGCAGGGCCAGCAAATCCTTGTCACCTCTCAAGAGGTCCTGGGCTCTGTCACAGCTGGCTTCCCACTGACACTGCTGTGAGCAGCTCTGGGCCAAGGAGAGCTGATGAGGTGCAGCAGCCTCATCTGGCTGCCAGTCAAGTATGACAGCCAGTGAGCCAAGTGAGCTTGAACTACACATTCATTCCAACAGGGAACCAAAGCTACAGGGATTTGTCCTGAGCATCAGATGTTCTTTGAACTAAGTTCCTTTACAGTCACAGTCCCCACACAGAAAGCATTTGTACAACTGCCTGATCAAAAAGCATCGATAAACTGAGTCGTGACTTCCCTTCTTCTCACTGCAATGTTCACTATTCCCAAAGGATCAGATCTGAATCCTTCACTCACTGTACTCTGTGACTAATCTGCTTCATCCCCACACCAGGAGCTGCTGTGAAGTGCTGCTGTTTTGGGCCTGGTGCACAGAGGGTCCCTGTCCCTGGCTGAAGGACAAGCAGACACACTCAGCTCCCTGGCAGCAGCCTGAGTCACCACCCAGCACTGATGGGAGCTGTGTTCCTCAGGATACAGCTTGAGGCAGCTGAGCTGTGAGAGGAGTGCACATGAGAAGCTGTGCACTGCCCTGGCCTTTCCCTAGAGAGCACAGGTACCACTGCAGGGAGCTGGGCCAGCCCTCTGCTGTGTCTGTGAGTCCCACAGCTCTACCCTGACATGTACCTCATGGGAACGTGCTCCACAGGATGTGCCACCGCCTGTGACACCTCTGCCCCAAAACGCTTCAAGCAGGAGTGCAGACAGCCCTGCAGTGGCTGCTGTTTGCATCGAAGGCGTGGGGAGAGGTTGCCATGAGCACCAGAGCAGCCAGTCATGCCCACCCACCCCAGTGCAGCCCACGCAGGCACATCACATGCCAGGGAGAAAGGCTCTGTGTGGGCTCCCTGCAAGTGCTCAGGGAGATCAGCTCCTTCCCCGAGGCCACACTCAGGCTGTGACAGAGGCTAGAGATGGATGCAGACACCCCTACCCTAAACCAGCCACACAACCACAATCACATCCTCTCCTCTGGTTTGGGATAAATCTCCAGGTTTTCCACAATCACTTCTTACTCCACTAAAAGCAAACACAAACACTTCAGAAAGCAGAAAAGCTCAGTGAGAACAAAAACTCACAGTACATTCCAGTTCTCCCTAAGAAAACAGACACCTTAGGAAACGGGCAACAGCTCAGCTCAGTTTTTCTCTTCAAGCCCGCTTCATGGCAGTCTCTGCCTTCAGTGCCCAAGGAGTGGGAATGGCTCCCTGTGCACTGCAGGGCTCCTGTTGCATCAGCCGTGCAGGGGGAGATGTGCAGAGCCCACGGGGCTGCCCCTGCTCTGCAGTAGGTACCACCGCACACACAATGCCACGGGCTCGCCCTGAAAAGAACAAGCTGACAAAGGGGGAAGGGTCAGCCTCTGCTTTCCCAATCTCTAAGGTTTTCTAAGACTCGGCTCCTTCGGTCCCACACCACTCAGTTAATGGCTGTTAAAGTAGCTTCACACTAATTGAAAGCAGGCTTCTGTATGTTTTAACTGTGCGTTTTAGCCTGATTTACATCCCTAAACTACAGCACGCTTAACAAAGATGACTTCAGAGGGAAGAAAACATTCCTTAATTTAAAACTGTACTTACTGAGAGTGACTGTGTGAGTCTCTACGGGAACTGCAGTGTCTCTAAAGCCCGTCTCGGCAGCAGCAAAGTTTTCTCTCTTGCCTCGCACAAGTGGGATGTGAAGCCAGACCTGGGACAGGCTCTGTGTCTGTGCTGATGTGGGCTCTCAACTGTGTATCGTTGCCAAGACACCCGGGGCAGACTCCAAAGCTTCCAGATCTCGCCCTGGCCAAGGCATTCCTAATCAAATGCTCCTTTCAGCACAGCCACGGGCATCACACAGGGCTGCCGACAGCATCGTTTTCTTTCATTCAGGTAAAGATAAACTTCCATTAAGTGCTCCCATCAGTTTGAAATATTGCTTATTAATGAAACATTTTCTGTCTGGAATTGTAACTGATGTTAAAAACTATGTTTGGGGTTTTTTTTAATAAATGAACTTTCTGCCTCACCCCCCCTGCTTTGAGCTGCTCCGAGATCACAGAAACAATGGCAGGACTGAAGTCTGCCCTCAGGTTTGATGCTGAAATCTGCAGTGGAATCAATTATTTCCGAACAAATGTAAGAATCTGCTATGCCAAAATTTCATGATCGGCAGGTAAATGATTCTTGATGGAAACACAGGGAATTCATAAAATCAGCTCCTGCAGCAACACACAATTAAACCTCTGCACTATGGCACCAGGGTCCTGCACAGTCAGCTCTCACAGTGCCAAGGTTTTTCTCAAAGATATCACAGTCCAAAATACAAGATGTGTGAAGTTTCAGAGAGCAAGAAATAGTCAGATCAGAGGAAAACAGAAGTCTCAAGTGCAGCAGAAGCCAAACTTGTCTATCTGAAAAAATACAACCTCTCTGCTACCTCTCAAATCAGTATTACAGGTGTCATTTTGGGCTCTCATCCTTTTGAATGTGTTGTCCCTTCATAATGTGTTAATTGTGTTAATGGCTATTCCATATCTTAGTGGTGGTTAAGAAGGAAAAGGTTCACAGAGCTCATGGAAGCCTGTGCAAAACCAGAAGAGATGAACAGACATTTAAGAATCCCATTTGCCAGCATTACAGTTGATCCTAAATGCACTCCAGCTTCCTTGTTCAACATTAATCTGTATTTCTACAGGTAAGTTGACTACAATAAGAATGTCTACATTATGGAAGTTAAATCAAAGCATTTTAAAATGATCAGCATGGCTGATCTGACATGTTTTTGGTTTCTTTTCCCTATTGCTCAGAAACAGTTCTGAAAATTGCTTCTTGAATTAGGGTAGGCTACATTTTTAAGTATCTTTCAATTTTTAATGGTATGGAAAACACACTTCCTGCCATTTTCTGTCATTTAATCATAAACTAGACCAACTTCTAAAATTCAGATTTCTGCAACAATGGAAATTCATGAACATTGAATTTTGATGATAGAGGTTGCCTCAACGTTTGAGGATCAAACATTCCCAATATTTAAGCTTTCAAGGAGGATATACTTTAATCCTCTTTCCTCCTACAGTTACCATTATGGGTGTGTAAGTAACTTAAAATGAACTCCTTGTACAAGGCCACGTGTAGTATGGCTGGAGTAAACCAGTTAAATGCTCCCTCCCAGCAGGGCCTCAGTTCCTGACTTCAAAAATAGGCTTGTAAAGGAGAGTTGGAAGCAAAACGAGACAATGAGGTCAAGAAAGTACCACGGGAAGGTAACTCTGAGTTTTCACACTTCACATACTCCCAGGCACATTCTGGAAGAATAAACTGCTCTTCTGCCCCTGCAGAAAACCACTCCTGGCACTGCATTTGCATTGGGCCTTGTAGTGTTCTGCCTCTAACCAGCTTCATCACTCACCCCAAAAGAGATTAAGCGTGAATAGTTCTGCCAAAAAAGATGATCATCTCCTAACAGAACTAGTCCTGGAAACCCCAGGGAGTGAGGCACCTGGGACAGCTCACGCTCTTTACACACAGATGCTGAAGGCACATCACTCTCGAGCAGGCAAGGCTCACTTTCTAGGTCAAATCACTGCACAGTTGGGCCTGAAGTCCATAAAATTTAGGAATACTGAGCCAAGGGCTACAGGACAGAGGGTGAAGACAGCTCTCCAGCAGAGTTAGGATGTCCTGGGATGTGAATTGAAAGGGAAGAGCTCTACACTGCACAGCAAAGACTGGGAAATATTACATTTAAATAAACCAAGCATGTTTAAAAATGTATCTCTCCCATTCACAACTTCCATGAATTTTTCAGAAGGTCTAAGAAGGTCTAATTCTGAAAAGGTAAATTAACTCCTTATCTTAGAGCTTTTAAAAAGCAGGCCTGAAGTCTGGAATAAATTCACCAGGCAGCAATGTCTTGACCTTACATAGTAATATTTGCTTAATAAAACTATGGTTTTATCAATCTGTTTCCTTCTGTTTCCTTTCTGGTGGGTAATGGAAGCTACACCCACCACTTCACTTTGACGTGTGTAACCCAGAAAAGCCTCAGCTCGCTGTAAAAACGCCAAGTGATATGTTTCTTTGTTAGAAGATGCCTCAGGGCTCTTGTTGCATTCTTCTAAACACGTCAGGAAAAACGAAATGCATTGTTAACAGCTAGTAGAAAAGCACTACACATTAGTCATTCTTCTCCTGAATGGAAAAGAACAATTTCTCATGAAATATCGTTCCCATTATATTCCTAGATTGCTTTGCTGGGTAGCTGCCCTGTCTTTCACAAGCCTCAGGCTGAAAATAGAGATTCTGAAACAGAACTTTTGATAGTCCTGAAAAGAATTAAAGGAAAATGTGAAAGTTCTCACTAGACGAATTTTGTAAGGACTGGTGCCAATCAGTTTCTTGAAGTGCTCTTAAAGATTAAACAAATAAAAATCAAGTAAAAAATGAAGAACTGAAACTTCTCTTGAAAGACATCAAAATGAGAAACTCTGAAATTCACAAATAATCTCCTTTTTCCTGAGCCAAAATGTTGTCAAAATCAGCATTTTACAGACATTTCAACTTTGAGAGAAAACAGCTTTACCACTGAATTTGGCACATCCAGCATCTCAGCCAGAAATGCGAGCGCAACAAGAGAAGTTGCGAGACGGGCAGAGGAGAGGCGCGGGCAGCTGGAGGAGCAGGGCTGCAGTGCCCGTGTGCCCAGGGCTCTCCAGGGCCCCTGTGCCTGGGGCTCTGTGTGCCCAGGGCTCTGCAGGACCCGTGTGTCCGGGGCTCTGTGTGCCCGGGGCTCTGTGTGCCCAGGGCTCTGCAGGGCCCGTGTGTCCAGGGCTCTGTGTGCCCGTGTGCCCGGGGCTCTGCAGGGCCCTGTGCCTGGGGCTCTGTGTGCCCAGGGCTCTGCAGTGCCTGTGTGCCCGGGGTTCTGCAGTGTCCGTGTGCTCTGCAGGGCCCATGTGCCCGGGGCTCTGCAGGGCCCATGTGCCCGGGGCTCTGTGTGCCCAGGGCTCTGCAGTGTCCGTGTGCTCTGCAGGGCCCATGTGCCCGGGGCTCTGCAGTGTCCGTGTGCTCTGCAGTGCCCGTGTGCCCGGGGCTCTGCAGTGTCCGTGTGCTCTGCAGGGCCCATGTGCCCGGGGCTCTGTGTGCCCGTGTGCTCTGCAGTGTCCGTGTGCTCTGCAGGGCCCTGTGCCCAGGGCTCTGCAGGGCCCTGTGCCAGCCCCTTGCCCACTCCTGGCACGGCAGCGCGGCCCTGGCACCGCTCTCCTCTCCTGTCCCCAGCTGCTCTGCAGAGCCTGGGGAGCCCTCTGCGATCGGCTGCTCCCGCCTGGCCGGGGCTGCTGGCCCTAATGCTGCTTTTGTGGCCCAGCATTGTCCGGCAGAAAGGCTTCAGCTGCTCCTCAATGCCTGTCAGAGCACACTAGGGCTGCACTATAGCTGAGGCTTCGCCTGGTGCCACAGCGAAACCGCGGCTATTTATCCGCTCTCTTATTTCCAGTTCGCACTCCTTCCGAGCAGGGCACACAAAGACACGGATAAATGGCAATTAAATCGACCACAATGGGTTGTGTTAACTACTGGTAACTAAGAAGCCACCTTGATCCCTCTCTGCATCTAAGATATTCACCACATGACACCGAGGCCTCCGTGCACAAAGACTTTTCAATTTCGGATTAAACGTGTTGCATTGGAAATAGCTCTGGTAAGCCCCAGCAGCAGATTACAACTGGGAAAGGGGGACAAATGAATGGCTGAGGGAAGTCAGTGGGGATAAGCATTTGGACTGAAAGAAGGGGTCCAACCAAACTCACTGTTTTTAAAAAAGCTTTACCACCTTCCCATGTTTCTGGCACCTGCAAGCGCCTGGAGGAGAGAGAAAGTCTGTGGACTGGCTGTTTTAACAAAGCCTGATTCTGCTTGCTGGAGTTCTGGTTCTTTAGGATCAAAATCTGAATAAAAAAATCCCAACCCTTGGGAGACAACAAAAACCTGCACCAGTAAGAATGAGACTAAGCCCCAGCATAAGTGGAGAAGGCAGACCCAGGGCAGGGTGTGAGCTCTCCCCAAGAGCACATGTTGGAAGTTGCAGTTTTCCACAGGAAGACTTTACTGGCCTCCAGCTTGCATGATTGCTTCCAAAAGCATGGCTTCCTCCTTTCAGGATTTTCCTGCAGAAAATTCTGCAAGTTGCTCTCCAGATGATTCACATTTAGTCTTAGAGTCTATTTTTAGCTGCTTTTATTCCAGCACATGTTCTTGGAGAGCCCCTGCTACTTATGTGGTTGACATTTCCCTTGTCTTGGCTCCACTGGGGAGAAGCTCCACCAGGCAGAGCAGAGCCTGCACATCATTCCTCCTTTTGTCAGAGCCAGAGTCAGAGCACTCCTGAGGTTGACAGCAGCAGGTTTTATCACCATGAAGACAGATAATGGAAAGCAAACAAGGCAAGGCAAATCAAACACACTCCAGCTCCTCAGAATGTTTGCAAGGCCATTCTCAGGCTGGTTTGGGCAAAGGTCTGACACTGGACACTGACAGTGTAATCATGCAGCAAATACAGCGGCAGCTGAGTACAACTGAGCAATAAAAAACACTAGAAAATTGCTGCAATATGTCTGGGGTGAACATGACACCAAGACATGAAGTCACCTCTTTGTTAGGGTCACACAGCTTTGAAGAAATGGGAGATATTAAATTATCAGTGGGTCCAGAGCCAACATCAAGGTAGGTGTGTACACATGCTGCTTGAGCTGGACACTGATGTCTTACGAATTAGTTTTATAGCATTGACACAGATATTATGGGATATAGCTAGCAACAAACCAAATCACACACACCTAAACAATGTTTCCAGCCTAAAAGGCAGCTCAGCAAGTGGGAAACTGCCTTGTATCAGCTTTCATTGATTTCTTTCACATATGGGAATAGTGCTGAAGTATGAAACCATTTTTACACTGGTAAAGTCCCATGGATGAAGGTCTGACTTGCTTTAATAAAACCCATAAAAAAGGCTATTTTTATGAAATATTTTATGAACATTGTAAAGTTTCTGCTGTTCTTCCAGGTGTGGTTAAAATTTTTTAATGAGTCTAAATTTTTGGCTGGGTAGAATTTGGATTCATGCATGCACACACAGAATCAGGACAAATCACAAACATTGGGAATCCCAACTAAACCAGAAGGGGATGAGCTGGAGGCAGAGGCAAAAAGCAATTTCAAGGTATACGTGTTAAGCAATTGTAATTTTTTGTCTTTGCTGTCTTCCCTGGCTTACAAGTAAATCTCTACCATGGAGACATTCAGCACACTCTAATATACAGCCCCATCTTTTAAGAGCATCCTGTATATTGATCCCCAAAGTATGGCTCAAGCTCATTAGCTTATAATCTGCTAGGTTAGGAAGAGCTCCTGGGGAGCCAACATATGGATGTACTCTGAGCAAATTATCAGCTTCAGGACAGCAGCTCAGCCCATTGCACTGAGCAGGGGAGCTGGGCACATTCTTTCCTTGTGGCCAATATGGCAATAATTAGGGTTGTTCTGTGATTCAGTAGACTACAAGATTTGACAGACCAGATTTATCCCAGGAGTAATTCAAAGAAGGTGGAGCAGTTACACCAGGAGTCATGGCCCACTGTGCTCCTCTCCTTGAAACTCCTGCTTGAAAATATTAGTTATTTGCACACTGAAGTCTGGGCTACTAAACAGTAATTAGACAGCAACATGGGAAAGAACTACCTGATTAATTAGTGAGATGATTAATTAGTATGCTGTCAAGATATGATTATCCTGGATCGAGGGAATAGACCACATTTTTTCTTTGCTATTTACAAAATGATGATGGCAACATAAAGCACTTCTGCCCTAAATGAACAGCTCAAGAGCAGAGACAGTAGCACTCAGTACCCAGGGCTTTAATGAAGGCAGGAATATGCAGGATGGACTGACACAGCTCAGTACAGCCAGAAACAGACAAGGAAACAGCTTCACAAAGACACCTGCACCATCCCTCAAATGCACTCCACGCACCACTCCTGACATCAAGTGTGCAGCCTTACAGCAGGAGAGAAGCAATTTCTGACCACCTCTGTTTGGCAGTGTAGGCACCACACTTCAAGACCATCAGCTCCAAATTGTAGCATTACATTTTTTTTTCAGCCTTGTAATTTTATAAATGCCTGTAGGGACTGGAGGATAAACAGCACATGCACCTGTGACTCCGGAGACACCAGGGGAAGGCAGGAAGGCTAATGTGATAGGGAAAAGCAAGATTTCCAAAACTGGCTGCTTCTAGCAAAACACAGCCTGATCTAATCAGCTAAACATGCCTTTTGTACAAGGGTGCAGCAAACTTATAATGCCACTCTTGACCAGTTTTGCAAAGTAGATTTGACACCTACCAATCTCCCTAGACCAGCAGCTTCATAAATTAGTGCAGGTAAGCAAGACAGGCTTGTGCCTTCAGCACCATCCACAGCTTTGATCCTTTCCCTGGCTGAGGCAAGAGAGCCCTGCTTTGCTCTGCCTTTCATTTGGGCTGGCTCTGCAGACAGAGGAACAAGGAAAAGCACTCTGGAAAATTATTAGCCTTTGAAATTCAGCATCAAATTCCAACTACATGCACTGCTGTTACAGATGCTCAGATAGAAAAGCTGGCCCAGCAGACAGGGCACCAGCTAATACCCAGGTACCTGTTCCCACTTGATGATGGACATCTTTTGTGACCTCAGTGATATGCAGGCACCTGGCTTATCTGGAAACCAATCTGACTCTGCTACTAACCTGGGCCTTATCTCTGAACACCTCAATTTATCTTCAGACTTGGATGAATAACAATTTTCTAGCTCCCAGAGAAGCTGCAACAGGAATTTATTAGAGCCTGTGAAGCACTTTGATAGTATAATAATGGAATAAGTATTGTAAATAGTTTTTATGCTAATTCCTTCATCTACATAACTCTGGCTTCAGCCTCCAGGAATTTAACTGATACATGGTATGTGGAATAAATCTCTCAGAAGTTACAAGCCTCTGTAGCAAGCTTGCATTTCCACATCTCCCCACCCATGCAGGGCCACACTTGCCCCTGCAGGATAAGGGAAAGCAGCTGGTGTGAGGTGATAGTGAGTGATAGCCCCAGTGCACTGGGAATAGTGCTGCTTCCCACAGCTTTGGCACCAGCCTTAGGGGGAAACAAGAAGGATGGCAAGCCCTTTAAAATCCCCTAATGACTAAGGCCATGCCCACCCAGCTCTCTGGGATGGAGGTGTGTGGGCAGCTTTCCCTGGCTGGTCCATTGCTCCAGCTGGGGTCTTCCCACTCCTCTAAGTAAATGCCATTAGCACTTCTCACATTCCAACCCTCCTGCTGGGCCAACTCCTGCCAAATCCTTAATTCCAGATAAACCAAAGCAGGAAGGCACTTCAGAACCAGCCCCTTCAGCAGCATCAGGAATAAAGTCCCTGTGTATACTGGTGACACAAGGCCTGCCAGCCACCACCTCCCTGGGAACCCTCAGCATTGCAACCAGGGTGCTGAGCACACTGTGCTGAACTTTGCCTCTGTGTCACCCCTTAGCTAGACAGCTCCCAATTAACAACCTTGTGTGGGCCCAACCAGCTCTAGACAGTATTTTCAAATGTGACCACTGTGAAAGGAAAAAAAAAAAATAGGTCAAGGGGATTATGCAGGGTGACTAATGATTGCTGCATGCTGGGCTGAGATGTGAAGTCTGGCTGTGTTTTCAAAGGTGCATAATAATATGTCCTTGTCTGACCTGTGGTGCTGTTGACAGTTTTTCTGAGTTGATGCCTTCTCACAAATCCCCATTAGGCTGGAAGCTTGAACGCCCACCATGAATGGGAGCTGAGTGGAAGGACTACCAAACTTTGCAGAACTCCCATTTAAGTTTCACTTCATTTCTTAAATGCCAGGCAGCAGAGGCAATTACTTAACTGTCAAGCCCTTTTGGAGTTGCTTGCTGAGGGATGTGGCTGCTGTTCTCAGACTTGGGGCAGGACATGTTAATTCCACGACAGTTCTCTGGAGTCTGGAGGAGGGAGTACTCTGCTCAGTAGAGCTGGCAGCTATGGTCAGGTGAATGTGCCCTGCCAACCAACTTGCCATCCAGACAGTCACAACTTACAGTTTCACCCTTATTTTACTGCTAGGGAGGAGAGCATCATATATGGAGAGCATGGTTCAGCTGCCCTTCCCAAAAATGGTGGGAGGTTTGTAGCAATAGGAAAATGAATTCAGCTGTTTTCTCTCCTGGTCCTGTGTTTAGCATTAGAGTCCCTCCAAATACACCTTTCATTAACAGGGAAGTCAGAATTAATTTTTCTTAGCTGACAAATGTTCATTAGCCAAGTATTTGTATCAACTTCTTTATCCTGGTCACAGAAATCTGCCCCTTTCTAGCTACAGAAATTGGAAGAAAAAGCCACTCAGCTACAGCTCAGCCAAACCTACAGCTCCCCACAGGAACTCTGGGGCAACAAGTGCTGCAGCAGCCTGAGAGAATAACAGAAAGCAGCCTTTTGTTTCTATTATGGTCCCTTCACATGCACTAAGACTATAAATATCTGCAGAGTGAAGTTTCCTTAAAAAACATAAGCATACCAGGAAAAACATGACCTCTGGTTCAGCTTCACTCTGAAGAGGAACTGGGAGACATTTGGTGTCAGACAGCAAGGCCTTGCATATGGGCTGTTGGCAGCCTGGCAAGAGCAGGCTGTGATGATGCCAGACTGGGTGATGCTGGGCTGAGGCTGGAGCAGGGAACAGCAGGTGCAGATCTACTCTAGGAGGCAAGACACCTTCAATTTATTTCAGGATGCCTCAGGGAAAACTCCCAGCTTCAGCTGAAATGTACCACTGCCCAATAAAGCTCATGAGTGTGGGCAAGGCTGTAACAATATTAGCACCATCCTGACCTTTCAGATTGATTTGCACCTTTTGGGTGATGTTTGCATTTATGCAAGGCATGAGGAAGAGCAGCACCTGCATACATCCCCCTAGCTGCCTTTAGATTAGATAATTTCTAATTCCCAGGTGATTCTACACTGGCCAAAGGACAGAAATTCCTTGCTAGAGCAAGAGCAGAGCTCTGTGACTGAGCAGGTTTGGCCCAGGCAAGGCCTTTCAATGGGGTCCCACTGAGGCACTGCTAAGCCCAGGCTTGCAGAAGGCTTGAGTTCCTCACTCCTGAGGTACATTACAGAATGCAACAGAGGATCCACTTCTGCCCCATTGCTAGGTCTCTGCAATCACAGGCTGAGAAGAATAATTTTGTACAAATTCCCCAATTTAAATCAATCCCAAAGTGACAAGAATACTTTTCTTGCTTTTTAAAGAAAAGCCTGCTGGAGCTAACAGTCTGATTGTTCCATAAATCAATTTCTTTCCCAAGTGTAAAATCCCCACTTGCTCACTCTGTGTCTTTCATCCTAATTAAATAGTGAAGTAATCAGCAGTATTGTCAACGGCCTGGTGCTGCACAAATACTTCTGAATATACAGTATCAGAGGGAAATGAAACTAATGAAGAAGATTCCCACCCAGCATCTGCACCATGACCTGCAGTGCAGGCTGGAAACATCCACTGAAGAAGACCAAGACACTCCATGATTGCAGGGTGAGTCCAACCAAGGGACTGCAGTGCCTCATGTTCTGTAAAGAACAAGGCATGGAAGGGGCCCTCCCTGTGCTGAATATGACCTTTCTTTAGCAGGGAGCAAAATACCTCTAGTTACCTTTCACATTCTATTTCCATAATCAGCTCAAATTAAAACACTGAACTACTCTTAAACACTGATCCCTGCCCTTGACACTCACCTCTCCCTTCTAATGAACCGTGCTCACTACCAAGTGCTTGGATGCCATGAGCAAAGAGGTCCTGTGAGGCAGGGAGTTGTCAGCATGGGGGAGCCCCCCGGGGTTATCCAAGAAGCAGTTACAGATGGTGAAATCCCTCAGGAAGCAGGAAGGTGTGTGGTCCATGTGGTTCTTGTTACCCATGGGCTCTCGTGGGAGCATCAGGAGTGCCAAGGGAGCCCCAGCCTCCAGGAAAGTGGGATGTGGTGCCTGCCCAAGCAGACCTACCCATGCCAGCCCAGGGAGACATGCTAACAGAGGTAAGAGGGGATGTCCTAACACAGTCTGAACTCCTGGCAGCGTATTCAGGAGAGTCCCTCCTCTCTTGGCTACCAGTTCCCTCACAGGAAGGAAGACACTGCAGAGGAAGGTGAGTCCATGCACAATGCAAGTATCTAAGTCAAACTAAATACGACCATTTCATTCAGTAAATCTTGAAATACTCCTGCTAGTGCTGGTTTCTTCCCTTTCCAATGTCTTACTTCTAAAATGAAGTGATTCTGTCCTCCTAGGAGAGAGGCAAAGAAACATATGACAGGCACTATAAAAACACAATCAAGAGAGACTGTCTCTTCCTGTGAAGGTTTTTGATCTAGTAACACTACACACAAGCTAGAGGAAAAGCATGACCCTCAACAGCACAGAAGTAATGCCCTGGCTCTAAGCTAGGAAACATCTGACAATTTTGTTTATGATGGAAAATTAGTGACCTTCAATAACTGCAGAGAAAGTGCTCCAGAACTTTCCCCAGCCCTAGGACCTTGCCTCATGAAGCACATGGGGCAGTGTTATTCAGTGCATTTCACTGCTCAAACTTTTCTCTGTAAACCAGCAGGGTATCAGTCACTCTTGGCAGGGCACCTTCTACAATATCTGAGCACAAACTCTTTCCCCTTTGATTTGAGGACCACAACATGACACAGGATGTCTCCTGATGGCAGTGTTTTGTCAGGGTACAGTAATCTGAGAAGGCTTCCTCAGAGTTTCTTTATAAAAAGGAATTGTGCTAGAGAACAGCTGAACTCTGAATTTCCTGCACAAAACTCCCTTTTATAATTCCCCATAATATCTCACCATTGGCTTGGCAGTGAGACAAGCAGAAACATTTAAGTGCAGTTTCAAAACACAGTGGAAAGAGAAAGCTGGTCATTCACCCTGCCACTTGACTGACAGCTTCCCAGGTGACAAACCTGTGGCAGCTCCCCCAGCCAGATAACCCTGCAAAGGGGGATGGTTGTTGATCCTTGTGCTGAACAGTTCAGAGAAAAACAAATATCTGTGAAAGGCAATATTTATCTATTAGTCTCATAAAATACTCTGCATTACTGATTTCCATAAAAATCAGATCTCAGAGGTGCAGTGAAATACTGACTTCATTCATTGTTCAGGTCTCCTCAGTTTTTCACAATAATAACTAGTCTGTGAAATATTCTGAGGAGTGACAAGACATTTTTAATTCTGAAACTTTGAAAACCTAAAGAGAACCCTGTCAAAGGTGAAGCTGTAAGAGTTGGAAGGAGGAATATATATGGGTAAAGCTCCTACTGTAACAGTCTCAAAAGCTTACAAGGTGGGAAAAAAAAAACCCAAACACCCTAACCAGCTCAGCAGGAACACAGGCTTGTTTCTCTCATGTTCTTAAGTTGATTTTTATCATCTAAGAATCTGACCAACAGTTCTTCATGGTTCTTCAATACCCCCCTCCATTCTGGACACTCCATGCACAGACTAAGGCATGATGGTGCTTTATGGCATTGTAACCTTATGGTCCATCTCCTGACGAAAGACACACACCCCAGTTACCCACAAAAATGCTCCCCAATGGCATTAGCCTTCAAGGACACAATAATTAAGAACTCACTGAAGCAACAAACACCAATAATTTTTTCAACATGCATAATATGGCAATAATAAATGCAGAACAGTTACAGATATAGGAAACTTCTTGTGGAGAATATACAAAAATACACAAGGTTCTGTCTGTTGTTCTGTCACCAAACAAGACAAACATCCTCTCTGCCACTTGAAGAAGGTGGCAGCACAGTCAAGTAAACTGAGAAGTTCCCTGCATTTTAAATGAGGTCAGGCTTTGTTAGAGTGCTATGAATTTCTACCACAGGCAAGACAATTTACCTAAGTATTGCACTATTCTATACAAATGGGTAGCCAAGACTCTATGATGTATTTACACCAAATTTTATAAATACACCATATTTGCTATCAAAGGGTGCAGAGCCTGCAAACTTTCCTCCAGTTATTATCCTGCTTGGCTCTATGTGGTGCTGCACAAACACACACTGAGAAAGCCTTTTCCCCAAACAATATGTGGAGTGACCAGAGACTGATGCCCAAAGGTAACAAACGAGCAGGATTCACACCAGGGCTGTCTCCTCACTGACTCTCAGGCTCCATGGCTCAGGACAAATCAAAACCTCTTGCAAAGTCAAGCAGTTTGTTATCACAGTCTTATTTACACAGGCTGGCACAAGCTCCAAGGAATCACCCTTTTTGGTATGCCTTTTCTACTTAGTGCATTCCCTTTCCAAACCCTTCCTAGCCCTGGTGGTTCAGACTGAGCCACCAGATGCACACTGGCAATCATCAAAACAATCATCAGCATTTGCGTCAGCTCTGTATCAACACTGCCATGGTTATATTATTATTCCAACTTAAACTTCCTAGCAGCTTATCATAGCAGAGTTCCAAAACAAGCCTGGGATAGACATCCACCCAAACAGGCTGCTCTGCCTCCTGGCCTGTTCCCCAGCTCATGCTGGAGTCAGCTGGGCATTCACAGTAACAGCCTGGGTAAAAAGGTGAGCCAAACAGCAAATTTGGCAAATTAAATCCTCATTTACAAGGCCTCTCAGGGGCCTAATTAATCTTGCCTAGATTTCCGTAAACTCAGAAAATGTAACAATTGACAGTTTCTTTCCTATTTCTGATCTGTAGCTGTTCCACTCCACCTTAACCAGTGCTGAAACCAGTTTAGGTTCTGCAAGGAAAGACTTGATCTCCCTGTTCCACTGTGCTTGGGATGAACCTCAGCAGCCCCTTGCTGTAATTGCTCAACGGAAGCTGCATTTCTCTGCATCCCCATCCCAGACAGGGCCTCTGTGTCCCTGAGTGAAAGAAGGTCAAATAGCCCATATCTCTTCTTAATTTTTAATCGCAATTTCATGCTGTTATTTCAGCTGCTGGAGGCACTGTGGCACAAATCCCTCAGGAGTAATTCCTAGATACTCTCTTGTAGGCTGGCCTACTTTTTCTTCCTGTTCAGTCACAAATTGCTTCTCTGAGCCCAGATGTGTGACAGTGCTGGCAAAGCCTGCCCTCACCCAAAGACATTCTACACTGCAGCATGTAAAAAAGAATAAAAAAAAAATCACATTTGGATTCTTCTCCAGTTTCTAAAAAGAGACAGGATAATCAAGATCTCGTTTTAGCTCTATGAGCCCAGCTGAGTACGATGGTTTAATTTTAAACAGTTCTGCTGCCTCTGATGCAGGACATTGCCACAGTCCCCCTGTGGCACTTCTGTGACACTTTGCTGTGGCAGAGTCCCACAGTGGGACCAGGTCACAGCCCGGCCTGGGGGGACACCTGAGCAAGCAGGACAAAGACCACATGGTTCTGTGGAGACTTTGGATCTGGCAAGAGCATGGACTGACAGGAAAGATGAAGGGTGTAGGAAAGGTGTCCTGGAGCTTTCATAACTGGTAAAAGAATTGGACAATTTCATGAACTGTCTGGGCCACTTCGGTGGCAATTCTTGAGGCTACTGAAATCATGTATTTGAACCCTAAAATAATGTCTCAGTGTCACAATACAACACAAAAGAATGACACTCATGCACTGAGAGGTCCAAGGCAAAAAAGGGGCAGTTTATTTACAGACCTTGACCTTTATAGAATTCCAACAGTGACCATGGATTGGAGAAAGAAAATTGTCCTCTCCAACCACACTGGTCAAACCAACAGTCCATCAATTCTCTCCTCCTCCAGAAAGGAATGCAAAACAATCATTTTTTACATGAAAAATGTGTGAGAAACTCCACCACAATAGTAAAAACATCAGAAGGCTGAAAGAACTTCAGAAAAACTTTAAAAGAACAGAACCTCTCAGCACAGCAACAGCTGTGTGACAGAAATGACTCCTGTAAGATTTCACCTATGGAAGAATGTTTTTATTTTGGTGGGAAAATTTCTAGCAGTATGTGCAGCTATTGTTTTGAAAAATGAAAGAAGCTACCTTCAAAAAATGACACAGCTTTCAGGTTTGTCAGAGAAGTTAAAAGGCAGAAAAGAAGCAGTCAGATCCTTTTTGTTTGCTTGTGCAATGGGATTTTGCTGGTTTAATCAGCTAGAACATCCCTCTGTGGCTGACTTTCTGTTTACAGTTTCATAGTAACCTGGAATCTTGGTTTTATCAACCAGCTTTCACACGTTTACATAGAAATTTCTTCTTTTGAAAAAAACCCAACCAAACCCACAAACAAAAAAAACCCAACAAACCTGTATTTCAATTTCACAGCCTTACTACTATAAATATTCCAAGAAGAAGAAAGATGATTGTGGATTGTCCCACAGTATTCCATAAATGAAGCAGAAATTTCCCCAAGCAGCCAGGAGAAATGATACAAAGTAAAATAAGAAATAATAATAAAAAAAAAAATCAAGAAAGAAAGAGCCAGTGTCAATTTATGAACAGGAGGACAAAGATTTTCTTGTCACACAACTGTCAAGAAACCTAGTGAGTGCTGTGTCCCTGCCCTCACACAGCTACTTTTATTACAGATATTCTGGTATTCCCCAAAGGCCGTGTGTCAGCCAGGACTTGCTCAGCACCCTCTGACCAAGCAGCTGCATTTCTTTCACGGGAACACAGAGCAAGGTGAGTGCTGTCATAATACTTCTTTGCTTTTGCTGCTAAGAATGCTGAACTCAAAACACACCACAGATTAAAGTGGACAGATTTTCAGTACATCAAACAAAAGGCAAAAGGCACTAAACCACAAAGCCATCCTTACCTGAAGGATTAAATCAGTAAGGATGTGACTTCCTCAATAAAAAGAGACCAACTTGTAGCTTTCAGTCATTTCACAGCTTCTACCTAAAGACTGTGCCACAGCCTAAATTGGTTTATTCAAGGATGGGAGGAATATTTTGCCATGGCAACTGACAATTTCAGCAAAAACACCCCCAAAACTGTGCTCTGTCAGAAAATCAGCAGATAAAAAGGTTGAAGATAATGCCTCAGAAAGAAAATTAAGGTTGAGACAGAAAATGTCTATTAAACAGTGGTTCTGCCAAAGAGAGAGGTGACAGGCTTCAAAATGGTAAAGCTCTGAATGCTATACAAAACTCTACCTGGGCCACAGAAAAGAAATACTCAAAAACAAAAACAAAACAAAACAAAACAAAACAAAACAAAACAAAAAAAAAAAAAAAAAGAAAGAAAGAAAGAAAGAGAGATCTAGATAACAATAAGTGTGCAGAATTACTTTCCTATGGATGCCTGGAAGGATGCTCCAGTTGGAGGAGCTTCATCTCTGTTGCCGAGTCACAGCTGTGACGTCTGAACCAGGCAGTCACACTTCCCTGTCTCAAACCACCCAGCCAAATTTAGCCCTAAGAAACAGTAAATTTTAACTCAGACAAGACCCTGTAGGGAACAAACAATCTTTGGCCCCTCACTGATTTATGCTTCTCTTACAGGAGACCAGTGGTTCACCTGCAAGAGCAGGTGCTTAAAATTTAAACCAGCTAACTGGCAGAGTTTGTATAAAAACACTGTCAAAAATCCAGCCCAAATGCTGGATTCTCACAGGGCACTGCCTGAATCAACACTTTGCCCACTCCATTCTGAGGGCCAGGTCACACCCAGCCCTGGTGATCTTAGACACTGAGGTTGCATTTGGGGTGTTGTGCCAAGAACTGGATGGGAAAAGATTTCCCCAGCCTGCAGGCTCTAAAAACTCAGACTATTTTCTTGGCCCAGACCAGGATGAGAAAGTAAAAAGCACAGATTTCTCTCTAAAGACAACCCAAAACACATTTTGGGAAAGAAAAGAACTATTTTTGACCAGGCCAGAGTGTGTAATTTCTTTTGACTTATTTTATGTGTGTTTTATACCACAACTGAGCAAAACATGAGTCAGGGAAAAATTAATTTCCCCTTTAAAATTAAAAAATGGTGATGTTCCACCAAATCAAAAATGCAAGCTGGTTTTAAAAATGAAAATAATCCTCAGTCTCTTTTATGGCTGTGTTTGGTGAAGTTGGCATTTATTTTGTTGAAAGGTGCCTGCCTTGCCCCAAGTGCAGAACTGCTCATTTTCAATACAGCAGTTCTTCAGGGCAGCATTTCAGAATCAGCTTGAGCAGCCAGAGAGGCAGGGTGTTTTTATGCATGTGTTTTGACCAAGGACAGTTATTTTTGCATGTATGCACAAACCTAAAAAATAGAATTCAATAGAATTCAATAGAATAGAATTCAATAGAATATTGCCAGGTGAAAGCAGGCAATTTCCATGTAAATGAATCCCAAATGGGGGCACCCCGTGCTCTTCATTGCTCTTGGTAATTGCTCACTGGGTAGGTCTCAGCAGTTGTATTTAATGTTGCATTTTGACGCTCAAAAAATATAAGAAAATGAACTGCTGAGAGTGTTGCCTGTAGAGGTTAGAATAGACTTCCCACTGGTGCAGACAGTGCACACTGCCTGTGTAAAATCCTGCCAAGGAACAGGCACTTCTTTCTCTCTAGAACTGCCTGGCTGTACTTTACCAAGCTCTTCTCCCACCTTACCCCTCCAGTGAGGATTCAGACAATGACCTTGAGAACAACCCCAGAGGTTGATCTAACACCTGCCAGGGTCTAAGAAGTGTTTCTACCAATTTCAGCAGGGGCTGGGATCAGTCTGAGGCTGGGCCTCCCAGAAGGCCATCTCTGGAGATGCTGAACATACTTATTTCTCAGGGGATGCAGCAGAAGCTGAGGGGAAGGAGAATCTGGCAGATTTAGGAGCACAGGATATAACACAGACTTCTGATGTACAGGTCCCATGGTGGCAGCAGGACACAGGAGCCTCCAGCAGCTTGGCAAGGAGAGCAATTTGCAAACATGCACCGTGTGATCCCAGGGGGCAGAAACAGCCCAGGACTCAAGCACAGGGAGGGGAATTTTCACACACAGACACTGAGCATCTGCAGGGCTGAGAACACAATGGGAGCCAACAGTGACTGAGAGTGTGTGGGTGGTGAAGAAAACTGGAGGCTGATAAGAAACTGGGAAAAAACCTTCAGTTTGACATATTTAATATTGCTTGTCCTTACCACACAGACTGGCTTCTTCTCTTGGACATTGGTTGAAAATGTGTTTCCACCTTAACCACGTGTGTGCTTTTTCTGTTAAGACAGGAGTGTCTCTGCTATGGCTGCCACAGGAGGAGGAAGGGAAGATGTATTTCACATTAACAGATAGGCAACACCTGTGTTTGATGTTAGGCCAAACACTAACAAGAAAACCCTACTAACAAATGAATGCCAGTTATTCTGCACAAAAACACTGGCAACTCGATGGTCAAGGTGGAGTCATTGCTTCTAAACACAGACTATATGAGATGAAAATCAAAAATATTCTGGTTACAGGCTCTCCTGCTACCTTCTTCCACAGCACAGTGAAAAATCCATTTGTATAACAGTGTCTTCACAGTGCAGAAGGTCTCCTCTGCTCTGACACAGGTGTCTGCAGATATCCTCAAGCAGCTAGTGGGGAAAAAAACTTTTTTTCAGAAGCTGGTGAGGGATTCCTAATTGCTACTGAAAATATTTTCAAAGCAGCAGATCAGCCAGCAGTCCCAGCTCCATCCCAGAGGCAAACACAATTTATTTGTCATGTTTCAACAATTTTTCTGCTGTTCATACAGTGTAATTAATCACTTGGCAGGCAGGGGAACACACAGAGGACTGAAAAGGCAGCTCATTCTTTGATATGCAGCGATCGTCCTGTACTTTGGTAAGAGACTCTTATTCACTCTTATTTACAGATGGGAACAGAAAAAGCAAGGTATGTGGCAGCTCAATACAGCAACAATTAATAAGAAACAAACAGCTTTGATTAAAACAAGGACCCTGCCATTATTGTACCTTACAACTTGCTCTTCCACTGGGTTTGCACGTATGGCTTTGGCCATTGATTCCAGATGAAAAGGCAACAACTCAAATGTAAAAATAATCTGTCCCTTCACAAGGAGCACTCCAAAGTGCCCTGCTAGCTGATGGTGAGAGGCTGTAAGATCTGTCACTCAACCCCCTCTTCTGTCATCTATTGGGGTGATCTAGATTCAGGATCCCTTCAAATTTGAGCAGCCAAAATACACCAGGTGAAGAGCTGCAAAGGAGCTCCTGTGCTGATTCCCATTTCCCTAAACTTAGATGCTCGGACAGAAGAGCACCTAGACCCACACTACTGCTTCTCAGGGCCTGCAATGCAAATCTTGGCCAGGGAGCTGCAGATGCAGGCAGACTAATTCCTGTGAGTGCTGTGGCCAGTGCTCCCGGCTGGCTGGGTGCCCGGGAAGGCCCGGAGCCAGCCATTGGGAAATACGAGACACAGGCGCTCTGCTTTCTTGGAGCTGCCTCAATCTGGGCCTGGGCTTTCACACACAGACTTCAGATGTGGACTTTGTGTTGGTTACCATCTCCAAAAGGCTATCCAAGGACTCTGAAGTGCTATCAGATGCCCGCCACAAAGCAAACTGGACTAGGGAAACTTTTGTCTCCCTTCAAACTAAAGCCAAAACAAGAGTTGAGGCCATAGCAGCAAAGACTGGGAAAGGAATTTGGGATTGACAAATTGGCTTCTGGCAAATTCTGAGTATTTCTATTACCTCTCTAAAGGCTGTCAGAGACAGAAACTATACTAATAAACAGTACTTGACTGAAGCAATTCCTCAAATGGAGCACAATTCAGACTTTAACTCAATCTACAGACTCAACTCACAGACAGACAGAAAAGGTTTGTTTGTAGGTCCCAAAGCTGAAGGACTCTAGAACTGCTGTTTCCTAACTGCAGTCCCATCCTCCTAAGTTTTTTTGGACCAGCTGTGTCTAGTCCAAAGAGAAAACACACACTGCAGCCTGAATCAATGTTGATGGAAGTCAGTGGGACATCCTGTAGTAACCAAGTAATGCTCTTTATATTCTGCATATGACACCTTAACAGCCTTGAGCTCAAAGGCAGAGCTCTCCATTTGCCTGTGATATCACTCACACAGCCTCTCAATAAAGGCCATTAAGAACCTTCCATGGAATGGCCTTTACATTTTGAATTGCATACACAATAGGATTTTTTTTTCTGCCCCTTTTTTTGACAAAGTTTTCAGACATTAAAAGCTTGTTGGCTTTTGCCCTTTATTTACACTGAAGAAAAACAAAAAGTAAAATCAGACCATTTAAAAAATGTCAAACGCCCCAAGCTCCTCATATCAGGGATTTTTATATATCCCCTTAAATTAATTGCACTCAGTTGGTTGTAGTTAAAAACTGGAGGCTTTGCAGTTTCCTCTTCCGTGTTTGACTCAACATATGCAAACAGCTGGATCAGTTCAGCACCTCACGGTGGGTCCTGCCACTTCATCCCACACCTTGGAATTACCTTCACCTCTTCAGTTTGCTGCCTTTGGGCTCCAGAAAGCTATAATACAGGGAGGGGGCTCTTGGGGAGGAAAGGAAAAATGAAAGCAGAGGGCAGGGGAAAATAATTTGTGACAAGGATAAATCTCCCCTTCCTTTCAAGTCATCGTGTGAATGCAGAGACAGCATAACAATGAACCAGCTCAGTACCTGCCTTTGTGTAAGCACAGCCCCTTGGGTGGAATAAAAAAGATGCATTCCCTTTTAAAATATCTATTTGCACCATCACAGCAGTTGTTTCCTTCTGCTGCCTGGGAATTTGAGTGCACCTGAGAATTAGAGAGACATGCAAAGGGCATGCTGGGGTGAAAATCAGATTAGACAGGCAACTACCATTTGTGCCAACGGGAGCTGCCCATAAGCTTGATTACAGCACCAGGAATTCACACTCATTAAGGTCTGGGAGATGCTTATAGGACAGCTTTTATGTTTTCTGTGTGTTCTTCCTTGGGAATGGGGAACAAACGCCATGAATGGTGATAGTCTCAAATCCTCCTGGACCCTCAGTTCTCCTCTGCTTCATCAGCTTGAAAATTCCAAGTTCCTGCCATAACGGAGGATCCTGAAGGCGGGAGCAGAGGCTGCTCACGCCTTTTCCCAGTCTTTAGCTGACATCTAGTGAACAGTTTCCAAACTGCACCTGGAGGACCTGGAGATGAGAGGTGGAACAGCCCCTGTGGAGGGCAGTGGTGCAGAGGAGCCGTTGGGTAAGCACGGGATGTACAACAGTGCACACATTCCCTGTCCCCTCCCCACCACGGCAGCTCACCTGGCCTGGGCAGCTGTGGAAGGACCTGGTTCTGCTCCCAGGCTGCACAAATCTCACACTGGCTCCATTAAAGTGAGCAAACACTGCTGCAGGACCCCCCTGCAGTGGTGCTACCCCCTGCAGGGACCATCCAGGGGGCTGGGGGACATCAGGAGTGACCAGCAAGCCTTCCAGCACAGCACTGTCACATCAGCTCTTTCTGAACAGGGAGGGTCACCCTCTGCCCCCTCCCTCTCCCAGAGGCAAAAATCCAGCACTCAAATGGGAAACTCAGCAGCTGCTACCAGGATTAGCAACTGCAATTCCCACCCTCAGGCTCTCCTGGAGGATGGATGGCAGAAGAGGTGCAGTTTGCAGAGTTTTGCAGTTTGTCTTCAAGAGCTCTCCCCAGAACATCTCTCCTTGACAGCAGATGTGAAATCTCTAAGGAATACAGACTCAACTGTCACCTGTATTCAAAGAGTGTCAGAACCAGCCTGCAATGTCTGCATAGCAATAGGGGAACATTGAGTGTGTGCAGAGCCTGTTTTCATTTTATAGCCTCTATCAGCTACTGCAAACCAAGCAGTTTGGTTTATGGCATCTATTAAGGTAACCAAGCAACGGGATGGTGGGTATCTGTGTCATGAGTTACAGAAACCAGGGATTTAGAAATAAGGTGATGGACACTGAGGTGCAGGAAGGTCTCTGTACTTTTTGTATGGACAGTGGAAACCATTCTGTGTAACTGCATGCAGTGGTGTAACATCAGCTCACCAGCACACTCATCACATCCTTCCTCAATACATGAAAATTGTCCTCACACTTCACTACCTGTGAAGGCCAAATGCTTTTCCTGCTGATTTCAGAATCATTTGCAGTCTGTAACACCACTGACACACAGTCCTTCTCTGAATGTACGATACTAATTGCACCTTTAATCTTTACATGGGTGGAGGTTATTAAAACCAAAGTAAAGTGAAGGAAGGACAAAGAGATGCTAAAAGGAAAACTTAGCAGTGCTCTACTTCTTAGACTGCACAGACACTGGAAAACTAGGGATACAAGCAAGGACCTTTAATGGATTAAAAATGTGCTACACCCACCAGCCAAAATACTATCAAAGGTTTCCAATGGTGTATTGTTTCTGCTTCCCAACAGCTGTTGAGTCCCTGTTTATTATCTGTACAAGGTCCCTGAGGATTTATTCACCTACAAAGTTTGACTGATTTAATTAGCTACAAATCAGTGTTTTCCACTTGTGAGGTGCCAGCGAGCTTGTACAGGGATCTCCCTTCACAGCCAGGTGAATACTGAGGCTTGTAAGAAGAACACTACCTAAATGCTAAATACTTTCCCACCAGTTAACCCATAAATGCAGTAAAACAGCATGGATGGCTTGCTAACAGCCATGAACTGAGGAAGAAAGAGTCAATAGGCCAAGTAAAACAACAACAATGATCCAACTACACATCACCCCAGAGGCTTCCTCAGCCCACTAACATGAAATAGAATTAGTGCTTCTCTTACCTGGTAATAGTAATCAACATATTGTGGCTGGTAGTGCTGGGGTTCAGAGTTTTCAGGAGATAGGACATCTTTTAGTAACTCTTCACAGCCTGGCAAAGAGAAACAAGAGGAAATAGTCAGGCCAAGAGTTTATCTTCCATTACATGGACAATGGAGGAAGAAACACTTTTGTAGCCAATCTGTATGCACAAAACCTTGGAAGGCAGCATTGGGGATTTATTTAAATAGGTATAACACAACTCTGCCTTCAGAGTTCTGCCCAGCACACATTCAACATGTGGAACTTGGCAAGTGCAATTATCTCAGCATGGATACACAAGCCTGCAATGAAACTGAAAGCTGAGCATTGCTTGGCTTGGTAAACTACCCTGTGGGGTACAAACTCACCTCTAACCAAACCCAGGCTCTGGGGTCAAACAGTGGACTTGCAGGCTTGGCATGAGGTAGTGACTACTGCACATCAGTGTCAGTGGAGCTGCTTCTAATTTTCTCTGGTCAAAATGACAAAGGGGCAATGCCTAAGTGTCACAAATCCCCCATTAAAAAAGCTCTGTCAGAGTGTCTGGCAAGCAAATATCTGTGCACTGCAACCACAGATTTTAAGCTTCTGTGTTTGCTTTTGTTAACAACCACATTAAGAGCTGGAAAAATCAATAGCTGTGTTTCCCTTGGTCCTTCTCTCAACTGAAAACCTGAGACAAATATAGAAACACTGAAATCACCAAATGCCTCATTCCCCATTAATTAGCAGTGACTGCACTTGGCAGGGTGAGCTCCAGAAGGCAGTAATGTCGGGCCAGGTTATTTCAGAGCACCCAGCTCACAGCCTTGGGCCCAGACTGTGTGAAAACTTCTCAGCATGTGTTGTGCACTATCCTACTTGGAAGCTGCAATTGCCCAGCAGTTATTCCTCCCTTCCACCCCAGCACTAATGCAATATATTTGGCTGTGGCATTACACATGGATACCACTCACAAAGCAGGTGAGCCAGAGGAAACAGGGTGATGGAAGGAAGTGTGAGTTGAACAGGGTTATACCATTAGCTGACCTTCTCTCTTGGTTTTACATAAATGAATAGCATCTGTAGGGATGAAGACATGTTGTGATTGTGGAGAGGAGTCTCTTGCAAAGGAAAGGAGTACTTTAGAAACCAGAAAAAATGACCAGATGGAGGAAGCCTAACAGGGGGCTGCCATACACAGGCACATGTCCAGGCAGCGCCTGCTGAATGAAGACATCATTAATATCTCAAAGTGTCACGTGGACAAAGGCAGCAACACTTTTTTTCCTTTTTCAGCTTCTGCAGCAAATTGAGAGTCTCAGGTGATACTGAGCAGATAAATAAGGATAAATGAAGCTGTTAAATGCCCACTTTGCTGGAGAAGTTAGTGGACAAGAATGTCTGGCAGGGTCACTTTCTAAAGAGGAGTTTATCTGGGACTAACCAACAAAAACATAATCTACTGGCTGATAGAGGAAAGATGTTAAACTTGTTTGCCTGGAGAGAGAATCTTTCTACATAACTTGCCCTACCTGAAACTGTCACATTTCCCACCCAGCCATAATAATTTTCTTCTTCTTGGTTTTAGTTTAAAGTGCTCTGTGCTTGCTTAAGGTTATTCTCTAGTTGTCTCACAGAGGAAGATTCAATTTATTGTTTGTACCTTTTGACATTAATAACTAAAGCTTATTGCTCATCAAACTGCCTTGTGCCAGCAACCACTGTGAAACTTATCACATCTCACGCATATGAGCTACTTTGCTAAAAGATCTCTGCATGAGATGGAGCAACTACTCCTTAAAGTGAGTTACCTCCAGCAAGAAAGGAAAATAAATACCAAGTGCTACAGAGTAATTGATGCAGATTAGTGTAATGAACGGGTATGTTTACAGTGTTCTAGAATTTCTCAACAACAATAGTTTACACCATAATTTCAAGCTTTACTTTCCTAATGCAGCTGTGCTAACAACAGTGTTTCCCACCAGTGTTTCCGCTCCCACTTTTTTTTTTTTTTTAGTGGGAAAAAGTCACTAAAGCTGTGGGTCTTCAAAAAAGAATTTAACTGCTGAAAACAAGGGTATCAGAAATGTTTCTATCTCCCTCCTTTCAAAAGGCCAGCCAGACTGGTCTGTTAGAGCTAGAGTCACAAACAGCTCCCAGATCTCCAGGGTGTGAAATGTAGAGTCTTCTGAGTCCCTTCTGCTGTTCATTTCTATCTAAGATTACTCCTGATCACATTCTTTCATTCCCCTTGTCCATTAAGGAGAACCACATCATGACAGTTCTTGGCCTGTCATTTATTCAGTAAAAACACTGGGGAGAAAAGCATTGCCTCCTCTGTATCCAACTGACTGAGTGCAGCCCTCAGCACTTCCTCACCACAGCCACCTGACCCAGGTTTTTACGGCCTGATCCAGAACCTGGCCCAGCACCAGACTCATTTCCAGAACATCAGTAGGCATTTAATCCAATCTGTTTACCAAACTGCATAGTTTAAAATGGCAAACAAAGCCAAATCTTTTTAGTCTAGTAACAGGCCAAGTTTCCATCGGTGCTGGCAGATTCAGGCTGTCCATGCATCTGAGCCAGTCTCCTTCTGCAAAGGTGACTTTTTACTGAGGAGGTGTCTGGGTGTGCAGCAGGCACTATCCCCTGTGCACTGCTCTGCATGCAGGCTGGCATGACAGCCTGGCTCTCTCCATCCTCCTGTGAAGATCTGCATGTCATTACACTCCATTAAAAGGGGAAGAAGAGAAGGAAATGCTGAGAGACTATTTTCCTCTGAGATTACTGAACCACATCATCACTACCTTGTAGACATCTGAACCTGTTCCAACACCCAGCAAATCAATGAAAAAACAGCCACTGGCTTCAAGAACCTCAAGATTGTGCCACTTTTTTATTCCTGTTAAGAACTGAGTTTTAAGAAGTTCTCTGTTCTCCTTTTCCCTGTGAGGACACAAATTGGAATCTCTTCATTCAGGAGGACAGATGCTGGTTCCTTGGACCACCCCTTACCACCAGGAAGGTGATGCATCAGCTTTCTTATTCAGTGTTTTTCTGCAACAGTACCAATACAATCTCACCTTTTGCTCCCCCAATCTAAATATAATTTGAATTTTTCAGGTATTCCAGGAGAGTTACACAATGGTGTAACATAAAGAGGGAACACTGGAGTGTCTCAAATGCTGTGCATATGTGTTCTTATTACCAGAACACATCCTGGCTTGCAGCCTTTAGCTAAATTAGTGTGTCACAGTCCAGAGAGAAAACAACAACAAATTAAGATTTACTCAGGCAAATCTCAATATGGAAATAGGAAGGTAATGGACAAAGATCTGTTCTTTGCTAGCAGAACCACTCCTGAGCAGAACCCTGTGTGCTGAGGTCTGCAGAACTGCCATGGTGGATATTTCAAGCTGTGCAGCAGTGTGCACCCAAGGCTAGAATCTGTCCAAAAATAACCCATTGCAATGAAGCAAAGGAATAATTCCTGGCTACTTTAAGGACCTCTCGCACTAGGGATGTCCTATTACTGCTATAAATTCATTTTCCTGGAAAAGGTAGAACTGAAAGCCGCTTACATGGCTGATTAGAGATATTTCATTTGGATGTCTACCTGCATCATAAGATATTAATGTACTCAATGTTCTCTCTCCTGTGCTGCAGTTGGGAAAATTTCATCTACATTTCTGGGCAGCACTTGGCAAGAAGACTTAGCTGCACTGCAATAAGAGTGAGGCAGCAGACAGAGTAACCCAGGTATAGCTCCAGGTCCTTGTGCGCCCATTGCTGCAGCTCCACTGAAGGGTGTCCTTGATGGAGAAACACTCTGTGAAAGGCTGTGCTCGATGTAAATCACTGTGACACAGACTGGCAGCAAGCTTGTGTCTGGAGAAAGGACTAAACAATCAGATCACAAAATGAGAGTGGCCAGAAGCTGCTGAATTTTCCTTCCTGGCTGAAGACACCTGATGAGCCAGCACAGAAGCAGCTTCTCTGTCCACTCAAGTGACTCTTTGAAACACGGATGTGTACGGGTTCCAGTTAAACAAAGCACTGAGTCACTCTCCGGTCTGGTCTGCCAAAATTTTCTGAGTTTAAAAATATTTATCCTAAGGCTACAAATGCAAAAGCAAACACAATTCATTTGGCCAGAACAGGGTCATCTTTAGTCCTTAGCAAAGATGCTGAAAGTCATTTACAAGTCTCTGAAGGGGAAGACATGAAACTTTAACTTTTTCAGTTCACTCAGGTTGCTAGACATATCCCTTATGAGATTATTTTACAAATTTACAATCAGTTTAATTTAAAAAATAGTTTTCACACAATAACAAACATTCGATTTGCAAACAGACATTCTGGCCACAAATAAACTCAATTTTAGCAAAGCTGTTTCCTGCAAATGCTCCAAGAAGGAGATTTAACCCGTAACATATCAGACAATTTTCACAGGCAATTAAGCAATTTTAATACTATAGGAAATCAAATCTGGTTAACTGCATGTAGCTGGTTTCTGGCATTTTTCCTACCAGCAATAGCTTTTTACTTTATCTGCCCTTGAATCTTTATGGTGTATTATGGTTTCAGGGTGTATTTAGTGAAATTTAGTTAAGTCTTAGGAAACTCTCAAGTACTTTTAGCAGTAACCAACTTCAGTCCATTGAGCTGCTATAAGGTAATTAATTCCAGGAGAGCTCAGCTCCTCCATTCACTGACAGTCCTTGTCCCTGGAGCCATCCCAAGCATCACTCCTGTCAGTAAGTTAGTTCTTACCAGAAGAGATACATCCAGTTACATAGATGGATCATCTCCAGTTACAGCCTCACTGAAGTTTCAGATCTATACCTATGAACCTAAATGGGTTCATGTGGACTTTGGGGTTTTCTGATCTGCTTTACTGAAACTCCCACACTGGTGCAGCTGTCCTGGTCCTACATATTATGGGCAAATAAACTTCCTTTTACATGACTGCAACATACCCATCTCTTAGCCATGCTGGATCTTCAGGGCAAAGCTGGTACAACACTTTTCTCAGCTATGGGACTGCAAATTAGGTTTTATAATTAGTTGAATGAGATGGCCAAAACTTGGGACTGGTTTTGTGAGAAATATGTTTGCTTGGAGCATCTGAATGAAACCATAAAAGCTATTACGAAAAAAATAATCTCCAGAGCAAGAGAAGGCCAGAAATACTCCGCTTTAGAAAACTTTGTTTTGAAAAAAACACCATCAAATGTCATACTGTATTATTTTCATATTATTTTACAGTCCAAATAAGCTGTCACAGTCTGAGCTAGCAGAGCAGCCAACATCCCTTTTGGAACATTTCTTTAAAACTTTGGGCAAATCTGTGTTCTTGGAATTTTCATTAAAAAGTGCTAGGAACTCACAGAAAAACACACCTACTTTTTAACTTTTAGGTGCTGCCATATAGCCTGCTTCTTGAAGCTTTCCAACCAACTGCAGTAATTAGATGCCTCAGGATCTAGGAAGCACAGAGATGGATTTTTGAAGGCACATAATGGTCTGTGTTACTATTTTGAAGATTCAAAGGTTGCTATTGCTGCAGGTGGGGAAGTGTATAAATTCACAGCTCTGCTTCTTCCACACTGTTAATGAATATGAAGGAAATCCTACAACTCTCCATTTTCAAATTCCATAACAGAGCATAACTAAAATATCCTTAAAACTTCTACAAGATGAGGGAAAGACTCCCTTGCTCCAGGAGAACAACAGGCTATATGATTTCATCTGAAAAAAACAGTGATTCTGCTAAAGCACACAGATTCATAAATGCTCTGTGCTGGCATGGCTCAGTCTCTCCCATTATAAAACCCATGACCCTCCAAACACTAGACAGCAGTCAGCACTGTTTTCATGGTTAAAATAAGCTATAGTCAGAATAGATCTGCCTTTGTACTTTAATTCTGTATTAATCTGTATTCATACAGTACCCTCTCATCTCTGAGCTGTAACACTGAGGGCAGTAGGGGGAGCTCCCCCTTTATTTGTCAGGCACCTTTAAACAGAGTATCAAAGCGAAGAGACCATTGGAAAGACAATAAAAATCTTAAAATACAAGGAACAGGTCAGACTCAGTTAGAGCCTGGTCCTGCAAACATATCTGACTGTGGAACCCACCAGCCTGCAGAGCACAGGGAATTAACAGCTCCACTCAAGCCTTTAAGCATTACAAGTGGCAGAAATATTTATTGGATCAGTACAATATAAATTCAGAACAGCAAAAACAGCCATTGGCTCTGCTGAGCAAACAGTAATGGTTCCCATGCTGACCCTGCTGAAATTAATGGGAATTCAGCCTTTGAGTGATATTCTGGCTGCTCTTGGTGTCTCTGAGCAGTGCCACAGAGCACTTAGGTAAGAGACTACAGGTGTTATTTCATGGCAATTGCTCTACAGGCAGAGAGTTATTAAAGCCCTGCAGGCAGCAGATGGAGAGGGCAGCCTCAGCACAAGTAAAACCTTCATACTCTCTGACATTCCCATGAAATTGCTGCAAAGCTTTAAATTCAATGGCAAGCCTATCCCTGGCTCTGGCAGAGCCTAATTGCACAGGGAAAGCAACCCAGACAGCAGGAACTCAGCACGGATGCTGAGGCAAAGTCCTTTAATCCACAAAAGACCAAAAAGAGAAGCAAAGCTTTCCATAAATAGCAAGCATCCCACCTGTCCAGTATTCCACCCCAGAGGCACAGTGGGAAGGAGATCCTCCAAAACACTTCTGCTCTCTAGCATATTTACCTCCACTTGAACAAATCCTCTCCACCACTTCCCAAAGTCCTACTGTCAGTGAGATTGCTCATCCTTACCCACAGCTCCTGCTACTCAGCAGCTGAAGGAAATGAACTGTTTTCCACCTGATGGTCCCAGCAGCTGCTGCAGAGGTACATGACCCATATGTCATCAGGTTTATCCAGCTCTGATGCAATGAGGAGGAGACAGGGCTTGATGTCCATTTGTAGAGGAACACAACACTTCTCATTTGTACCATGCAAGAGTAAGTAATGCCCTGGTTTATGGAGGAGAGAGGCCAAGCTGCAGATTTTAGATGCATGGATAGGAGTTTCTCTACCAACCAGTTACAGAGCATTAAACACTTAGATGTTCATGATTCTTGATTTCTTCAAGTTCTAAGATTTAGCTTTTCACTGAAATCCAACCCTGGATATGAAATGCTCAAACCAACATCATCAGAGGTCAACTCTGATTTTAATCTGTTGCTCTTAGATGTCTCACACCTCATGATTTAAATAAATTCAAGGCACTCAACCACCAGAAAACCTTGGCACTATATCACCTCTGTGCAGCAAACAACTTCATCACCATACTATGAAGGCAAGCATCTATAAGCCAAATTAATTTGAAGTCTCATAAATAAGAAATATAGTAAGGCATTAGGATTGTAAAGCTTGAATTTAAACATTTGGCTTCCAGTGCTAAGAATAGCACACTTCATACTCTATTACTGAAAACCCCACTGGATTTATAGTAGCATCTCATTTTGCTCTATTAATCTGACTGCCCCAAGCAATTGTAATAGGCTGAGATGTCAAAGAATCATATTTATAATCTGTTGCTGCCAAGACAAATTGCTTTTGTTTGATAATAAGCCTGTGCTACTCCCTTTGGGATGTGGCTGCACTAAAACAACATGGTGGAGGTTTTCCATTCTGAAAGGTAGACATGCCCTTTCTGAACTTTAACAAAACCAATTTAATTTTTAAGTAAAATATGGCAAGTAACCAAAGATTAATAAAATTTCCATACTGGTGAGGTGAGCAATAGAAGCAGCTTTTCTAAAGAGATGCTGTGAAAACACCCAGCACAGTGTCTTATCAGAAATAGATACAGCTGCTGCTGCTGCTTCCATGATAAACACTTAGCTCTGAGTCTGTGTAAGTGTTGAAGTGCTAATGATGTGCTAAGGGAGCTCTGGGTGATGCTGCAGAATTGGGTGATTTCTCTTCCTCGCTTCACAGATACATCCTAACAAGCATCACACAAACGATTTGGACTCTACATGCTCCACACTTGGGCTTTAAGCTATTCATAAACTTGGAGTGCAAGGTACTCCAGACAGTTTGATCTGGTCACGTCTTTGCAGGATGAAACCTTAGGATATGAACACAAGAATCAGTTCCCACAAGGTGAGCAAGGATGAAAACCCCCAAGGCATCATGACTGATAACTCAATATTCTCATGCTGTCCCCACAGTAAAGGAGATGCAGCTGCCCACTCCATCACTAAGGGTACAGGGACAGGGGCACAGTTACCACAGAAGAGATGTTCTGAGCCATTTCTATCCCTTCCTGATCATATTTTGTGCATTTGTGCAATCTTTGGACTGTGAATTACAGAAGGCAAGAGATGATTTACAGGGCTTGTGTCTTCCTTAAACTAGATCTCAGTTTGCTACAGCATTTTCTGCTCAAAAATTTTCTGCTCTGTGAAAACCTGCAGCAGAGACTTTAGGGTCTGTGCACAAATGTAGTAACTTTCCTCCTGGGCTTTCTCTTGCCTTTTCTTCAAACACATCAGCGTCACCTTGGATGGTGTCTCCAAGAACATTGATGAGAGCAGCTTCTCACTGTAATTTTACCCAATTATACACTGTGTTTGGCTGCCATAAACTTTAATTAAAAGTACTGCGGTTTTACGTTTTTGCGTCGTTATGGCTTCGTAATAATCTCATCATAGCAGACTCTCCAGAGGCTTCTCCTGGAACCACACCACAATCACCCTGACATTCACCCTGTCCCTGAAGTGAAGACTCTGGGCTATGACATCACTCCAACACTTTACAAAGGACACACCATGTGTCCAGAAAAGGACAGGATGGATTATTTTGCTAAGGGAAGTGAGAAAGCAATCAGCAGCAAATAAGCTGAAGTCCCTCCTCACAGTTTTTTTCTTGCCTTGGGCTAAGCTCTAAAGCATAACAGTGTCTGTGTCCTCTGTCAAGGACTGTTTGCTTGGAAAGGAGGTGGTTGGATCCACCTGATCTCAATCTTCAGGGTTTGCATGGCCAACCTGTAATTAACTCATTTCCTTCCAATACATGACCCCAAGTACCTTGACTACATGAATTAATTATACCTTGTAGATACCTCAAGAGGAATATAATAGTCTTAAATTTCCTAGTAGAGAATCAAAAACCCAAGGGCTCTGTAACTCCCTGAGGTAAATCAGCAGCAGAACAAGATCAGAATCTGGAAGTATCAAACCTGGGCCCTGCCTGTTAACCACAAAGCTATTCTTTCTTCTGCTGTATTGGTCTTTAAACCACAACACATTTATGCTGGCAAAAATTAGCAGTAAACCAATGCCCAAGCACCTATGGATGCAGGAACTCTAGTATTGCTCATCATTAATACATGAGATGCACAAAAAGGAAAAAATATCCTGGCTCTGTTCCCAGCAGAGTTTCTCTACTGTCACTACAAATAACCACAGTTAAAAGAGAGGATGTCTTTGATCATTACATTTTCTGCAACGAGAGAAACATTAGTGGAACTGAACAGGATTATTTTTAAGGAATATGCACATACCTTTGATAGCGAAAACTCCGTGACAGAAGTCCTTAAAATTGATTCTTCCCAAATCATTCGGGTCCAAGTACTTTGCCAGTCTTTCCACCTAAAATAAAAGATGATAAAATATGTGTTGAGCTTGGTGTATCATCTGTTGCTCTGATACAGTCTGTATCTTCTACAGAAGACTACGAAATTGAAGAATATCCACACTGTTCACTTGAACCAACCAATAAACAAACAGTTCTGCAGGGAGAAATCATGTCTTTTATGACATTGGTGCTGAGTAAGGCATGTGCTCTGACCAAAACTTCTTCAGCTGGGACACATTAATCCTGTCCTATGGGGATCTCAAGAGCTAAATAAGGGGTGAATCTGTGACTTATCCTCTCACCACAGAGCAGGGTGCTAACAGAATCTCCTTCTCTGGGAGCTCTTGCCATGCATTCAGCTCAGAGGAACTTAAAACCTTAGTGATTCTCCACCCCTCTTACCACAAGTTCCCAGGGAAGAAGAAAGGACAGACATAGATGTGCACAGCCCATAGCAGTCTCATTCCCTGAAAAATCGAGACTATAGGAGAGAAAACCCATTGGGCAATTGGAATGAAACCAAACTTCCTTGACACAGCAGAGGATATAATTTTTATATAGGAATATTAACAGTATGACATATTTATGTATAATATTAACATATTTATGTGATGAGACAGAGAATGGTTGTGTCCAGTACACTGTGCAAACAAGCAATGCACTTCCTCCTCATAATCTCAGCTTCACAATTTAGCCTTTCTGATCATTATTCACCAATAGAATGAGATTGTACTGAATTTAAACACAGCCACCAAATTAGCACCTGCCCCAGAAATGGTCCAGCAAATTTTTCAGGAGAGTTTTGGGATAGAGGAAGAAAAGCACCCTAGACTGGAGAGGCTCTTGTACTGTCTAGAAAAAAAGGAATGGAGGAACAAGTAGCTGAAGAAGAATAAGGTGAGAGGCAGAACAGTCCAGGGAGTTGAGTGCACACCTGAACACACAGCTGATTGTTCTTTCTGACAACCACACTGCTGGAGCTTGTGTACATCCCCTTGTGTGCCTGTGCCTTTGCCTGTAGTACCTTGCAGGGACCCTTCACTGAGGAACAGGCAGCCTCTTGCTGCTCATAAGAGCTCAGAGCCAGCTCTACACAGCCCTGCCCTTGGCCTGGGCCCTCCAGACACCCAGGAGTATGAAGAAGCTGAGTGCAGGGACAGCAGGCGTGGAGGATGCCACAGAATCCTGCTGCAGCACAATCTGTGTGAGCTCAGATATGTCAGCCTGAGCAGCAACAAAAGCCCAGCTGGAAAGATGCAGCAAATGAATCCAGATGACCCAGTTTCTCAATTTTCTGGTGTGCTTTTTTCCCACGTGCTAGCAAAACCCCAGCAGTTTCCCACAGCCCTGCAGATAACGCACTGATGTGTGCACATGACACTTCTTCCTACAGGCACTTCTCAGAGCCTATAAATTCCCTCTGTACCAATAACTGCCATGATAAGCCAAAGAGCTCATTTAGAAAAAGCAAATCTGGATGAAAAAATGACAGAATTTTTATTCATATGTAAAATTCTATGCTGAATGAGAACGGCACTATTTGATCCTTAAATTGAATCCTTTCCCCTCTCCTTTTCTTAGGGAAAATAAAAAACAAACAAACACAAAAAAACCCCACAAACCAGCTCATGTAGGCAGGGCAAATAAGGAGCTAAATGAAGAGTTCAGAGCCCATGATAAATCAGACATTTTGTTAAAACTTTCATATTCCAGAAGACTTCCACAGCTCCAGTCCTGCCAGCTGGGCAGCAGAGCCCAGATGTCAACTATGGTGTGAATCATGATCAAATTCCCACCCTGGCATCACAAGAAATTACTGTAACCCCACTAATTTAGAGCAGCAGAACACACATCTGTGTTCCCAAAAAAGCAGCTTCACCAGAAACCACAGTGTATGGTTAATGTGACTAGCTGAAAATCCTGACTGAAACCAATTAAGTAGAGACACACTTGATACAGAAAATCTGGGTTGGTGTTATCCCTGTCACCTTCATGAAGAACAACTGTGTTGTAGGTTTTAATGCAGAGATTCCTACAGCCAGCTAGGAGCCTCTAGTCTATTTAACACTGTGCTATAACACAGTATTGTTCATCCCAGTGAATCTGGCACTTTATGTTTATTTCTCAAAATTGATCCAATGATTTTAGTCTATCAGTTGCTCAGACATGTAAAATTACACTTTTGAAATCAAATTAAATGAGATGTTATGTGTCTGGGAGTGTGCATTATGGAGGAACAGAGGACTTTTAGGTCTAAGCAATGTCTTAACAGTAAATGAAATTATCACCTGAGCAAAGTGCTTCAGTGTCCAGTTTCCCCTAAATCTAATTTGCAGGTTTTCAATTGGATATTACAATGCAAATAACTGACATCAGTGCAGGAGATGATGAAGAATTTACAGAACAGCCTGATGGAATTAATGCCAGCAGTGCTCACATCTTCAGCCAGGAATAAACACAGCTCCCAGAAGAGGTCAGGGGATAAAAGGATTTCAATCAATGGGACCTACATTTGTGTGGATACTTGCATAGGGTTTGTGCATTAATATACACACATATTTGGTACATAAATCCCCATATACTTGCACACAGTTTTCAAGAGCCTGCATGCACTTGATCCTTTTTACCAGTTGCTTTCCAGAAAAAGGCAAGAAGCTCTTCCTAGTTAATTCCAGACTGAAGGCATTGCTTTAAGTTAAATTTCAATCTGTAGCCATATAAACTACAGCTACCCCTAAATCCTCTCTGGTGTCCACACTGCATAAACCACCCTCCTGCCTTACTCTGTAAAGAAATGAAGTCCTCTCCTCCTGCTCCTCAGCAAGGGTTGGTGAAACTCCCCAGGGGTCCTTGCCCAGACAATCAGACCCCTTTGAGTTTCCTCGGGACTCAGCCCCATGGCAATTTAATGGAGAGAGAGACAGCTTTGATCCAGTTGTCCAAAAAGTAATTTTAATAACACAAGAACAACAAACAATAAGGCATCCACTGTATGGGAGCAAACTGGACCAAGGCAATAACAAGGGGAAAAGGTTGTTATAAATAGGATGCTTAATGATACAAAAAAACTTTAAACAAATTTTAAATGTAACAGCAATTTTAATTGAGTATATTAATGAATACAAAATTGAATATTAATTACATAATAATTGAATAGTAAATAATTGGTTTGGTTAATAATGCATAAGCAAAGATACAAACTGCGGGGTACGGAGCAGGACTATGGGATCCTGCTTCACGTACAAACGAGATAACCCCGAGCTGGCCCCTTTATAGTGTAGGCCAATACGTGCCACCACCCATCCCCTCCTATTTTCGATATGTAAGTTTTACATCACTGTTTTCATCACTACTTCTATCACGCATGCCCCGTCATCTCTTTTCGGGGGTCTCGCCACTTTTTAGGGGGTCGTGTGATGAAGGCTCATTCTTTTTATTACGTGTTTTTTGAATAACTTTTTTTACTGCTCATGCGTATTAGGCTACTTTTTTGGTTACACATGCGTATTAAGTTTGTATTATGTGAGTAAATGCTAAGTTTGAACATTTTTACTATAAATTTCAAATAATTAGCAGGTTTTTTGGAGCTTTTTTAACTTTTCTTTTTTCTATGAGTAAATTTAGCTATTTTTGTCTAGGTTTTTTCTTGTATTTTATGAACATCTGCAGGAGAAGGGGGGGACCCCCTTTTTTCTCTCTTTGGCAGTACTTGTTACTTTTTTATAATTCTAAAGTATTGATTACTGTTTTAATTTTATCAGCACGAATCATACTTATTTATCACAAGGTGAAAGGTGAAAGGCATGGTTTTGGGTCAGACAGGGTACTTATCCACTCCAGTGTGGGTAAGTGGGGTCTGAGGAAAGGGTCTAATAGGGGAGAATGACTAGGAATATTAAAATTCCTGCACCAAAAATCAACTTATGGTAACAAAAAGAACCAAGAGCTTTCTAGCAACAATTAGCATAGAGAGCATGTGAATAAGCCTTTTGCTTATGGCACTGAAAGCAGGGTTTCCCAAGGCATTTTTCCAGGGTTCTCTTCTTCCCTGGAGAAACCACCTCGATAGGTTAGGTCCCCACAATGAATTAAAATTTGTTTTATTTCTTCATTGCATTGGGAAACTTACAGATTTGTCAGCCTACCTGGCAGGCTGGGTGATATCGAAACCTTTTTTGCGGTCAACAACCCCCTGGGACTGGAGAAGTCCATGGTCTTTGCAATGGAATGAGGGAACAGCAGCTCTGTCCTGACAATGGAACGGGGGCACAGCCCAGTTCTGCACACGTGGGACACACAGGATGTGCCAGTCCTGGGCACAGGATGGGCTCAGACTCCTGGGCCCCACATCTCTGGGCTGTGCTGGGCTCTGATAATTCCCTGGTAAGGGACACAGCACCACCAAACCAACTACTGGCAAAATTCAGTGTGAAATGAGTGTGTGATTGTTGTGATACCTATAGGCAGCACAGGGAGCACCATGTGCTCCAGAATTTAACATCAGAAGCCATCACAATGAGTAGGGGCAGTGTTTTGGGCTGGGGACAGACACTCTTTGCTGCACAGAGCAGGCCCCCACCACGTGGGATAGACAGCACAAACAAGGACTGCAAACTAGCTCTTCATTGTAGGAAGTGAACAAGGGCAGAAAAAATGAGCTGCAGGCTCAATAATCCAGCTGGTTCTTTTGGCAGCTGCAAGGGTGTCTCTTCAGTAGGCGTCCATTAGTCAGAGAGAAGACATAAATCTCAGAGAGCAGAAATAAATCATTTTTCTTTGGGAAACAACTGGAGAAAACCAAACCTCTGTCCGTATTGTTTAACTCACCTGGATGAATGGGTGATGACCCTTTCAATGCAAAACGTGTTTCTCCACTGTAATAACTGCTCACTGCAGCCAAGGTGTTTGCCTCCTGTCCCCTGGGTTTCCCAGCCATCCTGACAGCCCTGCAAAGGGGTGTTTGCCCCGTGCTGCTTTCTGACACATAACAGGAGGCTGGGAACACTTGAAAACAGAAATGGAAAGGATGTTTGCAGAGGGAGTGGAGGAAGGGGAGAAAAGAGGACAAAGCACTGACAGACCTCAGAAATGATTTATTGAAACTGATCTTTTCTTGTAAGTGAGTTCAATACCTGGGCACCTGTACTGAATAGCCAAGGAACCCCTCTGGACCTCTGGCCAGCTCTTGCACTCAAGCTGCCAAGACAGCATCAGTACTTTTTCCAGCAAAGATTTTCTGACTGGAACTGAATCCTGCTTCCATTTGCAGGCAACAAGAAACTCAGACCTCTATTGACCTCACTTAATTTTCTTCAAAAAAGAGATTTTAACACAAAAAACATTAGTAAGATTTAGAGTAACTGAGTTCAAAGGGACCCCACACCAGCTCTACCCACTGCAGCAGAATCCAAATCACAGCCAGAAGATGCCATTTGAAATAAACAACTTGTCTCAGCAGTTTGCCTTCATACTGCAGGAGTCTGTGAGCACGTCTCACCCTGAAGTGCGAGCAGAGAACACCTGGGAGCTGTGACAAAGGCAACACAAGCACTTGCAGGGAAAGGTCAAGCTGTGCTGTGGCAGTGACATTTGGGCAGGATCTCCTGAGGCAGGAGCATTTGTGAGAAACCTCAAAAAAAAAAAAAACCAGCAAAAGGAGATTAAACATGTAAATGCCGCAGGGTGGAATTAGAGAGCTTCCCACATGATTTATACAAGGAGCAGCAGAACTGCACTTGCCCTGGTTTCAACAGACTGGCCTTTCCACATTTGGAAAGGGTGTAAGTCTGAAATGCTGCTCTGGCTGCAGGGCTGGGCAATGAGAGCACCACGTGTGTGAGACCCATCCCTGCCCTCTTCACCGGCCCCTGGGTTCAGGTGTTCTTAGCACTGACATGGTCCCAGATGTTGGAGCTCCTCAGTCAGAAGGGCTGCCTTTTGATAGCTGGGATTTACAGATGGAGGGGAAAGAAATGAGATTTCTCTATGATATTGTGGCATTTCAGGGAAGGAATACGAGGGAAATTATTTTACATTGCATTGGAGAAACTCACACAGTTGTGGTATGCACTGTCATGAGATGCTGAAAACACAGACAGGTTGCAGAGAACTGACATACAATTAAAACATCTTATGCAACCCAAAAAAGAGAGTTTTCTTCTGTTTAATTTGGCAACAGGGAGATCAAGTGATGACTTGTTATGAGTTATAAAGACTTCTGTAAGCAGGGAACTGCAGTTCAAAAAGACTGTAGCAGAGGAAAGACATTAAGAACCATTATCTGCAAAATAAAACTGAACAGACTCCAATTTGAAGCAAAGCACAATTACCAGCACGATTGTTTACCCACCAGAACGATAAATCAGGAAGGGTCTGGAACTATATAAAAATCAACTGGAGTCCCTCATCTGAGGCCTTCTGAGAAGGTGAGACACACCTGGAAGATTTACCTAGCCTAGAGTAAGTGGGTTAAAATCTGAGCTGTCACCATTTCAGGATGTCACATGAGGTGACCTGATGCTCTCCCTGAGCCTGGCCTCAGTCACACATGTAAGGAGTGGAAGGCCAGCATTTTGGAGTCACAAGTCCAACAAACTGCCTGCCCACTCAGTCCTGGCAGACTGCATTGTAAATAATTCATACCACTGCAAACAGCATCATGAATTTCCATCAGCTGCTGTCTGATACCAAAGCATGCAGGGACATCCATTATTGCTGGAAACAATGGCTTTGAATTTGCTTTGAATTTTGATTTCAAGCATCACTCATTGCCCCCTTATCTGCGGGCTTCAAGCCTCAAAGCTGGCTTCTCTGTGAGCTCTCTGTAAACAGAAAGGATTGTTTCAGTTTCTGCTTTAGCTGTGCGCACCCAATTTACCAGCTAGAAGGCAGATCCTGGGATTGTGTCCTAAAGCAAATCTGTTGAGTAATCTTGGCCTCAACTTTGAGCAAATTCCTATATCTGTCAAATCCATAATTTACTAATGGCTGCAATGCAAAAAGTCTAATCAAATTCAAGGGCATCCATTCACCTCTCTTCCCTGGGTTTAGCATCAACACATGGAATTGCATCTTCTTCCTGAGAAGAAGGAATATTACCTGAGTCCATGGGGCCTCAGTCCAAGGGGAGAAAAATATCCACCAGTTATCCAGATGGAGAAAACATCCACCATGTGGAGGGTGTGAAATGTATCAGTGAATCACAAAGGCACGGAAAGAAAGAGGAGGCTCCAGAGGCACTGCAGGTGGCTGAGTGCATTCAGAGGCACAGGGAAGCTCCCCGTGTGGATGTGTTACTAATGCTCTGTGCAAGCATCACCTGGGCTCAGGTGGGTGACAGATGGTGAGCGCGGTGGAGCTGCTGGGGCGGGAACGGGGAGTGGATCTGCAGCACACACGGCGGGGCAGCTGCTGCCCTTCCCAAGGGCAGGGACACAGCTCAACTGCTGAGCTGGGCTGGGCAGCACTGCACAGAGGGACAGCGAGCAGAGGAGGGCAGGAACGGCCCCAGCTTCTGGAGGGCAGGAGCATCATGGCCCCCAGGGCAGGAGGGTTTATCCTGACTGGGAGATCCCTGCTGCTGGGGAAGGACACGGTGTCCAGTGGCCACCGTGGGCTGTGGCAGGGGGACAGAGCAGCAAGTCTTCCAGCAGCATGATGTTATCAGCAAATTATTTCATCTGCCTTGGCTTCTCCTTCTTCAAAATGGTGATGGCAATACTGACACCATACTCAGGGTGCACCATAAAGGCAGTGATGCTGCAGACAGCAAGGAAACCTGCACAGAGCTGGTCCATGCTTGCTGGGTTCCTTACCTGTCTCACTTGCCCCTGGGCTGGTGTCTGTCATCTCTGAATACATCTGCTCAACTGGACAGGCAACACCAGGCATGCTGATGATCTGACACAATACACAGGTATTTCTAAACTGTGCTCTGCTGCAATGAAATCTGCCCCACTGGGCAGACCCTTGTCATCATCTTGTTTTCAGCATTTTATTATCTTCTGATGGTAAAAGGCTGAGCCACACAGTACTGCTGAGAGAACACATTAGGGATGGATTTGTTCAAAACATTCCAATATGCAAATGAGCTATTAAGAGAACATAATACTCCATGAACCTCAATGAATGTTTGTGTATAACGGAAATACAAGGCAGTGTTAGGAAAATAGATGCTATGATTTCTGTTCCACATTGAGAAATCACTTGCAGTCTTTAATACACGATGACAGAAACCTAATTTGGAATAACAACAAATACAATTCTTGCCGTATTACATACCCCAATTTTCTAGGTATCATGCCTACAGTTAGAATGTCTAACCATAGCTGAGAACCATAGCTGAGATCCAAAAGTCATTACTCTTAAGGAACCCCTTCCCTCACACCATACACCTTACTGGTTAACCTCTCTGCTTACACAGCAAAACATTTTACTACCACAAAGAATCACCAATTAACTTTGAAACAGAATGCATGTGAATAGCTTCGAATCTGACCTCACCTGAGAAAGGATCATTGCCTGGAATGAAGAAGTTTTCAGAACTTCCTCTGAGTACACATCCCAAAGAGACAGTTCACAGCTACAAAAACTACCTTCTCCCATTTTATCTTCAAGCTAGAAACCACCAAAATCCTGGTGAGCTTTTCCTCTGCCAATCGACACTTTCGGATCTATCAATTGTTTATACACACAACACCTCTAGAAGAGAAATTCACATTTATTTTGTAATGCATTCTGCAAGTACCAGAATCATAAGACCAACCTCTCTCTACAGTCTTCCCTACGATCTGTGGATATGTGAGAACTAAGAACCTTTCATTTAGTTACTTGAACAGCTGATTTAAACAGGATTCCATTTCCCTCCTTCCCTCTGATGCTGTGTTGCAAAACAAGACTTTTGGCAGGGCCCACCAATCTTACAACAGTCTATGGGGAATCCCACACAGTCTGGAATACCATGGGAACAGAGAGCAAGGCTAAAAATATGCTGAGCCATCTGTTCACTCTACAGTGATTTTTTGTGTTGTTCTAGAAACAAAGGGTTAATGTGTTGAACTGTTTTCCTAAAATCACTGATTCACTTGCTAAAATAAGAGGGCTGCATTAACACCTTCTCCTCCACAGCTATGAGAATTGAAGCCAAGGCTGCCTGGGAAAACAAGGCTGTTAGCAAAAGCTGTGACAAGCTGAAACGAGGCACAGACCATTATTGTCTCCATTAGCATAAGTCAAATACAGCAGAAATAGTCAGATCACAAGAGACACATGAGGCAATTGGTCATGTGGGTGCAGCATGTTTTCCTTTAAACAAGGAGCAGGAAAATGTTTGCATAACATCAGGCTCATCTACAAGTGCTGCAGCACGGATTGATTTTCAGTGAAAATATTCTTCCTCTGCAGCTTGCGGTGTGTGTGATCGCTCTCATCAGTACATAAAGGGAACTTACACAGAATAATGTTTTTCATGGCTTTCAGTTGCGAGACATCAGCCAAACAGGATCTACTCTCAGAATAATTACCATGTTTTGTAGTAAAACTAGGGAGAGGGGTGGGGTCGGGCCCACAGTGCCAGAAAACACTTTCTTGTTGCCTTCCTTGCTGGCACATCTACATTTCAATAGAGGTGTTACGGTTTGCAAAGAACAAACGAAATACCGAAGGGCAGCAGGAAGGAGCTGGAGAGGGTGGGGAGAGCAGAGCAAGCCAGGTAAGTCTCTTCCAGGGAGCAGCTCTGACATGAGGGGGGTGTCCAGGGATACACCAGTGAAAACACAGTGCTCAGAGCCAAGCAGGAGCTTCAGAAAATTCACCAAAGCAGAGCCGAAAGCCAGTGCTGAAATCCAGGCAGTGGTTCCAGACTGCACGGCTGACACAAAACCAGAACAAGGCACTTCTTGTGCCAGCCTACGATGGCACTTCACTTGTTCATCTCCGGTTCACGGGTCAAAAACACGGCTAAGTGCAACAGCACTCACAAGGTATTGTATCACCCAGTTTTGTCTGCAAATCCTCACAGGCTGGATTTCTAGCCTCAAAGTTACAAAGCAAGTGTTACACTTCAGACAGCCACTTCTCTTGACTGTTGCTTTATTGTTAGATTCTCTCCTTAACGCACAAAGCTAAGCCAGCAACAATATGCAACTAGCACACTCATCTACTTTCACAAAGAATTTAGATTTTGGTCTGAGAGCCAGCCAGAGGCCTGCCCAGAGCAGCACAATTTGGGCATCCTCAGGTCTCTCAGCCTGAAATCAGTTTTGAACCCAGCTGTTAAAAGGGAATGTGGTTGGCTTTTGGCATGCTCATAGATATAGAGCGTGAAATGTAGGCCTTGAGATCTGACCTCAAATGAAAAAGCCTGAGCAGCAGAAATTAAACTGAATGAAAGAAATTTCACAGCAAATTAATGCTTTGACACAAATCCTGGGAGGAATGAGTATGGGATGAATCCAGCTCAGGGAGACACACATTAGTTAAGATGACAAACATCAGGCAGAAAGGTATGATTAAAGGAACAATATTCCACTTAGCTGAAGGGAAAGATCTTAACCTTTAGAAAATTGTGGCTGGGAGATAACGTCCTTCCCCGAGGACCAGAGAAGGAAATGAGCAGTAAGTGCCAGTCATTATGGTGGGATAATTACCAAGTCTGGAATGAGGGTGACAGGTTTGAACAGCAGCTGACTCCTATGACGTTAAGGGAAGCAGGGATAAGCAGGCTGTGACAGCAGGAGATGAGCACGAATCGGGACTGTCAGTGCTGAGAGGGGGTAGCAAGGAACCCCCCAACCAACAGCAAAACTACCTGGGGCTGAGGGAAGGAGGGAGCCCTTTCTGCCCAGCTCGCACAAGCAGCCAGATTGCTGACCAAAGCACTCACACCGCGTTAATCTTCTCTAATTCCCCCCTGGGCTTTGCTGCAGCTGCCAGCCCCAGGCAATGCAACAGCCCAGCAGCCCCCTCAGAGCTCAGTTCCCAAGTCACGAGCAATCCCCCTTTAGAGAAATGTGTCATTCAAACTGCAGTGGAGGAAACGTTGTATAAAATCACACCTAGAAATCCACGTCATTGCTCTTTGAGCGACACCGGGGGAAATACACTAGAAGGAATAATAAATCAGCCAGCATTTTTGTGTAGAAAGGGACAGAAATACAAAGCCTGAATGCATAGAAAATGAATGCTCTATACAGCTTTAGAAGCTGTACAAGGGTGCTTCATGTTACAGGACTGCTTGCACTGTGCATCCTCATCAGCCATCACAGCCTGGTCAGCATTAGTACATCTAAATGGCTACAAGGCTGAATGGAAGAAAGATCCAAAATGCCATACAAAAATCCCCCAAAGAGATGAAGGCACACAGCTACAAAGGGATTGTACTTTTGTGTTTTAGCAGTGTGCCCAGTGAAACTGCTATCAATTAGTCTTGCTATTGTAAGAAGCTCAGTGAGGGACTGGACCCAGCATTCTTGGCTCACTGTACACACTATTGGAAAGATAGTATCTGACACAAAGGTAATTTTCTCAACTGACATGTGATTTCACCTTCTCTTATCCAGAAACAGATGGACTGCAAAGTGTGCTGGGCCTGGGGACTAAGTAGGAAAAGGCAGATTTTGAAAAAGAGATTTGGGTAATGATGTGGTGACTTCCATCAGCTGGAAAATCACATCTCTCAGGCTCAGGTAAGCAGGTCACTGTTCCCAGTCCAGCTGTCACTCAGGATAATAGTCACTTGAGAGGCATTTCTCTCCACCTGTGTGTGGGACTGGACTCTTCATGCCTGCATGTACAGCAAGGAGGTCCACAGGGCTGTTCCTATTCTGTGAAATTGTTTCCTTCTAAAGCCTTTTAAGAAGTTACTGTTTTGATCTTGCTCATTTCTACAGCTGCCTTTTCCAACTGCCTTTTAGTAGGGATGTAGCTTGCCTTTTCTGTCAACGTGTGTATTTATCATCTCCCAGTGGTATATGCTGATTTATTTTTGATATCTGTTGATGTTTTGTGTATCAGTATGTGGATTCATTTCTTCCCACATTAAAATCAAACCAAACAGCCTGACCAAAAAAAAATGTCATTTTGATTTTTCCAGCAAATATAAGTTCCCTGTAGTTATTATGACAACATGTCACCACAGGGTCACAGACAGTGAAAATGAATTGCTTGGAAAGCAAAACCAACCAACCTTTTCAGTGTAAAAACAAACAGGTCCTGTTTAAGGGAATCAGGAGAGCTTCTCCTAGATGCACTCTAGAAATAAGGTAAGAAATGGTCATTGGAGCTCAAATAATTATCTCTGGTGTAGAACATCCCCTACAAATGCCAATCAGATTATGTGCAGTTCTGCTTTGGAGCATCTGTACAAGAGGTGAGCAGACTGCTTTATCCTTCTCACTGTACCTTCACCCAAACCCAGGTACAACATTTAGAGTAAAACACTATTTCTAAACTTGCTGAGTCCCTTTAAAGGTTAGTTGACCCCAGTCATGTTCTTTCAGTTCACAGGCTCCTCTTCAGTTACCAGTTTAAACACCCTTGACAATTTATTGATTGCCTATGAAATCCCAAAATAGGTAAAAACTGATTACTGTGTGTTTGCCAGGCCTTCCACAGTGCAACTTCTTTTAAATACTCAGCGCTTCTGCTGCTGCTGCCTTCTCCCAGCCTGCCAAAACTGTGCTTGCATCTGTTTTCCTCCAACATAAAGATGTCTTGTATGAGTTACAATGGAGAGGTGAGAGAATGCAGAAATCACAACAGATTTATACTGCAAGGCCCTCATCCAGCTGCATTTCACTGCAGTGCTGGATCAGAGAAGCCAGTTCACTGCTAATAGCTAAACATGTACCAGCCCCACAAAAAACCAGAGGTTTTTGTGCTTTTCCAGTCTCTGCTGTGTGTTACCTGCTCAGAACATACCTGGTACAGTAACAAGGATGTAACTTACCTTTCAGTGATAAGGCTCAGCAAAGCTCATGTATGAAACATGAGGTGGAATGCTGAAAGCCTGAAATAACAAAAGGAGCCTTCTGAGAGCACCTTTCACTGGACCAGTTCAATAAAAGAACTCTTGCTGGGCATGGTGAGGTTTTTTCACTATGGACTAAAGCAGTTTCATGGTTTCAGTTGAACAGACATTTTGACATGTCTCTCTCACTGCTGACTATGGTCTCAGCATGGAGGGCTCCCCACAGAGAGGGCTGATGGACTGAGTCTGCCTAATGTGTTCATGGACCAGGTGCCTTTTTGTCCATGTTCTCTTAAAATCTCTCTATGACGAGTCTGCCTGGGGGAGGAGGCGAACCTCAGGGCTGCAGCTCCGTCAGTGCATAGGGGGAAATGCTGAAGGAGAAATGAGCTGGTACCAAGCAAAATGCAGTGCTGGTGCCTCAGCAGCAGCAGAGAGATGCTCCCTCCCCACTGCAAACCTCATCTTGTTCACCCTGAAGAGCCAGCAGCTCCCATATCTCTTAATCATCCTGGTTTGGACAGGATCCATGCACTTCCTGTAAGATTAGGAATAACAACCTTGTGGGCAAGGTGTACAGCTATTACAGAGATGGGCACCCTGCCAACACCAACTCTGGGATGGACCAGAGACAAACACAATGTCCTGGATGGATGGGACCATGCCCCCCTCAGCTGGACAGCTCTCTGCAGGTCCCTGTGTGACTGCAGTGGGCTGGAGCTGCACAGCCTGCCAGGGATGGAGAAGGTGGAAGTGGTCCTGGAGATGCTTTGTGGTGCTCTGGGAGCCATCTGGATGAATGTGACCTGGAACAGGGCAATTGCCATTCAAGTGCACACACCTAAGCTGAGTCACAGAGAAATGTTACACCTGATGACAGCTTGTCCTTGCTGCTCCTTCCAGGTGTGCATTCACATTTCTCACAAATAAAGGTCGATGCATTTTTATTAAATGACCAAGCCCTGCCCAGACAGAGAAGCAGCGAGGTGGGTGTCGAGGTAGTGAGGCAGCCAAAGAACTATCACATCATCAAAAGCTCACAGGACAGGGTTAACAAGGGGAGGGAAGTAGACAGGAGGGGGAAACAACTCCCTTAGCACCATTCTAAACCTGACCTTGAGCAAAGCCAGAAGCAAGGGACTTGATGCAGGAACCACTTGTACTGTATTATACAATGAAAGTCATGCTAGAAGAACTTAATGGCCGTAAAATCTATAAATCACCAAAACCACAGGGAGATTTTTAACTCTAAAAAGTGCTTTTGCAATAAATTTCTAAACCTTGGCAAACAACACTTAGCCCCTTATTTGAGAAATGCTGGAAGGCATTTCTCAAATAGGTGATGTGGACTTAAATCAGACTAGTCTCAGATCAGGACTTTGACCTTCTCCAGATGGATATCCCTTTCCAGCAGCCACTCAGAAATGGTCCAACAGTCAGGACTCCCTATAGCACAGGACATCCTCCACCTTCAGTGGTCCAGAACAATTCTCTTCATTGCCAGGTCTGTCAAAGCCTCATTAGGCAGGACCAATGCAAATGTGAAGTGTTGAGGATTACAAACAGGAAGTGTTTGTAATATACCTGTTTGTAATATACCTGTTGCTCTCAGCAGCTGTGGGTTTTTGGCCAGAGCACTGTGGGGTGTGGGCCATCTATCAACACAGAGTTCATAAATGCTGGTACAGACTCTTGTTCCAAACCTGCATACAAAGGGTAACTTTCCACAATCTCATGTGGGGAATTCATCACAGGAATTCATCAATTCCATTGCTCTGCAGACTTCTGCAGACTGCATGGGGTGAAGAGCCACAGAACAGAATACATTACCTCTTGCCCAGAATTTATAAAATGGTTTTTCTCTTCACTGTAATAGGAAAGCCTCTTGAAAGGGACTGCCAGGAAAGCCTTGCAAATGCCTCTCAAAACACTGCAAGCAAACCAGAGCCTGCCCAATACAGCTCTGTGCAGATATCCTTGGTCTCTTATTGAATCGAGCCTAGAGGGAGGCTCCCTGTCTCTTTGAACAGCACAGCTCAGCTCTTTCATGTAGTTTGCATCCAGCAGTGAGATCAGGGAAAGCACCAAGGCTCCACAAAAAGGAATATTTTGTCAGTGAAAAAAAAAAAAAAAAAAAAGGGCACCATGTATTTTCCCAACCATCAGGCCATGAGTCGGCAAAGGAGGCAATTTCCCTGTTCCAGGGTGCTTTGGATCTTGATGACAAACTCTTGTGGCTAAACTGCTTCTGGCTCCTACCATGTGTCTCTCTGCTCCCTGTGTATTTATGCTGCTGCACTGGTGAGAATTAGGGAAAGGTGCAATAACTGAATTACTGCTGCACTTGCAGTAACAATGGCAAGGCCTTATAAAGGCTGCACATGCTTTGTCTGGGATGAAAATGAATAACTAGTAATAATGAAACAAAAGAATCTAAGAGCATAGTGCCCGCTGAATGGTGCACCATGGAATGGCAGCATCAGCTCCAGCCAGAGGTCAGTCTGCCAAGGAAACAAGGCAATACTCACACAAAGGGATGAAATATTAGGAGGTGATGTTCCTGTCCTTGCTGCTGTCAATTTTATGGGATGTGGGTGAACAAAGGACTCGTGAAGATGAACGGCGAGTGCTGAGCTCAGGGGAAGCTGAAGAGTTTTACTCTGACAGCATTGCACCAACAGACCTCAGCCTAAAGCTGCACAAGAACTCACTGGGGAGGCTGGCGTGGGTTGAAACAAAGCAGGTGCTGCTCACCTCACCAGTGTTTTGGTGTCAGGAGGCCAAACCTTCTGTGAGGTGAGATCCTACCAAGCCTTGACCACCTTGCTGAGGGGTTCTACAGCAGACAGGGCATGTTTCAGGGACAACCTTGAGTCCTGAGACATTGTGAGAGGCCAACAGCCAGGACAGAGTCACAGTAACACAAGTGTAGACCTGACCAGGCCAACTGTGGTGTGGGGTCAAAGCTCAGAGAAGTGCAGAGGATCCTTTCCTCAGGTGCACCTCTGCACCTGAACACCTCCTGGTCAGGGTGTAGAGCTGGCAGTGAGAAGACAATTACCAACAAGTCCTTTCCCCCCTTGGTCAAACCTCTCACAAGCAGCAGCACTCAGAAGGGAAAGTAAGATTTACCATGGGATTTGACAGAGATCAGCAGCTTTATGGAGCTCTGCCAGAAGCTGCAAACTGCCAGTGTCAGACTCTTGGAAAATTGTTTTGCTGTTCATGATTTTCTATTATTTCTCTTGGCGTGGAAAAAACTTGCCCTATAGCATGGGGATACTCTTTTTCTAGGACATTTCCTTCCTGAACTCCATCTCTAAGTAAGTTTTTCATTCTTGTATACTTTCAAGTTACCTCTAACCTTTCTCATCTGGTTCTGAAGCATTTTCCTGTGCCTGTATTCCAGGATCAATTAATTGGCTGATTCAAACAGGAAAGCCTCCACTTGATATGTCTGCCATCACCTAACATAACATCCACTTGCTCCAAAAGACACTTGCTATGTGGGCTATTAATGTCCTGCTGGACATTTAATAAAGATATAAATTCAGTGCTAATACAGGGTGCTGGATTAAAACTTGGCAGACCAAAGCCTTAAGAGGACCTGTGAATCAGGTGCAGGCAACAGCTCAAGGTTTCTCAGCCTGGCTATTCAAACTTAAGACAGAATCTCTGAGCTGTGGTCTGATGGCTCATTTTATGGTTGGATACACTGCATATTGACAGCAAAGGGAATCTGTGGCAACTACAGCTAAATCTGGGTTGCAGGCTACTGCCTCAGACAGACGAGACAATCTGTCACCCCTTGAATAAATTATCTGCTCAAAGAATGTAATACAATGCTATTATCAAAAAAATCACTCTTTTTCTGTTGTACTTCTGTGGTAGTTTAAGCTGCATCCACTGACTGCTCAGCTGTGGAAGTTTGCAAACACAGCTGAGGCATTTACTGCCCCAGGGTCTTCCTTCTTTATCACTGAAATCGAGCAACCTCTCACACAAGAGACAAGAAGCATCACTCAAGCCCATAATGCCATGAAGCTGCCTGGAGAGAGGAGGTGAGACTCTGAAGCTTTAAGAGCAAATGGATGGGAAATAAAAGTGGGAAGAGGAGAGGGATTTCTTGTTCTAAAAGCCACAGTGACACAAAGTGCAGTCAGACCTCATCTTACTCACTCTGCATCAAGCAAGTGTCCATGCAGCAGAGTGCTCCAAGATTCTTCAGTCTGTGACATTGGAAAAATATCTCCAGAGAATAAGTTTCCTATGCAGTTCCTGATGTGTTTTTCTCTACTCCCTGCTGAACTTACAACAAACCTCCATCTTTTACAGAACAGAATTTTTATCTTTTTCCTGGATTCTGCTCTTGTCCTCACTGAAAGCAAAACTCTCCAAGTGCTTTTAAAGCATCTAATGGTAAGTACTGAAAAAATCTGTGCCTTGTCTGATAGGCCATGGTTTAGCCTGGGCAGGAGCTGCTGGCCTTGCTCCAGAGTGAGCATAACTGGTATAGTTTTGCCTGAATAAAGAGCTGAAGACTGAATTCCTTAGGAAAGCCATCTCAGACTGTTTGAGTATGTTAAAATAGGTCAGATATTAAGTAAATAGTCAATTAAGGCAGAAGGGCAAATAATTATTAAGGCTAATTCTCTGCTGAAATGGTCTGGACAGTACGCAAAACTCACCCCAACGCCACCCTCCATACAAAGTAAGTCTCAGTTCTTGAAAGAGTAGCTCAGCTTTGAGGAGACCTGGGTTAAATTACAAACTCAGCCACATATTCAATTTTGGACATGGACAGGTCATCTGTTTCTTTTTGTGTCCACTCCCAAACCCCCAGAATAGTGACATTAAGTACATACTGAGACACTCAGGCACACAGCAATGACCCCAAGCCTGTGTGCATACACAGTTTTGCATACATTAAAGCAAGTACTTGTGGCAATTACAGCACTCCAAGAACTCTAAGAGGCCAAGCAAATGCTTCTCTATCCATAGATTTCTTCTTGAAATAAGTCCTATGTGAAGGAATCTCATTACTGAAAAATAAAATATCATTCCACTTCAGGCACTGGAACAATGCTACAGTGGGGAGCTGGCAAATAGCAGGGACACATGAAAAGAAGCAAATGTCTTACGCAGTGTTATATAAAAACCACTAGAAATGCCAGGCCTGGCTGGTTTGAACCTACTTGGCCTCTGCTCTCATCTACTGCAACACAGCTCCACAACTGACATGCAGAGGTGGAGGGATTCTAAAAATAACCGGTGCAAGGAGAAGACAGAAACATGAGGAGGAAAATGTTTCTTTGGCCTGGCTGACGGATTGGGCAGAAGTTCCCAGTGCCCAAGGAACACGTGGTTCAGTGCTGCTCTGTGAGCAATCCTGCAATCCCTAATATCCCAGCAGCAGACCACTTCTGGAATCTAAACGTGGCCCAAATACATACATAAGACATGCAAGAAGGGATTTTTTAAGTCTGAGGACAAGCCAGAATTTGTTGAATTCTCAAATCAGCCAAAAGAGAGCTCTGACATAAGACAAAATTTAGCTGTCAGTGAACTGATGTACGACATCACCCTAATGCTAAGTCCAACACACAGAGCTCTAATTCAGTAACAGGGATCTAATCCCCAGCCTGGTTAGCTTGAGCTCTCTTATATGAGTGGTAAAATTGGAACAATTAAAAAAATTAAAAATATCCTCTGGTTCCACAGAACAGACCACCAAGCCAATCCAAAATCATGTTCTTGTATGTCAGCTTTCCTCCCTCCTCTGCTGGACTATTCCAGGGCTCAGATTTGAGTCACAGCATCCTGTCAAAAGTTTATGGCAAGGTGGAAGAAACACTGTTCTTCCCCACTTCCCAATCCTATTCTCACTTGACTACAGCATGTTCCAATTCTTGCACAATTAGTGCTACACAACTGGTGCTGGGAAAAGTAGTGAAAGTGCTGTAATTGCTTATGCAGGTTAATGTCCCAGCACAAACAGCCCATTTCATTCAGTCACAGAGCTAAGCTTACACAGTACCTGGGAACAATTTGCAAGCAGACATAACACCCAGATTTCACCTAACACTTTCAACAACTGTTCTTTTATCACTGACATTGACTTCAGGGTACTGCTGAGAGATCGGCAAATATGGTGAGAGCAGATCAGGCATGAGATCCCACTAAAGCTGGCACAGGTGTGCTGCATCCCAAATTCTGCCCTTGCAAACTGAAAGTGTGTCCTGATAGAGCTAAAACCAGACAGAGAAGTCTGCCTAGATGTGCAGATCTTCCCCAGCCACCCAGTAGAGTAAAATCTGAAACACAACAGCAACACACCCAACACTGTGCAATTGTACCAGCTGCAAGGTTCAGATTGGCTGGAGATGGTAAGAGCAAGCAACAACAAGAACAAATCTTACTTCCTTCCCTATAATCAAAGCTTTTCTCACATTCCTTGTGCTGCTTTCCCCTAGTGAAAGTAATAGAGGACAGACAGCCTGTAGTTCTCATATAATTATCAGTTGACAACTCATCTGAAAGACACCCAGAAAGGCTCCTGCTGCGTCAGATGTACAATTAACTTGTTCTTCTCTAGCAAGGGCACTGCATGAGTGAGAGGGCTTGGAGGCTCTTCTTTCTCCTAGCAAACTCATGACAAAACTGTGCTCAGTTCAAGCCTGGGAATGGCTCCAACTGTTTTTACCTCAGAATTAGTCTCAGTCCTTCACTGCACTGTCATTGATTTGTATGGCAAATCAGTTGTTTTCCTACAGCCTCAGACTGGCTGCTGCTGCAGCTCTGGATCTTGCTCTGTGGATGGCATTTGCACACACTCCAGCCCAAGCCTTGCACGGTAAACTGCTTCTCCCATATCCAATGTGTGCATGGTCCACTCGCACTCACAGGTCTGTTGCACTCCATTCACAACAAGAAACACGTTCAAGCACACAGAGAAGCTTGGAATCCTGCAGTCAGACATGCTGGCATTACAAAATTTGGTTTAACCAAATTTTACCTCACCTCACCACAGTGTACAATGAACATAATTTGATTTATTTGATATAACAAACACAATCTCTGCTGCTGCAGCTGATGGGATCTGTGCTGTCATTTCATGGGCTCCTGAAAAGTCCCCTTGGGCTTAGATGTCACTTAGTGCTCTCCAGAGTATCACACTGCATGGCAGATTAATGCTCCACATTTATCCAAAACATTAGACCAGCATCCACAGGCAGTGTCTAGACTCCCCAGTGCAAGCCCTGAATATGGGCTCAGCATTGGTGTGGATTTTGTCCTTTACAGCTTTTAGAATTAACAGAGGGAAGCAGAGGCACAGGATATTGCAAATTCATGGCTGTTTAAAGCAAGTAATGAGGGGTGCAGTGTAAGAAACGGAGGAAATGGAATATTCAGAGGGTCACATGGCAGCAATAAAACATCACATTCTGCATTACTACTGAACAGAACACTTTATCAGCTACTCTCAGTAAACTGCAATAGTGGTTCCACCTGCCCACCCCAGAAATTAGCACGTGTCACACACCAATTGCTGAGCAGAGAGGTATCTGCAGCCAGTGCCAAAACCACCACACATCAACTGCTCCTGGTCTTCAAAAGGGCAAGATTTACACACTAGACAATGTCAAGATAAAGCACTAATTAAATAAAAGTGAAAGTCACTGAAAATTCTGCTTAGCATTTTTCACTTCATAAAGATAATGGAATAAACTCAGGACCTGCCAAAAGAAGAAAGAAAATATGCCAAAGAAATCACCATCCAGCACACAGCACACAGCCAGCAAGCTCAAATTCCAACAGCAGAAAAAAGTCAGCAGCAAATCCTGTGCAAATAACTCACCAATAAAGATTTGGAATGAAGGAAAACACTTTAAGGATGAGCTGCTGAAGTCAAGCACAAACAGGGATCACTGACATTAAAATCAAGGAACTAATCTAAAGTATTTACTCTCAGAAGTGGAAAAATATTACAAATAGAGCTCTGAAAGTGCTGTGTATTTCTAAAGCACTTGATTGATGATGCAGTCTGAATACTGAGCAAGCAAGGGCAGACCACACCTGCCTGCCACTGTCCCTTATCCAGATGTTTCTGCTCCTGCAGGGCTGATCCCACCAGCACTCCCACTCCCCACTGCAATGCTGAGAAGCATGCTATGATATTCAAGTCTGTGGGCAGCCACAGAGCTGCAATGTGCATGGAAAATGACAGTCAGAAGTCATGCTAGAATGGGAGTTCATCAGCCTTCCACCCCTGGCATGGAGCTACCATGGAGCTACCAAACCTCATGGTTTAGTAGCAAGGGGTGGAGATCACAAAGAATGACAGGAACCACTCTGACCATACCTGGGAAGAAATTCCCCGCAGCTGCTATTTTCATGCCCAGCCAGAAAAGCAAGAGTGTGAGTGAAGTAAAGCTCCAAGTCAGGGAGGAGCTAGACCAGGATGTGACCAAAACAACAGGGATCACTGCAGGTCTCCATAGGATGACTGACACCGACCCAGCTTTCCCCTGTGCAGGGCTGTGGGGCTGGGGTCAGATGCTTAAGGACTCCTGCACAGCACAGCTGGGCTGGCATCCACCCCTCTGGCTGCATCCTGTGCACAAAAAGAGGGAAAATCCTGGTGGGGCAGAGAGATTGGGCAGTTTTTCCACAACAGCTGTTCATAACACATCTCTAAGAAGCAAGACAAAGAGACCTGTAAATATTTAAAACAGCATTTATTAATCACTTCCTTGTTTCTTCTGTAAAAATGCTACTTAATTGCTTTGGGAATAGGGCTCCTGAGTTTTAAGTATAAACTGGTACAGCTGCTTTTTCTGTAACCATCACAGGTCTGATTCCATCAATCAACATTTTATTAATGCTTAGTTACACCAATGCTGAAGTAATGGAGAACAGAGTTAAGCCCTTGAAATGTCCTTCAATCTGAAGGAATAAAATTCCTAAAGAGAATTCACTCATCTATTAACAGGAAAGGAGAAATATTTTTTTTCTAGGTGGTTTTCCATGAGGTCACTAAAATCTCTGTTTTCTTTTGTTTGTGTTCTAGTAAGAGTGACAGAGGACAGACAGGTTCTCCCTCTTGTTATCTCTTTCATGCCAATAAAAAACAGAGTATGAGGCTTCTGGGGTTTCCAGCAGCAGAGACCAAAGATAGTCAGTCTAAGATGAAACACCTTTGTTTTTGTTGAAAAGATCAATCTTACCACAAGAACAAAGACATGGAAAACACTTAAACAAGTTTTCTGCTTGAAAACTTTTAATTCAAAGGTCCAGATCTGGCTAAGCCCAGTTCAGGCAAAACTGTGAATCTTGCATACAATCAGAACTGTACCTTCCTTCACTGCCACAGACCCAGCAACCCTGTCTGCAAATAAAATGCAGACTTGAGCTAGGTGTAAGTTTTTGTTCTTCCTGAACAAGAAATTAAATGAGGAAAAAGCAGATCTATCTTTAAGCAGTCAGTAGAGATTTCAGATCACAGCTGTCACTGGTAAGAAAAAGCAAATGCTGCAGAAGGACATGTATAATAAGTGCAGTGGTCATAGTGTTCAGCCACTGCTCATTAGTGTTTTGCATTTAGCAATGCAGAGAAATCTGCTGATACCTTATGAGACTATTTCCATCCTTCTCCCTTCTGCATTCATCACAGCTCATCCATTAACATTTCTGCTGAGTGCCCTTTAGTTGACTTGAAAGTGCCAGGACTGATTGTTTGCTGAGTCTGTCCCATAATTTTAAAATCCAAGCACGATTTAAACATACTGAACAGGCACCAGGAAAGGTACCTTACTCTCTACCACTCTGTCCCAGTGATTCTGACACTTACTAATTTTCCTTGCATCTATTTTTACGTTTGTTGTAACCACCATGGTTCTTGGTAAAGGATGCTCTTCTAAATACATGGCTGATCCTCTTTCCCTCCTCTTCAAGGTACCTGTGGCAAATAGACTAAGCTCTGCTCTGGCTACCCTCTGTGCACCCAGGGAACCCTCCTAAAGTCAGAGGAGTTCCACAAAGACTGTGCCAGATGACCACAGCATCTTTCTCTAACTTTACAGATTGGTTTTCAGGCAGCTGATCAAGCTCTGGTCATGAACACTCATGGCAGAGAGTGAAATGGAAAAGCAGCTTATGTCCACTTCATCAATGCACATTCAGCCTTTTTATACCAGGAGAAAGCAGGTGGTAGCTTCTGACAACACCCCATCTTTGATTTAGGAAGAAGATGGGATGGGGAAAATTCATATAAGAAAAAAGCCATTTAAAGACTCCTGAGAGTTATGAATAATTTGGCTGGTTTCCTGACACGTACAGATATGACACTTTCACATGGTGTCTGCCGTGCTGACTAATGCACCAAACTGTCACAATGTGTTGACAGGTCTTCCCTAGTGAAGAGGAACCTGTTTATTTTATTGTTAATCCTCCTACCGTAAATCAGCTTCACGGACTTGCATATATCCTTTTGTTCCCAATGCACAGATTATGCAAGATACAGACTTTACTACATAGGTAGTGCACACAGTCTGTACACCTGGAGAATTTCCTGCATATCATTTCCTGTTTCTCAGTTATTCTGACTAAGCTGATTGCTCTTCACTGCAAAGAGCAGGGCGCTCTGGAAACCAGGAAGTGTATTTGAAGCTCACCTTAGGTGTGATGTATTCCAGCATGTTTTCTGCACCTGGGTTATTCTAAAAGGTCAGATACAATTGCAAAGTATAGATGGAGGGTACCTATATAAAAAAATCCTCTCTTGAGCATTTTACTTTGTGGCATGTGTACGTGAGCTTTCTCACTGCAGTCTGTGCCTCAGGTAGAGCTCAGAGAGCCTTAATAAAGCAATAGAGCAGTTTAATTTTCCAGATAAAAGATTATTCTTATAATTCACTCAATTTTATTTGAATATTTGAATATTTTATGCCAAACAGAAGGAGTCAATGGCTTGAGTCACAGTGGCTAGCACCGGGCTGTTGGCAATTAGAGCCCTCAGTTTAATCAGAAATCACTGCAAAGGAACAGACAGTGTTTGCTTCCAGACCAAGTAGGTTGTCAGAATATTTTGTGTTATCATCTAGTCTGACAGCATTATCTCAAAGTGTTGACTCAGACCTGTCTTGAAGATGCACTTTGGAACACCTTGATCAGCAAGCTCGTTTCCTTCCCAGCCCTGCTCTGCTATTCAGACTCCCACCTTGCAGGAATGCTGAACAGTTCAGCCCCAATTCAGCACAACCACAAAGCTGATCTGCCAGTTCAGAATTCTGCAGGTTCAGACCCTCTGTCTGTCAAAAAAACTTCCTGCTTCTCCATCCTCTGTTTGCTAGCCTTCTGCCCTTAGAGCTGCCTCTCAAAACCTCCTGCCTCATCAGGAACATTATGCTATAGCTTGGGAGGACTGATTCAATAATATCCTGGCATTCTGCTCAAATATCTTTTCACACCTACTCTCAGTCGCTTCTTCCACTGCCTAGCTCTTACAAATAACAGAATCAAACAATAAATTAACTGCCCAATTGAAGAAAACCTGTAGTAGTGAATAGAAATGGCAGATTTTTACTCTGCTTGTAGAAGTTAAGAATGAAATGTACTTTTGCTGTAGAATTCTATAGTATGGTTAAAACCCCAGAAAACTGTCAATTTTTACATCCTTCATGCTTTCAGATTAATTTCCAGTCAATCCTGTTAAAATGGATGCCCCAAATCATACAGGACTTTTTGAGGGGGAAGAAATATGGTTTAAGTTCAACAAATCACAGCTATATGCATTCAATTTGAGCCTTTTACCCTTTTACTCAACCCCACTCTTGTTCAACAGAAACCATCAACACTTTTATCTTCACACACCTAAACCCTACTAACATCCCTGGGAGCACCAGGCCTGGTTTTTCCTCTCCTTCATTATCTTTACCAATGGTATAAATTCTACCACGTGTTTCAGACTATCCATCAGTGCCTGCCTACAGTCAGGCAGAGGAGAAGCTGTGAAGGTTATACCAGACTTCCTTGTAACAATGCTGCTTTTAAGATCTTCCCCTGCCCTTCAGGAACCTAACACCTTTTATTTTGTTTGCTTTGGTTTTCTTTTAATTGATCTATTTTCAGCAGAAGTAAGGAAGCTTATCAAGCTTGTCAGCATCACAAACTCTGGAACTGCATGCTGTAGTATCAGTGGAACACCAGAAGGTCCTGGCTGCACATGGATCATAAGCTCAGCTTTGGTAACAAATGTGTTCCTCCTTTTTCCTCACTTCAGGAAGTGTTGACCATCCCCAGGGCTGCCTATATACAAAGTTCCTGTGGCAGGTGAGCATACACTACACCTAAACCAGACACATTCCAGATCAGCCCTGTCACCTCTCCCACTTCCTCATCAGCTGTGATTCAGTCTTGGCACATGCAAAGCAGTGAAAGGCTGTGCCCAGGAGAACTTTGCTGAGGTGCTGTACAGACTCTTTTTGATTAAACATTTTCACAGAACTGCCATATTCTTTTTTCCTATCCAGCTACCTTGAACTCAAACCAATTCCACAGAGAACTCAGACAAGAAATCTCTATTGCAAGCAAAACTTAAAACACTTCATAGTCATGTTGTAGTCTATTCTTAACTTGGGTAACTTCACACCAGCAACTTTATTTCCCTTCCCCACCACTTTTGTGAATAGTATTTAAAAAACTAAGAAAATAGGAATTATTACAGGATGCTGAGTTGCTCAAGAGGGCCCATGCAAGTCATGCATTTCTTGTCTGTTCCTGCATGACCACAGGCTCTACAGTGCAAATCAATGTCATGAGTCCCACTGAAACAGGTTTTTACCATCTCAGACCTTGTGCTGGTCTGAAGAACCCAGGGGAGCCACCTTCAGCACGAACTTAGTTGGTAAGTGTTCCATCAAATAATTCCTGTTACTGCACAGATTTGAGCCTTTTACCCCAAATTGAAACAGAGCCTGGTGCTGCCTCCCTGCCAACAGGGCTGGGGTGAACAACTGCTCCCAGACTGCTCTGCAAGCTACTGGCAGATTTCAAATCCCCCTCTAACACCCGTTCAACTCCACCTGATGTCCACAAACAGATCTCACCATGATAAGAGGACAACAAGGTCTGAGCATCAATACAGCATGGTAAAACCTGTCTTCTAAAGCCACCAGTTGCACATTTGGTGTATCACACTGTTGCATTCCTATTAGCTACAGTAAAGAGGAAAGAAAGCAGGGATGAGAACGGCACTGCTCTCTACCATTCCAAGGCACTCTTTTTGTAACACGTGCTGACTGAGAGCCAGGGCTGCTGGAATCCAAGCCTTGTTTCAGATCTCCTACCATGTGGCAGACCCTGAATATTCATTACCTATTAAAAGCTTTGAAAGTGTAAATTCATCCCACAATCAAGTGAACTGATTTATTCACACAGCTGAGTCACACTCATTTACAGTCTGTGACCTAAATCTATTAATCCAGCATCAAAAACCCCGAGTCTATTTTATTATTTTATTTTGGTAATATTAGTTGAGTAAAGATGAATATTTTAAAATTGTGTGGGGTTTTCCTTTCAAGCAGTGCTGACACACAGCCTGTACTGAGCCTGCTTTCCTTGCTGGTCCTAAGAAGTGGTGCAGACATTGCTCATGTTATCTGGCAAGAAGTGACCCATTTAACAGAGAGCCACAAAATCTTCATGAGAATCACATCAGCTCTTTAGTAAGAATCTCTGAAGTGCCAAGCAGCAGATAACATGGAAACCTCTCCTAAAGAGAACTATAACTCCCTCATTAATAACAGAAAGCACAATAGCCAGTTCTGACAGAGGGGAAAATTGCTCTGTGGAGAGCAATGTGTTATTGTGTCTAGCACCTCCTGAGTCTTTTCCTAGGGCCAAAGCAAAATTTTACTAAATCTCTGCTGTACCTGGGGAAATAAAACAAAATTTTCAAAAATGACTGGAGTATTTTAGAGCCACTGACTTTTAGCAGAACTAGGGAATCATTAAATACAGCGTAGGGGGTAACATTTAAAATGCCATTGAAATGTAATCTTTTGACAGCCTCTCCTTCCCTCCCCATTTGATAGCTGTGATATTCCTTGAGTCTATCGCTGATATCTGAAATAGCCCCATGAGCTCCTGAAGAAAGATTGAGTTTTTAAAAGGTTGAAGTTCAGTCCTGTGCTGAAATTGCAATCACAATCTAATTACACTGTGCACTGAGCACACACTTTGGATCTTAAAATCCATTTCCATTCCAGGCTGGCAGTTTACTCCTAGAAATCAATTCTTGCACGTGTGCATTAAGATACACGAGGTACTCTCTCAAACACTGGCAGCCTGTCTCACAAGGTGCACTTCAGCAGTATTTCCTTTGCATTCCTTCACTGCTGTCCCTATGTTTGCAATCCTTTCGAAGGGAACATCCTTCCTTCCTTCCCCTTCCCACCGGGATCCTTCTGCCCTCCTGATTTAGGGAAACCACAGGTTGGAGCTGTCAGTGGCACACAGTGCTATTGACAGCAGGTTCACCAAAGTTAAGCAGGAGTGATGACTAACAGACATTGTAGAATGGGTAAGTTCCTATCAGCAGCAAGAGTGGGAGAGAAAACACAGGGGGAAAAGAGGAGAAATTCAAGTTGAAATAGTATTTGGTTAATTAAAGAAATACCTTCTGTGACTGGCACACGTGTTATTCAGTGAATGACACAACCTTCTAAGCCACTGTGAACTGTAAAGCAGTTAGACAGTGTGAAAAGGGAAGGGAGGTACCAGCTCCGTGAGGTTCCATCTCACAGGCACTTCAAAGGACTGCAAGAACACGTCTCTTTATACAAAATCACCCCTCCCAAAAGGCCAGTTCTGCAGCTTTGCTCTGCAGAGGGTGCTCAGCCTGGTGTCCTTGTGGGATCAGAAAAATCTCTGGAAGCCAACAAGAGTAAATGCCAGTGTCTCTTCAACCATCCTGTGCCATCCAGAAGTCTGGAAGATGAACGTGATGCTCATGGTCCTTCCAGAACAGGAAAATACAACAGGGCAGGGAGTGGCAGGTGTGGTGTGGTGTAAAATAAGACCTAATGTTTCACAACTGTTATCCATGGCACCCCTTCTCCCTGTAAAAATGGTATTTGAAATGTGCCTTTTTACACTTCTTCCCTAAAATAGAGACATCAGCAATTTCTTGCTATGGGAGTAGTCTACTCTCCTACTCTCTTCACCCTGTACCACAAATCCAGGGAAGCAGCTCTACAGAATAGTGCAACATCTACAAAATGCAAGCAGTGTCAGGCACTGAATTAGGAGCAGTGCCACTAAACAGAATATATTGCTAAAGACCTGCTGCAGCAGCCAACTGCAATAAACCCAAAGGTAATTTACAACCACATTATCCCACCAACTCAATCAAGCAAGCTTTTCACCTGAAATGTTGTGTAAATCATTTGTGTTTATGACCACTTAGACCAATCCCTCCGAAGCTCCCTTCCCAAAAGGTGCTATTTTCCTGTAACACAACCAAAACTTAACAATCACCCTCGCTGAAACAGGAGCACCTGCCAAAAAGCACATGGTGAGTCCAGAACTGAAGCTGTCCCTGAAGATGGAAGGAATAAATCCAGAGAATAACACAATGAGGCCAGAACATCATGCCTTAATTCAAACAGTCTCCAGTAAAAGCAGTGCCCATGCAGAGCTGTGGTGCTGCAGAGAGACAGTGGGGATTGCAGTCTGTTCATGATGCCTCCCTTGAGGCACCATCGATCCTCCTGCATTAAATATCCCTGCTGCCTGGTGCCCTCCTCCTCCTCCTCAAACCATTCTGTGGCCCCAGGCAGCAGACTGGGAGCAGCAATTTGTCCCTGCTCGTGCCAATGCACTGCATATTCAGTCCCCACTCCAAAGAAACAGCTGATCCACAGCATCACCAACCTCCACCACCCACTCAGGGAGAACCAGACAGGAGTACCATGAGGGTGCTTCCACACACCAGAGTTGTCAGGCTTCTGAAAATTTATTTAAAATGCCACAGGGGAAAAAATTCTTCCTGGGTAAAGAAGTGCAATTTGCAGTAGTCAGGCCAAATGTACAAGAAAAATACAGTAAGAGAAATCACACGGGCCTACACACACAGGAAAAGCAATCTGTGTCATGACCTTTGGCAAAATGCAAGTAATTTGTGAATATTTGACCTTTTCCAGAGGTTATCTGGGTGACTATCTAAATCAAAATGAGTGATCTGCATCTGCCAGCCTTTGTACCACGACAGTAACTTGAGCTGTGCCAAATTCTCTGTATGTAGCAAATTGTCTTTTCACCCATTGGAAAGACATCATGAGCTTGGTTAGAGCCAAAGCTTCCAATCTGGCTGACATGTCCAGAAATCCTCTAGAGTACCAGCAGAGTCATCAGTCAAGGTGACTTCAGGACACAAGAGAGGTGGTAGGTTATTGATAAAGATCATAATCTGTCACCCCCAAAGTCACACTGGCAGTTACAGATGCATTGACCTTCACATTTAGACCTTTCCAAATGACAGCTGTCAACAGAAGGCTGCTCAAACCAATTTCATTCTCTCTCTAAACAAGACACATTGGACTGTCTGATTGGAAGCAAATATCACAGCACTTTCCAGTGAAATGCAGCTGACCGTGTAGAGGAATTTGTGTCTGGTAAAGGGCACTCAGCTCCCAGGTGAGGAAGCAAGATGCAGTTTTCCTCAGTGGAAACTTCCATGCCTTGCTCAGCAGGAAAAGCAAAACTGACATTATCAAAGCTCCTTTGAAGATGTGTCCCAAAGCACTCCTCAATTCTTTATTTTCAAGCAATCCCAAAGAGAACTGAGGAATGAAACACACAATTCACTCTTCACGCCGGAGGCTAAAATTCACAAGTTTCCCCCGTATCTGGCTGCAATAAATGAATCATAGCCAAACAAACATTCATGGACCACAATCCTAAATTCTCCTGTACCACACTTTAAAGCTGTTCCTGCTTCCTGTACAAACTCACTGATTTTCTTTTCCTGCAGATTACACTGCCTAGTCTCTTACACGGCTTGGCATTATTCATGGTTTTGCTTTACCTGTTGCTTTATTTTCCCCCCAGCTCTGGATAACTGCAACCTGAACACAACTCCAATTAGGCAGAGAACTGAAAAACATATTTTCCCTTCCTCCAACATCCACTAAGTCTCTGCACTCACTCAATGCATAACTTGGTAAAAAAATGATTTTTCAGCTTTCTTACCAAGTAAAGGAAATCAAACCCATTTATTCTTTTTCATGTTTCTCAGAAGAAAACGGAAAAAATGCTTTGTGTTAAGCAAAATTTTATGTTTTGGAGCATTTTCACTTGTTGTTTGCCAAATATTCCAATTTAAATTTTGTCAATAAAAAGCTAGCTTCAAATGAAAACCATCAAGGTATGATACTTATGGAAAACCCCAAAAGGTGAAGTTACTTAAATTCCTACCTCTTTAAGACAAAAATAATGTGCCAGACTCATAAAGCAATTGTTAAGGAATCTGCAAAAAGTGTGCAACAAAATTCTCCTACAGGTTTCTCCTGTTCCCAGGAGGTTACAACACTGAGAAAAGTGGCCTTAGCAACATATCCCAACATATACATCCTATATATTAGGTTTAAAGCTACCCATATAGTCACTTACTACTAAACTAGCAAAGTCACCAATATTTTAGGACAGTTTCTCAAATCTGTTAATACCATGCAAACACATGGACAAAGCTGTTTGCATGTTTGTTTGAATATTTTATCATGAAAACTGAAGTGCCACTGGAAAATAATATCTCATGTTCCAGAAGCCATCTGGATCCCATCAGGAGGGTCAGGTCATCTGGAGGTGATGGAACACCACCAGAATGTGCCCCAAAGGGGAAAAAACAACTTTGACAATGCAGATGTATGTGTGATGTTACAGAATACTTGAAAAAACACATATGTAAGTACTGAAATGTAGGGCATTCTGAAATATCTCTCATTTCAGCAGGCCAATATCCTCTGCATTCTGGAGCACACCATTCCAGTACCCTTCCTTCTAATTTCAGGAATCCTAACAGAGAAAAGTCTCACTTATTTCTAAGCTTTTCACTTGAACTCCTAAAACCATAATGCTTCACCCAAACTGAACTGTCAAAGCAGCTTTAAAATCAAAGGAGTATACTGCAATTTTTCCAGTGCCTGCATTTTGTGCCCCGTCTCCCTTGCACTACTTTGACCCCACAGCTCAGTCCTGTCGCTCATTCTGAGGCTGAACATCCTTCAGAACTGAAATGGATTCAAGGCTTAGGAAGGAGGCCCGCTATTTATGGTTTTAAATGCACACAAAATGTGAAACCAGCACACATAACTCTACAGAAACACTTGCATTCTCTCCAAGTGAGGCTTGTTAACTGTATCTTGAGTAAAAGGGTATCATACAGTGCTTGGTTTACACTCACACTGCTGTTGTAAAACCATATGTTGGAGTAGTAGTGATTGTGTCTGACGATCTCTTTTATCATTCATGTGCTTAATCACACCCTGCACTGAGTTAACCACCTTCAGGGATGGGTGTTTACTCAGCAGCCTGTGCCAGGATCTAGGTCTGAGAACACGTGTGTCCCCAAATACTGCATATTTTAAGAACTGTCAGAACTCCTGAGCAGACAGTCTGATGCAAAAATCAGATTAAGGATTTTAAAATGTTTGTGAATATCAGCATTAAAATCAGATAAAATTAATAGGAGACTATAATGTCAACTGCACAGAGAATAAAAACATTAAACATTAGGCATTTGATTTGTTTCCATTTCATTGCTACAAAAGCACTGCTGCTGAGTACGAGTCAATTGTGCTAAATTGCAGGTAAAAATGCAATTTAGAAGCGAAAAAAAAAAAATCTGTATTGGGGATCCCCCCCCCCACCAATACTAGATGGCAGTAGCTTGTTCTCCCTCCAAGACTTACCCTCCCTTCCAGCAATTTCCTTTAATTTGCTTTTCAAAGCTTAATCATGTTAGAGGAATAAAATCAATACATGTGAGAAATCCAAAATCCTCCATAGGATTTGCAGGAGCAAATTTCTGGAGAACATGCAGGCATATCACAGACAAAGAACAACAATTTTACAACTTAAGAGCATGGACTGAATCAGGCATGGAGGGAGAAAAATTTACATAGAAAATATCTGGCCTTGCCTGGCAGCTGAATGTTTTAACACACCACTTACATATGCTCCTTTCCATACTGTACTGTCTTCTCTGTCTCATTCATGCCTTTTTTCACTTTTGCATTTAATGATAAGTCAACACAATATCACCTGTGCTAAATGCAAACACTGAGGTAGCAATAAAACACAGTCATTTAAATATCAAGAATTACTATCAAAATTGATTGCCTTTCCTTCGGGCGTTAAGAATTTACTGTTCCACATCACTGACTTGTATTGCAAAACACAGCAACAACCAATTCTTAGCTGTACCCCTCAAAGCTCTTACCTTTGAAATGCAAACATTACATAATGAATTAAACTCATGAGTGCACAGCAAACCTACAGCTCCTCTCTCCACCACAGTGCTTTGGCAAACGTTTCATTAACACTAACTACCAAGCTTGCTTTATGTCAGCTGTTTCGAAATACATGCTTAGTTTCAGCATACACCAAAAGGTATATTTTAAACATATTCACTGTTGCTTTGTATTGAATTAGGGAGGCTGCAGTGGCTGTACCTTGACTAATCTGAGTACCCCCCTGTTCCACTTCAGAACTCTATTTTTTTCCAGTCATTGTAAATTATATTAAACATCTGGGTCATTAGCAAATAGAGATTTAAGGAATCTGAATGCGTGGCAGCCTTGCTGCTGCCTAGAAAACACTGTCACGTGGGACTGCTCTTTGTATCCCTGTTAATGTCAAATAGGCAAATATTTTATTTTTTCTTTCAATAATTATTTCCAGGTATGACCCTATGAGAATGGCAGTATCACTTGATAACACCCTTTTGTTTCCATGTTTCAGTGCCAAAGTCTCTTTGTCTCATGGCTGCAGACTCATGTTACCAATGAGCTGTGCTGTCATTGTGCACACTGACAGGAATTTTGGTTCCTTTAATTTCTGGGTGCAACTCTGAGCTTCAACACTACAGTCAGGGCCTGAAATTCACCCAGACTCCTCACAAAGACTCCAGATTGTCAGCCAGTGAAATCACAGTGCTGAAATTACAGGAGAAGCTACTTCTGAAGTGGTTACAACAGAATGGCTGTTTGGAGTATGACAGCCTCAGCTCCTGGGAGACATCTGACAGCAAGTCAAAATGAACCACCAGGAGTGCCATTAAACTCAGCCACAGCCACAGCCTACTGCTGGGGCACCACTTGAGGTTGATGCCTTTAACTTCAGCCCTGAATGGGGCTGATGATTGAAATAACCAAGAAACGTCTCCCTATAACAGTTTCTTTTGGCCAGAAATTTTCATCTGTACAAGAGAAATATGTGAACTCATAGCTATTTCTGTTCTACATCACTAATAAACCACTGGCTTTAAGTGGATTACTGGCCACTCATGTGAATAATTGATATTGGCCTATGCATTTTATCAGCTGCTGAAGCTCCCTTTCAATTGTGACACAGCTTCGATGATGCAGTGATGAGCAGATCTCACCATGACAAAGATGACTGTGTGAGCACCTGCATGGTTTGCACACCTCCAAAAGGTGTTCCTGCCTCAGAAAGAAGTTGTCAACATGCTCAGCTTACTTTACTTGTTGCTGGAGTTTAAGTAGAATCTGGCATAATGAAACATCAACTGGCACTACCCTGAAATACACATTCACACAATCCGCTGCCAGAACTGGGGCTTGCTGAGCGTGTCACTCACAATGCTCCCAGACACTTGGCTGCTACTGCAACTCTTTCCCCAGTAAAAGGGAACCAGATGGTGAGCGACTCTTGGCATTTCGCAGTGTTATGTGAAGTGTTTCTTTAGCTAGTGAGTACATGCCATCCAGTCAAGTCGCTTTGGAAACAGCCCTTCTTGTCTTTCTTCAGATTTCTACACAAATGGCAAACACCCCATTCATGAGGAAAGTCAGACGCAAGCACAGAATCAAAAGTCTCAGCTAGGAGTTTCTGTTGTCCTGGAGACAAAGAAGCATCTCTGAGGGATTTATTTCATCCTTTGGTCCTGTTACAGCCTCTGAGTGTTCAACTGCTCATCAGTGTCCATGGAGAAAGATTGATGAAGACAACTCAGTTAAATGCCCACAGTCAGATGGGATGAACAGAGGCCGGAACGCCCAACTGCCTGAAAGCAGGAGTTCCACAACTGTTTGTATATGCAAGCAGTGCTTGACAGCCAGTCAGATCTGCTCTAAATTCAGGAATTTAGAGACCTGTTCTGTTCCTGGCTCTACCAAATCAATACAACCAAATCCTTCTCTCCTCTAGTTGAACCACATGCTTTGCAGGGCAAAGCAAAAGCTTGCAAGCAAACTTGCTAGAACCTATTAGAAGCAGAGGTTTCAAAAGTCCATTAAAAATAAAACAGAAAAAAAAAAGTTAACCAGAAACATTAAAGTTTATTATTTTGACTGTGCAGGTAAGGGCTGCTTTGCTTGAAGGGAAGCTGCTGCCTTGCTGCAACGTTTTTGCCTTGGGGCAGTTTTCAGAGAGTTGTTACCTTTCAGGAATAATAAAACTCAGCATGTTCACTACACACCACACACACACAAGAAAGGAAAAAAAAACAGAAAGAAAAAGAAAAAAATACCAGAAAAGGCTAAATGCCCTACAAAGCCTACTGAAGTTAGTATTAACAATTTGCAGACTTCAATCTTTGGATGGTGCTGGCTCTGAGGAGGTAGAGAAGAGGGGAAAGCTGTGTGTATCCTTCAGGCACAACCGAAGGGACAGATACTCTCTCATTTCATAGACATGACCCCAGGCTACTGTTGGTAAGTATCAGAATTACTCAATACACAGTGCTACAGAATAGGACCCTTCCTGTGGCCAGATGAACTCCATAAACAGAATAATACTCATGATTGCACAGGAGGGCAAATCAATCTTTCACTGATGCCCACGGAAAGATTTCTTTTGAATGTAAAGGGAGTCAAGGTGGACAAGGCCCAAGAAGTTTAGCATAATCAAAAATATAACTAATTCTCATTGACAGTAAATATCTTATAATGTGTTAAAGGGAATTGCTCCCTAACAGTGTCTCCTCAGTTTAATTTCACGAGATGCATTTCCACACAGAACTTGGTAGGTTCTTGCAGATGCAAGGTTGAAAGCACTGTGTTACTTGGGAGAGTAGATTCTCACACAGAAAATTCACTTTTAACAAGCCTTTAAACTGGAGTAGCTCACCTACAGTGGTTGTTCTGGAGTAAATCTGCACTTGGAAAATTGACTCTATTTCACTAGCAAACCTCTTTGGGTGATTTACAAATCCCATTTACTCAGCTGCTCCTGACATCCAACAACAACTACACCAGGCATGGGGAAATAAACCAGAACAAGTTATACTATAACACTGATAGATAAAGAGAGAAGATATATAGACAAGACTTCTCTGTCCCAGTTTTATAAATATCTTATCAAACACTGCTAGTTACAACTGAACGAAGCAAGCATTTCTCACCACTGGCACTCTCTCCTGTGCCTGCCCAGCGAGGCAGCCCATCCTGAAATCATTACTGACAACTGGTCTTTACTGGGATTTCCAGTTTTCTCTTTCTCTCCATTTAAACATTTTTCAACTAATATACTCCAATTTACTCTAAGCTTATGAGATCATCACCCAAACCCTCCTCTGCATCTTACAGAACACCCACTCCACTCTCACAACCTGAAAGATTTCTAAAACCAAAAAGGATTGTTATGACCATCAGTGTCATCCTGCCGCAAAACAGACAGTAGAATTTTGTCAGTTTTCCTCAGTGCTGCACAAGAAAGCCACTGATCTGCCTCCAAATAAACACAGCAGTGCAAAAAGCAATTTGGATGCCGTTTATCTGGCAGTAAGGATTTAAAAATACTTCTATTAGTTTATATAAAATTATACAACAGACAAATAAACCCAAAATCAATAAACTTGTTACGATTACTCATTTCTCCTTCGTATTTTGCTTGTTAAAACCACAAACTGCAGCCTCTCATTAAGAAAATGTTTAAGACCTGCGACTGTCTGTAAGCAATAAGCCTTCTGTCTCCTGATTTCCTGATTTAATTCACAAGCTGTGTTTCATTACAAGTGGCAAGCTAGAAATAAGCGATTTGCTCCAACAATTACTTGAATTCACTCTGGCTTTGCTGCCTCTTTGGCATCCCTCTATAAATCACCGTTTTATTAGCTCCTCATATTAATTTGTTTTATTGTCGTTTAAAAGGTTGTTTGACACTGGTTTTCTGAACCTCATCTTAGTCCCAAACTTCACTCCTCGTCCCTGGCACCCCAACTTGCTGGGGCGCATTGTGAAGCATTGAACAGTGAAGTGCAACATCCCAAGAGTTCTCCTAGGAAAGCGTTTCTTGCTGGTTCATTTCGCTGGAGCTGCAGCCCTTGATCGAATCACTGAAGGGAACTGTTTCCAGCCAGCGCACGGCGTTGCCCTCATCGCCTGTGGCCCGAATCCCACTGCCATCTCCACTGATGTCACGATTTACACCGGCCCCACTGACGCAACGGCTCTGCCGAGACCGGTGGCGCGACTCCAGATTTACGCTGTGTCACTGAAGGGCTGGAGGGAGGCAGGGATGGAAGGAGGGAGGGAGGGATGAAGCCCTCACTCCCGACCCATCCCCGGGCGGTTTTGGGGTGCCTGGACAGGTCCTTCCCTGACTATCCAGACACTGCCAGCACCGCCCTGGCTCCGCTCCCAGTGCCCCACCGAGCCCGGCACGCCGGCGAGCGCTCAGCTCAGCCAGGACGGACAAAACCCAGAATAAAAACACCCCTCGAAAGGCACCGCGACCGCCTCTGTACCCGAGGGGTCTGGGCTGCCCCGAGGGACGAGGGATGCTCCGGGACCCCTTGGGGAAGGAGGGAGCCGGGCTGTCTTTGGGAGAGCTCCGCGGGAAAGGGGGAAGGCCCTGAGGGAAGGGGGCTCCAGGCCGCCAAGGGAAGGCTCTGGGACCCCCCGAGGAAGGGAGGGAGCCCGAGCCACCCCGAAAGGAGCGGGACCGGGCTGCCCTGAGGCACGAACCTGGGGCTCCCGAAGGGACGGGGACCGCGGTGAGGACAGGTGGGTGACGGGGCGGCCCGGGCGGGTCCGGCCACACACAGCAGGTGAAAGTTGCGCGGGGGCCGGGAGTCGCCGCACTCACCTCATCCCCTTGGCCGAACTGCAGCCCCAGGGCGACGAAGTGCTCCACCCGGATAAACCCGTCCGCATCCTCATCGCACACGTCGAAAACCTCCTTGAGCTTCCGCAGGAACCGCAGCAGGCTGGCCGGCTCCATCGCGGGCATTAGCTGGAGGCCGGCGGCACGGTCGCGGCCGCAGCAGCCATGATCGCCCGCGCCTTCAGCGGGTGCGTGACATCAGCTCCGGGGAGCGGGGCGGGAGCGACGGCGAGAAGGAGGAGGAAGGGATGGAGGGAGGGATGGAGGAGAGCGGAGGGAGGACGCGAGCCCCGGCGGAGGGAGGGAGGGAGCGACGGGCGGGAGAACAATAGGCAGAGCTGGAGGATGAGCTGAGGGAGGCGCGGCCGCCGCCAGGGGGCGCCGCGGGCAGCAGGGAGGCCCCGGCGGGGCCGGGCGGGATGGGGGCACAGAGAGAGGGGGGACAGAGAGCGGGGGGGACACAGAGAGCGGGGGGACAGAGAGAGCGGGGGGACAGAGAGCGGGGGGGACAGAGAGCGGGGGGGACAGAGAGCGGGGGGGACAGAGAGAGGGGGGACAGAGAGCGGGGACACAGAGCGGGGGGGACGCGGGGGCCGGGGGGCACAAAGAGCGGGGACACCGGGACTGAGGACACCAGGCCCGGGGACAGGGGGCCTGGGGACAGCGGGACTGGGGATGTGACAACAGCGGCGATGGCAGGGAAACTGCCCGAGGAGCGAGGGAACGCGCAGGGAGCGAGGCAGGATGGACAGACCAGCAGCAGCAGCAGCCCGGGACGCAGCCGGCCTGGCATCCCCCGGGCTCTGGGGACGGACCCGTTTGCGGCCCCTTTGCTGTTCCATACGCCCCAGATAAAACACCAGTCACATCGCAATATTTTTTTCTTATAAAAGGTCTGGTCTGAACAGTTGCAGGCTAGAGGGGAAAAGCCGAGTACAGAGAGTTCAGGGGTAATTGAGGCAAAGCAGGAGAAGCGGAGCTCCCCGCGCCCCAAGCGAGCAGGCAGAGCCGTGGGCAGGATCCCGGCCTGGCCGGGCTCGGCTGGGCACTGACGCCCCCACCCCCGCTCTGATCACACAGCGGCTGAGGAACTCCCTGCCTCTGCTGGATTCCTCGTTAAAACCGCCTGCAACTGATGTGCTCCATGGCTGGGATTTAATTTGATCTCTGCTCTGCCCCTGTTTTTTCTCTCCAGAGTGTTTTGGGCTGCCTTTGAAGCCCACAGCTGTGAGCTGCCAGAGGGGAGAACGGGGATGGTGCTGGCTTCTGCACTCAGACCAGGCACGATGGGTCCAGCTCTTGGGGAGGAGGGAGCTGTGGCTGAGTCAGGCTCAGGTACTCACTGCCTCTGCCAGCACTCCTTTCCTGCTGTAGATGCTGAGTGCAGGTGACCATCAATCACTGAGTGACATCCTGTAGGTGATTGATAAAGCTGTCCTATGAAAATAACCATGTAAGTGCAGCAGGTTTTGAATCGAGACAGTATCCATTCATTTGCTTCTTGCAGTTAGAGAGGTCCATATGGCCCTTAACCACCCTGAAAATTCCATGATTAGAGCAAGCTGCTCAAATTTATATCTTTTGTAGAAACCAGTGTGTTCTCAGGAAGTTTTATTTCTTTGAGCATGAGTCTCTCATCCCTTTTATGTGCAAATTCAGGGTTTGGAAAGAGGCTGGCTTGACAGCCCTGTAGCCTGTAAGTCAGTTGTCAATCAACAACTCAGTGACAGCAATAAAATTCCCCACATATCCACCCTGAGAGAGATAAGGAGCTGATTCCAGAGCCTCTGCCACTTTGATCTTCCTTTATTTTTACAAAGAAAAAGAAAAGAGAAAAAAATCCATAGAAGAGTTCTCCTTTCCCTCACTGATGTCCTAAACCGTCTTTACAGTCTGGGAAAAAAATCAAAGTGCAGAGATCTGATATGAACCTTGGGAAGCAACAAATTTCTTAAGAGATATGAGGAGATGTGAAAGGGAAAAGGGAAGCAGAATATTTGATCAGCAGACTTCTCTGAAGCTGTCTAGTTAGAGCAGGATTCTTAAGATGTTGGGATGTTTGGCTTTTATTGTAAGACCCTTGAACTCTTCAGGTTATATGGGGATTGAGCTCAGCACACCCCCTGGGGACACTAATTCAAAAATCTGTGAGCTGGTACCCCTTGGAGTTGTGGGAAGACACCTGTGTGCAATCAGGTCCTGTTAGTCTAACTGCTCTGAAGTGAGTTCAGCCTCTTCAAAGGCTCAGAGCACAGCTGTGTCACTGTCCCACCTCGTTTGCTGAGATTGTCTCAGTGACTCCTTGCTCTGACTCCCCTCTCTCTGTACAGGTGGACAGCTGTGCATGCCCAGCAGTGGAGTCACAATAAATAATGTGGCAGGAAAAAAAAAAAAAAGAATATTCCTGCTTGTCAGGAATACCTACCACCTTTCCAGTTCTCACATCTCAGAGGGGTTGTGCTCAGTTTGATGAAATCCAGTGAATTTCCACTGACTATCCTTTATCTTCTGCTGAAAGATGAAGGAACTTGGTCTTGATAATTCAAGTAAGGGGCAACATGGATTTAAACCAAAACTGTCAGCATTAAAATCTGTGTGAGTCTTGCACTAACTTGGAAGGGGTGGTGCAGGAGATGATTCAGGTTTAGACACTGATTTGGGGAATTAGTGCTGAAGTCCAAGAACTGTCACAGACAGCCTGAGTGCCAGCAAGCACTGGAATGAAGCTGATAAGAGAACTGGAGAGGTGGTAGGAGCTGTCATTACAGACAGCTGAATATGTCAAGCAAATATCTGACAGCTGGGAGATGATTTGATAGCCCTGAACATGGGAGAATTGGGATGAGAGATGCTGTCAGTAAAGGTCTGTGATCTTAAAGCTGGGGGTGTCCCATAGGGGCTGAAATCAGGACAGTGAACCAGACACATGCCACCCTTGCTGGGCAGCTGCTCTGCCAAGGTGAAGTTTGTAGGGCTGAATCCCAGTGGCTGTTTTTTATTTCCAGTGGGGTAGCTGGCACTGCTCCTTGCTCATCCCTGCTTCTCCACTTGTAGGTAGGACATGCACCAGTGGGGTATTTTTCCTTACTGGTGTATCTAACTACTTGTTTAATCAGAGATATTTGGCAACTTCTTCATTTGACTCATGAACTGTGTGAAATAAATATTTTACATACTGCCACTCCAGTCCCTTTCTAGACCTTGAAATACAACTAGTGGTGGTACTACCATATTTGCCTGCTAAGAATAAATAGTTCAAGAGGAAATATTTCATTGCATACCAGAGGCCATGGCTGTCATTTGCAGGATTTCTTTACAATCAGGTGCTGTTCCATCAATGTCAGTTCCACTCACATAGCAAATTGTAATCTGGTGTCAAAACAGTGACTAAGGAGGGCACTCCCCAGGGCTGATGGCCCTATCTACAGTTCTGGTTGTGTTCCACCAATATCCAGAGATCCAGCCTCTAAGAGCAGCCTCATAATAAAATTTCTTTTTATAGCAATCACAATATAGCCCTCCTTGAATATTTGGCTTCTCACAGTCTTACTGTATTTTGAATCAAATCCTGTTTCCCATTGACTGCTCTGATTAACAGCATAACAGATGTGTCTTATCAGATGGACATTCTCTTGAACTGTCACAAACAAAAGGTAACAGGCAGAAATAATCAATTAACACCCTTGCCCCTGAGAACTTCAAAATATTACTGAAGAACTAATGGAGTTTTCTCAGACTAGCTTAATTAAGTTTGGAACAGAAGCAAAATACTTAATTTTTTTAAACTGCTTTTAATCTGTTTTCTATTATAAAAAGTTTAACAAGAACAAAACTTAGAAATGTTGGGGAAATGTTTCTACAGGCAAGGATCTTCCTTTGTCATTTTCTAGGTGCTATAGGACCTCACCTTGTAAAAGTTTTACTGGTTTAATTTTACACAGTATGAATGCCCTTGCTTGATTTCAACAGCATTCTTACCAGATTATGAATTAGGCATGAGCAAAACTCTGTCAGATGAGCCCAGCTAGAGAGCAACTGCACTAAATTCAAACACATAAATGCCTTATTTCTTTCTTCTTAAAACACACATACTACACAAAGACCAAACCACCTGTTCTCCCGAAGCTATTGCTAAAACAAACAGTCCTCTGTCACGGTTCACATAAAGCTGCTTCCATGTGAATTCATAGGATCAAACAAACATTCCCTGGTGTTTCCAGGGTCAGCAGCAGCGGTGCAGATGCCAAGGCCAGTGCGTTCCCCCGGCATTCCGAGGTCTCCTTACTCCACCGAGTGGCCGGTCACTCCACTGCACGTCTGTCACCCACCCAAGGCATCCACTTGCCGAGGTTGGCAAGAATAAGACATAAAGCCGAGGTGAATGGACAATTTTCCTCCCTCCTCCATATCCCACATCCTCCGGATGCCCTGGGGCCAAGCCACTCTCCTTGGTACATTCCAGAAACCTCCCTGCTGCCTCAGGGAAAGGACAGGACCTGCCCTCTTTTCTCAGGCTCACATTTCCCTCAGATTATAACATACAATGGCAACTAGCAACCTCTTGAAACCAGTAAAATGTTTAAAGCTCCAGGACAACTCTGTGAAAAGCAGACCCAGTGCAGTAGCAGCAGCAGTCAAGCTATTTTCAACTTCTACCCCAAAGAGGGCTGTCAAGTGACACACAGACATTTCTCTCTGGCTCTAACAAGGAAATCACATTAACAGACCTAGGCCCCAGATTCCCACAGACTTTTTTTTTTCCTCCTTTCCTTCCCTTCCCTCAATTTGTTAAAAAATAAATTAATCATCTAGAAAATCATCTAGCAGCTGCAACAGGCTGAGAATGCACCACCCAGTGTATTTTTTTTTAGTCTAACTCACTATGCAGCATATAAACTATTAAAAGTAATCTTTTAATCCTTTAAATGAAGCTTCTACAATTTTTGTTTCTTTTGTCCCATCCAAGATGAACTACACAACATCTGAATAATTATGTTCCATCTGCAGTTTTAGTAGAGCTGACTACAGGAATGTAATTCCCAGGTATTGCTGTATTCAGCAAGGAGAAAAGGGGGAGAATGATAAAATTAGAACATGGTATACCATACTGATCCTAATGTCAGTTATCACTTGTTGTGTCTCCAAACAGATTGTGGGAGATGAGTCCAAGCTGGCTGATAATGGGAGATAAAGGACAGACCAAAAGTATTTATACAGGAGAATGTAGGTGCAGCATCATTATTGCTGTGACCATCCACGGGCCAAATGGGGCTAATGCTGGTGAGCCCAGTCTGGTTCAAAGACACACTGCAACCAGTTAGTAGAGAAATAACCCTGAAAAGGACACTTCAGGTCCAGAGAAGCAACAGAAAAGCAGCTTAACCTGGCTGGTTCTAGCAGCCTTTACAGCTGCCTTCAAACATGACTGTGGTAGGTAGGCATTGTCAAGTCTAGGGACCACAGCTTGCAGCTGGAATTATTGCAGCTGTGTCTTAGAGGACTCACAGCACTTTACAACTGATACAGCCCTACTCAGAACAGTATCTACCTATAAATGTTGGTGTTGAAAGTGGAGGATGAAAACTAGGGGACAACAGAAATGAGCTCTTGGATTTCAATCAGTTTCAATAAACATGTGATGTTTGCCTCTCTGCTGTACAGTCACTCTGGCCTTGTTTTTCCAAGTCCCCTGTGAATCTGTAGTTGTGCTTGCCTATGTGACATCCTAGTGAAATTTGGGCAAGTCCTATGCCCTAAACCTTGCCTTACCACAAGCGTAGTTTGCATCCAGACTTGTGCAATAATGAGATGGAAATACTGAACAGCAGAGCCAGTGACACACGAGCTGGAATCTTATGTTTTTGGTCTTCTGAGACACAGTGCTGTGCCCTTACAGTGCCTTATTTTCCAGCCTCGAATAGGTTAGGAGGATGGAATCAAAAAGGCATGTCCTGAAGATGACCACTTTAGGAGCATTTCAGACCAGTGCTGGAAGTTCTGAAGTCCCCTATGGCTTAGCAGTAGACCCAACTGATTTAGACCATTGGCAGTTAATTCAATAATCAATTCTGCTAATGCTTGCCACTGAATTACTTAACCACAGTGAGGAGTAATGGTCAATATATGAACTATGTAAGGATGCTTTGCTTGGTAATGTTTTAGGTGACTGGTTGAAAACTGTTGCATTAGGCCATTGATGCTAACACACCTCTTCTCCTGCCAACATAGTTCTCTCCTACCTCCATCAGCCACCACAAAGAAAAAAGTCCTTCCCAAGCAATGAGTAATGGTTCATTTGTTCCTCCACAAGACCTGTAACTACTCCTTAACTATCAAATCTATCATACAGAAAATGCTCAAACCAGGTTCAGAGAAACTTTGTGAAGGTGAACTCCGCTCTATTCAAATTCTTACTCTTTCTGCATCAGTCTGTGGGCTAGATAAATTATCACTCCATTCCTGAATCCCTTCTGGAAAAACATGAATATGTCTCAGAGTTCAGAAGTGACACATAAAAATTGTGCTGCCATACAGAAGAATATTTACAGGGTAAGAGACACAACATGACAATGAAGAAGTGCTCCAAGATTTCCATCTTGCCTCAGTACACAGACATTCTCCTTTTATTGTGGCTTTGAAAGAAACTTCTAGGTTTCCTTCTCTGGCTTGGAAAAGGTAGATTGTTACAGAAAGCCAAACTGCTCATGCTGAAGCAGCTGTGCTGAATTACTGATTTTTAACAGAGATTTGTTTCTGTGAAAATTAACTTTAACCGAAGCTGAGCAAAATAAATCAGTCAGGCTACCTATGCAATCAGAGCCTGCAGCTGCAGAGGATGAAATACAAACACTGGGCTGTTTTCTTCTGACTGATCCAGCATCTGTAAAACATCTTATTAATATTTAGAATGAATCACTCTAATGGATTTGCCAAGTGACTGCCCTTATCTGGAAAAGGCACAGTGCATGAAATCAAAGTGGACAAATTACATCACTGCCAATCAGATACACAGTGGGACTTCTTTCAAAGCAACTGATTTCTTACAGCATCTGCTGGACAGGTGACCTACCTTTATTATGATCTAGAGCTGTGACACACCAGTGACAAAGCCTTTGCTGGAATAAAAGGAATCTTCCTTGTTGCCAACGGATTGCTGCTTTGTTTTTGCATTTACATGGACCTCAGTTAAAAGCCTGTGTCCATGGCTGTTTTTATTCTAGCACATTTAGATTTGGCATAGCCCCTAAAACCAACAAATCATTACCACCAGCCTTCTGGACACCATCCTTTTTCCTCACTTTTCTGTCTCTGCCAACAGAAGAACCTGCTGAAGCTACAACAAAGCAGGAAAAGGAACAAATGCCTCAGGCCTGTGACTGAGCACCAGCCCATGGCAATTGAATCAATGTCCCATTTGATAAAGAGGGGTGAGAACAGCACTAAATGCTGCTCTCTGGAGAGACCACCTTCTCAATTATTTTCCTCTATCAAGCCCTATCATATTAATTTAGGATTAATGCAGAATATTGTATATAACAGGACTGAGGACCAGTCAACTCAAACTGTTGTCATGGTCTAACCCCAGCCAGCAAACAAACATCACAGAGCTGCCCAGTTACTTTCCCCTCGAGAGAGAGATGGGGGAGAGACTGAAGGGTAAAAGTGAGAAAACTTGGGTTGAAATAAAGACCATTTAATAGGCAACAAGCAAATCAAAACAAGGAATTCATTCACCACTTCCCATGGGCAGGCAGGTGTGCAGCTGTCTCCAAGGGAGCAGGGCTCCATCACATGCAGCTGTTACTTGTGAAGACAAATAGCATCACCCCCAATGTCACCCTGTCCTTCTTCTCCCCCAGCTGAGCCTGACACCCCCTGGCCTGGGACACCCCTTGGTCAGTTAGGGTCAGCTGTCCTGGCTGTGTCCCCTCCAACTCCTTCTGCCCCTCACTGGTGGGGTCTGGTGAGGGCAGAAGTGGCTGAGCAGTTCTGACAAGGCCTTAATTGAACAACCCTGTGTTATCAGCATCTCCAGCACAAATCCAAAACATAGCCCATACTATCTACTAGGAAGAAAACTCTGTCCCAGCCCAAACCAGCACATTATCCAGGCAAAAACATACTGATTTGCTAGGCAAATTATTTTAAAATATTCCAAGAATGCAGATATGCAAATTTACACACTGGTAGCAACCTCCTCTTGTTCACCTAAAAGCCAAAACACAAAAAATGTCATTTTCAAGCAGTGAAATTGATGTGATGCTGAAGAGAGATGAATTAGACCTATTTATTTAAAGAGGTGTTTAAAAAACCAAATGTGGATTCACATTGCTAAAGTTCTCAATAATACAAGAAGGGAACCTGAAAAACAAAAGCAAAAAAAAAAAAAAAAAAAAAAGAGCCAATAGTGCAGCTGCTGGGTGATTGCATGTGTGCTCACACAGCATTGTGCCTCAGTTCTTGCTAAGACAATACTATCAGGTATTTCATGACAGTTTCAGTGGCTTGAGTAATTGAGTTGCTATTTATTTAGGATTCTGACAGCTGGAAGGAGCTGTTGTGCCTCCTATCAGACACCAATAAAAACCAACTACTTCATGCTCCATAGCAAAAGTCAAATTATGCCTGACCAAGTCTCTTCTTGATGATGTATTATCATAAAAAAAGAGTTTCAAAATAATAGTTCTCTGCAAGACTTAAACAATCTCTAAAAGATATGGATCAAGATTTTGTATATCCTTCTTTTAAACACTCCTATCATCTCTCAGAATTATGCTGTTATTGCTCAAATAATGCTCCTTTCCTTCTGGCTAAACCCAGAAGGTTTTAAGACACTTCTGTCTGTAGGGACTCTTTGGTACAAGAGGGAATTAACAGGCCTTCTGCTTCAGGTTACAGAAAAGCAGGAATTCCTGCTGGATGTGCTTTAGGTGTTGAGGATAATGGCAAAGTTTGAGTAGCAAGCATTAAGAAGAATGGAAATAAGAAACAAATGATGAGAAAAGGGTCAAATCCTCCTCTGTGGGATGTTTTTCTCTCTCCATAGTACAGGAAGTCTGAAGAATCCTGGATCCTAATTCAGGCACCTCAACAGGATGAGATGGACTGTGATTCCTCTAGGGCAGATCTGCTGCCCCAGCATTTCCATGTCTTCTGTTTGTAATCCAGTCAGGTGACTCAAGCAGAAGCCTGAGGACAAAGGAAGGAACATTCCACAGCCTCATGAAGCAGGTTAGCTCTCCCAGAGGAGCAAAAAGCAAATCAAGTCAAATCAGTTTTACTCTTGGTGTGCAAACAGACAAGGGAGCATTCAGGGGAGGGCAAGAGCACAAAATCCTTCCAAGGCAAAGGTTCAGGGCTTGTTCTTTACGACAGGGCCTTCCTGCTGGAAGAGTCATTTATGAACAGTGTTAAGGCAGCAAATCACAGCTTAAAAATTCAAAAGCAGTAACTCATTCAAGGAAAAAAAGGCCTTTCCACCAGCACTTGTGCACAGCATCAGCAAGGTGAGGGAGGCTGTGTGTCCAAACAACCACTGTGCCTCCTTTGGCCCAGGATCCCAGATTCACACTCCTCCAGAGCCCTGGTGCTGGGCAGGAAGCCAGACCTGCTGACCTCCCCTCCCCTAGTGCTGCTGCCGGGTCACCATCCTGAGCATTTTGAGTGCCATCTCTCCTTGGTCAGCTGGCACCTAGCACAGAGAAAAACACAGGATAAGCAGCTGCTGTGAGGAAGCAGACAGCAGCTATACACACATCTTCAGCCTTCTTGCTGATTCCACCCTTTATTATTTACCATGTGCCCAGCCTTGAGAATCCAGAAGAAAGCAAAGTTCTCATAGGCCTTGTGGAAAGCAGCTGTCTCAGTGGATTCTGGAGAGACATACAGTGCCTTCCACCTTTTCTGGCTGAACTGCTCCAAATCAGACCACTTCAGTTTCCGGATCCATGCCTCCTGGCCTGTTGGAGATAAGAGGGAGCACTGATTACCAATACTTGGAAATTACCAATCCTTGCTTCCACAGCAGCTTGGGAGTCCAGTTCAGCTGGACACCCCCTGTACTGCATACCAGTACAGCAGAGTTTGCACAGAGTCTGTGAGCTCAGATCCTAAAAACAATTTTGTTATGCCTAGGAAAAGTCAGGACAAACTGAAACAAACCAATGGAGGGGAGAAGGGAATAAGTAAACAGTGACGGTGTGTTTGAAATGGATTTAGGATTGTACAAGTTGAACATGTGCTTCTTGGAGGCTCTGCAGCCCTAGAAATTCCAATGTATTTCACTTTGCACCTCAAACACTTTGCATGTCCTGCCATGGAGAAGGATCAGCCAGGCCAACTCCCCCTCCTGGAAGTCAGAAGAGGCACTATTTCTCTGTTTGTCAGACACTCATTGAGGGGAAACTGGAAAGGGCTTTCTGTTTCCAGGTGCTGCTAGAGAAGGTGCAGCAAGATAGCAACAAGATCAATTCCAGGACTCCAAGGGGGACAAAGCTTTAGCCCACCTGTGAAGAATTTACATGTTAACTACAGCTCAGTTTTAGACCAAAATGTGATAAACTGGAGCACCACTGACTGCTAATCTGTTTTGACAGCCTAAATACCGTGTTTCCTGGATTTATTGATTGCTGTGTTTTTCATGAAGAGCATCTGAATATCTAATTGGACAGAGACATGCAAGGAATAAAACCTTTCACAACACAGGAAGGTGTTTGTGGAGTCCGTGACTGCAGATTCTTTAACTCAGTGAGAAAAGACCAGTGGAAGGGAGCACAGCAGCCTTGTGAGGCATTTCAGCAGCACTTGGCCTGGCTCCCAAACTGCCCCTGGACCAAACCAGCATCTTGCAAGCAACAAACAAAGCCCAAGGTGTGCAGGAGCCTACACTAAAAGCAGGTGTGATCACTCTTCCACTGCACCCTCCCTCATTAATTACCATCATTCTTTGCCTATGAATGAGCATACACACATACACATCTATGTGCCTATCCAGGAGGATTAAGTGAATTATTAGCTTCCCTGAAACAAGCAATTACTGATATTGCAGATCCATTTCTCAACAGTATAATGGAGGTAAAGGATTTGCCTCTCTTAGAGGGATATAAGAAAAACATCCTATGCTGCTCATTTATGACTGTAATATTTAAGCACTGCTAGTTAGATAAGAAGTTTGCACAGGAGATTGGAGAAATCTGGGTACCAATACATTAAAAGCTCCACATTCTACTCATCACATGTTCCGTTTCCACCCCCAGTCAAGAAGTTCCTCACCCATGGTGTCAACAATGAGGTCCAGCTGCCCATTATAGACTGTAACACTGACATTGGCTGCCAAAAGCTGATCAACAATGTCGATGACAGGTTTCATGAAGTCCTCAGCCATGTTCTCAAAGACCTGTCTGGACTGACCTGGTTGGAACCAGAAAGGGAAATTTTAAGTGATGAAGGATGTCATCCCCAAGCTGGGACAGAAGCATGGGCTAAAGGCTCTAAAATGGAGTTCACAGCTGCACAAAAAGCAGTCCAAGCCCAAAGTGGCACCATTGATTTATCAGTTTGAGGAACAGGATGACCAGACAGCAGCTGTGCTCCCATTGGAGCTCACAGACAGTGCTGTAGTTTCTGGCTCCTGTTTACATGCACAGGGTGCTGACATCAGCCCTTTAAGCCTGTTTTACACCCCCTCCTCCATAAGATGCATCATTACATGACACCAGACTTCTGGCAGAGAAAAGCTGACAGGAATTTCAGCAAGATTGCGTGAAAGACAAAAAGCAGTTCCTGAAATACAGAGGCTCTTCCTTCCTCTCGCTACATTTTTAGTTACTTGGCTAAAGAGAGATACAAGCAGCAGAATCAGAACCAGACCCACACCTGCTCCCACCGGCCTGCCCCACAACATCTTCATTTCAGAGAACAAATCCCCTCTTTAGCCCCACGGATAATGACAATTGAATGTGACCAGTTGCCAGAGTATTTTCCTACAGGATGCAATACTGTAAACAACAGGTGCATGCTGGCAGACAGGGAAGTACCTCCCCACTTCACACAGTCAGGAATGATCATCAGCTTCTTTCTGATGGGCCCATTCATCAGCTCATCGAGGCTGTTCTGATGCATTTTCCCAACGTGGCGCTGGTAAAGCCGCACTGCAAAAAGAGAGAGCACACGTTGATCAGTGGCACAGACAGCAATCTTCAGTGTCAGTCATGGCCAACAAACCCTTTTCTAATGAAAATGCAACACCACAGAGAGATTTACTTACTTCTACTAGAAACCACTGAAGTCAACCCTTATTGAGGGCAGGATGGCACAGGAAGAACCTATCCATTCCTACTTTTGGCTGACACTGCACTTTTTCTGGGCATCAGCTTCTGCTTTAACCACCTGACTCTTCTCTACAGACCAGTTCTTTTTGAGCTGCAATGTTTTACTTTCAGGAGTTAATTTCACCTCCCATTATGAAGCCAACAGAAAAAGAGCTGGAAAAAACCTCTACACGTGTGGTTTTCACATTGATGCACAAAAGCATGGAGCAAGAATTTAATCAGACTGTTTACACTGATGAGACACTTTTGTGTCCTGTCTTAAAGACAGAAATTAAAGACAGTAAGAGGAAGTAACTTTAAAGGTCATAAAATGATGTTGCAATTATACTGACTGCTTCCTTGCTGTAATTTGTGCAGGATGTATAGGTGGAGATGTCATCTATAGGGTTGTTCCACATTCCTATCTCTCTCTATGCAACAGCAAACAAGTTCTGCTGAGGAGAATATCAACATCCATTTTAAAGATGTGCTACATTGAGGCTCTTTCCACTGCCAGAGTTGAAGGTATATGAAACACAGGGCCTCAGAAGTTTAAGTACTTAAATACAACTTACTGAGATGGAGATTTTCTTGTTCATCTGATTTCACTTCTGGAACCTCCTTAGTCAAGATGTTATAAAAGTTCACATTGTCTGTGTTCTGAAAACACAAGATAATTTCAGTAACGCTAATAAAAACATTTTTCAGAGATGAACAGTCTGTCCTGAAAAGAAAAGAAGAAAAAGAAAAAAAAGAGGTAAGTAAATCCTAAAAAAAGGACCCTATGACCTGTCACTTTACCTGCACACCAGGAAGATACCAGGAAAAACTTCAATTCTACATTTGCTTTGAGAATTGGGAAAGAGATTCCTCAAGCCTGTACTGTTCACACATGGGTCATACCAGAGATGTTATTTACTCCTCTGAAGCAGATGTGAAGCTACAGGAAGTCTCACCCTGCATTACTCATAACAGAGAGCTGCAGTGTCAGGTGATGCCTTAAGACAGCCTCTACTGCCAGGTCTGGTCTGGTGCTGCTCTCAGCCAACATCCTTCCAACCTACAATCCCCCAAAATCTAAAATGCTTCCTCAAAAACATGGTGGTGGGTATGAGCCACCCCTCTTCTGGAGCTGCTGGCAGCTGGATGTACCCAAGCATTGCATTGGCAGCTCTGATGCAGCTGACAGAGGCTGCCTGCACCCAAGGACAAACATGAGCAGTGCTGCCATTAGAGAAATTATTCCAGATTCTTGAAGCCCTGCTTTACTGGATTTTTGAGTTTTTGAAGTTCTGTTGCTTAGATCAAAAATCAGCTCACAACAGCAAACACAGAAGAACTGCAGTGCCTCTGCCTGCCATCACAGGTGAAGGTGCACCACCTTCACCATCACAACTGAGAGAGGAAGCCAAGTAGACCTGAAAAGTAAAATGGAACCAAAAGTTCCTTCTGAACAGCAGGAAGTGAAACCATCTATGGGCAAGGCACTGTCAGTTATGAAGCACAGAAGAACAAAACAAAACAAAACAGCAAAGAAGGAAGTGGCTCCAGATTAGCCTTTCTGTCCATGGAAGCCAGAGCCTTATGTGTAATAAAGAACGAGATGTGACAAAGAATAAGATTTTGGAGCAACCTTTTAAAAGGAGAAGCAAAAGCAAAACTTTACCAATCTTTTATGCTGGAACTTTCTAAGTAATGAGATGCAGTGGCCCACAGTAACAGACCATAACTTGAGGTTCCTTTCTACCCTGTGCACCTATTGTAGTTCTTCAAATAGAGATGTGTGCATTTCAAATTTGTGTCTTGCTGGATGCAGTTTTCAATATTCAAAGCATTCCAGGAGAGATAGTTTATTTAATTTGAACCTGTGGAAATCAAGAGGACTAGTTGTATGCTGAAACCTCAGTGCAATACTGGAAGACCACAAGGGCTGTCCTGCCCACTTTCTCTGTCACTCACCCAGCAGGGCATAGCAAACACTCCTTTATATCAGCACTGGGATAAAACAAATCCTGGCAAAAATGACTGGGCAGAGGGTTGGAGAATTCATGCCAGCTCAGCATTCATAGAAAGGGTAACTTGAAATCATGTGCCTTCCCCAGGCAGCAATTAGTCCTTAATGTTAGTCAAAGATCTCACCTCTTCAATGACAGCTTCAGCCTTGCCCCAGAGCTCAGTAGCCAGCCCATACTGATTTTTATTTATTGCATCCATTATTTCTTTGGCAACAGCAGTCACCTCTGCTAGACCATTATCATCAAGGAGAGACTGGAAGACAAACACAAGGATAGTTTCAATTAAAATCCCACATCCAATTATTGCTAATAGCCTCCATGCTTTTGAGTTTTTATTCAGGCCAAGAGGTAATCTCAAAATTCAATACCCATTTGTACTGTATGGCAGCACAAGGGAGCAGGTGAGAACCAGGAGTTTAAGGTACTTACAGTGCTGTAAAGGTAGGGGCCCCAGGACAGCACGGAGTCTAAACAAATGGAACAGATTTCAAACATCAAACTGACAATCATTAACATAAGATTTATGTTAACTTACTTTTCCTTTACTGGGGCAACAATACTTATCAGAAAAATAAATGGAGATTAATTAATCAGTAAAAGGGGACAGTCAGCTCTGTTTATTCCTAAGGTTATGTACCACAGAGCAGATTCTTTACAAATCCTGCAACATCATTAACCCCATATGAGTTAACCAGTGAAATTTATTTAAAAGCAACCAACATGTTTTACCAAAATGTTGTCCCCCAGCACTGCAGCACGTTGCCAGAACATGGGCAGAGGTAAAACAAGAGGATAGGAAATTATCTAAACTGATCTGTTTTATAACAGCTTTGTTTGTAAATTCTCAAGGATCAGCTAATAGCAGACAGATAAGGGCTGTGCTGCAGGGAATCTGTGAATCCTGCCCTTGCCTATCCCACTGAAGGACCTTTTAATTTGCTTTTTGTCCTCCACCAGACACAAATCTCACTTGCAGCCTTGTGAATCATTTGGTGGCCACATTTGAGCACAGGACTCTTACAAAACACCTTAGAGGCTGCAGAGATGTGTAGGGACATTTCACCATCCCTCCACTTCAGATGCAAGTGTGCTCCTCACTGACCTTGCTCTCTGACTTTTCCTAAAGAGAGACTCTTCAGTCACAGCTTGCAAGGATGAGTGTTTCTTTCAGACTCCCTAGAGAGTTAATTCACTTAAGGCAAGGATGGCATTTTGGACTTTAGGCACTCATGGAATGATTACAACAACCAAAACCCCAAAATAACAACAAAAAATCATCCACAGTCTGAGGAATTTAAACGTACCCAAAGGAGAAATCCAGGAGTCTCCAAGAGCAGTCCCCATAAAATTGCACTTTATGGTCCCTTTTTGAACAGCCTTTGTGAACAAGAGGAAAACCAAACCAAAACAACAAACCAAGAATCAAATTTTAGTTAGCTATTAATGACTCTAGAAACAGTTTTCTTTAAGTGAAAACAGTAAGTAGTGTTGTGAATTAGGCAACAGGGACAATGAATTGTAGAAAATAAAAGTACTTGTGAAACTGCAGGTTTTAAAGTGCAAAGTGAACTACATCCTCCAAGTACTTACCTTGTGCAGCTCCAAAGCAACCCCAGCAGCCATTTTACCTCCATAAGATTCAGAAAATATGTAGAATGGGATGGTCTGGGGAGAGAAAAGCCACATAAGGAACTCTTTGGACAGAAGGTACCTCCAACCATCTCCCAGATCCCACAGGACCCAGGCACTGGCTGTTCACCTCTCACCATCAAACATTTAACATTTTTCTTATTTTAGCAGCACATAAGATTTCCATAACATCCTGTTGATTTGCTGGGGTTGGTTCTGAAGTATTTTGGAACTGTAAGTAGCTGTGATCCTATATATGCTGCTTGTATCACTCAACAGACAATAATCCACCCCAATGCTTATCTAACTAACCCCAAAATCAAGATACAACTTCTGAAATGTGAAAAATAAGAGACGGTGGTTTTACCTGCACCAAACACTACCTAACAGCAAAACACTGCACATCTGGAAGTCTGTTCCCTAATTATTTTTTAATTCTATTTAAAAGCAGAGAAATATACAACAATAAACAATAATTCAATTCACTTACCTGGAATTCTGTTCTACTCTTGAAGAATTCTCCAAGAAAAACCATCATATCAGAAACTACTGCAGTAAGGTTTTGGGCAAACAAGCTACAATCATCCACATAACTGAATCCAGTGCCCACAGGATTATCCACAAACAGGATACTGGCTGCATGCAACTGTAGAAGCAGAAAGGTTTGTATAAAACCTCAGTTCAGCACCAGCAAAAAACCTTAGTTTTGATGGCACAAATGATTAACTGAGCCAGCAAATCCCTGAACCTCAAAAACTTGCAGAAAAATTAGGTGCAACAAAGTCCTTCAATTTGCCCCATCTGTAACCAGAAATACACCCCAAAAGTCCCAGTGACCCAGGGGCAGGTCACATAAGGAACACTGGAACACTTCAGACTATTTGTAGCTCAGAGCACAAATATATTGCACTAATTAAACTTCCACCTTCACAGGCAGCTGTAATTTGTTTTCCCTTGAAGGCCATACTGGACCTGTAATTACAAGCCATAGGTTTTACACTGCCAGCCATCCAGAAAAAGCTCTGTCACTGCACACAGTGAAGCTGTGATGTGAAACAACACTTTCTACAATTTCCCTGCTCTCTGTTTCCCAGACATCTGCATGTCACAATTTCATGGAAGACCAGACATACTTCATCAAATCAATTTGTCTACCCCTCAGTTTTAAACAAGACTATTCCTAAAAGCAAATTTATTAACCACAGTATTTTAACTTGAAATATTGTAGTTCTACTGAACTTTAAATGAAAAACTGTTCTGTGTTCTTTTCGCGTGGTGATCATCTGCTTACACAAGCAAACCAACATTTGTAATTAGTAGTTAGAGGCTGAACTCTCTACTGTACCCAGGTCGTGTTTCTTGGTTTCATTGCTTTGTCTAATGGACCAATCTCTTCAAAGTTCCCATATCCACAGCCTGAAGCTCCTGGGCCTCCCTGCAGGGAAATACCAAATGACAAAGATGTTAAAAGACAGCATGGCACAGATATGACAGATGGAAGAAAAATACAAGCCAGCTAGTAAGCAGAATGACAGATTGTAAGTTTTTAGAAATGGCTTTTGCACTACTTGCTAATTTACAGAGCGGGCTCTGTTCCTCACGGTCTTGGGTTTGTAGTCATGGTTCATGCCTGTGATGTTTTGATTTCTCTGAGGCACTTTCCCAGGCACAATTCTGTAACCAAGGGGTACGTTTTTCTAACAGTATCCTGTTTTCTGCATTCCTTTCCCAAAGGAGGGACTTTTGTTTGATGTCCCTCTGACTTGACCAATGTGGTCCCAGAAGTTTGTCTTTCTTTCACCCCTTGGGTGGGTTCTTTGTAAAACAGTATAAAGGGAAGAAGTCTCGGGCAGTAAAGAAAGATTGGAGTCATCTTCAGCCTTCTGATCACGAGCCTGTGTCCTGTTGTGACATGGGTTATGCACACACACACACCATTTCTGAAAACAGGAATTTACACAGAAGCAGTCACTGCCTTGCGAGAGCTTCTGGTGAGCTGCCTGCTATGTGAGCACAGTTTCAAAACCTTATTCCTGGAATACGGAATGCACAAGTTATCTAGCTGCTAACTGGGGTTTGCAAGTCATTAGTTTAATCCACACGCACAGCTTGTGGGTTTCACTCTGATGAAATAACCCAGAAAGAATAAGAAAAAGTCCTCAAGTGATTCTATTCAACATTAACTTCTGAAATGTACTGTGGAGAACACGCCACCACTTCTATCAAACTGGGATTTTTCCATTTAGAAATCATCCTAAATCTCTGATGATCTTATCTATTATCTCTCTCTGAACATTGTTTAGACTTCAAACTCTCCAGGAAAGGAGCTGTGAAACTACAATGCACAAAAATCACTACTGTTGTATGAAAGATAAGAACAACCTCTGTTACTGCACTCGAACTTGATGGAAGGTGAGAAGTTGAGAACAGCCCACAAGGGCAGAATTAAATCATCCTTTTTCTTCCCAACCCCAACACCCCATTCTCAAGGCGAGGCGTTTGGAACCAGGCAGTTTTGAATCCTGTTTCTGTAGAGCTGCACAGTATCAGATACCAGACTGAACCAGGCACAGATGGAAAGAATTACTGCTTAGGTGCCTCTAACCAAACCTTACCTGAAGCCACAAGACGAGAGGTAACTCTGTGAAGGCTTGGGTTGGGTTATTTGCATAGTAGAGCCACCAGAACATGTGGGCCTTGCTCCGAACCTCCACATATCCCCACACCTCTTTGGGCTCCTGGGGCTGCCTCAGAACTACACCTTGAGAGGAAACAAAGATAACAATCAGCTAGGTAAAAAGGCTTGGCTTTTTTGGTTTCATTGCTTTCCACCAGAATTGGTCCAAAACACTACATTTCAATCTTGGGTGTGATAATTTGAAGTGCTACTACTATTAAAAAAAATTACTTTGAAAAACCTGCCTATACATACACCCCCACCCACAGCTGAGTTATCATCAATGAATGAAGTGTGTAATTAAGTGCTTCCTTATCAGAGCCTGCTGTTAGAGATGCCGCCGGAATAACAGCCTAATCGCTGGAATAATTTCTTCTTGAAGTGTTTGCAAGGCCTGGGCTGAAGGCACAACTCCACTAACCCCAATGGAATAACTCCCTAACCAGCGGCAATTTCGACAAGGATCACAGAATATTCTGAATTGAGAGGGACCTAAAAAGATCGAGCCCAACCATGCAGTGAATCGTTCAGGACGGGGACCGAACCCGCAGCGGCCGCGGCCGGATCAGCTGAGCTCGCCCCGATACTTTGATCTGGGTGCCTGCGGAGCCCGCAGCACCACACAGTCCCCAGGGGGGCAGATGCAGACAGACAGAGGGTCACTTCTAAAGGAATCCAAAATATAACCTTAACATAACTCAATTAAGTCGGTAAAGTTTGGTCACCTTACACGGTCAGTCTACTGGCCATCTCGGACACGGAACACTTTTGACACTCCATCCCTTTATCTCAGGAATCAGGGAAAAGGCAACAGCACACTGGAGTAGGCGCAATAAGGCTTTTCCAAGGCACAGTGGCCAGGCTTTGCTGCTCCCGCCGGGCCTCCCGCCACCCTCTCCGTCCCTCCCGACCGCCACCTCGGCAAGCGGAATTTCCCGCGGCTCAGCCGGGGCTCTCCCCGGCTGCGGGACACGGGTGCGCCGTGCCCGGAGGCCCGGCCCGGCCCGGCCCGTCCCGGCCCCGCTCCCGTCCCGTCCCGTCCCGTCCCGTCCCGTCCCGTACCTGCCGCCAGCAGCAGCACGGACAACACGATCCCAGCTCGGAGCGGCTCCATCGCTCCCTCAGCCGCCGCGGTCACGGGACCAGCCCCGCCCCCCCTGAGGCCCCGCCCCCGTGCCCGCCCTCTCTGCCTCTTCCTCCTCCTCCTCCTCCTCCTCCTCCGCCTCCATGATGGCGGCCGGCGGCGGCCCGGTGCGGCTGCGGCTGGTGTTCGACCACCCTCCGCCGGCCAGCCCGGGCTGCGCGCTGTGCTGGCTGCTGCTGGAGCCGGGCCAGGCGCGGCTCGTCACCGACCTGCTCAGCCTCATCCGCCATCGCTTCGGCTTCAGCCGCCGCGCCCGCCTCAGCCTCTTCCTCCAGGGGGCGCTGCTGCCGCCCGCCGAGAGCGCGCGCCTCGTGCGGGACAACGACTCGCTGCGGTACGGAGCGGGATCGGGATCGGGATCGGGAGAGGGATAGGACAGGGATCGGGAGAGGGATAGGGACAGGGACAGGGGCCGGGAGAGGGAGAGGGACAGGGATCGGGATCGGACAGGGACAGGGACCGGGAGAGGGACAGGGACCGGGAGAGGGATAGGGACAGCGGAAGAGGAACAGGGACAACGGGATAGGGATAGGGACAGGGACCGGGATAGGGGCAGCAGGATCGGGACAGGGACCGGGACAGCGGGACCGCACAGAGACACCGGGATCAGGACAGCAGGACTGGGACCCCGTGCTCAGGACTGGAAGCGGGACAGCGGAGGGGGTCAGTCCCACACCCGCACCTCCCCGGTGTCTGTCGGTGTCCGAAGGCGCTGCCAAGAGGCCGGAGCGGGTGTCCCGCTGTGCCGAGCCTCGGGACACGAGGCAGCGGGCAGGAACTGATGCCCAGGAGGCTCCACCTGAGCAGGAGGAAGAAGAGCTTCTTCCCTGTGCAGGGACTGCACGCTGGGACGGATTGTCCAGAGAGGATGTGGAGTTTCCCTCCCGGGGGATATTCCAGAGCCCCCGGGACACAGCCCCGTGCTCTGGGATTGCTCTGCCTGGGCTGGGAGGTGGGAGCGGATGACCCCACTGATCCCTTCCAGCCGGACCCATTCTGGGATTCTGGGAATCCCCACAGGGCTGGGACAGCGATGGGGTTTCCCCGGGGGGACTGAGCTCTTCCTTCCCTGGGCGGTGGGTTGGAGCCAGGTGCCGACGGGCACTGAGACACCGCAGCGTGTCCAGAAGGGATGGAGGGAGCCAAGCGGCTGGAAACGTTCCCGAGGATGGAAGGGGAGCCCGTGCCTGCAGGGGAGCGCTCCGGACTGCCCGGGGAGGAGCTGGAGCATCTCCACTCTAGGGGAACTTGCCTGAGCTGCTCACGTGTAGGGAAAAGTGTTCATTATGCTGAACGGTGGCTTTTGGTTTTCTTTTGTTTTTAACAGAGTAAAATTGGAAGAGATAGTTGAAGATGAATATGAAGAGATAGATGATGGCTTTATTTACACAACAAAAGAAGACAAAAAAAGGCACAGACACAAGCAGGATGAGGAAGAATTCTCTAGGAATGAAGGCAAGCATAAAAGGAAAAAGAAAAAGGAGAAGCATAGCCTTGAGTATTCCTCTAGTAGGGAAGAGACCTCTGTAGATACTTGGGACTCTCAAAAAAGGTACACAAAAAGAAAAAGAAAGGAAGAAGCTAGGGGAAGAAGTAGACTCACAGAAGGTAAGGAAGAGAGCTCTACCTCCCATTCTAAAAAGATGAAAAAAACAGAGAGGGAGAAACAGTTGGCAACAAAAAAGAAGGATGAGAAGCAGACAGAGGTTGCTGCAACAAAGATGGCTTTAGAACAGGCAAATTCTGGTAAAAATAGCACCAAAAAGATCACAACAGAGTCCAGGAAAAAGAGGGTGGGAGCTTCAGATTCCTCCAGCACATCATCTGACAGTGACAGCAGTGAATTAAATGTAAAGGAAAATAAATCTTCCCATAAACCTGTAGTGGTGACACATCCCAAAGACAAATACCAAGCTGCTTCAGATTCTGATGTGAAAACTAATAAAGTGACTGTAAAGTCTAACACTGAAAAGACTAAGACTGCAATTAGTAAAAATGCTAAAAACCCCCAGCCTTCTAGTTCAGATTCTGACTCAAGTACAGAGGATGAGAAGGTGACACCAGCACAAGACAGCTCTGCGAAGGAAGAATCGGTGCCAAACCACAGGGTGGCTGTAAAAGCCAGCACCAAGGCTCCCAAAGCAAAGAGCTCCTCGTCAGACTCGGAGAGCTCAGATTCAGACACACTTGTTATTAAAAAATCTGCAGCAGGTGCTGGACTGGGTAATTCCCTAGCAAGGAACTGCACTAAGCAATTGCCAGCCAGTGTCCAAGGACTGTTTGCCAGCCCAGGCCGTGGAAGGGGGCGTGGAACGGGAGAGGATAACTTCTGGAGAGGACCTAGGGGCCGTGGGTTTCGTGGGATGATGAGGGGCCATGGGAGAGGAGCAAACCCTGGCTTCTTCTATAACTACAGCAGTGAAGGCCAGAAACAGAGGCAGTTAAATGAAGCTGCGACAAACACTTCTGTCCTTGTCCAGGTGAGTGACTGACACAGGCAGAGCTCACCTCTCTCTGGCACCTTGAACTGCACACAGAGCCTGGAGGATGAGAGTAATTCATAACAGCAGAAATAGATTAGTGGGATAAAGGCTGATCTTAACTTTTATTTACTGTAATTCCATTTGCCAGCCTGAGGACATGTTTGTGAAACAACAATAAAGTGATTGTGTTATATATATAAAAACAAAGAATATCCCTTGCTCTTCTCAGAGCTTCTTGCAATCCATGCAGCATGAACATTGCCTTGTTTTCACTGATACAGTAATTGAATCAGTAATTAAACCCAGTAACAGTGGGTTACTCTTTGTTTCACAGAACCCCATGGAGATTCCCAGAAGAGACTATAGTGTGTTACCTCTCCTAGCTGCTCCACCCCAAGTGGGAGAAAGAATTGCCTTTAAGGTAAAGAACTCTGGAAATACTGAATGTTAGTAGGTTAAAATTGCTTCATTGGGGCCACTCTTAAATTCCTGACCTAATAGTTTCTCTAAGAAATTCACTTGTTGTAAAGCCTGGCTTTGATTTTTACAAAGGTTTGAAGCATATATAGAAGTTAAGTGCATTTGTTTAGACTTTCTGTATTTGTATAACATAAGAAATGCTGTCTCTGCTGTCATTTCAATGTGATTTTCCATGTAAATGTTATTGCAAGTCTTACCATACAAATAATTGCACTGCACTGTAAAATAAAAAAAGTAAACGAAAATTAAACCCCTGCAGTTGAGGAGACTGGGATCCATCTCCCTGATCTTCTCACAGAGCCTGACCTGAATGTAAATCCAGCAAGTCCTGGAAGCCTACCTGGAACCATGACTGGCATTGTGTTCCAGGAGTAGGAGACTTGGCTCTTGCTGAAGAAACTGTCTGGATGTAGGTAGAATCATCAAAGATTGGGAAAGGTTACAGTTTGTTACTTGTGTTTCTTTCAACAGCACCTGGAACTAACTGAAAATTACAGTCCTGAAGTTTCAGACTACAAGGTACTGGTTTTCTTTCCTCCCTTCACAGGGCTATGATAGGTGAGGTATGGCTTAGATATTTTGATGTTGTGCAGTGTTTTTCCTTGCATCCACTTGACTCCACAGGCTATTCCTGGTGCAGCAGTAAAAATCAAAACTCTAGAAGCCAAAAGTAATTGAGAATCTGAAAGATGTAGCTGTTATTAAAAAAAACCAACAAAAACAAACAAACCACCAACTACAAATTGCTTGTTTAATAATCCTGTAACAAGGATTATTAAAAATCATTAATATTTTAGAGATGACAAAAATGCAGGCTCTCAAGTAGAAAAATGTAGCTGTATTTGAGTCTACTCCTATTTGAAGTCAGGGGAAGTTCTTAAAACTGGTGCAAGTAAAATTTTGCTGCTACTTCAAATAACTTGGTTTCTGGGTAAGTACTGATTTAAACTGCAAAGTTGGTGACAATGAGTAACTTTGGTTTATTGATGCCAGGAGTTACAGATTGCTGAGCATTAATTATTTGCAGATTTTATACATGGAGACTGGAAAAGCTGATAGCCAAATATACTTATTTCCTCTGGCAGCAATCAAGTATTTACAACACTGGTTGTAAATATGGAACAGTTATCCAGTGCTGAAGTGTGTCTTACCTGATTCTTTTCCTGTTGCTTTGTGAAGGAGGCAAAAATAATCGGTTGGAATGCAGAAAAAAAGCAGATTGAACTCGAGATCCTTTCAACATCAGCAGGACAATGTATGTACCTGGGGACACCAAGGGTTTGTTGTCATGTGCTGTCACCTGGAAAACCAGAAGTCCGAGGAACACTTTGTCTTCCAGGAATATTCCAAATTTCCTTGGGTTCATTCTCAACACGCTCCTCCCTCCTCATTCCCTCCCCAAGAAGTCTATTTAAATTGAAAGTTCTAACCCTTGGTAGTTGAACTAAAAGGTGCTCATGGGTATTTACAAAACAATTTTTTTCAGTCAGTTTGAGTGGTCAGTAACTCACCTCTACTATGGTATCGTTTTCTGAAAGAAATTATTTTATGGAACTACAGAGAAAATGGGAGGTCATAGTGATATCTTTTCAGTGGGTGTGAAAGTGAGTCCCTGCAATAGCAAGGTGCAATTCCTGAGACCTGAAATGATGACTGTTTCTCAAGCTGTGTATCCTCCAGCTGCCATTTAATCCAGAATTAATGAATTGTCATATGAGCATTTTTTCTCAAATTTCAGCAACATACTGTTGACTTTCTCATGTGAGTAGCCAGATAATTACCCTAATTTTGGTGTGTAGTATTCAGTTTTACCTCAAGACTTTTTGTTACAATTATGAACCCAGACACAAAAAAAAACACAAAACAAAAACAAAGCAACCCCAAAGCCAAGCTGGTTTTGGTCGGCTTGTGTGGTAAACATTTGAAGTTTCTGTGGTTTGTAGCTCATTGAGTTGGTTGTTTGGCTTCTCAGTTGCTAAGGAGCCAGGGAAGTTCGACCTGGTGTACCAGTCTGCAGATGGAGTGGAGCTGATCGAGTACGCCGTGCCTCAGGACACCAAGGTAGGTGGGGCCAGCAGGGCTGGCAGCTGCCCTGCTTCCTGCCTCGGGTCAGTCACCTCAGGGACATGCCCTTTGTAGTCATGCATCTGATTTGAATCAGTGGAAGCAAACATAAATTGTTCCTTTCTGGCAAGAATCCGCATGTTTACATCGTAATAATCAGTTCTTGCACGTTACTCAATTAACTGTGGGGTCACAGCCACTCATCAGCCTTCTTGTTTTGGCTGATAAACAACGTCATGTCTCACAGAGATCCTTTCCTACCAGCTTTTCATTTCATCCCCGTTGTTGTTGCCTGCACCTTTCCTTACCCAGGACATCAGGCAGGCTGAGTTGCTGCTCAGGGTGGGTGGCTCAGCTGTGATCAGGGCTCAGGGGTGCAAAAGCGTCGCCGCAGGGAAACTGCATCTCACTGGCACCTGCTGAGTGCTGCCTGTGGTTTGTTTGCAGATAACTGAAAGCTGGGATGCACTGATAGAGCCAAGGCTGATTGTGGAGCCTCCAGTTAACGGATCCAGCGTTGAAAATTGAACATCTAGGATGTGAAAAAATGTGAACCGTTGTACAGATTTGTTCTGTGAAATGCTGCCTTCTGGTTCTGAGGGTGGCAGGTGCACTGGTGGATATTACTGTCTTAAAAAGAAGTTGGCTAAAAGAAAAATACTTTTTTCCCTTAGGATATGTGTTGTATTCCTCTGGGAATGGTCTTTGTAATACATGAAAACTTTGTTTACTATAGGAAGTCTAATATAGATTTGTTGGGTTTGAATATTTATATCCTGCTGTAGCAAGCTGCAGATCTGGAATGGTTTGATTAAAAGATAAAACACAACCCTGTACTGTGAGTAATTGTTTAAGTGTCTGGGTTTGGCTAGAGCTGTATAACCTGTCAGAGGTCACTTTCATTTAAAAATTAATTTTAAGTATTGTTCACGTGCAGAACTTGCCCTCTGCTGCTGCCAAGCATCATACAAATGCTGTGACTTTGCAGTTAGTTGAGGAGTTCACCTGAACATCTCCAGAATAGCCTGTGGATTTTGAGCTTCTGTAATTTTGAGGCAGATAAATAGTACTGGTAACTGTCAACTTTGCTTAGAACCAGTGGAATTTAACATGAACCCTTGCACAATTGTGTCCCACTGTGTTAATCTATGTAGGCTTTATTTGTTTTAGAGCAAACCCTCTTTCCCTGTAAGTGCTGAAATTTCTGTGCTGCCTTTCTCCTCCCTGCTCCAGCAGCAGAATGGGTCACCAGGTGCTGGCAAGACACTGCACTGACAGCTCTAATAATTATTAGCATTGAGGGGGCACCTTGTACCTCTGGAGCCTTGGCAAGTCTTACACTTTCAGATAATCCCTGTCCTAGGCAGTGGACTCCTACAGAGAAGACATGGAAAAAAACAAACCCTAGATACAAACAAACACCTGAAAAATTGTACATCATGGTTTAGCTGTCATGTACTCTGACCTAGTGCATGAATCCATTAAAGTACTGTGCATTTTTGCATCAGCCCTATTAAAATGTCCTGTTTGTGAAGGAATCATTTTTATACAAGTAAACTGAACTTGTGCATTGTGGTTCTCTTCCGATGCCATTCATTCATGCTAGGATTTGGGGGGTTTTTTAGAGAAAAGTTCAGTTAGATTCATGTGGCTGTTCTTGCAAACTGGATGAAAAGAAGATGTCAGACATGAGCATAGTCATGCTCAGACAGTGGGGATTAATGGAAAGACAGTTTTTCTAAGGGAAATCGTTACTTGTTAATTCTTAGGAAGTTGCAAAAGCTAAATGCAAGACTGCAGCTCTTGTTCCATTGCCTACCGTGCATCTTGGACATGAACTAAATGGAGGCAGAGTTGCTCTGGCTGTGCCAAACAGGTGATGCTGGAAAACAAATACTCCCCTGGGAGAGGGTGTTTTGAAGGTAAAATCTTGAGTTTTATTTACCCACTGTTACCAAGTTTGCATGAAGCTACTGCTTCACTGCTCAATTCAAATCAGACTTGTTGCATTCCTTTGGGAATGGTCTTTCCCTCAAAACCCCCCAGAGCCTGTAACCAGGTAGTCCAGCCCTACCTTCCCCTTATCTCTGACCTATGGCTCAGTGCCAGCTATCCCATCCCATACAGATAAAAACCCTGCTCCTCCGTGTTCTCTCTCTTTGCCACTGGACCCCTTGGAGAATAAAGCCTTGGAATCCCCTGAGGTAAGGAGCCTCTTTTGGATTTCTTTTCCCTATCCTGAAGCCTACCCTGCCCAAAGCTCCCCAAAGTCTGAGCTAGCATCACAGCCAGGGGGCCAAAAGAGGGGTCAGTACTTCACAGACAAAGGGCAGGCAGCAAGGAGGGAGCTGCTGAGAGCCCTCCCTGTCCCATCCACCTCCTGCTCTGAGGAATCCGGGATGGGACAATGTGCACGTGAATCTCACAAGGAGGTGGTGAAATGCTGAAACCCTCACTGCTGCCTTTCTGTCCCTGGGGCTTTCCTGCCTCAGGCCAGCCCCTTTGCTGGGGGCAGGAATGTGAGGTACAACTTATCCCACTGTGCTTCTGGAGCCCTGCTTGGGCTCTGCAGGGCACTGTGAATGTGCAGTGTCTGGGCAAAGGGTTTAGTTGTAAATCTAAAAGTAAATCTAAAAAAGATTTAGTTCAGAATCACAGGAAGTTCTCAAGTGTTTGCAAGCAAAAGAGAGTAATAACTTCAGTAGCTATTTAAATGGTAGCAGTAATTTTTTATGTTAGGAGTGGCTATGTTTCCTCCAAGCCCTCTTTGACAGTGAGGAACATGAATTGCTCATCTGAGCTCTAAACATCCTGTGCTGTGCTCCAGAAGCAAAAGCTACAATTGTGAGGGTGTGTATTTACCCTTTTTATTTGCATACCTTTGTCTTTATCAGTTGATACCACGTGAGTGCCACAGAAAATATAGTAAAGGTGCTGAGTCTTTGGAAGATGACAGAAGATTAGTCCAGATAAGCCTAGGGTGTTTGTTCACCTATGGAAAAATAAAAAATGCAAACATTAAGAGCAGTTCTTTGGTCCCAACTCATGCACAGCTCAGCTTTCTAAGAATGTTCCTTTGCAGTCACTGTCAGCCACCCCCCTGTCAGGTGTTTGCACTGCCTCTGACAGCAGTTACAAAGTCCTGATCACATCCCAACCACACTGTAAACCTGTGGCACTGTGCCCATCTCCTAGAAACTCCTCCACCCTCCAGCACATGACAGAGCTGATCCTTGAACTTTGCTCCTGTCACAGCCCTGCAGTTCCAAATGCTTCTGTTGTCCTTTCTGCACCTGTATCTGTTACTGAGCAGCAACTCAGCCCTGTGACTCTCTTGGGTTAAGACAGTGACACACAGCCCCTCTGCAGCTTATCCTGAAGGAGTGTTAAGAGGGCTAGAGGGATAACTGGTGTATGTACAAGTCCACATTATCTATGCAACACAGCTTTACCACGATGCTCCAGATTTAATTTAATATTCCAAAAGAACTGGCTAGGAGCTGATTTCAGTTGTAACAGACCACCCAGCATCGCTTCTCTTGAGCGCTTTACACAAGGAGCATGAACAGGAGCCAGCAGTGTGCCCAAAAAGGCCAATGGCATCCTGGCCTGTATCAGGAACCAGTGTGGCCAGCAGGACCAGGGTGGGTCACTCTTCCCCTGTCCTTGGCACCAGTGAGGCTGCAGGTAACCACTGACAGAATCAGAGGACACAATCCCAAGTTGCACCAAGGCAAGTTTAGGTTAGATGTTAGAAAGAAATTCTTCACTGAAGGAGTGACTGGGCACTGGAATCATCTGCCCAGGGAGGTGATAAGAGTCACCATCCCTGGAGGTGTTTAAAAAAAGACTGGACATGGCACTCAGTGCCATGGATTAGTTGATGAGGAGGGGTTAAGACAGATCATAGGTTGGACTAGATGATCTTAAAGGTCTTTTCCCACCTAGTTCATTCTGTGATTCTGTGTAACACCTGAACTTTCTTGGAGGTCCCCAAGGACAAATGCCAACAAGACTGCCTGCCAATACTTTTGAGTGACATTAAAGGGAATCTCAGCAGTTCTCCACACAAGGTGTTCTTTGCCCACTGGGCAAGAGTTGAGAGCACATGGCTCCTTCTGCTGCAGCCCATCAGGCTCTGTATAAATTATTGGGGGGTCACAGACTTTGTACCAGGCTGCTCCATTTCATCCCTGCTGCCAGCATGGGTGGAGAAATACAGAGAGCCCCAAGGAGTGCCTGGGACACCAGCAGACACGGCAGAAGAGGGAGGAGGAAGAGATCACTGAAAGAATTTGGGGTCAAGTTAGTGAAGACAGGAGTATGTTGCTATTCAGAATCAATGGTCCTGTTAGAAGCAGTGCTTATTGAACAGTTAGACAGAGAAAAAGAAATTTGAGGAAGCATCTTCTGTTGAGATTGTTTCCACAATCACAATGCAATAACCTGTGTGCTTTAAGAACATTGCACTGACATCACCTGTTGCAAACAGATGATTTTCAAGGTCCTTCCCAACCCAAACCGTCCTGAATCCATAAGCCAGGTTACCCACAGCTCGGAGCAGCTGGGGCGGTGCTCGGGGGGATTTGGGGTTCACACCATTCCGGAGCCCCGGGCGGAGCCGGCGGCTCTGGGCTGTCCCGAGTTCCCTTGGGCCGGGAGCGGGCCGGGCAGCGCGGGTCGGAACCGACCCCGGCGCCTCCGGGCACCTCCGAGTGACGCGGCCCCGGCTCCGAGCCCCCGGCCCGGCCCGGCCCGGCCCCAGCCCCGCGGGTCCCCTCCCCGCCCCCGGGGGTCCCGTCCCCACCCCGGGGGTCCCGTCCCCGCCCCCGGGGTCCCGTTCCCCAGGTCAGAGCTCCCGGCATCCCGGGGCTGCCCGGCCCCCGGCATGGGCGGGCGCCGCAGGGTCCGTCCCCTGGCTGCCGCCCCTCCCGTCGGGGCGGGGATGGGACACGTCGTTTTCCGGAAAGCCCCGGCCATAGTTTCGTTTTCCCGAGCCTATTTTTGTTTCTGACTCCTGGGGCAGCTGCGGACGGGGCGATGGCGGCGCTGGAGTCGGAGCCGGGCCTGTCGGGGCTGGAGGAGGAACTCACCTGCTCCATCTGCCTCTGCCTCTTCAGCAGCCCCGTGACGGTGCCCTGCGGCCACAACTTCTGCGCCTCCTGCCTGGAGCTCAGCTGGGCCGGCCTCTCGGGGGGCTTCAGCTGCCCGCAGTGCCGGGCCACCTTCGCCCGCCGCCCGCAGCTGCAGAAGAACACGGTGCTGTGTCGGGTGGTGGAGCAGCTCCAGGGCCGCGCCGGGGCCAAGGGCGAGGAAGAGGAGGAGGAGGAGAATGGGAACGGGAATGAGGATGGAGAGGCGGGGGGGTGCTGGGCGGGGGAGCCCCCCGTGCCCTGCGACAGCTGCCGGGAGGCGCCGGCCGTGCAGACCTGCCTGACCTGCACCGCGTCCTTCTGCGCCGAGCACCTGCGGCCGCACCACGACAGCCCGGCCTTCCGCGACCACCAGCTCTGCCCGCCCCTGCGGGACCTGCAGCTGCGCAAGTGCCCCCAGCACAACAGGCTCTTCGAGTTCTTCTGCGGCAAGCACGGTGCCTGCATCTGCTCCCTCTGCCTGCTCGGGCACAAGCTGTGCCCCACCAGCCCCTTGGAGCAGGCAAAAGCCGCTGCCCAGGTGAGCGGCCGGGGCTGGGCGGGGGTGGCCGGCGGCCCCCGGGGCTGCAAGACCTTGCCAAGGGCACCCCGAGGGAGCCGCTCGGGAGTGCGGAGTGGAGGCCAGAGCAAGACATCGGCTGTAAATCTCGTGTCTGGCGTTGATAAACTCTTATCTGCCCTCCAGCCTGTGCTCGGGCACGTCCTCCGTCATTCCTTGCCTTTTCCTCCTCTCTCCGGGATGTTGCTCAAGAGCAGGGCTCTGGGAAGGCGCTGTCAGGGAGTTGATCCTCAGCTGCTGGGCTGGGCTGGGCTCACCTCCCGCACTCTGTGGCATCACCCGGGGCTCTGAGCCTGCTCTGCTCCCTGCCGGGGCTTGTCACAGCCTGAGGCGCCGACGTTCCTCTGCAGAAGAGAGGAGTTACAGAATATATAAGAGGAAGAGTTATAAAGGTGTCGTAGGGAGATGTCGAGTATGTAGATGAAAGCCAGAAAGAGGTTCACAGAGTAGAAGGGAAGAAAACCTGGCCTTTATATTTTCCAGCACAGCTGAAAATCAGTGTGGATGAGTTAAGTGTGCTGAAAAAGTTCAGGTGGCCAAACTCCTGGCTGTTCAGTGAGTGTGTACAGGACTCAGCTGCAGAACTTAGCCCTGATTGAGCTTAGCAGAATCTTGAACTGAAGGAACAGGTAAATCACATCTAAACGAAAAAATTCTCAGAAGGAGAGGGGTGAACAGTAGCATCAGCTTCATGCCCAAAGTCCAACCTGAGAGCTAATGTAACATTTATTCTTATCATGAGAACTGCTGTGCTGATGAAAGCACCGGGTCCTTTGTGAAGAGAGCAGCAACAATGGCATCGTGCTCTTGGGAGAGGTGGGGAGCGTGTGGGTGCCACAAGCCACGCGTGGGCAGGATGCTACTTTATACCCTCTAGGCTTCAAGGGAAGGTAAATTTTAAGCTGAGAGTACTAAATGCTTACAAGAGTATTTAAAACTGAGAGCAGACATGACAAGTGCCTCTCTGAAATACTTTCTGGTCTCTCCTCTTGCAGTCGGCACTGAAGAAGAAACTGGTGGATCTGCATAACCAGGGTGAGAGGACTGCCCGGGCAATGAGCACGGTGAAGACAAACCAGAACCAGTCTGCTGTAAGTGGGGAACTGCTCAGAGCACTCTCAGGTTGCCTGGCACCCGCTGGCCACTGCGTGGTGTTGGTGATTGTACCCTTGTGACAAGGGCTGCAGTACTGAGGCTGCGTTGGCAAGAAGAGGTGTTACTGGGAAGGGACAGAAAAGAGGAATTTTGGCAGGGCCAGGCAGCTCTGTGGGAGATGGGAGTAAACCCATCTGCAGGAACAAAATCTGCAGGCACTGGGCAAGGTTTTATACCCTCATATGAAGGTGCCACTGGGAATGGGCTCCTCTCCTTGTGAATGAAGTTTTCTTTCCAAACCACGTAGAAATCTACAGCTCTTCTCTTGCTTGTTTCAAGGAAGAGAAGACCACATGTTCCTCGGAGGCTTTCCTGCAGTAGCACTGAGTATTTTGTTTGCAAACTGTTCTTTTGAAACCAGTGTCTATCTGCTCTTGTCTGCTCCAGGAGACAGCTTCAAGAAAGAAAGAATTGATCAGAAATGAGTTTTCAGAAATTAAAGCTGCAATTGAAGCAAGAGAAAATGAGATCATGAAAGCAATTACAGAGGAAGAAAAGAGAGTTTGGAATAAGTTTGATTATATTTACAGTGTTCTGGGAAATAAAAAGAATGAAGTTCAGTCTCTCAAAGATCAGATTGAGATGGCACTGACTGAAAGTGATGATGTTCTCTTTTTGAAGGTAATGTATCATTTAAATGTGAATCCAATTCTTCATTCTAGAACGCAGAATAACAAAAACTTGCTGTGGTCACCCTGCTCTCCAGAGACTTCCAGTCAAATGGAAATGCAGTGGTGTGCAAGAACCTGCTATCAAAGGGTGTACTGAGAAGCACACAAATATCCGTGAAAGAATGCTGAGGGGGTGTCTGGTAACTCCCCCAGCCCCTGCCTCTGCCACAAGCAGAGGGGTCACTGGGCAGGAGTCAGCTCCCTGAGCTGTGGCAGCTCTGTGCTGTGACCTGTGTGGTCACTGGTTCAGGTACCAGTGGGAATTAAGGTGCCTGAGTGATTTGAGCTGCTGCTGGAATTTTGCCATGAGCTGTGTCTGACTGTGGCCTTTGTTCCCTTGAATTTGAGATGAATGTACAAACTCCACCCCATTTAAAGTAAGTTGGTTGTATTTTTCTCTGTGTGCTACACAAGGTGGTCTCTCATTTGTTGTTTCAGAGAGCAGCAGCACTCCAACAAACATCAACAAAAGAGGCTTTTGTTCCTGCAGTTGAAATGGACCAAAATGTGCTGCATTCCACTTACCAGTCTGCCATTATGCTCAAGGACATAGTGAAAATTTCAGTGAATCAGACTAGAGAGAAAAAAGAAGACGGTACTGTATCACTGGGGAAACTGGCATTTTCTGCTTTTGCTTTGAGCTGAAGTGAGGGATCTTTAAAAATATAATTTTTTTAAGAAGTGCAACAAATATAGTTGGCTAATATAAACTGTGTCTTCCAATCTCTGCAGTGCTCCATTTCAACACAAAAACATTACAGTCTGGGCTAAATTGGGAGCCAAAACGTGCCAGTGTTTCTTCACTGTTATCTATACTTGGATAAGCTGATGAGTATCATGATATTACACCCTCCTGGCAAGGCTCAGCATTTCTTCCTTTGAGTAATTTATGGTGTTACTATGTAGCAGGGTTGGATATGGTTATGATGTGGATTTGAGAGATTTGAAAGGCTTTAGAGTGGCAGGACTCCACTTACCCAGCTGTAAAGGTGCTGATTGTGTAAGTGTGGTGGAACAAAACTCCACTTACCAGGTTAAGCCAAATTACCTTTTGGACTGGGTGTGCAGTTCCCATCTCTGCCAAATATCACTTCAGTTCTGTTGGCATAACTGAAAAATAAGATGGAAAAATGTCTTCACTACTGCATGACTGTTCCTGGCCATACAAACCATAATGTGAATTATCACCATTGCAGCCAAACCTGTGAAAACTAAGGCCCCTCCAGCAGCTCATCCAACCAAACCCAGTCTTGGAAAAAAGGCTCACGGACCACGTAAGTCCTCCAGAACATCATCCTGTCCTAGCTGTGGCTTTGCTTAAAGAGGAGTTGGAGCAGTTACCTGAGAGCTGTTTGCTGTGGTGGTGATGCAGTGGTGACCTGCAGTGAGCACCCTGGCACAGGGAAGGGAGGGTGCTTTGGGATATTTGGGGATGGATGCAGTGAGCACCCTGGCACAGGGGAGGGAGGGTGCTTTGGGATATTTGGGGATGGATGCCCTGTGAGCTGGACAGATGAGCTGCCCAGGTACACGGGTGCATCAGCCTGTAGTGGTGTCAGTGTGGGCTGTAAAGCAAAGCAGAGTCTCCCCACCCTCTGGTTGTTGCAGGGTTTTTTTTTTTAGATTGTGCCAGACACCTTTTGGTTTGTTTGATAGATTTGTGTGTATTGAGTTCTGTTTAGAATTTGTTCATGTTCTGGTTTTTTTCTTCCTCCCTCACAGACCAGACCCACAAAGAGAAAAGTGTTCCCCAGGCTCAAAACTCTTCGCAGGTGGAGACAGATACCAGTAAGTGCTGATTAAAGGAGCCTTGCTCAAACCTTTTGCTGCCCCAGTCTGGGGCTGGGGTGATGGTCTTTGTGGCAGGTTACACTGGAGCCTTTCAGTACTGTTCTGTCCAGATACCAGAATTAATGGGCACTGTAGCCTGTGTGAATGATCTTTCATGTTTTCTTTTTGAAGTAGATGCAAGTGTTAAGAAACAGATCCAGTTATTTCCAGGGAGCTCTTGACACATGGTCCAAGTGCTGGGTGTGGAGTAGTCAGGGGGGTGTGCAGGGGAAGCAGGACTGGAATGGAGCTGCAGCTCCTGGTGCTGCACGAAAAGCTCTGTTGTAAAAAGGAAAGGAATAGTGACTGTTCCTCATGGGACCAGGAGTATTCTACATGCCTGAACACACTGCTCCTGGAGGGGAGATCAAGCTCCTTCCAGGCTTATGACCCTGTAAAATAGGAAGCAAATGGAAGGTTGTGTTTGATGTGCAGCCTTCCAGTGTGAGGGTATTTGTCTGTAGGAGAAGGGAATACAGGTGACCTCACCCCTGATCAGTAAGGCTGTGTTAATTACACAATACAGCCTCGCCCCTGATGAGTCACAGCTCTATCCAATAAAGATAAGTGTGATAAAAGGGAGTGGGTTAGTGGGTGATGGGAGAATTGTAAAGGAGGAGGATCCTAAGGACAGAGGATGACTGCTGTGGGGTCAGTCTGGGTCTGCAGTTAGAGCCTGTTGTTGGAACCTGCAGTCACAGTCTAGCTGGGTAAAAGCCTGATTCAGAGTCTGCAAACTGATCCCTGCAGTCAGAGTTCAGCAGGGAATACCCAGCAGTCAGAGGCTGCAAGGGAAACCTACAGCAGGAGCTGCTGCAGGCAGAGTCTGTGAATGGTGGGAGTCAGGATGGCTGAGCTGTAAAGAGGAATAAACCAAGGACCCTTTTCGTGCTGTGATAAACAGCCAGTCTGTATCTCAGCTCATTTCTGCCCTCTAACAAAAGGGCTGCTGCAACGTTTGTAGATGGCTTCACCTGCTGGACTGTCACCTCTTTACTGTTGCAGTTTCAGAAGAGCCATCCATGGTGATGGTGTTACAGCTGACATGATCTTACCAGTGGCTTTTGCCTCCCAGTAGAACTCACAGTTTACTTTTTTCTTTCCCCCCTCCAGAAGAGAAAAAGAAAGCGGCTAAAGTTGGTGAGTCTGAACTTTCATCATGCCTATTTGTAATGTTCATTGCTGCTCTTAAAATGATAAGATGGTCATTAGTGTCAGTGTACTGAGCAAAAGTTCAGCTGTTGCTGGCCACTGTAAGTGCAGTCAAGCACTGAGAGAAGTTGTCCAGAGAGCAGGATGACAGTGAACAGCCTGAGCTAATATTGAGGTTAACCCTGCATGGAGCAGGAGGCTAAACTAGATCAGCTCCAGCCTGAGTGTGTCTGTGATGGGATGTTAAACATGTGAGGCTTCTTCCCAACTGGCCAAACTCTCTTTTCTTCTGTTGACACAGTACCAGCCACAGCACCAACCACCATAACTGCTGCTGCTAAAGAGCTTATTGACAGCTTCTTGAAGAAACCCAGAGAGGAGCTCCTGCAGTGTAAGACACCCAACATTACACTCCTTAAAGATGAACTTTGCTCTTGTACTGCTGTTACGTGTCCTCTGCAGTTACCTCAGAATAATACTTCTGAGGGGGTTTTGTTAGCTTAATAGGTCGTTACAAATGAAGGAAATTTCTGGAGAAAAAAGGGGGCAAGAGGTTTCTGAGTGGTTATTTTGCCAGATGAATCAAAATAATCTTCAGCATCTATGCATCTATGAAGACAAATGAAGATTTTTAAGTAATGACTTTGGTTTCCCCAAAAAAGACAGCATTAGGGTAGCCTAGAAACACAGTGTAGTGCAGTGGATTCTTTTTAAATTAAATGCAGGCTTTTATGTGAGCCCATGATGGCTTGTTATGATGCTATACAACATGACATGCCCTTTGCTGCCAGATCAGCAATCACCTTCTTTTGCCAGGGTGTATTTGGGTGATAAAGGGATCCTGTGGGGCTGCAGGAGGGAAGAAAACTCGCCCTCCATTTGCCTGTTGTGTAACATAGAGCTGCAGTTGAACCCAGCAGCTTTTACTGTGGCCCTAAGAACTGGCTGCACTGAGGAGGAGAGCAGAGCTTGCAAACAAACATGGCAAGGAGTGCTGAGGCAGGACAGGATAAGTGAAGGTGTGTTGCTTTCTTCTGCTTTTCCCCTGCCCGGCTAGTACCTGCAGAAGAACTAGCAACAAGTCTTTCTGGGTCCTGGAAGGGAGGTGAGGTACAGGAGCCTCACCAGAGCTTTCAGGGAGGATTCTCTTGGCAGCATGTAACAGTTAGTGGCAGCACACAGGCAGGCAAGGCACGACACAGCTTCTGAGGGTGTTGGTCTGACATTTGGGGGTTTATTTGGGGGTCCTACACCTGGGGGGAGCGGCATGGCTCCCATAGGAGAGAGGGGGAGGGAGAGAGGGGGTAAGAGCAAGAGGCTCAAGAGCAAGAGAGCAAGTAAGAGGCCTTCCCCCTCCTGTCCTCAGCTTAAAAGGGCTTTTCCAGTGAGGGGGCAGACCCAAGGCTTGGACAATGGGATACTGAGGGTAGGAGGGGTTGGGTAACAATTGGGTTACAATGAATGGCAACCTAGGGGGGTGGTTTACAACAACTTAGTAATGAACGATACATTTTGGGGGAGAACAGAACCCTTTAGGAAAAATGAATCACCACAAAGGTGCTGTGTTCTTCAGGACCTTACAGCGCTCGGTGTCATTGCAGATGCTGCCAACATCACGCTGGATTACAACACGGCCCACAACACCGTGGTTCTGTCCGACAACTACACCAGGATCTCCATCTCGGACACCTTCTCGGGCCACAAGTACCACCCTCAGCGCTTCCTCGACTACCGCCAGGTGCTGGGCTTCCAGTGCTTCAAGAGAGGCGTCCACTACTGGGAGGTGCAGCTGCAGCCGGGCAGCTTCTGCGGCGTCGGCGTCTGCTACGGCAGCATGGAGCGGCAGGGCCCCGAGAGCCGCCTGGGCAGGAACAGCCGCTCCTGGTGCGTCGAGTGGCTCAACTCCAAAATATCATCCTGGCACAACGACGTGGAGAAGTGCCTGCCCAACACCAAGGCCACCAAGATCGGGGTGCTGCTCCATTGTGACGGGGGCTTTGTGATTTTCACGGCGGTGGGGGAGAAGAACAACTTGATCTATAAGTTCAAAGCGCAGTTCACTGAAGCCTTGTACCCGGCCTTCTGGCTGTTCTCCAGTGATGCTGTTCTCTCTCTCTGTCACATGAAAGAGTAAGGTCTCGTATCTCAGTTTATAGTTCGTTCGCAGCACAGATAATCAGTCTCAAAGATTGATTGTTTGATCATCTCTTTTAAGCAGTTTAGGAAATCTGCCGGTTCTTTGCTCTGAATCTCTAAAGCCTTTAGATAGTGATTTAGCAAAATGTTGGTGATAGTAAAAGCTACAATGGTTTGCAAAGGTCTTGATTGCCCTAAAATCAAAGTTATGGTGCAAAGCCTTGTTAAATGTCTTCAGTGGCCCCTGTGGCTTCTGTGGTTTCCTGTAAAGGAGCAGCAGAATTAATCTGTTCCATGGGTAACAATAAGTCCTTTGAGAAAGAAACAGGAGGAATTCCTTGACAAATTCCGGCTTTGAGGGAGGTCTCTGGTGCCTTTTTGCCTGTGCACAGACTTTTGTCCATACAGGTGTTCTCAGTGTGTGACTCCACCAAATGCTACAGAAGGAGCTGTTGAAATCCCTTGGTTCAGGCCTTACGGCTCTGAGTTATAAAAGCCAGTATGACAGACCTCATCAGAATAGAACTGCAGAGACTTCTAGAATTGATGGGAAAGAAATGGTACTAGAATCACCAAGAAACAAATTACATCAGCCCAGACACTGGGAATATACCAGAGAGTTGTCAGGAAGACATCCTGCTGAGCAGTGGTGTGCATCCTGTGATGGAGATGGGATGAAGCATTTTGTGTCATCTTCTGACCCAGAACATGCTTCACATCTTCACACTGAAGGCTCTTCAGTGCTGGGGTTTTTTTTTTGTGTGTGCTGAGGAGTTCAGGTGGTGCATTCCAGGACTCAGGGTCTCCTGTCATAAAGCTTTTCCTCTTTATGAGGTGGGATGTGCTCTGCTGGTGTATCTTTTCTTGTTCAGGCGGTAGAAATCGGATTTCTTGCATGTTTTGGGACTCCAGTTTGAGGAGTCTCAAGACAGAGATACCTGATACCTGCAAATACCTGAAAAATGCTGGTTCCTCTCTGCATGAAACCTGTGGGCAGACAGGGTGAGTCTTTTGACATACAGAGGATTAGCACAAAGGAGAAAATACATCCATTCCTCCTGGGATGGATTTTTAATTCTCTTGGTGTTCTTTACCTGGGTTGTGGTATGTCTTCAGAAGTTCTCACTAGGTACAGAGAAATCTGTACTTCTTATTTACAACTTGAGAACAATCTGTAGGCACTCAAGGTATTTGGATCTTACAGGTATTGCCAGCTCTTATTTCTTGTAGCCCATGGGAAGCTCACACGAGAGCCTCTCTGGACTTTGATTTGTAAAACTCCCCTTACAGGACTTGGTGAAATAGAACACAAAGCCACTGCTGGCAGTTTGGCAGGGAATCATTAGAAGGCTTAAAAGAGCCTCTGTGACTACATTCCACATTTGCCAAAATGCTTTGGAGAGAGGCTTTCAGGAATTCAGGCTTGGTGTCTCTATTTTTACTGGGTTTGTAAACTCTTGGTACTTTGTCAAGGATAGCACAAGTCTCATTTCTTCCAATTTTTTGGTCAGAATAGGATATGGAATTGGTGGTGGATCTAAAAGTGCCATGGCTGTCTTTGGAGCAGCTCTGCTCTCTCAGGGCTCTCCACTTTCCAAAGCACAGTCAGCACTAAATCTCCCAGCCTGAGCAGAACGCTGCAGAGGGTGCAGGAGTAGCTGTGTCCTGCTGGGAGCCAGCAGTGGATGGCAAACTGAGGTTTCTGCCCTTTCAGTTTTTCAGCAGTGAAAGATAAGAGCAGTTCCCTCTGAGAAATCCTTTTGCTGCTTGGCTGTGCCACAGGGCTGCAGATCCTCTCAGCCAGGTGCTGAAGGAGTACTCTGTCCCTTTGGCTGTGAGCAAAAACCTGCTCCAGCAGTCTGTGCAGTGGGGAAAGTCCCCATCCTCTGTCCTTGCTGCTTGACCTTAAAGAGGTGTCAGTACTGCTCTCTGAGTCTATGGCTTCTGTGGCCATATTCTGGAGGGACACCCAAACAAAGTAAAGAGCAGCTTTTATTCTGCCCCATTGGATAAAGTGGGATTCTTGACACAGGACACTGGTGTAGGACCACACATGTGGAACACATGAGGTGCCCTACAGTGAAACAAGCCTTCTGCTGGGGGCCTGATCTGTGTCTTGCTTTCTTTTGTGCTATGAATGACTAGAAGTCATAGAGTGAAGTTCTGTTCATTTGGAATTCACAGAATCACAGAATATTCTGAGTTGGGAGGTACTCACAAGGATCACTGAGTCCAGCTCCTAAGTGAATGAGTCCTGTGGGGATGGAAGTGGTGACCTTGGCATTACTGGGACCAATCTCTGGGCTTCTGAGAAACGTTGTTGTGGTTAGCTTCAGGTATCTTGCATATATTGGAACATTAGTGGGATACAACTATTATATCTAATAATAAACATTAGTGTGTTTAGGAAAAATACTAGTTACTGCATGATAAATGATCTTCTTAAAATCTTTTCAACACAACTGAAGTGGTTTTACTCGGGCACTACCTGTCAGAGCTGCACTGGTTTTAACCAAGACGTCTATAGGAGCATATATTTTAATTGTAATTCTCTTTTTAGTATTACAAAGAAAGCAACTAAGTCTAGAAAAAGAACTAATTCTGGTGTTAATGCCATGAGGATTAATTAGCAATCATGTGCATTGATTTGCATTTTAATATACAAGTGAGAGTAAATCAAAAAAATGAAAATAAACGAATGTTTAATCTTCAATTAAAGGCATCAGTAAAACAGTGTACTTAGAAAAATAAATGATTATGTAGTTATAAACCTGTTGATGGTACTGATATATCAACCCTGTACTTCAGTCTGTGTAAGGTGTGCTACTGTTTGTAGCTGTGCCAGCCACACACAGGCAGAGCCAGCACCATGGATTTTGTGCCATCTGCTCCATGTGCCTGGGACCACTCCTGGAGCTGGCTGGGGAATGGTGATGGGCTGAGTTCAATAAATACTGTAAACCCTCACTCTGAATGCTTTGTTCTCTGCTCAGGGTCGAAGCAAGGAGGGAGGCAGAAGTGAAGACACAACAGAGTGCTGAGGACAGCTCTTTAGTGCATCCCTCACTGGGTTATGGGAGAGCTGGGGAGGGGGCAGGCAGAGCTCTGGTGTTCTCTGGGCTGGTCCTAAACTGCCTCCTTCCCCTGAGCTGCACACCCATGAGCAGTAATGCTGCATCCTCACTGAGGATGAGGAAATCATCTTCCCCAGTAAACAAAACTGGAGACCTTTTTGGGTAAGCAAAACCATGGTCAGCAGCTGGAGGAAGATGGACAATTAGAGACACAGTGTGGGATTGCTTTACAAAGCCTAAGTGAGAGCCAGCATCTGCCAGCCTAAGTTACACCTGGGAGCAGCAATAGATGGTTCCTGATACCACCCAGTGAATGATTCCCCATGTGGCCAGGGGAAAACAGCTCAGCAGGGAGCTGCTCTGGTGCCTCAATAGATTTAAAAATCAGCCCAAACAAAGCATCCATGAAACAAGTTAAACATTTCCACCTATAATTCTCCAAGTGAGTTGGGCTGAGGATGGTTTTGGGGAAAAAACTCTCTGAAGAGTTTGCAGATTCACGCAGTGTTGCTTAAACAGTGCTACCAAAACTAAGGGGGTGGAATCCATATCTTCACTACTTGTCCCGTGATGTCCCTGGGATTAGGAGGTCAATTAGGGCCAGAGCTTCACCTCAATTTCCAAAGACAGACAAAGGTATTTTAAGCCTGTGTAAACTTGAGCAGGTACTGAGGCCCCAGGGAAGTCAGCATGACCATATTCATAAAAGGTCTGTTTTTTTCCTTGCTAATGACATTTCCTCTTGGTTTAGCTTTGTTATTACTTTTTCACAGCAAAAAGAACAACTGGCTTAGATTCCAAATCATATTCTCTGTGAATATATGTAAGTGTTTATCAAGACATTCCCTATTTTAGTAAAACTGTACTTGATTAGTGTTTAACAGACTGATTCTGTACCCAGTCCTCTGATTCCCTCCCATTTCTTCCCCCCTTCCTAATTCCCTCCCAATTAAGTGGCTGCTACTTCTCAAATAATCAATGTCAGCTAAAACCGTGTCACAGAGTGGTCATTGTATGACTCCTATTCAAAGCTCATGTCATTTAGACTTTCATTGGCAGCTATTTTGTCCCATAAAAAAGTTCAAGACAGCAATTTGTGAATCTTGCTCAGCCAAGTAGAACTGTGGAAAAGAGGAGTCATTCCAAAAGTCAATTAATTGTGGCCTGTCAGAGTTCTCCTCATTGAGTTTTCTCCAGGCCCTGGCGTGGGCTCACATCTGTCAGCCCCATGTTGCCCAGGCTGCAATCAGATGCCATTACATGGGAAATAATGGGTTTATTCACACCATTTATTGGGTTCTGTGTGGTAGACACATTTGTATATCATTTTACGGTGTAGGAATTCCATTTACACAAACTATAGGCAATTATGTGAGTCTGGCTAAAGCACTAAGGGGGGGTGGGAGGAGCCACCAATCAAATAATAAAAGCTAACTGAAAAGAGGCAGATAATTTAGGTGAAAATACCATCATGAGCAATTCTTGATCCTAAATTAGTTCAACAGAACTTTAAAGAGGTGACTTAGTTGCATTTTGTCTGTGCTTGTATTAAATTCCTTAATGTTTTTCAATGTCAGAAAAGAGCATGTACTTTTTACAGCATTTACATTCCATTTTAAAAATCAAGTAGTTCTTGGTGAAGAAAAGGTCCTTTTTGCTTTAGAGGTAATTTTTTCCTCCAAGGTTAGAGAAAGTTTTCACATTTGCCTTTAAAGGAAGAGAAATCAAGCAGAGACTGGGGAGGGGAGAAAAATATCTAAAGAAAAAGCAAATTTACACAGAGCAAGGAATGTTAGAGATACTTTTCCAGCACTGAGCACAGGTTGGTTTTTACCCTTCCCCAAAAGACTGTCTTTCCAAAATCCAGAGTTATTTTGTGAGGCAAAGACAATGTGAAGAAAGAGAAATTAAGGTGAGTTAAAAGTCAGAGTTCACAGGGCTCACAGAGCCATTATCTTCAGGAAATCATCCATGCCCCAGTTTGGATGGAATTGTTAACTTTTGTCCTTGGTTTTAACTTTGCTCCAGATTCAATATCCAAAGGCTGGGCTGAAACTGTTCAACTCTCAGCAAAAGTGTCTCTGCTGTCAGTTGAGCTCAAACTCACAGGGGTTGGCTCCCCTTTCTCTGGCAGCCCAGTAAACCAACATGAAATCCTTAAACCGGGGGGCACAGCCCAGCCAGGCTTCCCCAAAGTGTTCATTCCCAGTGAAGAGGAAATCTCCCCCTCCCTTCTTCACCTTGCACTGCAGCAGGGTCCGGATGGGGCCTCGCCACTCCCCGCTCCCCTCCTCCTGCTGGAAGATCCGGTTTTTCTGCCTGTAGACCTTCTGGACACTGACATCCACCTGGGACAGGTGGCTCTCTGCGTCGTGGGAGACATTTCGGATCGATCCTTTCACCACTGGGTGTGAAGAAGACAGGAGGTGGTCACGGGGCAGCAGGAGAACAGCTCAGGTACTGGGAGCTCCCTGAATGAACTACCTGGAGAGCAGCTTTGCTGTGCAGTTTTTACACCTACCCCCTGCACCTGCACACATTCCTGAGCTTGCATCCTTTGCACAGGGGATCTCCACACAAGCTGTGCTACGTCCTTGGAATTGTGCTTTAATGACTACTCAAACCAGCTACATCACAGGAAAAAGGCTGATAATGCAAAGTAGTGGAGGATAAAGAAAGCACATGACAAGAGGTCAGCTCAGGGATTAATGTTTTTCAGTCGGTGTTTCAGGACAATGACTATCACAGACACCTCCTTCCTGACTCCAGGGGACTCTGGAGCTTTTCCTTTCACAGCACTAACAGAGGTTGATCCAAGAAGAATCAGAATATGATTTAGTCAGAAAAAAAATGAGAGGTTGTTAAAGCTTTTTCATTTAAAGGTTTAGGGTTTTTTTCCCCTCTCAAAAGACAATGTCATCCATCCACCAAAAGACACTTTGGGAGATGATGAACACTCAGAACTCTCAAAGTGACTTTATTTAAAGCCTTATTTAAAAATCATTTTGCATACATGTACCACCTTCTCCCAGAAGGATCCTAGCTAGAAGGAAGCCATTGTCTCTGTTTGAAAGCATTCTTTGCATCCATCATATGGAGAATGAAGCATCCCATCTGACAGGTGTTTGTTGTCCTGAAGCCACCTTTATCATTGTCACTGCCCCCATTTTTCACAGCAATCAATTATTCTTCTACAAATTAAATTCATTTCAATCCCACATCCATAAAAGGCTCAGAAACATTCACCATTTGAAAAAGAGCTCTTCAGCAAATGAGAGGTCACACAACCACCCTCCTGCCACAAAAATTCTTCACCCTTGTACAGAAAACTCAACAACCCAAGATGCAGATAAACCTCACCTCGGAAGTTTTCAAGAACTTCCTCATTTATTTAGATTTCCAAGGGAACCCAGAATTTTGTGTAACAGATGTCTCTGCTCTCTGTCTCCCTCTTTGTGTGATCATTTTTAATCAGATGCAGTCCAGTCTATTGACAAGCTATAAAGCACTTGTTCCTGGTGCTCCTGCACTGCTGGGGTGCAGTAGCTGCAGCCCCCCGTGCTGAGGATGACCATAAAGCCCCCATTCACTGCCAGTGCCATTTACACTTTCATTAGCAGCTATTTTCTCTAATCAGAAGAGCTGATGATAGCGATTTGTGAGCGCAGGGCAGGGAAGTCAGGCCATAAATCGAGTCAGTTCAAAGGGCTGTTTTCCCTGGTCTGCTGCTGCTGTGAGTGTGAGTGCCCCCTTTGTGTGCCTGGGCCCCCACATCTGTCAGTCTCTGCTGGGGACAGCACTCGCTTGGGAACCTTCCTCCAGGACAAACAACGGGCTGGATGGCACCAATTAATTTGGAAGAAGAATAAAAATGACCAGCTGTGGAGCACTCTTAAGGAAGCATGCCTTGCACTGGTTTTGTGTGTGATGCTGTGTCTTGATTTTATCAGCCTTAAATATATGGCGAGCCCTGGTAGGAAAGCAGTGACTTGGTGGGGTTTTTAAATGTTCAATATGGAGTTTGTAGTTTTATTTCTTTGTGTGGTACATTTACAGCAATGGAATTGTGGTATGTGGAGAGGCAGCTCTGCAGCTTTAGAGAGACACATTTGTACCTTTCAAAGAGGTACAAATGTGCATGTGGAAAAATATGGGAGTAAAATTAACAAATTACAATTGAAAGAAAAAAAATCTATTGCATTATTAGGAAAAATGGAAAAATATTGTAATGTATTATCAGATAACTATTTCTTATTATTTCTTTTCTTATGGACATAAGTGTGCTGTTTCCTCATAAGGGATGAAACCTAACCAGGATGTCACTGAAGGAAAGTTTAAATCACATGAAATCTTTAGCTAAGTTGCAAACAACTCACTGCCTCCACAGAAAAAAACCGGGGAGTGTGCAAACTGACAGGGAAGAGAGAAGGCATGTTCATAATTGGGATAAAAAGAAATACAGACAAAGGGAATGAAAATGACCACAGCAAGCACGTTCAGCCTGAGTGTACATCTACACACACGGCAGCACACCTGTGAGCATTACTCACAGCTCAGCTTCAGTTCGTGACCTTTCTGCCTGCAGGAAATCAGCACCTTGGCAGCAAAGCTTCTCCCTTCTGGGTTTCACTTTGCCCCCCATTCAGATTCTTTTCCACAGTTTCTTTCCAAGGTGAGAGAGCACAGTCATGCTATTATTTTAAGAAAAACAGCAAATAAATCCAAATAATCAATATAAATTAAAGGCAGAATGACTCCCTTTTAGCCAGCTTACCAAAATCACTGCTGCAAATGGCCATAAGGAGTTCCATGTTGTCACAAGGACGGCACATAGCTAGAAAAAAACAGAGCAGTTACTTATAAACACTACAGTACATCTCACTGCTGAAGGGCTGATGAATTGAGAGGGGAAATGGAGCAGAACTACCAGCTTGAAGAGCACTGTGATCAGATGCAAACCAACATTCTTGTCATGCAAATACCACCACAGCAAAGAAATAAGCACAGAGGATGTTCTCAGCGAGGGCACTGCCAGGCAGAAGAGCCTCCTCTGCAATACCACAACAGCCTCTGTCACCAGGTGTAGTCATGGTTCGTGCCTGTGATGTTTTGATTTCTCTAAAACACTTTCCCAGGCACTGTTCTGTAACCAAGGGATATGTTTTTCTAACAGTATCCTGTTTTTTGCATTCCTTTCCCAAAGGAGGGACTTTTGTTTGATGTCCCTCTAACTTGACCAATGTTGTCCAAGGAGTTTGTCTTTCTTTCACCCCTTGGGTGGGTTCTTTGTAAAACAGTATAAAGGGAAGAAGTCTCGGGCAGTAAAGAAAGATTGGAGTCATCTTCAGCCTTCTGATCACGAGCCCGTGTCCTGTTGTGACATGGGTTATGCACACACACACCATTTCTGAAAACAGGAATTTACACAGAAGCAGTCACTGCCTTGTGAGAGCTTCTGGTGAGCTGCCTGCTATGTGAGCACAGTTTCAAAACCTTATTCCCTGAATAGGGAGCGCAAAAGTTAACTAAGGGAAGTGTTCCCGAGCAATAAAGACAGACTGGAGTAATTTTCAGCCTTCCGATCACGAATTCGTGTCCTATTGTGACAGCCAGGGATGCACCAGCTCAGTGGGGATCAGCTGCCACCTGGGATCCGCCCCCGAAGCGCAGCCCCTGCTCTTACCTTCAGCCAGGGCCATCTTCTGGAAGTCGGGGCCAGCAGCGCTCTGGCTGCTCAGCAGCTCGTACTGGAAGCTGGCGGTGCGGCGGCTGATGTCCCTCTGCGGGCTGGCCTGCAGGAACAGGGCCACCCCCTGCGCGCTGTGGGCACCGAAGCAGGAGACGCGCTGGGGCCGAGCCCCGTCCGCCTCGCTGAGCACCAGCTGCAGCTGCCCCGCACGCTCCACGTAGATGCTGGCGCCCTGGAAGTCGCGGGCGGGTTTGATGCAGACCGTGGTGTGCTGGGCGCCGGCCAGGTTGGGCTCCAGCAGCACTCGCAGCGCTCGGGCCGGGTACATCCACTCCAGGGAGCCCTCGGTGCAGCGCAGGTGAACCTGCTCCACCGCACGGGAGCGCGGCTCCCAGCTCAGGCCACTGCCCAGAAACCAGGCATCCCTCAGAAATGGGGAACCGGAGAGAAGGGGAGAGAAGGGGAAGGAAGGGAAGGGAAGGGAAGGGAAGGGAAGGGAAGGGAAGGGAAGGGAAGGGAAGGGAAGGGAAGGGAAGAGAAGAGAAGAGAAGAGAAGAGAAGAGAAGAGAAGAGAAGAGAAGAGAAGAGAAGAGAAGAGAAGAGAAGAGAAGAGAAGAGAAGAGAAGAGAAGAGAAGAGAAGAGAAGAGAAGAGAAGAGAAGAGAAGAGAAGAGAAGAGAAGAGGCCACTGCAGCACACACCACCTGGACATACAGATCTTATTCCTAATTCTCCTAATGACCCTTAAATTGGCTCCCTCCAGCTGGACTGGGTTCCTTCCCTCCCTGTCCTCTACTGTGAGCTGCAGCACCACGCAGGAGCCACAGAGGGACAGGGAATGCTCACAGCTGGATGCACGGGAAGGAGCCTCAGCCCCTTTCACCAAATCCATGCTTGGATGCCTGCAGCACTCAGAGAAATGTCAGAGGGCAACTTCTCACTGCTAAATAGCTCAAAACTTTTTCTTGTGGTACCACTGGCCATTGCTCAGCTGTCCAGAAAATCCCACCAGTGAGTGGGTGGATGGGGGTGAGAGGCACTGACTCGCAGCAGGAGCTGCACTGCGATGTTGTGCCCTATTTCCAGTATAAACTCATCAGCAAATGTTTCTGATAAAAAAGGTGGTGCTGGCCTTGCTCCCGAGCTCTCCCTAAAGCCTGTGCAACTCCACTGCTTTTGGAACAGTTACTTTTGCTGAGGTCACTTACGAAAATAAAATCCGCGCCAGCATAATTAGTTAAAAGAAAAATAAACAGGCAACAAAACATAGTGGGAAAGGTCGTAATACTGGAGAATATTGACAGCGTTTGTGGCCTATTTCCCTGCCAGCGACCGAAGTAAACCCACCAGGACGGCGGCACCGCACCCGGCGCCGCGGGACGCGGCCGCTCCCTCCCGCGATCCGCGCTGCCTGCAGCCGGTTCCCGGTGCCCGGTGCCCGGAGCCGGTTCCCGATGCCCGGTTCCCGGTTCCCACAGCCCCCCAGCCCCGGCCGGGCGCACCCACCTGCCCCTCCAGCTGCAGCGGTCGGCGCTGCCCGGGCGGGGCTGCCCTGCCAGCAGCAGCAGCACCAGCACCAGCAGCAGCGGCAGGGCCGGCAGTCCGGACGAGCCCCGCACCGTGGCCATGGGCCGGCGGCTCGGCGGGCGCGGGCCGGGCTTTAAGGGCGGCGGGAGGGAAGGGGCTGGGCTGGGCTGGGGGTCCCGGGGGGCGGCGGCCGCGCCTGTCACCGACCCCTTCCCCCTTCCCCCTTCCCCCGCCCCGCGGGGAGAGCCCCCCAGCCCTGGCGACACCAGGGACATCCCGCCGTCACCCTTCCCTCTTGGCACCGCTGTCCCCAGCGCCCCGGCCCCTTTTGTCTCTGAACTATTTCGAAGTGATTAATAATAGTTTCTCATCGCGGTGTAGGAACAAACAGAAATCGCGTCAACGTAATCAAAGCGAATTTTGAATGAATGATGGAAATTCAATAGTTTTAACTTCTGCTTTCATGATTATCTTTCAGGGGTCCGCGCACAAGAAAGCTCCAGGGCCCACGATTATCATGCTAAAAGCCGGGCTGTGCCTGCCAATAATTAGATTTCTATATGCATTGCCCTTTCCATATTTTCAATGAACGACATGGGGAGATGCTCTTTTGCAGGTCTGGGAGAGCGAGGCTCCTTTCTGCGGCTCTTAAGCGTGGAATGGGGATTTCGCGGCCGGGCGGGGACAATGGCCCTCGGCACGGCTGGGTGGCACGGCCCGGGCTCCGCAGGGCTTTGTTCGCTCTGCGCGCCGCAGCCCCGCGGTCACCAGGACCCTCCGGCCATCTGTTACCTTGCGGTTACCAGCGTGTTCTCACATTGCCCACAGATGCACAGGCAGGGTCTGCCTGCAGCCCTGCTGCAAGGAGGCACTTTCCTGAAGAGGAAAAATCCATTTGTTAGAGGAGATACCCTGAAACCAGAGCTTTAGTCCTCAAGGGTCTGATACTGGACTCCTTGAATCCTATTTCGACCCACTTTACTGTTCATTCACAAAACTTTGTAATTTTACTGTTATTATTAAAAACAAAGAAACAAACAAACCACAAAAACCCCACAGATTTCAGCCTTGACTTGCACTTTGCCAGTGTCTCGTGTTCTTCCCCACACACACCTCCACTGTGACTCCTTGCACAACTTTTGGCTAAAGTCTGGCTCAAGTTGGTGCTCTGCACTGCTCACTCCAGCAATTCTAAAAACATTTAAAGATGCATTAAACCTTGATGTTTATCAACATTAGTGCCAGTGATCCCGAAAGCTCTGTGAAACTATTGTCTTACCCATCTAAGAAAAAACCTGCTGAATATCTATGCTCTGACCCCATCCTGAATGGAAAACAACACACAAATAGTCTTTAAAAGGTTTGATTGTGCCATAATACAGGAGCTGAGAGGCCAGAGTCCTTCTCTCTTTTGTGCAAATGAGACCAGGGAACAGAGGAGAGGACTTGGGGAGGGAACTGACACTATGATAAAGTGCCCCACAGGAGGATTTATTCACTTCCAAAGGCCCAAACGAACCCATCTGCTGCCAGCAGGAGAAAGCATTGAGCCACTTGATCCCTGAATGTCTCCCGCAGCAGCGTTCTCCCTTGCTAGGGAAAGCCCCGGGTGAGTTTTGCTGACTTGCTCTCAGCAGCTCCTTCTGCCCCATCCCCAGGTTCTGCTGACACAAAAACATCTCCTGGTAACACTCCTGAAGCTGCTCATCACAGGTAAGGCACTTGCAGGGCTCCTTCCCCTCTTCCAGTAAACAATGTGCAGCACCAGAAGCTGTTTTAAGATCCCACATCAGTGGCAACAGAAGTGAGAAGGAACAACGTGGACACTTCACGTTATTGTTGAGGCCTGGGAATTCAAACCATCTTAACCACACCTATTGAAAAGCCAGAACTCAGCTCCTCCTCAGGGTGGAGAATGAACCAGGAGCGGCCAAGCAGCTGCTGAGAGATCTCTGCAGGTTACCAGTGCTACTTTTACCTCCAAATGACATTTCCACGCTGTCTAGAATTTTTCCCATTTATTGAGGTTTGCGATGCTCAAATTTTGCAGCAGGAATCTCGGGCAGAAACACAGCTAGAGTTCAACAAAATACAACTTTGTTCTCAAAATGCCTGAGCTCATCTGGCTGCAGCACTCCCAGAGCCAGGCAGTCATCCTCATCCCAGGGCTGCTGCAGAGTTGAAGACTCACATTTGTTTTTATGCAGAGTGAGGAAAAGGAAAAACTGAGTTTAAATACTTTAATCCACACCCTTAAATCTACAGAGAAATACAGTACAAATAACAAGACAAACAGATGGATTAGGAAATTCAGTAACAAAGCCAGTGCTGTGAATAATCTGTATTTACAAGTTTTTATGAAGAATATGGAGCAGATGTTTGTCAACACAGCCTTCTGGGAGTGTAAGTCAGAGAGAGGCCATGGTACAACCAAGGGGAGGTTTCAGTTTCCCCGTGTTCATGTGAAGGAACCACACAACGGGGAGTTCTGTGGCTCCACTGAGGCTGCAGCTGCTCAGGCAGAACCTGAACCCAAATCCCACATCGTGCCCATGTAATGACTGCACCAACCATCACAAATCTTTATGAGACAGAAGCACACTCACTGTGCCTCTGCAGCAAACAAAACCAGACATCTCAGCTTTTGTAAGACTTTTACAGGATGACCTCCTTACCCTCCCATTTCAGCCTGCCTTCTCCTCAAAACCACAGGAAAACCAGTCTGGGGTTTGAAAACATGGCTTGATGCCAAGGAAAAAATTGCTGATTTTGATTTAAACATTTACTGTGGAGGTTCAAGATGATGCTAACTGGTTCCTTCATGGCAAGTAAGCTCTCACACACTGTACAGCTGCAAGCTCTGTAGTTTGCTCTCTGAGGGGCAGGAATGGTGCAGACAGTGTCTGCTTACATCTGGGCACTAAATACAGATCTCAAACTACACCATAAGGAAACAACTGATCTGCCAAGAGTCCACTGATCACTCCTTTCTTACTGCTCAGTGGGAAATAAAAAAATACTGAATCCCAGATGTCACCTTTCTTAACTGAAAACTGCCTAAAATGTTATAGATCCTGGGGTTTTTTACCGATTTCTTGCACTTTAGGCTCATATTTTCCTTGTTTAGTGCCACTTTTGAACATACCAACACATTTAATATAAATCCCAGGTGGCAGCATCATAGCATGTGAAGCTAAAGAATAATTTTTAAAAACTGTTAACATGCTGACATTTTCTTGCAAGTAGTTATTACTAATTTAAAGTTACAACTCTTAAAAGCAACATTTTTACAGTATTCTGATCACTACTTACTAAACAACAACTATACACACTGAAGTTACAAGCTACAAAAATAAAAATCCATTCTGTTTAACTACAAAAATCCTAGAAAGAGAAGATGGCTGGAGGTACTCAAAGGATTACAACAGTTTGTAGCAGACAAAATGGCTTTTGAGGGATGTAAACCTTGAAGGTACAGAATGCAATAAACTCACATACAATATAACTTCCTATATAATCTTAAAAAGAAATCTATTTTTATGCTGGAATCTACAAACAAGTTGCAAATTAAACAATGCAAAGAATTAATGACATACAGCAGTAGGGGGGCACAGCACAGGACACGGGGCAGTATTAAAAAGTACAGTTTTGAATACATTCATACTTTTGAACAGTTAAGGGCCAGATCCTCAGCTAAGGTCAGTCTGCACAACATAACTAGGTTTAGTCAAGGCATGTGGCTTTATTCCAGCTTGAAGTATCTCCCTGAGATGCCCAAAGCCTGAACTGGGTATTCAGCACTCTTAGATAACAAAATTATGACCATGCCATGCTTTAGAACTGTGGCCTCAACATGCTGAAACAAAGAACGTGTAAATTCTCTCCATTTATTTCATTACTACAGGAAGAAGTGGTCTCTGCTGCCTCATCCCTGTGTTCAAGAAGCACCTCTCATTTCTCAGGAGAAACCAGCATTTTTAAGTGGTTGACATCCAACAGAATCAGTTACATCCTAGTGTTTTTGAATCTGAAGAAAACCTAATTTAATTCCAACTGAAGACTTAATTTTTTATTTTCCAAAAGGAAGAAAACTGCAAGTAGTCAGTATGAAATACAGACCTAAAAAGGATTTTCAGTTAGAACACCTGTGGATTTTTAAGTGTCCTGCTCTTCCCCATAGACTAACTGGTCACAGTGCTGCTCTACCAAAAACATTTGTTGCCAAATAAAAACCAGTAACTACTCTAACACTGATGCCATTGTGCTGATCAGAGCTAAAGGTGCAGTGCTTTTTTACTTAACCAGTGCTTTTTTTTTTTTTTTTTTAATTTAACCAGTGAGATACAGTAAGAGACACTGTAAAAGCTTCAGTGCAATGTAGCACAGAACCAGAAGAAACCGGCCAGACTGAAACCAAACCCTTCAGGATCAGTTCTCAGAACCTGTGGAGAAAAGGGATGCCCCTCCCCAGCAGCAAGGAGAACAAAGGCTGCACTTGCAATACAGGCCAGGGGCATTGGGGAACCTTTGGAGTTCTGGTGGTGATGGTGACTGCAAAGCCAACCAGGTGGGTCACTGGGCCAAGAACAGCTGGGTGAAGCCATTCCAACTTTGTGCTCTGACAAAGCCTTTGACAAGAGGTTCTGTGCACATAAAAACACCCAGCACATCCTCTCAACGTGAGTAAACAAGTAAAGTGTGAGCCAGGCAAGGAGCTGACCCACAGAAAGGCTCTCCATGCAGATTTATGCTTTTTGTATTGCCTGCCACAGGACTGAGAACCTACAGTAAAGAAAGTTATCAGAATCTGACCAAACTTCAGTTAAGCTACTGGATGCATCAATACAACTTAAAAATAAACTTTATGAATTCACTTCTAAGTGCTTGACAATCATTGTTATTGTTTACCCTGTACATTTTACACAAAGCTATAATATATGAAGACTGATAGAAGAAACAATTTGTTATTTGACTTTTTGAAATAGTTTTCTCTATTTTCCAATGTTTATGATTAACAAGATAAGGGAAATCTCTTCAGTGCAGGACAGGAGCTCCAGCTGCAGAGTCCCCTCTCCCAGACAGAGAATAACATACTGTGGGGATTTCCAGGGTTCCAACCTACAAGGAGTAACTCCTTGGATGGAGCAGCTGTTTGAAATGGTGCTCTATGCACCTACAACATTTACAAAGCATGGAGCAGTTTACATTCACAGTGCACACCACAGCACTGGGTAGCTACAGCTCTGTCACAAATTAGCCAAGTCCATTCCTGCAGCCAGGCAATTTGGGAGCCCATTGCTGACACCAAACTTGGGCTAAAACTGGAAACAGCTCTGTCAAAGTCATTCAAACAGGCTTTAACCCAGTTTGCAACACAGCAGAAAGGAGGATTCACTGAAATCAAAGAACAGCTGGAAACAGCAAGGCTTCCCACAGATTCCAGAGCTGTGATTTTTTACAAGACCTTTTTTTGCCACACGTATGACAGCTACAGAGTCACAGTGGACACTGCAACCTTAGGGAATGTTCTCTAAACCAGAAGTACAGTTTCACAAGAGGCTTCCCCACAGCCACATTTGCTGCCATCACTTACAGTCCTTTGGTGAGACACGAACTTCTTCACCTCCAAAATCAAGGCCATTTATCAGGGGTTTTCCCAAACAAGCACCCAGTTAGATGCTACTTTTGCTTTGTTTCTCCAGCAAGAACGATGGATTTGCCTTTCCCAGAGGATTTCACACATGTAGGACAGGACTCCTGGCAAGCTGCTGAGAGGGAGCACAAACAGCCCCACTGGGGCACAAGGGGAGAAGCCCATTCACCCCTCACCTGTGGTAACACCCTGGCACCAATTATTTCTTTTCTAGATGTCAGGAGTCAAGAGTGAAGTTTTTCAGCAGTTAAAGGTTCTTGAGCTATAAACCAATTTGAATAATCACCAGATCAACTTCAGGGAAGTCTAAACTGCATAATGAATAGTTTAAAGTAGCCAGTGGTATCATTTCAAATACTGCTTTTCAGAGCACATACCCTGCTTTTCCAGAGATCCCTCATTTCTTTGTAAACAACAGCTACATAAGAACTATAGCACAGAACTTAAATAGTTTTAGGATGCTGATGGTTACAAATTATTAAAAAAATAATAACTTCATTGGTAAGATTTTTGAAGCTAAGACAAATTAAAGCTCATAACTAAAAAAAAAAAAGGCAATGGATTCATCTAGCATAGTATACTTAGGGTATTTTAAACACTTTTTACATATATTTTACTATTATTTTTTATCTATATTTACATACAATAAAATAATTAAAGTGAGGTTTATAAGGCTAATGAATATGGAATTTACAAATGGCTTCTGCTTTACAGTTCATTACACTCTAATCACATTTTCAGACTGCTATAAATTCACTGAGAATCAGTAGTATTGAAGTTCTAGTACATATACTTTCTACAAGGAATACCATCAAGTTAAAAATGCTTTCCAAAGAGGATTACAGTTGAAGGTTTTAAAAATACTGACTCTGCCAAGTTTCAATAAATTATTTTAAAATATAAATAGATTGTTCACTGTTAATGCAAACATCATTTTACAGGTTTTTGAAAAAAGGTTTCATTTAAAAAAACCTAGAAACACAGCCTACTTTACCCAATGGTCTCATTTTCAGTCAGTGTAAAGGAAAAAAAGTTAAAAATTGGGGGATCATGACAAAAGCAGCAACATTCAAACTTCAGACCAAAACTCTCACCCTTATGATCTTGGCTTACACAGGATAAATTCTCTTCCTACTTGGAAGAGAATTCAGTAACTAAACTGAATTCACTCAGTGAGACATTTTAAACCTCAACTCAGTTCTCACCTGCTGAATGCTTAGAATTCTTACAACAAAAAGAACAGGAATAAGATCTTTTACTTCTGTTAACCATGAAGATGTTTTCACCTGAGAAGCTTTTAACCTGAGAAGCTTCAGATATGCCAAGCTGACAGTCCCTGTGTATGTTGTAGGTGTTCTGAACCTGCACTGCCAGGATCAAACACTGATCTTTTTCCCCACTTTATATTCATAAGGGAAATGAGGGTAACCAACAAAGTACCTTTGACCCCCTAAGAGCCAGTCAGAAAACAAATGCTTCCGTGCCTTTTTTCCACAATCAAATTATACACATGAATGCCACCTCTGCCAACTTAGTGCTCAACCTCCACACTTAAAATTGAAAGTTAACAGACTGACTTACTACTGATCATTCTCAGGTAATTATGAGCCACGTTCTTTAACAAGTTTTTACAAAATATTCCACATTTGCCAATCATCATTATTACTTTTAAGCCCTTTCCTCTAAACAGCTAAAAAATGCTTTTTTGTCCAAGTTTTCCTCCAAAAAGCCTGCCCAAGAACTATTATGTTGCTATTTACAGAAACTAAAATTAGTCTCTCACTGAACTGAAACAAAGTCAAGTCACAGGATCATTCAGTGCAAGTCATGGTACAATTATGTTGAGTTGTATGTTGGGGACACAAGTCATCAGGGTACTCAAGCTCATTTCCTAAATAACATTTCCAGAAACCTTTGGTCCAAAAGCAATTTTCTTGGTGAGTACCTTCCCCAGAGCTCCCAGATCCTCTACTCTCCTAGTGAAGCTTATTAGAAATGCACTGCACAAGCAGATGCAGAGTTACTGCTCTTGCTCTCAAGCAGAGATGGCAACCAGGAGCAGGCTGCTGTCAGAATATCAAACCATATTCTGCTTGGTCTGATTTTCTGCTCTGGAACTGTTCTGGGGCAGGTGGAAGTTCTGGGGCAGGCTGGTCAAACCCCCAGCTGTTCCCCTTTCCAAGGGTATGAAACATCTCTCCGGGACACTGTACTGTGTATGTGCAGAAGACCTGATTGCACAGCAAGGAAGGGTTGCAGCATCTGTCCCTTTTCAGCCATTAGAGGAACACACTCCAGCTGGAAAGGCTGGAGGGCATCCCCACCAACCTAAAAGCAAACCAGTTGTGGTAATTCAGCTGTGAAAGTTTCCATGAGTGCAAAAGCATGGCTTTTTTCTCAGCTCCAGTTCATTCACAAGCATGAACCTTAGTGCATAAACCTCAATCTGGATCAGACATCGGTGTTTTAAGGAGCTGAAGTTCCTCACTGCCGCACGTGAAATTCCACAAAATCTCCAGGTCTTTATCCACCTGCTCCCTCCTGTGGTGTTACTCTGACAGGCTGGAGGCATCATCATCATCTGTCTGCTCCCCCGAGTGGTACAGCATCAGAGCATGGGTCTTGTGAGTGATGGTGACAGTGCAGGGCCCCTGTGCCCAGGGCTCCCCGTCCACCTGCATCGGCATCTTGGAGCTCTTCAGGATCAGCTGGTACCAAACACAACAACACAATCACAGCACTTCAAAGGGGCTCTGAAATCACCTTTTACAACTGCAATACACATTCACAACCTGGCCAGGGAGGAACTGTGAGTGGCACTCACAGGCCACCAACCACAGCAACAGAGGTGTGGCAATGCATTGGAACAGCTCAGGCCACAGTGTGCTCCAGCCAAACCGGCTTTAGCCATTCTTAACAGAACCCTCTGGAATTCGGCAAGGTTACTGAGACATAAACTGTTGTAAAATAAGAAAGAAGAGGCTGAGAAACAGAACACCAAGACTGCAAGAGCTAGATAAAGGAGGGCCATGAAGCACTGGCCTGTGACCAATCCTATGTCCTAGAAAGGCATGCTGAACATGTGCACAGGACAGAGGCACCCATCAGGTAATGTGTGATGGTGTGAGCAGTGGTTTCAGAATGTACAAATAGAGCTTAATGTAAACAATAAAGGGCTTCTGCTTCATCATATTAGTTAGCTGTCCAGAAGCCCTGAGCTCCCACACGGAGGTCTGTGTATTATGACATACTTAATTTTTACTAAGCAAGAGGAATATCCATCTCAACTGCAAAACTGCAGCTTCAGATCTGACTCAAGCAGTTAAGTGCTTGAGATTCTGTACTGTGTGTTACCAAAATTCAGCAGAACAGGTCCCTAAGCAGCACTTACCCTCACTGTGTGTGCCTGCCCCAGGCGAACAGGATTTGCCAGTTTCACCTGGATCTGGGCACAGTGGAAAGAACCATGAACACCAACAACTTCCAGAAGTCCATCATCATGTCTATGAAATAAAAAAATGAGATTCCTTTCAGTGATGCTGATGAGCTCCAGCATATCTGCCCAAATATGACAGTCCTTTTATTGCTATTTCCAGAGACAAGACAGATGTTGTGCTAGCAACACATTCATGTATTTGTGCTGGAGAACAAATCACACTGAACAGCAAAGAAAGCCATCAAACCCCACAGCTACGGAGCCATTCACCAGCCAGCACACCCTAGCTGGCTTCTGGAAATCATGGATGTGTAACTTTCCAAGTCTCATTGTGCACATTTAAGGCCCACAGTGGATTTCTCTTCCATAAACTTGTACAATTTTCTGTCTTTTCACTCAGATATTCATCCAAAGGGAAATCTTTTCATGCTTAATTTTTTAGACTTGGGTAAAGGACTTTGTCCAGGTATTTTTCAGAAATTCAGAATTGTAAGCCTTGTAACAGGACTATGGGTATATCTACATAGATGACTTCCGAAGAAGGAAGTCACACCAGGGAATAATTAATGTTTGAAATTATTTTTCTCTTTGGTATTCCTCCCAACATGGGAGTCAAAATTTTTGACACATTTTGGTTTTACTTTCCATTTGAACTTCTAATGACATGTGGTATGTTAGATTCTGAAATGGATCTATCCTCTCCTTCTTGAAGACTCACTTCATTGTTAACAGACACTCCAATGCTACTGCTGCCTGCCATGCCAGACATTTTGAGAAAGTCTTAAAACCCCCTTGATCTGCAGGATGCCTTTACTCCAAGTCTCCAATACAAGTAAAATAAACAAATGTGAGACATGTGAGAACAAATATGAGATATGAGAAGGGACCCTTCTGACTTGCAGACAAGCCTGGCTACATAAACACAGTCTACTGAGGGAATTCCTTACACTGCAAGAACTGTTAAAGGAAAAAACAAAGCAAAAAATGCCCTCTGTACCTGGCCAAAGGATAAGGTTCATCCCCCATTCCTTCCCAGAGCCTGCAGCCACCTCCCCAGTATCCAATATTCAGCACAATGATGCCTTCCAAATTGGGCAACTCAATCCTCTCACCATCCAACTCTAGCTTTAAAAGAGAAACAGAAATTAATTACTGTGGATCATATTCAGTACTTCAATAGAAATTATTCACTTTGTGCATTTAATAGGCCTCCATTTAAAGAAAAACTGGCCCTGTGCCAAGAGAATGTGTCTTCTTTCCATATTAAAAAAAAAAAAATCTTCTGATTTCACAAGCTACCCTGAGCTGTAGTAAATTTCTATTAGTAAAGAAAAGAAAAAAGGAACTCTCACTTATGGTGCTATGGCAAATTATAGCTGAATATCAGTGCTTGCACTCACAGAACTGAGCCAAGGCCAGAAAAAAAGTCAGGAATTTTCAGTAAGCCCAAAGACATAAATTCCATGAAGTAAGCTGCAGACAGCAAAAGGAACACAAAAACACTCCAAGGCCATAGCCACCCTTACACAAATATCATTAAGTGTGAATATTGTAATGAGCAAAGCTTCTCTCCTTCTCTTTCACAAGGTTAAGTTTTCATGCTCCACTGACTGTTCAGAGAATAAGCAAGTTAAAAAACTTACCTCAACCTTTTTGTTAAGATCTTTACATTCTTGTACTAAGCAGTCTTTGGTTCCATAAAAAAAATAAACAGCCTACAAAAACAAAATCCAAACAAAACAGAGTGAAAAGAAAACATTGTTAGAAAAAGACAATACATAGGAAGACTATTTGAAATATTTCTGCATAGTTATGGCTGTGTAAACCTTATCTAAAACTTATAAATAATATATTTGCACATCCTTAAACTAAATCTTCCTCATGTGATGAGCTACAACTTGCCTAAGAAACTAGATTTCCACTTGAAAAGGAAATAAACACTTAACTCATAAAGTTTCAAAGCAAATGAGAAACTCTGAGCAAAAACTGAGCAAACATCAAGCAGAGACAAGGCAGAAGTGAGTGGGCTGCAAACATGCCTTACCCACAGAATCCCCTCCCCAAGAAAAAATGAATTAAAACTCTTAAATGGCAGAAAGAAGTAGTGGTGTAGGAATGTGAACGTAAAACCAGCCTGAGGTCAAATCAACAAGTGCAAGGAGGAAATGCCACTTTACCAAACACACCTTATTGATGATTCTGCTGGAAAACAGAGAGGGAGTTTTCTCACGATGGGCATGGAAATTTAAAGCCATAAGAGCATCAGGTCCTATAGAGAAGTAGTTGTTCATTGTGAATACCTGTAAGACAGAACTTCCAATTATGCTTTATTAAATATCATTATTAGGGTTTAAAATTTAGAGGGTTTAATGGGAAGTTAATAACAACAACAACAACAAAACTACAAACATACAGATATTCCACAGAATTCATATTTATGCTTGCAAACCATACCTTTGGTTTCCTTAAGTTGTAGTATCCTTTGTTTGTTACTTGAACCTTCCATCTGAAAAGCAATAGTTGGTACTTAGGCTTGTGACAGACAGCCCTCAGTATCAAAGCTGTAGTTAGGAATTTCATATCTATACTGGGATTAAGGCCAATATTCAAATTTAGTTAAATTATTTAAGAGTTAAGCCCTGTAGAACAACTAAAAGACTAAATTCAGACCTCAGTTACGTTGTAGTTCCTTCCAGCAATACTTGTGTTTATGTAAAGAAACTGCTGCAATGGATTATCAGTGGAGCTACAGCAGGGTCTGGTTTCTACACATTTTATCTTTTCACTGTTCCTTACCTGTCTAGTTTGATTCCATCTGCCTCCATGACATTTCGTAAGATCTGCTCTACAGGGACTTCTCCAGCATAACCTGCACCCCAGCCCAGTGTATTAGACAGGTCATTCCCTGTTCCCAGAGGTAAAATTGCAACTTGTGGAATATATCGTTCTTGGCCCTAGGATACAAAACCACTGCATATTAGCTCCTGCTTCAGCACTCATTGCCTCCCTTCTATCCCCAAACGTTCAGATCAGATCAATGCACCTTCCCAGCAGCCTGTTACACAGAGCAGAGCTCTGGGGCTGGCAGAGCAGGTGGCACATTGAGCTACTTACCCAGGCATAACATAAAGGAAGGAAATGTTAAACCATTGTGAGAAGGAAAGAGAAACAAATACAATATGGAAACAATGCATTAGGAATACTGAACAGAGTATTCCTTCCCAGGAATGATGCTTTACATCTGGGAAGTGACATGAACACTGACAGATTTAACACACAAGGCTGTGAACTGCAACAAGACACCAAAATGCTCCTAGGAGACTGAGGTGAGGTTAGATCTGAACAACAGATGCACAGAGTACCAGTGTTCAACCACACACACAAATACAGATACTCAAAGGAACAAAGTCAGTGTCTCAGTTTCAGACTGTCACCCACAGATGGAGCAGGTGATAATCAGCTCTGCTGAGCACAGGGTGACAGCAGCTGTTCACAACAGCCACCTTAGCAAAGGCCTTGGCTCTCCTCACCACAGAAGGGTGAACAATTATTTCAGCTGTACGATGGCCTTTGCAATTTAGCTGTGAAAAGCACTTGCAGAGAGTTGGCACTTTGGTTACTGTTTTTTCCAGAAAGGTTATCAGCCAGGTAACCTGTATTTGAGAGTCAAGATAAATGAAGGGAGCAAATAACCTACTGCTGATAAGAAAAAGGTTTTGCTGATAAATCTCTATAGTATTTTACCTAATACCAATGACTCAATCTGAACAGAACAAAGGAAACACCAGATTTCATCAACTATATCAGCTCTGAGGGACAACAGGACAATATATCAAGTGGCCAGAACCACAGAACCATATAGGCATATTCACTAACCCTTATACTTACTTTATTTGTACTTTATCAGCACACAATTATTCTCAAAGAGGTTGCTGGACTACGCATGAAGTTGTAATAATGGCCTGCAGCTACAACATTTTATGAATTAACAAGAAAGCTGCACTAAAAAAAAACCTTAAAACTTTGATATAAAACCTTTCTTCATTTCAGCACTACAGAAAAAGTTTATTAGGTAAAGCACTAAAGCCTTGTAATTATTTTCCATTTCTAATTTTCTCAGGAGTTCCCAGGAGCACCCCATAAATGATAGTATCTTCCATTTCAAATCAACAGTAAACACAACTTATTTTTTTCTCCTCCTCCTTTGCAGCTAATAGGCAAGGCTGCAGGCAGACAGATTCTTCAGAACATATGACAAGGAGCAGAAGCAAATGACTGCATTAATTTATGCTCTGGCAACATAGCCAGTATAGCTGGCAAAATGATGAGGTTCTTACAAAAGATTAAGTGTGCTGGGAGAAGGGAGCAGGCAGAGCACACCAGCCAATATTAGCAACACCATTTATGACAATATAAATCTGTTCAGACAAAGAGGAAATAACAATGCAGAAAATATCCTGCAGCTTGCTCTCTTCTTACTTTGCAGAAAAGAACTACTATCAATATAATTTAAAATCTAAAGTGTTCATATTTTTCTTGCACTACAAGGAATCATAAGGTGCATTTCCCACACCCCTCCCCAGTATGAATAAGCAATTATGCAAATATTCCTCTGTAAGCCTATTCAGGAAGATGAAGGCAATAAATACAGGTAAGAGATGAGGGGTAGAACTTTGGCAGCTTCCAAACTCATTTCACCTTTTAATTTAAAACACAATACCTTTATCTTCATTTCATCAATTGCATCCAGGACCCAGCCCACTGTGCCATCCCCACCACAGACCAGAACCCTGACAGCGTTGCAAGGCAGCCAAGTGCAGAGCTGGAGAGCTTTAGCAGGTGCAATTTTGCTGAGATCAAAAACCTAGAAAAAAGGAAAATAAGGAATTCTGTAAGTTCACAGAACATGACTCAGGATTTGCCTCACAGATAAACAACTTGAAGAAGTAATCTCTAATGCAAAACAAAGATTCTCCATTTGCAGTATTCCATTAGCAAATGAGATGTCTTGACTTGACTTCCCAGAGCATGATTTGTTTCCCAAATTCACAACAGAGCCCAGCTGCCTCCCTAGGATTAAATGGCATTGATAAACTGAGCTGACAGAGCCCTTGGAAAAATCTGTATCTAAAAGCATGATGATGAATTCTATAAAGATGAAAGACTTCAGATAATTTTGAAATATTCAAAACACAAGTTTATTCTTTCAAGCCTTACTGGAATGCATTTAAAACAAACACACAGTGATTTCTCTTAGGCTGTATTTTACAGCTGGGTTTTGAACTCCAAAGGAAGAATATTAAGGTGCAGCCAGGAAATCCAAGGAACAACTGCCTGCCTTACGTCAACATCCTGAGCCATCCCAGTGAATTTTAAGGGGAAAGCAACTACACAAAGTGAAACTGTCAAGGTTGACATTACCACAAATAAAGTGAGGATTTAAGCAAACACAGGTTTCCTGTAAAGAAGATTTAAATGGTTCATTTCCTAAAAATGTACACTGTTTCAAAAGTCAGATACCTCTTATTAACTGAATTACTGCATGTGTTATTGTAAGCAAAAAAACCTGGACTGGTATTAGAATCCTAACAAACTTGGGGCTGGGAGAAACCTCTGCATTTTTTGTTTTTCTCTGTGAAGCTGCTCCTTTCTAAAAGTACAAACTGCATGAATTTGTTTCCTTTACTGACCTTCCACAAGATCCTATTGCCACTGTGTAAGCAAAGTGACATCTATTCTATTCTAAACTTTGGTTTTATTACAGTGGCTTTGCATTGTAAATACCTGAACAGGGTTCAGCAGCATTTTAAATTCTCCTAGTAAAATTTCACCCATGTTGTTTCCACTGCGAGTATTAGCCAGCACCATTACTGGCATCCAGTGTTTCCTGCAGTAAGGGACCACCTGCCAAAGGTAAAAACCAGTCAGTCACACAAAAACTGCACGTCTGAAAACGTTTACAGCCTTGCCCCAAACCCAACCCCTGCAAGTGCTGAAACAAGGATGTTAGCAGTTAGTCTGAAGTAGCCAAAACACAAACAAATACTTCTGACAGGCCAAGGCTGAAGATTCTGGAGTGCCCAGGACAACAAGTACTACACTGTTATGAACACAGTAACAAAATGTTCAAAGATTCAAAGACAAATCTCAGTATTTTGGAATAAAAACCCCCACATCTGCTTATGCTTCAACAATGACAAACACGTCTGAATTATCACAGCAGGTACTTCATATATCTTGAAACATTTACCTGACAGTTGCTAATGTGACAATGTATTGAGGTCAAATTTCAAGGTCTGTCTGTGGGTTTATTTGGGGTTTTTTTTCTTTTTTGTATATTCTAAACCCAAGAAGCAGCAGGCCATTACCTTTTCATAACTGGTTCTTTTCTCCTTACGCATTTGGTTGATTGTAGACAAATAGTAGGGGGGAATAATTAAGTCTTTGAATTCTCCAAATGTACAATCCTCAGTCCTCAAACAATCCACCATGCATTCATCATGCACAGTGTACTGACACCACACACATCTGGAAAAAAGACCAAAAAACATGAAAACAATCTTCAAAAATTGATTTTGTTCATTTATTTTAGATTTTTGCCAAAATATTTATGTTTATATGCACCATTATAAATAATATTTTAAACATATTACAGGGAAAACTATGCATTCCCTGGAAGCCTATGTATTGGCTACAGAAAATTACATAAATTGGTCATGTGCGTGAAGGTCTAGGAAAGTATTTGAATTCTGCTGGGAAAAAAAATCCAACAGTTTTAAATTAATTCAGTTGTTTTTACTTAAAAAAGTAGGTGCTATAAATAGGCTCCTGTTTGCAATCTTAACAGTTACACTGAGAACCTGTAAAAGAACCTGAACTCCTGTCCATCCTTAAAGAGCACAGATAAAACACTGGAGCTCACTTTAATAAATGTTACTAGTAATGAATTAATGCATTCCTTAAGATTGGTAATACCTTTAAGCCTGAAACCTAAAAGGTTACACAGCACTGTATAAGGCTGATGCAATTTAGTTATGCAAAACTGCTTTGCTTTATGACCTGTTCTAAAAGCTGCCCTGGAAAACAGACTAGAACAAGAGGAAATACTGCAATATCCACTTCCAGCCCCTGCAGAATGTTAATCCTCATTTGCTACATCCAAAGCCTTGATTTAAGCAGCTGGGAAAGCTATTTTTGGAGTCCTCCTGACTAATCCAACACACAGCTAGAGCAGCAATGACACTTGCCCTATACAATGACTCTCTTTTCCTCTTCTTCCTTCCTTTCTCCTTTGCTTCCAAATTCCTGCCCTTCCCTCCTCTCCTACACACACTCTCAAGGTTTTGTTTCTGACAATGTGCTCTTTTACTCTGTAATCCTGCTCACTTACCAAGCAGTTTGACAGTATCACACAGAAGCAAAGCAAAAGCTGGCAGAATCTAGGTTGAAAAGATGACAACCTTTGAGTAGGCTGAAGTGGAGCACCTACCACTGCATTTTGGCACTGACAACTTTGCAAGCAACCTTACCAATGACAGTGCAAGTCCATTTAATGGTTCATCATATTTTAAAAACACTCTTATCACAATCTTTAACAATATAGTGCAGTAGCTTATAAAACTTCTCTTTAGCTTTTTTGAGCATCCTTAAAAATGAACTTGAAACCTATACAGGAATTGTTCTATTTATACTGAGCAGATGCCAATTTTGAGATGTACACTTTGGTTCTCTGAACAGTGAGCTGTGCCAGCAGATTGCTCAGGCTATCCACTGCACAACTGATAAATTTATTAGAAACGTCTTAATGTCATCCCCTAAAATACAAACTCCCTTGGACACTGAGAGTCTCTTGTATGTAATTATACAGCCTGCACATCATGCCGGAGTAATGCAATTAAGAGAAGGAGTGGACGTGAGATGCAACGCCACACTCTTAATCTATGACTCACAAGCATCTATTTTAATTTTAGGTTCTTTGAAGTTGTTTTTTTTTAAGAGTATCTTATCTGACTACTGCAGGATCTCCATTGGGGTGTGGTCTCGCAACAACCCTGCGGAAAACACAACACGGACATGGCACCGTAGGTGCTCCCAGAGTCAGCCTGCCCTGCAGTACCTGTAGTCGCAGAGCTTGGGCTGCGTGCCGCACTGTTGTTTGCAGACCATGCAGCAGCTGCAGAGAGGGACATTGCCCCTGATCCAGTGGTGTGGCATGGAGCCGGGGGCTCTGGCGGTGCCCCTCATCATGATCTCCTTGCAGAGGAAGCGCTGGTCCGCCTTCTTGAGGCAGCGCTCGCTGACGCGCAGCCCGCAGCAGCCGCAGAAGGCGCCGCGGAGGATGTGCTGGGCGCACACGCAGCAGTACGAGGGCTGCCCGAAGAGGTCCGTGTAGTGCCAGTCGTGTTTGCTCTTGCGGAAGATGTCCCGGATCAGCAGCTGCCGCCGGGACCGCTGGAAGCTGCACCACGCCGTGATCAGCACGGGCAGGAGCACGGAGCACAGGGTCCACACGGCCAGGCGCCAGTCGGCCACGGCCCGGGAGGCATCGCCCGAGCCCTCCATCCCCGCGCCTCCCCGGCCTAACCCCTCGCACCTCTCGGGCAGGCGGCGAGGCGAGCCCCGGGACGGCCCCTTCGCTCAGGGAGCCAACGCGCAGCTTCACGCACCATCTTGTAATCCCTCCTCAGGGCTCGGCACCGGCCTGCGCCACATCGGGCCGACGGCAGGGATCCGGCCGGGGCTCCTCCGCCGCCCGCCGCCCTCGGCGCCGGGAGGGCGCGCCCGCACGGCCCGGGCTGCCCCTCGCCGCTGTCCCGAGCCCCTCCGCGGGGCACACGGGGTGGAGCGGACAGCGAGCTCCGGCCCTCGGCCCGCCCGGGAGCTGCCGGCGGAGCCGGGGCCGGGGCGCACGGCGGGCTCGGAGCGGCGCCGCGGGATGCGCGGGGCGGCGGAAGCGGAAGCGGCGCGGGGCCGTTGCCAGGAGACGGGCGCCGCCCGCCCCCCGTCTGTCGCGACAGCGGCGATGTCCCAGCGGCGCTCAGCGGCCGCGACAGCGCCCGGCGGAGCCGCTCTGCTCCAGCTCCAGCTCCAGCTCCAGCTCCAGCTCCAGCTCCAGCTCCAGCTCCGCCGGACCCAGACGCGAGGCGAAGGCCGTGCTGGCTTGGGGCCGAATGACCGCCGTGTTTGTGCCTTTATTGCCCAACCATAAATGTTTCCCCCGTAATTTCGTTCTGCCCTAGAATCATGGATTCGTCAAAGCTGGCGGAGGCCTTCAAGGTCACCCAGTCTGACCGTGCACCCCGCGCTGCCACAGCACCCAGCGCCAGGTCCCTCCAGGGACAGTGACTCCAGCACCTCCCTGGGCAGCCCTTTCCACAGCCTGGCCACATCAACAGTGAAAATATTTAATCTGAATCTCCCAAGGCTCGAGGCCATTTCCCCGTGTCCCTGTGGGCGCAGCAGAAGAGCCCGATGCCCACCTCACTACAGCATTTCAGGGGGCTGTAGGGAGCAGTGAAGCCCCCCGGGTCCTGCCTTTGTGCCTCTGTTTGTCCTCCCCATGGTTGTGCTTTATTGCCCAACCATAAATGCCTTCCCCTCATCATTTTGTTCTGTCATTACGTGTTCGACTGTTTCCCCAGGAGCAGTTCTAAAAGGAGTGGCTGCCAGTAGAACCTACAGGCCTTTGCACTTTCAAAACAGTGTAGTGAGCAATGATGTAAATCCATACAGCATATACAAAATTGATTGGATTCTAGGGTCTTGGTATCTTAAAAAAACACTGAAAAATGCACATACTGCACAGCTGGGCAACACTCAAGTTTCCAAGGAAATTCCTCACTTCCCTCACGTAACACCCAGTGATGAACTCTGGCTGCCTATTTTATATGCTATAGTTGAAGGGATGCATTTCATGCCCTGCAGGTTGGTGATGCTGGTACCGTGTGTTCAGCATGGCACTGACCAGCAGAGCTCTGGCCAAAACTACCTGTTTGCAGTGACATTTGCTAACCTGCATCCTTACTTAACACTATGCTTAATATGCTTTACAATCCTGTTTTCTACTAACTTGTCCTGAAAGGAGGAGAATTATGTGGGTTTTCATTTGTATGGTTCTGTTAATTTGGTAGAAAACTCTGCTTTGTTTCTCAGCAGTCATAATTTGACTTTGCTAGAGTTAAACCCCATTAGTAAGTACTTCTCTGCTGGGGCAAAGTTGGAGACAATCTTTGACAAAGGGGCCCCTCTGCAGCTGCCTCTGAGTTTAACAGTACTGGGCAGTTGTTTCTTTTAAAAAACAATAGTTTACCTTGGGCACCAAAAACCTTTGCTTGCCGTGCTAAATATAAGGGAATAGGCTTTATTTTCACAAGTTTAAAATAGCTAGTGTAGCTCTGAAGCCTGAGGTGGAAAAAAAGCCTTCTATTTTCTTTCCCTCAGGAAAAGAGTTATGCAGAGAATGTGTGAGCAGATAATAGACTAATTCAAACCTTCAGACCAGATGTCTTCAGAATCATACTATCACTCAAATGAAAGCATGCACAAACATTTGTGACTGACGTAGCTCCTTCAAAGAGGGCAATGCCTCAGTCGGGCTTGCTCATTTTGGAACAGACTGAGAGAAAGCAGAATCAAAATGAAGAAGTTTCTTTTGTTTGTCTCCTTTTTGGTCCTGCTGATCACTGTTACAGGTAGGAATTTATATCAACAAACCTGCATATGTATGTAGACATATGTAATTATGCATATGTATTCTGCAGAACATGTAAGTACTATCAGTTTGTCAACTGATAAACTGATAAACAAACTTCTATTTTAGTATTCATTATTCTTATATTTTCATATATTTAAGTTTTAACACTCAACTATTTTTATATTGCAGGCTTTCCATGATTTGATTTTTAACACTCATGATGTTGTATTTGCTGTTTAATTCTCTGCATTACCACACTGTAGTCATTTGTTGTAACCCCCAAAATTTTAGTTTTACTTGCTTACTATTTTAATATTATTTTACCAAGGTCCTGCAAGTGGAATGTTCAATGCAATCTCTTCTTTGCAATGTATCTAACCCATTACTTTGAAAAAAATCCTATAAAGCAACACAGAAAAGAACAAAGAGTTGGAAGAGCAACTAATGCTGATGGTTTGATGGTGCTGTTATATTTGCTTATTTTATAGTAACATGAATATGTGGGCATTGCTTCCTACTAGTAGAACAAGAGAAAACACAAGTATAAACATGGTTTAAAATTCCACTTCTATCTCTGGGAATGCAATATCCCCTGGGAAGGGACAGTAATGAAAGAACACTTTGTATAGAAGAAAAAAAAATCAGGTTTGAAGGCATTTCATTTGACAACAGATAGATAAAATACTTTCTGATAATTTCAGAGCTAATTGCTGCTGTTCTCTCTTTAGACACTTCACCAATTTTGTCTGAAAAAGATGCCAAACAGATGCTGAGGACTCGTCGTGAAGACAGACCAAGAAAAGCTGGTTTCCCTGATGAACCAATGAGGGTGATTTATGACATTTTCTCTTAAACTACATTAACTAAGAAAACCCAACACCAAACCCCCCAAAACACTTGTTCTTAAGTATTAAATTTCTATTGCTTCCAGGCAATATGTTATGAATATCACCCTTTAAAACAGCTGAGTTCTTCCATGAAATGTTAAAAAAAGCCTTAAAATTCTTTCAATTACAGTTAAAAGCATTCTGTAAGTGCTGAGTATTGCTCAGGAAATGTTCACTTCCAGAATCAGGAGATTATTTATCATAGCTCATAAATACCGATCAAATTATTGAGAAGGAAGTGGCATTTCATTTATAGAGATGTGGATTTCATCAGCTTCTTCCTGAAAAACTAAGTAACAGGAAACATCTTCTGCTTACAGTACATTTTGCACTGCAGGCAAAGAGGAGATGGAGGTGCCAGTGGTCAGTGTGGAGACTGAGGTACTTCTCAACCAGCTTTAAAAATCACTTACTTTCATTGACTTGTTTATGGATGCCACAGATAGAATGGCTTTGTGTGATATTGTAGAGGTTTTAGTTGCTGGCTTAATGCAATAGCTTTGGGCTTGCATGCAATATCTACATTAATTTCTGTCTAAACCCTATTACAACAAAAGAAAAAGTAAAAGAATTAAAGAGCCTTTTGTTTTCCTTACTTTGACAAGGCTTTACACATAATCCTGCACTTCTCAAGAGTACTTAAGATATTTTAAAACTGCTGCCTATTTCTTTCCAAAGTAAATAAACTGAGCTCAAATGACCTGGTTCTGAAGAGACAGAGCCCACAGAAACCAGGAGCACACGAGTGATTGTGAGTGGCTCAGTTTAGCAAGGTGCTGAGCGCTCCTGGACTCCCTAGGACAAGAAGAGCACTATGTGCCTTGCAGGATTGTAGAAACAGCTCCTGGTTTTCCCTTTTCAGTGGGGAATGTACACCAGCCAGAAAGAATCCATCTGCCCAACACTGGCTGAACACACTTTGTCAAAGGGGACACCATGACAAACCAAAGCTGTCACAAGGATATTGCTCTGTGCTTGTTGACAACCTTGTACACTGAAAATGGCACAGCACAGACAAAAACCAGAAGGCTGCACTGCTGCCCACAACACTCAGGACCAGGCTGGTTTCTAAATTGTTAAATGAGCCTTGTAGTTTTTGCAAATTAGCAGGAATACAGCTCCCATCTCTGCTTATGCTTAATACACCACCATGATTAAAATTATGTGGTGAATATAACACACAAATATTGAATACAGAATAAATGAAGCAGCAGAACAGTTGGATTGAGGTAATTCCTGTATGGCAAGAAGCTACACATATGCATGCAACGTTTAGTCTATGGTTTTGTTTTAGGTGGTCCTTGAGGAGCAGGGAGTTGGACTTGGGGATCCTTATGAATTCTATGACTGTGTGGGGAGAGGAGGGATTCAGGGCTAAAGAAATGCTGGATTTCTGACTCTGCTGCTCTGTCCTTGCCACTTTCTGTCCTACCACGATTAGGAGCAAACACTTTTTGAGAAATTCCAACTTCTTTTATTTATTTTCTATGGTTTTTTTTTTTTATCTAGAAAACAAAGCTGATGCTCTGTAAGAAAAACACAAGAATATTTGCTTTGCTTCCTAAATGCCAAGGTTTTCAGTAGAAAAGGAAACATCTTTTGATGAAAAAAAAAACCAAACCCTCATTGCCCTGTGGAATGTGGAGATTTTCCATGTGAATGAAGGTGCATGGCTGTTGCATCCCTGTGCACAGCTTGTGCACATGGACTCAAGGAGAAAAACTGATTTTGTATGGATGCTTTGTAGCAGAATGAAATGAATGCTGGGATGAACCCACCTCTCTTCATCTGCTTTAAGCAAAAGCTGTTTGTACTGGGCCAGATCATGCTGAGCTGGGGAATGTAATTTGCAATTCTTTGTGACACTCTTTGACTTCCACAGGGCTGCTTGAGTCAAAAACCTGTTCAGTTACAGACAGAAACATCAGCCCCCTTTGACTATTAAAAAAGTGTAATTTATGTTATCAGCATGTTTTAAACTTACTTTGACCGAGATCCTACTTTTGGTAATGTGGCATCTTCTCAGTCACACAGTTCTGCTCCCTGCCAGTTCCTAAGGCAGCCTCTCCCCAGAGATCTGAGCCAAGTCTCCCAGTGCTGTGAGGAGAGAAAGCCCAGTGAAAGGCAGGATCCTGATGCTGGCTACAGCTTCCATTCCAGCAGTGCCCACAGTGCAAAGCAATGGGAGATTACTTTGAATAAATGTATCTGGTGTTCACAAAGCTTATGAGCCCACTAGGACTGGGACATTTTAAGAGCAAATTTTGTCCCTGATGGAGGTCAAGGTTTTGGTACTCAGCCCACTTTACTTTGATAAATTTGTTGCTGAGACCAAAGCCTCTCTCTATAAATTGGTGTGAGAAATTCACATAATTTTATTTATCACCAGTCAGCACAGACGTGTGCTACCTACTAGAACCCTTCAGTCCTGCCACATTATCTTGCAAAGGGTTAATGTTCTTTAAGCAGCAGGAACCAGTTTTCAAAAGGGGCTATAACAGACCTATTTGTGAGAATCCTTTGTACCCTCAGGCCCAACAAAGGCTTCTGTGTCAATATGCAAATAAGAAATATGTATACAGAATTCCTAATTTATGCATATTGTTGTATAATTCTTTCTCAACACCTTTACTGATCTGGAGATGAAGTCATTCATTAAATATTGCTAGGCTGGGGCAAGCTGACTAGCAACACCATTTCACTATATTTGATTATTTTAACGGATAAATTAATGGCTCTTATATCAGCTGTAAAATTATCCTGGGTCCCTGGCCTGACATTAGAATTGAGTGATTGCACAATTAAATTACTTTTTTTTTTCTTTGAATAGGAGTATATGCTTTACCTCCAGCGCTTGGAGCAGAGATCAGAAGAACAATTCCTTGAACACTGGTTGAATCCTCATTGCCTCCCACACTGCAACAGGGATCTGGTGCATCCAATCTAATGGGCTTGCCTACCCTGCAATGGTATATTTACATATGTGCATATTTCTTCTGCAGTGCATATTTTTTCCTCCATAATGAAAGGCAGAGCCACATACTGGGAGAGAAGGGAATAACCAAAGTCTGGGGGAAGCACCTTGTGCTGAAAGGTTTCAGGCAGCTGAGCAGGGGCAGGGAACAGAAGTGTCCCAGGCATCAACTCTGTCACTCTGTTCTGTTCACTTTAATAAAACTGGTTATGCTTTCTCTGCTATGTGGGGGTAAGCTGGTGACTGCAGAACATTCTTATTAATGTGGCTTCAGATCACTCCTGTCTCCCTCCTGTCTGCTTGCTTTCTTTTTCCAGCTCTTCTGTTTAAGTCTTGTATTAGTTCACTTAGCTCTCAGTGAAACTGGGGCAGGATTAAACTCAGTTGTCATCCTGGAGATATTCAGGTGCAGTCTGACCTGCAAGGAGGTTTTTTAAACAGACATGACATTTGTCAACTGAGATAAGTTTGGATTATCACCATAATAGTGAAGCTATATCACTCCCAGTCAACTTTTTAATATAAAAGTTGCAGATTTAGCTTCATATGTTCAGAAGCTTTTATGCAGCAGAATACAGAGATGGTATCTGTCACAGCTGATCTCTTTCAAAAGACAGAAAGTTCATCTGCTTAAAATTCTTTTATCTATTTGTACATCTCTGAATACCTTTGAAAATTGGGACACTGTGGTAGACTTCCGTGGGGCTCTATTAATCCCCAGTAAGCCAAAGGTCTGAAACTCATTTAAAAACAAAAACATAACATTCCCAAATTTCAGCCTTAGGAGGTAAGTTAGCAATTTTAAAAAAAATCTTCCAGCTGAGACACAGTTGAAGGCTGGCTCACTTAGCTACAGGATTTCTTCCCAACAGCTGCTCCCAGGCCACTGTGAAGAATTAATGTTAGAAAAGTGTTTGAATGTTTTGAAGCCCTTAAGATGTTATTAGTATGGCCAATGTCAGCATGGATTTTGATATTCTGGGTTGTTTCTTTATTTTTTCTGCAGATCTCTCCATGGATTTCTACATGATTGTGTTAAGGGGGAGAAGATTATTCCTGCATTGGCTACCTGCTCACTGTAGAGCAGAACCTCTCTGCAGTGTAGTGCAATCCTCATGATGCAGCAGAACTTCCAGCTCTAAGTGGCTTGATGAGTTATAGACCACTGTGTATTTTCTACCAGCAATGATTGCATGCATGAATAACTGAATTGAGGGTTTCCACAGTTTCTGAGGGATGGGGAACTGATTAGCCTAGAGTATCCTTTTAATGGCATAGGTTTAGACTGTCTGAAGCAAAAGGAACTTGGAAGGAGAGGTCAATAGAAAATTGCAGAATACCAACATGAAGAGAAGGCCAGCTTGCTTGGCTTTGAAGGAATCCTTAATTACAGTTTTCTAGGTTAAATAACAATATTGCATGAAGACACAACATTTATGTAACACTATGTCTTACTGCCTGATGACTATTTCATGTATTGTTTCATAATAAAAAGCTTGACTCAATTCCATTTGCAGATGACTTTGTTCCCTTTGTCTCCCCTACTCTATTCTGACGAAACTCACTGGAAGTGAGGCTCAGTTTTGTGAAGTACTAAGGAAACATCAGAGGACTTTCTAGAACCAGCAGCTGGGAAGCACTATGGTGCAGATTAATCATTGTGTAGTTTCTCTGCACAGTTATCCCTTTCCCTTGTAATTCTTCCAGGAGGGGCAAATGAATCCAGCCGATCCTTTCCAGCCTTTATAACTTATACCTTGGAAAAGAATATCTTGTACAGTCAGATGGGAAACACATGATACCTACAAAACAACATAAAATATTGCTTGGTGTCTCTTAAATGACTGCTGTAATCTGTAATGGCAACAGAGTTATGAATGGAGCAAAATAACTTTCAGAGCTCCTCACTGCAGTCACACTTGAAGCCTGAGGACTGGGAGCAAAATAAACCACATTTTTATGAATATCTATTAAGGTAATTAGTGCTACAGAGCTTTTGATAGGCTGGAATAGATCAACAGTTTTTCTGGTATACTTTCCTTCCAGTAAAACAGCTGTCTTAGATGGCTCCAAGGAAATAATTTAAATCCCAAAGCATCAAAGGCTTGCTTTCCCCTACTGCCAAGATAAATCATAGATTAAATCTGGGAGTGTGAAAAAGCATAATCAGGCTGCTATTGTGTGCTTCATTCATAACTCTCTCAAAACAGAGATCTAAATTTGCATATCTCTTTGAGTTAAAGTCATTAGGTGAAATCCTGGCTCTGTTTTTATTTGCACAGTGAAGAATTCATTTGATGACAATTATGTCAACTTTCACCCTGTGAAAGCCAATTTTCAAGTACTTCTTTGAAACAAAAGAACTCCCACCTGGTTATACTCAGTCATTTTTAAGGTAACTGGGAAGGTTAAGTAGAAGGTTCTACTCAGTTCTTCTCAGTAACACTGAGCTAATCCTAAAGCAAATGTGGAACAGAGATTATTCATTGCTTTCAAGTTTGCTTTTCCACATGAGAGCCGAAGGTATCTCCAATGAAAAGTTAAGTATGGTTAAGTCTAATTAACAAGGAGAAAACTAGAAATATAGAAAGGTGAAGTCGTTCCTGATCACTGATCCACATTCTATCCCACTTTATAAGGGAAGGAATTAGGGGGTAGTTTTAAGAGCCTTTAGCCCATGTTAGTGTCAGGCTGATGGGCAAAGGAGCCAACTCATATTTGCACTCACATTCAAACCAAACCCATCTCGCTTATTAATATCTACACTTCTGTTCTGGGCTAAAACTGACCACTGAAGGATCTCCCGGTCCCTCAAGGCAAGAAAAGCAGCAGACACTATATAGGAAAGTTTGAAACATAGGGAATAAAGGGGGGGGGGGGCGGGGGGAAACAAGTGTGAAGGAAAGGAGAATGAACTAAAAATGTTGAAGTTAAAAGTAATAAAAACCCCTAGACTAGAGCCTACGAGTGCCTCTGGAATCCTGTGATCATGAAGAACATAGCCAAGTTATTGCTTTTTAAGACACCTGGCTCTTCTGCCAGATTTAAGAAGCCAAGTCATCCCTTCATACAAATTAATTTTGCAAGTAAACACAGAAACACCCTCCAGCCAGAGGAGGCAGCCAGAGAAGAGGAGGCCAGCACAGTACAGAACAGCAGACTTTGGTAAGTTTGCTCATCACTGGCAATCACTGACAGCTAAAGAGTGAGTGAAGGGGTGTGACTGCTTTAGACTATTGCCATGGATGCAGCAACCCCTCATCCTGCTTATTGTGAATTTCTGTATGTCCATAAACTATACACAGTGTTTTACAGAGAATCAAGTGAATTAACAAGAGAACAGGATCTTGGGATCAGGTATAAATAAATAAGCTCAAGCATGTATTGTGACTCAGCAGTGAAAAAACTCAGATAATTAGCATAAAAAGTAAACACTGCATAAATATACTTAGTTATAGCTACAGAATTATGTAATTAAGCTTTTTTTTGTTTTTTTCAGAGCCCTTCAGTTTGTTTTTATTCTCTTCCTCTACACAGATCTTTCCTTCAAAGCTCTGCTATGCTTGAATTCCTCTATAGTTTAACTAGATTGAGTGTGTTCAAGGATTAGTTACAGGTTTGTTTTTGTCCATGTCTAAAATCTTGGGGAAAAATGCTGGACTTTCCCACATACCTGCAAACCAGAAGAACAGGCATTGTGGAAGTTGTATACTGAAGGTGGGAAAGCTGGAAAAATAGTTGTTTTCTCAATGCTTTTAAAGAGAAGGATTAAAACACACCTGGGAAAAGCTTTCATCCATGATAAGCATAGTCATAAGCTCCAATCATTGACTTGTTTTACATCCAGTACCTCTCCTGAGCTGAGGAGCTGCCCACTAGATGCCACTGTTTCTGCACACAACCAGGATCACAGCCCACAAGGACTGAAAGCACCACATGCCTTTCCCTCCCGCTTGATTTTTACACCTTTTCTTAAAATGCTCAGCTCAATTGATCAAAATCAAAAGTCACTTCTAACCCATAAAATAAAGACCTTCAGCAAATGGCTGATTTTTCCCCCTCTCTGGGTTGCAGAGTGCTCTGACTGTGCTCTGACTGTGGGTTGTAGGTGTGGTTGTGCTTCATTATGCCACAGAAAGAAATGGTTGAAAGTTCTTACAAGCAGATTGTAGTGGTTTGTGACTTTTCACTGCCTGCTATCCACACAGAGATGACAATAGAAGATTCTGTGTGTTTGCAGAAGCTGTCCCCTCTCAGATTAGATCATTTAATCCATGTTCTGTTACCCCAAATTAAGCTGCAGACTGATAATAAGTAAAAGCATCACTCTTCAAGGCATGACATTATCTTCCTCCATTTATTATCTTTAGCAGCAGAGGGAATCATGTGTTAGATGCTGTACAAAGTGTACTGAAAAGGCAGACTGTGCCCAGGGCCAGAAATGAAGTGTCTCTGTATAAAAGGTAGATAAATAATACGTACTCTAATTTAAATACACAACAATTCATTGAAAAAAGGGAAAGGCTGGAATTTTTGAAAGCATCAACTTCTTCAGTAAGGCCAAAACGTTTTATCCCAGATAGATAAATAGGATATGAAGTAGTTACACTGATGTCACTAAGCAAATTGGCAGTTGGCTAATTGGCTCTTTCTATCAGACTTACCTTGCAGGAAAACATGCACTAGAAGTTCTTATTTACCAAGACTGGAATTTCCAGAAAGCTCCCTGAAAGCAAGTCAGTCACTTGCTTTATTTGAAATTCACTTTCATAATGATGAAGGTAATGGAAAATGCAACACTAAACTTACCAGTTTGCAGTTTAGATGATTCAGTATTTGCTTCCCTGGGAGGCTGAGCAGGTCAGCACATTCTTCCACTCACAATGACAGGACAGTTGCTCCGGAGCATTTCTGAAACATGAATATGGGAAAGACTTACAAAGAAAATACCTATAACCATCTGAAATGATGATAGAATGTAAGGAAGTGTTTCCCTGCAGTACTCCATTTTTTTGTTTTGTTTTGGTTTTTTTGTTTTCTTTTGCATTAGTTCCAGCCCTGTTTCAATTGTCAGAAAATTGTTTTGAATGAAGACTTCTGTTACTCCCAGTGAATGAATGCATAAATAATTTCTGAAGCAGTGGAGTGAAATTGGATTGATTGAATGTGATCACTGCAGTAGGAGCCTACTTTAGATTCTCAGTGAAAACTTATTTTTTAATGACTAAAGAGATCAGAGTGGATTTTAGAAGGTTATCTGAGCCTTTTATGGTCTACAAAGAGTAGAAAATCTTGTGAGAACTATGTATCTTGAGATTTCTGGTGTGTGATTAGAAATGCTGAGTGATCTGTCTCCTATCTGGCATTTTAATCCCTTTTCAGGTCTGGGGGTAGAGATGTGCACTAAAATGAACAACAGTAAAAAGCAGAAGAGGTTCAATGAACTCTGAAGTATTAAAACTCTCCTTATTCTATCAAAGCAGCAGGGCAGCCTGGTGTTGGCTCAACATGAAACCAAAAATTTGGAGCACTAGTGTTATTCCAAATCTCAAGCTCATCTTCATATTTTGTTTTTTTTTCAGTAAGAGATGATCAGTTGAAGTGCATTTCTTTTTTCCACAACTGGGGAGATTTGTTGGGCATCTCTCTAACACAAGCATCATGCACATACATTTATTAAATTGAGTGAGCCAACCTTAAATACAGGAGCTCTTAGACCAAAGTGAGGCAGAACATTGCTTCATTTTGTATTTGTCAGGATAAACAGTAACTATTGACTGATTTCAAGAAATGAATTCAGCAAAATGCTTCAGATGTTCAGAATGTACCTGGCTTAGAGATTTGGTAAGAACCTTTGGTGTGACTCTGAATATGTGCCTGTAGTGTTCATAAAATTGAGACCATTCCTCAGAACAGACTGGAGTATCTGGTCCACAGCACTTCTCCTGTCCAGGTATCAAGAGAAATCAATATTCCATCAGTGCAGGATATACTTCCATCTACTTCCCATACCCTGTATAGGAATTAGTTCCAGCATCAGTAATAAACTCCTGAGCTTCTATTACAGTTTATAAACACACAAGTAATTAGCAGAGCACTTTTTTTTTTTTTTTTTTCCCTGGCAAATACTTTGATTAAGGTTCTGGGAAAGAAAAAGAACCAGAAAACAGTGAAAAAGAAAGAGGAACACTGAGTGGCAACCCCAGGAAAAGCCACAAAAAGGGTTTTGTGCTCAATTATTGGTGTCATGGTCCACACAATAGCAGCACTGGGCTCTCCTCTGTAGGGAATGGAACAGTCCAGCAAAACAGGGTCAGGCTGTTTCTGCAATCATGGAATTATACTGGTACAATAAATTGAAAGATCCAGTGGAAGACTCTTTAATTTACTGGGAAATAACAAGGCAACCTGTATAAAATTTACTCCTTCATTTCTTCCTTGCCTGCTGCTGAACATCTGTTCTGAGGCTGCAGCTGTAGTCACCATTCATGGACCATCCCAACCCATCAGAGTCCTACTCACAGTAGGGTGTGTTGGTTCCTCATCTTGCTAAAAATGAAACTACAATGACTTAAAAGAGATAAAATACATCTTTTTCAAAAACTATGTTCACAAAGCAAATTCTTCCTGGAAGCAGCTGACAGGGGTGGATCAAAGCTGAACTGCTACTGGTCACATCCTAGAGTCCCGTGAAGGAACCAGAATTTTATTTTTTCACATAGAAAACGTGGTTCGAGCTCTGCTGGGTACAAAGAAAATGGTGCACAGCAGATTCTATGCCTTTAGGGAGGGAGCAGTTCCAAGGTGTGTGACATATGTTGTTCTTCTGACATTTACTGGCCATTCTAAGATGGGCCAGGTTCAAGTCTGAGCAGGGGCTTCCTGGTAGGGCCATACCTCTGCCTTCGTTCAGCTCTGCCAACTGTGCAAATACTTTTATTCATTTCCCAGTTGTGAAAACCATGACTTAGGCTCATTTATGCACAAAAGCAAAACAAATAAATGAAGTGGATTTGTGTCTGTATTTATTTTTACATGTATATATATTTATGAATATTTTAATGTGCTCTGAATTACAGAAATGTAGCTTAGGTTTCAACAGTGGATGGATCTGAACAGCATTTCCACATTTCAACTGCAGAAATTAAGGTTTTCATTAAAGTTTTCTGCCCAGAGTAATTTATTTTTAAATCCTCAATATGTGAGTGCATTTTAGTGATACACAAGGTTTTGCTAAGATCAAATCTATAACACCAGAGGAGGATTGAGGGTGAGTTGTTAGTATTTGGTATTTTAGGTAAGAGTCATAGCAGAAAAAAAATATCCCCTTCTTCTCCATTTACCATTTGATGCTTTAGGGCTGCTCAGGGAAAGAGAAAAAAATGGCTTTATTTCACATCACACAGCTGTTGCACTGCTCAAGAACAACAGTTTAAATATTAATATGCCTTGGGGGCTAAAAGTATTTCTTAAGAGACACTTTGATGCAATGAGTTTCAGCCAAGTGAACAATCACAAAAATAGAGTCAAAGACCAAAATCCTTCCAGCTGATAAGGAGCCAATTTATTTATTTATTGGTGTGTGCCTACAGAACTCATTCTGTGTGATTGCACCAGTTACAGCTTTCCAGCCCAGACTCAGGAAACAATTGCTCATGGATGTGAGAGATCGTGACCTCTGGAGTCAGACAAGTGCTCCTTTTCTCACCCCGGGCTTTCAGTGGGAATTGGACCTGCTCAAGTCTTCTTCACACCAGCTTTGGTGAGCTGAGGATAATTCTGTGCAGTTTAGGCTGCTTTTATCAGCTGCACAGCCTCCTCAGCAGCTGTGCCCAAGCTGCCCAGGGAGGTTAAAGCTTTCTTACCCACTGCTACTGCTGGGTCTGAGGGTGAATACTGTGGTTGTCTCATTTAGCTCTGCCCCTGACCCTGAATTCATCATTCCAGCAGCACCCAGGGCTGACTCACCCCAAGGGAACTCATGGCAGCTCATCCACCCAGGAAACAAAGAGGAAATGCCCTCAAACCAGCTGGTCTGACAGTGGATTTCAGAGTGCCCTAAACAGAGGGCATTGCTGTAACTCTGGCTGGGATCCATCCCAAGGAGCATGGATGATGAACTGACTGGGCTAATTAAGGGCTACAGCATTATCTACACCCTGAGACTGCTGAAACAACTTCAGTTCTGCTTAGGAAAGGAATCATCCTGCACAGCCTGAACTTCATGGCTGCCAAGGGTTAGGAGGATGCACTTCCATCAATTCATTGGTTCTGTTTCTTGTTTACCAAGGGTGACAAATGTCACCTAGCTAATTTATTCTCAATTTTTTAATTCTGCTCCATGTTCATCAACACCTTTGCTGCTGAATTCACAAGCCACGCTCCCACATGAGCAGGTCTGATGGACATGTGTGCCCAGAAGGATTTGCCCGAGCAAAGGGAGAAGCAGATTCCAGCTCTGGGTTGCACACAGTAAATCACCAGCACAGAGAGAGAAGCTCAGAGACAACAGAAACACCCAAACATGCTTTTTTGGAACATAACTCCTTAAATTAAACAAGACAAGAAAATATATGGAATGACAGCAAGGTCACTTTCTCCTTAACTGTTGCCCCAATTTTTCCCATACATGTGTCTCATTTATTTTCAGCTGTGTTCATCTGCTATCTCTATCCTGCAGGAGATGCATGCAGGGCACTATCAGTGCAGAAGGACTACAGAAGATGGTAAGTTTTTATTAGCCTATGCACTTTTTGGTAGTTTCCTTTTATTTTTGGAATTCAGTTACAGAAGTGTCTAGTGTTCCCTCTCAAAACTCCGCTCCCATGGCACACAAACACGTCCCCACAAAATGTTGCTCTGTATTAATTGGACAAGCTCACTGAAGTTGGGCTGCAATGGCTGTGTCCACCCCATGGTGACAGAGCTGATGGGTTGTTGAAAGGAGCCACAGTGGTTACAGAAAATCAGGGAGATCAGCATTTAGCATAATGTTATCACTCAGACATTGTTCACTTCATTTGCCCCATGAGCAGAGTTTACTGCCTGCAAACCTCACCTCCTGGTCTCTGTCACATGGACAATGCAGCCATTGCCCAAATTGATTGGTATTAGGGTGGGGTACTTAGGAACAATAAATACATCACCTTGACCATTCTAAAATTTTTAGGGTAGAATAATGGACTGCATGCTCTGAGGAAATCTGTAGATAAAGTAGCTTAATTCTGCTTGAAAGTTTGCATTTAACTCTGTAACTGTATTATTTACTAAGAGCCATGCTTTCAATGGAAGCTTACTCTAAAATTGAAGATTTAATGCTTACAAAAATGCAAGTTTGCCTTAAGAAACTGTGCATTGCTCAGTTAATGGAGACCCAGCCTCCCCAAACCCAGGAATAAGACAGGCTGCATGGATGTGGGCATGGAAAATTGCTCCAAATTTTATATAAGGAAAATAGAATCCACTGTTTTAGAGGGAGTATCATAAAGTTTGATGTGGCTATTTTAAAAGCATTTGGAACAGATATTCCCTCTCTCTGACCAGACAGAAATGTCTTTCCTTCCAACTTTAGTGCCAGCTCCAGAGGGAAAAAAAAAAAAGAGAATTGAACTTCCTGGCATTTTGGAACATATTGGGCAAAGCTGGAAGAAGTTTGAGTGGGAAGAAAGCTGACAGGGGTGTGATGGGAGGTGCTGGGGCTGGGACAGCAGACCTTGGGCTGTGCTTTGATTGAATCAGGTGAGGCCAGCAGGGACAAACACAGGACTCCTTGCTGAGAGCAGGCAGCTCCCGTCTATGCTCTGTGTGGAAACTGTCCCAGCTTTGCTCTTTGATCCTTCATCTTAATTCAATCCAGGGGCAAATCAGAGTGCAATTGGGAGTGTGGAGGTGCAGGTGTGCACGTTGGTTTGGGGGGGTGGAGGGATGGAATGAGGGAGACAATGGGCAATTGGAGCTGCCCTTCCCAGCACGTACCATCCCTGCAAGTAACTAGATGAGCTCCCATTCCTGTCACACCTTTTCAGGGCCCAGGTCTGACACTCAGAGGGCCTTTTCTTTTTTTTTCTTTTTTTTTTCCCCTAAACCCAAGAGTTTATAGAACAGAGATTTCAGTTACCAGAGCTGATCTTTGGGCTGCCAGATTGCCTGGTGACGTTGCAGACTCACAAGGTGTTTACAAGGGGCTGCACGCTCCAGGCCCTGACGAAGCTGCTTGCTCTGGGGCTGCCCAGCACCCCTGTCTGCTGGGCTGTCAGCCAGGCAGCCCATCCCTCAGGCTGTCAGGCAGTCTGTCAGTCCCCCTGCTTGCCCCAGAAATGTGTCAGCTCCTCTCATCCAGTGGTGGCTGCAGCCTTGCCTGGCTCTGCCACTGCAGAATTCTGAAACACTGAGCAGGTCTGAGCTGTTCAAACTTACAGATGAACCCCATGAAAGTTGCTGCTGCTAACAGCCAAACCAAACCTGCCTATGGGACAAACACTTTCCACAGTGAGACTGCCAGACCCAGAGGAGCCCAAGGCAGCATAAAGTGCTTCTTTCTCCCTGGCTCTGAGGATCTCCTGGCCTGTAGTGGTGGTGCCTCAGGGATCATTGTGGGCTCAGTCTTTTCACATGATCCAGGGCTGTTGTCCTGTGCTGACCAAGAACGACTCTCCCATCTCCTAAGAGGAGAGCAGATGAACTGACAGAGAAGGGGCAGAGGATGCTGATCTGAAGGCAGCTCCACTGCCTTTGTCACCTACAGGACATGTTGCCCCTCTGCTGAAGTCCCAGGTACAAGGGTCCCTGAGAATTGACCTACAAATAACAGGTAGTATAGCAACCCTTGTTTTAGTCCCTATCATGAAAAATGAGAGACCAAAGCAAGTTCTGTCTAAACAGAAACTTCTTTTTTCTATCCCTAAAATGAGTCTCTCAGGATTCCATACAAATTCCAGAATGCTGTTGCAAAGAAAACCCAGAACACTGAGTTTGCTGGCCTTTTATGCCTCGTGGCAAACTTTACATTGTGTTGCAGTTCTTCAGTTTGGTACTGCTCTACTGCACAAATTGGAAACTGTGCATAAAAATGGCTATTTTAAACTAATTGAGATTTTGGTTGTGTTTCATGTACTGTGTCCACTTAGCTCCACTGTCTGTGTGTCCTTTGTGCTTTGATATATGGTAATGATACAGAAATACTGCATTGTGGGGTGGGAAGTGGCTCAGGGGAGGAGGATATAAACCAGATGTGCAACATATCCAGTGTGGATTCAGTGTACCTCCTGTGACCTGTCTGGAGATGATACAAATGCAATCAGTTTTTGAGAGAAAGAAAGAGAAATTAGCTCCAAGAGCAGGGAGGGAAAACAGCAGACCAGAGCAATTCAAAAAATAAGAAATCATTTCAAGCAAGCTATCAAAAAACCCCCAACAAACTAAAATGGCAAAAAAGAGCACATTTCTTCTAAAAAGTTGTCAAATAAAAAAGAAGCTAAGAACATTTCCCTTGTGTTTTGACTAAAACCACAAAGACAATTCTCTGCAGAAAACTCGTTTGTTTCATAGAACACGCTGTTAAATTGTGTATAATTTATCTCAGAGCATAGTTACATAAAGCTTTAAGCCTTACTGAGATTTTCAGTTTTATCCTCACAGTGCAAGTATTTCAAACCAGTAGCAGAATGTCAGACCTCCTCATGGCAAGCTGATTTCAGAGGTTCCACCTAAAATTAAAACCTTTTTTCAGCTTAGTTTTTTTCCTCCAACAAGGGATTTTAATGGCCAGACCCTCATTTGTTGTAAGCTGGACAGATTATTGACTCCATGGACATCACCACATAGCACTCTCCACTGTGCCAGGGGAAAAACTGTGACACACCAGTGTAACAATTCACACCCAAATCCTGCTATTCTTTGGAATGAGCAGGTTTGGGGGGGGATACAAGTCCCAGACTCTCCCCAGTACAATCAAAACAGTGGCACAGGATGAAGCTTGTGGAGTTTAGGGTGTTTTGCACCAGACAACTGGATTCAGAAGGTGCAACCAGCACTAATTACCACCAGCTTTGTGGTAACACTGAAATGAGGATGGACAAATGCAAAACACTGACCTGGAAGATTTCTGTCTTTCCAGGATGATCCTATATTGGTTCTTGTTCTGTGACTGGGTTTTATGCTTCACTTTTCCAGCACATTCTGGTGTCAAGTCTTGTCCAAATGTGCCACACACAGGAGCTTTTTCCATCACAGTAAAGAAAAAGCCACAGATGCTACAGAAGTTCCCATTGCCATGGGTTTGAACCTGCCCAGCCCCAGCAGTAGATACAGGAATCTCTCTCTTGTGGCAGAGTTTGGCAGTGGGAGTTTCCCCTTTCTCCTCTTACCTTGGCTGCTGGTGTGGCAGGTCCCAGCAGTGGCCTCCCCGTTCCCACACAGATGGGTGGGGATGGGGTGGGCTGGGAAGGGGAGCTGAGGAATTTTGGTTTGGCACCCCTTGCACAGCAAGGCAGCCAGGAGGGGAACGTGGCCAGAGCCAAGCACAATGCAAACATGGATTGCTGCTTTTGGAAAGGAGGAAACCCAGGAGCCACAACCAAAGCACTGCTTTGCTCTTGGGACAACTCAACTGTGTGCTGCCCCTGAGCCCAACAGAGCTAGGACAGTATTTCACTCAACTGGGAAATGGTCTTTGGGATGTGTCTCAGAAATGAAATGCTCATTGTTTGGATAATTTGGAAAAATACCTTGTTTGTCTTTGGTTGACTGGTCTCTGGAAAAGTTTAGGATGGCACGCACATTGTGGTAAAAGGAAAATAAAAAAGAGAACAACAAGAAATTTGAATCAATTTGACATGCTGGGAGTAGTGCTGTTGGGGGATAGTAGAAAAGAAGGAATGGAAATGGAAAAAAGAAGGCAACACAGATAACTAGAGATTCCTAGGACAAAAAGTGCTTGTAAACCTCAGTGCCGAGTGGCTACTGAGAAATGGGAAGGTGCTTATGAGAAAGGAGAAGAAGAGTTGCCAACAAATGTGAAAAGTTCACAGCCTTGCCTGGGTAGTTTCATTTTTGTGGGTTGGATGCTGCTGGTCTAACCAGGCCATCATTCAATGGCCCTTTGGGCTGTTGCTGGAGAAGCAGTTCTTCCATTGCCTGTTCCCCCAGACACCCATCCCTGCACACTTGTACCTCAGCACAAGCATTCATGTGCCTCTACTGCCCCAAGAAACTGATTTTTTAAAAAAGCAATTGAGTTGATACTCAGCAGGGCCCTGTGGTCCCACACATTGCACAGCCAGGCAGACACTGGTGCCAGGCAAGAGTGGGGGAAAGGAGTGACTCGGTGCAGAGGGAGGGGGAGAGGGCTGGAGCAGCCCCTTTCAGCAGCAGCCAGATTTATGCCAGATTAAAGTGACCGTGCAACCACGACCTCTTTCAGTAGCCCCCTTAATTTCATTTTGGGCACGTGAAGAATCAGCTTTTACTCCTCTACTGAGCTAAGAGCAGCACAAACAGGCTTTTATCATCCCATCGTCTCTCATTTGCTGAACTTGTGATGTGCTCTGCCAGGATTTCTGGGAGGATCTGTGGCAATTAGAGGGAAACCCACCTAGGGACAATATCATTCCAGTGTAAGAAGGCTGGTATGTGTGCAGCTACTTTAGCAGCTCTGTCTGCTGTGAAAGCAAATGAACTCAAGAGCAGACAAGAACTGATATGTGAAGTCAGAGTATAAATCTGGCTGCATAAATTAAAAGGATGGGAATGCAATGGATTTTGAATAGGTTCTTTCACATGACAGTGTTCTCCTGGAATCAGAGAGCAGACACTGCAGGAAAAAAAAGCTTTACAGTGCTCTGAAATAAATATTAGTGTTTCTCTTAGCACAGAGGAGTTAAATGAAGTGGCAAATCAAAACATGCATGTGTATGCATATACATTAGTTACAGATAGAAAATGGGGACTGCAGTGGAAAGGGGTTGATGTGGAATATTCACTGGTACAGATATTTGGACAAAATATTGACTGTGTGTTGCAAGTTTTGTACTCTCCCTAAGGTATCTTCTTTCAGGGTTACAACTGGCAGATACAGGAAGGTCTGAGCCTCCAACATGGAATTTCATCTTCCCTTAGCAATTCCCTGCACAGAGCTGTGGAAAGAGTCACAAAGTTGTGGGTCGGTGGTACCCTGAATCAGCTGAAAGCCTGCAGTTCAAGGCCCAAGGGAAGAACTGAGCTCTTCAGCCAATATTGTTGCAGAAATCATAGAAGCAGAATAAATCATCATTGAGATCCAAGGTCTCCTACAGGGTGTCCAAAAACAGCATCAAGTTATTTTAGGTCAACACCAATTCCAGTGCTGGTGATAGTAATTCCATGTCTGGTCCACAAGTGATTTATGGCTATTTATAAAACTCCTCTCCACACACAACTATGAAAGTAACCATGTGCCAGAGTATTTACAGTAAGCATTATTTTTTGCCATTTTCTTAAACATTTTATTAGAATTTGTGTAGTTTATCTGCAGGCTCAATGAAATGATTTAGCTTTTCTAATAATCTGTTGTAAATCCTGGGTTTAATTTTGTAGGTGTTAATTTGATACTAAGCAACTGAATAACTTAGGCTTCAGTTGTCTTATATTAGTTTACAATTTCACTGGTAGTTTCTTGGGCTTATTTTTTCACATTTACTAATTTCTCATGAAAATTCCAAGCTGTTTTTCTTTCAAAAATTGCATAGACCAAAACCACTGAAAAAAACAAGAAAATTTTGGTTTTCTTGTTAAAACTGAAATAATGAAGCATGTTTTCACTGAAGTGGTACCCCTAATTCCCTATAAGCTCAATGTTTATTATTACACTGGGGAAAAAGGGACATTTCTGGTGTGAATAGGGTTTGATTACAGCTGGTTTTTGCCCAGAAAATTACATGTGAAGCACTACAATGTCCTCTGGAAAACTGTCCTCTCCAGGCTGCCCAGTTCTTCTCTTACTTGCCTGATCCAGAGCCTGCTGAGGTTGATTTCCAATCCTTTGACTCAGACCCACTATCCATGTCTCCTGATCTTCTGTAATACTGGAAATTATTCACCCTCTGACTCTTATGAAATTTCAGCTGCCCTTGGCTGCTCCAATGGTTGCCTTGTCAGGATGCTTATTTACCTTTCACCAAAACACCACAAGTTATTTAAAACTGAAAACATTCCAGTGAGGAGTTTCATACAAAACATTCAGACATTATAAGTGAAAAGAATGATTGGAAAGAAAAATACAAAGCTCTGCTGCAGTTTGTGTGTCTCTGCCACCAGAAAAGGCTACAGCTCAGTCATTTCATTCAAAACAAAATATGCAGTTTTCCTAAACACCCTCCCTGATCAGACCACCAATGCACTTAGCATCTCTCTTTTGCTCACCAAACATTTTTATGATTTTCCACAAGAAATGGCCAGACCAGATGCTAATAACCACTCTGAGAGGATGGGAGTACATCGTGTCTCCAGACACCATGAAAGTAAAATAAATCACTAGAGGAACAAAATTTTATATGGCTTGTTTTTTAAATTATGTTTTGCTATAAGGGAATGATGAATAGATGAATGGACCAGAGTAAGGAGAAGAAAGCTGTTCTTGCCTAGACCTTGGAGCCCTGCTATTATCAGAAAAAATCATCAGTCTTTGGAAGAGCAGCCAAGAGGTTTAAGAGCACCAGCCATGGTCTCTAGAAACCCCTTCACTTTAAGATCAGAATGTCAACATTAGAGACTTTGTCTATACCAAGAAGTAACATGCACAAATTTAACAATGAGGGCAGTTCATCACTGTGGTATCTTATCTAGGGATGAACAAGATTCCTGTTCCTTTACAGCCTTTAAATCAAGACTTGGTGCATGTCTGGGTGTTGCACTGAGATGTAAAGCAGAGACAGGAGCCCCTTTTGGAAATCAGTGAGCTCACAGAGCAACGAGTCCAGCAGGAAAAAAAGGCAGAGTAGTGCTGGTAGGGCAAATGATCCCAGGCTGAGTGCAGCTGGACTGATCTCTGTCCCCACCAGCGGTTTAAAATTACCCTGTATGTCTTTACTCTTCCTTGTGTAGATACTCAGGTGTGTATATCTACACCTCAGTGTAGATATAACATGGTTAACTTTCTGTACAAAGCATTAAAGCTCAGATAGAATTTATGGAGAGATCCCTGGATGACGCTCATGGCCTGCCAGACAGCCCCTCTTGAAAGCATGTGCAGGTAAAATAAACCCATTTCCAGAGATAAGCCCTTTAGAAGATCACTCAGCATTATGGATAAAAAATTTCTTACCTTTGGGACTGGCTGGCTTTGGCCCTCTCTGACTCCCTATTCTTGTCTGTGAGGTTCAGGCTACATGGGGAGTCAAATATTGGGACCTGCTGGTTCGCAGCACTGTCAACATTCACCCAGAAGCAGCCTAGAAACCAGTGATCTGCACTAACACCAGTGTTTGGTGCTTTATTGCACTGCCACGCAAAACCAGAGCATCAACCAGTGTCTGAGAAGATTCTTTCTACCTGTATTCCCACCCTACATGTCAGAACAAACTCCTGGATCAATATCTGTTTCTATTATTAAACTCTGGACATTTCCCCCAGCGTTCTCAGTCTCCTAATGCTTGTCCTTGGCTCCTCTTTACAGACCTGCCTGGCAAACCTTTCTGCCTCTGCTGTGAGGGGCTGAGCCCAAAACCGTGCCTTGCTGGCACAGCAGCCATGACTGAGTGGCAACATTTCAATCCCACTTTGTGCCTGGCCACCAGAAAGCCAGGCACACACACACTCCCTGAAAGGCTGCCCGTGCATTACCACAGTGTCTTCTATAAGAAAACATGGATTTCTGCCACCAGACAGACACAGAAACTAGTAAGCTATTCCCTGCATTCTTCTATCCCCCTGGGCATCCTGTGTAAGGGAAGCCATTGATGCTTGCCATCAGATAGACACACAGACTAGTAATAAAATACCCATGATTCACTGCATTTTTATTCCTTAGGGTGCCTCTGAAGAGGGAGCTACTGACTTCTTACTTATGTTTAAATGATTTGTGAAGAGGGAAAAAAAATCTATTTTATAGCTTGTGCCTTTAGGCATAGGGAAAACTGTTTTCTGTGCGTTCTGTTTTGTTTGGGGGTTTTGTTTGTTTGTTTTGTTTTGTTTCTGGTTTTGTTTCGATAGATAGCCTTTCTCTAATTACTTATCCTTGCTCTGGTTGTTTTATAGGAAGCTAAAGTTTCCCCTAATCTTGTGATTTTAATCAGTTAGAAGTTACCTATTGGGTGAAACATCAAACTATCTCAGTTTCTGGATTTACTCGTTTCAGTGTGAGATTTTCCACATTTTCCACCTTGAAGAACATAACCTTTAATGCCTCAGCACTCCTAACACTGCAGCCCCTCTTTAGTACAAGCAATTATATTCCCTAAGGACCGTGTAAAAGGCAAAAAAAGGGTGAAGAGAAGTGGACATGCCAAGGAGTCTTCCCAAAGTCATACAGAAAATCAGGCAGAACCCAAAGTTCTCTGTATTTGGGATCGCTGGACACGCTGCCTCTGAGCCCCTGCCCAGCACCTGGAGAGTGCAGGCCCCTGCACATTGTCAGGGAAAGAACAGCCAGGATCTCCTCCACCTCCCAGCCCCAGGGAAGGCTACAGTGGTCCTCCTTGCTCTTTGGGATGGCTTTACACACCATGGAGAACAGCACAGCAACTGAAATAATGATACAGGTCACCACATTCAGCAAGCAAGGGGAATCCTTATCCCCAGGACAGGCTGGAGCCACAGAATTTCTTAATGCTGTAGAAAGCAGAACATCCCTTGGAAGTCCCAGGCAGGATCCTTGCCACAGGGTGCATTTGGTGAGTGGTGTGAACACAGCCCTTCCTCACCATTTCCTTTCCCTGTTGGTCACACTGAGCCTCCCTCCCCTTTCTGTCTCCAGAGGCCCAGTGGGAAGCGCTGCCTTGGGTCAGGGAGAAGGCAAGCACAGCATTTTCTGCAGGCAGAGATCCACAGCTCCAAACCACCTAATAATACCTCTCAGTTCCTCCTGACTTGGTAGTGTCTGCCTTGGAGAGGCAGAGGTTGGAAGAGAAGGGATTGGCCAAAAAAAGTGCATTGGCAAAAGCTCTCTGGAGGCCCTCATGTAAATCCTGCCCACACTGCCCTGGATCCCTCCAGTGCTTTCAGGAGCACTGGGTCTGAGAATTCTTTTTTAAAAGCAAATAATCAACAAGGGGATTTAAAAAATATTAAGTCACTGCTTGGCCTGAAGCTTGTTGCTGCTCAAGGACTTCCCACACTGTGCTAAGTGAGAAATTTCTCTTTTGGAGTCCAATTCACACCCAAGCTCAGCCTCAGCCACATCTGCTTTTCCAGGGATGCTCCAATGCTTTTGTGTGGCTGGTGAGCTCCAAAAGTTGGTTGGGCCAAACAAGCAGAGTTTAGGGCTAAGCTGGCTGGGAGATATGCTGGTCCTGTGTATTTCTGAGGGAAAGATTGCTAAGAGAGTCCTTCAGGAGGACCCCAACCTGGGAAATAAAGCTGCTGCTTGCAAAGGGGAAGTCCTTCTGATCATCAGCAGTGAGTGGCAGCTTGCAGTCCAGCAAGGGGAATGTCTCCACTTGGACCTGTGCGTGAGGAACTCATTTTCCATTCCCTAATATCCACTGATGCCACTGCCTCTGCAAAGGTAAAGAGCAGCCCTAAAATCAGCACCCACAGCCTCATGTGTGAGGAAAGAGCTTATGGGAACTCAAGGGTTGTTCTTGCGTTTTTCCCTCACCTGCACAGGCAACAAACATCCAGACTCCAGTTCTACTAGTCTGTCTTAGATCCTCTTATTTGACTGAATTAATCCAGAGACTAACTTAAAAACCACCTGTGTTTTCCTTTGGTCTAGAAAGCAGGATTTTGTGCTTATTCCTCTGTCTCAGTACGATGAGTCAAATCCCCATCTGAGTTATTTGCACCCAGAAAGATGGTCCTGCTCTAAGACTCTAAGACATGCAAGCAGACACAATAACTTGCCTATTAGATTTCCTGGTGAAGGTGAAGACACAAACTTGTAGAAGAAGCAATTCACTAGATGAGACAGAAAATATCTAACATTCACCAGAAATATTTCTTCCGTAACAAAATATTGCTTGCCTTTGAGCAACGTCAATTGAGCATTACTGCCAACAGTTTACTATCATTTAATGGCAACAGCCTTGTTTGCAGGAGGTGTAATCCATTTGTCCTTATGGAAACTGGACATTACAATAAGTGAAGTTCTGAAGATGACCTGCAAATTATTGACTCAA